>OX465599.1:214630000-215880000 GCA_950022295.1 Bromus sterilis
AAACTTCCTAGAAACCAGGACACGCCATGACTTATATGGTGTTGGTTTCCACGAACTCAGATGATTCCCTATAATGAAGTGAGTGTTTGTATATAAATATATAACTCCAAACGATAATAACGTAACTCGGTAAGAGAAAACTTAGACCATACAATATTCAATAGAGTATGATTATAACGTTCAGGCACATCAACAATATTGAAGTGTCTTAAACATTGTAATTTGTGAAACATATTTCACAAGTTTGTATGCCCAAGGCTAGCTCAAAACATTTGTCACTTTGATCAAATCATAGAGACTTGTTTTTCTTGTTAATTTAATACCCGTCTTAATTCTGAAATCCCTTTGATCACATCAAACTATTTCAGACTCATGTTTCATTACAGAATACACATATTCATCTAAGTCCACATATGAAGTTTACGAAATAATGAAATTCACTACATGCTGAAATATGATACATCATTATGTATGATATTCAACAATCATATATAGTCATCATTAAGTTTGGATATATCTTGGCATTACATATTTTATAAACGATCAAACTACTATCATCAATATTAAAATAAGAATAACTCACTCATAACTGTAATGTGACCATAAAAGATATCATTCATAAAGGAGAACAACTGACTTGTTTCTCACTAATATGAATAATTGTCTTCGCGAGATGCAAGACACACTAATAAAATCCACACTCAAACGATCATAAATTTATTAATATAATTAACCAAATGATAGATGTAGAGGGAGAGTGTTGTCAATTATCAACTATCTTGATTACCGTCAGCACACATTTTCACCTCATCCCTTTCAAGCCACTCTTTAAGCAGTAAGTTCAAGCATTGAATACTTAATCAACTGCAATAAGTGTTTTGTGGGGAAAGACATTTATAACCCGTATATCAAATATACTTTCTATGTTGATAACTATTCATGCACTGGTTGTACCTTTAAAGTTCACAACTTTAACCATGACCTCTTGAACGGTGAACAATTCTCTTTCATGACATAGTCTAGACATTTATAACCCGTATATCAAATATACTTTCTCTGTTGATAACTATTCATGCACTGGTTGTACCTTTAAAGTTCACAACTTTAACCATGACCTCTTGAACGGTGAACAATTCTCTTTCATGACATAGTCTAGACATGGTCTTTCTACATTTTCCAAGTGACTTTCTCAGCAGGTTGTTCCTTCCACCATGGTTGAAACAAACCCCATCCATATACTCATATTACATTACTTTGATTTATGACTTCGTTCTTTTAAGATCACCTAGCACGTCATACGTGTTAGTGTTGTTAACATGCATTCACAATTCTGATTCCATAGAATGAAGTATGGTGTATTGGACAGTCATGAACAAGAGACGATGAATACGATACTCATCATCATCTTCCTCAATTACAGAGTTATCAGGTGTATCTCCTAGCAGTTCTCATATTACGTTTTAGCAAGTCATTACAAATGAGTATATCGCTAATGGTGTTGGTACCAATCAATGAAGTAAGACCCGTCTACCTTAAGTTCTTCATCACACATAAAATAACCATAGTTACAAACATTGGGGTATGACATTATCTAAAATGATGTTTGCTAAGACATGAAGACTAAGTTCATAATAGGAGTTCATGTTTTAAAACAATTCTAGAACTCCCACTAAGACAAACATCCCTCATAGTTTATTCTACGTGATTACACGATCCTTGAGAACTATACCTCCCCCGATCGTCATGGCCATCAGTATATTCTCAAGGTAGGCCATCATGCTAATCACATCATCCATGTGACTCATGCTCGATCTTTCGATCATTGTTTCCCGAGGCCATATCATTGACATATGCGAGGTTCGCCACAATAACCTTAGTGATTTTATGCTGCGTATGCAAGGCCATGTTTCTGGACATGATAGGCTTGCTCCACCCATCTCTTGTGAATGTTAATATGTTTGACATCCGTGTGACATGTGATGCCTCCATAATGAAGATCTTTCCAGATGGTGCTTCACTAAGGAAGGACACTTTGTTGGATTAATGAGGTATCATCCTATAATGCTACCGTCGTATATCTAATACAAGCAAAATAGGATGATATAGTATAAATTATACTAACTATGATGTCCCCTGCAAATTAAATTTTAGACGCCTTTACTTTATATTTTGCAAGTTTTACGTGGTTGATAGGACTTTCGAGATAGAACCGTTTTTATGCCTACGAATATACAACCACAATATCAATTCGATAATTGTCTCTATTACACCCTTGTCGAGGCCCTCCGTTGAAAATGTCTTCGTACCGCTAATGTTAGAGAGACAGACACCCCAACCAGTTATATGGTACAAGCCATATGTCAAGCGTGGAACCAGTCTCGCAAACGCGTAAGATTGGTCGGGGCCGCTTCATCAGGACATTGCCGCAACGCTAAATGAGTAAACGTGGGATGGTAACCATTTGAGAATTGATGCCCACATCTTAGATGTGTTCTATCCGTATAATACATCTACGCATAGCCTTCCTCTGATACCACTGTTGGGGCTCGGGGCAAAAAACAATAATTTTTCATAACCTACGAAGCTCAATTCCAAGACCTATGCTATGGCGATGCAAGTAACGAATGGAAATTGGTTAGATACCAATATGTAGTCCGCTAAGCTGGAAACGTTCCCACGTTAACGTGGTTGATGCGGCGGAGATCCTCGACAACTCCAGAAGCCACCGGGTCCTTGAAGACCGATGACGGGATTACGTCCCCGTCGGAACGTTGTCGATGAAGACATCGCGACACGGCCTCGACGATGAAGGAGTACCGCACATGCAGCACCTCGCGGGATTACATGCATACGGTGTACCCGTCGTTCCCTCCGGGCTTTGAATCAGGCGAGAAGCGAAAAGACGATGAATTCGGATTCTGATTCCAGCAGCACGACGACGTGCGTACGGTGGAGAAATCTTCAACCTAGTGCAGACTTCAAACAAGGAGAATCCGATCAAAAGAATGAGAGAGAGATTAATAAAACTTATCTATATTTTTCTGAAATTTTCTGTGTTAAAAAAAGAAAATGATCCATATCTATATATTGAGAGAAAAGAGGTGCGGATGTTTGTCATGTGATATCAATATTAGTACACATGTGTGCTAGTGCGTGGTGACCGGCCAGCCCCATGTGCATGGCCGTGTGTGGTGCACACAAGGCCAAGTGGCCAAGTGGCCACACATGGGCCAAAGCCCATGGCGCCTGGCCAAATCTTCTTTTCCTTTTTTTTCTTCCTTTTCTTTCCTTTAAAGAAAAAATTGAAAAACATTATTCCTTTTAATTATTTAAATTATATTTAATATTTAATTTATCTAATTAAATATTAAAATTTATTCAAATAATTTTTCGAACAATCCGGAACCATGAAATTTTTTCCGTCACCCCTCCGAAACGATTTTGGAGTTCTCTCTTATTTCTTCGGCGATCCCGAATCTATCCTTAATGCGTTGAATATCCTTAAGCGGGACACCTACCATCATGTGAGATCTGGTTGCAATCCTTGATGGCCACTGTGCTTCCATCAAATTAACTTCATCGTTGAACCGTTAACGTTGAGTCCTGATCCCTTTGTCACACGGTACTTTGTTTGTCCGAGGTTTGATCATCGATATCCAATACCTAGTTCATCCTCGTCTTCGACAACTATATTTACTCATTTGTAATATTACATCCCGTGGCCTAGTCATATCTTTGCGGAAACTTTATGTTGCAATATCACTGAGTGGGCTCAGAGTACCTATCGGTCACTCGGATGGACAAATCCCGTTCTGGTCTATTTCATACTTCTCAACCTATCTACTTCGAAATACCCAAGATACATCTTCATGGTTACCATATTTCAGTGCAACGGTTAATGCACTCAAAGCATCCTGGGAGATAGCAAATATGTGTGATCATCACGGTCTAAGGATCGGGTCACTACATTATTAAGTTATCGCAGTGTTGAACTATGTGAATGGATCACATTACAAAACTTTAGGTGAGTGTGTTTCCATCATATCATTCTCCCAATGGCATGACCCCATTGTCACCAGGCTGTTCACATCTCATGATCAGGAAACCTTAATCATCTATTGCTCAATGGACTAGTATACTAGAGTTAACTAGGGACCTAGTTTTTTGTATACCACACGTTTATTATTGCCTCTAGGCACATTCCCAATGCCACGCTCGTATTAAAAAATGTTTTTCACATTAAAATATTATTTTTCAAAAAAACATTTTCTCTAAAATTAAAGAAAAGCCATGTGAAAACCGAAAAGCCAAAAAACCCCATCAAGACTCTGAAAAAGTGTACAAAAAAATAAATACCTTGAAAATCACTCAGCATGCGACACATAATACAATCTCAGCACATAAAAAATAGAGAGGTTTCTGAAGTTTCTCGAAAGTTTCTGAAGAATTAATTCTCAAATAGCTACTCGAAAAGCCTGAAGGAACCGAATAGAGAGGTTTAACGGTACGCAGTGCACATCATCGCTCAACCAAGCACCCTAGCCTTTCTTCGTAACGGATCAATCCATCTGAGGGCGTACTGCTTTCGGTTTTGGGAAGCATCCAAAAGAATCCGGTTAAGATAACATTTGTTTTTCATTTTGTTTTTTCTTTGATATAATTATGTTTTAGTTTTTTTGTATCATTTTTTAATTATGGCAAGCAATCCAAACTTGGTACAAACAATTTAAAAAAGATTATTTAAAAAAATTATGAACATTTATAAAATTAACAAAATTATTCGTCCTCCAATAATTTGTCGAATTAAGTTTTTCAAATCTAGAAAGATGAGAAAAATCTTGTTTTTTTATAATTTGAGAACATTTTCTAATTCATAAATAATTTTTTAATTCGTTAATACATTTGAAATATAATTTTATGAAATATGTAAACATTTTATATCTTCAAAATTTCAAAACTAACATATAAATCGATCAGTTTCGTTTCTGAGACATAGATCGGCAACACCAAATAAAAAGGAAGAAAAAACTTAATTAAATGTGAGATCGAGCGAGTGATCAATCCGTGGGGAAGAGTTACTAGGCCGGCGTTCGTGACTTCCTCTTCTGTGCATGCCATATAGCAGCAGCTCAACGTTAGTGACTTAGCTGAAGCGAACTTGCAGCAAATTGAGGTGGACCAACCCACATATTTTTGATGTTTTTATCTTTTCTTGTTTTATTTTATATTCTTGTTTTATTTCTTGGTTCTTTTGTTACAGTTATTTATTTATTACTAGCAAACATGCCCGTGCGTTACAACGGACAAAAAATGATACTTCATTAGCCCAATAGCGTGGATGTAAGCAAACCATCCATGCGTGAAATTTTCTCGCCATGCGCCAACACTCCCGCGCCCGTTGAGCCCGCCGCTCTTTGCTTCTTAGGGTCGATAATCACGACCGTCTCTATCGTCAGTGAGCTCACCTCGCCGGTGAACTTGCTCCTCTGTTGCTATCCAACCACCCCCGTGGCCTCCCCGACATCACATCCTCTCCCAACCTCTTGACTATCAAATATTTTACATTTTAGATGGTTCTAAAAATATGGGTATTCAATTTTAAATGTGTTGTAAAAGCAATATTTTTATTGTTTACCTAAATATTATTTTTTTGTACCTAAAATGTAATTGGATAGCCAAAATTTTAATCTGATATTTTAGATGCTCTTAATGCTTGACCTATGGGGTACCATTTTTGCGAAATCCAAAGCCAACCACAGGTCATGTATTCCTTCTTTCGTTGCTCCACATATGTCACCAATTAATTAGGTCACCACATATATATAAAGGTTAATTAGCTAGTCATGTAGGGAGATGTGGCTGCGTAGATTTTTAGAAAACAAAATATATCCCTTGCATTGTAACAAATGAATCTGGCATCCTACTTTTAAAAAAGCAAACTCTAGATTTGTTGGCATGATAGTGAAAAAATAATGAGAAGAACGTTATAAAGAATGATAAGTGATGGAACAAAGGAAAATAATTAACTTTTTAGTAAAAAAAATCAAGCCCGTGCATTTACATGTTTAGATTCTATATTTTATTTCCACGTGATAATTAAGGAAACATAATAAAAATTATTTTATAGGAAAAAAACTTTGGTAATTAGATTTATTTTCCACATATTAATTAGCCCGTGCATTATAATGAAAGATTATGGCATCCTACTTTTATAAAGAGCAAAGGCTAGTTTTGTTTTCATGATACTGAATACAATAATGAAAATAACTGTATAAATGATGATGAATGATGGAACTTAGGAATTTTATTTTACTTTTATTAAACAAATCATCGAGCCTGTGCATTCACATGTTTATATTTTATATTTTATTTCCAAATCCTAATTAAGGAAACAAAATATATAAAAAAATTCATAGATTTTTTTTTTGGTATTTCTACATATTAATTATCCCGTGCATTGTAATGAAGTTATCTGGCATCCTACTTTTAAAAAGAGCAAAGGCTAGATTTTTTTTCATGACAATAAAAATAATAATGAAAAGAATGGTATAAATGATGATTAATGATGGAACCTAGGTAGAATATTTTATTTTTTATTAAAAAAATCATCGAGTCCGTGCATCCACACGTTTATATTCTATACTTTATTTCCATATTAAAAACACATCGAGCCCGTACAATGCCCGTGCGTTGCAACGGAAGAAAAAAAATTATTTTTTTATCAACTACCTATGATACACACGTAAAATTAGCTTTATATATTTTAAAAAGACGCAAATGCATTTAAAAGAACATGAAAAATCAAAACGTGTGAACATTTTTCGTGAGTTTACTACATGTATGGTTTTGAAATGAATGACACACAAACTTAAAATCTTGTGAATATTTTATGTGTGATATTTGCAGCAATATTATTTAATAGAAATATAGATTGCATATAAAAACAAGATAACATTTTATTTTTTGATAAAATACCTATAATGTACACGTAAAATTAACTTTAAATATTTTAAAGAGGCGCAAATACATTTAAAATACAAAATTTAAAACCTGTGAACACTTTTCGTTTTTATTTTAGTACACTTTTTCATTAGTTAGCTACATGTAGGATTTTGGAATGAACAGACACAAAAAATTAAAATTGTGCAAACATTTTTTTGTGATATATCGAGCAATATTATTTATTAAAAATCAATATTGTTTAAAACAACGGGAGAAAAATGTAAGCTTATGATAAAATACCTATGATGTACACGTAAAATTAACTTTATATTTTAAGAAGGAGCAAACCCGTTTTAAACAAAAATTTAAAACTTGTGAAAAAAAATTGTGATTTTTTTTGTGCGTACACTTTTTCATTAGTGAGCTACATGTAGAATTTTGAAATGCATAACACAAAAAATTAAAATTGTGTGAATCTTTGTTTTGTGATATTTGGAGAAATACTTTTTAATAAAAGTAAATATTGATTAAAACACCGGAAAAATACTTTAAGCTTATGATAAAATACCAATGATGTACGTAAATTTAACTTTATATATTTTAAAAAGGCTCAAACGCATTTAATACAAAATTTAAAACATGTGAACACTTTTCGTGATTTTTTTGTGGGTACACTTTTTCATTAGTTAGCTACATGTAGGATTTTGGAATGAACAGACACAAAAAATTAAAATTGTGCAAACATTTTTTTGTGATATATCGAGCAATATTATTTATTAAAAATCAATATTGTTTAAAACAACGGGAGAAAAATGTAAGCTTATGATAAAATACCTATGATGTACACGTAAAATTAACTTTATATTTTAAGAAGGCGCAAACCCGTTTTAAACAAAAATTTAAAACTTGTGAAAAAAAATTGTGATTTTTTTTGTGCGTACACTTTTTCATTAGTGAGCTACATGTAGAATTTTGAAATGCATAACACAAAAAATTAAAATTGTGTGAATCTTTGTTTTGTGATATTTGGAGAAATACTTTTTAATAAAAGTAAATATTGATTAAAACACCGGAAAAAAACTTTAAGCTTATGATAAAATACCAATGATGTACGTAAATTTAACTTTATATATTTTAAAAAGGCTCAAACGCATTTAATACAAAATTTAAAACATGTGAACACTTTTCGTGATTTTTTTGTGGGTACAATTTTTCATTAGTTAGCTACATGTAGGATTTTGGAATGAACAGACACAAAAAATTAAAATTGTGCAAACATTTTTTTGTGATATATCGAGCAATATTATTTATTAAAAATCAATATTGTTTAAAACATCGGGAGAAAAATGTAAGCTTATGATAAAATACCTATGATGTACACGTAAAATTAACTTTATATTTTAAGAAGGCGCAAACCCGTTTTAAACAAAAATTTAAAACTTTTGAAAAAAAATTGTGATTTTTTTTGTGCGTACACTTTTTCATTAGTGAGCTACATGTAGAATTTTGAAATGCATAACACAAAAAATTAAAATTGTGTGAATCTTTGTTTTGTGATATTTGGAGAAATACTTTTTAATAAAAGTAAATATTGATTAAAACACCGGAAAAAAACTTTAAGCTTATGATAAAATACCAATGATGTTCGTAAAATTAACTTTATATATTTTAAAAAGGCTCAAACGCATTTAATACAAAATTTAAAACGTGTGAACTCTTTTCGTGATTTTTTTGTGGGTTCACTTTTTCATTAGTTAGCTACATGTAGAATTTCAGAATGAATAACACAAAAAAAATTAAATTCTATGAACATTTGTTTTGTGATATTTGGAGAAATATTATTTAATAAAAATAAGATTTCTTAAAACAACGGGAGAAAAAATTAAACTGATGATAAAATACCTATGATGTCCGTAAAATTAACTTTATATATTTTAAAAAGGCTCAAATGCATTTAAAACAAAAAATTAAAACTTGTGAAAACTTTTCGTCATTTTTTTTAGGTACACTTTTCATTAGTGAGCTGCATGTAGGATTTCGAAAGGAATGACACCAAAAACAATTGTGTGAACATTTGGTTTGTGATATTTGGAGAAATATTATTTAATAAAAATTAATATTGCCTAAAACAATGGAATAAAATTTAAGCTTATGATAAAATACCTAAAATGTACGTAAAATTAACTTTATATATTTTTAAAAGGCGCAAACACATTTAAAACAAAAATTTAAAATGTGTGAACACTTTTCGGGATTTCTTATGGGTAAACTATTTCATTAGTTAGCTACATGTAGAATTCTGGAATGAATGACATAAAAAAAATCTATGAACATTTATTTTGTGATATTTGAAGAAATATTATTTAATAAAAATAAAGATTTCAACGGATGAGTCCTAAGCAAAAGAGGCCCAAAAAAACCGAACTAACCTGTAGCGAAAAGTGTGAGTTTATTTGCCTCTGTGCGAAAAAATTTGGCCCAGCAAAACAGGCCCAACAAGCCTAGCGAGCAGTGAATCGGGTTTTTTTAACAGTGGATTGCGGGTTGAATAGTTAAAAAGGGAGGGGGGTTTTCGCAAAATTACAAAAACGGATTAAGAAAACCACCTCCCTTTATATTAGGTATAGATATAGACTAGGACATTTTGCCTGTGCGTTGCGGCGGGAGAAAAAATTGATGCGCATTCAAATTTAGTTAGAATTCTTTATACCAAATAAATTCCCAATTTATATTTAATTTTAGTTAAATAACAAACCAATTAAGTGATTAAGGCGTGCAATCTAGGAAGATGTCGCTAAAAAAATAGACAAAAAATTTTAATATTCCTTATCACATATTATATATGTGAGATTTTTCCTCAATAAATTATTGCAAGGGAAGTTGTTCAAGAATAATAGCAGCGTAAAAACTCATAAAATAGTTATCACTTAAAGCCCTTGAGGTATTTTAATGCATCAAACTAATAATATTTATTATAATGTTTTGCAATGTCATTTGGGATGAATTGACCGAAAAGGCTACATGGACACTGGCCTTAGTAAATTTCCAACAAACTAAATTTTTCTAATAAAAAGAGAGTAGCACAAAAAAGAAAATTTGTGACTTTTCAACATATATATATGTATATATTGTTCATTTCTTAAAATTCATGGTTTTATTTTTTTGTGCAGCACTCAATTCATGAATTTTTTTTCATGATAAAAATTGTTCACACATACATTACGTCCTTGAGTTTTTTTCAGATGTTTTTTGAAACTCGACCAAAGATGAAACGCAGCCCGGAGGCCCATATTGCACAGCGAAACTCAAAGAAAGAGAGCGACAATAGATGGCCTAAGCCAGCCAGGCAGCCCCAAGAAGCCCAGCCAGCATTTTATCATTTTTTTATATCACTTGAAAATGTAATGCAACGCTAAAAAAAAAACTTGAAAATGTAATGCAGGTTGATTTTGACAAAATCTAGTGGCTTTTCTGCAAAACTATACGTATCATTTTTTCTGTAACTTAAACATGTATTGCAGGTTGATTCATATAAACGTGAGGTTTTTTTTTATAAAACTGCCATGACGGACGAAAATTCCGGAAAAATTGTTCGTCCTTTATTAGAGGGTATAGATTCAGTTTTGCATTTTTTTATTTGAAGTTTTTCTCTAACTTTTAACAATATATGATGAACATTTTTTAAATACTTAGGAAACTATTTTTGCAATATGATGAACTTTGTGAAAAAATGAATATTTTTTAATACACGCCGATTTTTTTTTCCAGTATAGTAAGTATGATTTTTTCTTAATTTACAAAAAGATTTATATTATATGATAAAAAAGTTAATACACATAGAATAAAATTATCACATATAATGTACTTTTAATGCTACATTTGTATCAAAATATAAGATGTTTTTGTAGGCTTGTTTACCTTACAAAATGTCTTATATTTTGATACGGATGAAGTATATATTAAACATTTTTATATTGTACTATGCACATTTCCTTAATACACATTATATAAAAAAATTAATATTTTTTTAACAAGAGAAGTTATCAAAGGCCCTTAGCTTCATTCAGATGAGCATGACGACACAAACAACATCACCCAATAGAAAACAAGAATTACATATTAATTTTTGACTATTGGAGAAAAGACCCTGAATTAGGAATAAGAAATACAATCGGGTCCCAACCAGCTACTCGCGTGAATGAATGTCACTGTTGTCGAGCACAAAGCCACTTGGGGCACCAAGATTTCCACCGCTACAACATGGACTCCGGAAAGCGACTGAACTGCCTCCCTTTTGGCTCTAGGGCGAGAGAAAAGAAGACGTCCAAAAATTCCTTGGAGCAGTGTCGAAAAGGCCCCACCGACCACTTTTGCGGGCGGTGTTGCTCCATCGGCTGACGTTGATGAAGACCGCCCTCCCACTTCAGTTGCGGGCGATGTAGTTCCAAGCAGCACACACAAGGATATCAAGCGCAACCCAATCCGAGGAATGCAAGTCATCTTTTCTCTTCATCCAACACTCTGATGGCTCCACCAACCAAGAAAGAGGAGCAATTCCTTCTGCAGATTTGAGACGCCACTAGCTTAGTAGTAAAGGGGCTCAACGTATCCAGTCATTCCCTCCACCATCCATCATGGATGGTCAACTGGAGGAGTTTTCGCCCATCTCCAGATGCCGCTTGCGGGCACCAACGATCCATACGCCAATGGCATAATGATAGGCGGCCCGAAGGTGGACTCACACAAAACCTACCCCAACTATCTACATGAATGAAACGGGAGCCAAGCCCATCTCTTCTCCAAGCGGCAACGCCTTCAGAGGAAGTGGGGAGACGCTCCAGGAAGGACCCAGAGACTCTAAACGAGAGGGGCAGGGCAAAGCGGGTCGAGAGAAAAGTTCATCCCTCTTCAATAAATTTTCCATATAGAATGAACTTTTCTAATATACACTAAATTTGTATATAAAACACATACTTAATATTTTTATAATAATATTTTTAGAAAGAATATTTTAATACCGAACTATTGAAAAATAATAGATTTTTATGAGAACCGAGGAAAAGCTAAAAAATTAATAGTAAATGAAAAAAAATCACTTGACATAAATTGACCGGCCAAATTGGGTCGTGGATTTAGCAAAGGGGCGGCTCCCTGACGCTCGCGAGCGTCTTATATGGGCTCTCTCCTATGCGCCATGGCGACCCCGGGGGAGCTGTTATTTAACAATACCTCCTAGTTAATATGAGACCAACTATCTGAGGAGTACTCATTCGAGAGCCCCACAAAGTTTATTTTTTGATGTGTTGAGAGAGCGTCACGTGACGCGTGTTGAGCGCTTCCTTTGGAATTCCGTTTTTTATTTTATGTATGCGTTTTCGGGGTTTAAAGTTTTTCTTTCATTTTTTGGCCTTTCGTTTTTTGTGTGGTTTTTCTTACATTTGGGAGAACAAAATTTTAACAAGAAAAATTTTATGAAGAAAAAACATTTTTTATTTTTACGATAGGCACGGACATGCCTCTCTTGGAGACACATGTGTGCTTCCACGAAAGTCACCATCCGTACCACTAAAAAGGAATAAAATGTGTTCATTTTTTTTATTTCTGTGGAGGCATTGGTTTGCTTTTGTGAGTGGCACACCCGTGCCTCTAAAAAAAGAAAAAATATACGGGTTTTTAAGGCACAATCATGCCTCTCGTGGAGGCATAGATTTTCTTCCGCTAGAGGCATGCCCATGCCTCCAAAAAAGACAAATGGGTTTTCTTTTTTGCCAAGAGAAATGATCGTGTATCTTGTGGGAGGCATAAGTTTGCTTCCGCGATAGTTCCTCTAAGAAAATAAAAAAAATACATTTTTTAGAGAAGTGATTGTACTTTTCGTCGAAGGACAGGTTTGCTTCCGCGATAGCCACGCCAGTGCCTCTAAAAAAGAAAAACTACATATTGTGACAAGTGGCGCGCGTATAATATGCCACTATTTAACAGCGAAAAAGATGGGAGTGTTCGTTGTAAAGAATACTCTTTAACTAGTGACTTCGAATTAATGTTAGCTCGGCGCCAACAAAGGGAGGCTCCGCTGAAGCACATGCCAATTGGGTCGGCCCACTTGCAGTAAGAGCATTTTATTATTATTTACATTTTTTCATTAGTTTTGTGAAGAAAGGCTTTTTTAAAATATATTACGTTAGAGAAGTTAAGTATATGTTTTATAAAAAATGCGGTCTATATTTAAAAAGGTTCAATCTATATTGATTTTGTATGTTATTAGAAATCAATTCAACGGACATTATATTAAAGTTAAGTGTATATTAGAAAAGTTTATTCTATGTTGTGAAAATGTTTGATGTGTATGAAAAAATATTCATCATACTATACAAAAATCCATTGTATTTAGAAAAACTTCATTCTATATTGAAAAAATGTTCGTTGTGTAATATAAGAATGTCATAATATTTTAAAGTTTATTTAACAATTCAAAAAAATGTTCATCTTATAGTTAAAAATAGTTCATTATGTGTTTTAAAAATCCAATATGTACTTGAAAATACTGTATGGTAAAATTTCGTCATGTTCTAAAAAAGATCTCAAAGTGTATTTAGAAAACGTTCACCGTATATTGGTTATAGCGATTAAGAAAGGAAATCCAGATCTAAAAAAGTGAAACATAAGAAAAAAAAACAGGGAAAAAAACTGAATCAGAAAACAAAGCAACAAAGTTGAAAAGTGGTCCAGCCCATCTGGACACACTATAGTGAATGGTTTAAAACTTTGCGAAATTATTTGGAAAAAGTGAATGTCTTTTGAAAACTTTTTTTGACAACAGGAAAACTCCGTCTATGTTGTTTAGACGTAGTCGTTCCCAAGTCCAGGTGAAGGAGGACGGCTGTAATAGGCTTGTGGAGCCAACGTGAAAACTCAGCCACTCTTAGGAAAAAGAAATAAAAAAGAATATCATTGAGGCGTAACCCTCTAACGACGCACCATATCGGAACCCGGGTGTGGTGGCAAATGAGAAAGGGCGGAGCCGTCACCCCCCTTGTGGTGCGTCGTATCGTGATCTGGATACAGTGACAAGTGAGCAAGGATCGGGTCAAATTGTAGTGAAAAATGATTATGGGTCCTCGCATTTGACTCAACGAGTGCGAATGGTAAAGAAGATAGCCGAGACTAGGAGGATTCACATAGGTATACGGCCCCTGGCAGGTAAGTTACGGGAGTTAGTGGATGCAACAGTAAGTAGAGGTGTTGATATCCAGTGAATCCAAGAAACCAAGTGGAAGGGATAAAAGGCAAAGGAGGTATAGGATATCAGATTCAAGTTGTGGTACACGGGGACTACTTCGAACAGAAACGGAGTAGGCATCTTGATCAACAAGAGTCTCAAGCATAGAGTGGTAGACGTCAAGAGGCAAGGTGACCAGATTATCCTGGTCAAGCTGGTCATAAGGGACTTAGTTCTCAATGTTATCAACAATTGTGCCCCGCAAGTAGGCCACAATGAGAGCACCAAGCTGGAGTTCTCGAAAGGCCTGGAGGACTTAGTGTACCTATTGTTGCGTCGCTCTTCATAGGAGGAGTCCTTAATGTCCATGTGGGCACATCTAACACATGTTTTGAAGTGGTGCATGGTGGCTTTGGATATGGCTGCAGGAATCCAGAAGGAGATGATGTCTTAAGGTTCACTTTATCCTACGAACATGATCATAGCTAACACCCTCTTTAGAAGGAGAGAATCTCATCTAGTGAATTTTAGTAGTTGAGAACACTCTAGCCAGATTGATCATATCCTCTCAGAAGAGAAGATATGCGTGCTTGCCTAAGTTGTAAGGTGATACCTGGAGAGAGTTTCGTCGCTCAATATAAGCTTGTGGTGGCTAAATTTTGATGTAGGATTTGTGTCCAGCGGGATAAGCGTGCCAAAGTCGGCGAGAATGAAGTGGTGGAAGCTCAAGGGGGGAGGCAACTCAAGCTTTGAAGGAGAGGGTCATGAAGAGGGCCCTTGGGAGGAAGAAGGTGATGCAAACAATATGTGGATGAAGATGTCTACTTGTGTTCGGAGGATAGCTTCAGGGGAGTTTTGGGTAACCTAGGGTAGTAGAGTCGAAGCTAAAGACACCTAGTGGTGGAACAAGGATGTCCAGAAGGCTATTAAGGAGAATAAAGTTTGTTTCCGACGCCTATACCTGGATAGGAGTGCAGCCAACATAGAGAAGTACAAGGTGGTGAAGAAGACAACAAAGCGAGTTGTGAGTGAATCAAGGGGTGAGCGTGTGAGGACCTCTACCAGCGTTTAAACAAAGGAAGGTGAAAGGGACATCTATAAGATGGCCAAGATCTCAGAGAGGAAGATGAGGGATGTCAACCAAGTGAGACGCATCGATGACGAAGCTGATCAACTGTTGGTGAAGGACGAGAAGACCAAGCATAGATGGCGAGAGTACTTCGACATGTCATTCATGAGGAGAATGGGAGTTCTACCATTGAGTTGGATGACTCCTTTCATGATATGAATAGAAGTTTTGTGTCACGAATCTAGGAGGCCGAGGTCAAGGTGTCTTTAAAAAGGATGAAAGGAGACAAGGCGATGGGCCCTGATGATGACCCTCAACTGTAAGGGATCTATTGTAGCGTTTTCGATAAGTAAGAGTGTCAAAACCAACGAGGAGCAGAAGGTATTGATAAGTGACTTTGGTAAAGGAATAACGGCAAACACTGAAATATAATTTTTTAGGGATTTTTTGTATAGGCAACGAGAAGGTAAAAACAAGAAAAGTAAAAGGTACTGAGGAGTAACAAGTGGCCCAATCCTTTTTAGCAAAGGATAAGCCTAGCAACTGAACTTATAAAGGCTACAACGTTCTTGAGGACACACGCGAGAGGTAGTCATGTGCTTTCGCCATATTCCGTATCGGTACTATGTTTTGTGTTGATAAGTGTTGAGTGGGTGAATCTATGCTAGTACACCTTCTATACTAAGATAAGTGCACTCTTATGATTAAACACCACGCAAGCATCCGCAAATACAAGGTAGAAATTAATGCAAAAGCCTAACCATAGCAATACAATCAAGGATCCATTATTCCCTTGTGCAAAAGTGGGCAAACTAGGGTTCAGGTTTCTGTCACTCCGGCAACCCACCGTAAGCATTCTTTATACACAATGCATTCCCATAGGTCCTTAACAAGGCGAAGTGTTGTGTGTTCGACTCACACAACACCACTAGGAAAATAACAACACAACTTAAATATCAAACAACACATATTACTTCAACATCATATGACTACTAAGAACTGGACTTCTCCCATGTCCTCAAGAACTAAAGTAACTACTCACAAGACATAAAAGAGATCATGATCAGTGGTGATAAATAGAAGATAAGAAATATGGACATAAATATATTTCTCCAACAAAAATCAATAGCATTCACCACAAAGGCGTAATCAACACTGGTAGAGTAGAGAGGATAGATAGTACGGATTACAACACAAGTTGCAATTGAGAGATGATTTGGGATGAAGATGGAGATGGTGTTGATGTTGGGGATGATGTTGATGATGATCTCGATGATGCCCGTGACGATGATGACGACGATGGCGATGATCTCCCCTTCCGGGAGGTGTTCTCCCCGGCGAAATCTACCCGCCGGAGATGTGTTTTCTAATCTGTAGGTTTCTGCCATAGAGCAGCGACGAAACTCGCGAAACTCCTCTCTTTTTAGGGGTTTTAGATGACGATGAATATATAGGCCAGAGGGGGGGAGCCGGGAGTGGCCTCAGGGGTCCAGGCGGCCTCCCGGTGCGCCCCTGGTGGGGGCCGCGCCAGGGGGGCGCCTGGGCACCTGGTGGCTCCCTGATACGTCCCAAACGTATCTATAATTTCTGCTTGCTCCATGCATGTTTTGTGTGACTTTTCCATGATTTTCTTGAACTTTCATACACTTTTGATCATATTTGGACTAATCTATTAACCCAGTGCACCCAGGTGCCAGTTGCTGCTTTCTGCTGTTTTTGTATTTCAGGTTTTACCGGCCATTAAAAGTGCTCCAAAAAATCCAGAAAAATCAGATAAAAAATCAGCGACCCGGAAGCTTCCGGAAACACCAAAGGAGGGAAGGGGGGCCACCACAGGGACTCCAAAAGGGTCCCTGGCGCGGCCCCACCCTAGGCCGCGCCAGGGAGCCTCCTGGCTGCCCTGTGGCCCTACTCGGTGCCCCCCTTCGCCTATATTTAGCCCTCGGGGTGGAAACCCCTAAGATCGATCTCTTTTCCGCGAACTCGCCTCTGTACCGCCGCCGCTGCCATTTCAAGATCGGGGCTGTCTGGAGAAGCTGCCCCGGCACCTTGTCGGGAGGAGGAACCCCCTCCGGGAGACCATCCATAGCCATGGACGCCTCCCCTATGTACCGTGAGTAGTTTCCCTTGGACCATGGGTCCGTTACCAGTAGCTATGTGATGTACTTCTCTCCCCTCATTCTGCTTCCACTTTCGAGACCTCATGAGCTGCCTCACATGATCGAGGCACTTCTGTAATTTCTGCTGTTGCTATGCTGAGTTTGTTGGGATCTGATGGATTATGAGACTATGTTCAGATTGTGATGAGTAATATATTTGGTTCTTCTCTTTTATATTTTGTTCTTGAGTAAATTCTTGCATGTTCTCCATTGCAGTATTTTACTTTGGCCAAGTGATTTGTTGCAACTCCAAGAGGGAGCGTTATGCTTGATTGTGGGTTCAGCCCCTTGATGTCTAGCTTGAGTGACAGAAACATGAGACTAGGGGATGTGTTTTTGCCACCACGGATAAAACAACGGTGCTTGTATCCGCGGGTGCAAGGATTGTTTACTTTACGCAAAGTTCTTTTAATGCAGTTGTCTGTTGCTTTGAGTTTACACTTTGGGTGGGATTCGCAACTTAGTAGCAGCGAGATGTTCTGGATAGATATCTCAAGGTGGATGATTTGTAGTAGATGCAGTTGGATTTCGGTCTACTTACCTTGGCATACTGCCCATTTCTTTTGAGCCCTTCCTTTCTTTGCAACATAGTTAGCATTGCGGTGCCTTCATAATTCTGTCAATTGCCCAGCTGTGATTTGTTTACCTCGCTAGCACTTTTATCGTCTTTTGGGAGAGAGACATCACTAGTGAAAATCACGGGACCCCGGTCCATCTTCACATTACTGTTTACATCCTTAGTTTACTTTCAGTCTTTACTTTCGGTTGCCACTATTATTATCTCTTGCATTGATCCTTTGTAAATAGCAAGGCCGGAGGAATTGAAAACTCCTCTGTACTCGTTGGCAGCAAAGTTATTTGTTGCTGTGTGCATGTCCACGTCAAGCGTCGTGACACCTTCTTGTATTTCTTGGAGTCCTACTGGTTCGATAACCTTGGTATCTTCACCGAGGGAAATTTGCTGCTACGCTACATCTCACCTTCCACTTGGGGTAACCAACGAGGAGTGAGAGATCCTCACCGTATCAAGCCAATTACTGGCGCCGTTGCCGGGGACTCCAGTCTGCAAGATAGGGGAGTTGCGCACTATCTTTTATCTTTGCTTTTTAGTCTTGTTAGTTTACCTTTCAGTTTTTACTTTTGTGTCCCTTATAAAAAATACCAAAAATACCTGTTACCTTTCTTGTGTGGTCAAGTATGTTAGGAGTTGGTACTATGAGGGAATCCGAGGTCTTGGATTTCCACCAAAGGAATGGGGAGAATATGAAGAAGGCTTGGGACAGAATTTCTGAAGCACATAAGGCAAATATGCCTTGGTTACCTATAAAAATTGTGCTTAGAAATTTTTACTTTGGCCCTTTTAAGTGGTGTAAGCACTCTCTTGATCTTATAGCTGAAGGAGAGTTTCTAGAGTGTGATGAAGCTAGAGCTCTTGAAATTATACATGGTTTATCTAGTTATTTTGTTTATGATGGTCTTGATACTGTTGTAGACAGAATTGCTACTATTGAGAAGAGACTTGATGCTCTAGACTTTAAAAGAGTAGAAAAACTAAATCCTCCTAGAGAGGAGTTTTTGGAAATAGAAAATGACTGGGAGCCTTTTGTTAGGGTTGTTATCTCTAATCAAAACTTCCTTGCTTTTTGTGACATTGGATCTACAGTTTCTATAATGCCAAGCTTTATTTATGATTCTTTGTACCTTGCAAGCATGGACAAATTTCCATCTTTCCATGAACATTCTAATGGTGATATTTCTGAGATCCAGGGAAGATTGAAAAATGTCCAAGTCATTTTTCTTAAAAGAATTATGGAGATTGAATTCTTCATAATGAAGGCCAATCGAGGAAATATAGTGCTTAGAAGGGACTTCCTCCGAGCCATGAATGGCTTCATTGATATAGGTAAAGGACAAATACGTTTGCGTGGTAAAGCAAAAGGTACGTACATTTTCCCTCGGAAGAACAAGGATGAGCTTATTGAAAACCCTTTTGAGATCCTTGGTGAACCTTTCGAAGATTTTGGAGAACCTTGATCTTCTTCTTTAAGCCTAGCTAATGGCTCTAAAGAAGCGCTTTCGAGAGGCAGCACGCAACGAATTTAGGTTTTTATTTTTTCTTTTCTTCTGTTTTTAGTGGTATTGATGATTGTTAATACTGTAGAAACATCATTGTATCTTTACTTTTCAAGCTTTGTGCCTTTTATAGCCTCATACGACAAGGAAAGTGAAAGTTGTGACATGCTGTCCAAAAAACAGATTCTGTCCTCGTGATTAGAAAAATCACAGAAAAATCCCAGTTCATCTTTTTGAGCTGAATTTTTACACAGCGTGCTCTATACAATTACGAAACTTGCATATGTTCTGAGGTTTTTTATTTGAGTTGCAGAAGTACCCCTAAAAAATTCGTTTCTACCAGCTGGTCTGTTTTTCACAGATTTTGTCCTGTTTTGCCTTTTCTTCGTTTTGCAAACCTTAAGCTTGCTTTTTCTTTGCAAAAATCTTTAGGAAATCTTGTGAAACAGTAGATCTTCAAGATTATCTTTATTTCCAGTAAATAAAAATTATTTTATTATGGGTACTAACCTCACTAATCAGATTATGATGAGTTATGTATGAAGGGAGTTTTCAAGTGCGCGATGGAAGATGATGAAAGAAGATCTTGGAGTGTCAAACGCTCAAGCTTGGGGATGCCCATGTGCACCCCCAATAAATATTCAAGGAGACTCAAGCGTCTAAGCTTGGGGATGCTCCTGTGCATCCCCTTCTTCATCAACAATTATCAGTTCGTCTCTCGTTGCACTATATTTTTATCACTTCATGCGTTATGTGCTATACTTGGAGCGTCTCGCTCTTTACTTTTTTAGGTTTGTTTTTGCTTTGTTTGCTGTAGTAACAAGTTAGACCCTAGCTTACTCTTTTGTGTGGAGAGATACATGCTCCGCTTGAACTAGAACTCCTCATAGGATTTGCATGCTTATTCTTTTAGCTGTGAGTTGTTCTTTTTCTTTTCTTAGCTGCTGCTCTGTTTAGTTGTAGTCCTTTAGTTTTTCTAGAGCTTTTCTTTTGTCTTAGGTTGAACTTTCTATAGGTTGCATGTTTTATCTTGTTAGAGAGTTTGCCTGTTGCACTGAGTTTTGTGTCTTGACTAAAAGTAGGTAGTTGAAGTTGCTATTCTCTTTGTATTAGTAACTTGCAATAGTTTTGAGGTATTGACTAGAGTAATGTTTAAACTTTTGGTGTCAAGAGCTCGAGCCTATTAGTGATAGATGTCGTATTTTGGGCAATCCGTGTGTTTTTTGAAAACCAAAAACCCCTGTTGAGAACTCTAGCTACTAGATGGATCACTAACCTCTAGAGGGTTCGAATATTAGAGTACATTCACGTACCATGAGTCGAGGATGCGCAAGGATAACCAAACCCCCATACACTCCTCCTCGGGGTACTTGTCTCTTTGTGAACCTCCTGATTAGATTGAGAGTTACCGATAATAAGTGAATGAGTTCTTCGGACTAATGTGAGTATTCGAAAGTTGACACTTCCACCCACCTATACTTTTTCTAGCCTCTTCGGTACCGTGCATTGCCCTTTCTCACCTTGAGAGTTGCGCATACTTCGCCGATGCATCCAAACCCTTGGCACGATACACTCTGTCATCATAAGACTCCTTATATCTTTCCTCAAAACAACCACCATACCTACCTAAAAGGCATTTCCATATCCTTTACGAGATACATTGCCATGCAACATCCACCTTCTCATGACTTGATTTTCATGTCATACATGCTACTTGCTTGATCGATGAGCCGCATGCTAGTTGGGCCTTGCCCTAATCATTGCTACATGACGCGCTAGTATCATTGCATATCCTGCTATCCTGGCAGAGGCATACATTTGCATCATGATAGTTATATCTTCTTTATGTGAGTATCTTTGTAAAGTGTGAAAGATCTCCTATATTCTTGTAAAATATAGAGTGTTTCCCCTAAAGTGAGGAAAATATCCCAAAGAGGACAAATGAGAGAACTAGAAAGAGCCATTGAGGCCACCAAAAAAATACAAAAAAATAGAAAAAAGAGAAAAAGAAAAATAAAAAGAGAGAAGGGGGCACACTACTATTCCTTTTGAGAGATCTGCACTAGTACTTCATCCTCTATCCCTTGTACTCCATACAGATCATCATCATGCATATAGCTATGTGGGGTCCTTTACACAATAGAACTTGGCTTGTATATTCCAATGATGAGCCTCCTCAAACGATCTCTAGGTCTTCTTGAGCAAGCAAGTTAGATGCACCCCCACTAGTTCCCTTGGAGAGCTTTTAGCTCACATGTGCATCCGTTGCATGGCAATCCCTACTCCTCACATCATATCTATCATATGGCCTTCTCTCGCCTATGATTGTCCTTATTGATGTGAGCCTTTCACACCTTTTTGTCTTCCTCCTCCACCTTCTTTCTGTTTCTCCTTTTAGGTGTCAACTTTCTTGATCACGCTCATCCGTTGCATGAGTGCTTAAAATATCGAAAGGGAGTGGATCAGTTTGACTTGTACCTGGCTAGTGGTCTGGGGACGAGTCAAGATAAGAATCCAAAGGAGGCTAAGTGTGAAACTTTAGTAGATAGTTGTTCTCAACAACCTTTTTTCTCTCTTTTTCCCAGTCCCCTGCTTGCACGCAAACACCATCTGGAGACATTCGAGTCACAGACAGCGAGAGCTCTTGCACCTTTTGTTCTTTTGTTGCTTGTGTCAATGCTAATATAGACTCTTGCTTGTTAAGACTTGAATTGAATTGCATGCTTTGATTGCTTTACTTAAAAGTCCTTATATGGTTGTGTGGCATGTCACCACAGAAATTATGCTTGTTATCATTTACCTACTCGAGGACGAGCAGGAATTAAGCTTGGGGATGTTGATACGTCCCAAACAAATCTATAATTTCTGCTTGCTCCATGCATGTTTTGTGTGACTTTGCCATGATTTCCTTGAACTTTCATACACTTTTGAGAATATTTGGACTAATCTATTAACCCAGTGCACCCAGTTGCCAGTTGCTGTTTTCTGCTGTTTTTGTATTTCAGGTTTTCCGGCCATTAAAAGTGCTCCAAAAAATTCGGAAAATCAGAAAAAAAATCAGTGACCCGGAAGCTTCCAGAAACACGAAAGGAGGGAAGGGGGGCCAGCACAGGGACTCCAGAAGGGTCCCTGGCGCGGCCCCACCCTAGGCCGCGCCAGGGAGCCTCCTGGCTGCCCTCTGGCCCCTCTCGGTGCCCCCCTTCACCAATATTTAGCCCTTGGGGTGGAAACCCCTAAGATCGATCTCTTTTTCGCGAACTCGCCTCTGTACCGCCGCCGCCGCCGTTTCTAGATCGGGGCTTCCTGGAGAAGCTGCCCCGGCACCGTGCCGGGAGGAGGAACCCCCTTTGGGAGACCATCCATAGCCATGGACGCCTCCCGTATGTACCGTGAGTAGTTTCCCTTGGACCATGGGTCCGTGACCAGTAGCTATGTGATGTACTTCTCTCCCCTCTTTGTGCTTCCACTTTCGAGACATCGTGAGCTGCCTCACATGATCGAGGCACTTCTGTAATTTCTGCTGTTGCTATGTTGATTTTGTTAGGATCTGATGGATTAAGAGACTATGTTCAGATTGTGATGAGTAATATATTTGGTTCTTCTCTTTTATATTTTTTCTTGAGTAAATTCTTGCATGTTCTCCGTTGCAGTATTTTACTTGTGCCAAGTGATTTGTTGCAATTCCAAGAGGGAGCGTTATGCTTGATTGTGGGTTCAACCCCTTGATGTCTAGCTTGAGTGACAGAAACATGAGACTAGGGGATGTGTTGTTGCCACCAGGGATAAAACAACGGTGCTTGTATCCGCGGGTGCAAGGATTTTTTACTTTACGCAAAGTTCTTTTAATGCAGTTGTCTGTTTCTTTGAGTTTACACTTTGGGTGGGATTCACAACTTAATACCAGCGAGATGTTCTGGATAGATATCTCAAGGTGGATGATTCGTAGTAGATGCAGTTGGATTTCGGTCTACTTACCTTGGCGTACTGCCCATTGCTTTTGAGCCCTTCCTTCCTTTGCAGCATAGTTAGCATTGCGGTGCCTTCATAATTCTATCAATTGCCCAGCTATGATTCTTTTACCTCGCTAGCACTTTTATCGTCTTTTGGGAGAGAGACATCACTAGTGAAAATCACGGGACCCCGGTCCGTCTGCACATTACTGTTTACATCCTTAGTTTACTTTCAGTTGCCACTATTATTATCTCTTGCGTTGATCCTTTGTAAACAGCAAGGCCGGAGGAATTGACAACTCCTCTGTACTCGTTGGGAGCAAAGTTATTTGTTGCTATGTGCAGGTCCACGTCAAGCGCCATGACACCTTCTTGTATCTCTTGGAGTCCTACTGGTTCAATAACCTTGGTATCTTCACCGAGGGAAATTTGCTGCTACGCTACATCTCACCTTCCACTTGGGGTAACCAACGAGGAGTGAGAGATCCTCACCGTATCACCCCCCTCTGGCCCTTTTCGGCGAGGCTTCGTTAATCTTCTGGAAATATCCCCCGTCGATTGTTAGTGCATTCGGAGATGTTCTATTTCAGAACTCAATGTCCACTTTTCTCCGCTGAATCCTGCGTCTGCTGTTTCGGCACCAGAAAGTTGCAAACTGTGTAAAACAAGCTAAAACAACATAAGTATAGCATCATAACAAGAACTATATCAATGAATAGGGGTGAATTACGATATAAAATAGTGATGCATCTTGGACGTATCAACTCCCCCAAGCTTAGACCTCGCTTGTCCCCAAGCAAATACCGAGCTCGGTAAACCTGTCCACAAGTTTAGAGAGTGAAGTATCGATAAATAGAATACAAACAAGAAGCATCAAGATTTCTTCACCAAACTCAAACATCCTCAACAACAACCTCAACTCATAAGGCCCTTATGAGAAAGTAGTGACAATTATAATCCAAAGTAGGGCTAAAGAAACTCATCAAATCATGGCAAACATATCCTTGGTCAAGGGACAACTAATAACTTTTACTTTTGCTCTTTCACTTTATAATGGAACAATTTGAAGATTTTGAAAGAACATGTTATTAGTCATGAAGTGAAAATGCTAACACAAAGAAATATGTTTGCTTGGTATAGACTTTCGCAAACAACTTACTTATCAAAAGATAATGTCAACAAGGATGTGGCACGACAAAACTTAATGCAACATTATATGAATGAATCCTTGTCAACATCAAGTGTTTGTTCTCTTTTAAGAATAGAAGGAAGTAGGATGAACTGACTCAACACAAAAGTAAAATACATACCCTTTTTAAAGGGAAGTAGGGAAAACTCATGTGCTATCCTTAAATCAAACATAATGAAAAAAAGTTTTGGGAGGTGCATAGTTTGTCAACGAATGCTAATAGATAGCTCAATGTCTTCTCAAGGTGGACAAGTTTCGAGCAACGGCTCCCAAGTGGGGACGATCACATGCCCTTAGTCTCCTTTGTTTATCACTGCCAAAGTTTCTGATTTCTCATAGACCAAGAGTGAAGGAGGGTTTGTTTGTTTGTTGTGTTATCTTATGAGCTGGGCGCACTCATGCCAGTTCCTCCTCGTATTAGGGGTTTGCAGATTAGACATGCAATCCCGGGGTAAAACTTGTCCAACTTAAGAAGATCATGAATTACCGACTACTTCCTCATGAGCTAAACTAGAGGCACAAAACAGAAGATTTTGAACATTTAAGGATAACACATGAATTCTATACTTTTAAGAGTGGTAGGGAAATACCACGAATAGGAAGGTATGGTGGACTCATATGGAAGATATTGGTTTTAGGGTATGGATGCACAGGCAGAAATCTTCTTAGTACAGAGTTTGGCTAGCAAATGCTTTGAGAGAATAGGCAATTGATGATGACTCAGATGCAAAGCACATAAAGCATAAAGATTAAGGTAAGAATAACACATCAAGTTGTCTTCCTTGTCAACATAACACTTCAAGCATAATAACATAAAGGTTTTGGCTATGTCACTACTTTGAGAAAATCATGCTTGTTGTTATGACCAAAGCTATGTTTTCCAAGATTTAAATAAAGTTTTCAAAGTCATACCTGATATATAGTCAATACTCCCCATAAGAATCATCATATAATGTCTATTGCGTGAAGAGAATACCGAGTGCAACGAGGGAACCAATAGACTTCTCATTAACATTCCATCATAGACGACTCCACACTCACGGATACAAGACTCTCCACAAAGGAGTGATAGACCTCAATGCAAACACCTATTTCATATAATAACTTCCCTAGACATGATACGACTCTACTGGACTCTAAAAAACGAAGATAAAGATAAAGATACTGGGCACTCCCCCAAGCTTGGAACAAGCTAAGGGGATGCCATTACCCGAGGAGATTTCAATCCTCATTCCTGTTCATGTTGATTCTTCAGATCTCTGATGATACATCGAAGGGCCTCGTTTTCATCTTCCAAGATCTCCACTTTTACTTTTAATACACGGAAATCTTCACAAAGTTGATTGGTGATGCGGTCATGTGGTATATCTTCCATCCTTGAAAGATTATCCTCCACCGGATTGTCTACTCCTTTCCTATCGACAATCTGCAAATCAAATTCTTGAAGAAGGAGTACCCATCGGAAGAGCCTTGTTTTGGCATCCTTCTTCTCCATAAGATACTTAAGGGCAGCATGGTCAGTATGCATAATAACTTTAGAATCAACAATATACTGCCTAAACATATCACAAGCAAACACTATTGCTAAGAATTCCTTCTCAATAGTAGCATAATTCTTTTGAGCACTATCAAGGGTTTTGCTAGCATAATGTATAACATTCAACTTCTTATCAACCATTTGTCCTAAAATAGCTCCAACAGCAAAATCACTAGCATCACACATAATTTCAAAGGGAATTTCCAATCAGGTGGTTGTACTATAGGAGCGGTTATTAAAGCTTTCTTAAGAACTTCGAAGGCTTCCTTACAATCTTTATCAAATACAAAAGGGACATCCTTTTGGAGAAGATTAGTAAGGGTCTTGAAGTCTTAGAAAAGTCTTTAATAAATCTTCTATAGAAACCAGCATGACCGAGAAAACTACGAATTCCTTTGATGTCCCTTGGATATGGCATCCTTTCAATAGATTCAATCTTCGCCTTGTCCACTTCAATTCCCCTCTCAGAAATCTTGTGACCAAGAACGATCCCTTCGTTAACCATGAAGTGGCACTTTTCGCAGTTTAGAACTAAATTTGTATCCTTGCATCTCTGTAAAACTTTATTAAGATTGTAGAGACGGTGGTCAAAGGAAGTTCCATAGACGGAGAAATCGTCCATGAAGACTTCCACAATATCCTCGGAGAAACCATGAAAAATAGCAGACATACATCTCTCAAAAGTAGCAGGTTCATTGCATAAACCAAAAGGCATACGCCTATAAGCATAAGTACCATAAGGACACGTGAAGGTGGTCTTCTCTTGATCGACGGTATTGTTATGAATTTGAGAGAAGCCAGAGTACCCGTTGAGATAACAAAAGTGGGTGTTTTTGGACAACCTTTCTAGCATTTGATCGATGAAGGGCAGCGGGTAATAGTCCTTCCTGGTTGCCTTGTTTAACTTTCTGTAATCAATACACATTCTATATTCAATAACAACTCTTTGAGGTATTAGTTCATTTTTATCATTAGGAACAACAGTCATACCTCCTTTCTTAGGAACACAATGAACTGGACTTACCCACTTACTACCAGCTATAGGATAGATGATACATGCGGCTAGAAGCTTGAGAATTTCAATCCTAACCACGTCCTTCATCGTTGGGTTCAACCGTCGTTGATGATCAACAACTGGTTTATCATCGGGCTCGAGATTGATAGTATGTTGGCAAATTGATAGACTAATCCCCTTAAGGTCATCAAGGGTATAGCCAAAGGCACCACGGTGTCTGCGAAGTGTCTCCAATAACCTCTCTTCTTAAAATCCTGAAAGGTTAGCCTTGATAATAATAGGATATATTTTCTTTTCATCTAAATAAGCGTACTTCAGCGTATCCGAAAGCGGTTTGAGATCAAACACCGGGTCTTCTTTTGGTTGTGCTAGGATTCCTAAAGGTTCAACCGGAAGGTTGTGCTTTAGGATAGAAGTTTGCCTTGAGAGTATTTCATCTAACTCATTTCTTTCTTGCATATGCATATCATTCTCGAGGTCTTCCATATATTGCTGCAAAGGATCATTAGGTGGAATAGCAATGGAAGCAATATGTTCAATACTTTTATCATTAATAGGCAAATTAGTACCACGAGGCTACTTAGAGAACTTAGAAAAGTTAAATTCACATGACTCATCATTGAATTCAACAGAAACTTTACCTTTCCTGTAATCTATTATAGCTCCACAAGTTTTGACGAAAGGCCTACCAAAGATAATAGGACAAAAATTATCTTGCACTGAACCAAGTACTAGAAAGTCGGTAGGATACTTTACCTTTCCACATAGAACTTCAACATCTTTCACAACTCCAATGGGAGAGATAGTTTCTTTGTTTGCTAGATAAATAGTAACATCAACCTATTCAAGTTCACAGGGTGAAATCTCACCCATGATCTCCTGATAGAGTGAATAAGGAATGGCGCTAACACTCGATCCCAAATCACATAGCCCGTAATAATTGTGATCTCCTATTTTAACAGATACAACTAGTGTACCTCAAATTGGGCCTTTATTCTTGGCTGTAACAATGTTAGTGGAAACAACACAAAAATTTATTTTGGAATCTAAAACATCATTAGTCACTAGATCTTTAACCACCGCAACTTGAGGACCGACCTTGATCTGGTCCTCAGGACCGTCAGTTCTTCTCTCACTTTAATTTATTATGCCTGTCACAAAAGTATGCTCCCTTATCCTTGCGGGAAAAGTGGGTTTTCATATATAACTGTAGCAAAATACGGTCAGCAACATTAATGGCAACAAGTAATTCTTTAAAGGGTTTATGGTACTGATCCTTCTCATCCTTAGAAGAGTCAATATGAGAGGCAAAGTTCTTACAAAAATCAATCATTAGCTGGGAATCAAGACTAATCTTAGAGCAAAAGGTATTAAAGTAATCAGTTTTCACATAGCTCTCAATATAATCATGCTCATAATTTATAATGGGTTCAATACCTTTATCAATTTCACAGTCTTCAGTGTTCTTTTGAATTCTTTCAATGAGATCACATCTCTCTTCAATGCTTCTTGTTTGGAATACCCTACTAGAGGAGGCATCCAACATCTCTTTATCCTGACGAGAAAGTCTGGCATAAAAATGTGTAAGTATAATATCTTTGGGGAGCTCAGGAATAGGACATTTGAGCATTAGGGACTTCAATCTCCCCCAAGATTGAGCTCAGGAATAGGACATTTATCCATCGCGAGACCAAAAGTTATAGATGTAATTCCTGTCTCGATGAATTTCATGAAGATGATAAAACTTTGTATAAAAGAGAGACATAAGCTCTTTCCAATTAAGCAAATGTGAGTTATCGAGGAGCTTATACCAATCTGAAGCTTTATCTATAAGTGATACGAAGAATAATTTCCGCATGACAAACTCCAGTGAAACACCTGAAAGCTTAAATAATGAACATAGTTGTGACAAATATAGCAAGTGTTCACCTTGATGTCTGTCTCCTTCATAACGATTAGCCAAGACATAATCGATAATACCAGTTGGTATTTTATAAGGCACAATTTTAGTAGGGGTGGGATCAACCACCACAGTAGTGGGGAGTTTCCCCAAAAGCAACGAACTAAGAGTAGAAGTGTCCATAAGGACAAAAGGTAGCAACAGAAAAATAAAAACAACACGCAAAATATAAAGCTTTCCTTACCAGCTTCACTTACTATCAGCGTTACGCTCCCCGGCAATAACGCCAGCAAAAAGTACTTGATGACTGATACGGTGAGGATATCTCACTCCTCGTTGGTTACCCCAATTGGAAGGTCAGATGTAGCGTAGAAGCAAATTTCCCTCGGTGAAGATACCAAGGTTATCGAACCAGTAGGACTCCAAGAGATACAAGAAGGTGCACGGCGCTTGACGTGGACCTGCACACAGCAACAAATAACTTTTCTCCCAACGAGTACAGAGGAGTTGTCAATTCCTCCGTCCTTGCTGTTTACAAAGGATCAACGCAAGAGATAATAATAGTGGCAACTAAAAGTAAACTAAGGATGTAAACAGTAATGTGCATATGGACCTGGGTCCCGTGATTTTCACTAGTGATGTCTCTCTCCCAAAAGACGATAAAAGTGCTAGCGAGGTAAACAAATCACAGCTGGGCAATTGACAGAATTATGAAGGCACCGCAATGCTAACTATGCTGCAAAGAAAGGAAGGGCTCAAAAGCAATGGGCAGTACGCCAAGGTAAGTAGACCGAAATCCAACAACATCTACTACGAATCATCCACCTTGAGATATCTATCCAGAACACCTCGCTGGTATTAAGTTGTGAATCCCACCCAAAGTGTAAACTCAAAGCAATAGAAAACTGCATTAAAAGAACTTTGCGTAAAGTAAACAATCCTTGCACCCGCGGATACAAGCACCGTTGTTTTATCCCTGGTGGCAACAACACATCCCCTAGTCTCATGTTTCTGTCACTCAAGCTAGACATCAAGGGGTTGAACCCACAATCAAGCATAACGCTCCCTCTTGGAATTGCAACAAATCACTTGGCACAAGTAAAATACTGCAACGGAGAACATGCAAGAATTTACTCAAGAAAAAAATATAAAAGAGAAGAACCAAATATATTACTCATCACAATATGAACATAGTCTCATAATCCATCAGATCCCAACAAACTCAGCATAGCAACAACAGAAATTACAGAAGTGCCTCGATCATGTGAGGCAGCTCACGAGGTCTCGAAAGTGGAAGCACAAAGAGGGGAGAGAAGTACATCACATAGCTACGGGTCACGGACCCATGGTCCAAGGGAAACTACTCACGGTACATACGGGAGGCGTCCATGGCTATGGATGGTCTCCTGGAGGGGGTTCCTCCTCCCGGCAGGGTGCCGGGGCAGCTTCTCCAGGCAGCCCCGATCTAGAAACGGCGGCGGCGGTATAGAGGCGAGATCGGGGAAAAGAGATCGATATTAGGGGTTTCCACCCCGAGGGCTAAATATAGGCGAAGGGGGGCACCGAGAGGGGCCACAGGGCAGCCAGAAGGCTCCCTGGCACGGCCTAGGGTGGGGCCGCTCCAGGGACCCTTTTGGAGTCCCTGTGGTGGCCCCCCTTCCCTCCTTTGGTGTTTCCGGAAGCTTCCGGGTCGCTGATTTTTTATCTGAATTTTTCCGGATTTTTTGGAGCACTTTTAATGGCCGGAAAACCTGAAATACAAAAATAGCAACTAGCAGCTGGGTGCACTGGGTCAATAGATTAGTCCAAATATGCTCAAAAGTGTATGAAAGTTCAAGCAAATCATGGCAAAGTCACACAAAAAACATGCATGAAGCAGGCAAAAATTATAGATACGTTTGGGACGTATCAACATCCCCAAGCTTAATTCCTGCTCGTCCTCGAGTAGGTAAATGATAAAAAGCATAATTTCTGTGGTGACATGACACACAACCATATAAGGACTTTTAAGTAAAGCAATCAAAGCATGCAATTCAATTCAAGTCTTAACAAGCAAGAGTCTATATTAGCATTGACACAAGCAACAAAGGAACAAAAGGTGCAAGAGCTCTCGCCGTCCGTGACTCGAATGTCTCCAGATGGTGTTTTCGTGCAAGCAGGGGACTGGGAAAAATAGAGAAAAAAGGTTGTTGAGAACAACTATCTACTAAAGTTTTACACTTAGTCTCCTTTGGATTCTTATCTTGACTCGTCCCCAGACCACTAGCCAGGTACAAGTCAAACTGATCCACTCCCTTTTGATATTTTGAGCACTCATGCAATGGATGAGCGTGAGCAAGAAAGTTGACACCTAAAAGGAGAAACAGAAAGAAGGTGGAGGAGGAAGACAAAAAAGGTGTGAAAGGCTCACATCAATGAGGACAATCATAGGCGAGAGAAGGCCATATGATAGATATGATGTGAGGAGTAGGGATTGCCATGCAACGGATGCACATGTGAGATAAAATCTCTCCAAGGAAACTAGTGGGGGTGCATCTAACTTGCTTGCTCAAGAAGACCTAGAGCTCGTTTGAGGAGGCTCATCATTGGAATATAGAAGCCAAGTTCTATAGTGTGAAGGTCCCCACATAGCTATATGCATGATGATGATCTGTATGGAGTACAAGGGATAGAGGATGAAGTACTAGTGTGGATCTCTCAAAAGGAATAGTAGTGTGTCCCCTTCTCTCTATTTATTTTACTTTTTCTCTTTTTTCTATTTTTTTATTTTTTTGGTGGCCTCAATGGCTCTTTCTATTTAACTCTCATTTTCCCTCTTTGGGATCTTTTGATTTTGTCCTCTTTGGGATCTTTCCCTCACTTTAGGGGCAACACTCTATATTTTACAAGAATATAGGAGATCTTTCACACTTTAAAAAGGTACTCACATAAAGAAGATATAACTATCATGATGCAAATGTATGCCTCTGCCAGGATAGCAGGATATGAAATGATACTAGCGCGTCATGTAGCAATGATTAGGGCAAGGCCCAACTAGCATGCGGCTCATCGATCAAGCAAGTAGCATGTATGACATGAGGATCAAGTCATGAGAAGGTGGATGTTGCATGGCAATATATCTCGGAAAGGCTATGGAAATGCCTTGTAGGTAGGTATGGTGGCTGTTTTGAGGAAAGATATAAGGAGGCTTATGATGACAGAGCGTATCGTGCCAAGGGTTTGGATGCACCGGCGAAGTATGCGCCAACTCTCAAGGTGAGAAAGGGCAATGCACGGTACCGAAGAGGCTAGAAAAAGTATAGGTGGGTGGAAGTGTCAACTTTCGAATACTCACATTAGTCCGAAGAACTCATGCACTTATTATCGTTAACTCTCAATCTAATCAGGAGATTTACAAAGAGACAAGTACCCTGAGGAGGAGTGTATGGGGGTTTGGTTATCCTTGCGCATCCTCGACTCATGGTACGTGAGTGTACTCTAATATTCGAACCCTCTAGAGGTTAGTGATCCATCTAGTAGCTAGAGTTCTCAACAGGGGTTTTTGGTTTTCGAAAAACACACGGATTGCCCAAAATACGACATCTATCACTAATAGGCTCGAGCTCTTGACACCAAAAGTTCAAACATTACTCTAGTCAATACCTCAAAACTATTGCAAGTTACTACTACAAAGAGAATAGCAACTTCAACTACCTACTTCTAGTCAAGACACAAAACTCAGTGCAATAGGAAAACTCTCTAACAAGATAAAACATGCAACCTATAGAAAGTTCAACCTAAGACAAAAGAAAATCTCTAGAAAAACTAAAGCACTACAACTAAATAGAGCAGCAGCTAAGAAAAGAAAAAGAACAACTCACAGCTAAAAGAATAAGCATGCAAATCCTATGAGGAGTTATAGTTCAAGAGGAGCGTGTATCTCTCCCACACAAAAGAGTAAGTTGGGGTCTAACTTGTTACTACAGCAAACCTAGAAAAGTAAAGAGCGAGACGCTCCAAGTATAGCATATAATGCATGAAGTGATAGAAATATAGTGCAACGAGAGACGAACTGATAATTGTTGATGAAGAAGGGGATGCACGGGGGCATCCCCAAGCTTAGACGCTTGAGTCTCCTTGAATATTTATTGGGGGTGCACATGGGCATCCCCAAGCTTGAGCGTTTGACACTCCAAGATCTTCTTTCATCATCTTCCATCGCGCATTTGAAAACTCCCTTTATACATAACCCTTTATACGGAGGTTGGCCGCGCTCCTTGCCGCCTAGGAGGGGTGGCCCCCCTCCGTCACTTCTTTGGTGGTTCTGGAAGCTTCCGTGACGTTGATTTTTATTCCGATATTCCGGAATATTTGAGAATTTTAACTTGGGGAAAATCACTGCAACTAAAAGACATCAGCAAACAGAAATTGGCACTGGGTGCACTGAGTTAGTATGTTAGTCCAAATATGTGTAAAATTATATAAAAGTGTATCAAAACATGTAGCAATTTCACATAAAAGTGCATGGAACAAGCATAAATTATACATTTGGGACGTATCAACATCCCCAAGATTCATTCCTGCTCGTCCTCGAGTAGATAAATGATAACACAAATAATTTCTGTGGTGACATGCTAACACACATATAAGAACTTCAAAGTAAAGCAAGTAAGATGTGCAATTAAAGTCAAGATAATAACAAGCAAGAGTCTTAGTATTAATTCTAGAAAAGTATAAACATAAAGGTGCAAGAGCTCTCGCTTTTCATGACTCGAATGTCTCCAAATGGTGTTTGCGTGCAAGCAATGGGAGATGGGATTAGAGAATAAAAAAATATAATTTAATTGAGGCCTAAATCTACTAAAGTTTCACACTTGATCCCCTTGGGATCTTATTATGACTCATCCCCACACCACTAGTAAGGTACAAGTCAAACTGATCCTCTCCCTTTCGACTTTGAGCACTCATGCAATGGATGAGCGTGAACAAGATACGTTGGCACTTACAATGGCAAAGAGAGAAATCATGGGGAAGGAAGAGAAAAAGGTGTGAAAGGCTCACATCAATGAGGACAATCATAGGCGAGAGAAGGCCAAATGATAAATATGATGTGAGGAGTAGGGATTGCTATGCAATGGATGCACATATGAGCTAAGGTAAGATCTCCAATGGAACTAGTGGGGGTGCATCCAACTTGCTTGCTCATGAAGACCTAGAGCTATTTTGAGGAGGCTCATACTTAGAATATGCAAGCCAAGTTCTATAGTGTAAGGATCCCCACATAGTTATGCATGAATGATAATGTCTATGGAGTTCAAATATAGCAATGTAGTAAGAGTGTGGATCTTACAAAATAAATAGTAGTGTTGCCACCTTCTCTCTTTTTAGTTCCTTTTTTCTCCTTTTTCTCTTTTTTGTATTTTTGTGGCCTCTTTGGCTCTTTCTATTTATCTCTCATTTGTCCTCTTTGGGATATTTTAATTTTCCCTCTTTGGGATCTTTTCCTCACTTAAGGGAAATACTCTATATTTTACAAGAATATAGAAGATCTTCACACTTTATAAGAAGTACTCAACATAAAGAAAAAATAAAAACTATCATGATGTATGCAAATGTATGCCTCTGCTAGTGTAGCAGGATATGCAATGGTACTAGCGCGTTATGTAGCAATAAGGGCAAAGCCCAACTAGCATGCGGCTCCTAGATCAAGCAAAAGAATGTATGACATGAAGATCAAGTCATGAGATGGTGGATGTTGCATGGCAATGTATCTCGGAAAGTCTATGGAAATGCCTTGGTACGTAGGTATGGTGGCTGTTTTGAGGAAGATATAGGGAGGTTTATGATGACAAAACGTAGCGTGCCAAGGGTTTGGATGCACCGGCGAAGTATGCGCCAACTCTCAAGGTAAGAAAGGGCAATGCACGGTACCGAAGAGGCTAGCAAAATATGGGAAGGTGGAAGTGCCAACAATCGAATACTCGCATTAGTTCGAAGAACTCATGCACTTATTATCGGCAACTCTCTATCTAATCGGGAGGTTCGCAAAGAGATGAGTACCACGAGGAGGAGTGTACGAGGGTTTGGTTATCCTTGCAAATCCTCGACCCATTGTACGTGAGGGTACTCTATATATTCCAACCCCTCCAGAGGTTAGCGATCCATCTAGTAGCTAGAATTCTCAACTAATTTGTGTAGTTTCTTAAAATGAGCACGGATTGCCCAAAATACGACACATATCACTAATAGGCTCAAGATCTTGGCACCTTGATGTCCAAACATTACTCTAATAAATAACTCAAAACTATTGCATGTATTACTACTACATTTATAATAGCAACCTTAATTACCTACTCATGCAAGACACACAACTCAGTGCAACAAGCCAACTCTCTAAACAAGATAAACGTGAAGACTCGAGAGAGTTCCTACAACAACCTAAACAAAATCTCTTAAAAATATAAGCATGAAAACTAAGAGCTAAACATCACAATATCAATGAAAAAGATATAGAACACACACAAAAAGAAAGATAAGCATGCAAGCCTATGGTGTGTTCTACGGTGGAGTGGAGTGTGTTTCTCTCCCAAACAATGAAGGCTAGGATCCAAGTTGTTATGAACAACAAGCAAAACTAAAACAAACTAAAAATTAAAGAGTGAGACGGTCCAAGTCTAGCACATAACATACCAAGTGATAAAAATATAGCATGGAGAAGGAAGAACTGATGATTGTTGATGGAGAAGGGGATGCACGAGGGCATCCCCTAGCTTAGATGCTTGAGTCTCCTTGGATATTACTTGGGGGTTCATGGGGGCATCCCCAAGCTTGAGCGCTTGACACTCCCGAATCTTCTTTCATCATCTTCCTTCGCATACTTGAAAACTCCATTCATAAAAAACTCATCATAAGCTGATTAGAGTAGTTAGTACCCATGATAAAATATTTTTTCTCTACTGGAAATAACGATATTCTTGAAGACCTATTGTTTCTCAAGATTTCCAAAAAGTTCTTGCAAAGAAAAAGCAAGCTTAAGGTTTGCAAAACGCAAAACGTGGCAGAATCTGTGAAAAACAGACCAGCATGTAGTAAATACTTTTTTCGGGGCACTTCTGCAACTCAAATAAAAAACTCATAATAGATGCACGAAAGAAAATTGTATGGAGCACACTTTAAAAAAAAATCAAAAAGATGATCTGGTGATTTATTGCCAATTTTTCCGTCAAGGGGAGATAATATGTTTCTGTACACCATGTCACAACTTTTGAACTTTCTTGCAACCGGAGGATAAAACTTGGCACAAAGCTTGAAAATAAAGATACAATGATGTGCTATAGTAGTAACCAACATCAAATCCACTAAAACTGAAAGTAAAATCATCTTGGGTTGCCTCCCAACAAGCGCTTTCTTTTATGCCTTTTAGCTAGGCATGAAGATTATAAAAGGTGCTCTCAAGAGAATAAGAAATTAAGCAAACAAGAGCACCAAAAAGCAAATATGAAACACATTTAAGTCTAACCCACTTCCTATGCCTAGGAACCTTGTAAAGAAATAAATCATGAAAGCACAAAGTAACAAGCTTAGGAAGGTAAAAGAAGAAAAACTTCAAAACTTTCATCATAAAGAGAGGTGTTTTCGTAACATGAAAGTTTCTACAACCAAACTTTCCTCTCTCAAAATAATTCTTAGTAGCATCATGAACAACATAAAGAATATAACTATCACATAAAGCATGTTGTTCATGACCTACAAGAGAAGGTGTATTGTTTTCAATACAGTCACTAGGATCATAAGATAAATGCAACCCATCACTATGAGCCTTAATAAGAGCCTAATTCTCCGGGATATGAGTTGGAGGTTTCAAAAGGATAATAGGACAATCAAGTGTGGGTGCAATAGCAACAATTTCATGCTTAACATAAGGAACTATGGCAAGTTCATCTCCGTAAGCATCATCCAAAGTGGCATCTTGGCCAAAAACACAACAAGTATCACGATCTTCAGAAAGAAATGTATCAAGTGAGTCCTCGGATTCATGGGATTCCTCACCAAAGAAATCATTAGCCTCTTCTTGGGAAGAAAACATTTTATTTTAAAATCCTCAATATAAGCATTGGAAGTATAATTCTCGAAGCAATAAGAAAGAACCTCAAAGTTTTCCGACTTGTGAATAGTATCGTAATACTTCTCAATCAAAGAAGCAATCTCATAAGCACCTTTAAAAGCAACAAACTTCTCAATCTTTTCAACATCAAATTAATCATAAACACCTTTAGCATAAGCAGATATGATCTCATGTTCAATAAACTCACATTGGAAAGGAAGGTGTTTACGGTCTTTTTCTAGAGCAACAAGTAAAATCATAAATATAACACAAAGATTCCGCATAGCAATTATCCAATAAGTGTTTCCCTTTCTGAGATAAGCGGTGTCGCGTATAATGAGCATGTGTAAAAATAGGCCGAAGAGGGCACCAGGAGGTGGCCCACCTCCCATGAGCCTTGGTGGCGCAGCCAGGAGGTGGGCCGCGCCACCTGGCCGCCTGGGAGGGGTTGGACCCCCCGGCACTTCTTCGATGGTTCCGGAAGCTTCCGTGACGGTGATTTTTATTCTGATTTTTCCATAATTTTTGGAGCATTTTAACTTGGGAAAAAAATATCACTGCAACTAAAGATATCAGCAGACAGAAACTGGCACTGCGTGCACTGAGTTAGTAGGTTAGTCCAAATATGTGTAAAATGATGTAAAAGTGTAGCAAAACATGTAGCAATGTCACATAAAAGTGCATGGAACAAGCAGAATTTAAAGATACATTTGGGACGTATCTACCACGGACATTAATTCATCGACAGTCATATGAAAATCTTTGCCTTGGATCATGAAGTCAAACTTCCAGGTTGAAGGTTCTCGATGATCTCCAGTGACATACAGAGTAGCATAGAATTGTTTGATCAGTTCTGGATTGTAGCCACTGCAGAGAGAAAACATCCCGTGGGCGTGCAATTCATCAATTGTCTCGGCCAGATTTTGAAAGCACGCAGTGGTGTACAACGAGGGCATATCAAAATATTGATGATTGAATATTTTGTTCTTGTTCATGAGAGTTCGAGCATAATATATAGCTTGCTCTTGAGTGCAAAAGTGAAGCGAGTAAGAATCCCTTTCCTTGTTATACGGATTTGCACCAAGAAATTTGGGCTTATGCTCAAGAGGCTTGAAAATGGGGCCTCCTCGAGGAACATCTACGCGGAACAGTGGTAGGATTTCCCTCGGATGAGTAGAGTGCAACAGTTCATCAACTGAAATTTTTTCGTCCATATTTTTTGGGAATTGCATGCGAGTAATGTCGACACGAGGATTTGAAGAGGGTATATTTATGATGTCCTGATTGCGAGCCTCCTCTTTAGAGAGATTTTCCTCGGCCATTTCCACATCATAATTTCTGGTGGCGGCAATTCCTTCGGCAACAGCTTGATCTTCGGCCTCTTATTTTTCCATGGCCTCCATATCAGCATCAAGTTGCTCGGCTGTATCCACCATCTCTTCGTTAGATGAAGCAGATGAGGATGATGAATCTACTTCGGAGCTATCGTATCCAGAGCCATCTTCTTCGGCATCGCCTTCATCAGGCGCAGGCGGTGCATTATAGCGAGGGGAAATAGTGGTGACATCCACTTCTTCCTCTTCTTGGTCAGTGCGGGAAGAGGTGAAATCCTTCTTGCTCGGCTGGAGCATTTTTCTCGGTCTCAACTTGAGCACTAGGCTCATCTTCTTGTTGATGTGGAGTTGGGGTAACTTTTCAAGGTGGCGTTGGAACTTTGGTTGGAGTTGTTTGTCGGGGAGGAGTTGGTGCCTTGGGAGGAGTTGTTTGTCGGGCATGGGGTGCAGTATCTTGTCGTGCTGATGCAACATCGACCTCGACGAACTTCTTCTTCTTCTTGGAAGTCTCTGGCGTCCCATGCCCAGAGGATGTGACAACAATTTTCTTGGGAGACTTTCTCTTTAGAGATTGTCTCTCGGTGAGAGAAGCATTGTAGTCTTTGTACATGTCAGCCACAATCTCTCTGACTTTAGCATTTACAGCAGTTATATTTTCCTGCTGAGTTCTCCTTGACTCTGCAAGTGCCGAGAGTTTTGACTTGAAGAAATTTCGTGATTCAACGTCTTCAGTTTCTTCTCGAAGTTGATTGCCATAGAATACTTCTTGATGGCCGTCCTTGTGATCCTAGGCAAGATACCCGGACCAGAGAGTCATATATCTTTCCACTCGATCGAGAATTTCCTTTGGAACAAAGTCCTCGGGAGTCACATCTCTTGGAGTGGTGGCCATCCTCCAAAGAGTGTCAGTGATAGCGACTGCATCCCATGCAGTCTTGTTGGTGGAATTTCCTCTGTTTGAGCTCTCTGCATCTTCTAGAGCAACAGGAGCAGGACGAACAACAGGAGCATCGGGTGCTGGTGCAACACTAGCAACTGGAGAAGCTTGAGGCTTCAGCCTTGCCTCCTTGGCTTTCTTCTCGGCCTCCTTGGTGGCCTTGATGGCAGCAACATTTTTCTTCATGACACTTGAGGACGGATCTTTTTTCCTTTTAGGCGCCAGCAGCCTTAACATTTCCTTTTGCAGCACTAGGGGATGCAAACTTGTCCTTCACGGCACTAGTGGCCGCAACTTTCTCGGTGGAACTGGGGGCCACAACTTTATCGGTGGCACTCGGGGCCACGGCTTTCTCCTTCGCAGCATCTGGGGCTTCAAATTTCTCGATCTGACCTCGATACTTGTCGAAAACCAAATGTAGTATTCCCAACTGCTTGGCAACCTCAGCTTTCTTTTCCTCGGGCTGGCTATAAAAATTCATCAACCTAGCCTTCTCCAGATCTTTGGCCTCGAGTTATGTTGGCTTGGCCAGTCTTTCCTGTCTATGTTTTAGAGTTTCTTTTTCTTCGGCCGTAGCAGCTTGCTTGCTCTTGGCAGTAGCAGATGGTTTCGAGCGCCGAGAGGGAACTGGAGTAGCAGAGGCAAGGGGTGGATCATTGACTAGGTCGGTCATGTCTATAGTTACTCGACGAGCCGTGTTAGCTGGCTCCTGGATCATTACACCCTTGAGGCCTGGTTTCTTCTTCGGTGTTCTTTTCTTCGGTGAGAGTGGAGGAAGATCAGGTTCAACATCCACATCAGCACCTTGGTCATTTTGCTCGGTGTTGGCTTCAACATCATTAGATGTTGCCTCTGGTGGCGAAACAACATCGATCTTTTTCTGGCGCTTTGCAGACTTCTTGGCAGTTTTTGGTTTTGCACTAGGGCTAACCTCTTTGGCAACTTCCTCGTTGCCAGCAGCAGCAACATCTTTCTTGGCCTTGTCCAAGTTCTTCTTTTCTGCTCGTTCAACTCGAGCAGCAACTATCTCCTTGAAATCTTCAGGAGTTTTCAGAGTGGATGGATGAGCATCAGCTGGTGGACGAGGTCTTGCAGCTCTGGTCCACTTTGGCTTGAGGGCAGTTACATCTGACCATGGGTTTTTCAGTGCAAACAACATCGGTGTGTTTCCTGAAGAATGAAGTTGCGTGAAATCCTGAGGAATCAGGATCCTGAAGCGTTCGGTTGAAGATGAAGCTGAGGATGATCCTGAGGACGTTCGCACTAAAGACGAAGTTGAAGCGTAGTCTTCGCTAAGACTTTTTATACTTCTTGAGTCGGAGGAAAACACCGCACTGTTGGAGGGGTTGAGGAAAATGAGTTCTGTATTTCTGAGGAAGTGCTCAATTAGAAATCCTGAAGAAAAACCCTGAGGAAATCTCCTGCAGTAGAAGTTCAGTCCTCAGGTGTCTGAGACGTTGTTCTTCAGGACACTGAGGTAACTAACTTCAGTTGAGGAGTCGTAAGATCGCCAGTGCGATTCTTCTAAAGATTGTGAAGAGAGAGAATTGTTTGACCGTGCCACGTGTTGCGTGGTGAGAGGCTAGAACATGTCTAGCAACGGCCATATCCGAGGGAACGAGAGTAATTGCGTGCATGGGCATTTATGTCCATTCACCTCGGGTTGCTTCGCGGCTATAAATAGCCACCCCCAGCCCCATATGTGGGTTGGCTGCTCCGAGAGAAAAACTGACACTTGTCATTTGAGAGCAACCCACCTCTAAGGACATTGAAGAACCTAAGTGAGGAAAACCACTAGACTGAGTAGTTGAGCATTTCTGAGGAAGTCGGTTCGAGTGATCCGAAGCTTTTTACTCTTGAAGACTGTAATCTTCCTGCCGGTGTAGAAGTCTTCAGTCTGAGGAAGTCAAGATGCAATTGTGACTTCCCGGAGTGATTGAGTCTGTGAAAGTTTCGGGAGTCTACCTTGAAGACTCACCTGAGTTATTGGACGGAGTCTGAGGACTCTAGTTCAAGGAGAATAAGGTGAAGACTATGTCTTCTGAGTTCAATCTCAGCCTCTCCAACCAGACGTAGAGTTGTCACAGCAACTCGAACTGGTTCATCAAGTCTTTGTCTTTAGTGTCCCGGTGCTATTTCTTCAACCTCAGTTATTCTGTTTATGCACTGATGACTTATCCTGATGCTTTACTTTCTGAGTTCACTCTGCACTGTTTCCTCAGTTTGTGCCTCAATCTTACCTTAGCTGTGCAATAGGTTGTTTTTACATTCACTTCATTGCTATTGTACTTCGTGTGTTCTTCCTCAGGTTTCAACTTCCTCAATTTCATATTGCCTCAGTCCTGAGGAAATAGAAATTCCTCGAGATATTTTAAAATCTCACATTCACCCCCCCTCTGGTCGACATATTGCACTTTCAATTGGTATCAGAGCAAGGTACTCCCTTGTTCTGTGTGATTCGGTTTAACCACCTGGAGTTTTAGTTATGACGACCTCAGGTACAATGAGCGTTGCTTCAAACTGCCCCATCTTTGATGGGACAGACTACCCCTACTGGAAGAACAAGATGAGGATGCATCTTGAAGCCATTTTACAAGGATCTGTGGGATATTGTTGATCAAGGCATTCCTGAAGCAAATTTGATGACTGCTCCTGAAGTTGTCAAGAAATACTGGCAACTTGATGCAAAAGCTCGAAGCATTATAGGTGGTCATCTCAACAAGGCTCAGTTCAACCGTATCAGTGGTCTTGATACAGCAAAGAAGATATGGACTAGACTGTCAAAAGTAAATGAAGGAGTCTCACCTCAACGAGACTCACGAGTTGATACACTCCGCAGTCTCTTCAACAGGTTCTAGAGGCTGGACAACGAGCATGTGAAACAAACCTTTGATAGACTCACTGACATATCCAATGAACTTCAAGCACTGGGTGCTGCTGATATCACAGATCATGAGGTAGTGAAGAAACTACTGAGGTCACTGGATGACTCATTTGAGTTCCTATCACTGATGATTCAAGAAAGGCCTGATTTCAAGACTCTAGATCCTGCTGACATTCTCGAGCGCCTCAATGCTCATGAACTGAAGCTCTCTGAAAAACGAGACTTGTACAACTCCACGCCTAAAGTCCGCGCGCTAAAAGCTAGAGCTCGAAGAGTATCCTCTGATGAGGAATTTGAGGCTGATACTGATGATCCTGAAGCCCTCATCCAGGAACTTGCTCTCCTCACCAGAAAGTTCCAAAGATTCACGAAGAAGAATCTCTTCGGAAATTCTTCGAGATCTTCCTCAAGAAAAAGCAAAGATGATGACTCTGTCGAAACAAGAAAGAGAGTCTGCCACAAGTGCAAGAAACCTGGGCATTACATCGCTGAGTGTCCTCTATGGGAAAAGGAAGCTAGATTGAAGAAGAAGAAGAAGAAAGGGAAAGATGACAGTTCTGATGAAAAGACAAAGAAGAAATCTTCAAGATCCTCAAAGTCCGTTGGATACAGAAATAGCAACTCCCGTAAGGCTCGCGCATATCTCGGCAAAGAATTGGACTCTGAAGAATTTGGTTCCGACCCTGATGCTGAGGAAGAAACTGAAGAATCTGAGGGTGTGGCTAGACTGGCTCTTGCCACGTCACATGTCTGCAAGTCAATCTTCAGCACTGAGGAATCTGATCCATCACATGTTGATGATGAAGCTGAAGACACAACCCCTACCTTCTGCTTCATGGCCAAGTCCTCCAAGGTATCTACTTACTCATCATCAGATGATCCCTCTGATGAAGAACCTGATGAAAACTATACTAAACTTGCATCTAAACAACAACGTGCACTTGAAAAGATCCACATCTCACTAAACAAGAGTGATGATATGTTGGTTGAGGAAATGACGAAGACTCAAAAGTTGACTGATGAATCAAAAGTTCTTCAGTCAAAGTTTGATGACTTGTTCAATCGTAATGAGGCACTCCTCACCGATCATGAGAAGCTGGCTCATGAGTTCCTCATGAGGAAGCAAGAACTTGAACGTGTGAGGATGTCTCATGACGATCTGAGGAAAGAAAATGACTCACTCCTCTCCCAACAGATCATCATGCCACAAGAAGGATTCAATCCTCCTTGTTTAAAATGCATTGAACATGACCGTATTATCTCTGTGCCTAGTTCTTCAATGTCTTCAGACTGTTATTTCTATTGCTTCTGTGGTATCTAACCCCTCATCTGAGGATACCATAGACATTTTTGAAGAAAATGCTAGGTTGAAGAGTCTACTGGAAACCGGCATGTACAAGAGTCTGAAAGGATATCGGATTCTTTGTGACGTCCTCAAGAAACAGATCCTCAACAGGAACCCGAGGAAAGAAGGTGTCGCATTCACTCGTAAACTCAACCCTGATGGGTCTTACTGGAAACCTGAACAATATCCTGAGACCACTTGGGTTCGGGCAAAGATGCATCCTCCTGATCCCTATACTTTATCTGGTTATGATGCTGTTTCTTCAGATGTGGTGATTGAGTCTTTTAACTCAAACTATAAACTGTTTAAGGATGTTAATGGTGAGGTATTCGCCAGATACATCGGAACTAACTGCAGGAATGGCCCTCCAGTCAAGAAGATTTGGGTCCAGAAGGACCTCATCACTAATCTTGCTGTAAATGCAGATGCAAACGAACCGAGGGTATCATCTGAGGACGATACCTCAAATGGAAATGGTTATAATCATGTATCTGCTAACCATTTTGTTCACAGAGAAGCCCCTCATAAGAATGCTTATTCATTTGTTTATCCTGATACCACCATCTCACGTCCCATTAGGTCTCATCGCCCTTATCAGCCCCCATGTACCTCAAAACCACCCATTAAGATGTGGGTGGTAAAGAAGAACTAATCATCTGTGCAGGGACGTGTCCTGAGGCAATCATAAATTTTACAGATCATATGCCCAGGACAACATCAATTGAGTCAGTTGAAGGATATTTTTATTGTTTGGTTTCACTGAATCAATCCTGAGGAACATCCTGAGGAATTAATTCTGAGGAACCATAAAACCCTCAAACTGAGACTGGCTCATAACTTGCTGTATGAGATACTAATTACTTTGCAGGGAAAGACTGAATGGGTGATTGACAGTGGATGCACAAATCACATGACTGGTGACAGAAGCCTTCTTATGGAATCATCTCTGAGTCCTTCTTCAAAGAAAACCATCACCTTCGCCGATAAAGGTAAAAGTAAGGTATTGGGTCTCGGCAGAGTGGCTATCTCTCGAGACCACCACATTGATAAAGTCATGCTTGTTGAATCCCTTGGATACAACTTGATTTCTGTATCTATGCTATGTGATCTTGATCTCGTTGTTCTCTTCGGAAAATATGGTTGTGATGTCTATATGGTTAGCGATAACTCCATTGTCTTCAGTGGAGTTAGGAAAGGTGATCTGTATATTGTAGATTTCTCTGAAGGTCCTCGGGTCGCTACATGACTCATGGCACGAGCCTCAGAGTGCTGGCTATGGCATCGAAGACTTGGCCACGCTGGAATGAGGAATCTCCAGAAGCTGGTACTGAAGAAACATGTCCTCGGAATTGAGGAAATCAGATTCACGAAGGACCGGCTATGTGGTGCTTGCGAAGCTGGAAAGATGACCAAGGCCAAGCATCCTGCCAAGACCATCATGACTACTACTCGTCCTCTTGAGCTTCTTCATATGGATCTCTTCGGTCCTCCTAAGTACTCAAGCTTCGGAGGAAATTGCTATGGTCTGGTTATTGTTGATGACTTCTCACGTTACACTTGGGTGCATTTCCTCACTTTAAAGTCAGAAACCCAAGATGTCTTCAAACGCTTCACCAAGCGCGTCATGAACAACTACAACCTAAAGATCAAGCACATTCGAAGTGACAACGGCACCGAATTCAAGAACTCTGGCGTACAGGAATTCCTCGATGAGATGGGCATCACTCATGAGTTCTCAGCTCCATACACTCCTCAGCAAAATGGAGTTGTTGAAAGGAAGAACCGAACCCTCATCGAGATGGCTCGAACGATGCTTGCTGAATACAACACACCTCTCATATGGTGGGCTGAAGCAATCAACACTGCCTTCCACATCGTCAATCGGGTGTATCTTCATAAGTTCCTCAAGAAAACTTCATACGAGCTAATGGTTGGTAAGAAACCCAATGTAAGTTACTTCAAGGTCTTCGGCGCACCTTGTTGGATCCGTGAGCCTCATCATCAATCTAAATTTGAGCCTAAAGCCTATGAAGGCTTCATGATTGGCTATGGCCTCGAATCGCACACCTACAGAGTCTTCAACAAAAATCATCATAAAATTGTTGAAACCGTAGACGTGCGGTTTGATGAATCTGATGGCTCCCAAAGAGAGCACCTGCGACATGATTTAGATGAAGCTCCACCTGAAGAACAGATCAAGAAGATGGGTGCTGGTGATATCATTCCTGTAGATCATCCTGAAGAAACACACATACCTCCTGCTCCTGAAGAACATCCAAATCCTGATGCAAATAATCCTCATGACGATCCTGATCCTGAGGCTCCTGATACTCCTGAAGCTCCTGAAGCACCTGAAGCAGATGCAAATGAATCTGATAGCAGTGACGAAGATGCGCCTCAAGATCATCCTCCTCGACTTCCTCGCGTAGCGAATGAAGTTTGATACGTCCAAAACGTATCTATAATTTCTGCTTGCTCCATGCATGTTTCGTGTGATATTGCTATGATCTAAATACACTTTCATACACTTCTGATCATATTTGGACTAACCTATTAACTCAGTGCACCCCAGTGCCAGTTCCTGTTTTCTGCTGTTTTTCTATTTCAGTTTTCCCCCATATAAAAAGTGCCAGTTAAAAATTCGGGAAAATTCAGATAAAAAATCAGCGTGACGGAAGCTTCGAGAAGAGCCCAGGAGGGGCCAGAGGGGAGCCAGGGGGGCCCAGGCGGCCACCCGGCGCGGCACCACCCCTGGCGCGCCTGGGGCCCCTGGCCCACCTCTAGCTGCCCCCTTTCGCCTATTTATCCCCCGTCACGGGAAAACTCCAGAAGCAGAACCCTATTCCGCGAACTCGCCTCTGTTCCGCCACCACCGCGCTTCCAAGATCGGGAGCACCAGAAGACCTCTTCCAGGCACCCTGCCGGAGGGAGGATTGACCTCCGGGAGTCTCCTCTCCACCATGGATGCTCCCCGGATGTCTCGTGAGTAGTTTTCCTTGGACCATGGGTCCGTGATCAGTAGCTATGTGATGTTCTCCTCCCCTCTTTGATCTTCATTGTTTAGACAACGTGAGCTGCCCAACATGATCGAGGCACCTTTGTAATATTTCTGCTATTGCTATGTTGAGTTTGATAGGATCTGATGGATTATGAGATTATGTTCAGATTGTGATAGAGTAATATATTTGGTTTTTATCTCTTATATTTTTGTTCCTAAGTAATTCTTGCATGTTCTCCGTTGCTGTTTATTGCTTTGGCCAAGTAGTAGGTAGTGACTCCAAGAGGGAACGTTGTGCTAGATTGTGGGTTCATGCCCCCCGATGACACGCTTGAGTGACAGAAACATGAGTCTAGGGGATGTGCTGTTTCCACAAGGGGGAAAACAATGGTGCTTGTAACCGCGGTTACAAGGATTGTTTACTTTACGCAGAGTTCTTTTTAATGCAGTTGTCTGTTGCTTTGGGTTTACACTTTGGGTGGGGCTCGCAACTTAATACCATCGAGATGTTCTGGATAGATAACTCAAGGTGGATGATTAGTAGTAGATGAAGATTGATTTCGGTCTACTTACCTTGGCGTACTGCCTGTGCTTTTGAACCTCTTCCTTTCTTTTGTAGCATAGTTAGCATTGCGGTGCGTTCATAATCCTGTCAATTGCCTTTCTGTAATTTGTTTACCTCGCATAGAAATTTGATCGTCTTTTGGGAGAGAGACATCACTAGCGAACATCACGTATCCCGGTCCATATCCTTATCACTGTTTCCACGCTACATTTACTTTTCTATATTTACTTTCAAGTTGCTATCATTATCCCTTGCGTTTTATCCTTTGTAAACAACAAGACCGGAGAGATTGACAACCTCTCTGAACTTCGTTGGGAACAAAGTTATCTGTGTCTGTGTGCAGGTCCGCGTCAGTTGCGCCGCTGACACCTACTTATCATCTTTGGAGTCCTGCTGGAGACAAACCTTGGTATCTTCACCGAGGGAAAACTGCTGCTGCACTACATCTCAACCTTCCACTTGGGGTAACCAACGAAGGGGGCGAGAAGCCATCAAGCAAAGTTTTTTGGCGCCGTTTCCGGGGACTCCGAGTGCTAAGATAGGGGAGTTGCACACTACCCTTTACCTTTGTTTTTTAGTCTTGTTAGTTTACCTTTTAGTTTTTATCTTTGTGTCTTGTATCAAAAAAAAATAGTATGTCTAGTTCCTTACTTGCCAATCAATGACTAACTTCTTTGAAACTAGATCTTATTGGCATGGTGGATTCACCGAGGATCAACAAGAATATTACAAGGAATACCGCTTGTCTCAAAAAGGGATACACTTATGGAGACTCATACATCAATCGTATGAGTATGCTAAAAACTTGTGCTCAATATATAATATATCTTTCTGCAGGGATGAATCTTGTTGCTTTATGAGGCACAAACACCTTGATTTCCAATGTGAGTACAATGAGGATGAAACCTTAGCTTCTTATGCTAATGGAAATTATGATTTTTATGATGCAAAACAAATAGAAGAATTTGTTGCTTTTAACGGTGCCTATGAAATTACTTCTTTTCTTGAAAATATTGATGAAGCCCCTTATAAATCTGAGAGTCTTGCTATACTTAACTATTGTTTGGAAAATTATGATGAAAATTATTATATTACTGATCATCTTGAGAGAATCTCTCCCCCAAAGGAAGAGACTAATGTTTTGCAGGACTCTATAGAAGAAGAAATTACTGAACCTGAAAGCTCTTTGGATGAAGAAGAGGAGGAGAGTGACGAACAAAAGGAGGAAGAATGGAGCCATCCATGTCTACCTTCTAATGAGAGTAACTCTTTTACTCTTACCTTATATGAGTATTATGATCCTATGGATTCTTTTGAAATATCCCTTTTTGATGAAGTTGATGCCTTCTATGCTTATGGCCTTGATGCCACTATGGATAATGCTTACGGAGATGAACTTGCTATAGTTCCTCATGTTAAGCATGAAATTTTTGCTATCTCACCCACACTTGAGTGTCCTATTATCCTTTTAAAATCTCCAACTCCGGAGAATTTTCCTCTTATCAAAGCTCAATGTGATGGGTTACATTTATCTTATGATCCTAAAAACCGTGTTGAAAACAATACACGTGTTCTTGTAGGTCATGAACAACATGATTTATGTGATAGTTATATTCTTGATGTTGTTCATGATGCTACTGAAAATTATTTTGAGAGAGGAAAGGTTGGTTGTAGAAACTTCCATATTACTAAAACTACTCTCTTTATGTTGAAAGTTTTGAAGATGTTCTTGTTCCACCTTCCTATGTTGGTTTCTTTGTGCTTCTTTGATTTATTTTATTACAAGATGCCTATTCATAGGAAGTGGGTTCGGCTTAAATGTGTTTCATATTTTTTCCTTGATGCTCTCTTTTGCTTCAAATCCTTATTCTTATGAGAGCACCTTTTAAAATCTTAAGCCTAGCTAATGGCTCTAAAGAAGCGCATTTGGGAGGCAGCCCACAACGAATTAGGTGTTTCTTTTTGCTTTTGTTGTGTCTTGATGATTTTTACTACTGTAGCAAAATCATTGTATCTTTATTTTTCAACTTTGTGCCAAGTTATAGCCTCTTACGGCAAGGGAAGTAAAAGTTGTGACATGCTGTCCAGAAAACAGATTCTGTCCTCGTGACCAGAAAAATTCCAGAAAAATCCAAGTTCATCTTTTTGAGCTGAAATTTTTACACAGTATGCTCTATACAATTACGAAACTTCCGTATGTTCTGAGTTTTTTGATTTGAGTTGCAGAAGTGCCCCCCAAAAATTCTTTACTACATGCTGTTCTGTTTTTCACAGATTCTGCCACGTTTTGTCTCTCCTTACTTTTGCAAACCTTAAGCTTGCTTTTTCTTTGCAAAAACTTTTTGGCACTCTTGAGAAACAGTATCTATTCAAGATTATCTTTATATCCAGTGGGTAAAAATTATTTATTAAGGGTACTAACCTCTCTAATCAGCTTATGATGAGTTATGTATGAAGGGAGTTTTCAAGTGTGCGATGGAAGATGATGAAAGAAGATCCAGGAGTGTCAAGCGCTCAAGCTTGGGGATGCCCTGATGCATCCCCAATAAATATTCAAGGAGACTCAAGCGTCTAAGCTTGGGGATGCCCCCGTGCATCCCCTTCTCCATCAACAATCATCAGTTCGTCCTTCGTCTCACTATATTTTTATCACTTCATGCGTTATGTGCTATGCTTGGAGTGTCTCGCTCTTAGGTTTTGTTTTTAGTTTTCTTTAGCTTTGCTTTCTGTTCATAACAAGTTAGATCCTTTCTTACTTTGTGTGGGATAGAAACACGCTCCACGTTCAAAATTTAGAACACATCATATGATTTTTCCTGCCTATCTTTTTGCTGTTGTGTGTTCTTTATCTTTTCATAGCTACTGCCTTGTTTAGTTTTAGTTTTAGTTTTTCTTTAGCAAGAGCCTTGGATTTTGTTTAGTTTGTTGCTGGAACTCTTTTTTGTTTTCATGTTTATCTTGTTAAAGAGAGTTGGTTGTTGCACTGAGTTGTGTCTTGTCTTGAAAGTAGGTAATTGAGGTTGCTATTTAATTTTAGTAGTAGTTTGTAATAGTTTTGAGGTATTGATGTGAGTAATGTTTGAAATTTTGGTGTCAAGAGCTCTAGCCTATTAGTGATAGGTGTCATATTTTGGGAAATCCGTGTTTATTTTCAAAACCTACAAAACTAGTTGAGAACTCTAGCTACTAGATGGATCGCTACTCTTCTGAGGGGTAGAAATTAGAGAACACTCACGTACCATGAGTCGAGGATGCGCAAGGATAACCAAACCCCCATACACTCCTCCTCGGGGTACTTGTCTCTTTGTGAACCTCCTTATTAGATTGAGAGTTACCGATAATAAGTGCATGAGTTCTTCGGACTAATGTAAGTATTGAAAGTTGACACTTCCACCTTCCCATATTTTGCTAGCCTTTCACGTGCCGTGCATTGCCTTCTTCTCACTCCGAGAGTTGGTGTCTACCTTCGCCGGTACATCCAAACCCTTGGCATGATACGCTCTATCATAATAAGCCTCCTTATATCTTTCCTCCAAACAACCACCATACCTACCTATCAAGGCATTTCCATAGCCTTTCCGAGTTACATTGCCATGCAACTTCCACCTCTTCATGACTTGATCTTCATGTCATACATGTTCGTGCTACACTGGCAGCGGCATACATTGCATACATCATGATAGTTACATCTTCTTTATGATTTTGAGTACCTTGTAAAGTGTGAAAGAACTCCTTTACCTTCTTGTAAAATAGAGTGTTGCCCTTAAGTGAGGAAAAGATCCCAAAGTGGACACATTAAAAGATCCCAAAGAGGACAAATGAGAGTTAAATAGAAAGATCCATTGAGGCCACCAAAAAATACAAAAAAATATAAAAAGAGAATAAAGAAATAAAAAGAGAGAAAGGGGCAACACTACTATCCTTTTGAGAGATCCACACTAGTACTCCCTTTATATCTTTGTACTCCATAGAGATGATCTTTATGCATATAGCCATGTGGGGACCTTCAAACTATAGAACTTGGCTTGCATATTCCAAGGATGAGCCTCCTCAAAAGAGCTCTAGGTCTTCATGAGCGAGCAAGTTAGATGCACCCCCACTAGTTCCATTGGAGAGCTTCTTAGCTCGTATGTGCATCCGTTTTATGGCAATCCCTACTCCTCACATCATACCTATCATTTGGCATCTCTTGCCTATGATTGTCCTCATTGATGTGAGCCTTTCTCCTCCTTTTTATCTTCCTCCTCCACCATATTTCTCTCTTTGCCATCCTAAGTGTCAACTCTCGTGCTTACGCTCATCCATTGCATGAGTGCTCGAAATATCGAAAAGGAGTGGATCAAATTGACTTGTACCTGGCTAGTGGTCTGGGGACGAGTCAAGATAAGATTCCAAAGAAGACCAAGTGTGAAACTTTAGTAGATTGAGTTCTCAACACAAAAATACTTTTTTCTCGTATTCCCTATCCACCTTCTTGCACGCAAACACCATTTGGAGACATTCGAGTCACGGACAGCGAGAGCTCTTGCACCTAATGTTCTTTTGTTACTTATTTCAATGCTAATATAGACTCTTGCCTGTTATGACTTGAATTGAATCTCTAACCTTGATTGCTTTACTTTTCAAAGTTGTTATATGGTTGCTAGCATGTCACCACAGAAATTATGCTTGTTATCATTTACCTACTCGAGGACGAGCAGGAATTAAGCTTGGGGATGTTGATACATCCAAAACGTATCTATAATTTCTGCTTGCTCCATGCATGTTTTGTGTGATATTACTATGATCTAGTTACACTTTCATACACTTTTGATCATATTTGGACTAACCTATTAACTCAGTGCACCCCAGTGCCAGTTCCTATTTTCTGCTGTTTTTCTATTTTAGTTTTCCCCCATATAAAAAGCGCCAGAAAAATTCGGGAAAATTCAGATAAAAAATCAGCGTGACGGAAGCTTCGAGAAGAGCCCGGGAGGGGCCACAGGGGAGCCAGGGGGCCCAGGAGGCCACCCGGCGCGGCCCCACCCCTGGCCGCGCCAGGGGGGAGCCTGGGGCCCCTGGCCCACCTCTGGCTGCCCCCTTTCACCTATTTATCCCCCGTCACAGGAAAACTCCAGAAGCAGAACCCTATTCCGCGAACTCGCCTCTGTTCCGCTGCCGCCGCGCTTCCAAGATCGGGAGCACCAGAAGACCTCTTCCCGGCACCCTACCTGAGGGAGGATTAACCTCCGGGAGTCTCCTCTCCACCATGGATGCTCCCCGGATGTCTCGTGAGTAGTTTTCCTGGGACCATGGGTCCGTGATCAGTAGCTATGTGATGTCCTCCTCCCCTCTTTGATCTTCATTGTTTAGACCTCGTGAGCTGCCCAACATGATCGAGGCACCTTTGTAATATTTCTGCTATTGCTATGTTGAGTTTGATAAGATCTGATGGATTATGAGATTATGTTCAGATTGTGATAGAGTAATATATTTGGTTTTTATCTCTTATATTTTTGTTCCTAAGTAATTCTTGCATGTTCTCCGTTGCTGTTTATTGCTTTGGCCAAGTAGTAGGTAGTGACTCCAAGAGGGAACGTTGTGCTAGATTGTGGGTTCATGCCCCCCGATGACACGCTTGAGTGACAGAAACATGAGTCTAGGGGATGTGCTGTTGCCACAAGTGGGAAAACAACGGTGCTTGTAACCGCGGTTACAAGGATTGTTTACTTTACGCAGAGTTCTTTTTAATGCAGTTGTCTGTTGCTTTGGGTTTACACTTTGGGTGGGGCTCGCAACTTAATACCAGCGAGATGTTCTGGATAGATATATCAAGGTGGATGATTAGTAGTAGATGCAGATGGATTTTGGCTACTTACCTTGGCGTACTGCCTGTGCTTTTGAACCTCTTCCTTTCTTTTGTAGCATAGTTAGCATTGCGGTGCGTTCATAATCTTGTCAATTGCCTTTCTGTAATTTGTTTACCTCGCATAGCAATTTTATCGTCTTTTGGGAGAGAGACATCACTAGCGAACATCACGTATCCCGGTCCATATCCTTATCACTGTTTCCACGCTACATTTACTTTTATGCATTTACTTTCAAGTTGCTATCATTATCCCTTGCGTTTTATCCTTTGTAAACAACAAGACCGGAGAGATTGACAACCTCTCTGAACTTCGTTGGGAACAAAGTTATCTGTGTCTGTGTGCAGGTCCGCGTCAGTTGCGCCGCTGACACCTACTTATCATCTCTGGAGTCCTGTTGGAGACAAACCTTGCTATCTTCACCGAGGGAAAACTGATGCTGCACTACATCTCAACCTTCCACTTGGGGTAACCAACGAAGGGGGCGAGAAGCCATCAAAGTTCAAGTGGAAAAAATCCTCACTGACGTCAACCTACCAGGTTCTCTTACTCGTGCAAGAGCTAATCGTATAGCTAACTTTTGTGGGCATTTCTCGTTTGTATCAATTTCAGATCCCACCAAAGTCACCAAGGCTTTCCAAGAAGCGGAATGGATTCAGGCGATGCAAGACGAACTTCTTCAGTTCAATATGAATGATGTTTTGGAATTAGTCAAACGTCCGGGTCCTCGAGTTCATAATGTCATCGACACGAAGTGGATCTACCGCAACAAGATCGATGAAGATGGACAAGTCATCAGAAACAAAGCTCGTCTCGTAGCTCAAGGATATACACAAGTCGAGGGGATCGACTTCGGTGAAACCTTCGCTCCTATTGCTAGACTTGAGTCCATTCGTATTATGCTTGCATTCGCTAACCATCATAATATCAAGTTATATCAAATGGATGTGAAAAGTGCTTTCCTCAATGGTAAGATCGAGGAAGAAGTATATGTTGCTCAACCTCCAGGTTTTGAAGACGCAAAGAAACCTGATATGGTGTACAGATTGAAGAAAGCCCTCTATGGACTGAAGCAAGCCCCTCGGGCTTGGTATGACACACTAAGGGACTTCCTCATCAGCAAGGGCTTCAAATCTGGTTCCCTCGATCCAACTCTTTTCACAAAATGATATGATGATGCATTATTCATATGTCAAGTTTATGTTGATGACATAATATTTGGATGCACTAACAAGAAATACAGTGAAGAATTTTCATTCTTGATGAGTGAACAGTATTAGATGTCCATGATGGGCGAACTGAAGTTCTTCTTAGGGCTCCAAATTCGACAACAACGCAACGACATCTTCATCTCTCAGGAGAAGTACCTCAAGGAGTGCCTGAAGAAATTCGGGATGCAAGACTGCAAGGGTATGAAGACACCGATGCCTACAAATGGACAGCTTGGTCCTGATGAAAATGGCAAGGACTACGATAAGAAGGTATACCGCTCGATGATAGGTTCTCTGCTATATCTATGTGCATCTAGGCCTGATATAATGTTGAGCGTTTGCATGTGTGCCCGATTCCAAGCGGCACATAAGGAATCGCATCACCAAGCGGTGAAACGAATTCTTCGATATTTGGCTCACACCCCGTCGCTAGGCTTATGGTATCCAAAAGGCACACAGCTGGATCTCGTTGGGTACTCAGACTCAGATTATGCTGGAGATCGAGTGGATCGGAAGTCTATCTCAGGAACATGTCATTTCTTTGGACGTTCTCTGGTATGCTGGTCATCAAAGAAGCAGAACTGCGTCTCACTCTCCACTACTGAAGCTGAATACATTGCTGCTGGTGCTAGCTGCTCACAGCTTCTTTGGATGAAGAAAACTCTGAAGGACTACAGCATCAACCTGAAGAAAGTACCACTACTATGTGACAATGAGAGCGCCATCAAGATCTCTCAGAACTCAGTACAGCACTCGAGGACAAAGCACATTGAGATTCGGTATCACTTTCTTCGGGATCATGTATTGAAGGAAGATATCGTCATCAGCCACGTGAAGACTGAAGACCAACTTGCTGATATATTCACTAATCCTCTGGATGAGAAGCGATTTAGCACTCTGAGGTGTGAGCTAAATATATTAGATTCCTCAAACGTCCAGTGAATGGACACACATCCTAACGCTTAAACAATATTGAAGAATCCTGATGTACAACACACGATGCGTCGTACTCCTCAACTCATGAGGAACTACCTTGCTAAGTGTGAAGAAATTAATGTGGAATTGACTAGAGATCCATACGACAATTGTATGGTATCAAGTGTCCCATTCCCTATAAGGTGGGTAGCGCCACCTCCCAAACACCTCAGGATTTGTTGTTCCTCAGTTTCCTTAGTTGAAGTCTTCATTACTGATGATTACCGTGTTTGTCCTCAACAGCGTTCACCTATAGTTATTGTTCTTCAGATTTTTCTTCTTCATCTAGGTGAACGTGATCGGACCCGTCCCTCTGTGCTCACTTATCTAATCTGTCTATCTCATATGCGTTCGTTTGGAAATCATGTATTCCTCAGCCTAAGACCATTAGTCTTCATCCTCAGCCTGAGACCATTTGTCTTCATGCTCAGTCTTTGTCCTCAAGTTCCTAAAATCAAGGATTTACAGTTACAACTGTCTTCAATTTGTTGCGATTTTACCGCACGACGTGGTTATCCACCATTATGATATCCACTGAGGATCCCAGCAATCAGGGGCAATCTGGTCCACAAATTTCGCAATCCCTCAGCTTTCACCCCTCTATAAATAGCCCTCTACCCCCCGGTCATTTTCCCCCACCTCTTCTCTCACTCTCGCTCCGCCGCCCTTGAGCTCCTCAAGCTCTCGTGCTAACGTCGCCGGAGTTCGCCGACGCCGGGGAAGAACTTACTCGTGGTTCCTCAGCATTCGCCTCAGTTCTGGTATGCTTATTCCTCAGTGGTTTATTCCTCAGTTTTATTTTCCTCAGTACGGCTATGTCCTCAAACCATTCAATCCTCATTTGTACTGCTGGTTTTATGAGACCTATTCCTATGCCTCATTCATTTGCTTTCCTCAGCCTATTCCTCATGAACGCATATAACCTTACCCCACTTCCCTCGCAACTTGATTCTGTCACAGGTACATGTCTGCTGAGGAATCGTATGGTTCTCATAGTCTCACTTAATTTGCAGCTCAGCTTGAACGTACCATTCCTCAGTCTCCACCACTGAAGAAAATGGCTCCTCGGCGCAAGCTCACTGATATTGCTAAAGACCTGCCTCCTGAGCTCTATGAGAAGCTGAAGACTCCCGAACGTGAAACTGCTGATGATCGTAAGAAAAGGGTCCAGAAGATCACGAGGGAATGGGCCAAGCGTTGGGTGGCTTATCAATGGCTTAATCCTCAGCATGAGGAAATGTTTGCTGTCAATCCGCCGCTGAAGACTTTAGGCATCAAGGCTCGCCCTCCACCTGCACCGGGAGTCACACCTGATCCCACGACAATGCGCACCCCTGATGATTTTCCTGATGCCTATCAACAATACCTCAAGCGCAGTGGCACCCGAGTCAAGAATCTGGTCCGTGATTTGACTGCCTCAATTCAGATCCCACCTCAGGCTCAGTCTCAACCCAATCCACAACATCCACCTCAGCACCGCAAAAAGGCTCCTTGCATCAAGCCCTCCTAGAAGTCCTCAGTTAAGCCTCAAGTTATTGGTTCCTCATGCCAACGCATAGATGGTGCTGCCCCGTCCTCAAGAATTCGCAATGATGAATCTGGTAATGCTCCTGAGGCCTCAACCACAATGCCTCAGTCTCAGCTGAAGACCAAAACTGTTCTTCAACGTGGCCCCAGACCCTCACCCAAGAAAACTACTATGCGTGGCGCCATTCATCATACTCCTCAAACTTCTGATGATGAAGATGAATTTGAGGATTTGGCCGGCTTCGTCGCCACTGAAGCAGATAAGGTTGAATATGTGCGTGCTGCAGCCAGACGCAAAGCTGAAGAAACGGGCTCAGAAATCCCGCTTCTCCTTGATCCCAAGAAGATCTTGGAGTTCATTGAAATTTGGTCTTTCAAGCCTGACACTCCTCTTGATGATTTGGACATTCCTAAAGACATCAAGTTCTATGTTCAACAGTTCCTCATCAATGAGATTCATCAACGAGATCTTCAGAAACAGTTGAAGACCAAACTGAAGAAAGTCCTCAGTGACTTCAAAAAGAAATCTATCACTGCTGTTACTCCTCAAGAGTTTATCGAGCATCAATGTGAAGTTCAACACCTCAATACTGAGTGTGCCGCCAACCGTGCTTATATTGGAAAATCCAAGGAACAGATGTCTCATCAAATGGAAAAATTGATGAAGCTTCGACAGCCTGCCTCCTCAGTACCCCCTGCTGCCTCTGCCAAAAGCCTCAAGCGCCTGCCTGAGGCCCAACCCTCAACTCCACATGCCGCGAAGAAGCCCACTGTTGAGGACCCCATTGATGCTACACCACTATCCTCAGCTCCTCCGGCATCTAAGGCCGCTGATACCACTGTCCTCATCACTGCTGCCTCAACTCCACCTCCAAATCCTCAGCGCAGCTTAATCGTCTTCACTCCACCCACTTTCGCAACACCCATTGTTACAACTCCTCAGTGTCCACCGCCACCAATTATCACTGAGATTGAAGACATGGACGTGGACATTATGGATCATGGTACTCCTCGCGTCCATGATGAGGAATATGGGCTGACAAACTCTCCCACTCATACTATCTTTTCCCCAGAGCCTCACTCCCCCACCGTAACCGAGGTGCTTCCTGATACTTCTCGGCAGTCTGAAGAATCAGTTGGTGCATCGTCCTCAGCGTCTGATGCTGATGAACCGGAAGCCACAAGTGCTCCCACCAATTCTGCTATTGACACTGATGATGTAGCAACCACTACTGCTGATACTGATGCTGCGGAGACAACCACTGCAGATCCTAAGACAGATCCCCCCGCCGCTGAAACTGAAGCTGAAGCCGAGCACGACACAAATGCTGATACTGAGGCTGCACCTGCTCGTACTGAGGATCGCCATGTCTCCTCTCCCTCAGCAACTGCCACTTCACCAAAAGCTGTGCCCGAGTCCCATGCTGAAGAACATACTTCTCCACCTCAGCCACCCTCTGCCACTTCATCACCAGCTCATCAGGAGCCTGCCTCAGCCATTTATCTGTGTCCGAAGAAGAAGAAGCCATTCTATGGAAATCTTGAAGCTGATGCTCGTCCAAACTTCAACACGGATGCCTTCTTCAACGCCATGACCTTCTTTCAGGCTGGGATTCAGAATCCATACAATTCACCTCCACCCAGCAAACTCCTGAGGTTCTGGACGGCTACTCAGAAAAATTACTATGCCTCAGTCCTCTTCATGGCTCAAAAGGTTTTTCCTCATAAAAATATTCCTCATTTGGATATGGAGGCCATCCCTTGCTTCAACAATGCGCTGCAGGACTTTCATCACGCCAACCTGCTTCAGTTCTGCTCAGAGTGCATCCATGGAATGAAGAACTTTTGCTTCAATTCTATGCCACATTATATGTCTCAGGGGACCCCAAAGACATCAATACATGGGTACTTGAATGGATGACTCAGCATCAACATTACACTTCCTCAGTACCTGAGATTGTGAACATTCTTCAGCTTCCTCCTTCTGAAGCCTCAGTTCCAAGCACATATGGTGCTCCACTTCTTAGGGATGACCTGATGAATATGATGATGAAACCGCAAGCTCCTGAAGCTCCACCTCAAACACAGTTCCTCGTTTTAGAGCTTCAGTATCTGCCCAGCACCTTATACAGAATTTTGGCCAAGTCCTTCTGCCCCATCAAGGGATATGAATCATCTGCTGAGAAAGTCGTGGGCATCATGAAGAACATCCTATATAGCCTCTACATGTCGGCTAAAATTAATGTCTCAGACTTCTTCTTCTGGACACTTGTGGATGCAGCTAAGAATCCTCACATTCTGAAGCCATATGCTCCATGGATTATGAAGCTTATCTGCATCAAGACTGGCCTCAACTTTCAGGCTAACCGGGCTAATATGTCGGGACCCGGGGTTAGCGTATGCAAGTCCCGCTACGACATAGTCATATGGAGAGCCGAGAACTGTACCAACTTGTCTAAGCAGACAAGGCCAAGCACAGAACGTTCTCGGAAAGCATCGTACGTGAGGGGCATCCCATCCAGGCCGGATGATCAACTTAGATGGGGCCTCATCGTGCGCACACAAGTCTAAATGATTTAGTCGGGGTCTAGGGCGGGCTCGATCATACATCAAAGTGTGCACGAGACAGAGTCTTTGACAATCGCATCGCGATGCCCCAAGCTGCGCACATCTAAGGGCCACTTGGTGTATAAAAGACCGCCAGCCAGATCACAACTAAGGTCTCGAAAACCCATACTAAGACATGCATGTTATAATCATACACACAGCACACATGTCTAGTATGAACAGCAGGTATCATTGCAATTCTCTACAAAGTATACAACTTTATTGATAACTCTTACAGAGTGCACACAGAGATCACAAGACCGTGATCCAACCTTACATCAAACATGCGAAAGCAAAGTAGGTCTGAGTACAGACAAGTTTAACAAATGGCTTAGAGAAGCCTCATCTATAAACAAGCCCTTCCACAAGGGAACAGTCGTCTGACTGGGACTACACTAGCTTAATCTTCAGTCATCGAGCATCGAGGAAGGATCCACCTTCGGGGTCAGTGGATTCATCTAAAACATAGAATAAGCAAACGTGAGTACAAAGTCGTACTCAGCAAGACTTACGTAGGAACTATACTACTCATGCACATGTATCAAGGTAAAAGGGAGGTGGGGTTCAATTGCAGAAGTGCCAGCTTTGACTTGGCTAGTACTGAACTACGAGTACCAGACTTGAGATAAGAAGCGTACATGAGTCCACTACATCTCCAACCAATTACATCAATATGGTGCCTTCCTCGACTTCCCCACGAGAAAGCACGCCATAGCACTCACGCTTATCTTGGTAAGTTTTATAAGTATCCAGTTCAAGTTGTCTAATAATCAAGCTAAGCTCTCCAAGCAGTCCTTAACCGTGGACGCGGCTATTCGAATAGTTTTGTTAACCCTGCAGGGGTGTACCGCTACACACACGTGTCATTAGTTACCGCCTTTTGCGTGTCACTGTTCAAGAGGTGACAGTGAGGATTCCACCACAACACTTCGCCCACAGCTCCGTTCTAGTCCAGAGAGTCGCCTATCTGAGGGGGATCCGTATGGAAGTCCGGCCGAGGTTCCAGTACAGCCTCAAACGATGTGTGCAGGGTCCCAAGCCGGTCTTGAAAAGCCGTTCATCCACTTCGCAGACCGTGCCACAGCCCTACCAGAACTCCGAACTACTGCGACTTCTGGGGTTTGAACGGGGTGAGGTACTAGGATAAGAGGGGTCAGTGAGCCCAATGTGTGGTTGTACTCTTCTTCTTGGATCACCACACAAGAACTCGGACTTAAGGCGGTGTTCAACGAGACAACCCACTGTGTACTCCTACACAACCTCTCATCGTTCACCTTGTATTAGGGTAGCTTCACCAACACATTTCCACCTTCTTCAACATGATCACTACCATCCCGACTCACATCACAGTACCAACATTGTATCACTCTAAGCATGAAATAAGAAGTAACAGTTGCAGGGGCCACATGATATCAATCAACTCCTACATTTGCTAGGATTGTGGTTTGCTTACTACTGTGAGAAAATGATAGGTCATGCAAAGGAATGGGTTCATCTATGCGGTAGAAACGCATCATGGTAACCATCCTAAACAATGCATAAGAGAGACATGAGAGGGAAGTGGGATTTTATCGACATGATCAATGGGGGTTTGCTTGCCTTGCTGACGAGGTTCAGTCTCGGGGTCTTCAACGAAGGGGGTGATCTCGGGTTCCGGCTCCACTTCTATCAGCAACATGACAATCATAGGATCAACATAAAGTACAATGCACAATCACATGAATAAGATTGTAATGGTGATGTTCATGGTTGCATTGTGTGGACAATTCCATTTAAAAGGAGTATATTGCAATTGAATTGCGAATTCAAACTCCATTTGATTTATCGATGGATTTCAAATGCATTTGAGCGCATGGAAGTTCATTTGAAAAGGTTTAACATGTAGTGATGTTATAAAGGTGAGGTAAAGTCTCTGATGTGTGGATGAAACCATTTAAAAGAAGTGGGCTGCAAAGTCATTTGCAAATTCACTCCAAATTTGAATTCAAATTAAAGCCATATGGATGATTGCCACTGTTCACCCAATTTAAATTGGTCAAACATACAAACAAAGTCCATATTCATATTCCTTGGATTTTTCTGATAATTTTAGACATATTAATTGTCCAATTTGGAGTTAAAATGAATTTTCTATGATTTATTGAAGTTTGGCTATTTTTCTGGATTTTCTGTAATTCTTTTAATTCATTTCTATTTACTGCGTAGGCCTGACGTCATCATGACGTCAAAATGGGGGCTGATAGGTGGGCCAGGGTGGTCAGTGGGGGGTTTAGTTTAATTAGTTTCTGTTTAAACTAATTGGGGTTAGTTAGCTAACCTGGGCCCACTGGTCAGTGGCCCAGTGGGGTAGATTAGGAGGGGGATTAGCTCGGGGGGGCTGGCTAATGGCGACGTCGAGCTACTGTTCGCCGGGGAACTCACCGGACTTTAGTTTTAGGGCACGGGGGGAGTAGCTAGGGGCACGGGGACGCTCAGCACGAAGCCGCGCATCTGCTGGAGCAGTCGGGGGCCAAAGGCGTGGCCCGTGGCGTCGGCTACTTCAACCACGGCGTCGGTCCGAGCACTGACCTCGCCGGGATCTCGTTCGACGGCACGTGAGAGGACTTGGAGGGCACAGGCGCGCGCTGCGTGAAGTCGCGTGTCTGCTGGAGCCATTGGGGGGGGCAAGGAGGTGCTCTGGAGCGCGACAGCTTCAATGGAGGCGGCGGCCGGAGCTCGGTCAACGAAGAAAACGCGAGGGAGAGCACGAGGGGAGTCATGAGAGGGGGCAATCGAGGCACGAGGCTCACCCACACGCGACGGTGAGCTCGACGGGGTCAGGGGTTGCTCGACGACAGCGAATTTGGAGATCTTCTCCTCGGCGGCCGGCGGTGAAAGCTCGAAGCTAGCGTCACTGGCAGGGCGTCTGGGCTCGAATTGGAGCTTCCACTCGGGGTAGTCAACGCCGCTAAAGAAGATGGACAGGGCGGCGAGGCTTCTCGCCGTCTTTGGCCGCGTCGGGGCATCGCCGTGCTCCGGCTAGGTTTTCGGGCACGCGCTGATTCCTTCGCCGGAGAGAGGGAGGATGGCCAGAACGAGGGGAAAAGGTGTGCGGGGGAAAGGGGCACTCGTGTGGCGCGCTCTGGTGCAGAGAGGAGGCCTAGAAGGCAGCCGTCGTCGAGGTGTCGTCACCGTGGCCTCCCTGCCTCCAGCGACCTGCTTGGAGACGCGGGACTGTAGAAGACAAAGCTTCTGGTGGGCTGGGCCGAGGCGACAGGGGAGTGGGCCGTGCCCTAGGCGCTAGGTAAGCTATATTTCTTTTTTCTTTTTCTTTTCTTTTCTGACATTTGTTTTGTCTTGCTAAATAAAATAGCAAACCATTTTCTAAAATGCTCTAACTTTTTATGTGGCCGCACAATATAATTAGCTAGCCACTTATAAAGTTTGGACATTTTTAAAATTCAAATAATTTGAACTTTAATTCAAATAGGGGTTTTTGAATTAATCCAAGGTCCTGTTTGAATATTTGAAAAATCCATGAGCATGGGGTTGGTCCCACATCACTTGATATGTGATCATACTCATTTATAAGACTTTTCAAAATGCAAAAGTAATTTTTGGAGAAACTTTTTATCTGGCCATTTGAATTAAATTTATCTGGGGGGTTTTCTCTCCCATTTCAATTTATTTTGAAATTTTTAACATGATGCAAAGTGATTTGCTAATCCTAGCACATACCTAACTTGGGGTTGTGACAACTCACCCCCACTCAAAAGAATCTCGTCCCGAGATTCAGAAGTGTGCGGGAGGAAGGAGGGGTACTCGGCACGGAGACGGTCTTCTCTTTCCCACGTGGCTTCTTTCTCAGAGTGGTGTGACCATTGCACTTTCAGAAACCTAATCTTCTGACGACGAGTGACACGCTCTGCTGAATCAAGAATACGAACGGGGTATTCTCGATAAGAAAGGTCATCTTGGAGATCAAGCGTTTCATGGTCGACTTCGCGGATGGGGTCCTTGAAGCAACGCCTGAGTTGTGACACATGGAATACATCATGTACTCGGGAAAGGTGCGGGGGTAGTTCAAGTTGGTAGGAAACTTCTCCACGTTTAGCAAGAAGGCGGAAAGGTCCGATGTAACGTGGGGCCAACTTGCCTTTGATACCGAATCGTTGGGTTCCCTTCAGAGGAGTAACCCGAAGGTAAGCCTTCTCGTCCAGATTGTAGCTTTCTTGCCTATGATGACGATCATAGTAGCTTTTCTGATGAGACTGGGCTGATTTCAATTGATCACAAACAATGCGAACTTGCTCTTCTGCTTCCTTGATCATATCCGGTCCAAAGAATTGTATTTCACCGGTTTCTGACCAGTTAAGGGGTGTTCGACATTGTCGTCCATAAAGGAGTTCAAAAAGGAGCCATGTTCAGACTAGATTGGAAACTATTGTTATAAGCAAATTCGGAAAATGGAAGAGACTTCTCCCAATTCTTCCCGAAAGAGATAACACAAGCTCTGAGCATGTCTTCCAAGATTTGATTAACCCTTTCAACTTGACCGCTAGACTAAGGATGGAAAGTTGTGCTAAAGGAGAGATGAGTTCCCATAGCATTCTGAAAGCTTCCCTAGAATCTAGAGGTGAAAAGGCTACCACGATCAGAATTGATTTCCAAAGGAACACCGTGAAGAGACACAATTCTAGAGACGTACAAGTTCGCTAACTGGCTAGCAGTTATAGACTCGCGAACGGGAAGGAAGTGAGCAACTTTGGAAAGCCTATCTATGACAACGAAGATGGCATCATTTCCTTTCTGGGTTTTTGGAAAGCCGGTGATGAAGTCCATACCGACTTTGTCTCATTTCCACTTGGGAATAGGCAAAGGTTGAAGTGTACTAGCAGGTCTTTGGTGTTCTGCCTTAATGCGACGACAAACATCACATTCGGCAACAAATCGAGCAATGTCTCTCTTCATCCTAGTCCACCAATATCTCTGGCGTAGATCTCGGTACATTTTTGTGCTACCGGGATGAATCGAGAGTGGTGTGTCATGGCCTTCCTTGAGGATGAGTTGCCTTAGTTCCCTATTATTAGGTACTACCAAACGATTTCCAACGAATACCATTCCTTTGCTATCTGTGGAGAAACATTTAGCAACTCCGCTAGCAATGTTCTCCTTGATCCGGCGAACACCTCGTGCACGCCTTTGGGAAACTATGATTTGATCCTCAAGAGTTGGTTTCGCCACCAAGTATAAAAGAGATCCACAAGGAACAATCTCGAGATTGAGCTTTCGAAATTCCTCATGAAGAAGTGGTTGATACTGTTGTAACATGAGGTTGTTACAATACGACTTACGACTTAGTGCATCAGCCATGACATTGGCTTTGCCTGGGGTGTAAGAAATTCCTACGTCGTAATCTTTTATCAACTCAATCTAGCGTCTTTGCCTGAGATTAAGATCTTGCTGGGTGAAAATGTATTTGAGGCTTTGGTGGTCGGAATAGATCTCACAACGATTACCAAGGAGGTAATGTCGCCAAGTTTTCAGGGCATGAACTACGGCAGCGAGTTCAAAGTCATAGGTAGGATAGTTCTCTTCATGTGGACGCAACTGGCGTGAAGCATAAGCTACCACATGCATATCTTGCATAAGTATGCATCCTAACCCTTGCCGTGAGACGTCACAAAAGATCTCGAAATCCTTTTTGGTGTCTGGAGGTGCAAGTACGGGTGCAGAAGTCAATCTTCTTTTCAGCTCTTGAAAGCTTTCCTCGCACTTGGGAGTCCATAGGAATTTCTTATCTTTCTTGAGAAGTTCAGTTAGAGGCTTTGCAACTTTAGAAAAGTTCTCGACAAAGCGGCGACAATAGCTTGCTAAGCCAAAAAAACTCCTAACTTGCTTAACCGATTCAGGTGGAGTCCAGTCAAGGACGGCCTGAACTCTCTCGGGATTCACAGCAATGCCCTTTGCAGAAATCACGTGGCCTAAGTAGGTCACTTCTGGTAGCCAAAATTCACACTTGGAGAATTTAGCATACAGGCGATGCTCTCTAAGTTTCATCAATACCAGCCTTAGATGTTCGGCATGTTCTTCTGCGTTCTTCGAGTAGATGAGAATGTCATCGAGATAAACCACAACAAATTTATCTAAGTACTCCATGAAGATCGAATTCATCATGCGTGAGAAAGTGGCGGGGGCATTGGTTAAACCGAAGGACATGACGGTGTACTCGTAAAGACCATAACGAGTAGTAAAAGCCGTTTTGGGAATGTCCTCGTTTCGGATTTTGATTTGATGATAACCTAATCTCAAATCCATCTTGGAGAAGACAGAGGATCCAGCAAGTTGATCATAAAGATCATTGATCCTGGGTAGTGGGTACTTGTTCTTTATCTCCGCTAGATTTAGCGGGCGATAGTCTACGCACATCCTTTCTGTTCCAGCTTTCTTCGTTACGAACAGAACGGGGCAACCCCATGGCGATGAGCTAGGGCGGATGAAGCCTTTTGCCAACAACGCTTCAAGTTGGATTTTAAGCTCAGCTAGCTCACGTGGGGCCATTTTGTATGGGCGTCTGGAAATTTGTGCGGTTCCGGGCATAAGATCCACTATGAACTCTACACATCTGTCGGGTGGCATTCCCGGCAGCTCTTCAGGAAAGACATCCGGGAAGTCACGAACCACCGGAACATCTTCAAGGTCGGGAAGGGGAAGCACATTCAAAGAATGCACCTGGGTCCTTGTTCTTGGTGAGGAGTAATCTATTGTCTGGCATGAAGGATGTGTAAGTCTAATTGACTTGGCTTTACAATCAAGAAAAGCATGTTGTCTTGATAACCAATCCATACCAAGGATGACATCAATGTCTGAAGATTTGAGGGCTATGAGTGAAGCAAGGAATACTAAACCCTCAATTGCAACTTGATTACCATGGCTTACTCTATTAGTTTTCCATTTTGAACCAGGAGTTTGAATGATCATAGGGGTGAACATTTCTTCAAAGGATACTTCATGCCGAAGTGCATAACTCTCCGACATGAATGAATGAGAAGCTCCTGGGTCGAAAAGAACAGAAGCGGGAACATTATTGACTGGGAGTGTACCAAGAATGACGTCAGAAGTACCATCAGTTTCCTCAGCTGAGATTTGGTTCACACGTCCAAGACTTGCGGAAGTGGAAGGCTTAGCGGTGGAAACCTTCGGGGGTGGCTTAGCACGAACATTGGGGTTCCCTTTGGCATGGTGTGGAGCATTCTGACTTATGGGACAATCACGAGAATAGTGACCAGGCTGGCCACATCTGAAGCAGGCTCCAAAGATAGTGCGGGGAGCTGGGTTGTTTGGTGGAGCTGGTGGACGAGGCGGCACAAGGAATGGCCTCGGTGGGTTGTTTTTGGGAAACAAACTGTTTGGAATCCAGATCGTGCGCTTCTGAGGGCGTGAACTGGAAGAAGGGACAAGCTCAAGAGCATGCTTGCGAGACTTCTCGAAAACTTCATTGCCATGCTCAGCTCTAAAGGATCTGTTCACTAAATCCTCAAAGGTGGCAAACTCAAGGAGGTTGAGATCATGACGAATGATGGGGCTAAGTCCCTTGCGGAACCTTCCCTGCTTTCTGGCATCGGTGGTGTTCTCATCTTGGGCATAACGAGCAAGACGGTTGAACTCCCTCACATACTCATGAATGGACATCTCTCCTTGATTCAGATTGCAGAACTCTTCCTTCTTGTGCTCCATCAACTCATCCAGAATGTGGTACCCTCGGAAGGCAACACAGAACTCCTGCCAAGTCACTACGTGACCATCTGGATGCATTGCAACATAGTTCTCCCACCATTGAAGAGCAGCACCTTCCAGGAATATACCGCGAAAATAACTCGGTCATCGGGAGCAACATGTGCTGTATCAAGCTTACGCTCGATGGAACGGAGCCAATGATCAGCTTCGAGGGGCTCAGAAGAACATCGGAATACTGGTGGCTTGAGGAAGATGAAGTCCTGAATGCTGACCACCACATTACGATGGTGGGCGGTATTCTGCTCGATGAGCTCCAGAAGGAGTATTTGATCACGTCTATTCCGCTTAGCTTCCATCATGATTTCCGCCGCAGAAGGCGGGGGTGGAGGTTCATCATCATTTCGATTCCGAAGAACAGCACTACGAGTTCCACCTGACATCCTGTGTGATAAAAATCAACAATCAGAACAGGTTGTACGATGTAGGCAAGGATTAAAGGATATGATTTAGGCGGAAAAGATAATAATGTGAAGGCAATGAATCAAAGAAACACGGAACAAATATGGCAGCATAACGTCTACACTGGGATGGAAAACGAAACAACCTCGAAGAAATTGGACAGAACTTCTTCAAGGAACTCAAAACACGGAAACTCTGGACAACCACAACAATCCTACGACAATAAGGAGGAAATCAACGAGATTTTCTAGTCAGACATAGATGAGCCTAGTCCTATCATCCCGTAGAAAAGATAAGGGTGACTCAGAACTCAGATCGATGAGGGTAAGGAGAAAAACAAGCCTTACGTTGTTCCCTTATATACCAAGAGTAACTATATAACTATAGAAGGCTAGACTCGACTTCGGCCAAGGCTGATAATCCTACAGTCAGTCCTGCTCTGATACCAAGTCTGTCGGGACCCGGGGTTAGCATATGCAAGTCCTGCTACGACATAGTCATATGGAGAGCCGAGAACCGTACCCACTTGTCTAAGCAGACAAGGCCAAGCACAGAATGTTCTTCGGAAAGCATCGTACGTGAGGGGCATCCCATCCAGGCCGGATGATCAACTGAGATGGGGCCTCATCGTCCGCACACAAGTCTAAATGATATGGGTGATGAACTCCCATATTCACAGACAAGTCACCTCAACCATACTATCGACTATCTCATAACTCTTACATAGACTTAATCCAGCCCGATCACTTAGTCGGAGTCTAGGGCGGGCTCGATCATACATCAAAGTGTTCACGAGACTGAGTCTCGGACAATCGCATCGCGATGCCCCAAGATGCGCACATCTAAGGGCCACTTGGTGTATAAAAGACCGCCAGCCAGATCACAACTAAGGTCTCGAAAACCCATACTAAGACATGCATGTTATAATCATACACGCATAACACATGTCCAGTATGAACAGCAGGTATCATTGCAATTCTCTACAAAGTATACAACTTTATTGATAACTCTTACAGAGTGCACACAGAGATCACAAGACCGTGATCCAACATTACATCAAACATGCGGAAGCAAAGTAGGTCTGACTACAGACAAGTTTAACAAATGGCTTAGAGAAGCCTCATCTATAAACAAGCCCTTCCACGAGGGAACAATCGTCTGACTGGGAATACACTAGCTTGATCTTCAGTCGTCGAGCATCGAGGAAGAATCCACCTTCGGGGTCAGTGGATTCATCTAAAACATAGAATAAGAAAACGTGAGTACAAAGTCGTACTCAGCAAGACTTACGTAGGAACTATACTACTCCTGCACATGTATCAAGGTAAAAGGGAGGTGGGGTTCAATTGCAGAAGTGCCAGCTTTGACTTGGCTAGTCCTGAACTACAAGTACCAGACTTGAGGTAAGAAGCGTACACGAGTCCACTACATCTCCACCCAATTACATCACTATGGTGCCTTCCTCGACTTCCCCACGAGAAAGCACGCCATAGCACTCACGCTTATCTTAGGAAGTTTTATAAGTATCCAGTTCAAGTTGTCTAATAATCAAGATAAGCTCTCCAAGCAGTCCTTAACCGCGGACGCAACTATTGGAATAGTTTTGTTAACCCTGCAGGGGTGTACCGCTACACACACGTGTCATCAATTACCGCCTTTTGCGTGTCACCGTTCAAGAGGTGACAGCGAGGATGCCACCACAACACTTCGCCCACAGCTCCGTTCTAGTCCAGAGAGTCGCCTATCTGAGGGGGATCCGTATGGAAGTCCGGCCAAGGTTCCAGTACAACCTCAAACGATGTGTGCAGGGTCCCAAGCCGGTCTTGAAAAGCCGTTAATCCACTTCGCAGACCGTGCCACAGCCCTACAAGAACTCCGAACTACTGCGACTTCTGGGGTTCGAACGGGGTGAGGTACTAGGATGAGAGGGGTTAGTGAGCCCAATGTGTGGTTGTACTCTTCTTCTTGGATCACCACACAAGAACTCGGACTTAAGGCGGTGTTCAACGAGACAACCCACTGTGTACTCCTACACAGCCTCTCATCGTTCGCCTTGTATTAGGGTAGATTCACCAACACATTTCCACCTTCTTCAACATGATCACTACCATCCCGACTCACATCACAGTACCAACATTGTATCACTCTAAGCATGCAATAAGCAGTAACAGTTGCAGGGGCCACATGATATCAATCAACTCCTACATTTGCTAGGATTGTGGTTTGCTTACTACTGTGACAAAAGGATAGGTCATCCAAAGGAATGGGTTCATATATGCGTTAGAAACGCATCATGGTAACCATCCTAAACAATGCATAAGCGAGACATGAGAGGGAAGTGGAATTTTATCGACATGATCAATGGGGGTTTGCTTGCCTTGCTGACGAGGTTCAGTCTCGGGGTCTTCAACGAAGGGGGTGATCTCGGGTTCCGGCTCCACTTCTATCAGCAACATGACAATCATAGGATCAACATAAAGTACAATGCACAATCACATGAATAATATTGTAATGGTGATGTTCATGGTTGCATTGTGTGGACAATTCCATTTAAAAGGAGTATATTGCAATTGAATTGCGAATTCAAACTCCATTTTATTTATCGATGGATTTCAAATGCATTTGAATGCATGGAAGTTCATTTGAAATGGTTTAGCATGTAGTGATGTTATAAAGGTGAGGTAAAGTCTCTGATGTGTGGATGAAACCATTTAAAAGAAGTGGGCTGCAAAGTCATTTGCAAATTCACTCCAAATTTGAATTCAAATTAAAGCCATATGGAAGATTGCTACTGTTAACCCAATTTAAATTGGTCAAACATACAAACAAAGTCCATATTCATATTCCTTGGATTTTTCTGATAATTTTAGACATATTATTTGTCCAATTTGGAGTTAAAATGAATTTTCTATGATTTATTGAAGTTTGGCTATTTTTCTGGATTTTCTGTAATTCTTTTAATTCATTTCTATTTACTGCGTAGGCCAGACGTCATCATGACGTCATAGGGGGGGGGGCTGACAGGTGGGCCAGGGTGGTCAGTGGGGGGTTTAGTTTAATTAGTTTCTGTTTAAACTAATTGGGGTTAGTTAGCTAACCTGGGCCCACTGGTCAGTGGCCCAGGGGGTAGATTAGGAGGGGGATTAACTCGGGGGGGGGGGGGGGGCTGGCTAATGGCGACGGCGAGCTACTGTTCGCCGGAGAACTCGCCGGACTTTAGTTTTAGGGCACGGGGGGGAGTAGATTGGGGCACGGGGACGCTCAGCATGAAGCCGCGCATCTGCTGGAGCAGTCGGGGGCCAAAGGCGTGGCCCGTGGCGTCGGCTACTTCAACCACGGCGGCGGTCCGAGCACTGACCTCGCCGGGATCTCGTTCGAGGGCACAGGAGAGGACTTGGAGGGCACAGGCACGCGCTGCGTGAACTCGCGCGTCTGCTGGAGCCATCGGGGGGTCAAGGAGGTGCTCTGGAGCTTGGCCAACTACGAAAACACGAGGGAGAGCACGAGGGGCGTCATGAGAGGGGGCAATCGAGGAAGGAGGCTCACCCACACGCGACGGTGTGCTCGACGGGGTCGGGGGTTGCTCGACGACAGCGAATTTGGAGATCTTCTCCTCGGCGGCCGGCGGCGAAAGCTCGAAGCTAGCGTCACTGGCAGGGCGTCTGGGCTCGAAGTGGAGCTTCTACTCGGGGTAGTCGACACCGCTGAAGAAGATGGACAGAGCAGCAAGGCTTCTTGGCGTCTTTGGCCGCGTCGGGGCGTCGCCGTGCTCCGGCTAGGTTTTTGGGCATGCGCTGATTCCTTCGCCGGAGAGAGGGAGGATGGCCAGAACGAGGGGAAAAGGTGTGCGGGGGAAAGGGGCACTCGCGTGGCGAGCTCTGGTGCAGAGAGGAGGCCTAGAAGGCAGCCGTCGTCGAGGTGTCGTCGTCGTGGGCTCCCTGCCTCCAGCGACTTGCTTGGAGACGCGGGGAGGTAGAAGACAAAGCTTCTGGTGGGCTGGGCCGAGGCGATAGGGGAGTGGGTCGTGCCCTAGGCGCTAGGTAAGCTATTTTTCTTTTTTCTGTTTGTTTTCTTTTCTGACATTTGTTTTGTCTTGCTAAATAAAATAGCAAACCATTTTCTAAAATGCTCTAACTTTTTATGTGGCCTCACAATATAATTAGCTAGCCACTTATAAAGTTTGGACATTTTTAAAATTCAAATAATTTGAACTTTAATTCAAATAGGTGTTTTTGAATTAATCCAAGGTCCAGTTTGAATATTTGAAAAATCCATGAGCATGGGGTTGGTCCCACATCACTTGATATGTGATCATACTTATTTATAAGACTTTTCAAAATGCAAAAGGAATTTTTGGAGCAACTTTTTATCTGGCCATTTGAATTAAATTTATCTGGGGGGTTTTCTCTCCCATTTCAATTTATTTTGAAATTTTTAACATGATGCAAAGTGATTTGCTAATCCTAGCACATACCTAACTTGGGGTTGTTGCATAATCATCGCCCGTACGTTCCTCCGGTTGAAGTGCTTCAGCACACTATTGACGCTAATGCCAAGGGAAAAGCGCCTTTTTATGAAGCCATACTTCCTCAGGACTCGCTCGGTGGCAATATTCGTCAACCTCAGTCTCGAACGACTCATGAGGAGCGCACCCAGGCCTCGACTGAGGAAACCACTCAAGCTCGCCTAATGACTGATCGCGAGCTCCTCATCAGTCTGCATCAGAAATTGGATAGGAATCATGACTGGACAAAGCGTCAAATTGGTGACATCCTCAGCTACATGGCTCAGATGCATACCACTCAGAAGAAGGTTCATCAGTATTCTCATCATACATATCAGCGACTTGATGCCCTTATGTCTGAAGTGATCACTCCTGAAGACCTTGCAAAGCTCAACCTCAGACAGCCTCCAGTTCCTGAGATTCGGCCTCCACGTCAGTTCACCAAAAGCAAGACACTACCTCTGGCGATGGACTCCTTTTCTTCAGCGCAAGAATTCTCGCCTGAAGAAGTTGAAGACACTGCGGCTTGTCCTCATACTGCCACGGCGTGCCTCCATCCTGATGATTAACCCTGAGGCACTTCCTTGGGACGTTAGAAGTAGTCTCTCCTTTTTGTTCATTTAATGACAAAGGGGGAGATATTTAGCTGTCTTCAAACGGGTTGTTATGGGTTCCTCAGTTACAACTCTCGTTCTTCTGATCATTTTTGTAATGAGTTGTACACTGATATTTTGTGTGGTTTCTGATACTCTTAAGTTATCTCATGCTATTCTTCAAGTTTATCTATTACTCATGTTATTCCTCAGCAATCACATTACTCAGTGCTATGTTTGATTCCTCAAATTATTTCATATTATGCATTGTTTCAAACAATCCGGGATATAGGGGGAGCTCCTCATGATTTTCAAAAATTATATCAAGTCTTCAAAACATGCATATCCTTAGGGGGAGCATCTCTATATCCGGAAACAATGAACTGTTTTTATTTTAGTCTTTCCTCAAAAATATTTATTTTATCCTGTTGAAGCTTTAACCTAATTGTCATCAAATCACCAAAAAGGGGGAGATTGTAAGTGTATCTAGTGCCCCCTTTGAGGTTTTGGAGTATTTGATGAAAAAACGGTTGAGGGACTGATGTGTTTGTGAGTATACACAGGAAACCAGTCCCTGAGGATGAGGTTAACCACCGTTGTCGACCCCCCAAAATGTTGAGGAACATTGGAGAAATCGGTGTGTTTCCTGAAGAATGAAGTTGCGCGAAATCCTGAGGAATCAGGATCCTGAAGCGTTCGGTTGAAGCTGAAGCTGAGGATGATCCTGAGGACGTTCGCACTGAAGACGAATTTGAAGAGTAGTCTTCGCTAAGACTTTTTATACTTCTTGAGTCGTAGGAAAACACCGCACTGTTGGAGGGGTTGAGGAAAATGAGTTATGTATTTCTGAGGAAGTGCTCAATTAGAAATCCTGAAGAAAAACCCTGAGGAAATCTCCTGCAGTAGAAGTTCAGTCCTCGAGTGTCTGAGACGTTGTTCTTCAGGACACTGAGGTAACTAACTTCAGTTGAGGAGTCGGAAGATCGCCAGTGCGATTCTTCTGAAGATTGTGAAGAGAGAGAATAGTTTGACCGTGCCACGTGTTGCGTGGTGAGAGGCTAGAACATGTCTAGCAACGGTCATATCCGAGGGCACGAGAGTAATTGCGTGCATGGGCATTTATGTCCATTCACCTCGGGTTGCTCCGCGGCTATAAATAGCCACCCCCAGCCCCATTTGTGGGTTGGCTGCTCCGAGAGAAAAACTGACACTTGTCATTTGAGAGCAACCCACCTCTGAGGATATTGAAGAACCTAAGTGAGGAAAACCACCAGCCTGAGTAGTTGAGCATTTCTGAGGAAGTCGATTCGAGTGATCCGAAGATTTTTACTCTTGAAGACTGTGATCTTCCAACCGGTGTATAAGTCTTCAGTCTGAGGAAGTCAAGATGCAATTGTGACTTCCCGGAGTGACTGAGTCTGTGAAGGTTTCGGGAGTCTACCTTGAAGACTCACCTGAGTTATTGGACGGAGTCTGAGGACTCTAGTTCAACGAGAATAAGGTGAAGACTATGTCTTCTGAGTTCAATCTCAGCCTCTCCAACCAGACGTAGAGTTGTCACAGCAACTCGAACTGGTTCATCAAGTCTTTGTCTTCAGTTTCCCGGTGCTATTTCTTCAACCTCAGTTATTCTGTTTATGCACTGATGACTTATCCTGATGCTTTACTTTCTGAGTTCACTCTGCACTGTTTCCTCAGTTTGTGCCTCAATCTTACCTTAGTTGTGCAATAGGTTGTTTTTACATTCACGTCATTGCTATTGTACTTCGTGTGTTCTTCCTCAGGTTTCAACTTCCTCAATTTCGTATTGCCTCAGTCCTGAGGAACTAGAAATTCCTCGAGATATTTTAAAATCTCCCATTCACCCCCCCCTCTGGTCGACATATAGCACTTTCAATTTCTTTGTATTCATACCATCGAAGGGCTTGCAATCTCCTAATTTCTTGCAATCTGTTATCTCTTGTCTTTGCATCTTCGATGGAGTTCTCTGTAGTTCTGAGATTTTTCTCGATGATGAGCTCCTCATACACTCCTTCTGAGTTATTTGTGATTTTGGTTCGGCCTCCTGCATGCTTTGGTTGCCTGATGTTTCCTGCGTTTTCAGACATTTTCCTGCGAAAAGGATAGGCACGACGGAAAATAGACAATATGTGAACACGTACCGAGGAATTTTCGAGGGAAAACATTTTGGAGTGCATCCAGCATATAGAGAGATTTAACTTTGATGCAGGTTTTCATACAAGTACTAAACTAGATTTCCATCGGGTGCAAATCTAACGAAGGACCAGTATGAGCAAAGTGCACAACGATTAAACCTATCGGTATGAATATTAGAGATTTGATCTAAGTCAGAAATCACCAACGAGGGATTTCTCACCGATCTCGATGAACAGATTGGAACTGAATCAATTCTAGCCTCGCAGATACCCTAAGTCGGTGATGCGTGAGATCGACGACGACGTGGATGAAGATCCTCGTCGACGGGAAGTCGTCCGACGGCATCCTTCCGGCAGTTAAGCAGCGAGGTCCGCGGCGGCGGCGAGAGAGAACAGCGGTGCGCAAGAGTTCGGGAGTGATGGCGTGGAAGTGGATAATGGATTCTCTCCCTTTGTTGATTATCCCAAGTGGAAGGTAATATGTAGGATAGCATCAAATTTCCCCTATGTAGAGGATAAGGTAGGTCTCCCGTCGGACTCTGGAAGTGAGAAGTAGGTGTCGACAACGCAATTGACGTGGACCTGCACACAATAGAAATAACTTTGCTCCCAACGAAGTTCATAGAGGTTGTCAATCTCTCCGGCCTTGTTGTTTACAAAGGATCAAACGCAAGGGATAAAGGATAATAATAACAACTAGAAAGTGAAAGAAGAAAATAAATTGAGCGTGTAAACAATGATGAGAGTATGGACCGGGGTCCCGTGATGTTAACTAGTGATGTGTCTCTCCCAAATGACGATAAAATTGCTATGCGAGGTAAACAAATCACAGCTGGGCAATTGACAGGATTAAAAATGCACCGCAATGCTAATTATGCTACAAAGAAAGGAAGAGGCTCAAAAGCATGGGCGGTACGCCAAAATAAGTAGACCAAAATCCAACTGCATCTACTACTAATCTTCCACCTTGAGATATCTATCCAGAACATCTCACTGGTATTAAGTTGCGAGCCCCACCCAAAGTGTAAACCCAAAGCAACAGATAACTGCATTAAAAGAACTTTGCGTAAAGTAAACAATCCTTGCAACCGCGGTTACAAGCACCGTTGTTGTCCCCCTTGTGGCAACATCACATCCCCTAGACTCATGTTTCTGTCACTCTAGCTAGTCATAAGGGGGCATGAACCGACAATCGAGCATAACGTTCCCTCTTGGAGTCACTACCTACTACTTGGCCAAAGCAATAAACAACAACCGAGAACACACAATAATTACTCAAGAACAAAAATATAAAATATAAGAACAAATATATTACTCAATAACAAACTGAACATAGTCTCATAATCCATCAGATCCCAGCAAACTCAGCATAGCAACAGCAGAAAAAATTAGATATGTGCCTTGATTATGTAGGGCAGATCACAAGGTCTAATCCATGAAGAACAAAGAGGGGAGGAGAATATCACATAGCTATTGATCACGGACCCATGGTCCAAGGTAGACTACTCACGAATCATCCGAGAAGCGTGCATGGTGGAGGAGAGGCTCCCGGAGGTCAACCCTCCCTCCGGCAGGGTGCCGGGAAGAGGTCTGCTGGCGGCGAAACAGAGGCGAAATCGCGAAAAAGGGTTCTGTCTTCGGAAGAATCCCGTCATGGAGAATAAATTGGTGAAGGGGGGCAGCCAGTGGGCCACCAGGTGTCTAGGCGCCCCCCCTGGCGCGACCAAGCCCTAGGGCATGCCACCAGGGCGCCTGGACACCTGGTTGTGGCCCTCTGGCCCCACCAAGATGTTTCTAGAAGCTCCAGTTACGCTAATATTTTAACTGATTTTTCCTAAATTTTTGGGGAACTTTTAATATGGGGGAAACCTAAAATAGAAAAATAGCAGAAAACATGAACTGGCACTTGGGTGCACTGATTTAATAAGTTAGTCCAAATATGATCAAAAGTGTATGAAAGTGTATCTAGATCATAGCAATATCACACAAAACATGCATGGAGCAAGCAGAAATTATAGATACGTTTGGGACGTATCAACATCCCCAAGCTTAATTCCTGCTCGTCCTCGATTAGGTAAATGATAACAAGCATAATTTCTGTGGTGACATGCTAACAACCATATAAGAACTTTGAAAATAAAGCAATCAAGGTATGTAACTCAATTCAAGTCATAACAGGCAAGAGTCTATATTAGCATTGAAGCAAGCAACATAAGAACATAAAGGTGCAAGAGCTCTCACTGTCTGTGACTCGAATTTCTCCAGATGGTGTTTGCGGGCAAGAAGTGGGAGATGGGAATACGAGAAAAATATATTTGTTGAGAACTCAATCTACTAAAGTTTCACACTTAGTCTTCTTTGGAATCTTATCTTGAGTCATCCCTAGACCACTAGCCAGGTACAAGTCAATTTGATCCGCTCCCTTTCGATATTTTCTGCACTAATGCAATGGATGAGCGTAAGTATGAGAGTTGACACTTAGGATGACAAAGAGAGAGATATGGTGGAGGAGGAAGACAAAAAGGGTGTGAAAGGCTCACATCAATGAGGACAATCATAGGCGAGAAGGCCAAATGATAGATATGATGTGAGGAGTAGGGATTGCCATGCAACGGATGCACAGATGAGCTAAGAAAAGCTCTCCAATGGAACTAGTGGGGGTGCATCCAACTTGCTCGCTCAAGAAGACCTAGAGCTCGTTTGAGGAGGCTCATCCTTGGAATATGCAATCCAAGTTCTATAGTGTGAAGGTCCCCACATAGCTATATGCATAGATGATCATCTCTATGGAGTACAAGATATAGGAGGGAGTACGAGTGTGGATCTTTCAAAAGGAATAGTAGTGTTGCCCCCTTCTCTCTTTTTATTTTATTTTTCTCTTTTTTTCTATTTTTTGTATTTTTTTGGTGGCCTCAATGGCTCTTTCTATTTAACTCTCATTTTTACTCTTTGGGATTTTTTCCTCACTTAAGGGCAACACACTATTTTACAAGAAGGTAAAGAAGATCTTCACACTTTACAAGGTACTCAACATAAAGAAGATGTAGCTATCATGATGTATGAAAATGTATGCCTCTGTCAGTATAGTAGGAACATGTATGACATGAATATCAAGTCATGAATAGGTGGATGTTGCATGGCAATATATCTCAGAAAGGCTATGGAAATTCCTTGATGGGTAGGTATGGTGGCTGTTTTGACGAAAGATATAAGGAGGTTTATGATGACAGAGCGTACCATGCCAAGGGTTTGGATGCACCGGCGAGGTGGACGCCAAATCATGGAGTGAGAAGAGGGCAATGCACGGTACCGAAGACACTAGAAAATATGAGGACGTCGAAGTGTCAACATTCCATACTTACATTAGTCCGAAGAACTCATGCACTTATTATCGGTAACTCTCAATCTAATGAGGAGGTTCACGAAGAGACAAGTACCCCGAGGAGGAGTGTATGGGGGTTTGGTTATCCTTGCGCATCCTCGACTCATGGTACGTGAGTGTACTCTAATATCCGATCCCTCCAAAGATTAGTGATCCATCTAGTAGCTAGAGTTCTCAACTAGTTTTGTAATTTTTGAAAATAAACACGGATTTCCCAAAATACGACACCTATCACTAATAGGCTAGAGCTCTTGACACCAAAAGTTCAAACATTACTCAGAAGAATACCTCAAGATTAAAAAGCAAAGATAAAAGATAGTGTGCAACTCCCCTATCTTGTAGACTAGAGTCCCCGGTAACGGCGCCAGAAATTAGCTTGATACGGTGAGGAAGATAGTTCTCTCACTTCTCGTTGGCTACCCCAAGTGGAAGGTGAGATGTAGCATAGCAGAAAATTTCCCTTAGCGAAGATGCTAAGGTTTAGATTGTCTCCAGTAGGACTCCAAGAGATATAAGAAGGTGGTAAAGTGAACAATGGCGCCGTTCACAATCTTAAGATTTCGTACTTCACCTGGACCTGCACAGACAGCAAATAACTTTGCTCCCAACTAGTACAGAGGAGTTGTCAATTCCTCCAGCCTTGCTGTTTACAAAGGATTAACGCAAGAGATAAAAGTGCAACTGAAAGTAAGAACTGAAAGTAAATTGAGGGTGTAAACAATGGTGGAATTATGGACCGGGGTCCCATGACGTTCACTAGTGATGTCTCTCTTCCAAAAGACGATAAAAGTGCTAGCGAGGTAAACAAATCACATCTGGGCAATTGACAGGATTATAAACGCACCGCAATGCTAACTATGCTACAAAAGAAAGGAAGAGGCTCAAAAGCAATGGGCAGTACGCCAAGGTAAGTAGACCAAAATCCATCTGCAACTACTACGAATCATCCACCTTGAGATATCTATCCAGAACATCTCGCTAGTATTAAGTTGTGAATCCCACCCAAAGTGTAAACTCAAAGGAACAGACAACTGCATTAAAAGAACTTTGCGTAAAGTAAACAATCCTTGCACCCACAGGTACAAGCACCATTGTTTTATCCCTGGTGGCAACAACACATCCCATAGTCTCATGTTTGTGTCACTCAAGTTAGACATCAGGGGGCCTAACCCACAATCAAGCATTACGCTCCCTTTTGGATTTGCAACAAATCACTTGGCCAAAGTAAAATATGGCAACGGAGAACATGCAAGAATTAACTCAAGGACACAAATATAAAAGAGAACCAAATACATTACTCATCACAATCTGAACATAGTCTCCTAATCCATCAGATCCCAGCAAACTCAGCATAGCAACACAGAAAATTACAAAGGTGCCTCGATCATGTGAGGTAGCTCACGAGGTCTCGAAAGTGGAAGCACAAAGAGGGGAGGAGAACATCACATAGCTACTGGTCATGGACCCATGGTCCAAGGGGGACTATCACGGTACATCCGGGAGGCGTCCATGGCGATGGATGGTCTCCTGGAGGGGGTTCCTCCTTCCGAAAGGGTGCCGGGGCAGCTTCTCCTGGCATCCCCGATCTTGAAACGGCGGCGGCGGCGGCGGTACAGAGAGGAGAACAGGAATAGAAGATCGATATAAGGGGTTTCCTCTGCGGGCACTAAATATAGGCCAAGGGGGGCACCGAGGGGGCCCACAGGGCAGACAGGAGGGTGCCCGACACGCCCTAGGGGGGGCAGGGACCCTCCTAGGGACCTGGTGGGTCCACTCCCTTCCATCCTTGGTTCTTCGGGAAGCTTCCGGGACGCTGATTTTTTATATAATTTTTCCATAATTTATTTGGCACTTTTAATGGCCGGAAAACCTGAAATATAAAAACAATAGAAAACAAGAACTGGCAACTGGGTGCACTGAGTTAATAGGTTAGTCAAAATATGATCAAAATTGTATGAAAGTTCAAGCAAAACATGGCAAAGTCACACAACTCATGCATGGAGCAAGCATAAATTTTAGATACATTTGGGACGTATCAACATCCCCAAGCTTAATTCCTGCTCATCCTCGAGTAGGTAAATGATAACAAGCATAATTTCTGTGGTGACATGCCACACAACTATATAAGGACTTTTAAGTAAAGCAATCAAAGAATGCAATTCAATTCAAGTCTTAACAAGCAAGAGTCTATATTAGCATTGACACAAGCAACAAAAGAACAAATGGTGCAAGAGCTCTCGCTGTCCGTGACTCGAATGTCTCCAGATGGTGTTTGCGTGCAAGCAGGGGACTGAGAAAAAGAGAGAAAAAAGGTTGTTGAGAACTACTATCTACTAAAGTTTCACACTTAGTCTTCTTTGGATTCGTATCTTGACTCGTCCCCAGACCACTAGCCAGGTACAAGTCAAACTGATCCACTCCCTTTTGATATTTTGAGCACACATTGCAATGGATGAGCGTGAGCAAGAAAGTTGACACCTAAAAGGTGAAACAGAAAGAAGGTGGAGGAGGACGAAAAAAAGGTGTGAAAGGCTCACATCAATGAGGACAATCATAGGCGAGAGAAGGCCATATGATAGATATGATGTGAGGAGTAGGGATTTCCATGCAACGGATGCACATGTGAGCTAAAAGCTCTCCAAGGGAACTAGTGGCGGTGCATCCAAGTTGCTTGCTCAAGAAGACCTAGAGCTCATTTGAGGACGCTCATCATTGGAATATACAAGCCAAGTTCTATAGTGTGAATGGTCCCCACATAGCTATATGCATGTATGATGATCTCTATGGAGTACATGGGATAGAGGATGAAGTACTAGTGTGGATCTCTCAAAAGGAATAGTAGTGTTCCCCCTTCTCTTTTTTTTCTCTTTTTTCTAATTTTTGTATTTTTCTGGTGGCCTCAATTGCTCTTTTTATTTACTCTCATTTGTCTACTTTGGGATCTTTTGATTTTGTCCTCTTTGGGATCTTTTCCTCACTTTAGGGGAAACACTCTATATTTTACAAGAATATAGGAGATCTTTCACACTTTACAAAGGTACTCACATAAAGAAGATGTAACTATCATGATGAAAATGTATGCCTCTGCCAGGATAGCAGGATATGCAATGATACTAGCGCGTCATGTAGCAATGATTAGGGCAAGGCCCAACTAGCATGCGACTCATCGATCAAGCAAGTAGCATGTATGACATGAAGATCAAGTCATGAGAAGGTGGATGTTGCATGGAAATGTATCTCGGAAAGGCTATGGAAATGCCTTGTAGGTAGGTATGGTGGCTGTTTTGAGGAAAGATATAAGGAGGCTTATGATGACAGAGCGTATCGTGACAAGGATTTGGATGCACCGGCGAAGTATGCGCCAACTCTCGAGGTGAGAAAGGGCAATGCACGGTACCAAAGAGGCTAGAAAAATATGGGTGTTGGAAGTGTCAACTTTCGAATACTCACATTAGTCCGAAGAACTCATGCACTTATTATCGGTAACTCTCAATCTAATCAGGAGGTTCACAAAGAGACAAGTACCCCGAGGAGGAGTGTATGGGGGTTTGGTTATCCTTGCACATCCTCGACTCATGGTACGTGAGTGTACACGAATATTCGAACCCTCCAGAGGTTAGTGATCCATTTAGTAGCTAAATTTCTCAACATGGGTTTTGGTTTTCGAAAATCACACGGATTTCCCAAAATACGGCATCTATCACTAATAGGCTAAATCTCTTGACACCATAAGTTCAAACATTACACTAGTCAATACCTCAAAACTATTTCAAGTTACTACTACACAGAGAATAGCAACTTCAACTACCTACTTTCTAGTCAAGACACAAAACTCAGTGCAACAGGCAAACTCTATAAACAAGTTAAACATGCAACCTATAGAAAGTTCAACCTATGACAAAAGAAAAGCTCTAGAATAAAAATAAAGCACAACAACTAAACAGGGCAGCAACTAAGAAAAGAAAAAGAACAACTCACAACTAAGGAAATAAGCATGCAAATCCTATGAGGAGTTCTAGTTCAAACGGAGCGTGTTTCTCTCCCATACAAAAGAAAGCTGGGGTCTAACTTGTGTAAGTCTCGATATGCGGTACTGTTCCAGATCTGGATGTTTCCATCCAGATCCGGGGACGAAGCACATATCGGTCCCACCGCGACATATGACGAAGTCATATGCCCCGGATTTCCAACATGATATCACAACATTACATATACAAGGATACAACATCTCATACAATCGGCATACAACTGCATCAAATACAATACAACAGCGGAAGGTACATGTCTGAGTACAGACTACAATCAAATGCCTAGTGGCAAAGAGAAAAACATCGATCCCCATAACCACACGGGTCCAGGCCCTCCGCCGGGATCCGCCTAACTAGTCGTCGTCGAGTCTCCACGTGAAACGTCGATCACCATAGCTGTTGTCGATCAAGAACCCTGAAAAGAGTTTGGGGGTAGTATCATGAGTACAGAAGTACTCAGCATCCAACTGTAGTGGTCAACTGACCCAGCAAGGACTTCATCACTCGTCATTCTAGGACAACTAGTAGTTTACGGTAAGGAAGGGGTAAGTGGTGAGGTTGCTGCCGCACTAGCATTTATGAATTGGCTAACGATCTAGAGAGTAAGATAAGAAGCCAAGCATTCGATGAGGAATCGCCTCCAGCAAGTCTTGCTATCAGCTAATTACGCAAACATAACACCTATCCTATCCTTGTCCTCCTCTTCGCATCCCGACGAAGAAGAAGCAGTCAAGGCACACACACACACGTTGATCAAGTTATATTAATATTATCTCAGTTGTTGTTGTCTATGAACAAGGAGTAGGTCTCAAGTCGTCCATAACCGTGGACACGGCTTCTCGAAAAGATTTAACCCTGCAGGGGTGTACCAACTGCCCATTACAAGGCTCCGCACGCACGTCCATCTCTCTCATTTGCTACCCATCACAGGCAACCATTTTATGATTTAGTTCCAAGAGATATGAAACGACAGGTCCCTCTAACTAACAACGAACAAATCCGAGTGGCCCCCGGTGAGTCGACATCCATCTCAGGAGCCGGCCGCGCTCTCGATCTGGTCTCTACCGTCCGTCGCAGGTTTGGATAGCCGGTTAATCACACATGGGACACTGGGTCCTCAGCCGGACAAAGTGGGGCAGCAAGGGAACTATGTCCTCACTGGTCCAGGTTGGTTTGTAAACAACTGGCGGCCGACCAGCACACACACGGTTTCAAATGGTAAATCAGCTTGGGCCACCACTAGAAATGTTTGAAGCTAGGTAGGTAAGAAAAGGGGACCCCATAAAATCCCACACGCGGTTAGGCACGCTTAGTCTTAAAACCAATACCCGGAACTCGGATCCTAGGTGACTCGAATGGAACAAAGCGTCGGGGCGGGATAGCCTAGACCTTCCATCCTTCGTCGAATATAGTCAACATTATAATAATCATATCATCAACAACAATATAATAATGTGATATCCCAAACCAAGGAGTAACATGGTAACATCGTAGCTTCCTAAGCATGCATACTAAGCAGGGGCTGAGCAACGAGCAATAGTAACATAGCAGTACAAGGTTTGCTGGGAAGGGACATGGCTGTATCGGTTTGAAAGATGCTGTAAACATGTGGTAGGATCAAACATCGAACCTAAACTATACTAGCATGCAAACCGCTGGTTGAAATAGAATGGATCATAAGTAATGTATAGTCCTTGCCTGTTGATAAGTCGGGTTCCGAAGGTGTAGTTGATCGCAAGCTCGCATCGTCTCCGAGAGGTACCCGCGGGAGCACACAAGACGATAAACACTGGAAAGCAATCAACAAGCAAGCACTCTATTACTACGAGGCAAACACGAGCAAGCATCAACAAGAAGGCAACACGAGACATCGCACCTACCGTCGAGACCGGTTACTAACAGGTTAAGTGGAGCACTCGTCACACACGACGATACCGCACGTTTATAATGATTCAAGTTTTTTAGCTATAGGTGATCAACAAAGGTTGTTAACATGGCAACTCACTCAAGCATGGCATATCACTCAAGCATGGCAAGACGTGAAGCATAAATAATCTACCTATACTAGTCATGTTAAGCGGGTAAAATTCCTACACATGGCATATCGCTATTTACCCCGCAAAATAAATATGTTTGGTACTGTTTTCCCCTAAACAATATTTTATTATTTTATTTAGAAAGCAAGAACAGCATAAACACAATCTACACAAAATTCTAGTCAAGTTACATATAAAGAACATTTTAAACGGAGCAACAGTTAAAAAGTTATGGCAATTACAGTTTACAGTGGCATGGCATGTAATTAGTAGGTAAACAACAAGTAGACAAGTTCAAACATGGCAACAAGCAACATTTTATTAATCTACATAGAAAACTAAGCAAGTTTCATATTTAACGTGTTGCGATCCGAGCTATGAGCTAAAAGATACGAGCCTCGGAAAATAATAATACAATCTGCAATTGGCAATAACAGATAAAAAAAAAAAACCATAACAGGAAAGAATAAAGAGGGGGTGGCCTGGCTCACCCACGGGCTCGGCCCACTTGTGGTTGGCAGGCCGTGGCATCGGGTGGCCCGGCTTGGCCTTGGACTGGGCCAAGAGGAGGGGGCGGGGCGAGGCCGGCCCACGTTGGCTGTGGCCCAACCCGCGGTGGCGACGGCCGCACGGGACCTCGTCCCTCCCGACGGCGGCGCCGGTCACCGGCGGCAGGCGGCGGCTCCCTGGGCAGCCTGGGCGCGGGAGGCTGCGGAGGGGGTGAGGAAGGCCGTGCCGGGGCGACTCCTCGCCGGATCCGGGCGATGGCGGCCGTCGGCGGGTGGTTTGCGAGCTCGGGCTCAGCTCCCGCCAACCATGGCGATGGCGGCGCCGGGTGGCTCCGGTCGGCGACCTACTGAAGGCGCACGAGGGTGAGGAGGATGGAGAGATGAGAGGGAAGGAGGCGCGGGGGAGGAGAGGGCCCTGGCGGCGGAGCGCGCGGCTCGCCGGCGACGGCGGCTGCTCTCCACGGGCACGGTGGAGCACGGTGGAGAGGTGGGAGGAGATAGAGGTGGAGGCCAAAGCCGATCTGGGCCATTGGATCGGCCGATCCGACGGTCCAGATCCGCTAGGGGCAAAAAAAATCTCAGATTTAGGCTTTTGGACGAAAATGGGGCAATTTTTGGGGCAAAGTGGAGCGGGGTGGCTGCAATTTTGTCTTAGGGAAAACCCTAGAAAGGGGTGGGAGTGTGGTGGTCTTTATATAGCCCCGGTGGCTGGCAATTCGCAAAAACATCCCCGGTTTTTCTCTCGCGTGTGCGGTGTTTACGTTTCTGACCGTCGGGGGTCCGCAGTACCTCCGATTCGGGTAAAACTTCGAACTGCGCGATCAGCGCGTCGAGCCGGAGGCATTCACCTGGCGCTGGAACCGTTCCGAGAACACTTTCCGGCGCGCTATAAAAATAACCCGTTTAATTATTAAACGGGGTTTTTCGTTCCGTTGGCTGCGGCTGGTCTCGTGCGGTTTTCACGACGGTGATCGGCTGAAACCCGGTGTCGCAAAGGTCGAGTGTCAGGATGGAAAGGGTCGATCTCTGTCCGGTAAGAGATAAGAGGGGAAAAAATAATCGCCGATCGATAAATCGGGGATGCAAACACCGCAAACAAATCAGACAATCAAACAATTCACACCGAAAACAAAATTTTCAATTTTTGTGAAATCTGGGCTGTTACAACTTCTTACTACAACAAACAAAGAAAAAACAAACCTAAGAAAAGTAAAGAGCAAGACGCTCCAAGCATAGCACATAATGCATGAAGTGATAAAAATATAGTGCAACGAGGGACGAACTGATAATTGTTGATGAAGAAGGGGATGCACTGGGGCATATGATACGTCCAAAACGTATCTATAATTTCTTCTTGCTCCATGCATGTTTTGTGTGATATTGCTATGATCTAGATACACTTTCATACACTTTTTATCATATTTGGACTAACCTATTAACTCAGTGCACCCCAGTGCCAGTTCCTGTTTTCTGCTGTTTTTCTATTTCAGTTTTCCCCCATATAAAAAGTGCCAGAAAAATTCCGGGAAAAATACAGGAAAAATCAGTGTACAGGAAGCTTCGAGAAGAGCCCGGGAGGGGCCAGACGCGAGCCAGGGGGGCCCAGGCGGCCACCCGGCGCGGCCCCACCCCTGGCCGCGCCAGGGGGGCGCCTGGGCCCCCTGGTCCACCTCTGGCTGCCCCCCTTCGCCTATTTATTCTCCGTCACGGGGAAACTCCAAAAGAGGAACCCTATTCCGCAAACTCGCCTCTGTTCCGCGGCCGCCGCGCTTCCGAAGATCGGGAGAACCAGAAGACCTCTTCCCGGCACCCTGCCGGAGGGTGGATTGACCTCCGGGAGTCTCCTCTCCACCATGGATGCTCCTCGGATGTCTCGTGAGTAGTTTTCCTTGGACCATGGGTCCATGATCAGTAGCTATGTGATGTTCTCCTCCCCTCTTTGATCTTCATCGTTTAGACCTCGTGAGCTTCCCTACATGATCGAGGCACCTTTGTAATATTTCTGTTGTTGCTATGTTGAGTTTGGAGGGATCTGATGGATTATGAGATTATGTTCAGATTATGATAGAGTAATATATTTGGTTTTTATCTCTTATGTTTTTGTTCCTAAGTAATTCTTGCATGTTCTCCGTTGCTGTTTATTGCTTTGGCCAAGTAGCAGGTAGTGACTCCAAGAGGGAACGTTGTGCTAGATTGTGGGTTCATGCCCCCCGATGACACGCTTGAGTGACAGAAACATGAGTCTAGGGGATGTGTGGTTGCCACAAGGGGGAAAACAACGGTGCTTGTAACCGCGGTTACAAGGATTGTTTACTTTACGCAGAGTTCTTTTTAATGCAGTTGTCTGTTGCTTTGGGTTTACACTTTGGGTGGGGCTCACAACTTAATACCAGCGATATGTTCTGGATAGATATATCAAGGTGGATGATTAGGAGTAGATGCAGATGGATTTCGGTCTACTTATTTTGGCGTACTGCCCGTGCTTTTGAGCCTCTTCCTTTCTTTTGTAGCATAGTTAGCATTGCGGTGCGTTCATAATCCTATCAATTGCCCTTCTGTAATTTGTTTACCTCGCATAGCAATTTTATCGTCTTTTGGGAGAGAGACATCACTAGTGAACATCACGTATCCCGGTCCATATCCTCATTATTATTTCCAAGCTTTATTTACTTTACTGCTTTTACTTGCTATCATTATCCCTTGCGTTTTATCCTTTGTGAACAACAAGACCGGAGATATTGACAGCCTCTCTGAACCTCGTTGGGGACAAAGTTATCTCTGTCTGTGTGCAGGTCCCCGTCAGTTGCGCCGCTGACACCTACTTATCATCTCTGGAGTCCTACTGGAGACAAACCTTGGTATCTTCACCGAGGGAAAACTGCTGCTGCACTACATCTCAACCTTCCACTTGGGGTAACCAACGAAGGGCGAGAAGCCATCAAGCAAAGTTTTTTGGCGCCGTTGCCGGGGACTCCGAGTGCTAAGATAGTGGAGTTGCACACTACCCTTTACCTTTGTTTTTTAGTCTTGTTAGTTTATCTTTCAGTTTTTATCTTTGTGTCTTTTATCAAAATTTACAAAAAAATCTGCCACACTTGCTGCCACTATGGGTTCCACTGAAAACACCAAGTTGTGTGACTTGACTAGTCACAACAACCAAGACTTTATCTACACTCCCATTGCCACACCTGCCACTTCAGTTACCTCTTATGAAATTAAAACTGCTTTGCTAAACCTTGTTATGAGAGATCAATTCTCTGGTGTTGGAGATGATGCTGCTTTACACTTGAATAATTTTGTTGAATTATGTGATATGCAAAAGTATAAAGAAGTAGAAGGTGATGTTGTTAAGCTCAAGCTCTTTCCTTTCTCTTTAAGGGGAGATGCTAAAATCTTGTTTCAATCTTTGCCTAGGAATAGCATAGATTCTTGGGATAAGTGCAAAGATGCTTTTATAGGGAAGTACTACCCTCCTGCTAAGATTATCCAATTGAGGAGTAATATTATGAATTTTAAGAAATTGGATAATGAACACGTTGCCCAATGTTGGGAACGAATGAAATCTCTTGTTAAGAAATTCCCTACACATGGTTTGACTACTTGGATGGTTATCCAGACTTTTTATGCAGGCTTGAACTTTACCTCGCGGAACCTGTTAGATTCGGCCGCAGGAGGAACCTTTATGTCAACTACACTTGGTGCTGCCGCGAAGCTTCTCGATGAAATGATGACCAATTATTCCCAATGGCACACCGAACGCGCTCCAACAGGTAGGAAGGTAAATTCTGTCGAGGAAATTACTTCCCTCAATGAAAAATTTGACTTAATTATGTCTCTACTTACCAAGAAACCCTCTATTGATCCTCATGATGTTCCTTTAAATTCTTTGGTTGCTCAAGAACAAGTAGATATGAAACAACTTCAACAACAATGCTTATAGGGGATTTTTTGCTAGCAATCCTAGACCGTTTCCATCCAACAATGGGAACAACAACACTTACCCTAGCAACAAGAACCCCTTCTCTGAATTAGAAAGCATGCTTAGAGACTTTATCACTACCCAAAAAGCCTTCAACAAAAATGTAGAAGAGAAATTAGCTAAAAGAGATAATCTCTCTCTGAAGGTAGAAAGCTTAGCCCTTGATATTGAGATGCTTAAAATTGGAACCTCTCCCCTTGAGGAGAATAAGGCCACTCCTATTAATGCTATCCAGTTACAAATCAATGAAAATATTAGGATGATGGCTAATTTTAAAGAAAGATGGGCTAGAGAAAAAGAGGAAGAGGATAGAATTAAGAGCCTTCCTACACACCACACAGTTGCCACTATCCAAATTGTTGAGGGCACCCAAACTATTAGCACCCAATGCACTCCTAGTCCCGTTGGACCTACTAATGGTGATGCTAATACCTCAACCGTAGAAAAAGAAACTCCTATGAACATAGAGGGTTTCAAACAAGTGAGCCTAGATGACACTACTACCACCTTTGATAGTAGTGATATTGATTTTGATAGTTCCACCCTCTCAGAAGTTATCAGTTTGCTACACAAAATGTCTAGAGACCCCCACACTAGCACACTTAATCTTGTATTCAAGGAGCATATCACAAATGCTCTCATCAAAGCTAGGGAGGAGAAGCTTAGAGTAGAAGCCTCCATACCTAGGAAGCTAGATGATGGTTGGGACCCTATGATCAAAATTAAATTAAATAACTTCTCTTGCTATGCTTTATGTGATGTTGGAGCTAGTACCTCCGTTATGCCCAAAAGAATATTTGATATGTTTGAATTGAAGCCCTTTGAGCCTTGTTCTTTTGGTGTTCGTCTTGTTGATTCTTCCATAAAGAAACCTTGGGGGAAGATCGACGATGTTCTTATCATTGTCAATGACAACTATGTTCCCATTGATTTTATTGTTATGGATATAGAGTGTGAACCTTTGTGTCCAATTATTTTGGGACGTCCTTTTCTTCGCACCGTTTGTGCGGTTATTGACATGAAAGAGGGGAATATAAAATTCCAATTCCCATTCAAAAAGGGGATGGAACACTTCCCTAGAAATAAAATCAAGTTACCTTTTGAGTCCGTTACACGGGCTAGTTATTCTCTTTCTCTTGATAAAACTTGATTCTTCTTTTGCATCATGCCTAGCTAATGGCTTTAAAGAAGCGCTTTCGGGAGGCAGCCCGCAACGAATTTAGGTGTTTTATTTTTGCTTTTGTTGTGTCTTTATGATTGTTACTTCTGTAGCAACATCATTGTATCTTTATTTTTCAGCTTTGTGCCAAGTTATAGCCTCTTACAGCAAGGGAAGTAAAAATTGGGACATGCTGTCCAGAAAACAGATTCTATCCTCGTGACCAGAAAAATTCCAGAACAATCCCAGTTCATCTTTTTGAGCTGAAATTTTTACACAGTATGCTCTATACAATTACGAAACTTCCGTATGTTCTGAGTTTTTTTTATTTGAGTTGCAGAAGTGCCCCTAAAAAGTTCTTTACTATCTGTTGTTCTGTTTTTCACAGATTCTGCCACGTTTTGTCTCTCCTAACTTTTGCAAACCTTAAGCTTCCTTTTTCTTTGCAAAAACTTTTTGGCACTCTTGAGAAACAGTAGCTCTTCAAAAATATCTTTATATCCAGTGAGAAAAATTATTTATTAAGGGTACTAACCTCTCTAATCAGCTTATGATGAGTTATGTATGAAGGGAGTTTTCAAGTGTGCGATAGAAGATGATGAAAGAAAATCCAGGAGTGTCAAGCGCTCAAGCTTGGGGATGCCCCCATGCATCCCCAATAAAAATTCAAGGAGACTCAAGCGTCTAAGCTTGGGGATGCCCCCGTGCATCCCCTTCTCCATCAACAATCATCAGTTCGTCCTTCGTCTCATTATATTTTTATCACTTCATGCGTTATGTGCTATGCTTGGAGCGTCTCGCTCTTAGGTTTTGTTTTAGTTTTCTTTAGCTTTGCTTTCTGTTCATAACAAGTTAGATCCCTTCTTACTTTGTGTGGGAGAGAAACACGCTCTACTTTCAAAATTTAGAACACATCATAGGATTTTTCCTGCTTATCTTTTTGCTGTTGTGTGTTCTTTATCTTTTCGTAGTTACTGCCATGTTTAGTTTTAGTCTTAGTTTGTCTTTAGAAAGAGCCTTGGATTTTGTTTAGTTTGTTGCTGGAACTCTTTTTTTTAGTTTTCATGTTTATCTTGTTAAAGAGAGTTGGTTGTTGCACTGAGTTGTGTCTTGTCTTGAAAGTAGGTAATTGAGGTTGCTATTTAATTTTAGTAGTGACTTGCAATAGTTTTGCGGTATTGTTGTGAGTAATGTTTGAACTTTTGGTGTCAAGATCTCTTGCCTATTAGTGATAGGTGTCGTATTTTGGGCAATCCGTGTGTATTTTCAAAACCTACAAAACTAGTTGAGAACTCTAGCTACTAGATGGATCACTACTCTTCTGAGGAGTCGAATATCATAGAACACTCACGTACCATGAGTTGAGAATGCGCAAGGATAACCAAACCCCCATACACTCCTCCTCGGGGTACTTGTCTCTCTTTGAACCTCCTTATTAGATTGAGAGTTACCGATAATAAGTGCATGAGTTCTTCGGACTAATGTAAGTATTGAAAGTTGACACTTCCTCCTTCCCATATTTTGCTAGCCTCTCCCGTGCCGTGCATTGCCTTCTTCTCACTCCGAGAGTTGGTGTCCACCTTCGCTGGTACATCCAAACCCTTGGCAAGATACGCTCTGTCATCATAAGTCTCCTTATATCTTCCCTCAAAACAGCCACCATACCTACCTATCAAGGCATTTCCATAGCCTTTCCGAGTTACATTGCCATGCAACTTCCACCTCTTCATGACTTGATCTTCATGTTATACATGTTCCTGCTACACTGGCAGCGACATACCTTGCATACAGCATGATAGTTACATCTTCTTTATGTTTTGAGTACCTTGTAAAGTGTGAAAGATCTCCTTTACCTTCTTGCAAAATAGAGTGTTGCCCTTAAGTGAGGAAAAGTTCCCAAAGAGGACAAAATCAAAAGATCCCAAAGAGGACAAATGAGAGTTAAAATAGAAAGAGCCATTGAGGCCACAAAAAAATACAAAAAATAGAAAAAAGAGAAAAAGGAATAAAAAGAGAGAAAGGGGCAACACTACTATCCTTTTGAGAGATCCACACTAGTACTCCCTTTATATCCTTGTACTCCATAGAGATGATCATTACGCATATAGCTATGTGGAGACCTTCACACTATAGAACTTGGCTTGCATATTCTAAGGATGAGCCTCCTCAAACGAGCTCTAGGTCTTCATGAGCGAGCAAGTTAGATGCACCCCCACTAGTTCCTTTGGAGAGCTTCTTAGCTCGTATGTGCATCCATTGCATGGCAATCCCTACTCCTCACATCATATCTATCATTTGGCATCTCTTGCCTATGATTGTCCTCATTGATGTGAGCCTTTCTCATCCCTTTTGTCTTCCTCCTCCACTTATTTATCTCTTTTCCATCTTAAGTGTCAACTCTCGTGCTTACGCTCATCCATTGCATGAGTGCTCAAAATATCGAAAAGGAGTGGATCAAATTGACTTGTACCTGACTAGTGGTCTGGGGACGAGTCAAGATAAGATTCCAAAGAAGACTAAGTGTGAAACTTTAGTAGATTGAGTTCACAACACAAAAATTACTATTTCTCGTATTCCTATCCCCCTTCTTGCACGCAAACACCAATTGGAGACATTCGAGTCATGGACAGCGAGAGCTCTTGCACCTAATGTTCTTTTGTTACTTGTTTCAATGCTAATATAGACTCTTGCATGTTATGACTTGAATTGAATCTCTAAACTTGATTGCTTTACTTTTCAAAGTTCTTTTATGGTTGCTAGCATGTCACCACAGAATTTATGCTGTTATCATTTACCTACTCGAGGACGAGCAGGAATTAAGCTTGGGGATGTTGATACGTCCAAAACGTATCTATAATTTCTGCTTGCTCCATGCATGTTTTGTGTGATATTGCTATGATCTAGATACACTTTCATACACTTTTGATCATATTTGGACTAACTTATTAACTCAGTGCACCCCAGTGCCAGTTCCTGTTTTCTGCTGTTTTTCTATTTCAGTTTTCCCCCATATGAAAAGTGCCAGAAAAATTCTGGGAAAAATACAGGAAAAATCAGCGCACAGGAAGCTTCGAGAAGAGCCCGGGACGGGCCAGAGGGGAGCCAGGGGGCCCAGGCGGCCACCCGGCGCGGCCCCACCCCTGGCCGCGCCATGGGGGCGCCTGGGGCCCCTGGTCCACCTCTGGTTTCCCCCCTTCGCCTATTTATTCTCCGTCACGGGGAAACTCCAAATGAGGAACCCTATTCCGCAAACTCGCCTTTGTTCCGCCGCCGCCGCGCTTCCGAAGATCGGGAGCACCAGAAGACCTCTTCCCGGCACCCTGCCGGAGGGAGGATTGACCTCCGGGAGTCTCCTCTCCACCATGGATGCTCCCCGGATGTCTCGTGAGTAGTTTTCCTTGGACCACGGGTCCGTGATCAGTAGCTATGTGATGTTCTCCTCCCCTCTTTGATCTTCATTGTTTAGACCTCGTGAGCTTCCCTACATGATCGAGGCACCTTTGTAATATTTCTGTTGTTGCTATGTTGAGTTTGGAGGGATCTAATGGAGTATGAGATTATGTTCAGATTGTGATAGAGTAATATATTTGGTTTTTATCTCTTATATTTTTGTTCCTAAGTAATTCTGTCATGTTCTCTGTTGCTGTTTATTTCTTTGGCCAAGTAGTAGGTAGTCACTCCAAGAGGGAACGTTCTGCTAGATTGTGGGTTCATGCCCCCCGATGACACGCTTGAGTGACAGAAACATGAATCTAGGGGATGTGCTGTTGCCACAAGGGGGAAAACAACGGTGCTTGTAACCGCGGTTACAAGGATTGTTTACTTTACGCAGAGTTCTTTTTAATGCAGTTGTCGGTTGCTTTGGGTTTACACTTTGGGTGGGGCTCGAAACTTAATACCAGCGAGATGTTCTGGATAGATATCTCAAGGTGGATTTCGGTCTACTTATTTTGGCGTACTGCCCGTGCTTTTGAGCCTCTTCCTTTCTTTTGTAGCATAGTTAGCATTGCGGTGCGTTCATAATCCTGTCAATTTCCCTTCTGTAATTTTTTTACCTCGCATAGCAATTTTATCGTCTTTTGGAGAGAGACATCACTAGTGAACATCACGTATCCCGGTCCATATCCTCATAATTATTTCCAAGCTTTATTTACTTTACTGCTTTTACTTGCTATCATTATCCCTTGCGTTTTATCCTTTGTGAACAACAAGACCGGAGAGATTGACAACCTCTCTGAACCTCGTTGGGAACAAAGTTATCTGTGTCTGTGTGCAGGTCCGCGTCAGTTGCGCCGCTGACACCTACTTATCATCTCTGGAGTCCTACTGGAGACAAACCTTGGTATCTTCACCGAGGGAAAACTTCTTCTGCACTACATCTCAACCTTCCACTTGGGGTAACCAACTAAGGGCGAGAAGCCATCAGCATACCCAAGCTTAGACGCTTGAGTCTCCTTGAATATTTATTAGGGGTGCACATGGGCATCCCCAAGCTTGAGCGTTTGACACTCCAGGATCTTCTTTCATCATCTTCCATCGCACACTTGAAAACTCCATTCATACACAACTCATCATAAGCTGATTAGAAAGGTTAGTACCCTTAATAAATAATTTTTCCCCACTGGATATAAATATATTCTTGAAGATCTACTGTTTCTCAAGATTGCCAAAAAGTTTTTGCAAAGAAAAAGAAAGCTTAAGGTTTGAAAAAGTTAGGAGAGACAAAACGTGGCAGAATGTAAAACAGAACAACAGGTAGTAAAGAATTTTTTAGGGGTACTTCTGCAACTCGAATCAAAAAACTCAAAACATACGAAACTTCCGTGATTGTATAGAGAACGTTGTGTAAAAAAATCAGCTCAAAAATATGAACTGCTGATTTTTTTCGAATTTGGCACAAAGCTTGAAAAATAAAGATACAATGATGTTGCTACAGTAGTAACAATCATCAAGACCAGTAAAAACAGAAGTAAAAACAAATTGGGTTGCCTCCCAACAAGCGCTTTCTTTTACGCCTTCGAGCTAGGCACAAAGCAAAAGATTAAGTTGTATCAATTGAATCATCATCAAGATCATCAAAAAGCTTTTCAATAGTACAACTAGTCTTAAGAGGTTTCTAAAATAAAGACCGAATAAAAATGCTTCTAGGGATAAAATCAAAAGGAGGAAAATCAATTGGATTTTCATTAAAATTAAAGATAGGTGTCTCCTCCAAAGTCTTCACTGTTTCAACTCTCTTTTTTGAATTTTAAAACGGCAAGGAAAAAGCCTCACAACACTTTATTGAAAGTAAAGGCAAGTGAGAGTACAGTAAAGGTAATACTTACAAGGGGGGGAGAGGTGTTAGGGGTAATGGTTGAGATAACCACACCCAAAAGAACTATGGTAAAGATCTAATCCAAGTTAATATTTGATCCTTGAATTTACATTTGATCCTATGATAGAGAAGTGTAAGGTCATGAATGAAATTGTGTCTCCAGGTACTGAAGCCAGCCCTTTCATTCTTGAAGATTTTACCATTTCTGATGATCCAGATATTCCAGGCAGCAGTAAAAACAACCTCAGTGAAGAAAGGATATCCAAAATACTTCATAGCCTCAATGGCTAATTGTTATGTGCTAATATTGTGCCCATGAAACCAGCTTATGCCCAAGTATTTCCATACCCTGAGACTGAATTCGCAGGTGAAGAACATGTGTAACCTATCCTCCAGCACATTAGCATTGCACAAAGCACAAGTATGATCATCAACATTCCAGTGCCTCCTCTACATCATATCCCTTGTGTTTAATCTGTCCATCAACAGAAGCCAACAAAAAACCTTGATCTTCAAAGTACAAGAGATTTTCCAGATCCATTTAAGAGTGGGATCCATCTGAATGTGGGAGTGAGCCAGGGTGTAGATGAACTTGGACCTGAAGACACCCTTGTTGTGTGGCTAGACCCAAGTGTTAGGCACTGAAGAGAGCTCAGCTGCTCCAATGATGCTTTGGAACTCAAGAAATTCAGAATGGGCAGCAGTCGACAGGGGTAGGTGAAAGGAAGAAAAGGTGTTGTCCATGTGGATCACATCATGAACAGAGGAATTCTGATCAACTGTGAAAGAGTAAAGGTGAGGGTACCTCACCCTGAAGACTCCAGCCTCACCCAAGGACCATTGATCATCCCAAAGAGATATATGTGTGCCACACCCAAGTTTGGTACTGCCAATGCACAATATTTGTCTGCAGCTTTGAAAATATCTGTCCACCAAAAAGACCCACAGGGCTGAGTTTTGTGTGGTATCTGCTGATGATAGTAGGAATCCCAAATCAACTGCACCCAAGGTACATCATCATGGCTATAAAACTTGTGTAGATGTTTCATAAGCAGAGCCTCATTTTGCACACTGATGTTGAGTACCCCAAGACCACCTTTATCCTTAGGCCTGCAGAACAGATCCCAAGCAGCCAGGGATTGTCTGGGAGTGTCAGAATTACCTCTCCACAAGCACTGTCTTTGTATCCTCTCAATCTGTTTGCTGATGCCCTTAGGGATCACCAAGGTACATAGATGGTAGACTGGCATAGAAGATAGAACAGATTGCAGCAACTAAAGTCTAGCACCCTGATTGAGATAGCATGAAGCTGAAGACAATCTCCTTTCAATTTTATGGACTAGAGGTGAGAGATCACGGACAGATGGCCTGGTAGTACCCATGGGGAGCCCAAGATAAGTTAAAGGCATTGTTCCACCTGTGCAGCCCAAAGAGGCTGCTGGACACTGTTTCATCAGGCACATTCAAGGGTATCAACATAGATTTGTTGTAATTGACATGAAGTCCAGTGGATTCTGCAAAAGTGGAAAACATCTGCTTGAGAGCAAGAAGTTGTTCCTCACAGGCATGAAGGATCAACAAAGTATCATCTGCATACTAGACTATTGGAAAGTCAGGGTTGTTGCAAGAGATTAGTAAAGTGAGCTGACCAGCAAAGCACATGCTATTGACTAGTGATTGTAGCAAGTCAGCAGCCAACACAAATAGCAGATGTGAAAGAGGATCACCCTGTCTAACTCCTCTTCTGCATTTAAAATGATTACCAGGAATACCATTAAGAAAAACAGATGATGTGCCTGAGGAAAGAAGCATCCTGACCCAACCAATCCATTTGCTATCAAAACCTTTGCATTGCAGAATGTGCAGTATGATGTCATGCTCAATTGTATCAAAAGCTTTGGAAAAGTCCAACTTTAGGAGCACAATTGGTCTTTTATAGGCTTGACACTGATGTATGTATTCATAACACCAACCCAGGCAATCCGGAATGGACCTGCATTTTAAAAATCCACAATGGTTCCTGTGGATACATTTCAAGATCACTGGCTGAAGTCTTCTAGCCAGTAGATTGGTCAGGAACATCAGACAAGTGTTGCTGAGGGAGATGGGTCTGCAATCACTGATCACCTCAGCACCTATTTTTTTGGGAATTAGGGTGATTAAGGAGGTGTTAAGACATTCAATGTCTAAATCACCTTTAAATAATTCCTTAACCAACTCCATAAAGTCCCCCTTGATAATGTTCCAACACTTCTTGATAAATAAACCACAAAACCCATCTGGTCCAGGTGCTCTATCAGAAGGCATCTCCCTAAGAACAGCCTCCACTTCCTTATCAGAAAAAGGGGCAGACAGATCCTGCAATCCATCAACAGGCTTGATCAAAGATGGTAGGTCAAAACCCACATTAACTCCATTGGCAGTGCCCATTCTACCATTAAAATCATCCCAAATCATGCCCTGCATGATGTGAAGATCAGATACCATCTCCCCATTATTGTCCTTGAGGCAAGAAATAGCATTCTTCCTGTATCTTTCAGTTGCCATGGATTGAAATTTTTTGGAGTTTTCCTCCCCTACCTGGATGTTTCTGATGGTACATCTTTGCTTCCAATAGATGTTTTGCATTTTCAGTGTGTCCTCAAGGTGCAACTTTACAATCCTTCCGAAGTTCCTTTCTGGTATAGTGAGAGGTCTAACTTCTTCCAGTGAGTCTAGAAACAGGATGACCTTATTACAATCAACAATGAGGGCTTTAACTGTGGAGATACTAGTATGCCATGATTTTAGAGCACCTCTTAACTTTTTGAATTTTGTGGAAATCCTCTTAGCTATGCTTTCCCTCTGGCAAGGCATATTCCAGGTTTTCTCTACACAATCCATAAAACCAGGAAGATTAACCCAATAATTCTCAAATCTAAATATTTTAGATTTTGGTATGCTGGTTTGGATGGAAACTACACAGGGGACATGGTGAGAAGCAGTTCTGGCTAAAGGTAGCACCATAGTGTTAGGATATGCAAGGGTCCATTCATTAGTGGTAAAAAACCAGTCCAGTTGTTCCAGTAATGGGATCTCCTGCATATTGGACCAAGTATACTGCCTGCCTTTCAAAGGTAGCTCAACTAGGCCAAGATGCCCAATAATCTCATTGAAGAGAAAAATATCATTTATGTTACCCCCAGGTCTATTTCTATTATCCATTGACCTGATGAAATTAAAATCCCCAAGAAGGAGCTAATTCTCCCCAAAAGGTATTTGCAGGTCATACAACCACTAAACAAAATCATCTCTCAAAGGCCCAGCACAAGGGCCATAAACATTCACCAGGGTCCAACAACAAGAGTTATGAACATATCTGAATTGCACCATCAGTCCAAAGGGATGGGACTGTAAAAGAATGCCAGAAAAGAAAGCAGAATTCCATATGATGATTATTCCTCCAGAAGCCCCAAGTGAAGGAACAAAAGCAAAGTTATCAAATCTTCTAGGACAGAACTTTCTGAGCATTCTATGGTAAAAAAAACTTCACATTTGATCTCTTGTAAACACACCACATTGCATCCACTCTCATCAATCTTCTGTTTAACAGCTAGTTGTCTAGATTCAGAGTTAAGACCTCTGACATTCCAGCACAACACTTTCCAGTTTCTATTAGGTGTACTATTCATTAAGACCAAATAACAGAGTAGTAAAAGCCCAAGGCATGTAATGCCAAAGGTAAACCAGTCTAGTACAGATAATAAGAGAACAACCCGATAACCAAATCCAAAAAAGCATGATGTTTACAAGGGCACACCACCAGCCCCAAATGAAGATAGAAACATCAATCATTAGATAACTTTAGGAGCGGGAGTAACTTCAAGATCAGCCATAAGCTGGTCTTCAGAGAGCTTGGATGGAGCTATGCAAAGCCTGGACCCAATGGACTGCATGACCCTAATTGGGGTTGGTGGTGGATTTGATTTGTCCTTGGTGCCATTCCTCATAGGGGTTGCCTTAGGTTTCATCGTCCTCTTTTTCACAGCAGAAGAGTCCATTACCTGTTCCACAGGGATAGCATGCATAAAGCCTTTCTTAAGAGCAGATATCCTGGAGCTTCTTCTGACTTCAGATTCTATAACTGGCCTCTTCTGTCTTTTAGATCTTGTAGTCTTGGGTGCCTTGAAAGTTACAGAATCCTCCAAAAGAAGGGGAGGTGCAATACTTCCAAGGGCCCCTGATGCTGGAGGATCATCCTCAAACAAGAGAATCCTGGATGTAGGCCTTTATGGGGACTTGGTCTTAAAATTTTGAGGGGGGACTGGTGACCTGGAAGATACTTTGAATTTGAGATCATCAGAGAAGGCCACCTCCCACGTGCCTTTTGCAAGGGAAAAGATCTTAATCTCCTGTAAAGGAAGAAAACGTGGTATCTGGGAAACCCATTGTACTGGCATTATCTTCTCAAAAGTCTTTCTCCACAACATATCAGGGGGTAAAACAGGCCCAAACACTGTGAGCACGCGACCAATGTGTAGGGGAGGAGCCTGGACATGTGGCAGAGGTGCAACGGCCAAGGCATCTTGATTGACTTCATCTTGCTTCTCCAAGTTATGAAAAGAATTATCTGAATTGTGTGACATCTCCAACACAACCGATTCTTGAGATTGAACTGGATCAGGATCAGCTTGGGCTTCTTCCTCGAAATCTTATGCATTTTCTTCAGGCTGCTCCTGTTGCTCTTGGGGAAAAAACTGTTGGCGGAAGTTAACTGACTGTTGAGGTTGCACATGTGGGGGAATGTCATTCCAACCCAGTTCTGCGAACTCAGGTAGTTCCACCTGAGGCAAAGCATCCCCCAAGTGGCTAGGCAAAGGATGCGGATTACTGTCCAGGGGCATCAGGTGCTCATCATGAGGCAAAGCATCAGCAAATTCAGAGTTGAAAACAAATGCAGCTGCAGTCTAGGAGATCCTCACACCTCCAAAATCAGAGTACTCACGATAAACCACATCACGTGGTACTTGAGCCGCTGCAGGGTAGGCTACATAAACCAGAGACCTGACAAGACGAGGATCTGCTTGATACCAACTTAAAAAACGTCCAAAAGTACTAACATCATCAGCTAAGTAATTAGTGCGGTGATAATCCAGGGGAACCCCTAGCAGCATAATCCATCCTCTGCGGAAACCTTGTGTTGCCCGATGATTAATACCCGTGTCATGTGCAATAAAACGCACAAAACGATCATTGCCAAGATCAAAGGGAGGATGATCGATCATAACCTGCCTAGCTTCCATACTGCGGAACTCAAAAATCCCTACTCCTTGAATCCATGGCTGAGTAGACACCACCTCGCGATTAAGCTGGTTCACCAAGAAATCACTCACCATGTTTCTGAAGATGGCCTTCTCCTCCGGCAACGGCTCTGGCTCGACAATGGCCACCGCAAAATGCTCATGCGTGCGCTCCGGCCCGTTTGCAGGGGAGAAAAAAGTGCGAGGGAGACGGAGAGGACCTTCATCCGTGATCTCAAAGCCCGACGGAATAAACTCTAGAGGTCAATCTCATAGTTGGACATGGTTGCTGGGAGCTTGGCTTGAGTTGGGCAGAGCAGAGCAGAGGAGGGCAGAGGTGAAGGCGACGGCGCGATGGGACAGGGCTCTGCTACAGGCTGCGTATCAGTAAAAAAATCCGAAGAGGCCAAATCTTTATCCGGTATGGTTTCCATTTGGGATTCTAACCGATTGGGGGTATCTTTAACTTGCCATCATAAGTTTTTTCCCCGGGGACCCAAAGCAAGATTTTGCTATGTGTCCAGAACGGTAACACTTCCTGCATCGAATCTTATTAGTGCACGAATCAGTTGTATGTTTCATGGTAAAACACCTCTGGCACTTCCAAAACCGAAAAGCAATATCCTCAACAGAAGCTTCAAACTCAGCCATATAATTATTGGAAGCTATATTGGTATGAGGAGAATTCAAACGTAATGACTCCAAAAACTGATGTGAACCAGGAACCTCTAAATTTTCAAGCCTTGGCTCTGTAGGAGAACAAACACAAGGCTCATTTAAATCAGGTAGAGTTGCACCGCCCAGAGAAACATAACCAGAAGGCCCAAAAGTGTCACTCGGGTTCGAAGCCCGATCACAAACAGTAGATAAATAACGCCCAGGTGAAAAACTGATTAAATCCGACAGTGGGCCTATCTCATGCTGCCTTCGTGTATCTGAGCCCACGAAAGGGATAGGGAGATCAAGTTGGCTTGTCCCAATTCATTTGAATTTGAAAGCTGGTCTCTTTCCCCGCCTGATGATTGCGGACCGTGATCCTCGGGATCGCAAACAGATCGCCCCCCGGAATCGGTGGCGTCAAACAGAGAAGGCCGAAACGATCCAAAGATGATCGGCGGCGAGGTGGTGGTCCACCGGAGGCTCACCGGCGGCGACACAACAGTCGGAATTAACTCAGAAGGATGAAAAGTATACCCAGCTTCTTCGAAAGCCTCAATATGATCCTTAGAAGCTTGCCACTTATAACCTTTGCATGCCGAATACTCCTGAAAGGTGGCAAAAGTCGCCCTCTTATTAGATTTCTTGGGCGAACGGCGGAGAGCAGAATTTACTGGTGGATTATGCATGGCCAGCATAGCCACCGAAGCTCTCTTCTTAGAAGGACTGACAAGGATCCATTCTGCATCACACTCCATTTGCCAAAGCTTGAATTCTCGCTTCCAATTAGGGCCACCATTGCCCCATAGATGAAAATAACATTTGAACAGATTACAAGAATATGATCTTCTATTGATGATGTGAAAACCAACCTTCTTGCAACATACCACAAACGTGAAAACATTATCATGAATACCTTGAACCATATAATCAATAGCAGATTCTCCAAGAGCCGATTCCAAGGCCTGAGCGGCAGAATCATCATCCAATCGAAAAGAATGCCTCCCAAAAGATACCACCAAGGCAAATTGATCCGTATCATCCGTAGGATGAACCGGGACCTTCCAAAGATCAAAAACTTCAGCCGAAAACCTCTCCCCTGGTGAAAAATCCAGATCCAGGGTAGAACCACTTCGAGAGGCCATGAGAAAAGAGTACCAACGAGATCAACAGAGAAATGCGAGAGAGATCAGTGGAGAGAAACCAGAAGATCTCGGCTAGGGGTGGAGATCGCCAGGGGACTAGGGTTTGGGTGGGGGAGAGGGGGTGGGAGCGCCATCTCTAATAGCACCATCTTCAGGGTGTATCAACTCTCTTGGCAATAGGTGTGCCAGCTTTAGCTCGAGGAACCTTTGGGACGTAAACGAACTTGGGTTCCTTTCTTGCCGGAGTTTCATCCTTTTTGGTTTTGATTGAGGAAAAGGTAGTTCCTAGAGTTTCAATAAATTCTTGAATCTTTTCTATCCTATAAGACTTCTCATCAAGGGATTTGATAGTCTCCAAAGTTTTGACAGTTTTTTGCATGGAGCTATCTAGCCAATTCAAATTCCCTTGAATCTTATGATCCAACTCATTTACTTTATCGATACTTGGCATCTCTAACTCTATTTTTTCAAGTATTCCCATAATGTGAGCTAGAGTAATGTCCTCCTTAATGCTAGAAACGGGGAGACTTCCAACAAGATTTTCAATAACATTAAGGGCTTCCCAAACTGGAGCCTCTATAAAGTTCACATTGATAGCAATGTCTAAAACAAACCTATTGCAAGAAGTAATCCAAACATAAAAATTTCTAAGCAGGATAGTAGTGGATTGCTTCTTGGTGGCCCTCTTTTGAGAATCATTAATTCTATACCAAGCATCTTTCAGACTTTCACCACCTCTCTGAGTAAAGGTAAGTACTTCCGCCTCACCAAAGGAAAGAGGACCATCCATAGTGGTAACTACTAGCAAAGTAACAGGTATTTTTGGTATTTTTGATAAGGGACACAAAAGTAAAAATTGAAAGATAAAATAACAAGACTAAAAGCAAATATAAAAGATAGTGTGCAACTCCCCTATCTTGTAGACTGGAGTCCGCGGCAACGGCGCCAGAAATTAGCTTGATACGGTGAGGAAGATAGTTCTCTCGCTTCTTGTTGGTTACCCCAAGTGGAAGCTGAGATGTAGCATAGCAGAAAATTTCCCTTAGCGAAGATGCTAAGGTTTAGATTGTCTCCAGTAGGACTCCAAGAGATACAAGAAGGTGGTAAAGTGAACAATGGCGCCGTTCACAATCTTAAGATTGCTTACTTCACCTGGACCTGCACACACAACAAATAACTTTGCTCCCAACAAGTACAGAGGAGTTGTCAATTCCTCCGGCCTTGCTGTTTACAAAGGATCAACGCAAGAGATAAAATTGCAACTGAAAGTAAGAACTGAAAGTAAATTGAGGGTGTAAACAATGGTGGAAATATGGATCGGGGTCCCAAGACGTTCACTAGTGATATCTCTCTCCAAAAAGACAATAAAAGTGCTAGCGAAGTAAACAAATCACAGCTGGGCAATTGACAGGATTATAAACGCACCGCAATGCTAACTATGCTACAAAAGAAAGGAAGAGGCTCAAAACCAATGGGCAGTACGTCAAGGTAAGTAGACCGAAATCCATCTGCATCTACTATGAATCATCCACCTTGAGATATCTATCCAGAACATCTCGCTGGTATTAAGTTGTGAATCCCACCCAAAGTGTAAACTCAAAGCAACAGACAACTGCATTAAAGGAACTTTGCGTAAAGCAAACAATCCTTGCACCCGCAGGTACAAGCACCGTTGTTTTATCCCTGGTGGCAACAACACATCCCCTAGTCTCATGTTTCTTTCACTGAAGCTAGACATCAGGGGGCCGAACCCACAATCAAGCATAACGCTCCCTCTTGGAGTTGCAACAAATCACTTGGCCAATGTAAAATATGGCGATGAAGAACATGTAAGAATTAACTCAAGAACACAAATCTAAAAGAGAACCAAATATATTACTCATCACAATCTGAATATAGTCTCATAATCCATCAAATCCCAGCAAACTCAGCATAGCAACACAGAAAATTACAAAGGTGTCTCGATCATGTGAGGCAGCTCACAAGGTCTCGAAAGTGGAAGCACAAAGAGGGGAGGAGAACATCACATAGCTACTGGTCATGGACCCATGGTGCAAGGGGGACTACTCACGGTACATCCGGGAGGCGTCCATGGCGACGGATGGTCTCTCGGAGGGGGTTCATCCTTCCGGCAGGATGCCGGGGCAGCTTCTCCTGGCGGCGGTACAGAGAGGAGAACGGGAATAGAAGATCGATATTAGGGGTTTCCTCCGCGGGCACAAAATATAGTCCAAGGGGGGCACCGAGGGGGGCCACATGGCATCCAAGAGGGTGCCCGGCACGCCCTAGGGGTGCGCCAGGGACCGTCCTGGGGCCCTGGTGGGTCCACTCCCTTCCATCCTTGGTTCTTCGGGAAGCTTCCGGGACGCTGATTTTTTATATAATTTTTCCGGAATTTATTTGGCACTTTTAATGGCCGGAAAACCTGAAATATAAAAACAGCAGAAAACAGGAACTGGCAACTGGGTGCACTGAGTTAATAGGTTAGTCCAAATATGATCAAAAGTGTATGAAATTTCAAGCAAAACATGGAAAAGTCACACAATTCATGCATGGAGGAAGCAGAAATTATAGATAAGTTTGGGACGTATCATCTAGTTTCAAAGAAACATAAACTATTTTTGGCATTGTAGAAACCATGGATCCAATATCACAAAAAGCAAGAAAGTCTTGTTTAGAGATGCTAATCCTAACAAAAGGCTCCCAATCATCATCTATCTCCAACATTTCTTTCTTGTTGGACTTAAGTTCCTCTACCTTTCTCAAGTCTAGAGCATCCACCTTCTTTTCAATGCTGCCTTATAAATATATATAAAATATTCAACAGTAAACCCTGTGCATTGTTAGCTAGGTTTAGAATAGCGGGCCGTGATCACTCTGGTGAGTGAACGCGGATTACAAAATATTATAACTGCAACAGGTACGGATCAATGCAGACGCCCTAGGGAACCTACAACGGCGAGACTCTGCCGAGTCGCTTCGAGTTTGACATACGAGTGGACGGACTCGTATTTCACTCTCGTCGGCTCAGTAGCGTAGCATCACTGGGATGATACGAGGGTATTCCTCTTTAGTTCATTCCGCTGGTGTCTCGGCACCACCGGGGTGATACGAGAATATTCCTCTTTAGTTCCTTCCGCTGATGTCTCTGTCGAACCTCTTCAAGTGTACCATCGAGGGTGATTCCTCCTGGTTTCACTTGATGGTAGGCACTCGAATCAACTGGTGTCCTTACAGGTAAGGAGTCGGGTGACCCAACGGTGCCCGCGCAGGGTATCTTAGCGGAACGACAGGTCAGGTGTATTCCACCGGTGTGCGGCGGGCCTGGTACTGTTCGTGGCCGAAGGATTTCCTGTTTGACGAAAGTCGAGCTCTACCAAGAGCCCACGCGAGACAAGGTAAGGAGACCGTTCACCTTGTTGGTAACCGCACGAGTTGGTGGGACGACAGGGAAGGCACCGACGTGACTGGTGGTCCTGGCTGCTGTCGTTTTCCGCGACTCACCGAGAAAGGGGCAACGATAACGGTTGTCCCGGCAGATAATAATAAAATGACTTAATGGTTCAGGTGGATGACTTGAGTGGGTCGACATGCCCTATACGCACTACCTCCACGTGGGATTACGGTGTGGCCCCTCCGCGTTGTGGTCTCGTTTGAAAGCTTTGAAAGACGTCCAGTTCAGCATTGTGGTTGAGTCGGATCGTGCTGCGGCACTGGATCCACTTGGCGCACAACGACCCGGATAGCGAGGGGTGATAGGCCCATGACTCCTTGCACTTAGGGCTGTAGACCGGCGGGGCCTCTCTGATGAGCCGTAGGATGGGCCTCGTCGTGTCGGATAGCCTCGGTGGGGCATTCCCTAACAAGGTGTACGCCACCCTAGAGATCCGAGCGTGTAGGGTAACAGTAGTGCAGCCCCTGCAGGGATGATAATCTATTCGGATAGCCGTGTCCACGGTAACAGGACGCTTTATGCTGAAGCCAGAGCCTACTACTACAAACTACTACTATTAAATTGTTGGTTCCGGTTTCTCTTCCTCGCAGGGAAGTCGAGGAGGGGATCTCGGAGGCATATATTATTATTAATTATTACAACTTATTATTATACAATGTTGCAACAACTTCTGCTACATTGTTACTTTCATCACCGTTGTATTAAACTGTTGGCTGATTCTTACCTCATGCTTCAAGACTCGTCGGAAGATGCTAGTCTTCGATAGGCCTAGTTTCTTATCCTTATTCTGAATTTTCTACCTTGCAGTCCACTATATACAGCCTCCCCTTTCCATTTGATACAAATGCATAAATGCTTAGTAGTGGACGTAAGACTCGCGGGTATGCTATATACTCACCTTTGATTTATTTCCCCCTTTTTTTTTCCTGATCGGCCGGTGCAGTCGACGTTGGAGCCCAGGAGCAGGAGATCCCCGATGCCGACCATCGCAACATGAAGATCCCCGATGCTTTCTATGACGTCGAGTTCCCCCTTTGACCAGGAGTAGTTTGGAGGTTCCCAGGTAGGAGGCCTCGCCTTTTCGATCGTTGTTGATATTTGTGCTAGCCTTCTTAAGGAAACCTTGTATCCTTGTGTCTGTACTCAGATACTATTGCTTCCGATAACTTTGTGCCTTCGAGCTGTTGTATTCGAGCCCTCGTGGCCCCTGGCTTGTATTATTTTATTTGTAGAGTTGTGTTGTGATAACTCACCGTGAGTCCCTGATCTCGACCGTGTACCTTGCGTGTATGATTACTGTACACGGTCTAATTTTTGGGGCGTCACAAGCCGTTCCTCAAAACTTGTCCAAATCATGAAGTGATTGAGTTATCTATCAGCAGTCGTTGACGGATCATGCACCTCCCAAAATTCTGTTTTTATTCTGTTTGATCTAGAGATGGCACATGAGTTTTCCCTGCTTACCCTTTTGCACGGGGTTTATCCTTTATTTTGTGTTGAGTCAATCCTTCCTACTTCCTTCCTTCTTGAGAGAGAACAGACACTTGATGTTAATAAAGATTCTTGCATACAAAGCTGCATTGAAAGTTAGCATGTTACATCTTTGTTGACATTATCTTTTGATAAGTGAGTTGTTTGCAAAAGCTTGCTTAGTAAACATGTTCCTTTGTGTTAACATGTGCACTTCTTGACTGATAACACGTTCTTTCCAAAGCTTCAACTTGTTCCTTTATAAGTGAAAGAGCAAAAGTAAAAGTTATTAGTTGTTCCTTGACCAAGGCTATGTTTGCCATGATTTGATGAGTTTTCCAGGTCCTACTTTGTTATAATTGTTACTACTTTCCCATAAGGACCTTATGAGTTGAGGTTGCTGTTGAGGATGCTTCAGTTTGGTGAGAAATCTTGATGCTTATTGTCCGTATTCTTTTATCGACGCTTCACTCTCTAGACTTGTGGACAGGTTTACCGAGCTCAGCAATCGCTTGGGGACAAGCGAGGTCTAAGCTTGGGGGAGTTGATACGTCCAAAAAGCATCACTATTTTATATCGTAATTTCATCCTATTCATTGATATATTCCACTTTAAAGTATTGTTCTTATGTTGTTTTGGCTTGTTTTACATAGTTTACGATTTTTCGATGGCGAAGCAGCAGAAGCAGGGTTCGGCGGTGAAAAGTGGACACCAAGTTGCTTAATCAGATCAAGTCCAAATGCGATGAAAATTTACAGGGAGTATTTTTACGAAGATGGAAGGAGGTGAGGGCACCCACCAGGCATCCAGAAGGGTGCCTGGCGCGGGGCCCCTCCTGGCCTTGCCAGGCACTCTCCTGGATGCCTGGTGGCCCCCTCGGTGCCCCCTCTCGCCTATAAGACCCCCCTGGGGTGAAAACCCTAATAGAAGAAGAGTTTCCGTGTTTCGCCGCCGCCACGGGGCGGAAACCTACAGAGGAGAAAAGCCATCTCCGGTGGGCAGATTCCGCCGGGGAGATCACCTCCCGGAAGGGGAGATCGTCGCCATCATCATCATCATCATCGTCACGGGCATCATCGAGATCATCATCAACATCATCCCCAACATCAGCACCATCTCCATCGCCATCCCATCTCATCTCACAATTCCAACTTGTGTTGTAATCCGTACTATCTATCCTCTCTACTCTGTTGGTGTTGATTACTACTTTGTGGTGAATGCCATTGAGTTTTGTTGGAGAAATATCATTGTGTCCAGATTGTTTGCCACCCATCTATCACCTCTGATCATGATCTCTTTTATGTCTTGTGAGTATTTACTTTAGTTCTTGAGAACATGGGAGAAGTCTAGTTGTTAGTAGTCATATGATGTTGAAGTATTATGTGTTGCTTGATACTTAAGTTGTGTTGTTATTTCTCTAGTGGTGTTATGTGACTCGAACACTTAACACTTCACCTTTCATGGTCCTAGAGAAACACATTGTGCACAAAGGATGCTTATGGTGGGTTGCCGGAGTGACAGAAACCTGAACCCCAGTTCACACACTTTTGCACAAGGGAGTTATGGATCCTTGATCGTAATGCTGTGGTTAGGCTTATTCCTTAATTACTACCGTGTATTTGCGGATGATTGCAAGGTGTGTAATCATAAGAGTACACTTATCTTAGTCTAGAAGGTGTACTAGCATTGATCCACCCACCAACACTTATCAACACAATACATATTACTTGGCGGAGTATGGTGAAAGTAACTTGGCTATCTCTCCCGTGTGTTCTCGAGAATGCTTAGCTTTTATAAGTTTAGTTCCTAGGCTTATCCTAGTGAAAGGATTGTGCCACTTTCTACTCCTCAGTTACCTTGTTTACTTTGCTTGTCTTTTTCTTTTCTGTTGCTTAAACCAAAAACCCCTAAATTTTTACCTTTGAGTGTGCGCAGCCTTTCCTTATCCGGTATCACTTATCAACACCTTCTGCTCCTCGTGGGATCGACATCCTTATTTATCGAAAAGCTACAACTGATCCCCTAGACTTGTGGGTTATCAAGAATCGTTTATTGGCGCAGTTGACAGGGGAGGCAACCAAAATAAACCTATCAACTTCTCCGCCATCAATTATGCTAGCAAGATCCTTGATAGTGCTCAAAAGAATTATGCTACTACTGAGAAGGAATTCTTAGTAGCAGTATTTGCTTTTGATAAGTTTAGGCCTTATATTGTTGATTCAAAAGTTATTATTCATACTGACCATGCTGCTCTTAAGTACCTTATGGCGAAGAAGGATGCCAAACCAAGACTCATCACGTGGGTACTCCTTCTTCAAGAATTTGATTAACAGATTGTTTATAGAAAAGGAGCAGACAATCCGGTGGCGGACAATCTTTCAAGGATAGAAGATATAGAGCATGAACCCATCCCAGTCAACGATAGTTTTCCAGACGAACAAATTGCCGTTGTAAAAGTACAATCTCTACCCGATCCTTGGTTTGCAGATTATGCTAATTTTATCGTTGCAAAGTATTTGCCTCCAGGTTTAACATTTCAGCAAAGGAAGAAGTTCTTTCATGATTTGAGGCACTACTTTTGGGATGACCCTCATCTTTTCAAAGAAGGTCCTGACGGGATCGTGAGAAGATGCATACCGGAACATGAGCAGAAGGACATTCTCAAGCAATGTCACGTCAGTCCCTGATACGTCCAAAATGTATCTATAATTTCTGCTTGCTCCATGCATGTTTTGTGTGATATTGCTATGATCTAGATACACTTTCATACACTTATGATCATATTTCGACTAAGCGATTAACTCAGTGCACCACAGTGTCAGTTCTTGTTTTCTGCTGTTTTTCTATTTCAGTTTTCCCCCATATAAAAAGTGCTCCAAAATTCTGGAAAATCAGATAAAAAATCAGCGCAGAAGAACCTTCCGGAAGGACCTGAGTGGGGCCAGAGGGCCACCACCAGGGGCCCAGGCGCTCTGGTGGCGCGCCCTAGGGTCTGGCCACGCCAGGGGGCCTTCTGGACCCCTGGTGCCCCCCCTAGCTGCCCCCCTTCGCCTATATATTCTCCGTGACGAGAAACCCTCGAAAGAAGAACCCTTTTCGCGATCTCGCCTCTGTTCCGCCGCCGCCGCGCTTCCGAGATCGGGAGCACCAGCAGACCTCTTCCCGACACCTTGCCGGAGGGAGGGCCGACCTCCAGGAGTCTCCTCTCCACCATGGATGCTTCCCGGATGTCCCGTGAGTAGTTTCCTTTGGACCATGGGTCCGTGATCAGTAGCTATGTGATGTTCTCCTCCCCTCTTTGTTCTTCATGGTTTAGACCTCGTGAGCTTCCCTACATGATCGAGGCACTTTTGTAATCTTTCTGCTGTTGCTATGCTGAGTTTGATGGGATCTGATGGATTATGAGATTATGTTCAGATTGTGATTGAGTAATATATTTGGTTCTTATCTTTTATATTTTTGTTCTTAAGTAATTCTTGCATGTTCTCCGTTGTTGTTTATTGCTTTGGCCAAGTAGTAGGTAGTAACCCCAAGAGGGAACGTTATGCTCGATTGTGGGTTCATGCCCCCTGATGACACGCTTGAGTGACAGAAACATGAGTCTAGGGGATGTGTTGTTGCCACAATGGGGAAAACAACGGTGCTTGTAACCGCGGTTGCAAGGATTGTTTACTTTACGCAAAGTTCTTTTTAATGCAGTTGTTTGATTCTTTGGGTTTACACTTTGGGTGGGGCTCGCAACTTAATACCAGCGAGCTGTTCTGGATAGATAATTCAAGGTGGGTGATTAGTAGTAGATGCAGTTGGATTTTGGTCTACTTATTTTGGCGTTCTGCCCGTGCTTTTGAGCCTCTTCCTTTCTTTTGTAGCATAGTTAGCATTGCGGTGCGTTCATTATCCTGTCAATTGCCCTTCTGTAATTTTTTCACCTCGCATAGCAGTTTTATCGTCTTTTGGGAGAGAGACATCACTAGTGAACATCACATATCCCGGTCCATATCCTCATCACTGTTTCCACACTCATTTACTTTTCTTCTTTTACTTTCAGTTGCTATCATTATCCCTTGTGTTTGATCCTTTGTGAACAACAAGACCGGAGAGATTGACAACCTCTCTGAACTTCGTTGGGAACAAAGTTATTTGCGTCTGTGTGCATGTCCGCGTCAGTTGCGCCGCTGACACCTACTTATCATCTCCGGAGTCCTACTGGAGACAAACCTTGGTATCTTTACTGAGGGAAATTTTCTGCTGTGCTACATCACACCTTCCTCTTGGGGTTTACCAATGAAGGGCGAGAAATCACTATCATCACCTCGCACATCAAGCAAAGAATTTCTGGCGCCGTTGCCGGGGACTCCGAGTGCTAAGATAGGGGAGTTGCACACTACCCTTTATCTTTGTTTTTTAGTCTTGTTAGTTTACCTTTCAGTTTTTATCTTTGTGTCTTATATCAAAAATCACAAAAAAATCTGCCACACTTGCTGCTGCTATGGGTTCCACTGAAAACACCAAGTTGTGTGACTTCACTAGTCACAACAACCAAGACTTTATCTGCACCCCCATTGCCACACCTGCCACTTCATCTACCTCTTATGAAATTAAACCTGCCTTGCTAAACCTTGTTATGAGAGATCAATTCTCTGGTGCCGGAGATGATGTTGCTTTACACTTGAACAATTTGGTTGAATTATGTGATATGCAAAAGTATAAAGAAGTAGAAGGTGATATTGTTAAGCTCAAGCTCTTTCCTTTCTCTTTAAGGGGAGAAGCTAAAATCTGGTTTCAATCTTTGCCTAGGAATAGCATAGATTCTTGGGATAAGTGCAATGATGCTTTTATAGGGAAGTACTACCCACCTGCTAAAATTATCCAATTAAGGAGTAACATTATGAATTTTAAGCAATTGGATAATGAACACGTTGCCCAAGCTTGGGAACGAATGAAATCTCTTGTTAAGAAATGCCCTACACATGGTTTCACTACCTGGATGGTTATTCAGACTTTTTATGCAGGCTTGAACTTTACCTCGCGGAACCTGTTAGATTCGGCCGCGGGAGGAACCTTTATGTCAACTACACTTGGTGTTGCCACGAAGCTTCTCGATGAGATGATGACCAATTATTCCCAATGGTAGTACCTCCGTTATGCCCAAAAGAATATATGATATGTTTGAATTGAAGCCCTTTGAGCCTTGTTCTTTTGGAGTTCGTCTTGTTGATTCTTCCGTAAAAAACCTTTGGGATGAGATGATGACCAATTATTCCCAATGGCACACCGAACGCGCTCCAACAGGTAGGAAGGTAAACTCTCTTCAAGTAAATTACCTCTCTCAATGAAAAATTTGATTTAATTATGTCTCTACTTACCAAGCAACCCTCTATTGATCCTCGTGATGTCCCTTTTAATTCTTTGGTTGCCCAAGAACAAGTAGATGTGAACTTTATTGCTAGAAACAACTTCAACAACAATGCTTATAGGGGTAATTTTGCTAGCAATCCTAGACCGTTTCCATCCAACTATGGGAACAACAACACTTACCCTAGCAACAAGAACCCCTCTTCTGAATTGGAAAACATGCTTAGAGATTTTATCACTACCCAAAAAGCCTTCAATAAGAATGTAGAGGAGAAATTAGCTAAATTAGATAATCTCTCTTTGAAGGTAGAAAGCTTAGCCCTTGATATTGAGATGCTTAAAATTAGAACCTCTCCCCTTGAGGAGAATAAGGCCACTCCTATTAATGCTATCCAATTGCAAATTAATGAAAATATTAGGATGATAGCTAAACTTAAAGAAAGGTGGGCTAGAGAAAAAGAGGAAGAGGATAGAATTAAGAGCCTTCCTACACACCACACAGTTGCCACTATCCAAATTGTTGAGGACACCCAAACTATTAGCACCCAATGCACTCCTAGTCCCGTTGGACCTATTAATGGTGATGCTAATACCTCAACCGAAGATGAAGAAACTCCTATGAACATAGACGGTTTCAAACAAGTGAGCCTAGACGACACTACTACCACCTTTGATAGTAGTGATATTGATTTTGATAGTTGCACCCTCTCAGAAGTTATTAGCTTGCTACACAAAATGTCTAGAGACCCCCACACTAGCACACTTAATCTTGCCTTCGCGGAGCATATCACAAATTCTCTCATCAAAGCTAGGGAGGAGAAGCTTAGAGTAGAAGCCTCCATACCTAGGAAGCTAGATGATGGTTGGGACCCTATGATCAAAATTATATTAAATAACTTCTCTTGCTATGCTTTATGTGATATTGGAGCTAGTACCTCCGTTATGCCCAAAAGAATATATGATATGTTTGAATTGAAGCCCTTTGAGCCTTGTTCTTTTGGAGTTCGTCTTGTTGATTCTTCCGTAAAGAAACCTTTGGGGAAGATCGACGATGTTCTTATCATTGTCAATGACAACTATGTTCCCGTTGATTTTATTTGTGTGGATATAGAGTGTGAACCTTTGTGTCCAATTATTTTGGGACGTCCTTTTCTTCGCACCGTTGGTGCGGTTATTGACATGAAAGAGGGGAATATAAAATTCCAATTCCCTCTCAAGAAAGGGATGGAACACTTCCCTAGAAATAAAATCAAGTTACCTTTTGAGTCCGTTACACGGGCTAGTTATTCTCTTTCTCTTGATAAAACTTGATTCTTCTTTTGCATCATGCCTAGCTTAAAGGCATAAAAGAAAGCGCTTTTGGGAGGCATCCCTCAACGAATTAGGTTTATTTTTGCTTTTGTTGTGTCTTGATGTTTGTTACTACTGTAGCAACATCATTGTATCTTTATTTTTCAGCTTTGTGCCAAGTTATAGCCTCTTATGATAAGGGAAGCAAAAGTTGTGACATGCTGTCCAGAAAACAGATTCTGTCCCTTGACAGAAAAATTCGAATAAAATCACCAGATCATCTTTGTGATCTGAAATTTTTTGACAGCATGCTCTATACATTTTTGAAACTTTCGTATGTTCTGAATTTTTGGATTTGAGTTGCAGAAGTGCCCCGAAAAAATTCTCTACTACCTGCTGTTCTATTTTTCACAGATTCTGCCACGTTTTGCCTCTCTTCACTTTTGCAAACCTTAAGCTTGCTTTTTCTTTGCAAAAACTTTTCGGCACTCTTGAGAAACAGTAGCTCTTCAAGAATATATTTATATCCAGTGGGGAAAAATTATTTTATTAAGGGTACAAACTTCTCTAATCAGCTTATGATGAGTTATGTATGAAGGGAGTTTTCAAGTGTGCGATGGAAGATGATGAAAGAATATCCAGGAGTGTCAAGCGCTCAAGCTTGGGGATGCCCCCATGCATCCACAATAAATATTCAAGGAGACTCAAGCGTCTAAGCTTGGGGATGCCCCCGTTCATCCCCTTCTCCATCAACAATCATCAGTTCGTCCTTCGTCTCACTATATTTTTATCACTTCATGCGTTATGTGCTATGCTTGGAGCGTCTCGCTCTTAGGTTTTATTTTTAGTTTTCTTTAGTTTTGCTTTCTGGTCATAACAAGTTAGACCCCATCTTACTTTGTGTGGGAGTTAAACACGCTCCACTCCAATCTAGAACACATCATAGGATTTTTCCTGCTTATCTTTTTGCTGTTGTGTGTTCTTTATCTTTTCATAGTTGCTTCCATGTTTAGTTTTAGTCTTAGTTTGTCTTTAGCAAGAGCCTTGGCTTTTGTTTAGTTTGTTGCTGGAACTCTCTTTAGTTTTCATGTTTATCTTGTTAAGAGAGTTGGTTGTTGCACTGAGTTGTGTTTTGTCTTGGAAGTAGGTAATTGAGTTTGCTATTTAATTCTAGTAGTAACTTGCAATAGTCTTGAGGTATTGATGTGAGTAATGTCTGAACTTTTGGTGTCAAGAGCTTTAGCCTATTAATGATAGGTGTCGTATTTTGGGCAATCCGTGTGTATTTTCAAAACCTACAAAAACTAGTTGAGAACTCTAACTACTAGATGGATCACTAATCTTTGGAGGGATCGAATTTAGAGTACACTCACGTACCATGAGTCGAGGATGCGCAAGGATAACCAAACCCCCATACACTCCTCCTCGGGGTACTTGTCTCTTTGTGAACCTCCTTATTAGATTGAGAGTTACTGATAATAAGTGCATGAGTTCTTCGGACTAATGTAAGTATTGAAAGTTGACACTTCCACCTTCCCATATCTTGCTAGCCTCTCCCGTGCCGTGCATTGCCTTCTTCTCACTCCGAGAGTTGGTGTCCACCTTCGCCGGTACATCCAAACCCTTGGCATGATACGCTCTTTCATCTTAAGCCTCCTTATATCTTTCCTCAAAACAGCCACCATACCTACCTATCAAGACATTTCCATAGCCTTTCCGAGATATATTGCCATGCAACTTCCACCTCTTCATGACTTGATCTTCATGTCATACATGCTTTTGCTTGATCGATGAGCCGCATGCTAGTGGGGCCTTGCCCTAATCATTGCTACATGATGCACTGGTATCATTGCATATTCTGCTACACTGGCAGACGCATACATTGCATACATCATGATAGTTACATCTTCTTTATGATTTTGAGTACCTTGTAAAGTGTGAAAGATTTCCTATACCTTCTTGTAAAATAGAGTTTTGCCCTTAAGTGAGGAAAAGATCCTGAAGTGGACACAATAAAAGATCCCAAAGAGGACAAATGAGAGTTCAATAGAAAGAGCCATTGAGGCCCCAAAAAATACAAAAAAATAGAAAAAGAAGAGAGAGAAAGGGGCAACACTACTATCCTTTTGAGAGATCCACACTAGTACTCCCTCTATATCCTTGTACTCCATAGAGATGATCATTATGCATATAGCTATGTGGGGACCTTCACACTATAGAATCTGGCTTGCATATTCTAAGGATGAGCCTCCTCAAACGAGCTCTAGGTCTTCATGAGCGAGCAAGTTAGATGCACCCCCACTAGTTTCATGTAACGACCCGGTCCCAAAAGGAACCAAGTCTACTGTGCTTCTGTGCTATCCCTGGATCAGTATGCTAGCACACACAGTACTCGATGAAATACCATGAATCACATGTCAAAAAGTAACGTACGTACATGGTATTTATTACCTTATAGCCTTTGGGCAAGAATACACCGCGGAAACAAACAATACATAAGTGGAGTCCCATCAACACCAACGGCAAAGTTGAGTGTAGACATCGTAACCCTACATCGCATCACTTACTCGTCATATATAATCCTGCAACACCGAAGGTTACAGCCCAAAATGGGTCAGTACTTTGAATGTACGGCAAGTTACTCCCAAAAAATATATATAACAGACCTATCTTCTACATGCAATTTTGGCTGGTGGAAAAGCTCTAAGAGTTTGAGTTTGCATAAAGCTGATTTTGTCCTACTCAAAGATTATCATAACAGTACTACAAAGCTCATAATATGATTGAATTGGTTTCTCCAAGTCAATCTATTCCCAAAGTTGATTAAACCCGATTGATTAATTAAATATGTTGAGATCCGTCAACATTCCCACTTCTAGATGCTCAAAGTTGTCCGTAACCGGGGACACGGCTAATCATGATCAGTTTGTACACTCTGCAGAGGTTTGTGCACTTTTCCCCACAAGACTCGACCACCTCCTTTTTAGTTCGTCACACTGCATGTTGTATGAGAACCGGAAGGTCGAGACATGGTCTTTTAGAAGAGTTTCCCTCACTCTGGCGGTGCCCATCCCACCTACTCATAACTACGTTCGTAGCACCACCTAGTAAGAGTCACTACAACTAATCAACCAAGCCAGAGCCCATAATAGCTTGTGGCTGCACACGTAAGCTTCTAGTTATGAAAAATATGATTGATCCCTTTAAGCCTGGGTGGCATTCCGCAGTGATTACTGGCCATCTCCAGGTCACTCAGGCAAATCCACTGGTTCCTCCAGGGTTCCCCCAACCATTCCACCCAGGTGGTTCATTAAGATTATCTTGGTCCTGTTTACTACTTAGTCACTCATACCTCATAATGGATCACTTCCCAATCCACGTATACTTAGCAAAGCAGTATAATTCTACACGGTGGCGACAATGATATAAGGTTCAGACCTACCTCAATGAACTACTGGGTGTAATAGCATAGCATAATATATAATCCTATCAATGCATAATATTTAAGTTGGACTACAATGCATAAAAAAATATAGGTAATAGTGGAGCATGATCAAAAGAGTAACTTGCCTGGATCTTGATGGTGAAATATTCTACTCGTAGTCATCTCTCCATCTCGTTACAATATATCTAACGGTAAAAGAGAAACACTTCAACACACAACTCAACCCAAAGTGAAGATCCAAATAAGATACAATTAAAACATAAATATTTAGTTATTACTATTAATAAACTAATTACTATGGCATGGTTAGGTTGAGATAGGATCAAGTTGGATTGGATGGAAATATGATGGCAATCATATATCCGAGGATTTTAAAATCAATTGGATATGTTGGAGGTTGATTATAAAATCAATTGGATGGAGAGTATGTCAAACTCAGTTGGTTTGTACATATGAATATTTGAATAGGAAATCAATTCTTGGATTGGATTCAAAAAGATCCGATAGAAATCGTGATGATCTTGTTGAGAAGATTGAATTTTTGTAGCCAAATTTATATAAAAAAGAGATATAACTAAATGAAAGTTGAAACAAAGGCTTGAGGTCAAATAAGGTTCTTATATAATGGAAAGAATGCGAGAAATGTCAACAATAGGGTATCAACATGATGAAAAGAATGTGACAAGTGTCCTAACATAAAGGTATGACACTTAGGATCAAATTTGGTCAAGGAAAGATTTCTAAATAAATTATAGAATGAGAGGAATAATAAATATACTCAAATTCACATAATAAATTTGAGTTAAATTTCGAATTACCAAAAGTGAAATATTACTGGACCAAAATAAACTACATGTTCTAGGGAATCCGGGGATATGAAATTTGTCGAAATCCGACTTACGGGATAGAAGATATGAATTTCTGAAGGTTGACTATTTTTTTTTTGCTAAAATGAATTACGGGATTAATAAAAAGGATGCAAAATGGCGAGTTCTAATAGGTCTGTACCCATTCGATTTTTACAAAATAAAATGATGAACAAAGAGGGGAGAAAGTCTCACCGGAGATCTCGCCGGCATTTTGGAAAAAGGTCGCGGGCGTCAATAAACAGCCCAACGGGATAGAGGATGATTTGGGCTACTCGATGGACAAGGTTATAGCTCCATGTTCGCCTTCGGATAGCCGAGAAGTTCCACCGGAGTAGAGAAGAACAAATGAAGAGCACAATGACACGGACGGCGTGCTCCGGCCTTGTAATCGAGAGGAAAAATATGTCACAACGGTGCGCATCGGCAAGGGGAAGAAACTAGAGGAAGAAATATGAACTAGGTACCTTTCATGGCGACAAAAATCTTCACCGGAAGTGTGGATGCATCTTTACTCCGAAGAGGAATTGCGCACGAAGGAGAGGGCTTTGGAGAGGGACTTTATGTGTGGTGATATGTGGTTCAAAGCTGTCTTAGGGGCGGTATTTAAAGGGTCATGGGAGGTCCATAGAAGGAGAGTGGGCGAGGTTTTGGAAATTGAGTTAATGGCACTCATGGAGAAATAATGAACATTAAAAGAGAGGTTTTGCAAATAGATTTAATGGCATTCATGGAGAAATAATGGACATTAAAAGCGAGGTTTTGGAAATGAATTTAATGGCATTCATGGAGAAAATTATGGACAATTAAAAGCATTAAAACGCGTGTTTGTTTCGATGAATGGATTCCTCATGAACTTGTCCACAATTTTTGTGTAGGTTCTGAAGTGAATCGGTCAAAAGAGTAGATGGGAGGAAAAGAGGAAGAGCTTCAGTTGCCATGGACATTTGCTTGTGTGTTCACGTACACATGAACGAACGAGAGGAAGAAGACAGCTCGCTCGGGCTATGGGCCTTAGTGCAAAATTTGTCCCAAGATAAAGAAAAAGGAAAGAGAGATAGAGGGAAAAAATTAGATAGGTGACCTCACTCCAATTGACTTAGGAATCCTATTTTGGGTTAAACACTCTCAAATAAAATTGTATAGGTCAAATAAAACATAAAGAGCCTAGGAAAACTATATTTCCCTCTGAGAATAAATTTTAGAAATATATTTTTATGAAAAAAAAATTCATTAACGACATTATTAAATTTTCCCAATACTATTTTTGGAGAAGTCATATTATCTCCTCTCATTTTATTTATTAAATTATTGGAAATATTTAAATATCTTTTAAACGTCAATATCCAATAAACTCCAAAATAAGAATTCGAGAATGAGTATGGGACCACAATAAATTTAAGAAAGTCATTTTATTCTCACTCGAAAATATTTAATTGTGGTTCGTACCAAATTTCAAAAGGACAAAAGAAAGAAAATCATTCTTTGAAATTTTGAATAAAGTTCACAACCAAAATTTTCATTATTGGATAAATGATTATCCAATTTTATTAAATGGTTTGTAAAGGTTTAAACAAAAACTCAAGGGAAAAGTTTTTCATTTACCCAAAAATCAAAACAATTCAATTAATATTATATTATTTATTAACATTCCAAAATTTTGAAAATTTTGGGATGTTACAAACTACCACCCTTAAAAGAAATCTTGTCCTCGAGATTTGCAAAGGCTCGAAAGAAATGAGTTAGGCTCGAGGATTTTTGGGTTACTTCCCCATGGTCTTGGCATAACATTATGAGGCTTGCGGTTTATCCTTCACTTCTCATCTGAGGCTTGCCTCCCACCGGTACAATTCCATATGCTTCCGTTACTTAAATCATATCCTGGGCACGCAGCTTTAGACACCAGTTCTGAACCTCAACCAAGGTGTGGTTCGCATCATTTACAGCACCAGGGTGTTAGGGAACTACCACCCTTAGAAGAAAGCTTATGGGGTCTTCAAAATTCTTCATTCCATGATGGTTCTTCATCAAGCTTCCACAGATAAGGATCTGCATGTCCCCAAGGAACAAGTCTTGCAAAAAAAATACATGGGTTCCAAAACTAACTATCGATACGCTCATGGTGGTCAAAATAACTTCCAAATGAAGCTTCTTGAAAATCTTCATGTTTCTTACTCACCGTACAACCTACGTTAGGCACGATGCCTATCTACAAAGGGTAATGTGTCTTACCATTCTATGGTTTAGGCTTGTCGCATCGGCACTCTACTGCGGGATTTCTAGGTTCTCTGATTTACCAATCCAACATACAAAAGTTTACAATAAGATTCTTCGGTATGGGGGTCAATCCATCCCGTACTCAAATCATTACTTCATATGTAGATAGATGAATCACGTATTCTAACACTTAGTCTTTCTCACTCCTCTTAAAGAGGTCTTCACCTGCAAAACAAATAAAACCTTTTTGGGTGGCGATGATCCTACATGGTTTGTGCTCAAAACTTGCATCCGTAGAATAGGGAACCTCGGTCTTCAACAATTGTGTTCTCCGTGCAAATGGGAGATTCTTGTCCATTCTATATTTTGAATCCACTCTTCTACTTTGACTGGGTCACTGGTCTCATCAAAATATTAATGTCCATCTATGGGTTTTAAGGTTGGTCAGATATGAGATAGAATTTTAGAGAGAAGAGGAGATGGATACCTACACAACAATTATCAAACAACTAACATACATAATAGACTCGTTTACTACGTTTTCGTCAGGAAGTCTTCATTCTCTTCGGTTCTTGAAAGTCTTCGATACAAGGAGTTTCGTCGATGTGATGGTCTTCTGATACATCATCCGTTGCTCACGACTCTCAAGGTTCAATTAATAATAAATCCTACGAAATAGTATCCCAAAAATAAAAATTTAAATTTAACAGTTCAAATGACACCAATCATTAAATCAATAGCGAGAACTCCGAGAAAACTCCAAATATCACTCATAAAGTCAATCAAACAATTCCTATGGTACCTTCCTCCACATGAGCTCGCATGGTCGGGCACTCTACTCGCACTCTTTCGTTCATTTCACAACTCTCATGGTGGGCTTGGATACTATTGGTATTGTGTAATATATTCCTTAACTTCTTCACAAGCATCTTAGTCTTGGATGTACCCGGGTCTTCTATGGGTCTTGAATAATCTTGGGATCTTTAGAGTCTTCAAATTCTTCGAGTCTTCCATACTTCCATACTTCTAATTCACGTTGAAAACATCTATTCTCCGAAATGGTATTGAGTTGTCCAATATCGTGTCCTTCCCGAAGAGACGTAACACAATCCTTCTCAGTGGTCAAAGTGGCATGGGTATAGTCTAACTTGTTAGGGATAAGAGGGAGTGTTTTGTAAAACTTAGAAAAGATGAGTAGTAATGGATTTTTTTTTAAATAATATTTTTAGAGAGTATACTTCCTAAAGGCTTTCCAGTTTCTGGGGCCACGGCCTACAGTCAACATGTGCTCTGATACCATCTTGTAACGACCCGGTCCCAAAAGGAACCAAGTCTACTGTGCTTCTGTGCTATCCCTGGATCAGTATGCTAGCACACACAGTACTCGATGAAATACCATGAATCACATGTCAAAAAGTAACGTACATACATGGTATTTATTACCTTATAGCCTTTGGGCAAGAATACACCGCGGAAACAAACAATACATAAGTGGAGTCCCATCAACACCAACGGCAAAGTTGAGTGTAGACATCGTAACCCTACATCGCATCACTTACTCGTCATATACAATCCTGCAACACCGAAGGTTACAGCACAAAATGGGTCAGTACTTTGAATGTACGGCAAGTTACTCCCAAAAAAAATATATAACAGACCTATCTTCTACATGCAATTTTGGCTGGTGGAAAAGCTCTAAGAGTTTGAGTTTGCATAAAGCTGATTTTGTCCTACTCAAAGATTATCATAACAGTACTACAAAGCTCATAATATGATTGAATTGGTTTCTCCAAGTCAATCTATTCCCAAAGTTGATTAAACCCGATTGATTAATTAAATATGTTGAGATCCGTCAACATTCCCACTTCTAGATGCTCAAAGTTGTCCGTAACCGGGGACACGGCTAATCATGATCAGTTTGTACACTCTGCAGAGGTTTGTGCACTTTTCCCCACAAGACTCGACCACCTCCTTTTTAGTTCGTCACACTGCATGTTGTATGAGAACCGGAAGGTCGAGACATGGTCTTTTAGAAGAGTTTCCCTCACTCTGGCGGTGCCCATCCCACCTACTCATAACTACGTTCGTAGCACCACCTAGTAAGAGTCACTACAACTAATCAACCAAGCCAGAGCCCATAATAGCTTGTGGCTGCACACGTAAGCTTCTAGTTATGAAAAATATGATTGATCCCTTTAAGCCTGGGTGGCATTCCGCAGTGATTACTGGCCATCTCCAGGTCACTCAGGCAAATCCACTGGTTCCTCCAGGGTGCCCCCAACCATTCCACCCAGGTGGTTCATTAAGATTATCTTGGTCCTGTTTACTACTTAGTCACTCATACCTCATAATGGATCACTTCCCAATCCACGTATACTTAGCAAAGCAGTATAATTCTACACGGTGGCGACAATGATATAAGGTTCAGACCTACCTCAATGAACTACTGGGTGTAATAGCATAGCATAATATATAATCCTATCAATGCATAATATTTAAGTTGGACTACAATGCATAAAAAAATATAGGTAATAGTGGAGCATGATCAAAAGAGTAACTTGCCTGGATCTTGATGGTGAAATATTCTACTCGTAGTCATCTCTCCATCTCGTTACAATATATCTAACGGTAAAAGAGAAACACTTCAACACACAACTCAACCCAAAGTGAAGATCCAAATAAGATACAATTAAAACATAAATATTTAGTTATTACTATTAATAAACTAATTACTATGGCATGGTTAGGTTGAGATAGGATCAAGTTGGATTGGATGGAAATATGATGGCAATCATATATCCGAGGATTTTAAAATCAATTGGATATGTTGGAGGTTGATTATAAAATCAATTGGATGGAGAGTATGTCAAACTCAGTTGGTTTGTACATATGAATATTTGAATAGGAAATCAATTCTTGGATTGGATTCAAAAAGATTCGATAGAAATCGTGATGATCTTGTTGAGAAGATTGATTTTTTGTAGCCAAATTTATATAAAAAAGAGATATAACTAAATGAAAGTTGAAACAAAGGCTTGAGGTCAAATAAGGTTCTTATATAATGGAAAGAATGCGAGAAATGTCAACAATAGGGTATCAACATGATGAAAAGAATGTGACAAGTGTCCTAACATAAAGGTATGACACTTAGGATCAAATTTGGTCAAGGAAAGATTTCTAAATAAATTATAGAATGAGAGGAATAATAAATATACACAAATTCACATAATAAATTTGAGTTAAATTTCGAATTACCAAAAGTGAAATATTACTGGACCAAAATAAACTACATGTTCTAGGGAATCCGGGGATATGAAATTTGTCGAAATCCGACTTACGGGATAGAAGATATGAATTTCTGAAGTTTGACTATTTTTGCTAAAATGAATTACGGGATTAATAAAAAGGATGCAAAATGGCGAGTTCTGATAGGTCTGTACCCATTCGATTTTTACAAAATAAAATGATGAACAAAGAGGGGAGAAAGGCTCACCGGAGATCTCGCCGGCATTTTGGAAAAAGGTCGCGGGCGTCAATAAACAGCCGAACGGGATAGAGGATGATTTGGGCTACTCGATGGACAAGGTTATAGCTCCATGTTCGCCTTCGGATAGCCGAGAAGTTCCACCGGAGTAGAGAAGAACAAATGAAGAGCACAATGACACGGACGGCGTGCTCCGGCCTTGTAATCGAGAGAAAAATATGTCACAACGGTGCGCATCGGCAAGGGGAAGAAACTAGAGGAAGAAATATGGACTAGGTACCTTTCATGGCGACAAAAATCTTCACCGGAAGTGTGGATGCATCTTTACTCCGACGAGGAATTGCGCACGAAGGAGAGGGCTTTGGAGAGGGACTTTATGTGTGGTGATATGTGGTTCAAAGGTGTCCTAGGGGCGGTATTTAAAGGGTCATGGGAGGTCCATAGAAGGAGAGTGGGCGAGGTTTTGGAAATTGAGTTAATGGCTCTCATGGAGAAATAATGAACATTAAAAGCGAGGTTTTGCAAATAGATTTAATGGCATTCATGGAGAAATAATGGACATTAAAAGCGAGGTTTTGGAAATGAATTTAATGGCATTCATGGAGAAAATTATGGACAATTAAAAGCATTAAAACGCGTGTTTGTTTCGATGAATGGATTCCTCATGAACTTGTCCACAATTTTTGTGTAGGTTCTGAAGTGAATCGGTCAAAAGAGTAGATGGGAGGAAAAGAGGAAGAGCTTCAGTTGCCATGGCCATTTGCTTCTATGTTCACGTACACATGAACGAACGAGAGGAAGAAGACAGCTCGCTCGGGCTATGGGCCTTAGTGCAAAATTTGTCCCAAGATAAAGAAAAAGGAAAGAGAGATAGAGGGAAAAAAATTAGATAGGTGACCTCAGTCCAATTGACTTAGGAATCCTATTTTGGGTTAAACACTCTCAAATAAAATTGTATAGGTCAAATAAAACATAAAGAGCCTAGGAAAACTATATTTCCCTCTCAGAATAAATTTTAGAAATATATTTTTATGAAAAAAAATTCATTAACGACATTATTAAATTTTCCCAATACTGTTTTTGGAGAAGTCATATTATCTCCTCTCATTTTATTTATTAAATTATTGGAAATATTTAAATATCTTTTAAACGTCAATATCCAATAAACTCGAAAATAAGAATTCGAGAATGAGTATGGGACCACAATAAATTTAAGAAAGTCATTTTATTCTCACTCGAAAATATTTAATTGTGGTTCGTACCAAATTTCAAAAGGACAAAAGAAAGAAAATCATTCTTTGAAATTTTGAATAAAGTTCACAACCAAAATTTTCATTATTGGATAAATGATTATCCAATTTTATTAAATGGTTTGTAAAGGTTTAAACAAAAACTCAAGGGAAAAGTTTTTCATTTACCCCAAAATCAAAATAATTCAATTAATATTATATTATTTATTAACATTCCAAAATTTTGAAAATTTTGGGATGTTACATTTCATTGGAGAGCTTCCTAGATCATATGTGCATCCGTTGCATGGCAATACCTACTCCTCACATCATATCTATCATTTGGCATCTCTTGCCTATGATTGTCCTCATTGATGTGAGCCTTTCTCATTATTTTTTGTCTTCCTCCTCCTCCGTACTTCTCTCTTTGCCATCTTAAGTGTCAACTCTCGTGCTTACGCTCATCCATTGCATGAGTGCTCAAAATATTGAAAAAGGAGTGGATCAAATTGACTTGTGCCTGGCTAGTGGTCTGGGGACGAGTCAAGATAAGATTCTAGAAAAAGACCAAGTGTGAAACTTTAGTAGATTGAGTTCTCAACAAATAATATTTTTCTCGTATTCCCTATCCCCCTTCTTGCACGCAAACACCATTTGGAGACATTCGAGTCACGGACAGCGAGAGCTCTTGCACCTAATGTTCTTTTGTTACTTGCTTCAATGCTAATATAGACTCTTGCATGTTATGACTTGAATTGAGTCTCTAACCTTGATTGCTTTACTTTTTAAAGTTCTTATATGTTTGCTAGCATGTCACCACAGAAATTATGCTGTTATCATTTACCTACTCGAGGACGAGCAGGAATTAAGCTTGGGGATGTTGATACGTCCAAAACGTATCTATAATTTCTGCTTGCTCCATGCATGTTTTGTGTGATATTGCTATGATCTAGATACACTTTCATACACTTTTGATCATATTTGGACTAACCTATTAACTCAGTGCACCATAGTGCCAGTTCCTGTTTTCTGTTGTTTTTCTATTTTAGCTTTCCCCCATATAAAAAGTGCTCCAAAAATTCGGGAAAAATCAGATAAAAAATCAGCGCAGAAGAACCTTCCAGAAGGACTTGAGTGGGGCTAGAGGGCCACCACCAGGGGCCCAGGCGCCCTGGTGGCGCGCCCTAGGGTCTGGCCGCGCCAGGGGCCGCCTGGACCCCTGGTGGCCCCCCTGGCTGCCCCCCTTCACCTATATATTCTCCGTGACGAGAAACCCTCGAAAGAAGAACCCTTTTTCACGATCTCTCCTCTGTTCCGCCGCCGCCGCGCTTCCGAGATCGGGAGCACCAGCAAACCTCTTCCCGGCACCCTGCCGGAGGGAGGGCCGACCTCCGGGAGTCTCCTCTCCACCATGGATGCTTCCCGGATGTGCCGTGAGTAGTTTCCTTTGGACGATGGGTCCGTGATCAGTAGCTATGTGATGTTCTCCTCCCCTCTTTGTTCTTCATGGTTTAGACCTCGTGAGTTGCCCTACATGATCGAGGCACTTTTGTAATCTTTCTGCTGTTGCTATGCTGAGTTTGATGGGATCTGATGGATTATGAGATTATGTTCAGATTGTGATAGAGTAATATATTTGGTTCTTATCTTTTATATTTTTGTTCTTAAGTAATTCTTGCATGTTCTCCGTTGTTGTTTATTGTTTGGCCAAGTAGTAGGTAGTAACCCCAAGAGGGAACGTTATGCTCGATTGTGGGTTCATGCCCCCTGATGACACGCTTGAGTGACAGAAACATGAGTCTAGGGGATGTGATGTTGCCACAAGGGGGAAAACAACGGTGCTTGTAACCGCGGTTGCAAGGATCGTTTACTTTATGCAGAGTGCTTTTTAATGCAGTTGTGTGTTGCTTTGGGTTTACACTTTGGGTGGGGCTCGCAACTTAATACCAACGAGATGTTCTGGATAGATATCTCAAGGTGGATGATTAGTAGTAGATGCAGTTGGATTTCGGTCTACTTATTTTGGCGTTCTTCCCGTGCTTTTGAGCCTCTTCCTTTCTTTTGTAGCATAGTTAGCATTGCGGTGCGTTCATAATCATGTCAATTGCCCTTCTGTAATTTTTTCACCTCGCATAGCAGTTTTATGGTCTTTCGGGAGAGAGACCTCACTAGTGAACATCACGTATCCCGGTCCATATCTTCATCACTGTTTCCACACTCATTTACTTTTCTTCTTTTACTTTCAGTTGCTATCATTATCCCTTGTGTTTGATCCTTTGTGAACAACATGACCGGAGAGATTGACAACCTCTCTGAACTTCGTTGGGAACAAAGTTATTTGCGTCTGTGTGCAGGTCCACGTCAGTTGCGCCGCTGACACCTACTTATCATCTCCGGAGTCCTACTGGAGACAAACCTTGGTATCTTTACTGAGGGAAATTTTCTTCTGTGCTACATCACACCTTCCTCTTCGGGTTTACCAACAAAGGGCGAGAAATCACTATCATCACCTCGCACATCAAGCAGTCCCTATGGAGGACATCACGTCGGTGAGAGGACCGCACATAAGGTTCTCCAATCAGGTTTTTATTGGCCTACTCTCTTTAAAGATGCTAGAAGTTATGTTTTATCTTGTGATAAGTGTCAGAGAGTTGGTAATATTAGTAGGAGGAATGAGATGACTATGAATTGCTCACTAGTGATTGAGCCTTTTGATTGCTGGGGTTTTGATTTTATGGGTCCTTTTCCTCCTTCAAACAAGTACACTCACATTTTAGTAGCTGTTGATTATGTGACCAAGTGGGTTGAAGCAATCCCCACTGAGAGTGTTGATCACAAGACATCTTTGAAAATTCTCAAAGATTTAATTTTCACTACGTTTGGTGTACCTAGGTATCTCATGACTGATGGAGGATCACACTTCACGCATGGAGCTTTTAGAAAATCTCTAGCCAAGTACGATGTCAATCATAGAATTGCTTCACCGTGCCATCCTCAAACTAGTGGGCAAGTTGAGCTCTCCAATAGAGAGATCAAGTTGATCTTGCAAAAGACAGTTAATAGTTCTAGGAAGGACTGGTCAAAGAAGCTAGGAGATGCTTTGTGGGTGTATAGAACTGCTTACAAAAACCCCATGGGCATGTCTCCGTATAAGATGGTCTATGACAAGGCTTGCCATTCGCCATTAGAATTAGAACATAAAGCTTTATGGGCTGTTAGAGAGCTTAATGATGACCCAAAGTTAGCCGGTGAAAAGCGTCTCATGAACTTGACTTTTTTAGATGAGTGGAGAAGTGAAGCTTACGAGAGTGCTAAAATGTTCAAGGAAAAGGTAAAGAAGTGGCATGATAGAAGGATTCTGAAACATGAATTTAATGTTGGTGACAAAGTTTTATTGTTTAGATCCTGTTTCAGGTTTTCTCCAGGTAAATTACTTTCCAGATGAGAAGGTCCATTTCATATCGAAGAAGTCTACCGGTCAGGTGCAATCAAGATTAACAATTTTGATGGCACCAAACCTCAAGTTGTGAATGGGCAATTACTCAAGCATTACATGGCGGGAGATCCCGTCAACGTTGATGTAAATATAATACACACAACAACTCATGAAGAATATGTTGCGACCCCGTTTCAGACACCAGCAGAAGCAGAATAAGAAAAGGTATGTATTTCGGTAAGGAAACATCGTGAACCAACATAAAAGTTCCAGATTACGCGTTGATACGTCCCAAACATATCTATAATTTCTTCTTGCTCCATGCATGTTTTGTGTGACTTTGCCATGATTTGCTTGAACTTTCATACACTTTTGAGAATATTTGGACTAATCTATTAACCCAGTGCACTCAGCTGCCAGTTGCTGTTTTCTGTTGTTTTTGTATTTCAGGTTTTCCGGCCATTAAAAGTGCTCCAAAAAATCCGGAAAAATCAGATAAAAAATCAGCGACCCTGAAGCTTCCGGAATCACCAAGGTAGTGGAGGGGGCCACCACTAGGAGACCATGAGGGTCCCTGGCGCGGCCCCACCCTAGGCCGCGCCAGGAGGCCTCCTGGCTGCCTGGTGGGTCCCCTCGACACCCCCCTCCGCCTATATTTAGCGCTCGGGGTGGAAACCCTAATATCAAAGTACTTTTTCCATAAGCGATTCCGATCTCCGCCGCCATCGCCAACAAGCTTCGGGGGACCAGAATTCCTGTGGCGGCACCCTGCCGGGACGGGGAAGTGCCCCCGGATTCATCTCCATCGACGTTGCTTCCTCCCTCCATGAAGCCGGAGTAGTTATCCCTCGGGGATGAGGTTTCTACCAGTAGCTATGTGTTCTTCTCTCTCTCCCATGATGTGATCTTCGTTGTGATCATAGGCTATGTTAATCTAGGGTGATCCCATGATATTTCCCCTTCCTCTATGTATTGGATTGATGTACTCAATTGATCTTATCTAGTATAATCCCTGAGACCATGGTGACAGCAGTCTATTGGACATGGGTTAGAAGAATACTTTCATGAGTGATTTCCTCTTTTGTGTGTTTATTAAAGATTGAGAGTCTCTTGTTGCTTGTCTTTGACTATCCTTGAGATATGTTGTGGTGATTGTGGTACTCTCTTTGGATGGCCGCGGTGACATTGGGAAATCCATAGATTGAGAACTACGAACTTTGAGGTGTGCTTTTGTAGCCCTACATAATTCTCATCCTCTCTTGACCACAAAGGAATGACCTCCGAGTGCGTCTCCATTGCATGTTTTATGGGAAATATCATGTTATTAGACTATGTTAATGTTGATGAGAGTTGCCACTAGTGAAATTATGAAGCCTAGGCCTTGTTTCCACCATTGTTACAACGTTTGTGCTCACTTTTGTCACATGTTTTCTTGCTGCACTTTTTATTACAGATTTATATTACCTTGCTTTGCCACACCTATCACTCGTATTTTACCATCTCTTCGCCGAACTAGTGCACCTATACAACTCCTAGTTGTATTAGGTGTGTTGGGGACACAAGAGACTTCTTGTATCTTAATTGCAGGGTTGCTTGAGAGAGACCATCTTCAACCTCTACTTCCCTGAGTTCGATAAACCTTAGGTCATCCACTTGAGGGAAATTGCTGCTGTCCTACAAACCTCTGCGCTTGGAGGCCCAACATAGTCTACAAGAATAGAAGTGTGCGTAGACATCACGCGTTTTTGCAAAATATAGAAAATTCAGAGCCTAATTGGAGCCGGAGAGGAGCTCCAGGGGGCCCAGGCGCCCCCCTGGTGCGGCCTACCTCCTGGCCGCGCCGGGAGGCCGCCTGGGCACCCCGGAGCCCGTCTCCGACTCCACTTTGGTTCGTTACCTTCCTATTGTTGCAGAAATTTTTGCTATATATTTTCCCGGATAGCCCCGGCACCGTATCTCTCGATTTCACGTGTTTTCTTCTCGAGCTGTTTCTGCCAGGACAAAAAGCTATTTCTTTTAGATGACTTCTTGTGGTTCGAGCGGAGAAGACTTCTTGGGGAGACGTCTACGCCAAGTCCAGCAGGATCTAAACCAAGGGAAGCACATTGATTGGGCTACAGAATAAGAAATTGCCGCAAGACAAGCGGAGATGGAGCGCTCCGTGAGAGAGGAAGTCAAGATTATCACTGCCCAACAACAAGGGAGTCCAAGCAATCCCATCATGGTGAGATCTGTCCAACCTCAATATGATCTTTCTCTTAACCTTTCAGGGGTCCCCACTTCACTTGAAGATCATCGTACGATCTCCACCATCTCCGAGGCTTACCGCATCACCGCTGCAGAAGAAATAATTGATGATCTCCAAGGGCAGATCTATGATCTGCACAACCAGAACTGTGAGTATGAACTAAAGTCTATGCGCATGGGTTTAGGTGCTGGAAGCATGATCTTGGATACTGAAGCCTCTCATGGGACCGGGGAACCTCTAACATGGAAGCTCTTCGTCCATGACAACATCATCAACAACAACAACAACAATAACAACAACAACAACAACAACAATGAGGAGTAAATCTCCTTGGGTAATGGCACCCCCGCAGCTTGTTCCAAGTAGATTCGTATCATGTCTAGGGAAGTTATTATATGAAATAGGTGTTTGCATTGAGGTCTATCACTCCTTCTATGGAGAGTTTGTATCCGTGGGTGTGGAGTCATCTATGATGGAATATTAATGAGAAGCCTATTGGTTCCTTCGCTGCACTTGGTATTCTCTTCACTCAATCGACCTTATTTGATGATTCTTCTAGGGAGTATTGACCTTATATAAGGTATGGCTTTGAAAACTTTATTTAATTTTGGCAAACATAGCTTTGGTCTTGACAACATGCATGTTTTCCCAAGTAGCGACATAGCCAAACCTTTATGTTATTATGCTTGAATTGTTATGTTGACAAGGATGACAACTTGATTTGTTATGCTTACCTTAATGTTTATGCTTTATATGTTTTGCATCTAAATTAGCATCAGTTGTTTGTTCTCTCAAAGCCTTTGCTAGCCAAACCCCGTGCCTAGCAGATTTCTACTGGTGCATCCATACCCTGAAACCAATACCTTCTGTATGAGTCCACCATACCTTCCTATTCGTGGTATTCTACTACCACTCCTATGAGTATAGAATTTATGTGTTATACTTAAATGTTCAAAATCTTCTGTTTTGTGCCTCTTGTTTAGCTCATGAGGAAGTAGTAGGTAATTCATGATCTTCTTAAGTTGGAAAAGTTTTACCCTGGGATTGCATGTCTAATCTGCAAACCCATAATACGAGGAGGAACTGGCATGAGTGCGCCCAGCTCGAAAGATAATATAACAAACAAACCCTCCTTCACGCTTGGTCTATGAGAAATCCAAAACTTTGGCAGTGATAAACAAAGGAGATTAAGGGGATGTGATCGTCCCCACTTGGGAGCCACTCCTCGAAACTTGTCCATCTTGAGAAGTAATTGCGCTATCTATTAGCATTCGTTGACAAACTATGCACCTCCCAAAATTTATTTTCATTCTGTTTGATTTAAGGATAGCACATAAGTTTTCCCTGCTTGCCTTTAACAAGGCCTTTCCTTTACTTTTATGTCGAGTCAGTTTTCCTACTTCCTTCTTTTCCCAAAGAGAACAGACACTTGATGCTGATGAGGACTCATCCTTATAATGTTGCATTAAGTTTTTCCATGCCAAATCGTCGTTGACATTATCTTTTGATAAGTAAGTTGTTTGCGAAAGATTTTGCCAAGCGAACATCTTCCTTAGTGTTAGCATTTGCACTTCATGACTAATAACATGTTCTTTCAAAAAGTTTCAAATTGTTTCATCATATTTAGTGAGAGCAAAATTAAAAGTTATTAGTTGTCCTTTGACCAAGGATATGTTTGCCATAATTTGATGAGTTTTCTCAGCCCTACTTTTGATTATAATTGTTATTACTTTCTCATAAGGACCTTATGAGTTGAGGTTGTTGTTGAGGATGTTGGAGTTTGGTGAAGAAACATTGATGCTTCTTTTCCGTATTTTATTTATCGACACTTCACTCTCTAAACTTGTGGACGGGTTTACCGAACTCGGTATTCACTTGGGGACAAGCGAGGTCTAAGCTTGGGGGAGTTGATACGTCCAAAATGCATCACTATTTTATATAGTAATTCTTGCTTATTCATTGATATATTTCATGCTATGATGCTATTCTTATGTTGTTTTTTCTTAATTTACACAGTTTGCAACTTTCCAATGCCGAAGCAGCAGACGCAGGATTCAGCGGTAAAAAGTGGACGCTGAGTTGCTGAAGAACAATACCTCCAAATTACCTGAAAATCGACAGAGGGTATTTTTCAGAAGAATGACGAAGACACGCTGAAGAGGGGCCACAGGGTGCCCAGGCGGCCACCTAGTGCGGCCCCCACCCTCGCCGCGCCGGGAGGGCGCCTGGACCCCTAGGGACACTCCCGACTCCCCCTTTGGCATATATATCGCACATCATCCAAAAACCCTAAAAAAGAGATATTTTTCGGAGTTTCGCCGCCGCTCCGTGGCAGAAACCTACAGAGGGTAAAAGACAACTCCGGCGGGCAGATTCCGCCGGGGAGAACACATCCCGGAAAGTGAGATCGTCGCCATCGTCATCACCATCGTCACGGGCATCATCGAGATCATCATCAACACCATCCCCAACATCAGAACCATCTTCATCTTCATCCAATTTCACCTCACAAGTCCAACTTGTGTTGTAATCCGTACTATCTATCCTCTGTACTCTACCGGTGTTGATTGCTACCTTGTGATGAATGCTATTGAGTTTTGTTGGAGAAATATCATTGTGTCCAGATTGTTTATCATCTATTTATCTCCACTGATCATGATCTCTTTTATGTCTTGTGAGTAGTTACTTTAGTTCTTGAGGGCATGGGAGAAGTCTAGTTGTTAGTAATCATATGATGTTGAAGTAATATGTATTGTTTGATATTTAAGTTGTGTTGATATTTTCCTAGTGGTGTTGTGTGAGTCGAACACTCAACACTTTGCCTTACTAAGGACCTAGGGGAATGCATTGTGTACAAAGAATGCTTACAGTGGGTTGCCGGAGTGACAGAAACATAAACCCCAGTTCGCACGCTTTTGCACAAGGGAACAATGGATCAACGATCGTATTGCTATGGTTAGGATTTTTCCTTAATTACTATCTTGTATTTGCGGATGCTTGCAAGATGTTTAATCATAAGAGTGCACTTATCTTAGTCTAGAGGGTGCACTAGCATAGATCCACCCACTCAACACTTATCAACACAACACATAGTACCGATGCGGAATATGGCAAAACCACATGACTATTTCGCCCGTGTGTCCTCAAGAACGCTTTAGCCTTTATAAGTTCAAAAGCTAGGCCTATCCTTTCCTCAAAAGGATCGGGCCACTTGTTACTCTTTAGTGCTCTTTACTTTTCTTGCTTTTACCTTTTTGTTTCTTATATCGAAAACCCCTAAAAAGTTATCTTTCAGTTCCTGCAGCTATTTCCTTACCAAAGTCACTTACCAATACCTTCTGCTCCTCGTTGGTTTCGACACTCTTATTTATCGAAAATGCTACAAACGATCCCCTACAGTTGAGGGTCATCAGCACCCTAGGATGGGGCCGCGCCAGTGGGCCGCCTGGACCCCAGGCGGCCCCGCTGGCTGCCCCCCTTCGCCTATATATTCTCCGTGACGGGAAACCTCGGAAGATAGAACCCTTTTTCGCGATCTCGCCTTTGTTCCGCCGACGCCGCGCCTCCAAGATCGGAAGCGCCAGAAGACCTCTTCCCGGCACCCTGCCGGAGGGAGGATTGACCTCTGGGAGCTTCTCCTCCACCATGGACGCTTCCCGGATGATCCGTGAGTAGTCTACCTTGGACAATGGGTCCATGATCAGTTGATATGTGATGTTCTCCTCCCCTCTTTGTTCTTCATGGATTAGACCTTGTGAGCTTCCCTACATGATCAAGGCACATATGTAATTCTTTCTGATGTTGCTATGTTGAGTTTGCTGGGATCTGATGGATTATGAGACTAAGTTCAATTTGTGATTGAGTAATATATTTGGTTCTTATCTTTTATATTTTTCTTCTTGAGTAATTCTTGCATGTTCTCCGTTGTTGTTTATTGCTTTGGCCAAGTAGTAGGTAGTGACTCCAAGAGGGAACGTTATGCTCGATTGTGGGTTCATGCCCCGTGATGACTAGCTGGAGTGACAGAAACATGAGTCTAGGGGATGTGTTGTTGCCACAAGGGGGAAAACAACGGTGCTTGTAACCGCGGTTGCAAGGATTGTTTACTTTACGCAAAGTTCTTTTAATGCAGTTGTCTGTTGCTTTGGATTGATACTTTGGGTGGGGCTCGCAACTTAATACAAGCGAGATGTTCTGGATGGATATCTCAAGGTGGATGATTAGTAGTAGATGCAGTTGGATTTCGGTCTACTTATTTTGGTGTACCGCCCATGCTTTTCAGCCTCTTCCTTTATTTGTAGCATAGTTAGCATTGCGGTGCGTTTTTAATCCTGTCAATTGCCAAGTTGTGATTTGTTTACCTCACATAGCACTTTTATCGTCTTTTGGGTGAGAGACATCACTAGTGAACATCATGGGACCCCGATCAATATTCTCATCACTGTTTACACGCTCAATTTACTTTCTGCTTTTACTTTCAGTTGCAGTCACTATTATCCTTTATCACTTGTGTTTGATCCTTTGTAAACAACATGGCCGGATAGATTGACAACCTCTCTGAACTTCGTTAAGAGAAAAGTTATTTGTGTGTGTGTGCAGGTCTAGGCGAAGCAAGTGATTCTTTTCATATGGCGCATCACTTGTCGAACCACTTATTTGTAGCTTTCGGAGTCCTACGGGAGACAAACCCTATCCTCTACGTTAGGTGAAATTTTCTGCTGTCGTACATCTCACCTTCCACTTGGGGTAACCAACGAAGGGCGAGAAGCCATTATCATCTCTCGCGCTGCAAATGGCTTTTTTCTAGTAGTGGTGGGCCTTGGCTCCCCTCCGGCTCTCCTTCGGTGATCCGAAGGCTTCCGTGCTGCTGATTTTTTATCTGATTTTTGTGGTATTTTTGGAGCTCTGTACATATGGGTAAAAACCTGCAACTTACAGACATCAGCAGACATAAATTGGCACTAGGTATTTTTGGAGCTCTGTACGTTTGGGACGTATCAACATCCCCAAGCTTAATTCCTGCTCGTCCTCGAGTAGGTAAATGATAACACAGAGAATTTCTGTGGTGACATGCTAACACACATATAATAACTTCAAAGTAAAGAAGTGATGGCACTGAATTAGTGCTCCTCATTGTTACCCCAAGTGGAAGGTAGATATGTAAATGCGGCTAATTTCCCTTACACGAGGACTATAAGGTTTATCTAATCCAGGAGGACTCCAAGGATCGATAAGTAGGTGGTGCCTCAAGTGGTGCGCAGTTTGAAAGATAATCACTTGCGTTACCTGGACCTTCACACAGAAACAAATAGCTTTTCTCCCAACGAGTACAGAGGGGTTGTCAATCCCTCTGGCCTTGTTGTTTACAAAGGATCAAATGAAAGAGATAATGATAGTGGTAGTGATAAATGCAACTTAAAGTAAAAGTGGTAAATAAGGCGGAGGTGTAAACAATGGTGGAAATATGGATCGAGGTCGCATGATGTTCACTAGGGATGTCTCTCTCCCAAAAGACGATAAACATCTAAGATGGGTGAACAAACTACAGCTGGGCAATAGACAGAATTATAAACGCACTTCAATGCTAATTATGCTACTTGAAAGTAAGAGTTCTCAAAAGTATGGGCAGTACGCCAAGACAAGTAGACTGAAATTCATCTGCATCTACTACTAATCATCCACCTTGAGATATCTATCCAGAACATCTCGCTGGTATTAAGTTGCGAGCCCCACCCAAAGTGTAAACTCAAAGCAACAGACAATTGCATTAACAATCTATGTGTAAGGTAAACAATCCTTGCAACCGCGGTTACAAGTACCATTGTTTTCTCCCTGGTGGCAACAGCACATCCCCTAGTCTCATGTTTCTGTCACTCAAGCTAGACATCGGGAAGCATGAACCCACAATCATGCATAATGCTCCCTCTTGGAGTCACTATCTACTACTTGGCCAAAGAAATAAAAAGCAAAGGAGAACATGCAAGAATTACTCAAGAACAAAATATAAAAGGTAAACCAAATATATAACTCATCACGATCTGAACATAATCTCATAATCCATCGGATCCCAGCAAACACAGCATAGCAACAGCAGGAAAATTACATAGGTGCCTTGATCATGTAGGGCAGCTCACAAGGTATAAACATTGAAGAACAAAGATGGAGAGAAGACATCACATAGCTACCGGTAATAGACCCATGGTCCAAGGTAGACTACTCACGGCACATCCGTGAGGCGTCCATGGTGGTGGAGAGGTCCCCGGAGGTCAATCCTCCCTCCGGCAGGGTGCCGGGAAGAGGTCTTCTGGCGCTCCCAATTTTGAAAGCGATATGGCACCGGAACAAAGAGGGAATTCATGATGCGGGATTCCCCCCGAGTGTTTCTGCGATGAGGGGTAATAATAGGCCGAAGGGGGGCACTAGAGGTGGGGCCCACCTCCCAGGCGCCCTGATGGGGTCGCGGCACCTGGCCACCTGGGAGGGGGTGTCCCCCCTCCAGCTCTTCTTCGGTGATTCCGTAAGCTTCCTTGACGCTGATTTTTATTCTGATTTTTCTGGAATTCTTCTGGCATTTTAAATTGGCGAAAAATTACTGCAACTAAAGACATCAGTAGACAGGAACTCGCACTGGGTGCACTGAGTTAGTAGGTTAGTCCAAATATGTGTAGAATGATATAAAAGTGTAGAAAAGAAGGTATCAATGGCACATAAAAGTGCATGGAACAAACAAAAATTATAGATACATTTGGGATGTATCAGCAAGTAAGATATGCAATTCAAGTAAAGACAATAACAAGCAAGATTCTAAATCTAGTATTGAAACTAGCAAAGCATGAACAAAAAGGTGCAAGAGCTCTCGTTGTCCGTGACTCGAATGTCTCCAAATGGTGTTTGCGTGAAAGAAGTGGGAGATGGGTTTAGAGCATAAAAATAATATATAGTTTAATTGAGAACTAAATCTACTAAAACTTCACACTTGGTCTCCTTCAGAATCTTATTTTGACTCGTCCCCATACCACTAGTCACGCACAAGTCAAACTGATCATCTCCCTTTTGACTTTGAGCTCTCATGCAATGGATGAGCACGAGCAAGATATGTTGGCACTTAGGATGGCAAAGAGAAAAATGAAGGGGAAGGAAGACAAAAAGGTGTGAAAGGCCCACATCAATGAGGACAATCATAGGCGAGAGAAAGCCAAATGATAGATATGATGTGACGAGTAGGGATTGCCATGCAACAGATGCACATAGAGCTAAGGTAAGATCTCCAATGGAACTAGTGGGGGTGCATCCAACTTGCTTGCTCACGAAGACCTAGAGCTCTTTTGAGGAGGCTCATCCTTGGAATATGCAATACAAGTTCTATAGTGTAAGGATCCTCACATAGTTATATAAGAATTATATGAATATCTCTATGGAGTAAAAATATGACAATGGAGTACGAGTGTGGATCTTTCAAAAGGAATAGTAGTGTTGCCCCTTTCTGTATTTTTATTTATTTTTTCTCTTTTTTCTATTTTTTGTATTTTTGTAGCCTCATTGGCTCTTTCTATTTATCTCTCATTTGTCCTCTTTGGGATCTTTTAATTTTTTCTCTTTTGGTATCTTTTATTGTGTCCTCTTTGGGATCTTTTCCTCACTTAAGGGCAACACTCTATATTTTACAAGAACATAAAATAAGATCTTCACACTTTACAAGAAGTACTCAACATAAAGAAAACTAAAAACTATCATGATGCATGCAATTGTATGCCTCTGCCAGTGTAGCAGGATATGCAATGATACTAGCAGGTCATGTAGCAATGATTAGGGCAAGGCCCAACTAGCATGCAACTCCTCGATCAAGCAAAAGCATGTATGACATGAAGATCAAGTCATGAGATGGTGGATGTTGCATGTCAATATATCTTGGAAAGGCTAGGGAAATGCCTTGATAGGTAGGTATGGTGGCTGTTTTGAGGAAGATATAAGGAGGTTTATGATGACAGAGCGTATCATGCCAAGGGTTTGGATGCACCGGCGAAATATGCACCAACTCTCAAGATGAGAAAGGGAAATGCAAGGTACCGAAGAGGCTAGCAAAATATGGGAGGTGGAAGTGCCAACAATCGAATAGTCGCATTAGTCCGAAGAACTCATGCACTTATTATCGGTAACTCTCTATCTAATCAGGAGGTTCACAAAGAGACAAGTACCAAAAGGAGGAGTGTATGGGGGTTTTGTTATCCTTGCACATCCTCGACCCATGGTACGTGAGGGTACTCTATATATTTCAACCCCTCCAGAGGTTACCGATCCATCTAGTATTTAGAGTTCTTAACTAATTTTTGTAGTTTTCGAAAATAAGCACGGATTGCCCAAAATATGACACCTATCACTAATAGGATCAAGATCTTAGCACCAAAAGTACAAACATTACTCAAATCAATACCTCAAAACTATTGCAATTTACTACTACACTTATATAATAGCAACCTTAATTACCTACTCATGCAAGACACACAACTCAGTGCAACAAGACCACTCTCTAAACAAGATAAGTATGAAAATACGGAGAGTTCCTAAGTTAACCTAAATAAAAGCTCTTAAAAATTTAAGCATGTTGTGTTCTAAGGTGAAGTGGAGCGTGTTTATCTTCCAAACAATGAAGGCTAGGATCCAACTTTTTATGAACAACAAGCAAAACTAAACAAACTAAAAAGTAAAGAGCGGGACACTCCAAGTTTAGCACATAACATATGAAGTGATAAAAATATAGCATGGAGAAGGACGAACTGATGATTGTTGATGGAGAAAGGGATGCACGGGGGCATCCACAAGCTCTCTAAAAAAGATAACAAGATAACTCAAGAGAGTTCCTAAAAGCAACCTAAATAAAATCTCTTACAAGATAAGCATGAAAACTAAGAGCTAAGCATGACAACAGCTATGAAAAGATAAAGAACACACATAAAAGAAAGATAAGCATGCAAGCCTATGTTGTGTTCTAGGGTGAAGTGGAGCGTGTTTATCTCCCAAACAATGAAGGCTAGGGTCCAACATGTTATGAACAGCAAGCAAAACTAAAACAAACTAAAAAGTAAACAGTGAGACGCTCAAAGTTTAGCACATAACACAAGAAGATATAAAAATATAGCATGGAGAAGGACGAAATGATGATTGTTGATGGAGAAGGGGATGCACGGGGGCATCCCCAAGATTAGACGCTTGAGTCTCCTTGGATATTTACTGGGGGTGCATGGGGCCATCCCCAAGCTTGAGCGCTTGACACTCCCGAATTTTCTGTCATCATCTTTCGTCGCATACTTGAAAACTTCCTTCATACGAAACTCATCATAAGCTGATTAGACTGGTTAGTACCCATAATAAAATAATTTTTCTCCACAAGATATAAAGATTTTCATGAAGAGCTACTGTTTCTCATGATTTCCAAAAAGTTTTTTCAAAGAAAAACAAGCTTAAGATTTGCAAAACGATGAAAACGCAAAACGTGGCAGAATGTGTGAAAAACAGACCAACAAGTAGTAAATATTTTTTTTGGGTACTTCGGCAACTCAAATCAAAAAACTCAGAACAGACGCGAGAAAGCTAATTGTAAAGAGCATAATGTAAAATATCAGATCAAAAATATTATCTGGTGATTTATCGTGAATTTTTCCGTCAAGAAGACAGAATCTGTTTCTGGACAACATGCCACAACTTTTGAACTTTCTTGCAATCGGACGCTAAAAATTGTCACAAAGCTTGAAAATAAAGATACAATGATGTTGCTACAGTATTAATAAGCGCTTCCTTTTATGCCTTTTAGCTAGGCAAGATGATTATAAAAGATGCTCACATAAGAATAAGAATTTGAAGCAAAAGAGAGCAGCAAGAGACAAACATGAAACAAATTTAAGACTAACCAACTTCCTATGCCTAGGAACCTTGTAAATAAATAAATCATGAAAGCTCAAAGTAACAAGCATAGGAAGGTAAAGGAAGAACGACTTCAAAACTTTTATCATTAAGAGAGGTGTTTTTGTAACTTTAAAGTTTCTACAACCAAGCTTTCCTCCCTCAAAGTAATTTTTTGTAGTATCTTGAACAACATCAAGAATACAACTATCACATAAATCATGTTATTCATGACCTATAAAGACATGTATATTATTTTCAATACAATCACTAGGATCATAGGATAAATGCATCCCATCACATTGACCCTTAATAAGAGCATAATTCTCCGGAATATGAGTTGGAGATTTCAAAAGGATAATAGGACAATCAAGTGTGGGTGCAATAGCAACAATTTCATGCTTAAAATGAGGGACTATAGAAAGTTCATCTCCGTAAGCAACATCCATAGTGGATTGTTGGCCAAAAACACAACCAGTATCAAGTTCTTCAGAAAGGGATATTTCAAGTGAGTGCTCGGAATCATAGGATTCCTCATCATAGCAATTATTGGCCTCTTCTTGGGAAGCAAACATTTTCTTCTTAAAATCCTCAATATAATCATTGAAAATATAATTCTCAAGGCAATAAGCAAGGGCTACAAAGTTTTCAGATTTGTGAATAGTATTGTAATACTTTTCAATCAAATAAGCAATCTCATAAGCTCCCTTAAAAGCAACAAACTCTTCAATCTTTTCAACCACAAAGTAATCATAAACACCTTTAGCATAAGAAGATAGGATCATATTTTCTTTAAACTCACATTGGAAAGGAAGGTGTTTGCAATCTATTTTAGAACAACAAGTGAAATCACAAATGTGGCACAAAGATTCAGCATGGAAATAAGAAGTATGTAAGTATGTATTTGATCCAATAAGTGTTTCCCTTTCTTAGATAAGTGGTGTCACGTATAATGAGCACGCTCATCCAATGATTTTTCCCTCAACCAAGTCGGTTGGGTTTTTAGCACAAGCACAAAAAGATCGGAGACAATCCAAGTGAAACATGTCCATCCTACCAAATTTGGGTGGTTCCACGCCCATGGTGAGGATAGCATCACTAGGAAAAGAAAGACAAAGGCCAAAGGTAACAAGTATTTTTTTTTGGTCTTTCATAAAAGACTCAAAAGAAAAAGCAGAAACTAAAAAGTAAACTAACAAGACTAAAAAGCAAAGGTAAAAGATAGTGTGCAACTCCCCTATCTTGAAGATTGGAGTCCCCGGCAACTGATACGTCCCAAACGTATCTATAATTTCTGCTTGTTCCATGCTCTTTTAGGTGACATTGATATGTGTTTTGTTACACTTTTATATCTTTTTACACATATTTGGACTAACCTACTAACTCAGTGCACCCAGTGCCAGTTTCTGTCTGCTGTTGTCTGTAAGTCATAGGTCTTTACCCATATTTACATAGCTCCAAAAATTCCAGAAAAATCAGATAAAAAATCAGCGCAGGAGAAGATTCCAGATCACCAAAGAGGGGACAGAGGGAGGTCACCCCCCCTCCCAGGCGCCAGGTGGCGCAGGCCCCCTCCTAGCCGCGCCACTAGGTCGCCTGGGCGGTGGGGCCACCCCCTGGTGCCCCTCTTTGGCCTATTTTACCTCTAGCTCAAAAATAATCACGGAGACCCCCGCATCGCGATTTTCCTCTCTGTTCTGCCACCACCGCGCTTCCAAGATCGGGAGCACTAGAATACCTCTTCCCGACATCCTGCCGGAGGGAGGATTGACCTCTGGTAGCTTCTCCACCACCATGCAAGCTTCTTGGATGTACCGTGAGTGGTCCCCCTTGGACCGTGGGTCCATGACCATTAGCTATGGGATGTCTTCTCTCCAATCTATTGCTTCAATTCTTAGCCCTTGTGAGCTACCCTACATGATCAAGGCATCTATGTAATTTTCCTGCTGTTGCTATGTTGTGTTTGCTGGGATCCGATGGATTATGAGATTATGTTTAGAATGTGATGACTTATATATTTGGTTCTACTTTTATATTTTGTTCTTGAGTAATTCTTGCATGTTCTCCGTTGATTTTTATTGCTTTGGACAAGTAGTAGATAGTAACGCCAAGAGGGCGTGTTTATGCTTGATTATGGGTTCATGCCCCCCGATGTCTAGCTTGAGTGACAGAAACATGAGACTAGGGGATGTATTGTTGCCACCAGGTATAAAACACCGGTGATTGTAACCTTGGTTGCAAGGATTGTTTACCTTACGCAAAGATTGTTAATGCAGTTGTCTATTGCTTTGATTTTAAACTTTGGGTAGGGCTCGCAACTTAATACCAGCGAGATGTTCTGGATAGATAACTCAAGGTGGCTGATTAGTGAGTAGATGCAGATGGATTTCGGTCTACTTGTCTTGGAGTATTGCCCATACTTTTGAGCCTCTAACTTTCCAGTAGCATAATTAGCATTGCGGTGCGTCTATAATTCTATCAATTGCCTAGTTGTAATTTGTTTACCCAGCTAGCTATTTTATCATCTTTTGGGAGAGAGACATCACTAGTAAACATCATGGGACCCCGGTCCAAATTTCCACCACTGTTTACACCTCCACTTTATTTTCTGCTTTTACTTTCAGTTGCTATTATCACTACCATCTATCTGGTGCGTTTGATCCTTTGTAAACGACAGGGACGGAGAGATTGACAACCTCTTCATACTCGTTGGGAGAAAACTTATTTGTTTCTGTGTGCAGGTCCAGGTAAAGCAAGTGATTATATTCAGACGGCGCATCGCTTGCCGCACCACCTACTTGTCGACCTTGGAGTCCTCCTGGATTCGATAAAACTTACAGCCATCGCGTAAGGGAAATTTGCTGCTATCTACATCTCAACCTTCCACTTGGGGTAACCAACGAAGGGCGAGAAGCCGTTATCATCTCTCGGACCATCAGCAACGGCGCCAGAAATTAGCTTGATGGCTTGTCGCCCCTCGTTAGTTACCCCAACTGGAAGGTTGAGATGTAGCCTAGCAGGAAATTTCCCTTGGCAAAGATACCAAGGTTTGAGTCGACCAGTTGGACTCCGAATTCTTTGAGTAGGTGGCAAGGAAACAATGGCACCATTTTAAGACAAAAGTTGCTTCCTTGACCTGGACCTGCACACGACACAAATAAAGTGAGGTGTAAGCAGTGGTGGAAATATGGATCGGGGTCCCGTGATGTTCACTAGTGATGTCTCTCTCCCAAAAGTCGATAAAATAGCTAAGCTATGTAAAAAATTACAGCAGGGCAATTGACAGAATTATAAACGCACCGCAATGCTGATTATGCTGCGAAGAATGTTAGAGGCTCAAAAGTATGGGCAGTACGCCAAGACAAGTAGACCAAAATCCAACTGCATCTACTCACTAATCATCCACCTTGAGATATCTATCTAAAACATCTCGCTGGTATTAAGTTGCGAGCCCCACCCAAAGTGTAAACTGAAAACAACAGACAACTGCATTAACAAACTTTGCGTAAGTCAAACAATCCTTGCAACTGCGGTTACAAGCACCGTTGTTTTATCCCTGGCGGCAACAACACATCCCCTAATCTCATGTTTATGTCACTCAATCTAGACATCGGGGGGCATGAACCCACAATAAAGCATAACGCTTCCCTATGGAGTTACTATCTACTACTTGGCCAAAGCAATAAAAAGAAATGGCGAACATGCAAGAATTACTCAAGAACAAAAAAGAAAAGGAGAACCAAATATATAACTCATCACAATCTGAACATAATCTCATAATCCATCGGATCCTAAGTGACGCCTCCAAAATCAGACCGTGTACAGTAATCATACACGCAAGGTACACATTCGAAATCAGGGACTCACGGTGAGATATCACAACACAACTCTACAAATAAAATAATACAAGCTGTTTAATACAAGCCAGGGGCCACGAGGGCTCGAATACAACAGCTCGACAGCACAAAGTCAGCGGAAGCAATAGTATCTGAGTACAGACACAAGGATACAAGGTTGCCTTAAGAAGGCTAGCACAAAAACAACAACGATCGAAAAGGCGAGGCCTCCTGCCTGGGAACCTCCAAACTACTCCTGGTCAACGGGGAACTCGACGTCGTAGGAAGCATCGGGGATCTTCATGATTGCGGTGGTCAGCATCGGGGATCTCCTGCTCCTGGACTCCAACGTCGACTGCAGCGGCCGATCAGGCAAAACAATAAAAGGGGAAAATAAAGCAGGTGAGTATCTAGCATACCCGCGAGTCTTACGTCCGCTACTAAGCAATTATGCATTGTATCAACGGAAAGAAGAGGCTGTATATAGTGGACTGAAAGAGAGAAAACCAGAGCAAGGGTAAGAAGCTAGGCCTAACGAAGACTAGCATATACCGACGATGTCTTGCAGCATGAGGTAAGAATCAGCCAACGGTTTATATAAAGCATAAAGTAACAATGCAGCATAAGTTGCTGCAGCATTGTATAACAATAAGTTGTAATAAATTAACAATGCCTCCGAGTTCACCTCCTCGACATCCCCGCGAGGAAGAAAACCCGGAACCATACAATTTAATAATAATAGTTTCTAGTGGTAAGATCCAGCTTCAGCATAAAGCGTCCTGTTACCGTGGACACGGCTATTCGAATAGATTAATCTTCCCTGCAGGGGTGCACTTGTGTTACACTACACGCACGGATCTCTAGGGTGGCGGGAACCTTGTTAGGGAACGCTCCACCGAGGCTATCCGACACTTCATAGCCCATCTTTCAAACTCAACAGAGAGGTCATCCGCCGGACTATATCCTATGTACGCGGGGCTTTGGACCCTAACCTCGACGTACTCCTGCACGGTGCGAGGCTGGTCGGTGAAGTTAAAGCAAATACAAATAAGACACCACCGCGCGAGCAAATAAGACAACACCACTTCCCGGCGCAGGCCGCGGTACTGCTGACGTCTGAAGAGTCCTCGCACGACACTACGAAGCAGAGGAGCCCATAACTCGTAATTCCCACGGGTAGGTAGTGCGTACATGGCATATAGTCAACTCAAGACATTCACTGAACCATTTAGCATTTTAATTAACATGTGTGACAACCGTTATCGTTGCCTCGACTTAACTGACCCGCGGACAACGATAGAAGCCAGGACCACCAGTACAATGGTGCCTGCCCCGTCGTCCCACCAAGTCACTGTGGTTACCAACAAGGTGAACCGTCTCCTTACCTTGTCTCGCGTGTGCTCCTGGAGGAGCTCGACTTTCGTGGTTTGGTAACTCTCGCGGCCAACGATCAGGGGCCAAGCACACCGGTACACTGGTCGTACCCTCCCTGTCGTCCCGTTGCAATACCACTCGCGGACACCGTTGGGTCGCCCGACTTCTTACCTTTAAGAACACCAGTTGGTTCGAGTTCCTACCATTAAGTGAAACCAGGAGGTACCACCCTCGATGGCACACTTAAGGAGGTTTGACAGAGATATCAGCGGAATGAACTAAAGAGGTAAACCTCATATCATCCCGGTGATGCTACGCTACTGAGCCGACGAGAGTGAAATACGAGTCCATTCCACTCGTAATACAAACTCAAAGCGACTCGGCAGAGTCTCGCCGTTGTAGGTTCCCTAGGGCGTCTGCATTGATCCGTACCTGTTGCAGTTGTATATATTTTGTATCCGCGTCACTCCCAAAGTGATCACGACCCTCTATTCTAAACCTAGCTAACAATGCGCAGGGTTTACTGCTGAATAATGCATAATTAATAATAGGCAGCATAGGATTAAAGGAAGGTACATCAAGGGGCTACAATGACAGGCTATGCAATTGAATAGGTAAACAACGTAGCAGCAGCAGTAACAATGCCTAGTGCAAGAAATGTACGGAAAGATAGGCGATATCTGGGGAAGTAAAATGGCTCTGCTTGCCTGGAAGCTCGATAGTAGGGGTACGGTCGTCGGCGAAGTAGTCGTACTCAGCAGCGGTGTAGTCGACGGCAGCAGCGGGGTCTACCGGAGATTAAGGGGGGAGAAACAGTAAATACACAACAAGCATATACAAACAGATGCATGACATGACAGATGAAATGTTAACGATGTTCTAACGCAGTGCAATGCACGTTGCTCGGAGCGGGAATTCATCCGGGGATGAACGGCCAGCTCCGGGTGATTATCGGACAAGGTGTCCGGAGGGGGGAGATATCATGCCGGAGGTGTCGTGGACATCCGACACATGTGTGGGTGGTGTATCCGGGTTAGCTGATCTATTCCGAATAACTTTCGTGTTCGAAATAAATTCATCCGGGTACTTTAGCAATACCGGAAAAATCATCGAACAGACGGTCCGGAGGGGGGGGGAACGGTTCGACGTTTGGCATGTGAGAGGGGTGTGGTGGGAGTATGAGTAACGTATTCGTAATCGGGGATCCGTTCTGAGTAACTTTCGTATACAAAAGTTTTTCATCTGGACAACTTTATCGGTACCGGGAATTATCGACAGACGGCCGAAGGGGGGAATGTCGATGTCCGGGGAGTGAGAGGGGGTGGTTGGTATATGGATGGCGTATTCGTATTCGGTATATTTTTCTGATTAACTTTGATGTATAAAATATTTTCATCTGATTTACGGTTTAAAAGATATCGATTTTCCAAGTTTTAATCATTTTAAAAGAATTTCTGAATTTATTTTAATATTAAATAGACATTATCCAGAATAGCACTGGTTGACCAGTCAACTGACATGTGCGACCCACATGTCAGCCTCTGGTTATTAAAACAATTTATTTTATATTTTAAATAATGCACAGGACCCACATGTCATATTCTAATGATTATATGAATTCATTTTAATTAATTCTAAAAGCTGTGGGACCCAGCTGTCAGTGAGACATGCTTAATTTTAATAGTTTAGTTAATCCAGAGGGTTATTTAGAGGCCGGGACCCACATGTCATATTCACATAAAAAGCATTTTATTTAGCTTAAACAACCGTGCGGTCCACTTGTAAGTCTCATAGGGACAATCTAATATTAACTAGTTTTACTAATCCCTAAGTTAATGGCCTAGGGCCCATTGGTCAGGGACAGGGGAGGCTATTAGCGCTAACCGGGGAGGTTAGCGGCAGGCCATGCCCACGCCAGCGACGAGAGCCACGCTGGAGGCCGTTCCGGCGAGGCTGGCTAGCCGGGGGCGGGGCAGCGGCAGCCGGCGGCCGGTGGAAGGCGCGGCGGCCAGCACGGGCGCACGGCCAGTGCCCATGGCGGACACGGAGGCGAACGGAGATCGGCGCGACATAGACGGCGCCCTACGGCGATGAAACGAGAGGGAGAGAGGGGGAATCGAGGGGAGAGCTCACGAAGGGCGGAAGGGGTGGCAGCGGGCTCGGGGGAGGTGCCGGAGGTGACGGCGATGTCGCGGCGGCCGCGGGATGCAAGGCGGGGTCGGGGGAACTCGAGGGGGGTCCTGGCCTTGGCTTGGGGTGCAGCCGGCGTGGAGGAGTTCGCCAGTCCGATGGGATCAGTGGCTCGGCAAGGAGAGGCTCGGTGCTGGGCGGTGGCAAGAGCATGGCGACGGTGGCGACAGAGGCCGGCTCCTTCTCTCCAGATCGTGGGGGGGAGAGCAGAGGGAGGGAGAGAGGTAGGGGAGGGGAAGGGGGCCTCCAAGGGGCGGGGTTCTTATCCCCTACGGGGCAGGTGAGGGGGGAGCAGGTAGGGGGGCCGGCGGCGTGGCCTCCCTGCCATGGCGCGTGCGACATGGGGAAGGTGGGGGGAGGGGTGTTGGTGGGGATGAGACAGGGGAGGGGAGAGAGAAGGGGGGCTGGGCCCGGCGTGGGCCACGCTGGGGGGGGGGGAGTGGGCCTAGCCCAGTGGCGGGGTCCAGAGTTTGTTTTTCTTTGTTTTTGTTTCTTTTAATTTTTCTTTTCTGTTACCTTTCCAATTATGTTTACATTTTGTTTGACCATCTATTGAATTTTGCAACACATGAAACAAACTCTAATATTATTGTTACAAGTTATAACAGTGCTACAAAAAGTTTGGTGGACATATAAAATCAATTGCATTTTTGTTTTATTTAAAAGGGGTCAAATGCTACTGTTTTGCTATTGTTTTTATTTATTTACAATATTAAAACATTTTGATAAATCCCCAATTCATTTTTAATATGACCTATTGATTATTAGGCATTTTACAAAATTGCTTTCACAATTTTTAGTTCATTTAAAATTCCCACTTGTTTATTTAATTTACCATAGCCATTTAATAATTCCCAAACATTTATTTTTATTTCATATTACTATACCATTTTAATAAAAAAACCATTGCTATATTATCATGGCCTAAGATTGCTAGGCATTTTATTTAATATGTTTCATTAACTTTGGTTTAACTATGATTTCCATTTATATATTAATTTCCAAAACCATCGGAGTAACCCCACAACATTGGTTCCATCATTAGCATTGGCTTGTGATTATTCAAATGGCTAGTTGGATTTGGTTTAACCATGGTCAAGTTGATGGACATGCATCCACAATCCTTGGAGCAAAGTTTTATAATTTACCCAATTTGAAAATTTTATCCGGGTTGGAAATTGACAGAGCTATGATCAAAGGTGATCATGGATTGATCATCAATAGTAATGATCACTAACAGTGGAATCATTGTAGTGATTATTGTACTGGATCTGAGAGTCTTACAAATCTCCACCACTACAAAGAATTCTCGTCCCGAGAATTAAAAGTAGTGTAAGGGGTAGAGTTTCGGTTTCGCCTCCTAACAAATCTTCTGGTTCTTGTTGTCCTACTCGAAGAATTTAATCCTGCATGTTGAGGTCTTCATCTCTTTGCATCGGTGCATCTCGATGAGTTTTCATACTCTCCTCGGGGGCTTCATCGCACTCACGAACAGGTTAAGAGGTAAAGCTTAAGGGGGTCGGATTGATACAAGATCAATCAAATGGGGTTGCTCAAGGGTATGGGCTAGAAAGTCCTTCCGAGTTTAACCTCAGGGAAGTACATCGTGGGAAGTTTTAAGCGGATAGGCACGTATTCGATGCCGATGACCGAAGATGGGAAAGGGGCCCCGATCATCAGACACAATTACTGAGTCTGATATCGAACGGAATTTCACAAGGTCGATGACAAGAGTCAGGTTTCGGTCCTGTGGAACTATGGCTTAGAGTGGTGGCATATTACGCGATCACGATACAAGGATTGTCATAGAACAACTTGTTAGGTATGTCGGCGACAATATCGATACCAGGAGCAGTGGACATTTAGAACCATTTTCCTGCTCGTTAAGACGAGGCGGACCAATTGGCAAAGTTCTCGTCCATCGGTGGTCACCGAAAAGTCATCAACAATAGTAACAGGTTGTACGGAAAAGTGATACACCGAAGTGTTTACATCAGCAGCGAATTATCACTGCTCAGATAAGATATATTACAAGAAAGATTAAACAGACCAACGAAAGGTATAACATGGTTGTCTGATCAAACAGACCAACGGAAAGGTAAATGTCATTGTCTGATCAACAGACCAATGGATGGGAAAAGTGATGATACACAAGTATCACGTGTATAACCTTCCCAAGGGAAAGCAGAGCAGGATATATATGATCAAGTTGTATTGGCACGGAGACAAGGGAGGTTGTCGACGATAATGAAAATCATCGAGGGGCATGGAGGGTATTTCACACGATGAATCCAATTGACACATGGAATAAGCCATTTAAGAATAGTCGGATAGTAATCCACAAAAAGGTCGGATGGTTCGCAAAGGATCCGATGTGAGTATGGGCACTCAACCAGAAGGAGAAAGATTGCAAAGGCATCGGGTGATAGAAGCATCGAAATAATTTGATGCTTAAGTACAAGGGAATTATGACTTTCAGATCCGGAGGTAGATGTAATTATCCATACGGACATATCGGTGGCAGGGGATTGCAAAGGCGATGAACAAGTAGGTTCTCGGGAATTTATCGAAGAGTAATCTTCGAAATATTCAGGTGGATCAGGCGATCATCGAGAATGCAGAGGTCTCCGGAAGGAAGAAGGTACGTGAACCTAAGTCAGAGTTGTTAAAACTTTACCAGCAAGGATAAGAGAGCAGAGTCCCAGAGCATAGGTACGGAGAAAAAGATCCTAATACCAAAGATATCACACGTAGTGACATCGATGTGGGCCCGTAAGCCAAACATTAAGTTAGCAAGTAGTTTCGCAAATACTAGACTCGACTTCGACCGAGGAGTGGTTGGGTGGTTTCCTACAGGCAGTCGGCTCTGATACCAACTTGTGACGCCCCCAAAATCAGACCATGTACAGTAATCATACACGCAAGGTACACGTTCGAAATCAGGGACTCACGGTGAGATATCACAACACAACTCTACAAATAAAATAATACAAGCTGTTTAATACAAGCCAGGGGCCACGAGGGCTTGAATACAACAGCTCGAGAGCATAAAGTAAGCGGAAGCAATAGTATCTGAGTACAGACACAAGGATACAAGGTTGCCTTAAGAAGACTAGCACAAAAACAACAACGATCGAAAAGGCGAGGCCTCCTGCCTGGGAACCTCCAAACTACTCCTGGTCAACGGGGAACTCGACGTCGTAGAAAGCATCGGGGATCTTCATGATTGCGGTGGTCAGCATCGGGGATCTCCTGCTCTTGGACTCCAACGTCGACTGCAGCGGCCGATCAGGCAAAACAATAAAAGGGGAAAATAAAGCAGGTGAGTATCTAGCATACCCGCGAGTCTTACGTCTGCTACTAAGCAATTATGCATTGTATCAACGGAAAGAAGAGGTTGTATATAGTGGACTGAAAGACAGAAAACCAGAGCAAGGGTAAGAAGCTAGGCCAAACGAAGACAAGCATCTTCCGATGATGTCTTGCAGCATGAGGTAAGAATCAGCCAACGGTTTATATAAAGCATAAAGTAACAATGCAGCAGAAGTTGCTGCAGCATTGTATAACAATAAGTTGTAATAAATTAACAATGCCTCCGAGTTCACCTCCTCGACATCCCCGCGAGGAAGAAAACCCGGAACCATACAGTTTAATAATAATAGTTTCTAGTGGTAAGATCCAGCTTCAGCATAAAGCGTCCTGTTACCGTGGACACGGCTATTCGAATAGATTAATCTTCCCTGCAGGGGTGCATTTGTGTTACGCTACACGCACGGATCTCTAGGGTGGCGGGAACCTTGTTAGGGAACGCTCCACCGAGGCTATCCGACACTTCATAGCCCATCTTTCAAACTCAACAGAGAGGTCATCCGCCGGACTATATCCTTTGTACGCGGGGCTTTGGACCCTAACCTCGACGTACTCCTGCACGGTGCGAGGCTGGCCGGTGAAGTTAAAGCAAATAAAAATAAGATACCACCGCGCGAGCAAATAAGACAACACCACTTCCCGGCGCAGGCCGCGGTACTGCTGACGTCTGAAGAGTCCTCGGACGACACTACGAAGCAGAGGAGCCCATAACTCGTAATTCCCACTGGTAGGTAGTGCGTACATGGCATATAGCCAACTCAAGACATTCACTGAACCATTTAGCATTTTAATTAACCTGTGTGACAACCGTTATCGTTGCCTCGACTTAACTGACCCGCGGACAACGACAGCAGCCAGGACCACCAGTACAATGGTGACTGCCCCGTCGTCCCACCAAATCACTGTGGTTACCAACAAGGTGAACCGTCTCCTTACCTTGTCTCGCGTGTGCTCCTGGATGAGCTCGACTTTCGTGGTTTGGTAACTCTCGCGGCCAACGATCAGGGGCCAAGCACACCGGTACACTGGTCGTACCCTCCCTGTCATCCCGTCGCAATACCACTCGCGGACACCGTTGGGTCGCCCGACTTCTTACCTTTAAGGACACCAGTTGGTTCGAGTTCCTACCATTAAGTGAAACCAGGAGGTATCACCCTCGATGGCACACCTAAGGAGGTTTTACAGAGATATCAACGGAATGAACTAAAGAGGTAAACCTCGTATCATCCCGGTGATGCTACGCTACTGAGCCGACGAGAGTGAAATACGAGTCCATTCCACTCGTAAGCCAAACTCGAAGCGACTCGGCAGAGTCTCGCCGTTGTAGGTTCCCTAGGGCGTCTGCATTGATCCGTACCTGTTGCAGTTGTATATATTTTGTATCCGCGTCACTCCCAAAGTGATCACGACCCTCTATTCTAAACCTAGCTAACAATGCGCAGGGTTTACTGCTGAATAATGCATAATTAATAATAGGCAGCATAGGATTAAAGGAAGGTACATCAAGGGGCTACAATGACAGGCTATGCAATTGAATAGGTAAGCAACGTAGCAGCAGCAGTAACAATGCCTAGTGCAAGAAATGTACGGAAAGATAGGCGATATCTGGGGAAGGAAAATGGCTCTGCTTGCCTGGAAGCTTGATAGTAGGGGTACGGTCGTCGACGAAGTAGTTGTACTCAGCAGCGGTGTAGTCGACGGCAACAGCGGGGTCTATCGGAGATTAAGGGGGGGGGAAGAAACAGTAAATACACAACAAGCATATACAAACAGATGCATGACATGACAGATGAAATGTTAACGGTGTTCTAACGAAGTGCAATGCACGTTGCTCGGAGCGGGAATTCATCCGGGGATGAACGGCCAGCTCCGGGTGATTATCGGACAAGGTGTCCGGAGGGGGGAGATATCATGCCGGAGGTGTCGTGGACATCCGACACATGTGTGGGTGGTGTATCCGGGTTAGTTGATCTATTCCGAACAACTTTCGTGTTCGAAATAAATTCATCCGGGTACTTTAGCAATACCGGACAAATCATCGAACAGACGGTCCGGAGGGGGGGAAACGGTTCGACGTTTGGCATGTTCGAGGGGTGTGGTGGGACTATGAGTAACGTATTCGTAATCGTGGATCCGTTCTGAGTAACTTTGGTATACAAAAGTTTTTCATCTGGACAACTTTATCGGTACCGGGAATTATCGACAGACGGCCCGAAGGGGGGCATGTCGATGTCCGGTAAGTTAGAGGGGGGTGGTTGGTATATGGATGGCGTATTCGTATTCGGTATGTTTCTTTGATTAACTTTGATGTATAAAATATTTTCATCCGATTTACTGTTTAAAAGATATCGATTTTCCAAGTTTTAATCATTTTAAAAGAATTTCTGAATTTATTTTAATATTAAATAGACATTATCCAGAACAGCACTGGTTGACCAGTCAACTGACATGTGGGACCCACATGTCAGCCTCTGGTTATTAAAACAATTTATTTTATATTTTAAATAATGCACAGGACCCACATGTCATACTCTAATGATTATATGAATTCATTTTAATTATTTCTAAAAGCTGTGGGACCCAGCTGTCAGTGAGACATGCTTAATTTTAACAGTTTAGTTAATCCAGAGGGTTATTTAGAGGCCGGGACCCACATGTCATATTCACATAAAAAGCATTTTATTTAGCTTAAACAACCGTGGGGTCCACTTGTAAGTCTAATAGGGACAATCTAATATTAACTAGTTTTACTAATCCCTAAGTTAATGGCCTAGGGCCCATTGGTCAGGGACAGGGGAGGCTATTAGCGCTAACCGGGGTGGTTAGCTGCAGGCCATGCCCACGCCGGCAATGAGAGCCACGCCGGAGGACGTTCCGGCGAAGCTGGCTAGCCGGGGGCCGGGGCCGCGGCAGCCGGCGGCCGGTGGAAGGCGCGGCGGCCAGCACGGGCGCACGGCCGGTGCCCATGGCGGACACGGAGGCGAACGGAGCTCGACGCGACATAGACGGCGCCCTACGGCGACGAAACGAGAGGGGTGGAGGGGGAATCGAGGGGAGAGCTCACGAAGGGCGGAAGGGGCAGCAGCGGGCTCGGGGGAGGTGCCGGAGGTGACGGCGATGTCGCGTCGGCCGCGGGATGCAAGGAGGGGTCGGGGGAACTCGAGGGGGGTCCTGGCCTTGGCTTGGGGTGCAGCCGGCGTGGAGGAGTGCGCCAGTCCGATGGGATCAGTGGCTCGGCAAGGAGAGGCTCGGGGCTGGGCGGTGGCAAGAGTATGGCGACGCTGGCAACAGAGGCCGGCTCCTTCTCTCCAGATCGTGGGGGCCGGGAGAGCAGAGGGAGGGAGAGAGGTAGGGTAGGGGAAGGGGGCCTCCAGGGGGCGGGGTCCTTATCCCCTACGGGGCAGGTGAGGGGGGAGTAGGTAGGGGGGCCGGCGGCGTGGCCTCCCTGCCATGGCGCGTGCGACATGGGGAAGGTGGGGGGAGGGGAGTTGGTGGGGATGAGACAGGGGAGGGGAGAGAGAAGGGGGCTGGGCCCGGGGTGGGCCACGCTGGGGGGGACGGGAGTGGGCCTCGCCCAGTGGCGGGGTCCAGGGTTTTTTTTTCTTTGCTTTTGTTTCTTTTAATTTTTCTTTTCTGTTACCTTTCCAATGATGTTTACATTTTGTTTGACCATCTATTGAATTTTACAACACATGAAACAAACTCTAATATTATTGTTACAAGTTATAACAGTGCTACAAAAAGTTTGGTGGACATATAAAATCAATTGCATTTTTTTTAAAAGGGGTCAAATGCTACTGTTTTGCTATTGTTTTTATTTATTTACAATATTAAAACATTTTGATAAATCCCCAATTCATTTTTAATATGACCTATTGATTATTAGGCATTTTACAAAATTGCTTTCACAATTTTTAGTTCATTTAAAATTCCCACTTGTTTATTTAATTTACCATAGCCATTTAATAATTCCCAAACATTTATTTTTATTTCATATTACTATACCATTTTAATAAAACAACCATTGCTATATTATCATGGCCTAAGATTGCTAGGTATTTTATTTAATATGTTTCATTAACTTTGGTTTAACTATGATTTCCATTTATATGTTAATTTCCAAAACATCGGGGTAACCCCACAACATTGGTTCCATCATTAGCATTGGCTTGTGATTATTCAAATGGCTAGTTGGATTTGGTTTAACCATGGTCAAGTTGATGGACATGCATCCACAATCCTTGGAGCAAAGTTTTATAATTTACCCAATTTGAAAATTTTATCCGGGTTGGAAATTGACAGAGCTATGATCAAAGGTGATCATGGCTTGATCATCAACAGTAATGATCACTAACAGTGGAATCACTGTAGTGATTACTGTACTGGATCTGAGAGTGTTACAACATAGCAATAGTAGAAAGAATTACATAGATGCCTTGATGATGTAGGGTGGCTCACCAGGGCTAAGAAATGAAGAACAAGATTGGAGAGAAGAAATCACATAGCAACTGGTCATGGACCCATGGTCCAAGGGGAACTACTCACGACAAATCCGGAAAGCGCTCATGATGGTGGAGAAGCTCCCGGAGGTCAATCATCCCTCCGACAGGGTGCCGGGAAGAGGTCTTCTGGTGCTCTCGGTCTTGGAAACGCGGTGGCAGCGGAACATAGGTGAAAATCGTGATGTGGGGCTCTCTGTGATGGTTTTCGGAACAAGGAGTAAATATAGGCCGAAGGGGGAACCAGGGGGTGGACCCCTCCCCCCAGGCGACATGGTGGCGCGGCCAGAAGGGGGCCGCGACAGGTGGCCGCCTGGGTGGGCCCTAGCAACCCTCCGGCTCTCCTTTGGTGATCCAGAAGCTTCCGTCCTGCTAATTTTTTATCTGATTTTTGTGGAATTTTTGGAGCTCTGTAAATATGGATAAAAACATGCAACTTACAGACATCAGCAGACAGAAACTGGCACTGGGTGCACTGAGTTAGTAGGTTAGTCCAAATATGTGTAAAAGGATATAAAAGTGTAGAAAAACACATAGCAATGTCAACTAAAAGAGCATGGAACAAGAAGGAATTATAGATGCGTTTGGGAAGTATAAGGAGCCTACCTGCCGGGAGTAGCCGTTGCCAGAGAAGAAACTTTCGAAAGATGGCAGAGGATAGCATTGAGATAAGGCTCGGAACAAGATAAAAATCACTCGGGAAAGAAACTCAAGATTTCCAAAAAAGAATACCCAGGTTCTATTGGAAGCCAGGAAACCCGAGAATCTGAGACGAAACAATACCATAGTAGCATTTTCATAATAACATCACTCAGGAAGGTGCGAAAACTTGAACAACGAGATTAGACTGAAGAGCCCACGCAGTGCCGACTCAAGGAAACAAAGATGGTAAGCTAAAGAGGGAGCCCACGCAGCCCACGCAGTTCAACTGTTTCATACAGTCCGCGCTTTTGTCGATGTAGAGCGACAAGACCACTAGGTGTACTCAGCCAGTTCGATGCACACCAACCAACCCGCTGCTAGTAAAATATTGGTTCGATCCCGAAAACTCTTAATTGAGAACATAGATTTATTTTGAAAGAAGATAAGTTGAGAGATAAATCATTACGTAACTCTTCCTTACCAGAGGGAGGGAATAAAGAATAATAGATTTTCTGCTCTCCGTTAACTAACTTAGTAGCTACAAAATAATTTTCCTACCTAGATTCGAGTTCAACAGTAAAGGGATCATATGATTTGTAAATATCTGATATCAAGTTGTAAGAGCCAGTATACAGTACTATTCCAGATTGTAAGGTTTTGATCTAAATTCGGGGATGAAGCACATTTCGATCCCACCAAGACATATGATGCTACCATATGCCCCGGATTTTAACATTGATATCAGAACATTATAGCTATAAGGATACAACATATAATACAACTAGCATACAAGTGCCTTGCAATAAATACAACAACGGAAGATACATGTCTGAGTACAAACTATAAGAAAATTCCTAATAGGCAAAAAGAAAAGAATTGATCCCATAACCAGTCGGCTCCAAGATCCCCACCGGGATCCTCTAAACTAGTCATCGTCCAATGTCCATGAATTACCGTCTAGACACCAGGCATATAACTTCTCTGGATTCAACAAAATGATAGCATAAGGAAAAAAGCAAAATAAAATATAAAATGGAGACTAAAAATCATATAAATATAAGATTCCTAATCCACATGAAGTGTAGGATTTTTAGAAAATGACATGGGTCCATAATGCTTAAGTAATTTATTTTAAATGTGTTTGAGTTTGAATTAAAACCATCTAAACTACAAGCCCATTTTCTAAACATGATAAATCATGGAAATTTGCATGGAGTTAAATCATGGAAACACATGATAAAATACCAAAGGACATTCTTAGAGGATCAGAGATGGCAATAGGGGAAAATGGCAAAGCCAGAAAAAGAAGAAATGGAAGATTTTGAAATAATCTTTTTAAATAACATTAAAAATGCTTGAACATTTTTGTCACATGCATTATGGAAAATAAATTGCGTGCAAAGTTTCACACCAATGGGGAAAACTAAAAATACAATTTTCTAGAAATTGCTGATTTTGGGTTGTTAGACAAGCATGAAATCCAACCGTTGCGAGTGCTCTGACCGCGACCACTCATGGAGGCAAAGGTGGATGCTGGACGTCGATGGCGGGCTTAGGTTGTGTTTCCTACACAGCAAGTGGCCACAGACAAGCAACGGCTCGGTCGGAGCACGCAGAGGCACCGCCATTCACCAGACACCACCAACAAGCGTCAACACCATTGAATATGAGTGAAACATAAGTGTAGCCTAGAACTGGGCGTAAAATTTAAGATGCAAAAACGACCTTGTAACTAGGTGCTCGGTGCCTAGATCTGAAGGTCGGGGTGGTGGTTGCCATTCTACGGGCGAGGATAGAGACTAGCGCAATGGTGAGTGCTCATTGTAGCACCCAGAATCGGGGCGGTGACCCCTCTTCCTCGATTGCGGAAGACTCTTTGGTAGTGTGGGCGACTCAAGCACTGGACTCGAGGTGGTGACGTACGGCCTTTCGGAGGCTAGCAATGGTATGTGACGTCCGCTCTATCAACCGGTCGGGTTTGACACAACTTGACAGCTGACAAATGTGTATATTTGGAAGACGTCGAGCAATATTGCATGTCGTCGGCGGGTGAGCAACCAGCGGATGCTATGCACATTGTCCTATGGGGATGCGTCAAGTCATGCCTACTACCGGGACAGGTGATGCACGGTGGCTCTAGAAGAGGTGTCCTATCTAGCCTATTGTTGCTGAATCAAAGATGGTGCGAAAGTGGCGGGAGACATGCGGTATGTGATGTATTTTTCTTTCGGTGTCTTCTCTAGAGATATCTGATTATCGAGGAGCCGGTAGCCAGATGTAGGATGACGGTATAGGCGGTTTCAATGACGAGTTTACGCTTTGGTGCAAACACAAGATCTCTGATTAGGTTATGTCGACACGTGTTTGCGTTGTGTCCTTGTTGTAGGTGGTGAATTGAAGCTTGGCTTTGATGATGAAAATCTGAAGTTCAACCTCGGTTTGGATTCGTCATCATCGATGCGCGCACATGCGGTGATTACTTCTTCAAGGCGTAGTTTAGGAGTTGTGTACTTTTTTTCGTTTTAATTATGTTTTACTGGCTACCTGACGAAGTTACAATCACGAGGCATGTGGTTTCGTTTTCTTTCTCCTTTATTTCTGACTCGATGTTATTCGGTTGCTATAATCTACATTCTTAATACTATAATATGTGGTTATATGCATCGCTTGATGCAGATAGCAGGAATTAACCTCCTTTTCACATTTAAAATAGATGCTCAGTTTTTATTACGTGGGTATGTTGTACGCCTGTAAATAGATGGAATGAAAAACGGTAATCCAAATGAGGCCTAACAGGGAAACAAATTGCAGGATCTACTTGAAAAAGAAATGAAGGATGGCTTCGACGGGTGGAGCTAGCGGTGTAGAGGCCGGGATCTTGGAGGCTTGGAGCTCTGCATCGTTATCCACAAGCGAGCATCTGGATGGGTGCCTCTTTCTTTCCGCTTGCCCCCATTTCCGGAAAGAAAGCATGCAGGCGAAGGTGGCGAACAAGATGCATGTCGCGTCAGATCGCAAGTCAAAAAGATACACCATATAATTGAATCCTCCTGCTAGCTAGGTACAGTATTTGCACATTATTGTCCACGGTCGTCACCAAAACAAAGGCTAATCTGGGGCGAAAACTTCCAGAGTTCTGGTAGAGTAGAAAAAGCATGTTTTTAGCCGCAGCTAACTGGCTAATTAAGACATTTTACTGAATGTTTTATTTCAACGCTATATGGATAAGCTATTCATGGTGCATGTACGACTGTAGCTAGCCTCCCTCCAGCCCAGCGTGACATGATGCACGGCGGGCCGCCGCGTACGTACGCGACGGGCCAACAAATCGCCGGGGCCGGTCACGGCCGGAGGAGAGGTACGGTTGTTGGATGTCCGGGGCCGGCGGAGAGCGATGGCTGTCGGATTCGTCAAGAACCGTAGGCGCACTAGCAATGAAAGTTGTTGCGCCAGGCCAAGCCAATAGCTTAGCTGCAAAAAAGAAGAGGAAGAAGAAGAAAGAAGAGGGAGATGGAAGCATGCATGATGAACTGTCCCCGGCCACCAGCTAGCTAGTAGGCGATTACCAGCTGCATTATGTGACGCACCAGATATGTGGTGTGTCGCTTGCGGATTAACGACGTACATCCACGAAAACGATGTGTGCATGATGAATTAGTTTAGCACCAAAACGATGCTGTCGTCCACCAGCTAAGCTTCACTTCAGCATGCACTCGAAGATACGTTCAGTATGGTTTTCTCTTTACCAAGATATAGTACGATCCAGATGTGCGTAAGGAGCATTATCCATGGGCCATGCATGTGGGAGCGGCTCTTTCCGAATTAGACATTCTCAGTGTTCTGGACCATTTGGAAGCTTGGAATCACAATGCTCCTATTCATTCATATGGTAGCTTAAGGCATCTTCAATATTGATCCTTAAAATTGACACCCCATTTCGCGGATCGGGAGGATCAATCTACTCACACTGATGTGAGAGTCGGTCATCCAACCATAACTACAAATGTCTGCCAGAAGTTCAACCAAAATTAGATAAATTCACACAAACTTGAACGGAAATCATTAAAATTCAAATATAATTTGCTTAAACCAAACCTATTTTATGCAAATCGAACCATTATCACATGGAAACGATGTTAATAACCTAGTCTAAACTAGGTCGACGCCCGTCCACGGCGGCTGACGAGGGGGTGACCCCATGACTCTTATAGATGAGGGTACCTCGTGCGTATCAAGCTAGAGGGCCCGCTGAAAGCCTTGACCGGCCCACATGTGGCCCACTCGAGGCAACCGCCATAAGGAGTTCTCAACGATCATGAAAACCGCGACTTGGCGTCCAAGACTGAAGATAGATTAGAAAACCCTCTTTGTAAATCTAGACGGACTCCTTGCGACCCAGCCTAGTATATAAAGGCTGGGAGAGGGGGCGTCTAGGGCATCGGATCTCATAACTACATCTTCGGTCCCGAGCAATCTCGTTTGGACCTCCACTGTAATTGCCTCCATTATAATACAATCGAGCAGGAAGTGTTTTCTCCTGTTAGCCGACGAATATCGCCAACCTGCAAATCTCCTCTACGATCTAACCCAGGGTTCCTAACCACGGGATTTGCCGAGGTCAATCCTCGTCAATTGACGCCGTATGTGGGAATCGAACCCACGACCACATCGACTACGTCCTCTACACCGACACCGGGCGTCGTCGACTACGTCCGACGCGGAACTCCGACCACTGCATCAACTCCCTCCGCCGTATCAACTCCGTCCAGCGCGACGAGTCCTCTCAACCACTCGCCTGATAACTTCATCACGACAACCTTGCTGCGCAACTCCGCCGCCTCATCAACACTCGGGGGCTCGCGGACTTGGGGGCTGAACGTCGCAGTCACCATCACATCGACTCCGTCCTCTACACCGACACCGGCCGCGGCATCGACTACATTATCCGCATCAAGACCTTCCGCTACACCGACTCTGTTTTTCCACGTCGACTGCTCATCTTCGACATCCTCCGTCGCGTCGATCCTACGGCTAAGTTTCTTTACACTCTTGTATGCTATGATTCCAAAATCTATATGCGTTCTCGATCAGTAGCCAAAGACGACTACGCAGTCACACACAAACATCTGAGGGCTATAAAATCATACTGCTGGCTACGCAGTCGTGCAGAAACATCTGAGGGCTACAAAATCATCCTGCCGGCTACGCAGTCGTGCAGAAATATCTAAGGGCTAAAAAATCATCCTGTCGACTACGCGGTCGTGCAGAAACATATGAGGGCTTCAAAAATATTCTTTGGATCATGCTCAGTTTTATATGTTGTTTATTTGCATTCGTCAAAGTAGTGAGGCTGGGTACCAAAGGCCGCCCTTGTCTCCGGGTTCAACAAGTCTGGCATCGCGTCCCTGTTACCCGGCAAGGGTATGTCGCCGGAGGTCCTACTCACAAAAAGACACGCATAAACATTATATGCTGCTACATTATCCACTTAACAAATGTGCAATTTCTACAAATCACGTACCTTACAATTATTTTGTATATCGCGCAAATACATCTTAATAAAGTTGCACCTTTTTCTCCTTCTCAGCAAGTACTCGGCGGCTGGGCGCTCTCGTGACGCAGCAAGGCCAACCTCCTCGTCCACGACCGGTCTCTACAACAACTCACGCCTACGGCGCAAGACCCGAGTCGAGCACTTCCTCGGATGACAATCACTCGACAACGAAAAAGTCTTGAGTCGATGCCCGACTCTACGAGTCAAACATAGCCTCGAGGGCTACTCCCATCTGGAGCACTGACGCGCACCCGACGAGCACCACTCACGCATCCGACAAGAATGACGGGGTTAGATTAACAACAACTTGAGTCTATGCCCGACTCTACGAGTCACACATAGCCTCGGGGGATACTCCCATCGGGAGCGATGACACGCACCCGACGACCGCCAAACTCGACTGCAATTTCGATGCTTCATCCAAATACTCCCATCGAGAGCATACTCATGACACCTTCGACTTCTCATCAGCAAATGATGTATGGATCCTCAGCAGAATTGATCATGTTACCTGTACAAGACCATTCACCTGACGAAGGTTTGAGTGCTCACTCGAAGACGACAAACTATCGCCAGAAGATCCCGAAATGTTCAAGTGCTCACTCGACAAACTTGTGAGTGATCACACGACTCTCAAAGGCGACACACACCACGACTTCTACTGCAGATTTGAGTCCCTGCGCGACTCTTCGAGTCCCCACGGACCGCGCCAATTGACGAGGATCAGCCTCGGCAAATCCTAGGGTTAGGGACCCTAGGTTTCGTGTAGGAGGAGGAGAGCGACGTGGTCGCGCGTTGGAGGATTCGGACGGTGGACAAGCGACACATGGGGCACGATTTACCCAGCTTCAGGCCCCCGGAGGGAAAACCCTACATGTTGCTTGTCTGATCTTGTATTGATGATGATGTACAAGGGTGTCGCGAGGGCTTTGGTGGAGAGAGATATGTCTAGTCCTATGCGTGGTGATTGATTTGTGAGTTGCCTAGAGAGGTGCCCCTACCTCGCTTTATATAGATAGCCAGGTAGGGGTTTACATGAGTCCTAGTTGACTACAAGTAGGAGTCCTTGTATTGCGCCTCAAGTCTTGGGCTTCACATCTTATTCCATCATGTCGGTGTCCACGAGTGGGCATCTGGTGGGCCGCCAGCCATGACATGCACCAGGTACCCTCACGATGAGGATTCGATGGGGTAACCCCTCGTCAGCAGCCGAAAGAAGCTACATGATTTGCAGCCGCTTCTGGTCGTTCCAGGTCATTGGTCGAGAAGCTCCCGGAACATGGCGGCCAGCCGACAAAGAAGCTCAGTGCAGCTCCGGGGTAGCAGGCACAAAAAGTACGGAAGTCCAATCTTCTGTACAAATATGCTTCATCTTAGGGGTTTAGTTGAAGATGCAGGATGCCAACCCAAGGAAAAGGGCATCCCGGTTGGCAAGAAAACGTCCATGGATCTTGTGCTTCAGTCCGCTTCCATCACGAGACAGAAGCATGAAGGGACTGCTCATGTAGGAGCTCCGTGTGAGCCTTCCGCTGGAGCACAACTTTTGCACGTCATAGTCATCCGGTGTGCAACCCTCCGGTGGGGATATGTGTTGCATGTAATCGTTGCTTGCATCACCGTTGCACCTGGATTTTTGAGGATAGTTGCTGAATATAATCGATGTTGCTGGGCCTGTGAACCGGCCTCTATCCCACAAGAGCCTAGATCTCCCCATCATGGTGGAGGTGGAGGAATAATAAAGGACAATGGGCGGTGTGTGGTGTGTTCTATGGTATTGCAAGGGTACGTATAAACAACGAGCGTCATCTAGGATAGCGGAGCGGTTGGTTTGAATGTGGGACACTGGAGTGGATTTCTCGATCGCCGCACTTGTTTAATGCTAGAAGATGGTGGATGGGTAGTCGTCCCGTCGCGCCTCTCCTGCATTGAACATGTGCGGATATCATGGCTCTAGAACGCAGTGTTGTTCGTCTCTCCAAGTAACGTTCATGTCAACACTGACTGGGCATCAACGCCGACCGCGGTGGCCAGTCGCGCATGAGCTCGTCCAGCATTGAAAGCATATTTAGTATCATGTAGGCAATAATCCTCTTCTTATCTCTATCCCTAGATCCACTCACTAGTAGAAAAAATATTATCCCCAACTTTAATTATTGGTGCGTTAAATTTAATCCATGTTAGGGCTATTTTTTTAAATACTGCTGGCGTCCCACTTTTTCGTAGATCGGTTTAATAATGTGCAATGCAGATGCATTGAGTTGATCATCAACCACCTCTCTTGGAGTCAAGTTCCTTGGATTGTATAGATAGAATCCATCTTCAATGATTCTCCATAGTTGCATCGAAGAGCTACTACTATGAGACTCCATAAGAAATACCCAATTAGGATATTCAGTTTCTCCAAATATGGTGGAGTACCAAGATGTGTAATATGAGGCATAGGAAATGTTAGGGGACCATATGTGGTTGGTGGGGGGGACCGCCACATTAGCACCCGAACTATTTCTACCAAGGGATGGATTAGGTGGGTCCTTACTACCACCATCTAGGCTTTGAGATGTATCATCTTGCACGTCCCAAGCATTAACTTCGACTGCGGGGGCGGTGGTAATTTGAGGAACATCGGTAAGTTTGAGGTAGGAGTCCAACATAGTCTTCATCACATCAATCATGGAGATTTTAAGTGAAAACATGGCTTCATTGAATCCTCACATGTGATGGTTGAAGCATCATGTTGAAACTAGTGGATCCAAAAGGGTGTTGGATATATGCTCTAGAGGCAAATAATATATGATTATTGCAATATATCTAAGCAAGTTCATAACCAGTTTCATACCGTGCTAGAACTGTATCAGTGAAACAATGATACAGGTGTGGTATAGAAAACCCCAGAGTTCCTAGTTAGCCTCTATATCAATAACTAGTTCATGGTCAACATGATCGTCGTGGTTTCACGATCATGGACAATTAAGTCTCTTGACTATGAGGTCACCTCACTGGATGAGTGACGTGATGAAAATTACCCAAAGCAACCATTACAGCATGATCAATCTTATGAAGGTTCAGTGTTGTAATTACAGAACGTAGTAGACCGTTCCTTTGACCGTGAGTACGTGAATAATTGCTATCTACTCGGATGCTTTAACTTACATCCCACCACCTGACTGAAATATGCGGGTCATAACAGTTGTATCTTGGGTATTCCGTGGAGCTATGTTGAGGAGTATTGTTACAAGAGCGGGATTTGTCAATCCATGTAATGGATAGATACTCGGGGCCCACTCGGTGAGGTTCCATCCATAAAGCTGCAGCGTGTGACTAGGTCACGGGGATGAATATCACGGGAACGAGTGAATAAGGATTCGTTCAGAACGAGGTTGAACCAGACATAGGATGTCACTGATCGAATCTCGGAACAATCCAGTATCGCTGACAAAGGGGATGCTATACGACGTAAGGTCCAATCGGTGTTGATATCCGGAATGCACAGGGGTCATTATGGGCATCCATGTCCCGCTGATGATCATTGACCGTAGCCTCATCTCGGTCATGACTGGAGTGTTATCGGACCGTAGGGTAACACACCTAAGGGCTCGATGAAATCGGAGACCTTTTTCGGAACTATCGAAGTAACCAGAGAATAAAGGAAACAGCATCGGAGAAGTTCCGAATTGAACCGAAGGAGTTTTAGAGTGATCCGGAAGGTGTTCTGGAGCACCGGGAGAAGGAATAATATGTTTTAGTTATTAATTAATTGAATTAATAATTAAAAACATTTTATTTATAATTAAAAAGTGTTATGGGCCTTATTTATGAAAGAGGCCCATTAGGGAAATAAAAGGGAAAAAAGAAAAAGGAAAGAAGGGGGGTGCCATGGGCCCTAGGGCCCATGAGGGTGGCGCACCCCTCCCCCCCTTGGCCGGCCACCTCTCCCTAGCAAGGGGCTTTAGTCCCACCTTTCTAGGGGAGAGGGTTTGACTCCCTCCCCTCTGCCTATATATAGATGGGCAGGGTGCACATATTTAATACACAATAATTCGTGATAAATTCATATTTACTCCAAATTGAGATCGGTTTTCTCCGGTCTTCTCTCCTTCCTCGTCTCTTCCACGGTGGGCTCCCTAGTGTGAGCTTGTACTGCAATTGAGGCATCTCTTCTAGAATCGGAGGCCGTCGTGCTGCCGAAGCTCCGTCCGGAGGTCTGCTTCTGCCACCTTCGCTGGATCGGAGAACGGAGGTCGTCATCGAGTCTCGTACAAGTGCGAGTACTATGAGGTGCTACACGTGTGGCACTACACCCATCCGGGTGCTCAACACAGCCAGGGAGTTGTGAACTTCGTTCGGCTACATCAACCACGCTTGCGGGAACGTTTCCCGCGCAACGGACTACACCCCGAAGTATGTTATTCCGCACTCCTTTCCGTTACGGTAATACGGCTAGCTAGATCTTGGGTTATGGGAAACGCTAGTTAGGAAAAATTTGTGTTTTCCGCTGGGAACCCCAACAAAGGGTTCTCGTTGGTTTTATCTATTGACATCCTTTTTCTGTGGTAAAGCCTTTAATAAAGAGGCGAAGCTCTGGTACCAATTGAAAAGATTGGGATGTCGACTAGAGGGGGGTGAATAGGTACGTGACTAACAAATCTTATCTTAACTTTACCAATTAGGCTTAGTAATAAGACAAGTTGTCTAGACATGCAACTAGGTGGACAACCTAAATGACAAGTAATGAGCACAAGCAATCATATACTATATACAAATAGTGATGCAAGAAACTTGAATGAAAATGATAGACATAACCGCAAGTGGACACAAGGATGTGATTTTTCCGAAGTTCCTTACCTGTGGGGGAGTATGTATATGTTTGGAGATCAGGTGATGAGGACATCTCTACTAATGTTACACCCACATCTTCACCAACTACACATACTGGACCAGTTACTAGAGCACGCGCACGTCAACTAAATTATCAGGTACTTTCGTTTCTTGCGAATCCTTCTAATGTTCAGGAACATATGATGCTGCCTAAATTAGATACTTTTGTTTGTCTTATGAATGAAGGACCTAGCATGGATAAGGAGGATGGTCATTGGAGTGGGATCAAGCATGGAGAAAGAGGTGCGCGCGCGGGAAAGGACAAGGGAGCTTCAAGTGGTGACTTTTGCACTTTGAGGCCACCATAAGGCGTGCATCAAGACTTGGACGAGAGACACAAGATTCCACATTAATAATTTCGTCCAAGGGTTATTATAGGTGCTGCGTCACCTTATTATTGGGCCAGGCCCATGTAATTTCGAAATACCACATTATAGGCTGTTTTTAGAGTCCGTATGTGTGGGGAAACCGAGTTAGGGTTGTTTTCGGACCCCACCTCCAAGGGGTCATGAAAATCCCCTCTGTTCCCCCATATATACAGCCCTTAGGGCGTCGTTTAGACTTGGGTTTTAATTAGATTTAAGTTATCCATAGCCGCAACTTCGAGTTCTTCGTTTGTGTCGTCCGACCAGGCCAAGACCGCATTGGAACCCCAACTTCTGTTAATCATTCATCTTATATTCGCAATATCCAGATTGCTTTTCTTAGTTCTTGCTTGTTCTTTCGATTGCTTGCAGGAATTAGACCTTCGTGGTCAGGTTGATCGTGCATCCGCGGGATCAATAACCTCTCGGAGTTGGTTTAGCGATCGCTAAGGCGCAACGTCTTCCCACGTTCGTAGTCGGGTCGTGAAAGTCGTCTCCACCATAATCGATCTCCATCATCTCATCGAAACATCGGGACACCTTCGCCTCTATCAAGTGGTATCAGATTTCCAGGTTGATCGGTGAGATTTCCCAGTTTTTCGTAGTCTAGATTACTTCTGTTCTTCATACCTACAGTCCACGAAAAAGCCAAAAAAAATTTAGGGTTAGATCATCACGTCCCAAAACAGTCCGAGCCTTTGTCCAGTTTTCTTTACAGTAGTTTGCATTGTTGAATTTGCGGTTGCATCGTTGTGTCGAGTTGCTGATCTTAGCGTCTAGTTACCTTAGAGTTTCGAGTTCTGATCACAGTTTGTCATGCCGCCGCCGCACAGTAGTACACCACCACGTTCCGCCAATCCGAGTCCAGATACACCACCACGTTCCGCCAAGCCGAGTCCTTACACACCACCACAACCTACCGATCCGAGTTGAGTTCCATCACCGTTCGGTTTTTTATCTTTCCGAAACCAGAATAGTTGAGTTGATTAGAGTCGGATTTCACCAATCTTTCGTCGTACGTAGAAGGGGGTGATTTCCAAAAAAAACAAAAAAGTCTGGCACGCTTTCCAGAGCAGTTTTTAGGCCAAAAAATTCAGGGGTGAAAAAATTTCGTGCCCATACCTTCCTTAGGTCCAGAAACTCATTTTGAGACGTTCGCTACCATAGTGATTTTTTCGCACTTTTTCAGCCACCGCAGTCCCGCATCGCAAAAAAAAAGAGAAAAAAATTCAAAGAGTGCTTCTCAGTTGTTTACGTGCCGCGTCGTGCTTTCGTTGGTGTATTAGGCTCGCGTCTCTAGTATGGTCTAGCCTAGGATCAGCACAGTACCGACGTTGAGTGTTTATTCAGCTTTGCATCTCTGTTTTGATTACTGTTGATCTTTTTGCTACCATATTTGTCAAGCCTACCTACAGCTCCACATATATTCTACTTCGTGCGATTGACACCTCCTGGCCATCGCTCTACCACATCTCTGAGAGTTTTGACCCGTTGGTTGTACATCACCACCTGCTGCTAGGTAAGAATCGGTAAGAACGAAAGAAAAGCTTGACGGATTTGTGCTTTCCACCACCCCACATCCCATTAGTAGAAGTAGGATCATATTTCTGTGTGTTTTCTATTTATGATAACCATGCCAGGATCCCATGATGAAGTGGCGCGGGATGCACCCGATTGGGAGAATATGACAAACAAAGCGTTACATGATAAATTTGCACAAATGATGTCTGAACAGGTGAATGACATCGAGAACAGATTTACAGAGGCGATTGATGGTGTGGAGAAGATGATCGACACCAAGCTTGACGCCAAGTTTACTGAGTTGCTCGCACGCCTACCTGCACAGCCTGCGGCCGCTCCAGCACAGCCACCGCCACCACCACGTGCACGACGTATTCTGTTTCCGGGAAGACAAGTTGCTGGTGCTCCTGCTGCTGCTGCAGTTGCTGCTACTGCTGCTGCTTCTGACGTCGGCCAGGACGACAACTACGAGGGTGATTACGAGGAGGAGGTGGAACAGGAAGCGGCCTATGAGCAGCCAGCTGGACGTCCACGTCCCAACATTCGCCACGGTTGACACCAACCACCCCCTCAGGTACGCGATGATGAACATGTGCCTAAAATTAAATTGAATCTTAAGCAGTTTGAGGGTAGATATATTCCTGATGCTTATCTTACTTGGGAGTTAGAAACTGAACAACGCTTTACATGTTTACAATATCCTGAGAATAGACGTGTTACTGCTGCTGTTTGTGAATTCACGGGGTTTGCATCTATTTGGTGGTCTGAACATTGTAGATTGCATGCTAATAATATTCCAACTACTTGGGCTGCTTTAAAAGATGCTATGCGTACTCGTTGGGTTCCTCCTTATTATCAACGTGAATTGCTACAAAAATTACAGCGTTTGAGACAAGGCAAAAATTCTGTAGAGGAATATTATCAAGAATTACAAACTGGATTGATTAGATGTGGCCTAGTAGAGGATAATGAAGCTATGCTTGAACGTTTTATGGGTGGCTTAAACAGGGAGATACAAACTATTCTAGAATACAAGGACTATGCTACTATTACTCGTTTGTTTCATCTTGCTTGTAAAGCTGAACGTGAAGTGCAGGATCGACAGGCTGTTACGAGACCTAACTTTTCTGCAGGACGAAATACATCATGGACATCGCGTGGACCTTCTACATCCACACGTCCTGCTACACCACCATCTACTTCAGCCGCTCATTCTTACAGGGAGCCACCAAACAGCCAGCACCAGCATTCAAGGGTGCACAGAGTGGTCCAGCGGCGAGTTCTTCTTCATCCATGGCTTCCACAGGGCAAACACGAGATCGTGATATTAAATTTCGCAGGTGCCAAGGTAGAGGTCACTTCGCAAAAGACTGTCCCTCCAAGCGTGTGATGATTATTATGGCGGATGGTGGGTATGAGTCAGCGAGTGACTTTGATGAGGAGACTTTAGTTCTCATTGCTCATGAGGAACAGGGTGCCCATGATGATGCTCATGATATAGAGTATATGGCTCCTGATGATGCAGATAAATATGCTAGTTTGGTTGCTCAACGTGTGTTAAGTGTGCAGGTAACGAAGGCTGAGCAAAACCAGAGGCATAATTTGTTCCACACAAAGGGAGTGGTGAAAGAACGTTCGGTTCGCATCATCATTGACGGAGGGAGTTGCAACAACTTGGCTAGCATGGAGTTGGTGGAGAAGCTATCTCTCACCACAAGACCACACCCCCATCCGTACTATATTCAGTGGTTTAACAATAGTGGTAAGATTAAGGTAACGCGTTCTGTTCGTGTGCACTTTAGCATTGCTGCATATGCTGATTATGTGGATTGTGATGTGGTACCCATGCAAGCATGCTCTCTTTTACTTGGTAGACCATGGCAATTTGATAGGAATGTTGTACACCATGGTAGGACAAATCAGTTTACTCTGGTTCATCAGGATAAAAATATTGCTTTACTTCCTATGTCTCCTGAACAAATTGTGAAAGATGATCTTGCTACAGCTAGTAAAGCTAAACACGAGAAGAATAAGAGTAAAAATGAGATAGCAGCTAAAGAATTTGAGCAACAACATAAGACTAATAGCAAATCTTCTTCTGTTGTTTCTAATGAAATTAAATTGACTAGTCCAACTTTGCTTGCTACTAAGGTTGATATTTCAGATTTGGATGTTAGTCAATATGTGTGCTATGCTTTTGTGTGCAAAGAAGCTTTGTTTTCATTTGAGGAATTGCCTCCTTCTTTGCCTCCTGTTGTCACTGACCTTTTGCAGGAGTTTATTGACGTCTTTCCACAAGACGTACCACCGGGATTAGCACCTATTCGAGGGATTGAGCATCAGATTGACTTAATTCCCGGTGCTTCACTGCCCAACCGTGCGCCATACCGTACCAATCCGGAGGAGACAAAGGAGATTCAGCGTCAAGTACAAGAGCTACTCGACAAAGGTTACATACGTGAATCCCTTAGTCCTTGTGTTGTTCCTGTTATATTAGTGCCTAAAAAGGATGGAACATGGCGTATGTGTGTTGATTGTCGAGCCATTAACAATATTACCATTCGTTATCGTCATCCTATTCCTAGGTTAGATGATATTCTTGATGAATTAAGTGGCTCTACCATGTTTTCCAAAGTTGATTTGCGTAGTGGATACCATCAAATTCACATGAAATTAGGAGATGAATGGAAAACGGCATTTAAAACTAAGTTTGGATTATATGAGTGGTTAGTCATGCCTTTTGGGTTAACTAATGCACCTAGCACTTTCATGAGATTAATGAACGAGGTTTTACGTGCTTTCATTGGACGATTTGTGGTAGTCTATTTTGATGATATACTGATTTATAGAAAATCTTTGGAGGAACATTTGGATCATTTACGTGCTGTTTTATTGCTCTACGTAATGCACGTTTGTTTGGTAACCTTGGGAAGTGCACCTTTTGCACCGACCGAGTATCGTTTCTTGGCTATGTTGTTACTCCGCAGGGAATTGAAGTTGATAAAGCCAAGATCGAGGCGATTGAGAGTTGGCCGCAGCCCAAAACGGTCACACAAGTGAGGAGTTTTCTTGGACTCGCTGGATTCTATAGGCGTTTTGTGAGAGATTTCAGCACCATTGCTGCACCTCTCAATGAGCTTACACGCAAGGATGTGCCTTTTACTTGGGGTACCGCACAGGAAGAAGCCTTCACGGTATTGAAAGATAAGTTAACACATGCTCCTTTGCTCCAACTTCCTGATTTTAATAAGACTTTTGAGCTTGAATGCGATGCTAGTGGGATTGGTTTGGGAGGTGTGTTATTACAAGATGCTAAACCTGTTGCATACTTTTCTGAAAAATTGAGTGGGCCTAGTCTGAACTATTCTACTTATGATAAGGAATTATATGCTCTTGTTCGGACATTAGAAACTTGGCAACATTATTTATGGCCCAAAGAATTTGTTATACATTCTGATCATGAACCTTTGAAACACATAAGAAGTCAAGCAAAACTTAATCGTAGACATGCTAAGTGGGTTGAATTTATTGAGACTTTCCCTTATGTCATTAAACACAAGAAGGGGAAAGATAATATTATTGCTGATGCTTTGTCTCGTCGTTATACTATGCTTTCACAACTTGACTTCAAGATATTCGGTTTAGAGACAATCAAAGATCAATATGTAAATGATGCAGAATTTAAAGATGTATTGCAGAATTGTAGAGAGGGTAGAACATGGAACAAGTTTGTGCTTAATGATGGATTTGTGTTCCGTTCTAACAAGCTATGCAATCCAGCTAACTCTATTCGTCTTTTGTTGTTGCAGGAGGCGCATGGAGGAGGATTAATGGGACACTTTGGCGTGAAGAAGACGGAGGACGTACTTGGTACACACTTCTTTTGGCCAAAGATGAGACGGGATGTTGAGCGTTTTGTTGCTCGCTGCACTACATGTCAAAAAGCTAAGTCACGACTCAATCCTCATGGTTTATACATGCCTTGACCTGTACCTAGTGTTCCGTGGGAGGACATATCCATGGACTTTGTTTTAGGCTTGCCTCGAACAAAGAAGGGGAGGGATAGCATATTTGTTGTCGTGGATAGATTTTCTAAGATGGCACATTTTATACCATGTCATAAAAGCGATGATGCTGCTAATGTTGCTGATTTATTCTTTCGTGAGATTATTCGCTTACATGGTGTGCCCAATACTATTGTCTCGGATCGTGATACTAAGTTTCTTAGCCATTTTTGGAGATGCTTATGGGCTAAGTTGGGGACTAAACTACTTTTTAGTACTACCTGTCATCCCCAAACTGATGGACAAACTGAAGTAGTCAATAGGACTTTGTCTACTATGCTTAGGGCTGTTTTAAAGAGTAACTTGAAAATGTGGGAAGAATGTTTACCTCATATTGAATTTGCTTATAATCTTTCATTTCATTCTACCACTAAAATGTGCCCTTTTGAGATTGTTTATGGTTTTCTACCTCGTGCACCTATTGATTTGCTGCCTCTTCCATCTTCGGAGAAGGTTAATTTTGATGCTAAGCAACGTGCTGAATTGATATTAAAAATGCATGAGTTAACTAAAGAAAACATTGAGAAAATGAATGCTAGATACAAGCTTGCTGGTGATAAGGGTAGAAAGAATGTTGTGTTTGAACCAGGAGATCTTGTTTGGTTACATCTACGTAAAGATAGGTTTCCTGATTTGCGCAAGTCTAAGTTAATGCCACGAGCTGATGGTCCCTTTAAGGTTTTACAGAAAATTAATGATAATGCATATAAACTTGAGCTACCTGCAGATTTTGGGGTTAGTCCCACATTTAACATTGCAGATTTGAAACCTTATTTGGGAGAAGATGATGAGCTTCCGTCGAGGACGACTTCAATTCAAGAAGGGGAGGATGATGAGGATATCTCTACTAATGTTACACCCACATCTTCACCAACTACACATACTGGACCAGTTACTAGAGCACGCGCACGTCAACTAAATTATCAGGTACTTTCATTTCTTGCGAATCCTTCTAATGTTCAGGAACATATGATGCTGCCTAAATTAGATACTTTTGTTTGTCTTATGAATGAAGGACCTAGCATGGATAAGGAGGATGGTCATTGGAGCGGGATCAAGCATGGAGAAGGAGGTGCGTGCGCGGGAAAGGACAAGGGAGCTTCCAGTGGTGACTTTCGCACTTTGAGGCCACCATAAGGCGTGCATGAAGACTTGGATGAGAGACACAAGATTCCACATTAATAATTTTGTCCAAGGGTTATTATAGGTGCTGCGTCACCTTATTATTGGGCCAGGCCCATGTAATTTCGAAATACCACATTATAGGCTGTTTTTAGAGTCCGTATGTGTGGGGAAACCGAGTTAGGGTTGTTTTCGGACCCCACCTCCAAGGGGTCACGAAAATCCCCTCTGTTCCCCCATATATACAGCCCTTAGGGCGTCGTTTAGACTTGGGTTTTAATTAGATTTAAGTTAGCCATAGCCGCAACTTCGAGTTCTTCGTTTGTGTCGTCCGACCAGGCCAAGACCGCATTGGAACCCCAACTTCTGTTAATCATTCATCTTATATTCGCAATATCCAGATTGCTTTTCTTAGTTCTTGCTTGTTCTTTCGATTGCTTGCAGGAATTAGACCTTCGTGGTCAGGTTGATCGTGCATCCGCGGGATCAATAACCTCTCGGAGTTGGTTTAGCGATCGCTAAGGCGCAACATCTTCGCACGTTCGTAGTCGGGTCGTGAAAGTCGTCTCCACCATAATCATTCTCCATCATCTCATCGAAACATCGGGACACCTTCGCCTCTATCATCAGGTGTGATGGCACGATGCACACCAAGTGTCGCAACAAATCACCTAATCTCCACACGCCTTCGCACAATGCAAGGTGTCCTGTATCCACTAATGATGCCTTGACGCGGCACACGAAAGCTATACAAGCAAGGAAGGGGTGAACTCCATAACTCAATTGGAGGCTCCCAACAATACCACAAAGCTTCACCATAATGAATTGTTTCTCCGAAGTGACGAAAAGCTCCTAGGATGTTCAAACACCCAAGAGTAACAAGACTTGGTAGGATTTAGCAGGCAAACAACGAATTTTGGATTTGTGTAGATGGAAGTTTAGATCGCGTATTCCTCTTGCTCCTACCAAAACATGGTGTGAATCGGTAGGCTAGAGAGGGATCAATCGAAGTTTAAAGCTTTTAGATCAATGGAGAAATGGATTTGAGTTCGTCATTCTCCAAAGGTAGAAGAAGAGGCTATATATATGAATCCCTAAAATCTTCCCGTTGGATACTTACAGAAAAAAACATATGTCCCGACATAGGTTGGATGTTCTGACTAGTCCGACACTCTGACGTCATATGCTCCGAGGCGGCATCGGACCTGTGCATAGACTTTTGTAGTTGCACGTCGGAGGTTGTTTCATAGTATCTGTCTAGGCATCCAACAAGTTGGATGTTCCAACATATCCTTCGAGGTAGCACCCGACATGTGCAAGGTCTTTTCTCGTTGCACGTTGGAGGTTGCTTCGTAGTATCTGTCTGAGCATCCGACAAGTCGGATGTTCAAACTCATCATCTGACTTTCCTACAAGAACCCAACAAGAGAAAAACAGGTGATCTCTTTCTCAAGTATGATGTGGGGATGGGGGTTTGGATTTGGTTACACTTATTGATAGAGGCGAAGGTGTCCCGATGTTTCGATGAGATGGTGGAGATCGATTATGGTGGAGACGACTTTCACGATCCGACTACGAACGTGCGAAGACGTTGCGCCTTAGCGATCGCTAAACCAACTCCGAGAGGTTATTGATCCCGCGGATGCACGATCAACCTGACCACGAAGGTCTAATTCCTGCAAGCAATCGAAGAACAAGCAAGAACTAAGAATTGCAATCTGGATATTGCGAATATAAGATGAATGATTACGAAAGTTGGGGTTCCAATGAGGTCTTGGCCTGGTCGGATGACACAAACGAAGAGCTCGAAGTTGCGGCTATGGCTAACTTAAATCTAATTAAAACCCAAGTCTAAACGACGCCCTAAGGGCTGTATATATGGGGGAACAGAGGGGAATTTCGTGGCCCCTTGGAGGTGGGGTCCGAAAACAACCCTAACTCGGTTTCCCCACACATATGGACTCTAAAAACAGCCTATAATGTGGTATTTCGAAATTACATGGGCCCAACCCAATATTAAGGTGACGCAGCACCTATAATTTCCCTTGGACGAAAATAATGAAGTGACATCTCGCGTATTTCGTCCAAGACTTCATGCGCGCCTTATGATGGCTTCAAAGTGTGATAATCACCACTGGAAGCTCCATTGTACTTTCCCGCGCGCGCACCTTCTTCTCCATGCTTGATCCCGCTCCAATGACCATCCTTCTTGTCCATGCTAGGTCCTTCATTCATAAGCAAAACAGAAGTATCTAATTTAGGCAGCATCATATGTTCATGAACAATAGAAGGATTCACAAGAAACGAAAGTACCTGATAATTTAGTTGACGTGCACGTGCTCTAGTAACTGGTCCAGTATGTGTAGTTGGTGAGGATATGGGTGCAACATTAGTAGGGATGTCCTCATCATCCTCCCCTTCTTGAATTGAAGTCGTCCTCGATGGAAGCTCATCATCTTCTCCCAAATAAGGTTTCAAATCTGCAATGTTAAATGTGGGACTAACCCCAAAATCTGCAGGTAGCTCAAGTTTATATGCATTATCATTAATTTTCTGTAAAACCTTAAAGGGACCATCAGCTCGTGGCATTAACTTAGACTTGCACAAATCAGGAAACCTATCTTTACGTAGATTTAACCAAACAAGATCTCCTGGTTCAAACACAACATGCTTTCTACCCTTATCACCAGCAAGCTTGTATCTAGCATTCATTTTCTCAATGTTTTCTTTAGTTAACTCATGCATTTTTAATATCAATTCAGCACGTTGCTTAGCATCAAAATTAACCTTCTCCGAAGATGGAAGAGGCAGCAAATCAATAGGCGCACGAGGTAGAAAACCATAAAAAATCTCAAAAGGGCACATTTTAGTGGTAGAATGAAATGAACGATTATAAGCAAATTCTATATGAGGTAAACATTCTTCCCACATTTTCAAGTTACTTTTTAAAACAGCCCTAAGCATAGTAGACAAAGTCCTATTGACTACTTCAGTTTGTCCATCAGTTTGGGGATGACAGGTAGTACTAAAAAGTAGTTTAGTCCCCAACTTAGCCCATAAGCATCTCCAAAAATGGCTAAGAAACTTAGTATCACGATCCGAGACAATAGTATTGGGCACACCATGTAAGCGAATAATCTCACGAAAGAATAAATCAGCAACATTAGCAGCATCATCGCTTTTATGACATGGTATAAAATGTGTCATCTTAGAAAATCTATCCACGACAACAAATATGCTATCCCTCCCCTTCTTTGTTCGAGGCAAGCCTAAAACAAAGTCCATGGATATCTCCTCCCACGGAACACTAGGTACAGGTCAAGGCATGTATAAACCATGAGGATTGAGTCGTGACTTAGCTTTTTGACATGTAGTGCAGCGAGCAACAAAACGCTCAACATCCCGTCTCATCTTTGGCCAAAAGAAGTGTGTACCAAGTACGTCCTCCGTCTTCTTCACGCCAAAGTGTCCCATTAATCCTCCTCCATGCGCCTCCTGCAACAACAAAAGACGAATAGAGCTAGCTGGAATGCATAGCTTGTTAGAACGGAACACAAACCCATCATTAAGGACAAACTTGTTCCATGTTCTACCCTCTCTACAATTCTGCAATACATCTTTAAATTCTGCATCATTTACATATTGATCTTTGATTGTCTCTAAACCGAATATCTTGAAGTCAAGTTGTGAAAGCATAGTATAACGACGAGACAAAGCATCAGCAATAATATTATCTTTCCCCTTCTTGTGTTTAATGACATAAGGGAAAGTCTCAATAAATTCAACCCACTTAGCATGTCTACGATTAAGTTTTGCTTGACTTCTTATGTGTTTCAAAGATTCATGATCAGAATGTATAACAAATTCTTTGGGCCATAAATAATGTTGCCAAGTTTCTAATGTCCGAACAAGATCATATAATTCCTTATCATAAGTAGAATAGTTCAGACTAGGCCCACTCAATTTTTCAGAAAAGTATGCAACAGGTTTAGCATCTTGTAATAACACACCTCCCAAACCAATCCCACTAGCATCGCATTCAAGCTCAAAAGTCTTATTAAAATCAGGAAGTTGGAGCAAAGGAGCATGTGTTAACTTATCTTTCAATACCGCGAAGGCTTCTTCCTGTGCGGTACCCCAAGTAAAAGGCACATCCTTGCGTGTAAGATCATTGAGAGGTGCAGCAATGGTGCTGAAATCTCTCACAAAACGCCTATAGAATCCAGCGAGTCCAAGAAAACTCCTCACTTGTGTGACCGTTTTGGGCTGCGGCCAACTCTCAATCGCCTCGATCTTGGCTTTATCAACTTCAATTCCCTGCGGAGTAATGTAACACCCTCAGAATCAGTAACAGTAATCACTACAGTGATTCCACTGTTACTGATCATTACCATTGATGATCAAGCCTTGAACACCTTTGATCACAGCTTATTGAAATTCCAACCCTGATAAAATTTTCAAATAAATGTGGATTGTAAATCTTGCTCCAAGGATTGTGGATGCCAGTCAATCAACATGATCATGGTTAAACCAAGTCAACCTTAGTCATTTGAATAATCACAAGTCAATGATAATTATGAATCCAATGATTTTGGGTTATCACAATTATTTTGAAAATTAATATAAAAATGGAAATCATAGTTAAACCGAAGTTAATGAAACATATTAAATAAAATGCCTAGCAATCTTAGGCCATGATAATATAGCAATGGTTGTTTTATTAAAAATGGTATAGTAATATAAAGGAATAATATTTAAAATAAAAACAATAGTTGGGAATTGTTAAATTGCCATGGAATAAAATAAACAAGTGGGAATTTTAAATGAACTAAAAATTATGGACAATTTTATAAAATGCCTAATAATCTGTAGGCCTTAATAAAAGTGATTTGGGGTTTTATTAAAATGTTTTAATATTATAAATAATTAAAAACATTAGCAAAATTGTGGCTTTTAATACCTTTAAAATAAAACAAGATATCAAATGATTATTTATAAATCACAAAGACTCTTATTAATATTCTATAATATATAACACTAATATTGGGGCCAGTCCCATGTTTTTACAATTTGATAAAGTAACTAAAATAATTACAAACAGAAAAGAAACAAAAGAATAAACAAAAAAAGGAAATCCCTAAAAACCGCCTGTGGGCACAGCCCACCTGGCCCAGCTCCCTCCCTCCTCTCTCCTCCCAACTGCTCCCCTTGCGTGGTGCCATGGCCATGGCCAGGGAGCACACCCAGCCGGCCCCTCCCCCTCACATGCCTCACCTGCCCCTGTGTGACGCCCCCAAAATCAGACCGTGTACAGTAATCATACACACAGGGTACACGACTGAGATTAGGGTGCCACGGTGGTAATATCACAGCACAACACTAAACACAAAAGGATAAACTAATATATTACAATAGAGGGGGTCACGCGGACCCGAATATATATAAGTCATACAAGCCATAATATCTGAGTACAGACATAGCTAGTCAAGTTTTGCCTTAAGAAGGCTAGCACAGACCACATCAGAGATACAGAACGAAAAGGCGAGGCCTCCTGCCTGGGATCCACAGTACTACTCCTGGTCCACGGGGAACTCGACGTCGTAGTAGGCGCCTCCGGGGTACTCCTACTCCTGGGCTCCAACATCGGCTGCAGCGGCCGATCAGGCAAAACAGTAAAGGAAATAAAGCAGGTGAGTATCTAGTATACCCGCGAGTCTTACGTCCGCTACTAAGCATTATGCATTGTATCAACGGAAAGAAGGGGCTGTATATAGTGGACTGAAGACAGAAATACAGAGCAAGGGTAAGAAGCTAGGCCTAACGAAGACTAGCATCTTCCGACGATGTCTTGCAGCATGAGGTAAGAATCAGCCAACAGTTTATATAAAGCAATAAAGTAGCAATGAAGCAGAAATTACTGCAACATTGAATAATAATAAGTTGTAATAATTTACAATGCCTCCGACTTCACCTCCTCGACATCCCCAAGAGGAAGAGGACCCGGAACCATACAGTTTAGTATTAATAGTTTCTAGTGGTAGGATCCAGCTTCAGCATAAAGCGTCCTGTTACCGTGGACACGGCTATCGATAGATCAATTCTTCCCTGCAGGGGTGCACTTGTGTTACGCTACACGCACGGATCTCCAGGGTGGCGGGAACCTTGTTAGGGAACGCTCCACCGAGGCTATCCGACACTTCATAGCCCATCTTTCAAACTCAACAGAGAGGTCATCCGCCGGACTATATCCTATGTACGCGGGGCTTTGGACCCTAACCCCGACGTACTCCTGCACGGTGCGTGACTGGCCGGTGAAGTCAAATCAAAGCAAATACAAATCACACGCCGCGGCAAATAAGACAACACCACTTCCCGGCAATCAGCCCGCGGTACTGCGGACGTCTGAAGAGTTCTCGGACGACACTAAGAAGCGGAGGAGCCCATAACTCGTAGTTCCCACGGGTAGGTAGTGCGTACATGGCATATAGCCAACTCAAGACATTCACTGAACCATTATTGTTTTAATTAACCTGCGTGACAACCGTTATCGTTGCCTCGACTTAACCGACCCGCGGACAACGACAGCAGCCAGGACCACCAGTACATCGGTGCCTGCCCTGTCGTCCCACCAAGTCACTGCGGTTGCCAACAAGGTGAACCGTCTCCTTACCTTGTCTCGCGTGTTCTCCTGGAGGAGCTCGACTTTCGTGGGTTGGTAACTCTCGCGGCCAACGATCTGGGGCCAAGCACACCGGTACACTGGTCGTGCCCTCCCTGTCGTCCCGTCGCAATACCTCTCGCGGGCACCTTTGGGTCGCCTGACTTCTTACCTGAACGACAACCGTTTACAGGACCCTAGGGCGGTAAGACAAAGTCAGACTCGAGTGGAGTACAAGGATTACTCCTTGATGGCTCACACTTGAGGTGACTAGGCATAACCCCGATAGGGGTCTTCGACGGTGTCTGCATTGTACCGTAATTGTGCAGTTATAATATTTGTATCCGCTTTCACTCCCCTGAGTGATCACGGCCCTCTATCTAATCTATCTAACAATGCGCAGGGCTCACTGCTGAATAATGCATGATAATAATAATAGGAAGCATAGGATAAAGGAAGGCACATCAAGGGGCGACAAAATCAGGCTATGCAGTTGAATAGGATTGTAAACGTAGCAGCAGCAGTAACAATGCCTAGTGCAAGAAATGTACGGAAAGATAGGCGATATCTGGGGAAGAGAATGGCTCTGCTTGCCTGCAAGCTCGACGATAGTAGTAGGGTCGTCGACGACGTAGTCGTACTCAGCAGCGGTGTAGTCGACGGCAGCAGCGGGGTCTATCGGAGATTTAAAGGGGGGAGAAACAATAAATACATAGAAATAATATACAAACATATGCATGACATGACAGATGAAAAGTTAACGGTGTTCTAACGCAGTGCAATGGAATAGGCTCGGAGCGGGAATTCATCTGAGGATGAACTACCGGCCCCGGGCGATTACCGGACAGGGTGTCCGGAGGGGGAAGGATCAAGCCGGAGGTGTCGTGGTTTTCGGAACAACATAAGGGGGGTGTATCCGTGCTATTTGATCCATTCCGAACAACTTTTGTGTTCGGAATAAATTCATCCGGGCACTCTAACAGTACCGGACAATTTATCGGACAGACGGTTCGGAGGGGGAATGTTCGATGTTTGTGGTGTTAGAGGGGTGTGTCAGACATACGGATAGCGTATTCGTATTCGTAGTATTTTTCTGATCAACTTTCATGTATAAAGTTTTTGAAACCGAGTTACGGTTTGAAAGTTATTGAATTTCAAAGTTTAAATCAATTTAAATGATTTTCTGGATTTCTTTTATTATTTATTTAAACATTATCCAAAACATTATCCACAACATTATCCAGAACAGTGCTGACATGTGGGACCCACATGTCAGCCTCTGTTATTTATAAAACATTTAATTAAATTAGAAAATGCCTCTGGACCCACATGTTAGTGACTCAATTTATTTAGTTAATTAATCTAAATCATTTAGTTTTATTAATCCAGGGGGACCCACCAGTCAGTGACTGGGGTTGCCCAGTCAGCACAGTTGACTGGTCAACCCAGTCAACTGGTCCACGGGGACACACTGGCAGTGACCCAGGGGGATTGCCCCAGGGGTGCCACGTCAGGGGGCGCCGGCGGCTAGTCGCCGGCGAGCCCAGCACGGCGGAGGCCACGGGAGGGCGTCGGGATTCGGCTAGGGGGCACCATTCGCCTCGGGGCTTGGTGCGTTCGAACCGGAGGACAGCGCCGCGTCGAATGGGGGTGGTGGCCTCGCCGGAAGGTGACCGGAGCGACGACGGCGACGTGCGCAGCGGCGGAACCGAACGGGGCGAGGAGGACGACGACGTCCTAGCGCACGGGCACGAAGGGGAGCTAGCGCGTTCGACTACTGGGGGCAGCGCGAGTGCAGTGACGCGCTTGGCCTGCTATACGCGGGCTCCAGGCCACGGCGGCGACCTCGCGGACGGCGACGAGCTTCGGCTCCAATGGCGCGGGAGGCTACTGCGAACGGGAGAGGGAACGGGGCGTTGCCGGTGGTAGGTGTGCTCACCAGGAACGCGTTGAGGCTGGCAGCGAGCTCGACGGAGGTGCGAGGTTGCCGGAATTGGTCGCAGATCCCGCCGGAGCCGAAGGCGAAGACGACGAAGTAGAGCTCGACGTGGTGGACTAGGGCTCGATTCCTTGCGGGCCTTGACGAAGACGACGATGGCGCGGCTCCTGGACAACTCGGTGAGGCGTCGCGAGCACGTTGGCCGCGCTTGGCCACGGCAATGGCGACGACGGCGCTCGGGAAAGCTTTCCCCGAAGCATGGGAGGCGAGGAGGAGGGGAATGGAGGTGGGAGGATGTCCAGGAGGTGGCCGGTGGCGTCCTTATCGCGTCTGCGCCGGGAGGGAGCAGGTGGAGGCGGGGTCGGTTTGCCAGCGTCGCGGCGAGCTCGGCGCCGTACGGGAGCAGCTGGGAGGGTGGTTGGGGAAGAAGACAAGGAGGGGGGGTTGGGCTGGGCTGCGGTGGACCTCGCCCTGGGCGGGGTTTAGCATTTTTCCAATTTGTTTTGTGTTGCTGCTTAACCCATTTCTTTCTGTTAATTAATTTATTCACCCTAGCAATTTTGTAAAAGGTTATTAGTGTTTGTAAATTAGGGTTACATATTACTAAGGTGCCACAAAAAGTTTTGCAGCAAAATAAATTAATTGGATATTTCTTTTAAATATTAAATGCCCAAAGTAGGGGTTTTAACCTACTGTTTGAATTGTTTATAATTTTCTGCAACTCCAAAAATTACCAAAGTTGGTCCCACATCATTGTAATGATTTTAGGCAATTTACAAAAATAGTTCCATGATTTTTGGAACAACTTTATGTGAGCACTTTTGTTTTAACTTCCATTTGAGGTAGTTTCAACTAGGGTTTGGTTTCATAATGAGAAAAATGCATTGGGCTTTGTGTTTTGATTACCAAACAGCATGGTGTGAAAAGAGCTGAAGCAAAGTTTGATTAGGGACAGGGGATAACAGTGATTAGCAAACAGTGATAGTCAACAGTGATGATGATTACTGTTACAAGCATCTGAGGGTGTTACACCCTGGAGGATAAGGTCGCCCCTGGCACCCCCGACACCCTAGCCCGCCAGATCGAGATCCCCCTTCCCTCGTGCCACCGTCCTCCTCTGCCTCCTCCATGGCTGCCCAACGCCGTCGCCGCCGCCTCGTCGTGGGCGCGACCAAAGGCCACCCTGGTCCACGGGATCAGGTCCAGGAGGTCTACCACGAGCTTCTTCGCCGGTCCCGGGCACCAGGTCGAGCCCGGACGGCCTCTCCTCGTCGCCGTCGTCGTCATCCCCGCCACGGCCGCCGCCGTTCTGCCATCGCGACTCACCGCCTCCGTTCATCCACGGCCATGCCTGAGCTCGCCACCCGCCTCCTCCATGTGAGAAGCCCTGATTCCCTCATTTTCCTCACCTAATCCGCCGCCGTAGACCCCCACCGCGCCCCGTGCTCGGGCCATGGCCGAGCGCGTCCGCTGCAGCTGCTGCTCGCGCCTGCGTTCACCGGCGCGTGACCGCGCTCACGCACGCCTCTGACGCTTGTGGCCGCGCCCTTGGCTGAGCCCTGCGCGTGCGTGCGCGCTCACGCCCGCGGCTGGTTTCTGCTGCTGCGGTTGCAGCTTCTGGCCACGGCCCTCCATGGCGTGTGTGGTGTGTGTGTACGTGGTGTGTGCAGGCGTGTGTGCAGCACAGCCAGCCGGCTGGTCCGTCCGCCGCCGGCGGCCGCGCCCAGCGAGCCTGCCCGCCCGTGGCCGCTGCTGCTTTGCTGGCTGCACTGCTCCCTGTTGCCGCCGCTGCCTGTTGGTGCTACTGCTACTGAATGTGTATTACGCATACTAAACTTTGCTGTTGTTGCAAGCTGTTGTACCCGTTTTGACAACAAGAAATTAGAAATGAAACAAATTCAAAAATGTCTAAAAATAATATGAATGGAAAGTAGACACAACCAGCTTTGATTTGTTCCATGGTACCGACTTCAGAAAATGTACCGTTTAATTCGTAGAAAAATGGCAAAGGAGCAAAAATCTGTGATGAGCTAGTACAGTTAAGCCTGATGCTTGCAAATAAAAGTTCGCAGATAACTTCCTAAGTTTCTGGAATTTGCAAATAGGTCCTCTACCATTAATTAGAGTTTAGATTTAATACATCTGCTAAATAAATAGCCTATGACATATGGGACCCATCCTCTAATAATCCCTATTTTAGTTGAATTAAAATAAACTCTCCATGACATGTGGGCCCTCCTTGTCATATTACTATTCTAGATAATCTTGTGGATAATGTTAAATTAATAATTAAAAAGAATTCTAGAAATTGTTTTAAAATAATTTAAACTTTGAAATTCAATATCTTTTAAACCGTAAGTCAGATGAAAATATTTTATACATCAAAATTGATCAGAAAAATATAACGGATACGGATACGATATCCGTATGTCTACCACCCCCCTCTAACGTACCGAACATCGACATTCCCCCCTCCGGGCCGTCTGTCGATAATTCCAGGTACCGATAAAAATTGCCCGGATGTAAAACTTTTGTATACGAAAGTTGCTCAGAACGGATCACCGAGTTCGGATATGATACCCATACCCCCACCACACCCCTCTAACATGCCGAACATCGAACCGTCCCCCTTCGGTACCGTCTGTCCGATGAATTGTCCGGTACTGCTAAAGTACCCGGATGAATTTATTTCGAACACGAAAGTTGTTCGGAATAGATCAACCAACCCGGATACACCACCCACACATGTGTCGGATGTCCACGACACCTCCGGCATGATATCTCCCCCCTCCGGACACCTTGTCCGATAATCACCCGGAGCCGGTATTTCATCCCCGGATGAATTCCCGCTCCGAGCAACGTGCATCGTACTGCGTTAGAACCCCGTTTACAATTCATCTGTTATGTCTTGCATTTGTATTGCTATTATTGTTGTGTATTTATTGTTTCTTCCCCCCCTTAATCTTCGGTAGATTCCGCTGCTGCCGTCGACTACACCGATGCTGAGTACGACTACTTCGTCGACGACCGTACCGCTACTGTCGAGCTGCCAGGCAAGCAGAGCCATTCTCTTCCCCAGATATCGCCTATCTTTCCGTACATTTCTTGCACTAGGCATTGTTACTGCTGCTGCTACGATTACAATCCTATTCAATTGCATAGCCTGTCATTATAGCCCCTTGATGTGCCTTCCTTTAATCCTATGCTGCCTATTATTACTTATGCATTATTCAGCAGTAAACCCTGCGCATTGTTAGTTAGGTTTAGAATAGCGGGCTGTGATCACTCTGGGAGTGATCGCGGGAATGAAATATATACAACTGCAACAGGTACGAATCAATGCAGACACCCTAGGGAACCTACAATGGCGAGACTCTGCCGAGTCGCTTCGAGTTTGACTTACGAGTGGAATGGACTCGTATTTCACTCTCGTCGGCTCAGTAGCGTAACATCACCGGGATGATATGAGGTTTACCTCTTTAGTTCATTCCGCTGATGTCTCTGTCAAACCTCTTCAGTGTGCCATCGAGGGTGATTCCTCCTGGTTTCACTTAACGGTAGGGACTCGAACCAACTGGTGTCCTTAAAGGTAAGAATTCGGGCGACCCAACGGTGCCCGCGAGAGGTATTGCGACGGGACGACAGGGAGGGTACGACCAGTGTACCGGTGTGCTTGGCCCCTGATCGTTGGCCGCGAGAGTTACCAACCCACGAAAGTCGAGCTCCTCCAGGAGTACACGCGAGACAAGGTAAGGAGACGGTTCACCTTGTTGGTAACCACAGTGACTTGGTGGGACGACAGGGCAGGCACCGATGTACTGTTGGTCCTGGCTGCTGTCGTTGTCCGCGGGTTGATTAAGTCGAGGCAACGATAACGGTTGTCACGCAGGTTAATTAAAATGCTAAATGGTTCAGTGAATGTCTTGAGTTGGCTATATGCCATGTATGCACTACCTACCCGTGGGAACTACGAGTTATGGGCTCCTCTGCTTCTTAGTGTCGTCCGAGGACTCTTCAGACGTCAGCAGTACCGCGGCCTGCGCCGGGAAGTGGTGTTGTCTTATTTGCTCGCGCGGTGGTGTCTTATTTGGATTTGCTTTAACTTCACCGGCCAGCCTCGCACCGTGCAGGAGTACGTCGGGGTTAGGATCCAAAGCCCCACGTACATAGGATATAGTCCGGCGGATGGCCTCTCTATTGAGTTTGAAAGATGGGCTATGAAGTGTCGGATAGCCTCGGTGGAGCATTCCCTAACAAGGTTCCCGCCACCCTGGAGATCCGTGCGTGTAGCGTAACACAAGTGCACCCCTGCAGGGAAGATTAATCTATTCGAATAGCCGTGTCCACGGTAACAGGATGCTTTATGCTGAAGCTGGATCTTACCACTAGAAACTATTATTATTAAACTGTATGGTTCCGGGTTTTCTTCCTCGCGGGGATGTCCAGGAGGTGAACTCGGAGGCATTGTTAATTATTACAACTTATTATTATACAATGCTGCAGCAACTTCTGCTGCATTGTTACTTTATGCTTTATATAAACTGTTGGCTGATTCTTACCTCATGCTGCAAGACATCGTCGGAAGATGCTAATCTTCGTTAGGCCTAGCTTCTTATCCTTGCTCTGGATTTCTGTCTTTCAGTCCACTATATACAGCCTCTTCTTTCCGTTGATACAATGCATAATGCTTAGTAGCGGACGTAAGACTCGCGGGTATACTAGATACTCACCTGCTTTATTTCCTTTACTGTTTTGCCTGATCGGCCGCTGCAGTCGACGTTGGAGTCCAGGAGTAGGAGATCCCCGATGTCGACCACCACAACCTGAAGATCCCTGATGCCTTCTACGACGTCGAGTTCCCCGTTGACCAGGAGTAGCTTGGAGTTTCCCAGGAAGGAGGCCTCGCCTTTTCGATCTGTTGTTTTTTTGTGTGCTAGCCTTCTTAAGGCAACCTTGTACCTTTGTGTCTGTACTCAGATACTATTTCTTTCGCTGACCTTGTGCTCTTGAGCTGTTGTATTCGAGACCTCGTGGCCCCTGGCTTCTATTAAACAGCTTGTATTATTTTATTTGTAGAGTTGTGTTGTGATATCTCACCGTGAGTCCCTGATCTCGATCGTGTACCTTGCGTGTATGATTACTGTACACGGCTTGATTTTGGGGGCGTCACAAGTAACAACATAGCCAAGAAACGATACTCGGTCGGTGCAAAAGGTGCACTTCCCAAGGTTACCAAACAAACGTGCATTACGTAGAGCAATAAAAACAGCACGTAAATGATCCAAATGTTCCTCCAAAGATTTGCTATAAATCAGTATATCATCAAAATAGACTACCACAAATCGTCCAATGAAAGCACGTAAAACCTCGTTCATTAATCTCATGAAAGTGCTAGGTGCATTAGTTAACCCAAAAGGCATGACTAACCACTCATATAATCCAAACTTAGTTTTAAATGCCGTTTTCCATTCATCTCCTAATTTCATGCGAATTTCATGGTATCCACTACGCAAATCAACTTTGGAAAACATGGTAGAGCCACTTAATTCATCAAGCATATCATCTAACCTAGGAATAGGATGACGATAACGAATGGTAATATTGTTAATGGCTCGACAATCAACACACATACGCCATGTTCCATCCTTTTTAGGCACTAATATAACAGGAACAACACAAGGACTAAGGGATTCACGTATGTAACCTTTGTCGAGTAGCTCTTGTACTTGACGCTGAATCTCCTTTGTCTCCTCCGGATTGGTACGGTATGGCGCACGGTTGGGCAGTGAAGCACCGGGAATTAAGTCAATCTGATGCTCAATCCCTCGAATAGGTGCTAATCCCGGTGGTACGTCTTGTGGAAAGACGTCAATAAACTCCTGCAAAAGTTCAGTGACAACAGGAGGCAAAGAAGGAGGCAATTCCTCAAATGAAAACAAAGCTTCTTTGCACACAAAAGCATAGCACACATATTGACTAACATCCAAATCTGAAATATCAACCTTAGTAGCAAGCAAAGTTGGACTAGTCAATTTAATTTCATTAGAAACAACAGAAGAAGATTTGCTATTAGTCTTATGTTGTTGCTCAAATTCTTTAGCTGCTATCTCATTTTTACTCTTATTCTTCTCGTGTTTAGCTTTACTAGCTGTAGCAAGATCATCTTTCACAATTTGTTCAGGAGACATAGGAAGTAAAGCAATATTTTTATCCTGATGAACCAGAGTAAACTGATTTGTCCTACCATGGTGTACAACATTCCTATCAAATTGCCATGGTCTACCAAGTAAAAGAGAGCATGCTTGCATGGGTACCACATCACAATCCACATAATCAGCATATGCAGCAATGCTAAAGTGCACACGAACAGAACGTGTTACCTTAATCTTACCACTATTGTTAAACCACTGAATATAGTACGGATGGGGGTGTGGTCTTGTGGTGAGAGATAGCTTCTCCACTAACTCCATGCTAGCCAAGTTGTTGCAACTCCCTCCGTCAATGATGATGCGAACCGAACGTTCTTTCACCACTCCCTTTGTGTGGAACAAATTATGCCTCTGGTTTTGCTCAGCCTTCGTTACCTGCACACTTAACACACGTTGAGCAACCAAACTAGCATATTTATCTGCATCATCAGGAGCCATATACTCTATATCATGAGCATCATCATGGGCACCCTGTTCCTCATGAGCAATGAGAAATAAAGTCTCCTCATCATAGTCACTCGCTGACTCATACCCACCATCCGCCGTAATAATCATCACACGCTTGGAGGGACAGTCTTTTGCGAAGTGACCTCTACCTTGGCACCTGCGAAATTTAATATCACGATCTCGTGTTTGCCCTGTGGAAGCCATGGATGAAGAAGAACTCGCCGCTGGACCACTCTGTGCACCCTTGAATGCTGGTGCTGGCTGTTTGGTGGCTCCCTGTAAGAATGAGCGGCTGAAGTAGATGGAGGTGTAGCAGGACGTGTGGATGTAGAAGATCCACGCGATGTCCATGATGTATTTCGTCCTGCAGAAAAGTTAGGTCTCGTAACAGCCTGTCGATCCTGCACTTCACGTTCAGCTTTACAAGCAAGATGAAACAAACGAGTAATAGTAGCATAGTCCTTGTATTCTAGAATAGTTTGTATCTCCCTGTTTAAGCCACCCATAAAACGTGCAAGCATAGCTTCATTATCCTCTACTAGGCCACATCTAATCAATCCAGTTTGTAATTCTTGATAATATTCCTCTACAGAATTTTTGCCTTGTCTCAAACGCTGTAATTTTTGTAGCAATTCACGTTGATAATAAGGAGGAACCCAGCGAGTACGCATAGCATCTTTTAAAGCAGCCCAAGTAGTTGGAATATTATTAGCATGCAATCTACAATGTTCAGACCACCAAATAGATGCAAACCCCGTGAATTCACAAACAGCAGCAGTAACACGTCTATTCTCAGGATATTGTAAACATGTAAAGCGTTGTTCAGTTTCTAACTCCCAAGTAAGATAAGCATCAGGAATATATCTACCCTCAAACGTCTTAAGATTCAATTTAAGTTTAGGCACATGTTCATCATCGCGTACCTGAGGGGGTGGTTGGTGTCGACCGTGGCGAATGTTGGGACGTGGACGTCCAGCTGGCTGCTCATAGGCCGCTTCCTGTTCCACCTCCTCCTCGTAATCACCCTCGTAGTTGTCGTCCTGGCCGACGTCAGAAGCAGCAGCAGCCGCAGGGGCACCAGCAGATTGTCTGCCAGGAAACAGAATACGGCGTGCACGTCGTGGTGGCGGTGGCTGTGCTGGCGCGGCCGCAGGCTGTGCAGGTAGGCGTGCGAGCAACTCAGTAAACTTGGCGTCGAGCTTGGTGTCGATCATCTTCTCCACACCATCAATCGCCTCTGTAAATCTGTTCTCGATGTCATTCACCTGTTCAGACATCATTTGTGCAAATTTATCATGTAACGCTTTGTTTGTCATATTCTCCCAATCGGGTGCATCCCGCGCCACTTCATCATGGGATCCTGGCATGGTTAGAAGAAATAGAAAACACACAGAAATATGATCCTACTTCTACTAATGGGATGTGGGGTGGTGGAAAGCACAAATCCGTCAAGCTTTTCTTTCGTTCTTACCGATTCTTACCTAGCAGCAGGTGGTGATGTACAACCAATGGGTCAAAACTCTCAGAGATGTGGTAGAGCGATGGCCAGGAGGTGTCAAAACGCACGATGTAGAATATAAGTGGAGCTGTAGGAAGGCTTGACAAATATGGTAGCAAAAAGCTCAACAGTAATCAAAACAGAGATGCAAAGTTGAATAAACACTCAACGTCGGTACTGTGCTGATCCTAGGCTAGACCGTACTAGAGACGCGAGCCTAAAACACCAACGAAAGCCCGGCGCGGCACGTAAACAACTGAGAAGCACACTCTGAATTTTTTTTTCTCTCTCTCTCTTTTTTTGCTCTTTTTTTTTGCGATGCGGGACTGCGGTGGCTGAAAAAGTGCGAAAAAATCACTATGGTGGCGAACGTCTCAAAATGAGTTTCTGGACCTAAGGAACGTATGGGCACGAAATTTTTTTACCCCTGAAAACTTTGGCCTAAAAACTGCTCTGAAAAGCGTGCCAGACTTTTTTTTTTTGGAAATCACCCTCTTCTACGTACGACAAAGATTGGTGAAATCCGACTCTAATCAACTCAAACTAATCTGGCTACGGAGAGATCACAAACCGAATGGGTGATGGAACTCAACTCAGATTGGTAGGTCGTGGTGGTGTATATGGACTCTGCTTGGCGGAACGTGGTGGTGTATCTGGACTCGGATTGGCGGAACGTGGTGGTGTAGTACTGTGCGGCGGCGGCGTGACAAACTGTGATCAGAACTCGAAACTCTAAGGGAACTAGACGCTAAGATCAGCAACTCGACACAACGATGCAACCGCAAATTCAACAAAGCAAACTATGTAAGGAAGACTGGACAAAGGCTCAGACTGTTTAGGGACGTGATGATCTAACCCTAAAAAAAAAATTGGCTTTTTCGTGGACTGTAGGTATGAAGAACAGAAGTAATCTAGAGTACGAAAACTGGTAAATCTCACCGATCAACCTGGAAATCTGATACCACTTGATAGAGGCAAAGGTGTCCCGATGTTTCGATGAGATGGTGGAGATCGATTATGGTGGAGACGACTTTCACGATCCGACTACGAACGTGCGAAGACGTTGCGCCTTAGCGATCGCTAAACCAACTCCGAGAGGTTATTGATCCCGCGGATGCTCGATCAACCTGACCACGAAGGTCTAATTCCTGCAAGCAATCGAAGAACAAGCAAGAACTAAGAATTGCAATCTGGATATTGCGAATATAAGATGAATGATTACGAAAGTTGGGGTTCCAATGAGGTCTTGGCCTGGTCGGATGACACAAACGAAGAGCTCGAAGTTGCGGCTATGGCTAACTTAAATCTAATTAAAACCCAAGTCTAAACGACGCCCTAAGGGATGTATATATGGGGGAACAGATGGGAATTTCGTGGCCCCTTGGAGGTGGGGTCCGAAAACAACCCTAACTCGGTTTCCCCACACATACGGACTCTAAAAACAGCCTATAATGTGGTATTTCGAAATTACATGGGCCCAGCCCAATATTAAGGTGATGCAGCACCTATAATTGCCCTTGGACGAAAATAATGAAGTGACATCTCGCGTATTTCGTCCAAGACTTCATGCGCGCCTTATGGTGGCTTCACAGTGTGATAATCACCACTGTACTTTCCCGCGCGCGCACCTTCTTCTCCATGCTTGATCCCGCTCCAATGACCATCCTTCTTGTCCATGCTAGGTCCTTCATTCATAAGCAAAACAGAAGTATCTAATTTAGGCAGCATCATATGTTCATGAACAATAGAAGGATTCACAAGAAACGAAAGTACCTGATAATTTAGTTGACGTGCACGTGCTCTAGTAACTGGTCCAGTATGTGTAGTTGGTGAGGATATGGGTGCAACATTAGTAGGGATGTCCTCATCACTTATTCCACACAAGATCCACGTATATCCCCTTCAAGTAGACTGACAATCTTCCGCCTCAAAATTTTCAAATCGTAGGCGCAAAACACGATCCATCTCCCTTTCGTCTTTTAACACGGAGAGGAATGCAAACAAAGATCACGCTTCTTAACATTTACATGTAGCACGAAAGCATACTCGAAGCACTGTCAGACACCTAATCGTTGTTGTCATTAATACCAAAATCCTCATTAACGATGGATGACCTTACAAGAATGAAGGGGGAATATATAGAGAGGTTGGACGAAGAAGAGGGTGGAATGGAAACCTTACATTTTATTAAGTAGTATAGAGAAATAATAAGCAAACCTTACATTTTAATAAACAATTTTTATAGCATAAGAACAGTTGGATGTACATAGGGCTTGAGATAAGCCAAAGGAGAATTAAAGAAGAAAAAGTGAAAACAAAATAACTCAAAATACAAATATGACATGAGGTCAGTTAACTACTGGTACAAATGTTGCTCCTACTTCCTTTTGATCATATATTTTAGTGAAGTTAACTTCTGTATCACTTAGACCTCGCACAGTAAGAGTATTAAAGATTATATTTTGCAATTTTATGCAATGCCAACTAGGCATATGGATAACATGGCATAGCAATAAATGAACAAAGAGAAGGTACTAGTAGCATATTACGATACCGTATCATAATTAATAAATCACTAGGTATGAATCTATGAAATAATAATAAAAGATTATCTAAGATGCCAATTTATAAGACTGGACATAGTGGGGAATAAGCCCCCTAAACATTTACGAGCGTGCCCAATCAATGCTTGGGCGTGTCCGTTTTGAACCCATATTTATCCTTTCATGCAACTATACTCGTCAGATTCTTCCTTATATGTTTGATCATGGTATATGGTTGGTGGAGATGAACAAAGAGAAAGAAAATAAAGAAAGAGAAAAGGTGGTTCAGGCGGATGGACTACGTTACTACCTTCAATCCTTCATAGTGGGTAGAGAAACATATGTATGATATCATACAAGACTTTATTTATTAGGCTATAGATTTATTTTGTTTTGGTATACGTGATGTTATAGTAACATATTATGTTATCGTAAGCACTTCTCTCTTTATTAGCTGGTCATAGTGGGGCTAACTCAAAAGTCATAACATGCATATGTTATTACCCTTATAATGAATAGTAACATATGTGTGTTATCATGCAAAGTTATAGAATTGTTTTATCATAAGTAAATTTGTTTTGAGATGTGTAGTGTTACTACCTAAACTTACTCCAACTATAATCAGCCCTGACTACATATCACATAAGCAAATTTGCTTTAAGATATAGTATGATGTTACTATAAAAAATACTTTTTATTATTATAGACTAGTTCCATATGATACTATTTCATGATACTATCCACTATAAGAATCTTACCTTCACGGCTAATAAATGCCGTAAAAGTTCCCACAAAAAAGAAAACAAGTGCCGTAAAAATCTCTTCCTAGCACACAGGTCAGTTTCCTCGCACACAGAGGTGCCCCGACAGCTCTACCGTGTTCTAATGATTTCCTCGTGGACCACGTCAGCTTGTACGTTACGTGTGTAGATTATTTTGACCGAAACGAAGTTAATCTCATGATCAACTTTTTTTACTTTCGTAATGTAGACGGCCAATGGTTGGGATTAATATTAAGCATCTCATGTTAGTGTGTCTTTAACGAAGAGAGCACGTAACATTCTTATCCCTTTCACACAGTGCTTTCGGTTGGTCCACCTCTCTGTAGGTAGTGCGCGCTTGCACGACATGCATCTACGAGTTGCGCGGTGATGCATGCATATATGCTGCTGATGCAGAAACCATTTGCGATTTGCCGCGCGAGTAAGCCTTGACTTGCCTGACTTTTTAAAAAACAATGAGAGCTGCCTGACTTGACTTCAGGCTAACATATTGCAACAATTAGGTAGGGTTACATTTCACCGAGCGTCGCGTATATGGAAGATATGTACTGACTCTATTTCAAAATATGAAGCGTATTCGTTTGTCCCAAAAATTGTTTTTTTTTCTCTATATATATTTAACAAAGTTTATGGAAAAAGAGAATTGTCAACATGATCAAATGAATAAAATATAAAAAAGTATTATTGTTGAATCTAATAATATTGATTTGGCACCGATGAATATAATAATGCTCATTTGATCGTAGATATTGATAATAAAATATAAATTAGATCAAACATTAAAAAAAACTGTGACGCCCCCAAAATCAATCCGTGTACAGTAATCATACACGCAGGGTACACGACTGAGATTACGGTGCCACGGTGAGAATATCACAGCACAACACTAAACACAAAAGGATAAACCAATATGTTACAATAAAGGGGGTCACTCGGACCCGAATACATAAGTCATACAAACCATAATATCTGAGTACAGACATAGTTAGTCAAGTTTTGCCTTAAGAAGGCTAGCACAAATAACATCAGAGATACAGATCGAAAAGGCAAGGCCTCCTGCCTGGGAGCCTCCGAAACTACTCCTGGTCCTGGTCAGCGGGGGTCTCGACGTAGTAGTATCCTCCTCCGGGGTACTCCTGCTCCTGGGCTTCAACGTCGACTGCAGCGGCCGATCAGGCAAGACAGTAAAGGAAATAAAGCAGGTGAGTATCTAGTATACCCGCGAGTCTTACGTCCGCTACTAAGCATTATGCATTGTATCAAAGGAAAGAAGAGGCTGTATATAGTGGACTGCAAGATAGAAATCAGAATAAGGATAAGAAGCTAGGCCTATCGAAGACTAGCATCTTCCGACGATGTCTTGCAGCATGAGGTAAGAATCAGCCAACAGTTCATATAAAGCATAAAGTAACAACGAAGCAGAAGTTGCTGCAACATTGTATAATATAAGTTGTAGTGAATAACAATAATGATAATTCCTCCGAGTTCACCTCCTCGACCTCCCCGCGAGGAAGAGAACCCGGAACCATACAGTTTAATAATAATAGTTTCTAGTGGTAAGATCCAGCTTCAGCATAAAGCGTCCTGTTACCGTGGACACGGCTATTCGAATAGATTAAACTCCCTGCAGGGGTGCACTACTGTTCAGCCTGCACGCTCGGATCTCCAGGGTGGCGTGAACCTTGTTAGGGAACGCCCCACCGAGGCTATCCGACACGACGCAGCCCATCCTAGGCTCAACAGAGAGGCCATCCGCCGGACTATATCCTATGCGCCAAGGGGTCTAGGTCCCTCACCCTTGCACGCTCCTGCACGGTGCGAGTCTGGCCGGTGAAGCAAAAGCAAATCCAAACACACCTGCTGCAGCAAAAGACAAGACCACTTCCCGGCGATCAGGCCGCAGTACTGCTGACGTCTGAAGAGCTTTCGGACGAACTACGACGCGGAGGGCCCACACCATAATCCCACGTGTAGGTAGTGCGAACAGACCAACGGGTCTCTCAAGTCATCCGCCGAACCATTTAGCATTTTAATTAACCTGCGTGACAACCGTTATCGTTGCCTCGACTTAACCGACCCGCGGTCAACGACAGCAGTCAGGACCACCAGTAGATCGGTGCCTGCCCTGTCGTCCCACCAAGTCACTGCGGTTACCAACAAGGTGAACCGTCTCCTTACCTGGTCTCGCGTGTGCTCTTGGTAGAGCTCGACTTTCGTGGTTTGGTAACTCTCGCGAGATACGAGCAGGGGCCAAGCACGCCAGTAACGTCGGTCGTACCCTCCCTGTCGTTCCCGACGATATACCTCTCGCGGGCACCGTTGGGTCGCCCGACTTTCTTACCTTTAAGGACAACCGCTGTTCAGGACCCTATGGCGGCAAGACAAAGTCAGCCTCGAGTGGAGTACAAGGATTACTCCTGGATAGCTCACACTTGAGGTGACTAGGCATAATCCCAGATAGGGGCCTTTGGCGGTGTCTGCTTTGTACCGTACCTGTGCAGTTGTATATATTGTATCCGTGTTCACTCCCATAGTGATCACGGCCCGCTATCTAATCCTAGCTAACAATGCGCAGGGCTCACTGCTGAATAATGCATAAGTAATAATAGGCAGCATAGGATAAAGGAAAGGTACATCAAGGGGCGACAAAATCAGGCTATGCAATTGAATAGGAGTATAACGTAGCAGCAGCAGTAACCATGCCTAGTGCAAGAAAGTACGGAAAGGTAGGCGATATCTGGGGAAGAGAATGGCTCTGCTTGCCTGGAAGCTCGACGGTAGGGGTCGGGTCGTCGACGAAGTAGTCGTACTCAGCAGCGGTGTAGTCGGCGGTAGCAGCGGGGGCTACCGGAGATTAAGGGGGGAGGAAAACAGTAAATACACAGCAATAATATACAAACATTTGCATGACATGATAGATGAAATGTTAACGGTGTTCTTAACGCAGTGCAATGCACGTTGCTCGGAGCGGGAATTCATCCGGGGATGAACTACCGGATCCGGGTGATTACCGGACAGGGTGTCCGGAGGGGGAAGGGTCAAGCCGGAGGTGTCGTGGGTACCGTACAAACATAAGGGGGGTGTATCCGTGTTAGTTGAACCATTCCGGACAACTTTCGTGTTCGGAATAAATGCATCCGGGTACTTTTTATCGGTACCGGAAATTATCGACAGACAGCCCGGAGGGAGAAATGTCGATGATCGGTGTGTTAGAGGGGTGTGGTAGACATACGGATAGCGTATCCGTATTCGTTATATTTTTCTGATCAACTTTCATGTATTAAGTTTTTAAATCTGACTTACGGTTTAAAAGTTATTGAATTTCAAAGTTTAAATCATTTTAAAACAATATCTGGAATTTATTTCTATTAATAATCCTAACATTATCCACAAGTCCATTTGACTGGTCAAACTGACTGAGGGGACCCACCTATAAGGTTGACTGGTCAACTGACCAGTGGGTCCAATATGTCAGCCTCACAGTGGCATAATAAATCATTTTATTTGGTTAAATAATAATGGGCCCACATGTCATACTCTGCTAAACTATTAATCCATTTAATTAACCAAACTGACAGTGGGACCCATGTGTAAGTGGCACAGTACTAATTAAACAGTTTTAATTTATTTTAAAAGGCCTAGGGCCCACCTGTAATACACCCAGGGGTTATTATCCAGTTTTATTAGCAGGTAAAAGTTCTTAAGGGGGATGGGCCCACTGTCAGTGGCTGGTTAGCCACTAACAGGGGATTAGCGAGGCGGGGCCCACGGTTCAGTGGCACCCAGGCCAGTGCCAGCCTGTCGCGACCACGCCGGCGACGAGGTGGTTCACCGGCGGTGACCTAGCGCCCGAGCCTGGCGACCAAAAGAGGCGTGGGAGGGCTCGTTCGAACGAGCCGAACGAGCCGCACCCATTTATGTAGCTAGTGCGGGCGGAGGTGGCGTGGCTCGACGGCGGCGACACGGTCCGCGGCGGCCGGAGTCGGTACTCACAGCGGCGGCGACCCAGCGCCCAGGAAGGGGCGGGAACCGGGGGAACAGCAGCGCAGCTCACCACGAGGGACGAGAAGGGGTCTGTGATGTCGGGGGAACTCGGAGTGGAGCGCACGGGCGAAAATGGCGCGGGCGGCCGAGCTTGAAGACGAAGTCGATTCGCAGGCTGCGGTGGTCCTCGGCGTCGATGGTGAGCGCGGCCTGGCGAAGACGTCCACGGCGGTCACTCTAGACACAGTGGTTGGGGCTGTGGTGGTCACAGGCCGCGCCGGCGACGCCGACGTGCCCACAGGCGGGCTCGGTCCGAGCGGGGGAAACGGCGAGGGGCGAGGCGTGAGGGGGAACTGGAGGGGATGGGCTAGGGTTAGGGTTCGGGGGAGGCTTGGGGCACTTATCCCCGCCGGCTAACCGCCGGATGGACGCCACGCACGGCCGGCCGGCGTGGCCGTGCTGGATGCTCTCCACGCACGAGGGGGAGCAGTGGAGAGGACGACCGGGGGTGGGCTGGGCTTGGGGGTGGGCTAGTTGCTAGGTGGGTTGGGTTCTGGCCCAGGGGGGTGAGGGGGTTTAGCTAGGTTTAGCTTTCTTTTTTCTTCTTTTTCTTTTCTGTAATTTTCTTTTTGTAATTAATTTATATACCTTGGCATTTTTATAAAATGTGGCATGTGACCCATAATTGTTTTTATACCCTAGGCTAGTGCCACAAAAGATTTGGGGTCAAAAGAAAATCATTTAATATTTGATTTAAATATTAAATGATTAAATTGGGGTTTTTAGCTACTGTTTCGATTTGTTTGGAATTTTCTATAACTCAATAAATACCCAAACCCATATGGATCTGGTCCAGTGATTATTTGGGATTTTATAAAAGTGGTTCCAAGATTTTTGGAAAAGATTTATTGTCACCATATTTTTAATAACCACTAAAAGGCATTTTAGGGTTTGTTTGAATTTTAATTCAAATGGCTTGGACTTTGTTTTCATCCATGATGATCAAGGTCCATGGTTCACATTGCTTGCAACAATATCAAAGGAGAATTTGAATTTGAACTGAACCAGTGGATCAAACAAAAGTTTTGAACAGTAGAGATGAACAGTAACAGTGATTACTGTTCACTGACAGTGAGGGTGTTACAAATCTCCCCCACTACAAGAATTCTCGTCTCGAGAATTTAAGTGGTAGAGGTGAAAAGATCGGGGTATTCTTCACGAAGACGATCTTCGCGTTCCCAAGTGGCTTCATCTTCAGAATGATTCGACCACTATACTTTGAGGAACTTGGTCGTCTTGTTGCGGGTCTTGCGTTCAGACTGATCAAGAATGCGGCTCGGATGTTCTTGATAAGTCAAGTCCTGTTGCAGCTCAATCATATCATGTTCCACTTCGCGAATAGGGTCCTTGAAGCAGCGTCGGAGTTGCGATACGTGGAATACATCGTGGACTTGAGAGAGGTTCGGCGGCAATTCCAATCGGTATGCCACTGGTCCACTCCGGGAAAGAATACGGAACGGGCCAATGTAGCGAGGAGCTAACTTGCCTTTGATTCCGAAACGATGAGTGCCTCTCATGGGAGTGACACGGAGGTATGCATATTCGCCAGGTTGATAGACCATTTCTTTGTGCTTGCGATCATAGTTGCTCTTCTGGCGAGACTGAGCAGCTTTCAAGTGTTCACGAATAACGCGAACCTGATCTTCAGCGTGTTGTATGATGTCCGGACCAATGAGAGTTCGTTCCCCAGTTTCTGACCAATTCAGAGGGGTTCGACACTTACGTCCATAGAGAACTTCAAAGGGTGCCATCTTCAGACTAGCTTGATAGCTATTGTTGTACGAGAATTCAACAAATGGAAGAGATTCCTCCCATTTCTTACCGAATGAAATGACACAAGCTCGGAGCATATCTTCAAGCACTTGGTTAACTCGTTCGACTTGTCTTTGCGACTGAGGGTGATAGGCGGTGCTGAAATTCAGATGCGTGCCCATAGCTTCTTGGAAACTATCCCAGAATCTGGAGGTGAAAATACTGCCACGGTCTGAACTAATCTCCAACGGAATACCGTGGAGCGACACAATTCTGGAAACATATAAGTTTGCCAACTGACTAGCAGAGATCGTCTCCTTGACTGGCAGAAAGTGGGCAACCTTGGAGAATCGGTCGATGACGACAAAGATGGCATCATGACCTTTCTGTGATCGGGGAAATCCGGTGACGACGTCCATTTCAATCTTGTCCCATTTCCATTCAGGAATAGAGAGTGGTTGCAGAGTACCAGCAGGTCTTTGATGTTCGGCTTTCACGCGACGGCAAACGTCACACTCATCAACATAACGAGCAATGTCTTGTTTCATGTTAGACCACCAGTACCACTGACGAATGTCTTGGTACATTTTGGTACTACCAGGGTGAATCGACAAAGGTGTATCATGAGCTTCTTTCATGACATCGGAGGCGTAATTCAGGTTGGCCTTGGCTACCGGAACCACTAAACGACCCTTGAAGTACACCGCATTATCATCATTTGCATCAATAGTGAAGAATGAGGGCTCTCCGTTGGCGACACGACGCTTAATCTTCCAAATGTCAGAGTCATAATGTTGTACCGTCTTGATGCGGGTGTCGAGGTCTGGTTGGACCACCAGGGAGTTCACATATCCCTGCGGAACAATTTCGATGTTCAGCTTGCGGAGTTCTGCATACAGACGTGGTTGTTTCACCTGAACTTCAAGTTCACTACAATAGGCTTTGCGGCTTAAGGCATCAGCCACCACATTAGCTTTGCCAGGGGTGTAAGAAATTCCCATGTTGTAGTCGGCTATTGTCTCGAGCCATCTCTGTTGGCGGAGATTCAGGTATGGTTGCGTAAACAGGTACTTCAGGCTTTGGTGGTCGGTGAAGATCTCGCAACGATTACCGACGAGGTAATGTCGCCACAGCTTCAATGCATAAATTACCGCTGCCAATTCGAGATCATGAGTTGGATAGTTTTCTTCGTGAGCACGCAACTGACGAGAGCCATAAGCAATCACTTTGCGCTCTTGCATTAGGACACAGCCTAATCCTTGACGAGACGCGTCGCAATAAATCACGAAGTCCTTCTGAGTATCAGGAGGAGCAAGCACCGGGGGTGAAGTGAGCTTGTCCTTCAGAGCTTGAAAACTTTCTTGACATTTATCAGTCCACTCAAAATTGACGCCTTTGTGAAGCAGGTTAGTCAGAGGCCTGGCAATCTTGGAGAAGTTCTCGACGAAACGGCGGCAATAGCTGGCGAGTCCGAGGAAACTCTGGACTTGCTTAACAGTCCTGGGTGGAGTCCAGTCAAGAATAGCCTGAATACGTTCGGGGTTGACGGCAACGCCATCCTTGGAAATCACATGACCAAGGTAGGTTACTTCGGGAAGCTAGAACTCACACTTAGAATACTTAGCATAGAGTTTGTGTTCTTGAAGCTTTTCAAGTATAAGGCGAAGGTGTTCAGCATGTTCTGCATTGGTCTTGGAGTAAATCAATATATCATCCAGATAAACCACGACAAACTTGTCGAGATATTCCATGAATATAAAGTTCATCAATCTGGAGAAGGTGGCTGGTGCATTCGTCAAGCCAAAGGACATGACAGTGTACTCGTATGACCCATAGCGAGTAATGAATGCAGTCTTCGGGATGTCCTCATCACGGACCCGGATCTGATGGTAACCCAACCTTAAGTCGAGTTTTGAAAACACCGTGGATCCAGCAAGTTGATCATAAAGATCATTGATCCGAGGGAGGGGGTACTTGTTCTGTATCGTGGCCTGGTTGATGGGTCGGTAATCTTGGACCAAACGGTTCGTGCCATCACTCTTCTTGACAAAGAGCGAAGGTGCTCCCCAAGCAGAGGAACTAGGACGGATGAAGCCTTTCTCGAGGGCCGTGTCGATCTCCTTCTTCAATTCAAGGAGGTGGTGAGGTGGCATCTTATACGGGCGCTTGGCAATAGGGACGGTACCAGGCTTCAAGTCGATGACAAATTCAACATCTCTGATCGGGGGTATCCCCGGCAGTTCTTCTGGGAATACGTCGGTAAATTCATAAACGATTGGGACTTTCTCAATCCCTTCGAGAGGTGCGACATTCAAGGCATTCAGAGCATATATACGAGCTTCGGCATTCATCGACACAATGGCAGTGTGACTCAAAATCGCGCCAGAAGGATGAAAAAGTTGGATGACCTTGGTGCCACAATAAAGTGCGGCATTGTGGGTTTTTAGCCAATCCATGCCAAGGATAAGGTCGATGGTGGAGGTTTTCAGAATGTGTGGAGAAACCATGAACTCAAATCTCTCGATCTCGACAGTGAGGTTAGGTGCAACCATGTCGACACGACACTGGGTACCAGGAGTCCGGACTATTAAGGGGGTATGCATCTTTTCGTGGTAAATGCCATGCTTAGAAGCAAATGCTCCAGACACAAATGAATGCGATGCTCCTGTATCAAATAAAACAGTAGCAGGTATTGAGTTAACGAGGAGTGTACCCATCACAGTAGCGGGCTGTTCCTGAGCTGCCTCAACATCAATGTTGTAAGCATGACCACGAGCATGAGGATTTGACCCAGTATTATAGTTGAGGGTCCCATTGTTGCCACGACCATTTCCGTGGCCAGAAGGGTGAACTACCAATTGATTCTGTCACTGAGGGCAGTCTCTGGAAATATGGCATGGCTGACGGCACTTGAAACACAGGCCATCTTGCGGACGGAGAGGTGCAGTCTCAGTCTTTGGCTGTCTCGGCGGGGGCGGAGGCAAACGAGGTGCAACATACGACGGCCTTGGTGCAGGGGCAGTTGGACGCATAAGACTGTGTGGAAGCCAAACGCGTTTCTTCTGTGCTGTGCCCGAAGATGAGCCAGCATCATGGGGGCGCTTCGGCGAACCACCGAACTTAAGCTGAGCTGTCTCAAGAGTGATAGTCTGGTTCACCATGGTGGCGAAGTCGGGGAAGACGTGCAAAGCAAGTGCAAGCTGGAGATCTGGGTTGAGTCCATCACGGAACTTCTCTTGCCTACTTGCATCATTGGGGAGGTCACTTGCAGCATAGCGGGAGAGGCAGAGGAATTCCCTCTGGTATGCCTCGACAGCTTTGTTGCCCTGAACGAGGTTGCGGAACTCGGCCTTCATACGGTTCATAATCGCCTGGGGGATATAACAAGCACGGAAGGCAGTCTTGAAGTCATTCCAGATGACGACAGTCCCTTCAGCTAGCGAGCCCTTGTAAGTGTCCCACCACTGAGCAGCGGGACCACGCAGGAAATAGGACGCGAAGGTGACATAATCAGCAGCGCTCACATTAGCGAACTCCAGCTGACGAGTGATGTCACGAAGCCAATCATCAGCATCCAGCGGCTGTTCCGGTTGGTGGAAGAGAGGGGGATTGAGACGCATGAAATCCCGCAGAGTAACCACAGGCGGTTGATGCTGGTGCTGGTTCTGGTTCTGGTTCTGATTCTGGAGCTGATCTATGACTCCTTGCATAAAAACTTGGTTCATCTGAAACTGCTGCATCATCGCGGCCAAGTAGTCCGGCGGCGGAGGTGGATCGTTGGCACCACGACCACGACCACGACCACCACGACCAGCCATCCTGCTAGAATTTAACAGGGGTATTTCAGCGATGAACATCTTAACGAAATACCGGAAACGAGTAAGAGGTAAAGCGACAACAAAGAGGAGGCGCGGATATATAGGAGTAGTCATATAAGACATACACATCCACACATAGAATCGATCGGAAATCGGCAGCGTAACATCGTAGAAATTAAGGAAAAAGGACACATTAGGCGGCGCGCAGACCGCGGTAAGGATTACACGACGCGACATAGATTCCACTAAGTCAATCACGCCGCAAGAAAACTGTTGGTCACAGGAGTTGATGCCAGAGAACGCGCGGCCTGCCCAGAATGATAATGGGATCCGCGGTCTGGGATGTGGCGTACGACGCCTGCGACACGACTCAATCAATGGGGGGAAGCACCAAAAACGCCGGGTGGAATCAAGAGAACATGATCCTAATGTCAGCTTTTGTAAAACTTACCAGCAAGGATAAGAGAGCAGATTCCCAGAGCATAGGTAAGGAGAAAAGGATCCTAATACCATAGATATCACACGTAGTGATATCGATGTGGGCCCGTAAGCCAAATATTAAGTTAGCAAAATAGTTTTTTCAAAGTCTAGACTCAACTTCGACCAGGTAGTGGTTGGGTGGCTTCCTACAGGCAGTCGGCTCTGATACCAACTTGTGACGCCCCCAAAATCAATTCGTGTACAGTAATCATACACGCAGGGTACACGACTGAGATTAGGGTGCCACGGTGAGAATATCACAGCACAACACTAAACACAAAAGGATAAACCAATATGTTACAATAAAGGGGGTCACTCGGACCCGAATACATAAGTCATACAAACCATAATATCTGAGTACAGACATAGTTAGTCAAGTTTTGCCTTAAGAAGGCTAGCACAAATAACATCAGAGATACAGATCGAAAAGGCAAGGCCTCCTGCCTGGGAGCCTCCGAAACTACTCCTGGTCCTGGTCAGCGGGGGTCTCGACGTAGTAGTATCCTCCTCCGGGGTACTCCTGCTCCTGGGATCCAACGTCGACTGCAGCGGCCGATCAGGCAAGACAGTAAAGGAAATAAAGCAGGTGAGTATCTAGTATACCCGCGAGTCTTACGTCCGCTACTAAGCATTATGCATTGTATCAAAGGAAAGAAGAGGCTGTATATAGTGGACTGCAAGATAGAAATCAGAATAAGGATAAGAAGCTAGGCCTATCGAAGACTAGCATCTTCCGACGATGTCTTGCAGCATGAGGTAAGAATCAGCCAACAGTTCATATAAAGCATAAAGTAACAACGAAGCAGAAGTTGCTGCAACATTGTATAATATAAGTTGTAGTGAATAACAATAATGATAATGCCTCCGAGTTCACCTCCTTGACCTCCCCGCGAGGAAGAGAACCCGGAACCATACAGTTTAATAATAATAGTTTCTAGTGGTAAGATCCAGCTTCAGCATAAAGCGTCCTGTTACCGTGGACACGGCTATTCGAATAGATTAAACTCCCTGCAGGGGTGCACTACTGTTCAGCCTGCACGCTCGGATCTCCAGGGTGGCGTGAACCTTGTTAGGGAACGCCCCACCGAGGCTATCCGACACGACGCAGCCCATCCTAGGCTCAACAGAGAGGCCATCCGCCGGACTATATCCTATGCGCCAAGGGGTCTAGGTCCCTCACCCTTGCACGCTCCTGCACGGTGCGAGTCTGGCCGGTGAAGCAAAAGCAAATCCAAACACACCTGCTGCAGCAAAAGACAAGACCACTTCCCGGCGATCAGGCCGCAGTACTGCTGACGTCTGAAGAGCTTTCGGACGAACTACGACGCGGAGGGCCCACACCGTAATCCCACATGTAGGTAGTGCGAACAGACCAACGGGTCTCTCAAGTCATCCGCCGAACCATTTAGCATTTTAATTAACCTGCGTGACAACCGTTATCGTTGCCTCGACTTAACCGACCCGCGGTCAACGACAGCAGTCAGGACCACCAGTACATCGGTGCCTGCCCTGTCGTCCCACCAAGTCACTGCGGTTACCAACAAGGTGAACCGTCTCCTTACCTGGTCTCGCGTGTGCTCTTGGTAGAGCTCGACTTTCGTGGTTTGGTAACTCTCGCGAGATACGAGCAGGGGCCAAGCACGCCAGTAACGTCAGTCGTACCCTCCCTGTCGTTCCCGACGATATACCTCTCGCGGGCACCGTTGGGTTGCCCGACTTTCTTACCTTTAAGGACAACCGCTGTTCAGGACCCTATGGCGGCAAGACAAAGTCAGCCTCGAGTGGAGTACAAGGATTACTCCTGGATAGCTCACACTTGAGGTGACTAGGCATAATCCCAGATAGGGGCCTTTGGCGGTGTCTGCTTTGTACCGTACCCGTGCAGTTGTATATATTGTATCCGTGTTCACTCCCATAGTGATCACGGTCCGCTATCTAATCCTAGCTAACAATGCGCAGGGCTCACTGCTGAATAATGCATAAGTAATAATAGGCAGCATAGGATAAAGGAAAGGTACATCAAGGGGCGACAAAATCAGGCTATGCAATTGAATAGGAGTATAACGTAGCAGCAGCAGTAACCATGCCTAGTGCAAGAAAGTACGGAAAGGTAGGCGATATCTGGGGAAGAGAATGGCTCTGCTTGCCTGGAAGCTCGACGGTAGGGGTCGGGTCGTCGACGAAGTAGTCGTACTCAGCAGCGGTGTAGTCGGCGGTAGCAGCGGGGGCTACCGGAGATTAAGGGGGGAGGAAAACAGTAAATACACAGCACTAATATACAAACATTTGCATGACATGATAGATGAAATGTTAACGGTGTTCTAACGCAGTGCAATGCACGTTGCTCGGAGCGGGAATTCATCCGGGGATGAACTACCGGATCCGGGTGATTACCGGACAGGGTGTCCGGAGGGGGAAGGGTCAAGCCGGAGGTGTCGTGGGTACCGTACAAACATAAGGGGGGTGTATCCGTGTTAGTTGAACCATTCCGGACAACTTTCGTGTTCGGAATAAATGCATCCGGGTACTTTTTATCGGTACCGGAAATTATCGACAGACAGCCCGGAGGGAGAAATGTCGATGATCGGTGTGTTAGAGGGGTGTGGTAGACATACGGATAGCGTATCCGTATTCGTTATATTTTTCTGATCAACTTTCATGTATAAAGTTTTTAAATCTGACTTGCGGTTTAAAAGTTATTGAATTTCAAAGTTTAAATAATTTTAAAACAATATCTGGAATTTATTTCTATTAATAATCCTAACATTATCCACAAGTCCATTTGACTGGTCAAACTGACTGAGGGGACCCACCTATAAGGTTGACTGGTCAACTGACCAGTGGGTCCCATATGTCAGCCTCACAGTGGTATAATAAATCATTTTATTTGGTTAAATAATAATGGGCCCACATGTCATACTCTGCTAAACTATTAATCCATTTAATTAACCAAACTGACAGTGGGACCCATGTGTAAGTGGCACAGTACTAATTAAACAGTTTTAATTTATTTTAAAAGGCCTAGGGCCCACCTGTAATACACCCAGGGGTTATTATTCAGTTTTATTAGCAGGTAAAAGTTCTTAAGGGGGATGGGCCCACTGTCAGTGGCTGGTTAGCCACTAACAGGGGATTAGCGAGGCGGGGCCCATGGGTCAGTGGCACCCAGGCCACTGCCAGCCCGTCGTGACCACGCCGGCGACGAGGTGGTTCACCGGCGGCGACCTACCGCCCGAGCCTGGCGACCAAAAGAGGCGTGGGAGGGCTCGTTCGAACGAGCCGAACGAGCCGCACCCATTTATGTAGCTAGTGCGGGCGGAGGTGGCGTGGCTCGACGGCGGCGACACGGTTCGCGGTGGCCGGAGTCGGTACTCACAGCGGCGGCGACCCAGCGCCCAGGAAGGGGCGGGAACCGGGGGAACAGCAGCGCAGCTCACCACGAGGGACGAGAAGGGGTCTATGATGTCAGGGGAGCTCGGAGTGGAGCGCACGGGCGAAAATGGCGCGGGAGGCCGAGCTTGAAGACGAAGTCGATTCGCAGGCTGCGGTGGTCCTCGGCGTCGATGGTGAGCGCGGCCTGGCGAAGACGTCCACGGCGGTCACTCTAGACACAGTGGTTGGGGCTGTGGTGGTCACAGGCCGCGCCGGCGACGCCGACGTGCCCACGGGCGGGCTCGGTCCGAGCGGGGGAAACGGCGAGGGGCGAGGCGTGAGGGGGAACTGGAGGGGATGGGCTAGGGTTAGGGTTCGGGGGAGGCTTGGGGCACTTATCCCCGCCGGCTAACCGCCGGATGGACGCCACGCACGGCCGGCCGACGTGGCCGTGCTGGATGCTCTCCACGCACGAGGGGGAGCAGTGGAGAGGACGACCGGGGGTGGGCTGGGCTTGGGGGTGGGCTAGTTGCTAGGTGGGCTGGGTTCTGGCCCAGGGGGGTGAGGGGGTTTAGCTAGGTTTAGCTTTCTTTTTTCTTCTTTTTCTTTTCTGTAATTTTCTTTTTGTAATTATTTTATATACCTTGGCATTTTTATAAAATGTGGCATGTGACCCATAATTGTTTTTATACCCTAGGCTAGTGCCACAAAAGATTTGGGGTCAAAAGAAAATCATTTAATATTTGATTTAAATATTAAATGATTAAATTGGGGATTTTAGCTACTGTTTCGATTTGTTTGGAATTTTCTATAACTCAATAAATACCCAAACCCATATGGATTTGGTCCAGTGATTATTTGGGATTTTATAAAAGTGGTTCCAAGATTTTTGGAAAAGATTTATTGTCACCATATTTTTAATAACCACTAAAAGGCATTTTAGGGTTTGTTTGAATTTTAATTCAAATGGCTTGGACTTTGTTTTCATCCATGATGATCAAGGTCCATGGTTCACATTGCTTGCAACAATATCAAAGGAGAATTTGAATTTGAACTGAACCAGTGGATCAAACAAAAGTTTTGAATAGTAGAGATGAACAGTAACAGTGATTACTGTTCACTGACAGTGAGGGTGTTACAATAACAGACAACAAATAAATATCTGGTGAGCCAAAGAACAAACCCCTGACCCCCGGAGCGAACACGGTCCATCGACCTACTCTCGGTGCATCGCCTAGCCTCTTACCTTCATCTTTCGAATTACATCACCGATACAATTAAAAAAAATGGTCTTGCACCAACTCTATTCTTGTTGAAACTTTGCAAAATTCAGATCAGCCCCCCCTTAAAAACCACAACACATACCACATATAAGAGCATCTCTAATAAACATTGTAAAAGGCTAGCTCTTAAAACGGTTTTGCAGTTTGGGTTTTTCCTTTCTAGAGGGTCGCGGTACGTTGTGCAGAACAGAAACCTTAATTCGAACTGAAAATTTTATAGTAAAAGTATTAATGGAAGAATTAAATAACAAACAGTACTCGGAAGAAAGGTTCATCATTGATTTTAACAAAGATATGAGGCGAGGTCGCCGCCCTAAGTCTCACGAAACCCAAAGTGGGCCTCACCGGAACCCATTGGGTGCGGCGGCAGTACTCACTCGCCATCAGAGCCGTGGTCGATGAAGATCTTCTCCTGCTCCTCAGCTTTGCGGCGCGACTCCGCCACCTTCTCATGCGACGCGTGCGAGGCGACAACCCCCTGTTCTAACAAGAGTGCGTCGATGTCCTCGTCCCGGCGCTGCCACCTTGTCATCTCCTCCTCCTCCCGCACGCTGCGCCGCATTCACCGCGTCGACTTCTTCCACTTCGACGGGGATTATCCTCCGACCCGGTACCCAAAGGAATATCGCCAGGTCATAGACGTCACGCGGGAGCTCCCCCTCCTCCACCTCTGTGGCGGCAGTGGCGTGCGCGAGCCCACGTCGAAAGAGCTCCTCGCACCGGAGGATCTCCCCGCCTTGAAGCGCCGTGGGTGGAAAAGGTCGACCTCGCAGCGGAGAAAGGACGACGGCGGCTCCATGTCGCGGTTGGTGTAACGGCGGGTGGCGTGCTTCCTCGTGACGTTAAAGGCGACGCACCACTCGTGCTCCTCGGCGCCACCTCCATCGCACGATGGCGGGGAGCGCCTGGTTGACCAAACATTGCAACACATAATGGGAAGGTAGTGGAGGATATCGTAGAAGGATAGAGAGGAGAGGAATTGGCGTAATGTGGTGGATGTTGTATTTAGCCTATCGGGCGGTTTATATAGAGTACAAGACTTGAAGGGCAAGAAGCCTATCCTAGAGATAAGATAGGAGATGATTACAAATCATAGTCTACCATATACAGAGATATGTCAATATACTCTAACACCCCCCCCCGCAGTCGTAGCGGTAGCGACGCAGACAACAGTTGCGTGGCGTATGGTCAGACTGGAGAGGAAGCCATCGAGGTGCTCAAGCGAGGTGATAGCCCTTTGTGCCGATGTCGAAATAGCCGAGAGCGTAGAGTGGTGTAGCCATTGTCGAGGTAGCCGTGCGAGGGACGCCGTGGTCGGTGTCGAGTCGGGGTGGCCGGTGTCAAGGTAGTCGTCGTGGACCGGGAAGAAGAGCGGCGGCGGCTAGGTCAAAAGTGTGGTGATGGTGCTCCAAGTAGGCGACGAAGAACCCGACAGCGTGACGAAGATCGGTGCAGACGTTGGCGTTTCCGCGCCTAGAGGCTGCGCGACACATACCACGTAAAAGTCGACGTGCGAAGACGGCGGAGTGGACTGCGCGTCGTGACGCTACAGCCCGAAGGGGCGACGTAGCGGCAACGCGCGGGTCAGGGCGACGGCAAGGTAGACCTCGGGGTGGTTGCAGGGACCGCGCGTCACGCTCGCTATGGCCCGACGGGGCGACGCAGCAGCAGCGCGAGGGTCGGTGCGGCCTCGGGGACGGCTTGGAGCGGACGGCCTCGGGGTGGCGGTTGACCGCGGGCCGCGGCACTACGGCCCGAAGGGGCGACGCAGCGGCAGCACGCGGGTTGGTGCAGCCACGGGTACGGCCTCAGGGCGGCGGTAGGGACCACGTGTCGCGGCACTACGGCCCGAAGGGGCGACACAGCGGCAACGCGGATCGGTGCAGCCACGGGAAGAACTACGGGGCAGCGACGCTGCGGCCCGATGGGGCGACACAGAGGCAACCCGTTGCTCGATCGGTGGATCGGCGCGCTGAACTCGGGACTGGGCGGTGACATCCGGTGTCGGAGTAGAGGCATATGTCGACAGCGGCGATCGGCGACGCAAACCGATCTTAGATCGGAAAACCAAAAAAGACGTCGATCAAGACGACCGGCGGAAGAGAGAAAAAACCCGGATCAAGAGGTCAGGAAAAATACTCTCTAGGGCAGCCGGTCCACGGAACCGGCGAACGAACCCTAGGTACGGGCGGCGCGTCCCCCCGTGCCGGTGATCATGGAGATCAGCCCCGGGGGCGGCGTGGAGCGGAAGAGACGGCGGCTAGGACATGGATCGAGATTAAGCTGATACCATGTAGAAGGATAGAGAGGAGAGGAATTGGCGTAATGCGCTGGATGTTGTATTAAGCCTCTCGGGCGGTTTATATAGAGTACAAGACTTGAAAGGCAAGTAGCCTATCCTAGAGATAAGATAGAAGATGATTACAAATCATAGTCTACTATATACAGACATATGTCAATATACTCTAACATGTCAAAGGTGGTTGATTTGATGAACGGCGAAAATAAATTGGTGGAGGATTTGGTGCTTCACTGTGGCAATGGATTCGGGTTATGAACTTTATCCACCCCTCCGCGCTGGTATAAATATAGGTTAGGGGCAATTTGGTGAGGAGTGTAAAACTTTTGTAGGTCGGGACGGCTATACGGATCTATGACCAAAATGATGATCCTTAGCCGTATGGCTAGTGCTTTCCGCCGGTCTGCCGGTTAAATTTCGGCCGATCGGACCCATGCAACACAATACAAATATGGTTATAGCAAAAAAAACTTGTTGCAACAAAAAAAAGTTTTATATAATTGTATTTATTTTTCTCAATTCTAAGTGAGTGCCGTTGTAGTAAAAATCGTGATATCATTGTCGCGGACCATATTTGCAATCGATTGGTGGCAACATATTTGATCGCTAGTGGTAGCTTTTTCGCTATCAGTTGTAGCAAAATTCGCAACCCGTCATTATCTGTGACACTTCATCATTTTTGGTTATAGCAAAAATCAAGGGTTGTTGTAGCTTTTTCCTTACCCATTGCAGCAAAAAACTATAGCATCATTGTCGCCGATTACACTCTCAAATGAATGTATTTAGCAGTAAAATAAATCTACATATTCGGTGTGAGTGATAAGAAATATGAAGGATATAGTAGCATTTTTATGTCATGTTTTCGAATGGATAAACTTAGCACTAAATGCATCTAAATACATCTGTTACTAACAATATCCGTGTAGTAACATTTAAGTATCATAATTGTATAAATAATACTATTTTAATACTATAATTGCAGCGCGTGTCATCTATCAATTACAACGAAATTGAAATCACTTGCATCGTGCGGGCCGATGCGACCGACTGAAGATTGGTCCGATTGATCGGCGAAAAACGTTTACCTAGTATAGCCACTGAAAAAAAAAATCTGTTAGAGATGCTCTAACTACTCTGCATCTACCAACCATCTTATTTATAGATTCTGCATGTATACCAAAATTCTAATGTCCAGATATACGGATTCCAGGTGATCCACACCAATCCAGTTGGTTTCTAGTGGACGGCACACAGCTCAGCCACCCTGTGTCCCACTTAGCTTCCATTCCATGCACTCTCTCAGTCTCGCTCTCCCCCATATAAATCCACCACACCTTCAACCCTCCTCCAGCATCACACAAACCTCCATCCATCCTCACTCCTCACTGCACATACACAACAAGCACAACACACACCAACACAAAAAAAAAACCATGATGAATGACGCGCAAATGAACGGCGGCGCTTCCTCGTCACCGTCGCCCATGATCCCGCCGCCCTTCTGGTCGACGCCCACGCCCTACCTCTTCATCGGCTTCGCGGTGGTGATGAGCCTCATCGCGGTGGCGCTGGCCGTGCTCCTCTGCTCCCGCCGCAGGGAGGACCGCCGTGACGACGACGAGGCAGTCCCGGCTGGGATGATGTCGGTGCGCGTACTCACGCCGCTGGACAGGGAGGCGCCCAAGGTGGTGGTGGTCATGGCCGGCGACGACGTGCCGTCTTTCCTCGCCAGCGCCACGCCGCTCGCCTTCGCCGAGGCGGCCACGGTGCAGCGTCCCTACTGCCAGTGCTACGGCGGCGCTAAGGGTGTCGCCGCCGTGTAGCCAACCCAACTGGAGCTTTCTCTCGCCCGTCGTCGATCGGCACCCGAGTATATATGTGTCCATCAAATCAAACGGGAGGAGTTAGATTTTGTTCCTGTTATAGATTAGTTTACATTATTCTCTCCATAATTAGCAGTTTGGTGACGTGCAGCGATGCGATGCTGTGGCCTTGTCGAAGTACAGTAGCTTTTTGCTCAGAACAGAGCATGTAGCGAGTGCGCAGTTATATGCTAATTTGGTTGCATAAGCTTTCGTCTTCTTACAAATGTTTTCCTCTTTTTTGAAAAACTAACAAATGTAAGAATGATTTGTCTTTTATATCGCAAAGAACAAAAATATATTTATTGGTCGCAAAAATATATTGTCTCATATCCTGATGTCCTAATTAACGCAGCAAATGATCCATCGTCACATTATGTCAATTACTTTCTTGCTTTTCAAGGAGAAGGAAAGGAATATCTCTCTCTCTATCTTTCCCCCTCTCTCTCTTTGGACACCGAGTCACTAAGCACTAGCGCGTCCATTCCTATCTGAAACTTTCAATCTATGAAAGTTCATAGTAGTAAAGTACTCTTGATATACAATGAGTGTGCATTCGTCAGCTGTATAGAGCTACCAATGGTAAAGTTGGTCGGACATCAAGCACACACAAAATTGCTTTGCGATAGAAGTGTCTTCTCGCGCCTCAACTCCATGGATTAGGTACATTCACACTCATCGGTTTTATTTCTATTACTATCAAATCATGAAATGGTACATGTACTCTTTTGAGATTTTGCATCCCTTGCAATTTCCAAATTATGATGGAACCATGAAGTATCATTATCCCCTTCATCTACCATGGTCATTCTTTTGTAAGTGTTGGTAGGAAAACTATCAAAATATTTTTATTAGATTAAAAGGGTAAATACAAAATAAACCCAAACAGGAAAGGTCAAGCCAAGAGATCTATCTAAGAAAAGAGGGAAAGGTCAAGCCAAGGTTAACCACTTCATCTTCTCTCTCAAATTCCTATTAAAAGTAACAACATTCAATTCCTCTATTTCTCTCCAAATCTCCTAGGATGTTAGGAGGAGGAGCGAATGTGCAGCATTGCGCTTCTCCTTTGAGTTTTCCATACAACAGTATCGAGTCCAATCCTTGAGTGTTCATTCATCCAGCCAAGATTCATCTCGTCACAACAACATTCAATTCCTCTTTACATGAAGGGCATTTTGGGTAGTTTTTCCAGCCTTTCGTCTTCATCGGTGAATTATCACGATGACGCTAATGTTTGTTGCCGGTTGCAATTGTCGCTATACCAACTTTCAAGGTGTACTTATATTCCTTCATGTAAAGAAGATTGTTGTGACGGGATTTTCTATTTATTGGTCGCCTTCCCTAAAGATTTAGAATTATTTTAGAGTGCATCAAATAATTGAGGATGATTATTTTTATAATACGGTGATCTAGATGTGATAATACTACGTTGGAATTCTTGTAAATATATTATGGCATCAAGGACATTTCGGTAGTATTTTCAATGTTTCATCTCCATCGTTGAGTTATCACGGTGATGCTATGTTTGTTGCCGGTTGCAACTATCGTTATACCAATAAATAGCTTCGTACATGAGACTTTGTGTCCCATATCCTGATATCCTAATTAACGCAAAAATTACCGATCATCACATTATGTCAATTAATTTATTGATTTTCAAGGAGAAGGAAATGAATCTCTCTCTCTCTCTCTATTGAGTCACTTAGCACCGTCCATTCCGGTTTGAACCTTTAAATCTATGAAAGCTCATAGTAGTAAAGTACTCATCTTACATTCTTAAGAAGTTGCTCCCAATTCTCTCAACATGCAAAATGTGCACCTCAAAACCTTCACTTTTTTTGGATAAAGGGCTTTATTACTCAAAAGGTTTCAGTAAGTACACACAGCCTCTGCATAACTAAGATGCACACAGCCGCAAGTCGCCAAACCATAGAAAATAAACGAGTGCGCGACAAATTACAAATAAGAACTATCGCCACTCAAGGAAGCTCTATGCGTAGGTCACGCGGCCACCCATGTTGGATAAAAATATCCCCCGCCACCGCTTCCAGTCATGCACATGATACGTCCAAAACGTATCTATAATTTCTGCTTGCTCCATGCATGTTTTGTGTGATATTGCTATGATCTAGATATACTTTCATACACTTTTGATCATATTTGGACTAACCTATTAACTCAGTGCACCACAGTGCCAGTTCTTGTTTTCTGCTGTTTTTCTATTTCAGTTTTCCCCCATATAAAAAGTGCTCCAAAAATTCGGGAAAAATCAGATAAAAAATCAGCGCAGAAGAACCTTCCGAAAGAACCTAAGTGGGGCCAGAGGGCCACCACTAGGGGCCCAGGCGCCCTGGTGGCGCGCCCCAGGGGCTGGCCGCGCCAGGGGGGCGCCTGGACCCTTGGTGGCCCCCCTGGCTGCCCCCCTTCGCCTATATATTCTCCGTGACGAGAAACCCTCGAGCAGAGAACCCTTTTTCGCGATCTCGCCTCTGTTCCGCCGCCGCCGCGCTTCCGAGATCGGGAGCACCAGCAGTCCTCTTCCCGGCACCCTGCCGGAGGGAGGGACGACCTCCGGGAGTCTCCTCTCCACCATGGATGCTTCCCGGATGTATCGTGAGTAGTTTCCTTTGGACCATGGGTCTGTGATCAGTAGCTATGTGATGTTCTCCTCCCTCTTTGTTCTTCATGGTTTAGACCTCGTGAGCTACCCTACATGATCGAGGCACTTTTGTAATCTTTCTGCTGTTGCTATGCTGAGTTTGATGGGATCTGATGGATTATGAGATTATGTTCAGATTGTGATTGAGTAATATATTTGGTTCTTATCTCTTATATTTTTGTTCTTAAGTAATTCTTGCATGTTCTCCGTTGCTGTTTATTGCTTTGGAAGTAGTAGGTAGTAACCCCAAGAGGGAACGTTATGCTCGATTGTGGGTTCATGCCCCCTGATGACACGCCTGAGTGACAGAAACATGATTCTAGGGGATGTGTTGTTGCCACAAGGGGGAAAACAACGGTGCTTTTAACCGCGGTTACAAGGATTGTTTACTTTACGCAAAGTGCTTTTTAATGCAGTTGTCTGTTGCTTTGGGTTTACACTTTGGGTGGGGCTCGCAACTTAATACCAGCGAGATGTTCTGGATAGATATCTCAAGGTGGATGATTAGTAGTAGATGCAGTTGGATTTCGGTCTACTTATTTTGGCGTTCTGCCCATGCTTTTGAGCCTCTTCCTTTCTTTTGTAGCATAGTTAGCATTGCGGTGCGTTCATAATCCTGTCAATTGCCTTTCTGTAATTTGTTCACCTCGCATAGCAGTTTTATCGTCTTTTGGGAAAGAGACATCACTAGTGAACATCACGTATCCCGGTCCATATCTTCATCACTGTTTCCACGCTCATTTACTTTTCTGTTTTTACTTTCAGTTGCTATTATTATCCCTTGTGTTTGATCCTTTGTGAACAACAAGACCGGAGAGATTGACAACCTCTCTGAACTTCGTTGGGAACAAAGTTATTTGTGTCTGTGTGCAGGTCCGCGTCAGTTGCGCCGCTGACACCTACTTATCATCTCCGGAGTCCTACTGGAGACAAACCTTGGTATCTTTACTGAGGGAAATTTGCTGTTGTGCTACATCACACCTTCCACTTGGGGTTTACCAACGAAGGGCGACAAATCACTATCATCACCTCGCGCATCAAGCAAGATTTCTGGCGCCGTTGCCGGGGACTCCGAGTGCTAAGATAGGGGAGTTGCACACTACCCTTTACCTTTGTTTTTTAGTCTTGTTAGTTTACCTTTCAGTTTTTATCTTTGTGTCCTTTATCAAAAATCACAAAAAAAATTATTCATCTTGCTAATAGTTGTCATTATGTCTGGCCCTTTTGCCTTTGTTGAGACAGAGGTTCTCACCTTTAAATAAAAAGGTGGTGAAAGTTTAAAAGATGCTTGGTATAGAATTAATGATTCTAAAAAAAAGCCACCAAGAAGCAATCCACTACTATCCTGCTTAGAAATTTTTATGTCGGGATTACTCCTTGGAATAGGTTCATATTAGATACTGCTACCAATGGGAATTTCCTAGAAGCCCCGATTTGGGGGTCTCTTAATGTTATTGAAAATCTTGTTGGAAATCTCCCTATTGCTAGCATACTAGAAGATATAACTCTAGCTCACATTATGAAGAAACTTGAAAAGATAGAGTTAGAAATACCAAGTATAACTAGGATAAATGAGTTGGATCGCAAGATTCAAGGGAATTTGAATAGGCTTGATAGCTCCATGCTTAAAATTATTAAAACTTTGGAGGTCATCAAATCCTGTGATATGGATCTTTCTAGGATTGATAAGATTGAGGAAATCATTAATACTCTAGGAACTACATTTTCCTCAATCAAACCAAGAAAGGTAGAGACTTCAGCAAGAAGGGAACCTAAGTTCAATTATGTCCCTAGGGTTCCCCGACCTAAAAATAAACCACCCATTGCCAAAGAAGTTGAAACCGTGAAAACTTTGGAAGAAATACCTCTCTTTGATAATTTTATAAATGAATCTCCCATTGATTTTCCGCCTTTTGGTTTTCTCCCTAGAAGTATCTTCATTAGGCCTTTATTTGAAAGACCTCTTAAGACTAGTTGTACAATTGAAGAGCTTTTTGATGATCTTGATAATGATTCGATTGATACAACTTGATCTTTTGCATCATGCCTAGCTTAAAGGCATAAAAGAAAGCGCTTTTGGGAGGCAGCCCACAACGAATTAGGTTTCTTTTTGCTTTTGTTGTGTCTTGATGTTTGTTACTACTGTAGAAACATCATTGTATCTTTATTTTTCAGCTTTGTGCCAAGTTATAGCCTCTTATGATAAATGAAGCAAAAGTTGTGACATGCTGTCCGGAAAACAGATTCTGTCCCTTGACAGAAAAAATTGAATAAAATCACCAGATCATCTTTTTTATCTGAATTTTTTTGACAGCATGATCTATACAATTGTGAAACTTTCATATGTTCTGAGTTTTTTTATTTGAGTTGCAGAAGTGCCCCGAAAAAATTCTCTACTACCTGATGTTCTGTTTTTCACAGATTCTGCCACGTTTTGCCTCACTTCACTTTTGCAAACCTTAAGCTTGCTTTTTGTTTGCAAAAACTTTTTGGCACTCTTGAGAAACAGTAGATCTTCAAGAATATCTTTATATCCAGTGGGGAAAAATTATTTTATTAAGGGTACTAACCTCTCTAATCAGCTTATGATGAGTTATGTATGAAGGGAGTTTTCAAGTGTGCGATGGAAGATGATGAAAGAAGATCCAGGAGTGTCAAGCGCTCAAGCTTGGGGATGCCCCCATGCATCCCCAATAAATATTCAAGGAGACTCAAGCGTCTAAGCTTGGGGATGCCCCCGTGCATCCCCTTCTCCATCAACAATCATCAGTTCGTCCTTCGTATCACTATATTTTTATCACTTCATGCGTTATGTGCTGTGCTTGGAGCATCTCGCTCTTAGGTTTTATTTTTAGTTTTCTTTAGTTTTTCTTGCTGGTCATAACAAGTTAGACCCCATCTTAATTTGTGTAGGAGAGAAACACGCTCCACTCCAATCTAGAACACATCATAGGATTTTTCCTGCTTATCTTTTTGCTGTTGTGTGTTCTTTATCTTTTCGTAGCTACTTCCATGTTTAGTTTTAGTCTTAGTTTGTCTTTAGCAAGAGCCTTGGCTTTTGTTTAGTTTGTTGCTGGAACTCTCTTTAGTTTTCATGTTTATCTTGTTAAGAGAGTTGGTTTTTGCACTGAGTTGTGTTTTGTCTTGGAAGTAGGTAATTGAGGTTGCTATTTAATTCTAGTAGTAACTTGCAATAGTTTTGAGGTATTGATGTGAGTAATGTCTGAACTTTTGGTGTCAAGAGCTTTAGCCTATTAGTGATAGGTGTCGTATTTTGGGTAATCCGTGTGTATTTTCAAAACCTATAAAAACTAGTTGAGAACTCTAACTACTAGATGGATCACTAATCTTTGGAGGGATCGAATATTAGAGTACACTCACGTACCATGAATCAAGGATGCGCAAGGATAACCAAACCCCCATACACTCCTCCTCGGGGTACTTGTCTCTTTGTGAACCTCCTTATTAGATTGAGAGTTACCGATAATAAGTGCATGAGTTCTTCGGACTAATGTAAGTATTGAAAGTTGTCACTTCCACCTTCCCATATTTTGCTAGCCTCTCCCGTGCCGTGCATTGCCTTCTTCTCACTCCGAGAGTTGGTGTCCACCTTCACCGGTACATCCAAACCCTTGGCATGATACGCTCTGTCATCATAAGCCTCCTTATATCTTTCCTCAAAACAGCCACCATACCTACCTATCAAGGCATTTCCATAGCCTTTCCGAGATATATTGCCATGCAACATCCACCTCTTCATGACTTGATCTTCATGTCATACATGTTCCTGCTACACTGGCAGCGACATACATTGCATACATCATGATAGCTACATCTTCTTTATTATTTCGAGTACCTTGTAAAGTGTGAAAGATCTCCTTTACCTTCTTGTAAAATAGAGTGTTGCCCTTAAGTGAGGAAAAGATCCCAAAGTGGACACAATAAAAGATCCCAAAGAGGACAAATGAGAGTTAAATAGAAAGAGCCATTGAGGCCACATACAAACAAATAGAAAAAAGAGAAAAAGAAATAAAAAGAGAGAAAGGGGCAACACTACTATCCTTTTGAGAGATCCACACTAGTACTCCCTTTATATCCTTGTACTCCATAGAGATGATCATTATGCATATAGCTATGTGGGGACCTTCACACTATAGAACTTGGCTTGCATATTCCAAGGATGAGCCTCCTCAAACGAGCTCTAGGTCTTCATGAGCGAGCAAGTTAGATGCACCCCCACTAGTTCCATTGGAGAGCTTCCTAGCTCATATGTACATCCGTCGCATGGCAATCCCTACTCCTCACATCATATCTATCATTTGGCATCTCTTGCCTATGATTGTCCTCATTGATGTGAGCCTTTCTCATTCTTTTGTGTCTTCCTCCTCCTCCTCCGTACTTCTCTCTTTGCCATCGTAAGTGTCAACTCTCGTGCTTACGCTCATCCATTGCATGAGTGCTCAAAATATTGAAAAAGGAGTGGATCAAATTGACTTGTACCTGGCTAGTGGTCTGGGGACGAGTCAAGATAAGATTCCAGAAAAAGACCAAGTGTGAAACTTTAGTAGATTGAGTTCTCAACAAATAAATATTTTTCTCGTATTCCCAATCCCCCTTCTTGCACGCAAACACCATTTGGAGACATTCGAGTCACGAACAGCGAGAGCTCTTGCACCTAATGTTCTTTTGTTACTTGTATCAATGCTAATATAGACTCTTGCATGTTATGACTTGAATTGAATCTCTAACCCTGATTGCTTTACTTTTCAAAGTTCTTATATGGTTGCTAGCATGTCACCACAGAAATTATGCTGTTATCATTTACCTACTCGAGGACGAGCAGGAATTAAGCTTGGGGATGTTGATATGTCCAAAACGTATCTATAATTCTGCTTGCTCCATGCATGTTTTGTGTGATATTGCTATGATCTAGATACACTTTCATACACTTTTGATCATATTTGGACTAACCTATTAACTCAGTGCACCACAGTGCCAGTTATTGTTTTCTGCTGTTTTTCTATTTCAGTTTTCCCCCATATAAAAAGTGCTCCAAAAATTCGGGAAAAATCAGATAAAAAATCAGCGCAGAAGAACCTTCCGTAAGAACCTGAGTGGGGCCAGAGGGCCACCACCAGGGGCCCAGGCGCCCTGGTGGCGCGCCCCAGGGGCTGGCCGCGCCAGGGGGGCGCCTGGACCCCTGGTGGCCCCCCTGGCTGCCCCCCCTTCGCCTATATATTCTCCGTGACGAGAAACCCTCGAGGAGAGAACCCTTTTTCTTGATCTCGCCTCTGTTCCGCCGCCGCCGCGCTTCCGAGGTCGGGAGCACCAGCAGACCTCTTCCCGGCACCCTGCCGGAGGGAGGGCTGACCTCCGGGAGTCTCCTCTCCACCGTGGATGCTTCCCGGATGTATCGTGAGTAGTTTCCTTTGGACCATGGGTCCGTGATCAGTAGCTATGTGATGTTCTCCTCCCCTCTTTGTTCTTCATGGTTTAGACTTCGTGAGCTACCCTACATGATCGAGGCACTTTTGTAATCTTTCTGTTGTTGCTATGCTGAGTTTGATGGGATCTGATGGATTATGAGATTATGTTCAGATTGTGATTGAGTAATATATTTGGTTCTTATCTCTTATATTTTTGTTCTTAAGTAATTCTTGCATGTTCTCCGTTGCTGTTTATTGCTTTGGCCAAGTAGTAGGTAGTAACCCCAAGAGGGAACGTTATGCTCGATTGTGGGTTCATGCCCCCTGATGACACGCCTGAGTGACAGAAACATGAGTCTAGGGGATGTGTTGTTGCCACATGGGGGAAAACAACGGTGCTTGTAACCGCGGTTCAAGGATTGTTTACTTTACGCAAAGTGCTTTTTAATGCAGTTGTCTGTTGCTTTGGGTTTACACTTTGGGTGGGGCTCGCAACTTAATAACAGCGAGATTTTCTGGATAGATATCTCAAGGTGGATGATTAGTAGTAGATGCAGTTGGATTTCGGTCTACTTATTTTGGCGTTCTGCCCATGCTTTTGAGCCTCTTCCTTTCTTTTGTAGCATAGTTAGCATTGCGGTGCGTTCATAATCCTGTCAATTGCCCTTCTGTAATTTGTTCACCTCGCATAGCAGTTTTATCGTATTTTGGGAGAGAGACATCACTAGTGAACATCACGTATTCCGGTCCATATCTTCATCACTGTTTCCACGCTCATTTACTTTTCTGCTTTTACTTTCAGTTGCTATTATTATCCTTTGTGTTTGATCCTTTGTGAACAACAAGACCGGAGAGATTGACAACCTCTCTGAACTTCGTTGGGAACAAAGTTATTTGTGTCTGTGTGCAGGTCCGCGTCAGTTGCGTCGCTGACACCTACTTATCATCTCCGGAGTCCTACTGGAGACAAACCTTGGTATCTTTACTGAGGGAAATTTGCTGCCGTGCTACATCACACCTTCCACTTGGGGTTTACCAACGAAGGGCGAGAAATCACTATCATCACCTCGCGCATCAGCACACGCCTCCATAAAAAGGTCTCGATATTCCACCCATTATAAGATGGACCACAAACAGAGAATACCCGTGCATCGATAGAGAACCTGCAAACAAGTGAAATTTTTATCAGAAAAGATCTTGTCATTTCTACATAGCCAGAGCGACCATATTACGGCGAGCGCTCCTACCCTAAGAATGGTTTTAATCTTACTATCTATCCCGTTCAGCCAATTGCCAAAGATATTAGCAACGGATGTGAGTTGATATAAGTTTGAAGCCATTTGGATAGCTGACCAAATTGAATGGGCAACCTTACAGGTGAAGAATAGGTGTTTTATTGTCTCACCATGAGCACATGAAACACATTTCTTACTCCCTTGCCAGTTGCGCTTGACAATATTATCTTCCATTAGAATGACACCTTTTCGAAGATACCATGCAAAGACTTTAATCTTTAGAGGTATCTTCATTTGCCATATTTTAACATTATTATCGACTGGTACTTCAGGTTGGACAAGCGCCCTATACTTAGAATCGACAGAGAATTTTCCATTCCTATTGAGATTCCATCGAAACTCATCTTGAACTTGAGACAGCTGCACTACCGCTAACCTTTCTATCAAGGCATTCCAATACGCTAGTCTTGGACCGATTAAGTCTCTCCTGAATGCGACATTAGGGGGTGATTCCTGCATAACCGTGGCCAGCGTATCTCCCTTATGCCGCACAATGGTGTATAGGGCCGGATATTGATCTCGGAGTGTGGCATTTCCTAGCCATATATCCTCCCAAAATCTTATCTCTGACCCATCCTTAATCTTGAAAACCCCAAAGCGATAAAAGTCTTTCTTTGTCGCCATGAGACCGGACCAAAAATGTGAATCTCCAGGCTTCCATACAACCTGAGATAACGCTTTTGTGCCGATATATTTTCGCTTAAGGAGTGTTTGCCATACGCCATCCGAAGTCAATAGCTTATATAGCCACTTACCGAGGAGGGCAGATTTCTTGACCTGGAGGTCATGGATACCCAACCCACCTTGGTCCTTCAGACGGCACACGACATTCCACTTGGTCAGTCGATACTTCTTTTTCTCGTTATATCCTTGCCAAAACAATCTCGATCGGAAATAATCCAGTCTATGTAAGACCCCTTTAGGCAGTGGGAAGAATAATACAACAACGAGTCTGAAGCCACCATCTTGACAAAAAATGTCGCTACCCCTATCCTCTTGATGAAGGAGTGGAGATGGTCGGGGCCGCATGCCTGATGCGTCTCAAACATATCTATAATTTATGCTTGTTCCATGATCTTTTGGGTGACATTGCTATGTTTTTTACTCCACTTTCATATATTTTTACACATATTTGGACTAACCTACTAACTCAGTACACCCAGTGCCGGTTTCTGTCTGCTGATGTCTATGAATTGCAGGTTTTTACCCATATTTCCAGAGCTCCAAAAATTCCAACAAAAATATATAAAAGACCAGCGCGACAGAAGCTTCACAAAGCCCGAAGGAGAGCAGAAGGGGGGGCACCCCCTCCCAGGTGGCCAGGTAGCGCGGCCCCACTCCTGGCCGCGCCACTAGGGCGTCTGGGGGAGGGGCCACCCCCTGGTGCCCCCCCCCTTCGGCCTATATTTACACCCTGTCATGGAAACCCTCAGGAAGAACCCCGCATCGCGATTTTCACCTCTGTTCCGCCGCCGCCTCACTTACAAGATCGGGAGCACCAAAAGACCTCTTCCCGACACCCTTCCGGTGGGAGGATTGACCTCTGGGAGCTTCTCCACGACCATGAGCGCTTCCCGGATGAGTCGTGAGTAGTCCCCCTTGGACAATGGGTCTATGACCAGTATCTATGCGATGTATTCTCTCCAATCTTGTGCTTCAATTCTTAGCCCTTGTGAGCTGCCTTACATGATCAAGGCATCTATGTAATTCTTTCTGTTATTGCTATGTTGTGTTTGCTGGGATCCGATGGATTATGATATTATGTTCAGGTTGTGATGAGTTATATATTTGGTTCTCCTTTTGTATTTTTTTTCTTGAGTAATTCTTGCATGTTCTCCGTTGCTTTTTATTGCTTTGGCCAAGTAGTAGATAGTAACTCCAAGAGAGAGCGTTTATGCTTGATTGTGGGTTCATGCCCCCCCGATGTCTAGATTGAGTGACAGAAACATGAGACTAGGGGATGTGTTGTTGCCACCAGGGAGAAAATAACGGTGCTTTTAACCGCGGTTGCAAGGATTGTTTACCTTAAGCAAAGTTTGTTAATGCAGTTGGCTGTTGCTTTGGGTTTACACTTTGGGTGGGGCTCGCAACTTAATACCAGTGAGATGTTCTGGATAGATATCTCAAGGTGGATGATTAGTGAGTAGATGCAGTTGGATTTCGGTCTACATGGCTTGGTGTACTACCCATACTTTTGAGCCTTTAACTTTCTGTGCGGCATAATTAGCATTGTGGTGCGTTTATAATTCTTTCAATTGCACAACTACAATTTTTTCACCCAGCTCAGCTATTTTATCGTCTTTTGGGAGAGAGACATCAATAGTGAACATCATGGGACCCCGGTCCATATTTCCATCACTGTTTATACCTCAAATATTTACTATTTTTATTTCCTTTCAGTTTCAATCACCATCATTATTTCCACCATGTGTTTGATCCTTTGTAAACGACAAGCCCGGAGAGATTGACAACCTCTTTGTACTCGTTGGGAGCAAAGTTATTTGTTTCTATGTGCAGGTCCACGTCAACCTCATCTCCATCCGGTAACTTAATATCTGGCGCCGTTGGCACCTACTTGCATAATTCGGAGTCCGCCGAAGACATAAACCTTGGTATCTTCACCGAGGGAAACTTGCTGCTAGCTACATCTCAACCTTTCACTTGGGGTAACCAATGAGGGGCGAGAATCCATCAATGCCCAGACCTCACACCAAGGATCCAAGGTCATTAACATCCCTTCCAACACTATAACATATAAATGACGTTTCTATTGTGTCTCGCGATGGCCTTCTTTAAAATAATTCGTCACCCACTTTGACCCATGTTATGAAACCGCATTGTTTGCATTTGACCTATAGGAGAACTGGCACTCCAGTGTGCGCCTTTATAATCTAGCTCGAAGATTCCTTTCTGCATCAGTAATTTGAAGTCTTGGGCGGTCTAGTTGTAGTATCATCTCATTTACCATGTAAAATTATCTATATATCCCCTATGTGGTTTCTACACCAATCATGTAGGACAAGACCATGACTTTCTTATAAAATGTTATTATTTTTACAAAATTTGGAAAATGTGATTTACTTTTTAAAAATTACAGAAATAGGGCTTCATCGTCCTTGTACAACCCGAAGAGGGTCTTGGCGGTCTTGCCATGACCAAAGAAAGGATCTTCATCATTTCCTAGTCTGAAGAGGGGCTCTTTGGTCTAAGGGAGGTAGAAGTGTCTTCCTTCGGTCTTGTGAAGGACGAAGTTGATCAATTCGCGTTGATGTGTGGCTGAAGTTGCATAGTAGAGGATCTTTAGGTTTCTTAAGGATGAAAAATGTTTTTTCTAACATTTATTCCATGTCCCGCCCTTTTTATTCTAGCCATTTTTCTCCATCGTTCCTTCCAACCTCTTTCTTGTCATTCTTCTTCCCACCAAGCCATTTCTCACCTTTTCTCTTGCCTCGCTCACTCTATAAACTTGCAACTCACATGTTGTGGTATGCGCCATACCTTAGCCATTTATTCAGTCATGTATGGTAAATTCTTCATCCCTTTTACTCCACTGATGTCATTCTTGGTTTTGAGAGGTGCCAAAATAATGAAGGGTATTAGGGGGCTCCAGTTGTCCTTTTCGATGATTTAGTTAATAGTTAGATCCACCTACAGAAGTTGGTTAAGTGGTTTCATCAATGGAAGCTCACAGGGTACTGTCCTGAAAGGAACCCAGAAGGAATTCTATAAGAACTTTTGCGGATGTGTGAAAGGTGGAAAAGGATTGTCGAACTCAAATATATTTGTCTGCAAATATTAGATGCACCTGCTCTTACGGACACTCCTAGAATATGATTCCTACAGAAGAAATATAAGGATCACATTAACGTAATTTATATTTTAGATTCCACTTAGTTAGTCCATATGTTTATTATTCTAGTCCATATGTTTGGTCCAACCTCGTGCGCCACCAGAGGTCACAACCTCACAATCATTTAGGCCAATAAAGGCCTCTCGGGAGATGGATGAGAGGGGTGTGGGCATCAGAGAGAGTAGCAACGGAGTTGTCTTCTTCGATGGTGCTTCCGCATGATGTCCGTGGAGGGCTATAGTCCCCTCTAGTTTGATCTTTGGAACCCCCAATGCATGTATTTCCAATTGCCTCACATTTTCTCTTTGCAAAAGATTAGTTGCTTACTGTTAAGTGGTTCATGGATACATAGTTCATCGAAGATTTTTTTCGCTTGCTCCTTTTGGTGGTACCGTTAAGTGGTTCATGGATAAAGGGTGCGGTACTACCGGGCCGACTAACGGTGGCACTACCGTGCAAAGGCCCTTACTCCTCTGACCTAGGCCGATGGTGGACCTAATTACCGGTACTACCGGGCGGATGGGCGGTTGTACCGCCCTAGCCATCTCACCACCATCTAGGGGTTTGGGAGAATGTGGTTTGCTCATGGTTGGCCGGTTGTACCGGTGTGTGCGGGCCGGTTGTACCAGTTATGTGCAGAAGCGCACATAATGGTCAGATTTCATGGGGACATATAAAAGGGGTCTTCTTCCTCCTTTGTCCCTACCCGTTCTTTGCAAGTTCTTCCCCCCATTGTTGACCTCTTAGAGCTTGTTGTCTCTCTATACCTCCCATGATTCTTGCTCCCTCTTGAGAGAAAAGAGAGAGGAGATATAGATCCACATTCTCCACCAAGTCAACTCTCCTCTTTGTGAGGGGAACCTTGTGGATCTAGATCTTGGAGTTCTTTGGTGTTCTCCTTATTCTTCCTCTCATATTCCTCCATAGCTTTTGTTGATTTGGTGGGATTTGAGAGTGGGGGACTTGAGCACTTCGTGTGCTCTTGCTATTGCATTTGGTGCATCAGTTTGAGTTCTCTCTAAGGATTCATTGTACTAAGTGAAGTTGAGAAGATTGTTACTCTTGAGTGCATTGCCACTCTAGAGCTTGTACTCTTGAGTGCATTGGTACTCTTGAGTGCATTGGCACTCTAGAGCTTGTTCCTCTTGGGTGCATTGGCCCCTAGAGGCTTGTTTTTGCGGAGCTCAATCATTGTGGTGTAAAGCTTCGGGACGCTACGGCAGCCTCCAATTCGGTTGTGGAGATAGCCCCGAGCATTTGTACTGGTTCGGTGACCGCCCCAAGGTTCGCCATTTGTACGGGTTCAGTGACCGCCCTCAAGTGTCCTATAGTGGAATCACGAGCGCGAGGAGAAATAGGGTGGCCCTCGTTGGCTTCGTGTGAGCATTGTGTTCCACACCCTCTCCAAACGGAGACGTACTTCTCGCAAGAGAAGGAACTTCAGTAATAAATCCTTGTCTCCATCGGCTCCACTTGCGGTTATCTCTACCTTTACTTTGAGCAAGCTTATTATCTTGTTTATCTTGTGCTTGTCCATATTATTGTTGCATTGCTTTTCCCATAGGTTGTTCACCTTGTTGCACTCTAGTCAACCTATTTACTTGTGCACCTACTTTCTGATAGCCATAGTGCTCTTGTTATATATCTTGCTATCATATAGTTTTTTATCTTGCTTAGTATAAGTTGTTGGTGCACATAGTTGAGCCTAGCTTATTTAGTTTTCTTGCTTGGCAAATTAAACGTTAGCTTTATTCCGCATTTGTTCAAGCCTAAACCGTAATTATTTCAAGCACCTGTTCACCCCCCCTCCTATAGGCGACATCCACGTCCTTTCAGTTGTGATATGCACCAAAGTTGTACCCCCTCACTTCAATTGGATCTGGAATTGTGATTGTCAGCCAAATCACAAGTATTCTTCTGGTTGCTTCTTCATGATAGGCTGAACACAGAAACCTTCTCAGGAGGAAAACATTTCCACTTCAATCATATAATTGTGCCTCCTCTGAAATGTCAAGGTGAAGAGACTCTTCACCACCTTTTCTGGAGTTTTCAATTTGTTGCTTTCTTGTTGGGATTTCATCTGCTCTGAAAGGAACAAGGACTCCTCAATTCTGAAAGCATTTGCAGATTTCAAATAGAAGTTGAATGTTCCCTTTTTTATGGAAATCATAGTTATTGTTGCTTGGACTTTATGGATGACCAAAAATGAAAAAAAATCTTCAAGAACAGGAATCCTTCTATGTTGCACTGGAAGGATCACTATTTCCCTAAACTCAAACTTCTGAGATATAGACTGAAGAAAAAAATATGCTGAGTCATTCAAAGAATGGCTAGACAATTTAATTTAACTTGTTGCTTTCTTTTTAACTTTCTGGCTTAGCTCAAGCCATTTAAAAACTTACTTTTTCTTGCCCTTAATTTATAAAAAGTTGGAGTGGGCTTTGCCCTATTGTTTGCCCCTCAAAAAACAGAAACATGATCCATGGGGGTTCTCATGACAACAACTGGATAAGCCTATGATCTTTGGGGCTCGCATAGGTAGTCAAGCAGGTTAACAGGACACGGTTTAGTATAACCATAGGTCAACTAGAATTTAACAAGGCTTGACAAGTAACTATGAGGAAAACGATGTACCTTTCTTTTTTCATATCTTTATAAACTAGAAGAATACCCCGCGTGTTGCGGCGGAAATCTCTATAAGCACTCTACAATGTAAATTGAAAGGGTATAAGATGCATGCAAATGAAAGTGGATAACATTGATAAATGATTGGCTACAATAGTGGGTGATGTGGATGCATGTTGATATAGATATCATAGATGATCTTAGTAGGATTTTGTTAGTGGATGACATGAACAAATGATTGGCTACAATAGTGGATGATGTGGATAGCTTGCATGTTAAGATATGCACCATAAATGCATCTTAGTGGGGTTTTGATTTATAAGAGATATAGATAAATTGACGTCGGAACTGTTTTAACACATGGTACTAGCAAATGACACATGGGCGAATTCACGGGAGCCCTTCCAATGCTGTAATTTTTTTTACTGCTAGCCTAAAGCCTCAAGGCCCATCCCAACCAACATTTTTTTTAACTGAGCAATCAACCTGTAACTTTTAGTCCATCCTCCATTTTTGTCCTAGATTCGCCACTGCAATGACATCAATTTATGATAAAAAAACATGTTTCAAAAAGTTCGATGCACGAGCCATGATGTAAGTTTGTGTTTAACCCCTACAAGCAAATTTACAACATAAAAATGCACTACCATGTGAGTTTTCAAAACTAAAAAGAATATGGATCTATCATGCATTCATGCATGCATGGTGCGAGTTTATCGATGGTCTCGAGACCTACTTCCCCTCTCGTCCTTTCCTTCCCATCCATCCTTTTCTTTCTCTCTATTTATGGTTAGGGTCTCAGCCATTCTTCACTTCTCCTTTTTTTCTCTCACTTGCCATTTGCGAAACATAAATCTAGTTATTATTAGCAGATCCCATCTGCTTGATTGAACTTTTTTTCATTTCATAAGTGAGCAACCACATCTCATCCGGCCTGGTTTTCAAGTCGAGACGGTACGTCAATTCTGTAGACCATTTGCCAAGTACATTGAATTGTGTTTCAACCACATTGAGAAAATGATTAACTTCTAGTTTCATACGAATTTTCTCCAAATGTTTGTGTGAAATTCATTGGAATGAAGAATCATGTTTAGAGCTGGAAGCATGTGCATCTGTTGCAGATCGCCCGGCATCCATCCATTATTATTACGCAAAAGCCGTTGACCGGCACCGTGGCTGTGCAGGGATGCGGCTGATCTACCAGATGGACGGCCAGGATGGCGTGTGGCGAGCCGTTGGTTAAACCGGTCTTCCCCACCGCCGCCGCCCACGTCGCGCCACGCGCCTGATTCCCACTCGGACTTACCATTTCCAACGGCCTGCCTGCTCGGATCGGATCGGTCCGGCGAGCGATCGAGGTGGGGGATGGGAATGGAGACGGCGCCGGATCTGAGCGCCGTGTCGGCGCTGGCGCTGCAGGTGGACCTCCTGCAGCTGCCGCCGGAGATCCCCGCGCCGGGCGCGCCCGCGCTGCGCGGCGTCCTCGACCACCTCTTCACGCACTGGCTCTCCCTCCCCGACACCGTCGCGCTCGTCAGCTGCCTGTCCCAGAAGGCCAAGGGGGGTGGCTCGGGCGGCTTCGCCGGAGGCTCCATGCTGCCGTCCCTCATGATGCAGGGGGGTGCCAACGTGCCGCCGCTCTCGCCAAGGTCGCCGCGCCTCGCCAGGAGGCCCAGCGGGGTCGGCGGCGGAAGTTCCCACCGTTCCGCATCCCCGCTCAGGCCATCCACCGCGCGTGCGATCAAGGAGATCATTCCGCAGGTACAGACTCGGTCAACCTGGACCCCATCAATTCGCCATCACCATTTTTTTTTCCAGCAAGCTAATCCAATCTTTGATGTCGTCGTTTGACAGTTCTATTTCCGAGACGGGCGGCCACTGCCATACGAGCAGAAGAAGCAATGCGTATCTATAGTTGAGCAGCTCTTCGCCGGCCACTCTAATGGTCTTCGGATTCAAGGTATGCCACGTGGCTTCATGATAACCGTGCTAAATATGAAATGATTTCAAAGAGCCTTAATCATTTGGAAGCAATTGTAATTACATGTGACAAGTGTCAAGAGAAGTAGTATCATTTGGTCCTTTTTTTTATCTGATCAAAATTTTCTAGATGAAACGAAATACCCATTTCAAATTAATTCCTAGTGTACCAAAGCATTCCAGATAGACTGGGCAAAAATATGGTATAATTTAGATTCCCTTATTCTGAAAACCGCATATGAACAGAAAAATTGGATGACTCAAAGAAGTTCTCTGCCAGAAACTTGGCATTGCACGTATGATTTAGCACAACTAGGACAGTAAGATAAGATAAGCAACACTAAAAATATATTCGTCGGAATAGCAGAATACAAAACTAAGAAATGCAAATAAATAAAAAGTAAAGGGGAACATAATATCACCCTCTTCTGTATCATAAAGACAAGATATATGTACACTTGTTTGAAAAAGAAAAGGAAGTGCCTCTATATTTATACTATTGATTTATCCGTGGTCAAGGTTGTCATCTGGATTGGCTTAAAAAGCACAACAAGCTTAAATTGTTGATTATCACGATCATATCAGATTATGCGCGAGGATGCCAACTAATCATCTCTGTCCTGTTTTTTTCTCTCGCCACAATAGAATTTCGGATGATTACCAGGGAGCTCTGCAAATTACCGTCCTTCTTTACCACTGTACTTTTTGGAAAGATCGATAAGGATAACACTGGATTTGTCACAAGGTAGTTGACCACTTGATCACTTGGGACTCACAGAACAAACAAATGCTAATTTTTGCATTATGATATTTCTCCCAGGGATGCCTTTATGGATTTCTGGGTGAATAGCAATATGATGACTATGGACACTGCAACCCAAGTATTTACGATTTTGAAGCAACAAAATCATGAGTACCTCACAAAGGTATGTGTGCTTTACAAAACAAAACTACACAGTTAAAGACTCCATAAATGGATGCTGATTTTCATGGTTGGTCTGCTTTAATAATTTAGGAAGATTTCAAACCAGTTCTTCGAGATCTTTTGGACAACCATCCTGGCCTGGAATTCTTAAAGAGCACGCCGGAATTTCAAGAAAGATATGGTAAGCCTATCTATGTCATTCTGTGACTATTTAAATAAAATATTGAATATCATACAGTATTTTCTTCTACTTATACAACATTGTTTGTCAGCTGAGACTGTCGTATATAGGATATTTTATTGCTTGAATCGAATTGGAAGTGGGCTTCTCAGTCTGAGGGAGCTGAAGCGTGGAAATTTGCTTGATTCACTGAGGCATGCTGATGATGAAGAGGATATCAATAAAGTATTAAGGTGGCACATTAAATTAAAAAAAAATCCTTTTGCTTGTGCAACCATTTATTTTCTCTACAACTTGTGAGACACTAAACATTTCTCTTTCTCTGTAGGTATTTCTCGTACGAACATTTCTATGTGATATACTGCAAGTTCTGGGAGCTCGACACGGACCATGATTTCTTTATCGATAAAGAAAATCTTATTAAGTACGGAAACCATGCTTTGACATATAGGATTGTAGATAGAATTTTCTCGGAGGTTGGTATTCTTTCTCTTCTACCATTTTCAGATTGTTCAAGTTTCTTCCCTTTCACTGTATTTTTTATATGCGTCCATTTTTTAGAATTAAGTTTGCACTGACAGTTTTTAATTGATACACAATAGGTTCCCAGGAAATTTACCAGCAAGGTTGCAGGCAAGATGTGTTATGAAGATTTTGTTCATTTTATTTTGTCTGAAGAGGATAAATCATCAGAACCAAGCCAAGATTATTGGTAGGTTCAAGTTTTGGTTTTGCTGACACTTGCTTTAATTCTTCATTTAAGTAATGCTCCAATTATTGTTAGCAGCACTGTAATATTTCTCAGTGTCACTTATACTATTGCACGTTACCTAAAATCCTAGCCACTGCAAGTTTATCCATCATCAACAGTGTTATGATTTACTGGTTTATACATCTTCTATAAAGATGCTTCTCTACAGCACTACTTAAATCTTTCTTTGGACATGGGTGTTCGGAAAAGTAAATCTACTCATCATGACTAGGAGATCTTCAAACGGACTTCTTGCAAATAGCTCTCATCATGATTATTTTTTTGGCATACCCTTCTTCCATGCTAGATTACTTTAAATGGATGTGTGAGTTGTTTTAAGATGCTTTTGATGTTCAATATTCTAAAAAATCTCCATATTTATGCTTCCATTGTCTCCTCATCAGGTTTAAATGTATAGATTTGGATGGCAACGGCATACTCACACACAATGAACTACAATATTTCTTTGAGGAGCAACTTCATCGCATGGAATGCATGGCCCAGGAGCCTGTACTATTTGAGGATATCTTGTGTCAACTAGTTGATATGATAGGACCTGAGGTATGCATACCTTTCCTATGTTTATGCAGTTCCTAAGATCCTTAACATTATTAAGCTGATATGTATGCTGTTTTTTTCAGGATGATACCTTTTTTACAGTAAAAGACTTCAGGAGGTGCAAATTGTCTGGGCATTTTTTCAATGTTCTCTTCAACCTCAACAAGTTCATGGCTTTTGAATCTAGAGATCCATTCCTCATCCGCCAAGTGAGCCAATTTTCCACAAGTATTCTACATCCGTCGAGCACTGATATTTTTAGTCTTCCATGCTGCTAACAGGATGTGCTTTCTTAATGTAATTGCAGATGCGTGAAGAGCCATCCTTGACCGACTGGGATCGTTTTGCTCGGAGAGAATATATAAGATTGGCAATGGAAGAAGATGGTGAAGATGCTTCCAATGCAAGTGGGGATGTTTGGGACGAGTCACTTGAATCTCCTTTCTAAATCGAAGGCATTAAGGAATGTGGCAATACAAATCAGAGCATTAGCTTACAGCCCTAATAATATCAAAATGAATTATGGTGAAGTATTATGCAACAGTTTGATATATTATCTCTACAGAAACTACAGCTGAGGCAGGTGTCCATTTGACATAGTTTCTCGTGGAGTACTAGTGAGATTCTAGAGACAGATACTTCCATACTGTTTGTTGCAGGGTGCCAATTTTGATTAGTGACAAGTGAGTTTCAGTGGCAACTGCATTCGTAATTACATGGGTTTGGCCCTGTATTTGCTGCCATAGTTTCCTTGAGTTTTCCATGGCAGCCAACGGTTGCAGGGCACCTTGTGATTATTCTGAAGCCCCAGCCTATGATCAGATGTCAAGCAAGGAAGTGCCATATGTGTTCAAATTGTGCATTGGCTGTGGCTGGAACCACAACTTTTATCATAGTGTTGGTCGGACATATGTTGTCTTTTCTCAATAAGGTCACCCTCATCAAGAAGACTTGCACTCATGTATTCTGTATCTATGTTTAGTTTGTAGTTACATGAACAAATGAGATGTATTGAACAGTTTTTATTTTATTTTTTGAAGCAAATATTGCACAGGATTTATTATTTGTTATTATAATACAGAAGTGCTTAAGAGCTGGCACTTGCCAGACCAGTACTGTACAACTACCAGCTCTGTATCCTGATACTGAGAGCAGATATACAATCAAGAGATAATTTGAAAAAAATTTGTGCTGAACTGATGTGCATTTGTGCAGAAAGATTAACCCAGGAGGCAAATCTTGTCTGTGCTGTTGGCAAAAGGAGTTCCACCTTGCAATGGGCAAATCAACCAATACTTTGACCAGTTTTTTTTCCTTTGTGGATCTGGGGATTAGCATGAAAGGCTGCTTAACCAGCACCTTCTTCTTTTACTTTAATTAATTAATAGGTTAAGTAAAGCTTTTGTCAGACCAGGCAATCTGTATGTAAAGATATTTGCATCAGGGCACATTTTGAGGGAGAGGGACAGAGGAGACAAGGACGCCGGGCTGAGTGGCTGAGCTGCTGCGCTTACCTTGGTATGAATATGATCATGCCTTTCCTCTCCTTGATGCACCAATGATTGACTCCAGAAAGAAAAATAAAAGGCTGTGCTGTGCTCCTGGCCATCTTTTGAAGCAAAACAAAAGAGCAAAAGGAAGCAATCGAGCATTCAATCATCTTTCCTGCAACGGTGGAGAGTAAGCAACCATATCATATATAATATGAAGCACGTTCATCGACAGGAGAACGAGATCAGATCAACAGCAAAACACCAGCTAGACAAATGAACATGAAGACTGAGGATTAAATCTGTATTATGGCACTTTACAAAATCTTTGTGCTAATCAATTGCCTCTTTGGCTGCGATAATCACAAGGACCATGATTTTATTCGACTTCAAAGGTGCATCACGTTATCATATATAATTAAGCACGTTCATGACCACGATAACAAGATCAAAACTAATACCAAAACACCAAATAGAAAAATGATCATAGAGATTGAAGATATAATATTTATTATGCGCTTCGATTTTGATGGTGCACCGTGATCTTATCGGCGGTTGATGGCCTCTTTGGTTCAAAGAAATTCCGTAGGAAATTTGAAGGACTTCGGAATTTTTCCTATTGAGCATGTTTCGTTCATAGGATAAGAGATCATATGCTTTCTTTTCTCCTATGCCTACTTTGTATGCAATCCCATAGGAAAATTTCCATGGAGTTCAACCTCATTGAAAATTCGCTTTGTTTCTATGATAAACATGGCATGCTCCTTTAAATTTTCCATGGAGTTCGACCTCATTGCTATTTTTAATTAAAAAATTCACAATGTACAGCAAATGAACAGTGTTTATAGGCTATTTTCCTCAAAAGCTGTGGGGTAGAAACGCCACTGTACCTAACCCTATAGGGAAATTCATGCATTTTCTTTGTGGTGCAATCAAACAGCTTCTATTATAAATTCATCATGGGTTTTCAATTCTTGTAGTATTAAGTATACCATGCCATCCTAATCTTGTGTTTTTCCTAATCCTGCGGTTTTCGGAATAATGCGAACCAAACAACATTGAATGTCGATTACGTCCTCATGGGTTAAAAATAAGAGTCAAATAAGAAATTCTCTCTAAAAATAACTCCTTTTTTATCAGTGCATCCATATGCAAGGCTTTAGTATTTCAACAGGGATTTTTGTGTTCATTCCATCCTTTTACATTCCATAAATCGTGCATTATGCAGTAGCCATTCTTATCCGCATTGCCGCATCACAAAGCTTTCTTCTCCGTTGGGACTCTTCCTTGGCACCACACACCTAACCTGGCGTTGCCCAAACGTGTTAAATACTGCCCAACTTGCAATTGTAGCAAAGACATAGATAGATAGGTTCATGTAAAGTCCAGACCACTACTACCTATTATTGTGATTTAAATCAAAAGGCACTTAGCACACAAAATCACATCTCTATCCTCTATTAATCAATTGTATATAGCTAAATGATTGTTCTGATTGCGCAGTAGCATAGACACTGGCGTCATCAGAACAGAAGAAAGCACCTTTGCTCAAGCTTTTATTCCAAAGTTTGCTAATTAATGGTCTCTGGTTTCCTCACGCAAGATACTTAGCCGTGTAGGAGAAGGAGATGTGAACGTGCCGACTAGGACCTGACCAACGCAAGGGGTAATTCAAAAGTGCACTCAGAGGCATCAAAAGAAAATTTTGGGACGTTTTCTTTTTTGAAAAACATTCCAAACATGTAGATTTTTGAATTTGTTATGCGGTTGTGAATCTGAAGGATAGAAAAACAGTTTCAGTACTAGCATGGGTTTCTTAGCTATTAGCCTATTACTAGCACTCCAAGAACACTCTTCTAGAGAATTGATCTTTTGTCCATCCCGCAAATAGTAATCATTCTTACATGGAAAACCATATAAATATTCATGTGCATTTTTTATATGGTGTATTTTTTCTTTCTAAACGACTGTTCATCACTGGTGCACCTACACCCATAGCCATTCACCGGGTCCCTATTATACTCTACCTGACAAGGCAATTAGCCAAGAAAGTATTGCAGGGTCATTGAAATCTTACTTCCATTCAAGGTGAGCATATACCAAACAAACAAAAACTAATAAACTATTTCAAAGAAAGCATGTTCATTTAAAATATAGGATTTTAACACGCGAAGCGGTTTTGTTCTCATGCCGTAAGTGATTATAAATACAAACATGTGTACTTACTTTTTCCCAAAATAAATGTCGTAAATTTATCTAGATGTGGATGTATCTAGATGTAAAACTAAATCTAGATAAACCCATGACATTTATTTTAAAACGGAGGAATTCGAAATTATCATGTGTACTTCACAAGGAGTAGTGGAAAATGCTGCTGATGCTAAAAATAGTATGGTCAACAAGAGTCTCTTGATACAATCATTGACTTATTATTGGCAAGAACATAAGATTTTTGCTAATTAATTGGTCTCGTAAAAAAAGTTCCCTCCATTTCAATATACTCCCTTCGTTTAAAATTAATTGTCACTGAAATGGATGTATCTAGCACTATAATACGTCTAGATACATCCATTTCAAAGATAATTAATTCCGAACGAAGGAGTTATAAGATGTATAATTATTTAAAAAGTCAAATTTCTTCAACTTTAACCAAATTTATAGAAAATACATCAATATTGAAAATCTCAAATCATTATAATTAGGTTCACCATGAAACATGTTTTCGTATTAAAATTATTTAGTTAATTCTTCTCCTATAAACTTAGTCAAAGTTAAGGAAGTTTGACCTTTCTATAAAATTAATACACCATATATTTTGAAAGGGGGGGGGGTAAAAAAAGACCACACAATCTCACTAACAAGCCACTAGATGCATGCCATGTGTCAAATCTTCTACATCGCTAAGCATCTTAGAATTGAAGGCCTATTATTCAATTGAGAACTTTGATTTTGATTGAAAGCCCGATTTTAACTTGGTCTTAGCCCTAGATTTCTTATGCACTAGAAGTGCATTGCGCGCTTTGCCACGTCATTTTCGTATTTTGGATTGTATAAGTTTTCTTTTTAAGTGTTAGTTTTATTAAGTTTTAATTTTTTATGATGTTTGCGTGGATCTTTATTATTGTGTGACTGAAAGGTAACTTTTAATGAATACACATACACAATGAAGTTTATTATAGTGTAGATCGTGTGTGTTATGATGAGACTAAATATATCGTAATGGTCGCTTTCTTCTTGCCAATCAAGGCTCACATCATTTGATTTTTTTATCAAAGAGGCACATTCATCGAAATATTTCATCATAAAACCTAAGGCAATGACATAATAAAAATCTTATATTCAATAAATTAATGTCCTCAATTGAATGAGGAGACTTCAAAATTATAAAGTTCAGTAAAGTTAAAGCTACTCCCTCCGTTCTTGAAAGAATGCACTTCCATCTTTCTTGAAGATTCAAACTATTTCAAAGTTTGACCGACTTTACACAAAATTATAACAATACTTATGAAACTAAATAATTGTATAATAAAAATATACTTCAAAACAAATCTAATGATACTAATTTGGTTGCATAAATGTTGATGTATTTTTATATAATCATGGTCAAAGTATTAAAAGTTTGACTCTTCAACAAAGTTAGAAGTACACTCCTTCAAGGACGGAGGGAGTATATTGGTTCTCAAAATGCCAACTAACTATGTCCAACTTCAACTTTAAAATAGAGTATCGCTCATGTAATGCTTAATTTTTTTGAAATGACATCTACTGCATAAGATGAATGATTCGGACTTGAAGTAAAAAAAATATTGCTATAACGTCTAGATTATAATAAAATCACTATATCATCAGTGTACGAAGCATACAAAAAGTAGCATTCGTTTTTTTCTAAAAAAACTAATGTTAATAATGTTCGTGTATCGTGCATTCTTTTTTTCAATGAGATAAATATAATAATTTACATATATGATCAGGGATAGGATCAATTCAAAAGTGAATCCTCAATTGACTCACATGGCTTTCACCTTTAAGAAGCTTAAAAAGAAAAAAAAGAAAAAAAATCACATACATGACCAAGTCAAAATTGAATCCTAAATTGATTATCATGGCTTTCACCCCTAGGGAGCTTAGTATATTATAAGATTTCCTATCCTATGGTCAGCAAGTAGGTAAGTAGAAAAAATTTCCAAGGTAGCAAACAAGTCCAATTCCTAGCACCCCTTGGTAAACATGATGATGATGTGGGCTATAACATAAAACTACCATTTTTCGGGTTGGTTTAGAAAAGTACCTCATTTTTTTCCTCGATACCTACCACTAGTTTTGTTTGATGTCTAAAAAAACAACCACTTTGTGCTAACGACTGATTGGGCCAAAATTGATCACGATAATGATAGAGATGGCCCACATGTCACAACTAGCGTGGCATAAATGTCAACTCTATTATATTGACCACAAGACACTAATTTTTTAACTTTTTGGAGAAATAAAAAGGGGCACTATCTTTTCATTAAGAATGGAGAAATATGTACCAAGTTAGCATGTTTAATTTAGAGGGGGACATGTTGGAAACGCCAAAGAGACTAGAGCCACATGTGAACTACTCATGGATCCGAATAACTCTAGGGCGAAAGACCTAATCACGTCGCACAATCTCCGCCGGGCACCTTGCCAGAGGGAAGGGAGAGGATGACCACTTTGATCTCATCCACCTCGAATCGACGTCAAGGTCAGCCAAGTCGCACTGTTGGTAGCCAAGTGTTGGGAATGTGCCCTAGAGGCAAATAAAATATGTTTATTAGCATATTTCATTAGTTCGTAATAAGTTTTATATTGTGCTATAACTGTATTAAGCGGAAACATTAATACATGTGTGGTATAAAACAACCAGGTCCCTAGTTAACTCTAGTATACTAGTCCATTGGGCAATTGATGATCAATGTTTCCTGATCATGAGTAAATAAGTTGTTAACAATGGAGACGTATCATTGGGAGAATGATATGATAGACACACACCCACCAGAAGTGTTCCAATGTGATCGAGTCACATAAATTTAACATTGCGATAATTACAATGTAGTGACTAGATCCTTAGACCGTAATGATCATACGTAATTGCTATCTATTAGGAGGCTTTGATTTGCATCCACCGCCTGACTGAAATATGTTGGCCATAAAGGTATACTTTGGGCATTCCGAAATAGATATGTTGATGAGTATGCAAATAGATCAAAGCGGGATTTGTCAATCCGAGTGACGGATAGGTACTCTGGGCCCACTTGGTGATATTACATCATAAAGATTGCGCAATCATGTGACTAGGTCACGTGGTTGTAATATCACGGGAACGAGTAAACTTGTTTGTCGGTAACGAGGATGAACTAGGTATATTGGATACCGATGATCAAATCTCGGACAAGCAAAGTACCACAGGACAAAAGGATAATGCTCAACGTTAAACGGATCCAACAGCGATGAAGTTTCATTTAATGGAAGCGCAAGGGCTATCAAGGATTGTTACCAGGTCCAATTGATTAGTCATTGATCAATGAGATTGTCTCGATCATGTCTGTTGTTTTCCGGATCGTAGGGTGTTACACTTAAGGGTATTCGACGCAATAAGAATTGATTCGGGATTACCGAAGAAATAAGAGAGAACACCGAATTTGTTTCTGGTGGAGACCAAAAATTGTTCTGGGTGAGAACTATTCCTATAAGGCGACTGGTTGATGTTAAGGTTATTTTCATCAGAGGCCTTGGTGATGAGGTCGAAGTCTCCATTGAAGGACGTTTGAAGAAGCGAGATCCACCGATGATCATGATCATGCAACTCTGCAATGGCGTTCCATATGAGAAACCAAGTTTTTTGTTTGGTGTTGCACCACCTGGAACAGGAAGAAGAATGCTTTGGACAAAATTTCAACGGAGAAAAGAAAAGGCATTTCTTTCAACAAAGTCCACCACCTTCTTTCCATGCGACGCCGACGCCTGAGCCAAGGCGATGATAATTCTCAAACGTCCACGGCGTTGAGCAAAAACAGAAACCAAATTTGCTCACGTCACCACACCAGCCTCCACAAGACCACAACTTTAGCTAGAGCTTTTCCTGCAGTTTATAAGCAACGCATCTCTGCTCGATCTCCCGCTTCATTCGTCCCACCAACAAACAAAAAAACAGTCTCCACAAGACCACCAGTAACTGGAAACCTTTCCGGCGGCCTTCCAGCCATGCAACGCCACGGCGCCGCCTGCAGCATCAGCATTGCGCGCCACCCCGGCGCCGACTTGGCCGGCGTGTTCCTGCTGCCGCATCCTCGTGCCACGCATGCCCAGTACGATCTCGCCTCCTTATCGGACATGGTGGCTCCATACACCGCCTGCAATGGCGACGACCTCCCCGTCAGCGGCGCAGTAGACGATGGCCCCCGCAGCAGCAAGGGCGACGAGAGGAAGACGAGGCGGCTGGCGTCTAACCGCGAGTCCGCGAGGCGGTCGCGCGTGAGGAAGCAGAGGCGGCTGGACGAGCTGTCGTCGCGTGCGGCGCGGCTCCGGGCGGCCAACCAACGGCTCCTCGTGGAGCTCAACCGCGTGCTCGCCGACCACGGCCGCGTGGCCCGCGAGAGCGCCCGGCTCCGGGAAGAAGCCTCTGAGCTGCGGGGCAAGCTCGACTCGATGGGGGTGGACGAGGCTGCCGTTGTTGCTGCACACACTGCAGAGGACACCAGCGATACAGCTTAACTGAAATGCTCATGGCATATCTAAGCCAGGTGGACATAATATTATTGTAGTACTACTAATGTGGCGATCATTTTTATTTTTATTTCCTCGATGAGGAAACCGGAACGTACTATCACGCAACGCAAGGATAATTAGCTATTGAATCAACTGTTATTGGGCGATCTCCTGGAATTCGAGCAAAGGACTTTCCAATAGTCGGATTTCGGCCATAATACCTCGATCATACCGTTTCTACACAAAGACATTGATCAACCTATATACTATACTCCTGAGTGCTCATCCCCGAGCACAGTTTTACACAGATGATGGATCAACTCCAATGGCTGACTGAATCACGGTGCTACATTCTACTCGCTGGCTCAGTGCCCTTGTCATGTGATGCGGAACCCTCTAGCGTGCCTTACTCGTGCCCAACTTCCTGCCTCAGGCCTAATCCATGCTCATGGAGAGGACCTCACTGGGAGACGGTCCTGACCAGGCGGCCGTCGTGAAAGTTTGGACAGGCAGAGCTCTCCCGGTGTGGGGGGAGGTGGGGGAGACAGGCCCGGGGATTCCGAGGGGATTGGGCCGAAATTTACCCTCCTCGCTGCCGCCCAAATGGCTTGCTCAAAAAACCTGAGTGAAAACGCCGCGCGGAATTCTCTAGCCCGAGGAAGGTGGATCCCCTGCAGCCAATTGAGCCCTGAGGGCTTGTTTGGCTTCTCGGGTTAAAAATCCCCGGGAAAATAATCCCGACGGGGAATCTGAAGAATCTCGTGTAAAACACAGGGATATTATTCCCGACCTCCGGACTAGTGGAAAATAATCCCCGGGAAAAGGCCGGGATCCCTCCGGGATTGAAGTTACCAAACAAGCCCTGAGTGTTCAGTCGCGTCCTATGGTGGCTCCACCTGCGCTCTATGCACATGTACAAGAGTTATATCAGATCCAAACATCATTTACATGTGCAACAGATAAGACTCGCCCCAGATGGTAAAATTATCAACCATTGGTACAAACAGAGCTTGTCCACAAGACAAAAGTACAAGATAGGAAAAGAACATGACAGCAACAATTTGGTTCTGGGCAGTATATCATTGATCAAACAAGTTGAAGTATTGAAATGCATCGTTCAAACACAAACATGGTAGAATAGGACATCATCATGTGCCCAAAAATTTGTCAGAATATCGGAGCATTGAGTATCACAAAATTAATGAATCCAGGCAGATAAACTCATAGTGACTACTCCCTCCATCCCAGAATATAAGACATTTTTTGCAGTTCAACGTCTTACATTATGAGACAGAGGTAGTAGTCGGTAAATGTTCTACCCTGATCCCTGGACACTACAAGGTCATACATCATACTCCCTCCATCCTCAAAAAAGTGTACTTCCAATTTTGTAGGAAAGTCAAACTTTATAATCTTTTACCTTAATTAGATAAAAATGCATCAACATTTGTACCACCGAATTAGCATAATTAAATTCGTTATGAAATACATTTTTATTATATAGTTATTTTATTTGATAAGTAATTTTTATATTTTTGTGTGAACTCGGTCAAAGTTTAAAATAGTTTGACTCTCCAAATAAATTGAAAGTACACTCTTTTGAGGACGGAGGGAGTAGGTATTATTTTCCTAAAGGCTAAAAACATATAGTGATCTCGGAATGATAGATGCCCGAGACAGATAAGAGATAACCCGCCGCCGCCGCGGCGTAACGCCTCCGGACGGCCATCTTCGTCGTGGTCGGAGGGGTCCTCGCTCAAATAAACGCTCCCCAACTCGTACTCATCGTCACACGGATCGTCGCCGAACGCCCTGCCCTTCCCCTCGCCTTTGTCGTCGTCGGACAACTCCTCGAAGCATAACGACTCCTCGCTCTCCCCGTCGTCGTCGTCCTGTATAACGACTCCTCGCTCTCACCGTCGTCGTCGTCTTCGTCTCCGTCGTAGATCCTCATTAGACGTACGGGCCTTCACAGATCTCCTCGCCGTTGCTATCGTCGTCGTCGTAGCGGGGGCGACCGCGCAGCCACTCGCCCTCGTGATCCTCATTAGAGCAGCAGGTAGAGTCGCAGGAGTGACCGCCGTCGCTGTCGTCCGCGAACGGGTCGACGCAGAACCATTCGCCGTCGCTGTCGTCTGCCATGATGGGTAGGGAGAGGCGGCGTGGATGGGGGCTCTTACAGCATCTCCAGCCGTTCGGTCCCCCAAGCTGGTTTTCGGCGCTATTTTACCGTCGCTTGGAGGATGCTCGGGCGGCGAAACCGGCTTCGGGCGGTCGGCCCCTCAGACGCGGACCCAAGGCCGCCCCTCAAGTTCGACATGTATTTGTAAAAAACGAGGCAAATTGAAACAATACGCTGCAAGCAACGCATTGTAACTATTCTAAAACTCCACAAACTCGAGATCTTAAAGTTTGAAGGAGATAAGACGAGAGTAAAACACTTACGTCACTTGTCCTGACCAGAGCAAGGGTAAGGAGTAAAAGAATCCTACTCTCCGACAACTAATTTAGTAACTACAACATAATTTTTGTCTAGACTCAACTTCGACCAGAAAAGGGATCCTACGGTCGATAAGGTTCTGGTACCAAGTTGTAAGGCCCGATATGCGGTACTGTTCCAGATCTAGATGTTTCCATACAGATCCGGGGACGAAGCACATATCGGTCCCACCGCGACATATGACACAGTCATATGCCCCGGATTTCCAACATGATATCACAACATTAAAGATACAAGGATACAACATCTCATACAATCGGCATACAACTGTCTTAATTACATTATATCAGCGGAAGATACATGTCTGAGTACATACTACAATCAAATGCCTAGTGGAAAAGATAAAACACACCATTCCCGTATCAACACTGGTCCAGGCTCTCCGCCGGGATCCGCCTAACTAGTCGTCGCCGAGTCTCCGCGAAGGCGTCCAGAAGAAGGGTCGTCGAGCTCCTCTGAAGTCCAAGATCGTTGCATAACGTGCGTAAAAGAGAAAAGAAGGAGGTGAGCTATATCAAAAGTCTTGTAACTAACTTCTCATGTGTAAGATGGGGGTACTGGTGAGGTTGCAGACGCATTAACAATATATGAGTGGCTAACGGTCTATTTTAGAGTAAGACCAGAACCAAGCATTCGATGAGGAATCGTCTCCAATAAGTCTTGCTATCAACTACTTACGCAAGCATAACACCTATCCTAACCTTGTCCTCCTCTTCGCATCCCGACGAAGAAGAAGCAGTCAAGGCACACACACGTTGATCAAGTTATTAAGATTATCTCAGTTGTTGTTGTCTATGAACAAGGAGTAGGTCTCAAGTCGTCCATAACCTTGGACACAGCTTCTCGAAAAGATTTAACCCTGCAGGGGTGTACCAACTGCCCATTAGAAGGCTCCGCACGCACGCCCATCTCTCTCAGTTGCTACCCATCACAGGCAACCATTTTATGATTTAGTTCCGAGAGATCCGAAACGACAGGTCCCTCTAGCTAACATCGAACAAATCCGGGTGGCCCCCGGTGACTCGACATCCAACTCAAAAGCCGGCCGCGCTCTCGAATCGGCCTCTACCGTCTGGACGAGGTCGGGTTAGCTACCCAAACCATGTGGGCAGCCTCCTGGCTCCCTGGGGTGGACCAACAAGAGAAACCATGTCTCAGCTGGCCCAAGTTATTTTAAAGAATATCAACTAGGAGCGACCCGACAGACACACACACGGTTTTCAAATGGTAAATCAGCTTGGGACACCACTAGAAATGTTTGAAGCTAGGTAGGTAAGAAAAGAGGGCCCCATAAAATCCCACACGCGGTTAGGCACGCTCAGTCTTAAAACCAATACCCGGAACTCAGATCCTAGGTGACTCGAATGGAACAGAGCGTCGAGGCAGGATAGCCTAGGTCTTCCATCCTTCGTCGAATATAGTCAACATTATAATAATCATATCATCCACAACAATATAATAATGTGATAACAGTTGATAACATCCAAGGAGTAACAGGATAACAGTTGATAACATCCTAGCATGCATACTAAGCAGTGGCTGAGCAGCGAGCAATAGTAACATAGCCGAACAAGGTTTGCTGGGATGTGGGGGACATGGTTGTTTGGGTTTATTTGAGAGGCATGAATATGAAGTGCTAGGATCAAGCAATCGTTCTATCCTACACCTAGGCGCGTGTAACACCCTCAGTTGTCTGTAACAGTAATCACCTTTACTGTGGACTAATCACTGTTGCTAATCACTATGCAAACCTTGCCATGATCCACTTTGCTTTTGATCATATTCAAAAATGCATTTTGGTTGCTATGAAAAATATGTTGCAATTATATTTTGCCCAAAAATCATGGGACCACTTTTATAAAATCACTAATAATCATTGGGTCATGCCCATATGGTTATAGCATTTTATTTTGCCACTGGAAAATTCAAACAATTCAAACACCAAGCAAAACAGCCCCATTTGACAATTGAATATTATAAAAAAATGGTAAATGGTTTTATTTTAAGCCTAAACTTTTTGTGGCACTCTGGAAAGATGCACTCCTAATTATGGGCCAGGTCACACATTTTAAAAAAATGTTAAAGCAATTAAAACCAATACAAAAGGAAAAGAACAGAATGGAAAATAAGAAGAAAAAGAAAAATGATTGAAACTCGCCTGGGGCGAGGCCCACCGCAACCCAGCCCACCCCCACCCCTTGTCTTCTTCCCCAACCACCCCCCACCTGCTCCCGTACGGCGCCGGGCTCGCCGTCGACGCTGGCGAGCTGGCCCCGCACCCACCTGCCCCCTCCCTTCGCGGAGGCGATAAGGGCGACGCCCCCGACCCCCTGGACATCCTCCCCCTCCCTTTCCCCTCCTCCTCTTCTCGCAGTCGTCGGGGAAAGATTCCACCCGAGCCGCCGTCGCCATGGCCATGAGCTCACGCGGCCAGTGAGCTCGCGTCGCCACGCCAACGTGTCCTACGTATTCGCCGACGTCGACTACTTCACCCCGTGCGAGGAATCGAACCCGGAGGCACCGCAGCTCGTGAATTCGCCGTCTTCGTCTACCTCCAGCCGCCGGATCGCCGCCGAGTTCCTCCCGCACCGAGCCGTCCCCGAGCACGCTGCCCACCTCTACGCGCTCGTGGTGAGCATCCTCACCACCCCCAACTGCCCGTTGCGGCCCGATAACTGTGTAGACGCCGCCCCTTTTTAGTTCGCTCCGGCGTCGGCCTTTTTTGTAGTAGCCGTGCACCCGAGCAGTTCTAGCTCACGCCTTTGGCACCAGCGCACTCCCCGAGCACCGTAGAGTCCATTCCCCCCCTTGGCGCACTCAAATTCGCCCCCGTGTAGAAGACGCCATTGACGCCCGACGTACAGGCCCGCCATTGTCGACCCCGAGCTCGATTCCGTCCACCTCGCGCCACGCCCCGGCTACCGTTCGATGCGGTTTGAACTGCTCGTTCGATTGGAACAAGAATCACGCGAAACCATCCACCAGAACATGCGCTAGTTCGTCGCCAATGAGCTCCGCTGTGTTCCTCGTCGCCGGCGGGATTCCGTGAGGCTGACCGGTGGGTCCTCCCGGTCAGGTTTTCTGTTAGTGGCTAATGAGCCACTGACAGCCGGGCCCCACCACCTGCTAACTATCTCTGTTAGGACAAATAGAAGAATTGACCTTTAGATTAATATGTCTCACTGACAGTGGGCCCCTGGCCTTTTAACTTATTAAACAGATTTAATTAGCACTGGAGTCACTGACCACTGGGCCCCCTTGTCAGGTTTTAATTATTTATAAGATTTAAATAAATTCCAGTGACTTACATGTGGGCCCAGAGGCTATTTTTGATTTAATAAAATGTTTTATAAATAAACAGAGGCTGACATGTGGGTCCCACATGTCAGGCACTGTTTTGGATAATGTTTTGGATAATGTTGAATAAATAATAAAGGAAATTCAGAAAATCATTTAAATGATTTAAAACTTTGAAATTCAATAACTTTTAAACCGTAACTCGAATTCAAAAACTTTATACATGAAAATTGATCAGAAAAATATAACGAATACGAATACGCTATCCGTATGTCTATCACACCTCTCTAACACAATGAACATCGAACCGTCCCCCTCCGGACTGACTGTCTGATAAATTGTCCGGTACTGTTAGAGTGCCCGGATGAGTTTATTCCGAACACGAATGTTTCTCGGAATAGATCAACTAGCACGGATACACCCCCCCTTATGTTTTTCCGGTACCCACGACACCTCCGGCTTGATCCTTCCCCCTCCGGACACCCTGTCCGGTAATCACCCGGAGCTGGTTGTTCATCCTCAGATCAATTTCCGTTCCGAGCAATGTGCATTGCACTGCGTTAGAACACCTTTAACATTTCATCTGTCATGTCATGCTATTGTTTGTATATTATTGTTGTGTATTTACTGTTTTCTTCCCACCTTTCTCTCCGGTAGACCCCGCTGCTGCCGTCGACTACATCGCGGCTGAGTACGACTACGTCGTCGACGACCGTACCCCTACCGTCGAGCTTCCAGGCAAGCAAAGCCATTCTCTTCCCCAGATATCGCCTATCTTTCCGTACATTTCTTGCACTAGGCATTGTTACTGCTGCTGCTACGTTGCTTACCTATTCAATTGCATAACCTGTCTTTGTCGCCCCTTGGTGTGCCTTCCTTATCCTATGCTGCCTGTTATTATTATTATGCATTATTCAGCAGTGATCCCTGCGCATTGTTAGCTAGGATTAGATAGAGGGACGTGATCACTCCGGGGAGTGAACGCAGATACAATTATTATAACTACACAGGTACGGTACAAAGCAGACACCGCCAAAGGCCCTATCTGGGTTATGCCTAGTCACCTCAAGTGTGAGCTATCAAGGAGTAATCCTTGTACTCCACCCGAGGCTGACTTTGTCTTACCGCCATAGGGTCCTGAACAGCGATTGTCCTTCAGGTGAGAAGTCGGGCGACCCAACGGTGCCCGCGAGAGGTATTGCGACGGGACGACAGGGAGGGTACGACCAGTGTACCGGTGTGCTTGGCCCCTGATCATTGGCCGCGAGAGTTACCAAACCACGAAAGTCGAGCTCCTCTAGGAGCACACGCGAGACAAGGTAAGGAGACGGTTCACCTTGTTGGTAACCGCGGTGACTTGGTGGGACGACGGGGCAGGCACCGATGTACTGGTGGTCCTGGCTGCTGTCGTTGTCCGCGGGTCAGTTAAGTCGAGGCAACGATAACGGTTGTCACGCAGGTTAATTAAAATGCTAAATGGTTCAGTGAATGTCTTGAGTTGGCTATATGCCATGTACGCACTACCTACCCGTGGGAATTACGAGTTTATGGGCTCCTCTGCTTCGTAGTGTCGTCCGAGGACTCTTCAGACGTCAGCAGTACCGCGGGATGACTGCCGGGAAGTGCGCTGTCTTCTTGGCTCGAGCTGTGTTGTTTTTGTTACGGCTTCCCGGCCACCCACGCACCGTGCAGGAGTACGTCAGGGTTGGGGTCCAAGGCCCTGAGTACTTAGGATTTAGACCGGCGGATGGCCTCTCTGTTGAGTTTGAAAGATGGGCTATGAAGTGTCGGATAGCCTCGGTGGAGCGTTCCCTAACAAGGTTCCCGCCACCCTGGAGATCCGTGCGTGTAGCGTAACACAAGTGCACCCCTGCAGGGAAGATTAATCTATTCGAATAGCCGTGTCCACGGTAACAGGACGCTTTATGCTGAAGCTGGATCTTACCACTAGAAACTATTATTATTAAACTGTATGGTTCCGGGTTTTCTTCCTCGCGGGGATGTCGAGGAGGTGAACTCGGAGGCATTGTTAATTGTTACAACTTATTATTATACAATGCTGCAGCAACTTCTGCTGCATTGTTACTTTATGCTTTATATAAACTGTTGGCTGATTCTTACCTCATTGCTGCAAGACATCGTCGGAAGATGCTAGTCTTCGATAGGCCTAGCTTCTTACCTTTGCTCTGGATTTCTATCTTACAGTCCACTATATACAGCCTCTTCTTTCCGTTGATACATTGCATAATGCTTAGTAGCGGACGTAAGACTCGCGGGTATACTAGATACTCACCTGCTTTATTTCCTTTACTGTTTTGCCTGATCGTCCGCTGCAGCCGACGTTGGAGCCCAAGAGCAGGAGTACCCCGGAGGCGCCTACTACGACGTCGAGTTCCCCGTTGACCAGGAGTAGTTCGGTGGATCCCAGGCAGGAGGCCTTGCCTTTTCGATCTGTATCTCTGATGTGATTTGTGCTAGCCTTCTTAAGGCAAAACTTGACTAACTGTGTCTGTACTCAGATATTATGGCTTGTATGACTTATGTATTCGGGTCCGCGTGACCCCCTCTATTGTAACATATTTGTTTATCCTTTTGTGTTTAGTGTTGTGCTGTGATATTATCACCGTGGCACCCTAATCTCAGCCGTGTACTCTGCGTGTATGATTACTGTACACGGATTGATTTTGGGGGCGTCACAAGTTGGTATCAGAGCCGACTGCCTGTAGGAAGCCACCCCACCACTACTTGGTCGAAGTTGAGTCTAGACTTTGAAAAAACTATTTTGCTAACTTAATATTTGGCTTACGGGCCCACATCGATGTCACTACGTGTGATATCTATGGTATTAGGATCCTTTTCTCCTTACCTATGCTCTGGGAATCTGCTCTCTTATCCTTGCTGGTAAGTTTTACAAACTCTAACATTAGGATCACATTCTCTTGATTCCACCCGGCGTTTTTTGTGCTTCCCCCGTTGATTGAGTCGCGTCGCAGGAGTCATACCCCAGGTCCCGGACCGCGGATCCCATTCTCATTCTGGGCAGGCCGCGCGTTCTCTGGCATTAACTCCTGTGGCCAACAGTTTTCTTGCGGCGTGATTGACATAGTGGAATCTATGTCGCGTCGTGTAATCCTAACCGCGGTCTGCGCGCCGCCTAGTGAGTCCTTTTTCCTTAATTTCTACGACGTTACGCTGCCCGATTTTTGATTGACTCTATGTGTGATTGTGTAAGTCTTATATGACTACTCCTATATATATCTGCGCCTCCTTTTCGTTGTCGTTTTACTTCAGGCTTGATTCCGGTATCTCGTTAAATTTTCATCGCTGAAATACCCCTGTTAAATTCTAGCAGGATGGATGGTCGTGGTGGTCGTGGTCGTGGTCGTGCTGCCAACGACCCACCTCCGCCACCGGATTACATGGCCGCGATGATGCAGCAGTTCGAGATGAACCGTCAGTTCATGCAGAATATCATGGCTTAGTTCCCCCAGCCGAATCAGAATGGGAACCACCATCAGCATGCCACCATGACTCTGCACGACTTCACCCGCCTCAACCCCACTATGTTCCGCAACACTGTTCAGCCGTTGGATGCTGATGACTGGCTTCGTGACATCACTCACGAGCTGGAGTCTGCTAATGTCGATCCAGCCGACTATGTGAACTTCGCGTCTTACCATCTGAAAGGCGCCGCTGCTCAGTGGTGGAGCACCCACAAGCGTTCCCTGCCAGTTGAAGAATTCATCACTTGGGATGAATTTCAGTCTGCCTTCCGCGCCCGCTACATTCCACAAGGGATCATGGATCGTAAGGCGGAAGAATTCCGCAGCCTCACTCAGGGCGACATGACTGTTGAATCCTATCAGCGCGAGTTCCTCAACCTCTCTCGCTATGCGGAAGGAGAGATCACCACTGATGATCGCAAGCAGTAGAAGTTCCGTCGTGGCCTCAACCCAGACCTCAGGCTCGCTCTTGCCGTTCATGATTTTGCTAACTTCGCCACCATGGTGAACAAGGCTATCACCGTCGAGACTGCCCAGATGGAGCACAAGAACTCTCTGAAGCGTTATCGTGACGTTGACTCATCTTCGGGCGCAACGCAGAAGCGTCGTATCTGGCTCCCTACCAGTGTGACTCATTCACCTGTCCCTGCTCCAAGGCCGTCTTATGATGCACCCCGTCTTCCTCCGCCACCGCAGATGCCAAGAGCTCTGCCTGCACCACCCAATGCTACCCCCCTTCGTCCTCAGGATGGATTATGCTTCACGTGCCGCCAACCTTGGAATTTTTCCAGGGAGTGCCCCCAGAAACAGAAGCAACTGGTAGTTCACCCCGCTGGCCGTGGAAATGGCTGTGGCAACAACAGGACCCCCAACTATAATACTGGGTCTACTGCTCATGCTCGTGGACATGCTTACAACATTAATGTGGAAGAAGCTCAAGAACAACCCGCTACCGTGATGGGTACCCTTCTCGTTAATTCCACACCTGCTACTGTTTTATTTGATTCAGGAGCATCGCATTCATTCATGTCGGAAGCATTTGCGTTATCGCGTAACATTACGTTTGAGAAGATGAACCCACTGATGGTTGTCCGCACCCCTGGAGGCCGTTGCCAAACCTCCATGATGGTACGCGATGTCACCATTGACGTCGAAGGGATTATGTTCCTTGTGTCCCCCATCATCCTGAAAACCTCCACCATAGACCTAATTCTGGGCATGGATTGGTTGAAAGTTCACGATGCCGCACTCTATTGTGGCACCAAGTCTGTCCAACTTTTTCACCCCTCCGGCGAGATTGTTAACCACACCACCCGAGTTAACCGTAATGCTGAAACACAGATATTTATGATGAATGCTTTAAATGCCGCCCCCCTCGAAGGCATCGAGAACGTTCCGGTCGTTCGCGATTATCCCGACGTCTTCCCAGAAGAACTGCCGGGAATACCCTCAATCAGAGAAGTTGAATTTGTCATCGACTTGAAGCCCGGCACCACCCCTATTGCCAAGCGTCCTTACAAGATGCCGCCACATGAACTCCTTGAGCTTAAGGAGGAAATCGACAAGTCACTTCAGAAAGGGTTCATTCGCCCCAGTTCCTCAGCTTGGGGAGCACCTTCGCTCTTTGTCAAGAAGAGCGATGGGACAAACCGATTGGTCCAAGATTATCGGCCCATTAACCAAGCCACCATCCAGAACAAATACCCACCTCCCCGTATCAACGATCTGTATGATCAACTTTCCGGATCCAAGGTGTTTTCTAAACTCGACTTAAGGTTGGGTTATCACCAAATCCGAGTCCGTGATGAGGACATTCCGAAGACTGCCTTCATTACTCGCTATGGTTCATACGAGTACACCGTCATGTCCTTTGGCTAAACCAATGCTCCAGCCACCTTCTCCAGATTGATGAATTATATTTTCATGGAGTACCTCGACCAGTTCGTCGTGGTTTATCTGGATGATATACTGATATATTCCAAGAATGAAGAAGAACATGTTGAACATCTTCGTCTTATACTGGAGAAGCTTCGAGAACACAAACTCTACGCTAAGTATTCTAAGTGTGAGTTCTGGCTTCCCGAAGTAACCTATCTTGGACATGTGATTTCCAAGGATGGCATTGCCATCACCCCATAACGTATGCAGGCTATTCTTGACTGGACTCCTCCCAAGACCGTCAAGCAAGTCCGCAGTTTCCTCGGGCTCGCTAGCTATTGCCGCCGTTTCGTCGAGAATTTCTCAAAGATTGCCAGGCCTCTGACTAATCTGCTTCACAAAGGTGTCAAGTTTGCGTGGACAGATAAATGTCAAGAAAGTTTCCAAGCGCTCAAGGACAAGCTCACTTCTCCCCCGGTGCTCTCTCCCCCGGATACTCAGAAGGACTTCGTGATATATTGCGACGCGTCTCGTCAAGGATTAGGCTGTGTCCTAATGCAAGAGCGCAAAGTGATTGCTTATGGATCTCGTCAGTTGCGTGCTCACGAAGACAAATATCCAACACATGATCTCGAATTGGCAGCAGTAATTTATGCATTGAAGCTATGGCGACATTACCTCGTTGGTAACCGTTGCGAGATATACACCGACCACCAAAGCCTGAAGTACTTGTTTACTCAGCCCGACCTGAATCTCCTCCAACAAAGATGGCTCGAGACAATAGCCGATTTCAACATGGATATTCATTACACCCCTGGCAAGGCTAATGTGATGGCCGATGCTTTGAGCCGTAAAGCTTACTGTAGTGAACTTGAGGTGCAACTAGACCAACCCCCTCTGCATGAAGATTTTCAAAAGTTAAACCTCGAGATTGTTCCTCAAGGTTATGCAAATAACCTGGTTATCGAACCGGATCTCGTCAAATCCGTCAAGGGTATACAGTTTTATGATGATTTCGTACACAAGATTAAGCGTGATATCGCCAATGGGAGACCCTCACCCTTCGTCGTTGATAGCAAAGGTGCGGCGTTCTACTAGAACCTTTTAGTGGTTACTCACAGCAAGGGCAGGCATGAGAACCTGGATATGACCCCGAAGTTCATGAGAGCGGATCACGATACCCCGTTGTCCATTTATCCTGGAAGCACCAAGATGTACCAAGACATTCGTCAGCAATTTTGGTGGCCTAACATGAAGCAAGACATTGCCCGATATGTTTCTGAATGTGACGTTTGCCATCGCGTCAAGGCAGAACATCAAAGACCTGCTGGAACTCTACAACCACTCGCTATTCCTGAATGGAAGTGGGACAAGATCGAGATGGACTTCGTCACCGGTTTTCCCCGATCACAGAAGGGTCATGATGCCATCTTTGTCGTCATCGACCGATTCTCCAAGGTTGCCCACTTTCTGCCAGTCAAGGAGACGATCTCTGCTAGTCAGTTAGCAGACTTGTATGTTTCCAGAATTGTGTCCCTCCATGGTATTCCGCTGGAGATCAGTTCAGACCGTGGCAGCATTTTCACCTCAAGATTCTGGGATAGTTTCCAAGAAGCTATGGGAACTCATCTAAATTTCAGCACCGCTTATCACCCCCAGTCGCAAGGACAGGTCGAACGAGTCAACCAAGTGCTTGAAGATATGCTCCGAGCTTGTGTCATCTCATTCGGTAAGAAATGGGAGGAATCTCTTCCATTTGCTGAATTCTCATACAACAATAGCTATCAAGCTAGTCTGAAGATGGCACCCTTTGAAGTCCTCTATGGACGTAACTGTCTAACCCCTCTGAATTGGTCAGAAACTTGAGAACGAACTCTCATTGGTCCGGACGTTATTCAGCATGCCGAAGATCAGGTTCGCGTTATCCGTGAACACCTGAAAGATGCTCAGTCCCGTCAAAAGAGCAACTATGATCGCAAGCACAAGGAAATGGTCTATCAACCTGGCGAATACGCTTACCTCCGTGTCACTCCCATGAGGGGCACTCATCGCTTCGGTATCAAGGGCAAGTTGGCTCCTCGCTACATTGGCCCGTTCCGTATCCTTTCCAGGAGTGGACCCGTGGCATACCGGTTGGAATTGCCGCCGAACCTCTCCCAAGTCCACGATGTCTTCCACGTGTCTCAACTCCGTCGCTGCTCCAAGGATCCTATCCGCGAAGTGAAACATGATATGATCGAGCTACAACAAGACTTGACTTATCGGGAACATCCGAGCCGCATTCTCGACCAGTCTGAGCGTCAAACCCGCAACAAGACCGTCAAGTTCCTCAAGGTCCAGTGGTCGAACCATTCTGAAGATGAAGCCACTTGGGAACGCGAAGATCGCCTTCGCGATGAATACCCCGATCTTTTCCTCACTACCACTTAAATTCTCGGGACGAGAATTCTTGTAGTGGGGGAGATTTGTAACACCCTCAGTTGTCTGTAACAGTAATCACCTTTACTGTGGACTAATCACTGTTGCTAATCACTATGCAAACCTTGCCATGATCCACTTTGCTTTTGATCATATTCAAAAATGCATTTTGGTTGCTATGAAAAATATGTTGCAATTATACTTTGCCCAAAAATCATGGGACCACTTTTATAAAATCACTAATAATCATTGGGTCATGCCCATGTGGTTATAGCATTTTATTTTGCCACTGGAAAATTCAAACAATTCAAACACCAAGCAAAACAGCCCCATTTGACAATTGAATATTATAAAGAAATGGTAAATGGTTTTATTTTAAGCCTAAACTTTTTGTGGCACTCTGGAAAGATACACTCCTAATTATGGGCCAGGTCACACATTTTAAAAAAATGTTAAAGAAATTAAAACCAATACAAAAGGAAAAGAACAGAATGGAAAATAAGAAGAAAAAGAAAAATGATTGAAACTCGCCTGGGGCGAGGCCCACCGCAGCCCAGCCCACCCCACCCCTTGTCTTCTTCCCCAACCACCCCCACCTGCTCCCGTACGGCGCCGGGCTCGCCGTCGACGCTGGCGAGCTGGCCCCGCACCGCCCCCTCCCTTCGCGGAGGCGATAAGGGCGACGCCCCCGACCCCCTGGACATCCTCCCCCTCCCTTTCCCCTCCTCCTCTTCTCGCAGTCGTCGGGGAAAGATTCCACCCGAGCCGCCGTCGCCATGGCCGTGAGCTCACGCGGCCAGTGAGCTCGCGTCACCACGCCAACGTGTCCTACGTATTCGCCGACGTCGACTACTTAACCCCGTGCGAGGAATCGAACCCGGAGGCACCGCAGCTCGTGAATTCGCCGTCTTCGTCTACCTCCAGCCGCCGGATCGCCGCCGAGTTCCTCCCGCACCGAGCCGTCCCCGAGCACGCTGCCCACCTCTACGCGCTCGTGGTGAGAATCCTCACCACCCCCAACTGCCCGTTGCGGCCCGATAACTGTGTAGACGCCGCCCCCTTTTAGTTCGCTCCGGCGTCGGCCTTTTTTGTAGTATCCGTGCACCCGAGCAGTTCTAGCTCACGCCTTTGGCACCAGCGCACTCCCCGAGCACCGTAGAGTCCATTCCCCCCCTTGGCACACTCAAATTCGCCCCCGTGTAGAAGACGCCATTGACGCCCGACGTACAGGCCCGCCATTGTCGACCCCGAGCTCGATTCCGTCCACCTCGCGCCACGCCCCGGCTACCGTTCGATGCGGTTTGAACTGCTCGTTCGATTAGAACAAGAATCACGCTAAACCATCCACCAGAACGTGCGCTAGGTCGTCGCCAGTGAGCTCCGCCGTGTTCCTCGTCGCCGGCGGGATTCCGTGAGGCTGACCGGTGGGTCCTCCCGGTCAGGTTTTCTGTTAGTGGCTAATGAGCCACTGACAGCCGGGCCCCACCACCTGCTAACTATCTCTGTTAGGACAAATAGAAGAATTAACCTTTAGATTAATATGTCTCACTGACAGTGGGCCCCTGGCCTTTTAACTTATTAAACAGATTTAATTAGCACTGGAGTCACTGACCACTGGGCCCCCTTGTCAGGTTTTAATTATTTATAAGATTTAAATAAATTCCAGTGACTTACATGTGGGCCCAGAGGCTATTTTTGATTTAATAAAATGTTTTATAAATAAACAGAGGCTGACATGTGGGTCCCACATGTCAGGCACTGTTTTGGATAATGTTTTGGATAATGTTCTGGATAATGTTGAATAAATAATAAAGGAAATTCATAAAATCATTTAAATGATTTAAAACTTTGAAATTCAATAACTTTTAAACCGTAACTCGAATTCAAAAAATTTATACATGAAAATTGATCAGAAAAATATAACGAATACGAATACGCTATCCGTATGTCTATCACACCTCTCTAACACAACGAACATCGAACCGTCCCCCTCCGGACTTACTGTCCGATAAATTGTCCGGTACTGTTAGAGTGCCCGGATGAGTTTATTCCGAGCACGAATGTTTCTCGGAATAGATCAACTAGCACGGATACACCCCCCTTATGTTTTTCCGGTACCCACGACACCTCCGGATTGATCCTTCCCCCTCCGGACACCCTGTCCGGTAATCACCCGGAGCTGGTAGTTCATCCTCAGATGAATTTCCGTTCCGAGCAATGTGCATTGCACTGCGTTAGAACACCGTTAACATTTCATATGTCATGTCATGCTATTGTTTGTATATTATTGTTGTGTATTTACTGTTTTCTTCCCCCCTTTATCTCCGGTAGACCCCGCTGCTGCCGTCGACTACACCGCGGCTGAGTACGACTACGTCGTCGACGACCGTACCCCTACCGTCGAGCTTCCAGGCAAGCAGAGCCATTCTCTTCCCCAGATATCGCCTATCTTTCCGTACATTTCTTGCACTAGGCATTGTTACTGCTGCTGCTACGTTGCTTACCTATTCAATTGCATAACCTGTCTTTGTCGCCCCTTGGTGTGCCTTCCTTATCCTATGCTGCCTGTTATTATTATTATGCATTATTCAGCAGTGAGCCCTGCGCATTGTTAGCTAGGATTAGATAGAGGGACGTGATCACTCCGGGGAGTGAACGCAGATACAATTATTATAACTACACAGGTACGGTACAAAGCAGACACCGCCAAAGGCCCTATCTGGGTTATGCCTAGTCACCTCAAGTGTGAGCTATCAAGGAGTAATCCTTGTACTCCACCCGAGGCTGACTTTGTCTTACCGCCATAGGGTCCTGAACAGCGATTGTCCTTCAGGTGAGAAGTCGGGCGACCCAACGGTGCCCGCGAGAGGTATTGCGACGGGACGACAGGGAGGGTACGACCAGTGTACCGGTGTGCTTGGCCCCTGATCGTTGGCCGCGAGAGTTACCAAACCACGAAAGTCGAGCTCCTCTAGGAGCACACGCGAGACAAGGTAAGGAGACGGTTCACCTTGTTGGTAACCGCGGTGACTTGGTGGGACGACGGGGCAGGCACCGATGTACTGGTGGTCCTGGCTGCTGTCGTTGTCCGCGGGTCAGTTAAGTCGAGGCAACGATAATGGTTGTCACGCAGGTTAATTAAAATGCTAAATGGTTCAGTGAATGTCTTGAGTTGGCTATATGCCATGTACGCACTACCTACCCGTGGGAATTACGAGTTTATGGGCTCCTCTGCTTCGTAGTGTCGTCCGAGGACTCTTCAGACGTCAGCAGTACCGCGGGCTGATTGCCGGGAAGTGCGCTGTCTTCTTGGCTCGAGCTGTGTTGTTTTTGTTACGGCTTCCCGGCCACCCACGCACCGTGCAGGAGTACGTCAGGGTTGGGGTCCAAGGCCCTGAGTACTTAGGATTTAGACCGGCGGATGGCCTCTCTATTGAGTTTGAAAGATGGGCTATGAAGTGTCGGATAGCCTCGGTGGAGCGTTCCCTAACAAGGTTCCCGCCACCCTGGAGATCCGTGCGTGTAGCGTAACACAAGTGCACCCCTGCAGGGAAGATTAATCTATTCGAATAGCCGTGTCCACGGTAACAGGACGCTTTATGCTGAAGCTGGATCTTACCACTAGAAACTATTATTATTAAACTGTATGGTTCCGGGTTTTCTTTCTCGCGGGGATGTCGAGGAGGTGAACTCGGAGGCATTGTTAATTGTTACAACTTATTATTATACAATGCTGCAGCAACTTCTGCTGCATTGTTACTTTATGCTTTATATAAACTGTTGGCTGATTCTTAACTCATTGCTGCAAGACATCGTCGGAAGATGCTAGTCTTCGATAGGCCTAGCTTCTTACCTTTGCTCTGGATTTCTATCTTACAGTCCACTATATATAGCCTCTTCTTTCCGTTGATACATTGCATAATGCTTAGTAGCGGACGTAAGACTCGCGGGTATACTAGATACTCACCTGCTTTATTTCCTTTACTGTTTTGCCTGATCGGCCGCTGCAGCCGACGTTGGAGCCCAGGAGCAGGAGTACCCCGGAGGCGCCTACTACGACGTCGAGTTCCCCGTTGACCAGGAGTAGTTCGGTGGATCCCAGGCAGGAGGCCTCGCCTTTTCAATCTGTATCTCTGATGTGATTTGTGCTAGCCTTCTTAAGGCAAAACTTGACTAACTATGTCTGTACTCAGATATTATGGCTTGTATGACTTATGTATTCGGGTCCGCGTGACCCCCACTATTGTAACATATTTGTTTATCCTTTTGTGTTTAGTGTTGTGCTGTGATATTATCACCGTGGCACCCTAATCTCAGTCGTGTACCCTGCGTGTATGATTACTGTACACGGATTGATTTTGGGGGCGTCACGGCGCGAGTGGGCTGAAAGTTATAAGCATGATATATGCTCCCCCTTACCTGATGAGAAGACGAAACCGAAGGTGTAGTCGATCGCAAGCTCGCATCGTCTCCGAGAGGTACCCGCGGAAGCACACAAGAAGGAAACATTGGAAAAGGCAATCGACGAGCAAGCATCTATTGCTACAAAGCAATCACGAGCAAGAAACACCAAGAAAGCAACACGAGACAACGCACGGTATCACATCTATCGTCGAGAGAGATTACTAACAGGTTAAGTGGAGTATTCGTCACACACGACGATACCGCACATTTAGAAAGGTTCAGGTTGTTTAGATACACAACACGAGCAAAGGTTGTTAACATGGCATCTCACTCTAGCATGGCATAGCACACAAACATGATAAGAGGTGAAGCATAAGATAAACTATCTATGCTAGTCAATTTAAGTGAGGCACAACCTAAACATGGCATATCACTAAGTATCCCACGACAATTTGAGCATTTGGTACTGTTCTGCCCTAAACCATATTTTATGTTGGTTAACAACAACAAACAATAGCATAAACACAAAGTACATGAAATACTAATCAAGTTACATATAAAGAACACTCCAAACGGAGTTACAGTTAAAAAGATATTAGCAAAACAAGTTACGGGCATAATCTGCCAACATCAGGTAGCACACTTTAGATCAACAAATAAACAAGCAAAAGGTTGCAAACATGAACAAAAATGATATGCAACTAAAGTATACATGGCAGGCAAGCCATGTCAAAAGGAATCATGCAAATAGGCATCATGGTTTACTAGTTATAAGCAACACAAAAATCTATAGAACATTACTGGTCAAGGGCTTAGTGAAAATCAAGAAAACAGGTCAGAAACTGTTATTTTCATGCTGTATAAACAGGAGCAAAACTATATGCAACTGTGCAGAAACATGACATAGCAATATGTGATAATGGAGTAGACATGATGGTGATCAGGTACAAACAAGAATCATGGTCATAGGGATCACAGATCAAAAGATATTAAGCATGCAACATGGCATCGGAAAGTTACAGACTTAGTGAAAAACAGATGTGCCTGTCAACAACAGCGGGATAACAACTTTGGAGCTAAAATATAACTATGACCAGGAATGTAAACATGACCATGCAATACATATAATGAAACTAGACATGGCATAAATCAAAATGACATATTGCAATGCTTAATAGGATGCACGGTTAAAAAGATATAGGGCAACAAAGTAGCAACTTTATATAAACAGCAGCACATGTCGTCAGAGTCACCACTTTGGAGTAAACCTGGCAATGGTTATATACCTGAACCATACTTGAACCATAACCAATCAATGTGGAGTTTGAACCAAAACTAAACCACACCTCCAATCATCACGCAAAACCAAAACCAAACCAAACCGTATGCGTTGTTCACCTTAACCAAAACCAAACTAGTCTTCGATCTATTGTTTCAATCTGGTTCTTTGTTTTGGGTTGAAACCAAATCAATCTTCTGTATGTGCAAAGCTAACGGAGAAAAATAAGCTAGCTGCTAGCAGCTTAATTGACGTGTGTATTCAGCCACGTTGCTAACTCGCTAAGCGCCAGTTGGTTTATTGTGTAGAACAATTGGATTATTGTTGCAAAATATCGAGTACTTTTTTTAGTAAAAATTGTTTATCGTTGTAGTAGGTGGTAGCACCGTTATGCAGGCCACACTCGTCAATGTGTGGTGGCAGCATAACATGGCGTCATCATCGCCGGTCATTCTCTTTTAAACGGATGTATTTAATATTAAAATCAATTTAAATACTTTTGTTTAAGCGACGAATAATATGGATCGAACGCAATAGTATTTCTGCGTCACGCTCTTAAATGAATGTACTTATCACTGAAATACGTCTCGATACATCCGTTTCGACCCTAACATGTGAGACCAGGTGGCAGGCGGAGATGCGTTACACGATCTAACCATTGCTGGCCGACACTTGTGGGACTCAGTAGAGAATCGTTGCTCTCATGGCTGTTGGGACCCAACAGTGAACTGTTGCTGAGCGCAGCTGTGCGATAAAAGCGGCGGCGAAGCGCGCCACCGAAAGTCGCAGCAGTGAGTAGAAATCATCCAAGCGGCGAACGGGGTTGGAGGCGGACTCACGCAGAGGGGGAGGCGACCCTTGTTGGTAGCTAGGAGCCGGACGCGGGCGACCAAGAGGTTGGCGTTGATATCTTAGGGTGGTGGGAAGATTGCAGTGAAGGGCGCGGCCGCCTGCTACAGCTGGGCCGTCTACCAATTTTTTGGTTTTTTCATCAAATTTTCCCTCACATGTTTTAAAACATCAAATATATTGTTTAACAGTTTTCGTAGCAACGCGCAGAATATCATCTGATTATTTAAAAATTACAGTTATAGAAATACTAGTACATTAGCGTTCTAATAACATAATCGCAGCTTCCATCACTAGTTGATTGCAGTAAAAACTTAGATGCAACCGGCCGAAACATCTGTACGTGAATGGATCACTACTCGTATACGTGAACCTTGCTTATTTATGTTAGAACACGAATGAGTAAACTTGTTCAGTAACCATTCTAAAAACCGGTTTTGAAGTGCGGTTCGTAACCATCAGCAACCAAACCATTTAGACCTACACCCAATTATACCCAACTTGTTTCTACCGCAAACCCAAACCAAACTAAACTAATAACATCTTGGGCCCATCAGAACCTGAACCAATCAAACCCAAAACAAAAACCAAACTATTAGCCCCGGTTAATCAAAAACCATTCACATGTTTACTTTGGAGCAAGAATTAATATAGCTATAGCAGTCAAACATGACAAGTGATTGCATAGGATTGAAGTAGACATGATGCTTAACAGTATGCAACAAGAATCAATAGCATATGCCTCATGGATGTGACACAATCATCAATCAAACTTGCAATAAAATAACAACAACAACACTTGACAAAAAGTAGCAGCAGTTAACAGTCTGGTGTCCACTTCAACAGTGATTAACAACATCAAGATGGCCTCAAAATAAAATTCTCACAAAAGATGAACTGAAGTACACACAATTCTAAATAGTTTTCCTTTCGGGCGCAACGTGATCTGAGCTACGGTTTACTCGCAAACTACGACGCAAAACGGAAACAACAACAATTATTTCCAGACTTAACCAAAATAACAGAAAATAAAAAGAAAACGTAAAAAGAAAAAAAAAGGGTTGGGCTCACCCTAGCTGGGCCGAGCCCAATAGTGGCTGGCGGCTGGTGCTGGGGTGCCCTGGGCCGAGGGGTGCTGGGCCATGGGGGCGTGCGGCCCACGTGGCACAGGAGGCCCAGGTCGGCGTTGGCGGCTGGAGCCGATCGGGCTCCTCCCGATCTGGAAGGCGGCGGCTGCGGAGGTCAACACCGGTGAGCGGCGCGGCGAGAGGGCTGGAGAGGAGCGGCGGCGCCGAGCACGCAGGGGGATGCGACGGCCGGAGTTGGTCGTCCTAGGGCGGCGCGGGAGGTCCTATTCGAGGCCCTCGAGCTCGAGCGGCCCCCAATGGCGGGCGGCGGCTTGCTCCTGTGCTGCCGGCGACCTGCAGGGAGGAGAGGGGTTAGGGGAGAGGAGAGAGGGAAGAGAGAGGGGCGCGGCGCCGTTCCGGCCAGCCGGCGGTGGAGGCAGCGACGGTGAGCCCGCGGGCGGCGTGCGGGTGGAGGGAGAGAGGAGAGAGGTTAGTGGAGGGTTCCTGGCCGTCAGATCGGAAGATCAGACGGTCCAGATTGCTTAGGAGAAAAAATTTAGATCCGATGGGCTAGGGTTGGGAAAAATGACATATTGCAATGCTCAATAGGATGCACGGTTAAAAAGATATAGGGCAGCAAAGTAGCAACTTTATATAAACAGCAACACATGTCATCAGGTTCACCACTTTGGAGCAAGAATTAATATAGCTACAACAGGAAAACATGACAAGTGATTGCATAGGATTGAAGTAGACATGATGCTTAACAGTATTCAACAAGAATCAATAGCATAGGCCTCATGGATGTGACACATGTTGGATATGTGCCCTAGAGGCAAATTAATAAAGATATTTGTCACTTATCTGTTTGTTCATAATACGTTATATATTGTGCTAGAACTGTATTAAGCGGAAAAATTAATACACGTGTGATATATAACAACCTGGTCCCTAGTTAAACTCAGGCATACTAGCTCATTGGGCAATTGATGATCAAAGTTTCCTGATCATGAGAATATAATAGTCTATTGACAATGAGGTCATATCATTAGGAGAATGATGTGATGGACACACACCCACCTTAAGCATTGCAGTGTGATCAAGTCACATAAGCTCAGCATTGCGATGACTTAATAACATAGTGACTGAATCCTTAGACCGTCGATGCATTAAGGATTGATTAAGGATCATCGATGAAAAGAGAGAAAACACCGGAAATGTACCGGGAGGTGCCGGAAGTTGTTCCGGATATTCTGAAAGGTTAAAAACAATATGTATATTAATGTTTAAATATGTTTTATTATTTAATTGATAGAATTAAATAATAAAAATGATTTAAATAATTAATTAAAAAGGTGAAAAGATATTTGGGCCTTAAAAGGCCCATGAGGGGAAGGGGGAGCCTCCCCCCTTGGGCTTGGCGCCAAGGGAGGGTCCCATCCCCCCTCCTAGCCGCACCACTCCCCCCCTTGGGGGTTTAGTCCCACATGGGGGAAGGGGAGGGGGTGGAGCCCCTCCTTGGCCTATATAAGGAGGGGTGGGGTGCCTTTTTTCTACACAACATTGAGTTTCTCTCTCTCTTTCTCCGACCTAGAGCGGACTCCCCTGGTTTGGAGTTTGCACCTGGTTGGGGGTTTCACCTGTTGGATATATGCTCTAGAGGCAAATAATATATGATTATTCCAATATATCTAAGCAATTTCATAACCATTTTCATACCGTGCTAGAACCGTGTCAGTGAAACAATGATGCAGGTGTGGTATAGAAACCCCCAGAGTTCCTAGTTAGCCTCTACATCGATAACTAGTTCATGGTCAACATGATGGTCGTGGTTTCGCGATCATGGACAATTAAGTCTCTTGACTATGAGGTCACCTCACTGGTTAAGTGACGTGATGAACATTACCCAAAGTAAGCATTACAGCATGATCAAATCTTGTGAAGGTTCAGTGTTGTAATTACAGAACGTGGTAGACCGTTCCTTTGACCGTGTGTACGTGCATAATTGCTATCTTCCCGGATGCTTTGACCTACATCCCACCACCTGACTGAAATATGCAGTTCATAACGGTTGTATCTTGGGTATTCCGTGGAGATATGTTGAGGAGTATTATTACAAGAGCGGGATTTGTCAATCCATATAATGGATAGATACTCGGGGCCCACTCGGTGAGATTCCATCCATAAAGCTGCAGCGTGTGACTAGGTCACGGGGATGAATATCACGGGAACGAGTGAATGAGGATTAGTTCAGAACGAGGTTGAACCAGACATAGGATGTCATTGATCGAATCTCGGAACAATCCAGTATCGCTGACAAAGGGAATGCTATACGGCGTAAGGTCTAATCGGTGTTTGATATCCGGAATGCACAGGGGTCATTATGGGCATCCAGGTCCCGCTGATGATCATTGACCGTAGCCTCATCTCGGTCATGACTGGAGTGTTCTCGGACCGTAGGGTAACGCACTTAAGGGCTCGATGAAATCGGAGACCTTTTCGGAACCATCGGAGTAACCAGAGAATAAAGGAAACAACATCGGAGAAGTACCGTGTTGAACCGAACAAGTTCGGAGTGAACCGGAAGCTGTTCCGGAGCACCGGGAGATGGAATATTATGTTTTAGTTATTAATTAATTGAATTAATAATTAAAATCATTTTTTTCTAATTAATATGTGCAATGGGCCTTAGTGGATAAAAAGGCCCATTAGGGGAAGAAATAAAAGGGAAAAAGAAAAAGAAAAAAAGGGGAGTTGGGGGGGAGGCGCTGCTTATTGGCTTCTCGCCCTTCGTTGGTTACCCCAAGTGAAGGTTTGAGATGCAGTGCAGCAGCAGTTTTCCCTCAGTGAAGATACCAGGGTTTGTCTCCCGTAGGACTCCAGAGATGATAAGTAGGTGTCAGCGGCGCAACTGACGCGGACCTGCACACAGACACAGATAACTTTGTACCCAACGAAGTTCAGAGAGGTTGTCAATCTCTCCGGTCTTGTTGTTCACAAATGATAAAACGCAAGGGATAATGATAACAACTTGAAAGTAAATGCAGAAAAGTAAATATAGCTTGGAATCAGTAATGAGGATATGGACCGGGATACGTGATGTTCACTAGTGATGTCTCTCTCCCAAAAGACGATAAAACTGCTATGCGAGGTAAACAAATTACAGAAGGGCAATTGACAGGATTATGAACGCACCGCAATGCTAACTATGCTACAAAAGAAAGGAAGAGGTTCAAAAGCACAGGCAGTACGCCAAAATAAGTAGACCGAAATCCATCTGCATCTACTACTAATCATCCACCTTGAGATATCTATCCAGAACATCTCGCTGGTATTAAGTTGCGAGCCCCACCCAAAGTGTAAACCCAAAGCAACAGACAACTGCATTAAAAAGAACTTTGCGTAAAGTAAACAATCCTTGTAACCGCGGTTACAAGCACCATTGTTTTCCCCCTTGTGGCAACAGCACATCCCCTAGACTCATGTTTCTGTCACTCAAGCGTGTCATCGGGGGGCATGAACCCACAATCTAGCACAACGCTCCCTCTTGGAGTCACTACCTACTACTTGGCCAAAGCAATAAACAGCAACGGAGAACATGCAAGAATTACTTAGGAACAAAAATATAAGAGATAAAAACCAAATATATTACTCTATCACAATCTGAACATAATCTCATAATCCATCAGATCCCTCCAAACTCAACATAGCAACAGCAGAAATATTACAAAGGTGCCTCGATCATGTAGGGCAGCTCACGAGGTCTAAACAATGAATATCAAAGAGGGGAGGAGAACATCACATAGCTACTGATCACGGACCCATGGTCCAAGGAAAACTACTCACGAGACATCCGGGGAGCATCCATGGTGGAGAGGAGACTCCCGGAGGTCAATCCTCCCTCCGGCAGGGTGCCGGGAAGAGGTCTTCTCGTGCTCCCGATCTTGGAAGCGCGGCGGCGGCGGAACAGAGGCGAGTTCGCGGAATAGGGTTCTTCTTCTGGAGTTTTCCCGTGACTTAGATTAAATAGGCGAAGGGGGGCCCCCTGACTCCCCTCTGGCCCGTCCCGGGCTCTTCTCGAAGCTTCCGTCACGCTGATATTTTATCTGAATTTTCCCGAATTTTTCTGGCACTTTTTATATGGGGGAAAACTGAAATAGAAAAACAGCTGAAAACAGGAACTGCCACTGGGGTGCACTGAGTTAATAGGTTAGTCCAAATATGATCAAAAGTGTATGAAAGTGTATCTGGATCATAGCAATATCACACAAAACATGCATGGAGCAAGAAGAAATTATAGATACGTTTTGGACGTATCAACATCCCTAGCTTAATTCCTTCTCGTCCTCGAGTAGGTAAATGATAACAGCATAATTTCTGTGGTGACATGCTAGCAACCATATAAGAACTTTGTAAAGTAAAGCAATCAAGGTTAGAGATTCAATTCAATTCATAACATGCAAGAGTCTATATTAGCATTGAAACAAGTAACAAAAGAACAAAAGGTGCAAGAGATCTCGCTGTCTGTGACTCGAATGTCTCCAAATGGTGTTTGCGTGCAAGAAAGGGGATAGGGAATACGAGAGAAAAAAGTATTTTTGTTGAGAACTCAATCTACTAAAGTTTCACACTTGGTCCTCTTTGGAATCTTATCTTGACTCGTCCCCAGACCACTAGCCAGGTACAAGTCAATTTGATCCACTCCTTTTCGATATTTCGAGCACTCATGCAATGGATGAGCGTAAGCACGACAGTTGACACTTAGGATGGCAAAGAGAGAAATATGGTGGAGGAGGAAGACAAAAAAGAATGAGAAAGGCTCACATCAATGAGGAAAATCATAGGCAAGAGATGCCAAATGATAGATATGATGTGAGGAGTAGGGATTGCCATGCAACGGATGCACATACGAGCTAAGAAGCTCTCCAATGGAACTAGTGGGGGTGCATCTAACTTGCTCGCTCATGAAGACCTAGAGCTCGTTTGAGGAGGCTCATCCTTGGAATATGCAAGCCAAGTTCTATAGTGTGAAGGTCCCCACATAGCTATATGCATAAAGATCGTCTCTATGGAGTACAAGGATATAAAGGGAGTACTAGTGTGGATCTCTCAAAAGGATAGTAGTGTTGCCCCTTTCTCTCTTTTTATTTCTTTTTCTATTTTTCTATTTTTTTCTATTTTTTTGTGGCCTCAATGGCTCTTTCTATGTAACTCTCGTTTGTCCTCTTTGGGATCTTTTATTGTGTCCACTTTGGGATCTTTTCCTCACTTAAGGGCAACACTCTATTTTACAAGAAGGCAAAGGAGATCTTTCACACTTTACAAGGTACTCAAAACATAAAGAAGATGTAACTATCATGATGTATGCAAGGTATGTCGCTGCCAGTGTAGCAGGAACATGTATGACATGAAGATCAAGTCATGAAGAGGTGGAAGTTGCATGGCCATACAACTCGGAAAGGCTATGGAAATTCCTTGATAGGTAGGTATGGTGGATGTTTTGAGGAAAGATAAAGGGAGGCTTATGATGACAGAGCGTATCATGCCAAGGGTTTGGATGTACCGGCGAAGGTGGACACCAACTCTCGGAGTGACAAGAAGGCAATGCACGGCACGGGAAAGGCTAGCAAAATATGGGAAGGTGGAAGTGTCAACTCTCAATACTTACATTAGTCCTAAGAACTCATGCACTTATTATCGGTAACTCTCAATCTAATAAGGAGGTTCACAAAGAGGCAAGTACCCCGAGGAGGAGTGTATGGGGGTTTGGTTATCCTTGCGCATCCTCGACTCATGGTACGTGAGTGTACTCTAATATTCGACTCCTCAGAAGAGTAGTGATCTATCTAGTAGCTAGAGTTCTCAATTAGTTTTGTAGGTTTTGAAAATAAACACGGATTGCCCAAAATACGACACCTATCACTAATAGGCAAGAGCTCTTGACACCAAAAGTCCAAACATTACTCACATCAATACTTCAAAACTATTGCAAGCTACTACTAAAATTAAATAGCAACCTCCATTACCTACTTCCAAGACAAAACCCAACTCAGTGCAACAACCAACTCTCTTTAACAAGATAAACATGAAAACTAAAAAGAGTTCTAGCAACAAACTAAACAAAAACCAAGGCTCTTGCTAAAGACAAACTAAGACTAAAATTAAACATGGCAGCAGCTATGAAAAGATAAAGAACACACAACAACAAAAAGATAGGCATGAAGAATCCTATGATGTGTTCTAGATTTTGAAAGTGGAGTGTGTTTCTCTCCGACACAAAGTAAGAAGGGGTCTAACTTGTTATGAACAGCAAGCAAAGCTAAAGAAAATTAAAAACAAAACCTAAGAGCGAGACGCTCAAAGCATAGCACATAACACAAGAAGTGATAAAAATATAGTGAGATGAAGGACGAACTGATGATTTTTGATGGAGAAGGGGATGCACGGGGGCATCCCCAAGCTTAGATGCTTGAGTCTCCTTGAATATTTATTGGGGATGCATGGGGGCATCCCCAAGCTTGAGCGCTTGACACTCCTGGATCTTCTTTCATCATCTTCTATCGCACACTTGAAAACTCCCTTCATACATAACTCATCATAAGCTGATTAGAGAGGTTAGTACCCTTAATAAATAAAAAATTTACCCACTGGATATAAAAATTATCTTGAAGAGATACTGTTTCTAAAGAGTTCCAAAAAGTTTTTGCAAAGAAAAAGCAAGCTTAAGGTTTGCAAAAGTAAGAAGAGACAAAACGTGGCAGAATCTGTGAAAAACAGAACAACAGATAGTAAAGAATTTTTTAGGGGTACTTCTGCAACTCAAATCAAAAAACTCAGAACATACTGAAGTTTCGTAATTGCATAGAGCATACTGTGTAAAAAATTCAGCTCAAAAAGATGAACTGGGATGTTTCTAGCATTTTTCTGGTCACGAGGACAGAATCTGTTTTCTGGACAGCATGTCACAACTTTTACTTCCCTTGCCGTAAGAGGCTATAACTTGGCACAAAGCTGAAAAATAAAGATACAATGATGTTGCTACAGAATTAACAATCATCAAGACACAACAAAAGCAAAAATAAACACCTAAATTCGTTGCGGGATGCCTCCCGAAAGCGCTTCTTTCAAGCCATTAGCTAGGCATGATGCAAAAAGAAGAATCAAGTTTTATCAAGAGAAAGAGAATAACTAGCCCGTGTAACGGACTCAAAAGGTAACTTGATTTTCTTTCTAGGGAAGTGTTCCATCCCCTTTTTGAATGGGAATTGGAATTTTATATTCCCCTCTTTCATGTCAATAACCGCACCAACGGTGCAAAGAAAAGGACGTCCCAAAATAATTGGACACAAAGGTTCACACTCTATATCCATAACAATAAAATCAACGGGAACATAGTTGTCATTGACAATGATAAGAACATCGTCGATCTTCCCCAAAGGTTTCTTTACGGAAGAATCAACAAGATGAACACCAAAAGAACAACGCTCAAAGGGTTTTAATTCAAACATATCAAATATTCTTTTGGGCATAACGGAGGTACTAGCTCCAACATCACATAAAGCATAGCAAGAGAAGTTATTTAATTTAATTTTGATCATAGGATCCCAACCATCATCTAGCTTCCTAGGTATGGAGACTTCTACTCTAAGCTTCTCCTCCCTAGCTTTGATAAGAGCATTTGTGATATGCTCCGTGAAGGCAATATTAAGTGTGCTAGTGTGTGGGTCTCTAGACATTTTGTGTAACAAGCTAATAACTTCTGAGAGGGTGCAACTATCAAAATCAATATCACTACTATAAAAGTTGGTAGTAGTGTCATCTAGGCTCACTTGTTTGAAACCCTCTATGTTCATAGGAGTTTCTTTTTCTACGGTCGAGGTATTAGCATCACCATTAATAGGTCCAACGGGACTAGGAGTGCATTGGGTGCTAATAGTATGGGTGTCCTCAACAATTTGGATAGTGGCAACTGTGTGGTGTGTAGGAAGGCTCTTAATTCTATCCTCTTCCTCTTTTTCTCTAGCCCATCTTTCTTTAAGTTTAGCCATCAACCTAATATTTTCATTGATTTGTAACTGGATAGCATTAATAGGAGTGGCCTTATGCTCCTCAAAAGGGGAGGTTCTAATTTTAAGCATATCAATATCAAGGGCTAAGCTTTCTACCTTCAAAGAGAGATTATCTATTTTAGTTAATTTCTCCTCTACATTTTTGTTGAAGGCTTTTTGGGTAGTGATAAAGTCTCTAAGCATACTTTCTAATTCAGAAGGGGGGTTCTTGTTGCTAGGGTAAGTGTTGTTGGTCCCATAATTGGATGGAAACGGTCTAGGATTGCTAGCAAAATTTCCCCTATAAGCATTGTTGTTGAAGTTGTTTCTACCAATAAAGTTCACATCTACTTGTTCTTGAGCAACCAAAGAATTTAAAGGCACATCATGAGGATCAATAGAGGGTTGCTTGGTAAGTAGAGACATAATTAAGTCAACTTTTTCATTGAGGGAGGTAATTTCCTCGACAGAGTTTACCTTCCTACATGTTGGAGCGCGTTCGGTGTGCCATTGGGAATAATTGGTCATCATTTCATCGAGAAGCTTCGTGGCAGCACCAAGTGTAGTTGACATAAAGGTTCCTCCCGCGTCCGAATCTAACAGGTTCCGCGAGGTAAAGTTCAAGCCTGCATAAAAAGTCTGGATAATCATCCAGGTAGTCAAACCATGTGTAGGGCATTTCTTAACAAGAGATTTCATTCGTTCCGAAGCTTGGGCAATGTGTTCATTATCCAATTGCTTAAAATTCATAATATTACTCCTCAATTGGATAATCTTAGCAGGAGGGTAGTACTTCCCTATAAAAGCATCTTTGCACTTATCCCAAGAATCTATGCTATTTCTAGGCAAAGATTGAAACCAGATTTTAGAATCTCCCCTTAAAGAAAAAGGAAAGAGCTTGAGCTTAACAACATCACCTTCTACTTCTTTATACTTTTGCATATCACATAATTCAACAAAATTATTCAAGTGTAAAGCAGCATCATCTCCAGCACCAGAGAATTGATCTCTCATAACAAGGTTTAGCAAAGCAGGTTTAATTTCATAAGAGGTAGCTGAAGTGGCAGGTGTGGCAATGGGAGTGCAGATAAAGTCCTGGTTGTTGTGACTAGTGAAGTCACACAACTTGGTGTTTTCAGTGGAACCCATAGTAGCAACAAGGGTGACAGATTTTTTGTAGTTTTTGATAAAAGACACAAAGATAAAAACTGAAAGATAAACTAACAAGACTAAAAAACAAAGGTAAAGGGTAGTGTGAAACTCCCCTATCTTAGCACTTGGAGTCCCCGACAACGGCGCCAAAAATACTCTTGCTTATTGGCTTCTCGCCCTTTGTTGGTTACCCCAAGTGAAGGTTCGAGATGCAGTGCAGCAGCAGTTTTCCCTCGGTGAAGATACCAAGGTTTGTCTCCAGTAGAACTCCAGAGATGACAAGTAGGTGTCAGCGGCGCAACTGACGCGGACCTGCACACAGACACAGATAACTTTGTTCCCAACGAAGTTCAGAGAGGTTGTCAATCTCTCCGGTCTTGTTGTTCACAAATGATAAAACGCAAGGGATAATGATATCAACTTGAAAGTAAATGCAAAAAAGTAAATATAGCTTGGAATCAGTAATGAGGATATGGACCGGGATACGTGATGTTCACTAGTGATGTCTCTCTCCCAAAAGACGATAAAACTGCTATGCGAGGTAAACAAATTACAGAAGGGCAATTGACAGGATCATGAACACACCGCAATGCTAACTATGCTACAAAAGAAAGGAAGAGTTTCAAAAGCACAGTGTAACACCCTCACTGTCAGGTGAACAGTAATCACCATTACTGTTCCTCAGCACTGTTGAAATTTTTTGTTTAATCAACTGGTTCAGTTCAAATTCCAATTTCTCTTTGATCTTGTTGAATGCAAGTGATCATGTACCTTGGTCATGTTGGAATCAACACAATGCCAAGATCAAATCAAACCCCCTTGAATTGAAATCAAACCCTAGTTCAAAAATGCCTTTGTTGAAATATTAAAAACAAAGTGGAATATAAACTTTCTCCAAAAAATTGTGAAACTACTTTTATAAAATGACAAATATTCATTGGATCAAATCCATATGGGTTTGGGTATATATTGTGCTATAGAAAATTCTAAACAAAACAAAACAGTGGCCAAAAACCCCAAACAAATCATTTAATATTTAAATCAAATATTAAATGATTTTCTTTTGACCCCAAATCTTTTGTGGCACTAGCCTAGGGTATAAAAACAATTATGGGTCACATGCCACATTTTATAAAAATGCCAAGGTATATAAAATAATTACAAAAAAAATTACAGAAAAAAAGCAAAGCAAAGGCCTAATCTAACCCCCCCTCCTCGCTGGGCCACCCAGCACATTCCCCTCCCCACCCCGAATCCAGCCCACCCCAACCGTTCCCCCCACCTCCCCTGTTCCTCCTCCCTCCGTGGACGACATCCCGGGCGCCACCGCGGCAAGCCGTCGCCGTGTCCGGCATCCGGCGGCTGGCCGGCGGCTACAAGGGGGCAAGCCGCCCCCGGGGAACCCTAACCCCTACCCGCGTTCCGCCCCCGCCCTAGATCTCGCTCGTCTCCCTCCCCAGTTCCCCCCCCCCACCTCGCCCGTTCTCTGCCCGAGCACGGTCGTGGCCGCCGGCACACGCCACCGCGGCCAACGGCGGCGAGGAGACGCGCCGGCATGTCCCGTAGCTCCTCCGGCCTCCTCCTCGTCTCGCTGCGCAGCTCAGCGTCGCCGGCAGCCTCTGCATCGCGCGAATCGGCCCCAGCCTCGACCACGGCCGCGACGCACCTGGCTGGGCGTTGCCTCGACTACACGCCGCCCCCGCGCCTCCAATACATGCCGGCGAGCTCCCCTGTGAGCCACGCTTCTTCTCCATCTCTTCCCCTTCGAATTCGCGCATCGGGAGACCATCCCCACCCAGCCCGCGCTCTGGCCGCCGCGGGAGCTAACTGTGACCATGGTCGTGGGCCATCTTGGCCGCCCTCGTGCTACCTGTATGCGCGGCCCACTCGTCCCGTTCGAGTGCAGCTCACGGGAGGCGTTTTGGTCGCCGGTGTTGGCCACCAGGGCAGCGCCGCGCCTCGGTTCGCCGCCGGCCTGCTCGCCGGTGGGCCCTGAGGCTAATCCCGTGGGGGTTGACCCACTGACGGGTGGGGCCCCTATTAACCCCCTGTTAAGATCAATAAACCCCCCCTGTTAGTTTATAAACAAAGAAAAACTGTTAAGTTAAAACTATTAGACTGACAGTGGGCACCCCTTGTCGGAAAGAATTTTTAATAAAAATGTTTTATTATATCTGAGGATGACATGTGGTCCAGGGGCATTTTTAATTAAATTAATTAAATTTATAATAATCAGTGGCTGACATGTGGGTCCCACATGTCAGCACTGTTTTGGATAATGTTGTAAAAATTAATAAAAAGAAATTATTAAAATAATAAAAGAAATTATTAAAAGGATTTTAATTGATTTAAATATGATTAAAACTTTCAAAATCAATATCTTTTAAACCGCAAGTCGGATTAAAAAACTTTATACATGAAAGTTGATCAGGAATTTATAACGAATAAGAATACGCTAACCGTATACCCACCACCCCCTCTACCACAACGAACATCGACATTCCCCCCTCCGGGCCGTCTGTCCGATAATTGCCCGATACCGTAAAACTCTCCGGATGAATTTATTCTGAACACGAAAGTTGTTCAGAATAGTTCAACTAGTCCGGATACTTCACCCATACGTTTGTCGGATGTCCACGACACCTCCGGCATGATCTTTCCCCCTCCGGACACCCTGACCGGTAATCACCCGGAACTGGCAGTTCATCCCCGGATGAATTTCCGTTCCGAGCAATGTGTATCGTACAACGTTAGAGTATCGTTAACATTTCATATGTCATGTCTTGTATTTGTATTGCTATCATTGCTGTGTATTTATTGTTTCTCCCCCCTCTTTTATTGTCCGGTAGTCTCGACGTTCACTGCTGATACCCCTGTGATCGACTACTTCGTCGACGTCCGTACCTCTACCGTCGAGCTTACAGGCAAGCAGAGTCATTTCCTTCCCCAGATATCGCCTACCTTTCCGTACTTTCTTGTACTAGGCATTGCTGCTGCTGCTACGTTACAATCCTATTCAATTGCATAGCCTGTCATTGTCACCCTTGATGTACCTTCCTTTATCCTATGCTGCCTTATCATTATATTATATTCAGCAGTGAACCCTGCGCATTGTTAGTCAATAGGATTAGATAGCGGGTCGTGTTCACTCGGGGAGTGAATGCGGATACGATACCTTACAACTGCTACAGGTACGGTTCAGAGCAGACACCGACTCAGCCCCCTACGTCGGATCTGCCGAGCCACCTCAAGTGTGAGCTATCGGGGAGAAATCCCCGTACTCCACTCGTGGTCGACTCTGTATATCTGTCTTAGGGTTTTGAACCACAGTTGTCCTTACAGGTAAGGAGTCGGGTGACCCAACGGTGTCCGCGCAGGTTATCTTAGCGGAACGACAGGTCAGGTGTATTCCACCGGTGTGCGGTGGGCCTGGTACTGTTCGTGGCCGAAGGATTTCCTGTTGTACGAAAGTCGAGCTCTACCAAGAGCAAACGCGAGACAAGGTAAGGAGACGGTTCACCTTGTTGGTAACCGCACGAGTTGGTGGGACGACAGGGCAGGCACCGACGTTACTGGTGGTCCTGACTGCTGTCGTTGTCCGCGACTCATTCAGTAGGGGCAACGATAACGGTTGTCTCGACAGAAAATTAATAAAATGCTTAACGGGTTCGGCGGATGACTTGAGTAGCCTTTTGGCTTGTACGCACTACCTATACGTGGGATTACGCGTTTGGGTGCCTCCGCAATGTAGCCTCGTTCGAAAGCTCTGAAAGACGTCCAGTTCAGCATTGCGGCAGGGACGGATCACGCTGCAGCGTTGGAATTCACCCTCCTCGCAACGACCCTGAGAGCGAGGGGTGATAGGCCCATGACCCCCTTGCACTTAGGGATGTAGACCGGCGGGGACCTCTCTGATGAGTCGTAGGATGGACTGTGTTGTGTCGGATAGCCTCGGTGGGGTGCTCCCTAACCAGGTGTACGCCACCCTGGAGATCCGAGCGTGTAGTGTCACACTAGTGCACCCCTGCAGGGAAGATTAATCTATCGATAGCCGTGTCCACGGTAACAGGACGCTTTATGCTGAAGCCAGATCCTACCACTACAAACTACTACTATTAAATTGTTGGTTCCGGTTTCTTTTCCTCGCAGGGAAGTCGAGGAGGGGATCTCGGAGGCATATATAATTGTTATCTATACAACTTATTATTATACAATGCTGCAGCAACTTCTGCTGCATTGTTACTTTCATTACTGTTATATTAAACTGTTGGCTGATTCTTACCTCATGCTGCAAGACTCGTCGGAAGATGCTAGTCTTCGATAGGCCTAGCTTCTTACCTTTACTCTGATTTCTACCTTGCAGTCCACTATATACAACCTCCCTTTTCCATTTGATACATGCATAAATGCTTAGTAGCAGACGTAAGACTCGCGGGTATGCTAGATACTCACCCTTGCTTTATTTTCCCTTTTCGCTTTGCCTGATCGGCCGCTGCATTTGACCTTGGAGCCCAGGAACAGGAGATTCCAGGAGGAGCCTACTACGACGTCGAGTTCCCGTTGACTAGGAGTAATTCGGTGGATCCCAGGCAGGAGGCCTCGCCTTTTCGATCTGTACCTCTGATGTTATTTGTGTTAGCCTTCTTAAGGCAAAACTTGACTAACTATGTCTGTACTCAGATATTATGATTGTATGACTTATGTATTCGGGTCCGTGTGACCCCCCTTCATTGTAATATATTTGGTTTATCCTTTTGTGTTTAGTGTTGTGCTGTGATATTCTCACCGTGGCACCTTGATCTCGATCATGTACCCTGCGTGTATGATTACTGTACATGATCGTAAATCGAGGGCATCACAAGTTGGTATCAAAGCCGACTACCTGTAGGAAGCCACCCAACCACTACCTGGTCGAAGTTGAGTCTAGACTTTGAAAAACTATTTTGCTAACTTAATATTTGGCTTACGGGCCCACATCGATGTCACTACGTGTGCTATCGATGGTATTAGGATCCTTTTTCTTCGTACCTATGCTCTGGGAATCTGCTCTCTTATCCTTGCTGGTAAGTTTTACAAACTCTGACATTAGGATCACATTCTCTTGATTCCATCCGGCGTTTTGGTGCTTCCCCCATTGATTGAGTCGTGTCGCAGGAGTCATACCCCAGGTCCCGGACCGCGGATCCCATTCTCATTCTGGGAAGGCCGCGCGTCCTCTGGCATTAACTCCTGTGTCCAACAGTTTTCTTGCGGCGTGATTGACATAGTGGAATCTATGTCGCGTCGTGTAATCCTTACCGCGGTCTGCGCGCCGCCTACTGAGTCCTTTTTCCTTAATTTCTACGACGTTACGTTGTCCGATTTTGACCGACTGTGTGCAAAGATCTGTATGTCTATATGACTACTATTGTGTATCTACTGCACTTCTCATTTATTGCTCATACTACATCATGTATGACTTCTTATCCTTGCAAACACTCTGTCTGAACTAACCCCTGCTGTTCAGCCAGGATGGCTGACGATCCCCCACCTCCACCTTATATGGCCGCAGTACTGCAACAGTTTGATCTGAACCGTCAGTTTATGGCCGGAGTAATGACCCAGCTTTCAACTCAGAATTCCCCAATAACACTGCAGGAGTTCGTGCGCCTCAGTCCGTCCACCTTCCGCAGCTCCGCCAATCCTATGGATGCCGATGATTGGCTCCGTGATATTGCTTTTCAGATGGAGTCAGCTGACGTTGCCCCTGCCAGTTACCTCACCTTTGCGACGTATCATCTGAGGGGTCCAGCTGCTCAGTGGTGGGAAAGCCACCGGCTTGCATTGCCTGATGGAACTGTAACCACTTGGCAAGAATTCCAGTTAGCCTTCCGTGCATGGCACCTTCCTCAAGGTCTGATGGACCAGAAGAAGGAGGAGTTCCGCAAACTCCGTCAGGACCAGACGACTGTTGATGAATATCATAGGAAATTCCTTGAGTTGTCCCGCTATGCTGCGAGAGACGTCGCCACCGACGCTCGCAAACAAGAGAAATTCCGAGAAGGACTGCGTCCTGATATAGAGCTCGCACTTGTCCTTCACGATTGTGCGGACTTGGCGACCCTTGTCAGCAAGGCTTTTGAAGTTGAAACTGCTCTAACTAAGCACCACGAGTCGCTCAAGCGTGCTCGAGATGCTGGCCCATCTTCGGGTCGGCCCGTTCAGAAACTTCGAGTCTGTCTCCCGCACAATGTTTTTCACCGGTCTGCTCCAACGCCAAGGCCGTCTTATGCCGCACCTCGTTTGCCTCCGCCTCCGAGACAGCTAACGATTCCGACTGAACAACCCAATATTATGGCTCCTCCCCAGAACGATGGCTTATGTCGCCAGTGTGGACAGCCAGGTCATCGCGCACCTTGTCCTCCTATTAGCAGAAAGAGAAGCTGTAGAAGTCGTCATTCCAGTAACCGCAACACCAAACAGTGTACTATGAGTTGTGCTCAGGTCACTCATGTCAAGATGGAAGAAGCTCGTGAGTCCCCAAAAGTAGTGATGGGCACTTTACTCGTCAATTCAACGCCAGCTTCTGTTCTTTTTGATTCCGGGGCATCACATTCCTTTATGTTCCAATCGTTTGCTCAGTTGCATGGTATAGCTACGAAACCCTTGGCCACTCCTTTAGCGGTAAATGCTGTTGGATCTCAGAGCCGTGCCACCATGATGAGCCCCGATACCACCATTGCAATCGTGGGTCTGTTGTTCCCTGCTCCTCTTTTTGTCCTGAAGTCGTCCAACATTGATGTCATACTCGGTATGGATTGGTTGGCGGCACATGATGCCCGTATCCACTGTGCCACTAAGACAGTTCAACTCACACACCCTTCTGGAAAAAAGATTTTGTACTCGGCCCGAACAGCTCAGCATGCCGAAGGCCAGATATATGCCCTGAATGCTTTGAATACCTCACCTCATGAAGGGATCGAGAACGTTCCAGTTGTTCACGATTTTCTCGGCGTCTTTCCAGAAGAAGTGCCGGGAATACCCCCGATCAGAGATGTCGAATTCGTCATCGACTTGAAGCCTGGCACCGTCCCTATTGCTAAGCGCCCTTATTAAATTCCGCCTCACCACCTCCTTGAACTGAAGAAGGAGATCGACACAGCACTTCAAAAGGGCTTCATCCGTCCAAGTTCCTCTGCTTGGGGAGCACCTTCACTCTTTGTGAAGAAGAGCGATGGGACGAACCGTTTGGTCCAAGATTACCGACCTATCAACCAGGCAACCATACAGAACAAGTATCCGCTTCCCCGGATCAATGATCTATATGATCAACTTGCTGGATCTACAGTGTTCTCGAAACTCGACTTGAGGTTGGGTTACCATCAGATCCGGGTCCGCGAAGAGGACATCCCGAAGACCGCCTTCATTACTCGTTATGGTTCTTACGAGTACACCGTCATGTCTTTTGGCCTGACCAATGCCCCAGCCACCTTCTCTCGGTTGATGAACTATATATTTATGGAATACCTCGACAAGTTCGTCGTGGTTTATCTGGATGATATCTTGGTATACTCCAAGAATGAAGAAGAACATGCTGAACACCTTCGCCTTATACTGGAAAAGCTTCGAGAACACAAACTCTATGCTAAGTATTCCAAGTATGAATTCTGGCTTCCCGAAGTAACTTACCTTGGTCATGTGATTTCCAAGGATGGCGTTGCCGTCACCCCAGAACGAATCCAGGCTATTCTTGACTGGAATCCTCCCAAGACCGTAAAGCAAGTCAGAAGTTTCCTCGGCCTCGCTAGTTATTGCCGCCGTTTCGTCGAGAACTTCTCCAAGATTGCCAAGCCTCTGACTAGTCTGCTTCACAAAGGCGTCAAGTTTGAGTGGACAGATAAATGTCAAGAAAGTTTTCAAGCTCTCAAGGACAAACTCACTTCTCCCCCAGTGCTTGCTCCACCTGATACTCAGAAGGACTTCATGATATATTGTGACGCGTCTCGTCAAGGATTAGGCTGTGTCCTAATGCAAGAGCGCCGCGTGATTGCTTATGGCTCTCGTCAGTTGCGATCTCACGAAGATAATTATCCAACGCATGATCTCGAATTGGCAGCGGTAATTTATGCATTGAAGCTGTGGCGACATTATCTCATTGGTAATCGTTGCGAGATCTATACCGACCACCAAAGCCTGAAGTACTTGTTTACTCAGCCCGACCTGAATCTCCGCCAACAAAGATGGCTCGAGACAATAGCCGATTTTAACATGGATATTCATTACACCCCTGGCAAAGCTAATGTGATGGCTGATGCCCTAAGCCGTAAAGCTTACTGTAGTGAACTTGAGGTGCAGCTAGAACAACCACCTCTGTATGAAGAGTTTCAAAAGCTGAACCTCGAGATTGTTCCTCAAGGTTATGCAAATAACCTGGTTATCGAACCGGATCTTGTCAAATCCGTCAAGGGTATACAGTTTTATGATGATTTCGTACACAAGATTAAGCGCGATATCGCCAATGGGAGACCCTCACCCTTCACCATCGATAGCAAAGGTGCGGCGTTCTACCAGAACCGTTTAGTGGTTACTCACAGCAAGGGCAGGCATGAGAACCTGGATATGACCCCAAAGGTCATGAAAGCGGCTCACGATACCCCGTTGTCCATTCATCCTGGAATCACCAAGATGTACCAAGACATTCGTCCGCAGTTCTGGTGGCCTAACATGAAGCAAGACATTGCCCAGTATGTTTCTGAATGTGACGTTTGCCGTCGCGTCAAGGCAGAACACCAAAAACCCGCCGGAACTCTGCAACCACTCTCTATTCCTGAATGGAAATGGGACAAGATTGAGATGGACTTCGTCACTGGTTTTCCCCGATCACAGAAGGGTCATGATGCCATCTTTGTCGTCATCGACCGGTTCTCCAAGGTTTCTCACTTCCTGCCAGTCAAGGAGACTATATCTGCTAGTCAGTTAGTAGACTTGTATGTTTCCAGAATTGTGTCCCTCCATGGTATTCCGCTGGAGATCAGTTCTGACCGTGGCAGCATTTTCACCTCAAGATTCTGGGATAGTTTCCAAGAAGCTATGGGTACTCACCTAAACTTCAGCACCGCTTATCACCCCCAGTCGCAAGGACAAGTCGAACGAGTTAATCAAGTGCTTGAAGATATGCTTCGAGCTTGTGTCATTTCATTCGGTAAGAAATGGGAGGAATCCCTTCCATTTGCTGAATTCTCGTACAACAATAGCTACCAAGCTAGTCTGAAGATGGCACCCTTTGAAGTTCTCTATGGACGTAAGTGTCGAACCCCTCTGAATTGGTCAGAAACTGGGGAACGTACACTCATTGGTCCAGAAATTATTCAGCATGCTGAAGATCAGGTTCACGTTATCCGTGAACATCTTAAGGCCGCTTAGTCTCGTCAGAAGAGCAACTATGATCGCAAGCACAAGGAAATGGTCTATCAACCTGGCGAATATGCTTACCTTCGTGTCACTCCCATGAGGGGCACTCATCGTTTCGGTATCAAAGGCAAGTTAGCTCCTCGCTACATTGGCCCGTTCCGTATCCTTTCCAGGAGTGGACCAGTGGCATACCGATTGGAATTGCCGTCGAGCCTCTCCCAAGTCCACGATGTTTTTCACGTGTCGCAACTCCGTCGCTGCTTCAACGACCCTATCTGTGAAGTGCAGCATGATATGATTGAGCTACAGAAGGACTTGACTTATCAAGAACATCCGAGCCGCATTCTGGAACAGTCTGAGCATCGAACCCGCAACAAGACCGTCAAATTCCTCAAGGTCCAGTGGTCGAATCATTCTGAAGATGAAGCCACTTGGGAACGCGAAGATCGCCTTCGTGAAGAATACCCCGATCTTTTCCCCTCTACCGCTTAAATTCTCGGGACGAGAATTCTTGTAGTGGGGGAGATTTGTAACACCCTCACTGTCAGGTGAACAGTAATCACCATTACTGTTCCTCAGCACTGTTCAAATTTTTTGTTTAATCAACTGGTTTAGTTCAAATTCCAATTTCACTTTGATCTTGTTGAATGCAAGTGATCATGTACCTTGGTCATGTTGGAATCAACACAATGCCAAGATCAAATCAAACCCCCTTGAATTGAAATCAAACCCTAGTTCAAAAATGCCTTTGTTGAAATATTAAAAACAAAGTGGAATATAAACTTTCTCCAAAAAATTGTGAAACTACTTTTATAAAATGACAAATATTCATTGGATCAAATCCATATGGGTTTGGGTATATATTGTGCTATAGAAAATTCTAAACAAAACAAAACAGTGGCCAAAAACCCCAAACAAAACATTTAATATTTAAATCAAATATTAAATGATTTTCTTTTGACCCCAAATCTTTTGTGGCACTAGCCTAGGGTATAAAAACAATTATGGGTCACATGCCACATTTTATAAAAATGCCAAGGTATATAAAATAATTACAAAAAAAATTACAGAAAAAAAAGCAAAGCAAAGGCCTAATCTAACCCCCCTCCTCGCTGGGCCACCCAGCCCATTCCCCTCCCCACCCCGAATCCAGCCCACCCCAACCGTTCCCCCCACCTCCCCTGTTCCTCCTCCCTCCGTGGACGACATCCCGGGCGCCACCGCGGCAAGCCGTCGCCGTGTCCGGCATCCGGCGGCTGGCCGGCGGCTACAAGGGGGCAAGCCGCCCCCGGGGAACCCTAACCCCTACCCGCGTTCCCCCCGCCCTAGATCTCGCTCGTCTCCCTCCCTAGTCCCCCCCCACCTCGCCCGTTCTCTGCCCGAGCACGGTCGTGGCCGCCGGCACACGCCACCGCGGCCAACGGCGGCGAGGAGACGCGCCGGCATGTCCCGTAGCTCCTCCGGCCTCCTCCTCGTCTCGCTGCGCAGCTCAGCGTCGCCGACAGCCTCTGCATCGCGTGAATCGGCCCCAGCCTCGACCACGGCCGCGACGCACCTCGCCGGGCGTTGCCTCGACTACACGCCGCCCCCGCGCCTCCAATACACGCCGGCGAGCTCCCCTGTGAGCCACGCTTCTTCTCCATCTCTTCCCCTTCGAATTCGCGCATCGGGAGACCATCCCCACCCAGCCCGCGCTCCGGCCGCCGCGGGAGCTCACTGTGACCATGGTCGTGGGCCATCTTGGACGCCCTCGTGCTACCTATATGCGCGGCGCACTCGTCCCGTTCGAGTGCAGCTCACGGGAGGCGTTTTGGTCGCCGGTGTTGGCCACCAGGGCAGCGCCGCGCCTCGGTTCGCCGCCGGCCTGCTCGCTGGTGGGCCCTGAGGCTAATCCCGTGGGGGTTGACCCACTGACGGGTGGGGCCCCTATTAACCCCCTGTTAAGATCAATAAACCCCCCCTGTTAGTTTATAAACAAAGAAAAACTGTTAAGTTAAAACTATTAGACTGACAGTGGGCCCCCCTTGTCGGAAAGAATTTTTAATAAAAATGTTTTATTATATCTGAGGATGACATGTGGTCCAGGGGCATTTTTAATTAAATTAATTAAATTTATAATAATCAGTGGCTGACATGTGGGTCCCACATGTCAGCACTGTTTTGGATAATGTTGTAAAAATTAATAAAAAGAAATTATTAAAATAATAAAAGAAATTATTAAAAGGATTTTAATTGATTTAAATATGATTAAAACTTTGAAAATCAATATCTTTTAAACCGCAAGTCGGATTAAAAACCTTTATACATGAAAGTTGATCAGGAATTTATAACGAATAAGAATACGCTAACCGTATACCCACCACCCCCTCTACCACAACGAACATCGACATTCCCCCCTCCGGGCCGTCTGTCCGATAATTGCCCGATACCGTAAAACTCTCCGGATGAATTTATTCTGAACACGAAAGTTGTTCAGAATAGTTCAACTAGTCCGGATACATCACCCATACGTTTGTCGGATGTCCACGACACCTCCGGCATGATCTTTCCCCCTCCGGACACCCTGACCGGTAATCACCCGGAACTGGCAGTTCATCCCCGGATGAATTTCCGTTCCGAGCAATGTGTATCGTACAACGTTAGAGTATCGTTAACATTTCATATGTCATGTCTTGTATTTGTATTGCTATCATTGCTGTGTATTTATTGTTTCTCCCCCCTCTTTTATTGTCCGGCAGTCTCGACGTCTGCTGCTGATACCCCTGTGATCGACTACTTCGTCGACGACCGTACCTCTACCGTCGAGCTTACAGGCAAGCAGAGCCATTTCCTTCCCCAGATATCGCCTACCTTTCCGTACTTTCTTGCACTAGGCATTGTTGCTGCTGATACGTTACAATCCTATTCAATTGCATAGCCTGTCATTGTCACCCTCTATGTACCTTCCTTTATCCTATGCTGCCTTATCATTATATTATATTCAGCAGTGAACCCTGCGCATTGTTAGTCAATAGGATTAGATAGCGGGTCGTGTTCACTCGGGGAGTGAATGCGGATACGATACCTTACAACTGCTACAGGTACGGTTCAGAGCAGACACCGACTCAGGCCCCTACGTCGGATCTGCCGAGCCACCTCAAGTGTGAGCTATCGGGGAGAAATCCCCGTACTCCACTCGTGGTCGACTCTGTATATCCGTCTTAGGGTTCTGAACCACGGTTGTCCTTACAGGTAAGGAGTCGGGTGACCCAACGGTGTCCGCGCAGGTTATCTTAGCGGAGCGACAGGTCAGGTGTATTCCACCGGTGTGCGGTGGGCCTGGTACTGTTCGTGGCCGAAGGATTTCCTGTTGTACGAAAGTCGAGCTCTACCAAGAGCAAACGCGAGACAAGGTAAGGAGACGGTTCACCTTGTTGGTAACCGCATGAGTTGGTGGGACGACAGGGCAGGCACCGACGTTACTGGTGGTCCTGACTGCTGTCGTTGTCCGCGACTCATTCAGTAAGGGGCAATGATAACGGTTGTCTCGACAGAAAATTAATAAAATGCTTAACGGGTTCGGCGGATGACTTGAGTAGCCTTTTGGCTTGTACGCACTACCTATACGTGGGATTATGCGTTTGGGCGCCTCCGCAATGTAGCCTCGTTCGAAAGCTCTGAAAGACGTCCAGTTCAGCATTGCGGCAGGGACGGATCGCGCTGCGGCGTTGGAATTCACCCTCCTCGCAACGACCCGGAGAGCGAGGGGTGATAGGCCCATGACCCCCTTGCACTTAGGGCTGTAGACCGGCGGGGACCTCTCTGATGAGTCGTAGGATGGACTGTGTTGTGTCGGATAGCCTCGGTGGGGTGCTCCCTAACCAGGTGTACGCCACCCTGGAGATCCGAGCGTGTAGTGTCACACTAGTGCACCCCTGCAGGGAAGATTAATCTATCGATAGCCGTGTCCACGGTAACAGGACGCTTTATGCTGAAGCCAGATCCTACCACTACAAACTACTACTATTAAATTGTTGGTTCCGGTTTCTTTTCCTCGCAGGGAAGTCGAGGAGGGGATCTCGGAGGCATATATAATTGTTATCTGTACAACTTATTATTATACAATGCTGCAGCAACTTCTGCTGCATTGTTACTTTCATTACTGTTATATTAAACTGTTGGCTGATTCTTACCTCATGCTGCAAGACTCGTCGGAAGATGCTAGTCTTCGATAGGCCTAGCTTCTTACCTTTACTCTGATTTCTACCTTGCAGTCCACTATATACAGCCTCCCTTTTCCATTTGATACATGCATAAATGCTTAGTAGCGGAAGTAAGACTCGCGGGTATGCTAGATACTCACCCCTGCTTTATTTTCCCTTTTCGCTTTGCCTGATCGGCCGCTGCAGTCGACCTTGGAGCCCAGGAACAGGAGATTCCAGGAGGAGCCTACTACGACGTCGAGTTCCCGTTGACTAGGAGTAATTCGGTGCATCCCAGGAAGGAGGCCTCGCCTTTTCGATCTGTACCTCTGATGTTATTTGTGTTAGCCTTCTTAAGGCAAAACTTGACTAACTATGTCTGTAATCAGATATTATGATTGTATGACTTATGTATTCGGGTCCGTGTGACCCCCCTTCATTGTAATATATTTGGTTTATCCTTTTATGTTTAGTGTTGTGCTGTGATATTCTCACCGTGGCACCTTGATCTCGATCATGTACCCTGCGTGTATGATTACTGTACATGATCGTAAATCGAGGGCGTCACACACAGGCAGTACGCCAAAATAAGTAGACCGAAATCCATCTGCATCTACTACTAATCATCCACCTTGAGATATCTATCCAGAACATCTCGCTGGTATTATGTTGCGAGCCCCACCCAAAGTGTAAACCCAAAGCAACAGACAACTGCATTAAAAAGAACTTTGCGTAAAGTAAACAATCCTTGTAACCGCGGTTACAAGCACCGTTGTTTTCCCCCTTGTGGCAACAGCACATCCCCTAGACTCATGTTTCTGTCACTCAGGCGTGTCATCGGGGGGCATGAACCCACAATCTAGCACAACGCTCCCTCTTGGAGTCACTACCTACTACTTGGCCAAAGCAATAAACAGCAACGGAGAACATGCAAGAATTACTTAGGAACAAAAATATAAGAGATAGAAACCAAATATATTATTCTATCACAATCTGAACATAATCTCATAATCCATCAGATCCCTCCAAACTCAACATAGCAACAACAGAAATATTACAAAGGTGCCTCGATCATGTAGGGCAGCTCACGAGGTCTAAACAATGAAGATCAAAGAGGGGAGGAGAACATCACATAGCTACTGATCACGGACCCATGGTCCAAGGAAAACTACTCACGAGACATCCGGGGAGCATCCATGGTGGAGAGGAGACTCCCGGAGGTCAATCCTCCCACCGGCAGGGTGCCGGGAAGAGGTCTTCTGGTGCTCCCGATCTTGGAAGCGCGGCGGCGGTGGAACAGAGGCGAGTTCGCGGAATAGGGTTCTTCTTCTGGAGTTTTCCTGTGACGTAGATTAAATAGGCGAAGGGGGGCAGCCAGAGGTGGACCAGGGGCCCCAGGCGCCCCCCTGGCGCGGCCAGGGGTGGGGCCGCGCCGGGTGGCCGCCTGGGCCCCCTGGCTCCCCTCTGGCCCCTCCCGGGCTCTTCTCGAAGCTTCCGTCACGCTGATTTTTTATCTGAATTTTCCCGAATTTTTCTGGCACTTTTTATATGGGGGAAAACTGAAATAGAAAAACAGCAGAAAACACGAACTGGCACTGGGGTGCACTGAGTTAATAGGTTAGTCCAAATATGATCAAAAGTGTATGAAAGTGTATCTAGATCATAGCAATATCACACAAAACATGCATGGAGCAAGCAGAAATTATAGATACGTTTTGGACGTATCAGGCGCCATGGGCCCTTGGGCCCATGAGGGTGGCGCCCCCCCCCTAGCATGTGGGATAGTCCCACATTGCTAAGGGAGGGGGTTGACTCCCTCCCCTACCCCTATATAAAGAGGGCCGTGGTGCACATATTTAATTAAGCCAAATACACAATAAATCAGATTAAATTAGTATTTACTCCGAATTGAGATCGGTTTTCTCCGGTCTTCTACCCTCCCTTGTCCTTTCACGGTGGGCTCCCTAGTGTGATCCTATAGTGGAATTGAGGCTTCTCTTCTAGAATCGGAGGCCGTCGTGCTGCCGAAGCTCCATCCGGAGGTCTGCTTCCGCCACCTTCGCTGGATCGGAGAACGGAGGTCGTCATCGAGTCTCGTACGTGTGCGAGTACTACGAGGTGCTACACGTGTGGCACTACACCCATCCGGGTGCTCAACACAGCCAGGGGGTTGTGAAACTTGATCGGCTACATCAACCACGTTTGCGGGAACGTTTCCCGCGCAACGGACTACACCCCGAGGTATGTTATTTCCGCACTCCTTTCCGTTACGGTAATACGGCTAGCTAGATCTTGGGTTATGGGAACGCTAGTTAGAAAAATTTGTGTTTTCTGTTGCGAACCCCAACAGTGGTATCATGAGCTAGGTCTATGCTTAGTATTACTTTACGGATAGAACACATCGGGGATGTGGGGCGTTGATTGTATGATTGTTACCGTCCCACGTGTACTTGTTCACATCTGCGGCGTTGTTTGATGAAGCGGCCCCCGACCCGACCTTACGCGTACGCTTACGCGAGACTGGTTCCACGCTTGACATACGGCTTGTACCGTATAAAGTGGATGGGGGGTGTCTGTCTCTCTACTTTAGCGGATGTGGCATTTGCAACGGAGGGCCCCGTGCGGGGTGTAATAGAGACAATCATATGGTTGACGTTGTGGTTGACTCGTAGGTTAAAACCTGTTTAACTATGAAAGCCCTAGCAACCACGTAAAACTTGCAATATACAACTAGACCGTCTAAACCTTGTATTGCTAAGTGGGGGCTATCATTCGTTTGTTTGTGATGTAGCGATAGCTTTTCTATGTGTTACTAGTAAGTAGTAATCGTCATCATAAAACAAACTAAAATGGAGACACTGTAGACTTAGTGTTGCCATAGCTCAGACATCTTAAAACTTGCTAGTATAGGATACACGACGGTAGCATGTGATAAGATGATCCCTTAACAAAGCCAAACACAAGTATTCTACCGAAGTGTGCACCACCTGGAAGGTTCTCCCATATGTCTTGATGCTCCGTACATACCGGAGTTGTCCTACATATTCAATGGAGTTCGCATGAGGTTGGGTTCGGCAAGCCTGGCATATGCAGATATGGCCTTGCTGAGCATCATATAACATGGAGGTTAATTTGGCGAGCCTAGCATATGCAGATATGGCCTCGGAATACTAGAGATCGAAAGATCGAGCATGAGTCACAGTACATATAAGATAATGTGATCGCACAAGTTGTTGTCTACCTTTGAAACTGACCCGTCGGCCGTGTGATATTCGAGGTCGGGCAGTGAATCTGGATCATGTAATCACTAAAACTTCCTAGGGATGATTTGTTTTAGTGCGAGCTCATTTATAATATGATTATATGAACTCATTGTTGTGAACTAGTCTTAATTGTGTTCCTTGCAATTTTGCAATTATGTTTGTAGAAAATGGATAGTACCCAGTACCTTGAAATGGTTTCCTTCTTACATGGTGAAAGACTTAAAGAAAATGGGTCAAACTTCATTAGTTGGTACTTACGCCTTAGAGCCGTGCTCAAGAGAATCAACCTTTCATTCTTAACTAAAGAGCATGTGGGAAACCCTCCAGCAAACGACATGGATGCACAAGCGGAGATTGATTATCAGTATCGTCGAAGGACATATGCCATAGCTAAGGGTATCATAGAAACCAGCATTCCGCAACCTTTGCGTGAGGAGTATGCTGATTTGGATACATATGATATGATCGATGAGCTGAAGTCATCAAACTTGCATCGGTTTAGAGTTTCCAGATTTGAGTTAGAAAGTGAGTTTCTCTCTACAAAGATGGAAGAAGGCTCTTGCCTGAAGGCACACTTGGGCAAGATGCATGAGATACATCTGAGCCTCATAGATGACTTTGACTATGGGACCACAGATGAGTCTGCGATATACACGGTGTTACACTCGCTTCCACCGAGCTATACAGACCATGTCCATGGCTATGTCGGCAGAGGTGAAAGCCTCGAGTTCTCTGACTTCATGGATAGACTTCAGTACCTGGAGGTTGAACCCATTGAAGGAGAAGTTGTTGATGGAGAAGGTATATACTTGATATACTTTATAAATGTTTATTCCCTTATACAACATTTGCAGTAAATGAGTATCTGATACTTATTCTGTTTTATGAAAATAGGACATGCCGTTGCATGGACGGGAAGAGGTGAAATCGAGGATTGATGGATATCAAGTCAGTTGATGGCCAGCATGGATTCCGCCGAGACATCTATTATAGGAGATACTTAGAGTATTAGATAAATCTTATGTAATCATTATAGTATGAACACTTAGTTGTGTGTCTTGCATCTCGCGAGACAAAGTTATTCATGTAATGAGACAAGTCAGTTGTTCCATCTTTATGAATAAAAGTGTGTTTATACTTTGATTACGTCTTGATTTATGATATGATAGAAAGCATTTATAATACTGCTATTATTGTCAAGAAATATTCAATGTTTAATGATAAAGTTGTCTTGATTATAACAAGTCAAAGATTTGATTGCATGAGGTGACTTCATAACTGATGAATTCATTAAATGTATGATCTATTAACTTGTGAGTTCATTATCGAATGAAAGTCATAACTTGATTGCATGAGATGGATTAGATACACGATCTATGAACCTCTGCAATAAATATAAACATGACAAGGTTCTAGCAAGTAGAACTTGTGCCAATCATTATACATAAATGATGTACTAAATGGGCACGTGAGTTATCATTAAAAACTTCATATGATTAATTGAAAGTTGTATTCAATTGAGATCATAAAACTGAGATTCAGGAATCACAGTGAGAAGTGAGAATACAAGGATACATATCACTACGCTACGATCCGAAGTGATAAGTATTGATATTGACATAATGGGAGACTTGTGGAAGTTGTACCACAAACTACGATGGAAGTTGAAAGTACTAGACTACTTAAACCATTCGTAGTCATACTAAACCGTAGTATGGTCTAAACATTCTTTCCCCTAGCACTATAGTTATTGTCGAATAAGGTTGTTTAATTCATTAAGTTAAAACACCCACTTCATGAATAGGAAACCATCCTGAATCTAACGAGACATGATAGCTCCATAACTGATGGTGTTATAAGGTTTCTTAAAAGAAAAGAATTTCTTTGTAATAAAACTACAAGCAATTGAAATTACATATTCTCCCCGAATAGCAAAATGTGTGTTGCTTGATTGGTAATGCGAGAAGAAGTCTCTCGACACGAATCCAATGGGAGATAATGGAAACTTTGACCGGGGTATTGGACCTTGCCTTCAGAATATCAGAGTATTGCAACGGAAGCATGTTCCGCTGAAATGACGCTATATAAGGAAGGATATGCCATAGATGATTGATCTTGGTATATGAATTGAAGCCATTGTTGAATTTAGAAGGTTGTCATGAATACGTTCTGTACAGAACAATAATCATGAGTCTTCTTAATGAAATAATAGGGAATAACATTGCTTGAAGACACAAAGGAATGATGGTAGCCTAGAACACGAGGAGAAATGAAATCATATTGAGTTACATATAGGATGGCTCACGTCCCGTGAAATAAATCGATTATTTCATATTCTCGACAAACTGGAGAGTTATTGAGAATAATGTAATGGGCATAAGGCATTATTTGGTTATGACCAAAGTTCAATGGTGATTGACTACGGAAACGTAGGAATGCTTTAATCAATAAAATATTTCATTTACACTACGATGGACCATAGCCTGAAATTGCATCTCAGTCAAATTTGGGATTTGAAAGAGAATTGCAATGGGCATGACGGAGGTTATTTCGTTAAAAGGATGGACTATAGTAACTCAAGACAGGAACCCTCAACCTTGATTTGATCAAGTGATTTTGTGATGACCAAAATATTGAGTGGGCCTGCAGTTTCATGAAACTGAGTGGGAGCTTTGAAGACTTCCCGGAAACGTGGAATGCAGAGGGCATTTTCTGAGTGGGAGCTTTGGAAGCATTGTCATTATGTGAGACATAGTGAACAATAGAATGACTTGATGAAAGCTGAACCACAAATATATGAGTATATGATGGATATATTTGAGTGGGAGCATGATCATTGTCTCAAACATATATGCATTGATATGTGTGAAGAATGATCTCATATGTATATATATGGATATGCATTGATTGTGTATATAGAGAATCGTCTTATATACATATGTGCATTATGATATATATAGAGCATAAGGCAAATAAAATACAAGATTGCAAGAATCTTATTTTATGTGAAATACCAACACCTTACACGTTGAAATCTATATGAGTAGATTAAGATACGGATAATGAAACGAAGTGAAGGTTGGAATAATCTTCTAAGACAAGAAACAGGTTCTTGTGGCTAGAAATTATATAATGGATGAAATCCAAATATCACAAGCAATGTCTTGATGGAAGAATAGAGATGCACCATGTACTGGACATGTGATCTTATATGTTCTTGACATATGATTCTACCATATAACATGCATTGTGAATCCAACAAAAGAATGACTCAAAAGTTCTTGGAAGAAGAACAGATTCCGATGTGCTTTAGGAGTAAAACACAGAATCTGAATAAAGTCCATGATTTCAGTATATGAGGAATACTGAGGACTATACTCTAAAATATAGAAAGGATAATAGACTTGAATGTAATGCAAGATTACAATTGCAAGCCATATTATGGGTCTATATGGAATTAGAGACATCACAAAAGACATGAAAGAAATGTGAGCAAAATTCACAGCACTACAAACATAATACTACTTAAGAAAGTAGAAGTATGGATAAAAGTTTAGCGTTAGAAGTATTGGACTTCTGGTTGAGTGTATTTCCTAGTATATATGACTAAGGATGAGTCTTCTAAAGACTGAACCAAGAGATCATTGGAGGATACTGTGAAATAATAGTCTCACTCTCCCATGAAACTTATATCCAACCATTATATGATAATGAGTGGTATGTCAAAAGAGCTTTTGACCTGTACCAGTTGCAAAGGAAACATACGAATCTGAATTGGTGCAGTTCGTTGACGAAACCTCTTCCATGAGTATGCATGATCAATGAACACTTATGTGATAAGATGATTATGATCGAAAAAATGCGGCTAGATTATTAGCACTCTAGTGCACGTGGGAGACTGTTGGATATATGCTCTAGAGGAAAATAATATATGATTATTCCAATATATCTAAGCAAGTTCATAACCAGTTTCATACCGTGCTAGAACTGTGTCAGTGAAACAATGATGCAGGTGTGGTATAGAAACCCCCAGAGTTCCTAGTTAGCCTCTACATCGATAACTAGTTCATGGTCAACATGATGGTCGTGGTTTCGCGATCATGGACAATTAAGTCTCTTGACTATGAGGTCAACTCACTGGTTAAGTGACGTGATGAACATTACCCAAAGTAAGCATTACAGCATGATCAAATCTTGTGAAGGTTCAGTGTTGTAATTACAGAACGTGGTAGACCGTTCCTTTGACCGTGAGTACGTGCATAATTGCTATCTTCCCGGATGCTTTGACCTACATCCCACCACCTGACTGAAATATGCGGGTCATAACAGTTGTATCTTGGGTATTCCCAGGAGATATGTTGAGGAGTATTGTTACAAGAGCGGGATTTGTCAATCCATATAATGGATAGATACTCGGGGCCCACACGGTGAGATTCCATCCATAAAGCTGCAACGTGTGACTAGGTCACGGGGATGAATATCACGGGAACGAGTGAATGAGGATTAGTTCAGAACGAGGTTGAACCAGACATAGGATGTCATTGATCGAATCTCGGAACAATCCAGTATCGCTGACAAAGGGAATGCTATACGGCGTAAGGTCCAATCGGTGTTTGATATCCGGAATGCACAGGGGTCATTATGGGCATCCAGGTCCCGCTGATGATCATTGACCGTAGCCTCATCTCGGTCATGACTGGAGTGTTCTCGGACCGTAGGGTAACACACTTAAGGGCTCGATGAAATCGGAGACCTTTTCGGAACCATCGGAGTAACCAGAGAATAAAGGAAACAACATCGGAGAAGTACCGTGTTGAACCGAACAAGTTCGGAGTGAACCGGAAGGTGTTCCGGAGCACCGGGAGATGGAATATTATGTTTTAGTTATTAATTAATTGAATTAATAATTAAATTCATTTTATATCTAATTAATATGTGCAATGGGCCTTAGTGGAGAAAAATGCCCATTAGGGGAAGAAATAAAAGGGAAAAAGAAAAAGAAAAAAAAGGGGAGCGGGGGGGGGGGGGGAGGCGCCATGGGCCCTAGGCCCTAAGGCCCATGAGGATGGCGCCCCCTCTCCCCCCTTGGCCGGAGCCCCCCCTCTAGCATGTGGGATAGTCCCACATTTCTAAGGGAGGGGGGTTGACTCCCTCCCCTACCCCTATATTAAGAGGGCCATGGTGCACATATTTAATTAAGCCAAATACACAATAAATCGGATTAAATTAGTATTTACTCCGAATTGAGATCGGTTTTCTCCGATCTTCTCCCCTCCCTTGTCTCTTTCACGGTGGGCTCCTTAGTGTGAGCCTATAGTGGAATTGAGGCTTCTCTGCTAGAATCGGAGGTCGTCATGCTGCCGAAGCTCCGTCCGGAGGTGTGATTCCGCCACCTTCGCTGGATCGGAGAACGGAGGTCGTCATCGAGTCTCGTACGTGTGCGAGTACTACGAGGTGCTACACGTGTGGCACTACACCCATCCGGGTGCTCAACACAGCCAGGGGGCTGTGAAACTTGATCGGCTACATCAACCACGTTTGCGGGAACGTTTCCCGCGCAACGGACTACACCCCGAGGTATGTTATTTCCGCACTCCTTTCCGTTACGGTAATACGGCTAGCTAGATCTTGGGTTATGGGAACCCTAGTTAGAAAAATTTGTTTTTTCTGTTGCGAACCCCAACATCACCATCATCCGGACGCCGTCGCGCTGCCGGAATCGGGATTCGGATCAATCTTCTTACCGCTGCTCTTCTGGTTCGGAGCCCGGAGGGACGTCGGTTGCATCGTACGTGTGTAATACCGCGAGGCACTACACGTGTGGTGCTACTTCATCGTCGGAGGTTCTTCAACACGACAGGGAGGTTGTAGGTTCAGAGTCTACGCCAACCACGTTCGAGGAACGTTTCCCTCTTTCGGTCTTCAAAGGTATGAACACCGATTCCTTCCGTTACATACATCAGCATAGCATAGATCTTGGGTTCGGGACTCGTAGGTAGGAAATTTTTTGTTTTCTGCGCTGATCCCCAACAACCGTTTAGCCACAGCGCAACAAGAATCAATAGCATAGGCCTCATGGATGTGACACAATCATCAATTAAACTTGCAATAAAATAACAACAACAACACTTGACAGAAAGTAGCAGTAGTTAACAGTCTAGTGCCCACTTCAACAGTGATTAACAACGTCAACATGGCCTCAAAAAAAAATGCTCACAACAGATGAACTGAAGTACACACAATTCTAAACAGTTTTCCTTTTGGGCGCAACGTGATCCGAGCTATGGTTTACTCGCAAACTACGACGCAAAACGGAAACAACAACAATTATTTCCAGACTTAGCGGCGGTCAATGCCGGTGAGCGGCGCGGCGAGGCGGCGAGGGGGCTGGAGAGGCGCGGCGGCGTCGAGCACGCAAGGGATGCGGCGGCCGGAGTTTGTCGTCCTAGGGCGGCTCGGCGAGGTCCTACTCGAGGCCCTCGAGCTCGGGCGGCCTTCAATGGCGGGCGGCGGCTTGCTCCCGTGCTGCCGGCGACCTGCAGGGAGGAGAGGGGTTAGGGGAGAGGAGAGAGGGAAGAGAGAGGGGCGGCGGGAGGAGAGAAGGGGCGCGGCGCCGTTCCGGCCAGCCGGCGGTGGAGGCGGCAGCAGTGAGCCCGCGAGCGGCATGCGGGAGGAGAGAGAGAGGAGAGAGGTTAGTGGAGGGTTCCTGGCCGTCAGATCGGAAGATCTGACGTCAGATAAATCGGCAAAAAACCTTCCACTCACGCCCCCAAGCGGCCCCCAAGCGCCGAAATAGCGCCGGCGATCCCAAGCGCCCCCCAGGTTTCTGGGGGTCTCTTGGGCTATAGCCAAACTTGTGCATGCAAAACCCCACATGTCGGTCTCTCTCCTCTTTTCTACTAGGCCCACCACGTGCATGCACATTCCAACCCCTCTCTCTCTCCTATTCGTCTCGCCTTGCCACCGGCGTGGGCATGGACTGGACGGGAACCATAGCGAGGAGGACGGCGAGGCCGAGCTTGGCTAGGGCGGGCGCGGCGTGGCGGTGGGCGGCGGCCATGGCGCGGGGCAGCGAGGGCCATCTCTGCGTCCATGGCCTGGACGGGCGCGACCCCGGCCTGGACGACGCGGCAGCGGGCGACGTCCTGAGCGGGGGTGGCGTCCTGGGCGTCCTGGGCGCGGCGCGGGTCACAACACCTTGCCCATCTCCGACCGGAAGGACGACGGCCCGCTGCGCTGCCGCGTCATGGCGCACGAGAGCAGCCGTCGGCTCCGGCGCGCGCCCGAGACGTAGGGGCTCGCCGCGGCGCCAACGTCGAGGGTGGCAACGGCGGGCGCGGCGCGACACCGGCCTGGACGGCGCGGCGGCGGGCGGCGGCCTGAGCAGGGGGCGTCCTGGGCGCGGGCGTGGCCGCCAGCTCGGCCTGGACGGCATGGCGCGGCGCGGCCGTGGCCGTGTCCTGAACGGGGCAGCGCGGGCGCGGCCGTGGCTTGGACGGGCGGCGGCCTGGGCGTGAGCTGCTGCACGCCTTCAAGGTGTTTGTCTAAATGACCGGACTTTAAAGTTAGAAAAAAGGAAAAAACCCGCCTGCTGGGAAGACGGTTTGGGGGGACGGTTGGGTAAACTTTAGTGCCAGATGTAAAGGCGTCGGATGAATCCCAAGCGGCGCTAAAAATAGCACCGAAATGCTTTTGGGGGTCTTCAACGGTTGGAGATGCTCTAAGCAAGTTGGAACAACATTTGATTTTAGCTACAGTCGACATCACATTTTGCTGGAACCGTCAACATTTTTGTTGCATGGGAATATCCGAGGATTATCAGTTAAATGTATGGTCAATATACAATGAATATCTCAGGATTTTTTGTTACATGTAGTGTTGCAACCGGCTAAATTTCTTGCTTCTATCGTTTTGTGTTTTTGCTACTACAGTACCGACTAACATCTTTGCTGGCACCGGCTAATATTTTGCTACAATCCGTAATAATATTTGCTGGATTTGATGAGACTTTTTTTTATCACAATCAATGTTGATGCATGTTTTGCTCGAACCGACGAAATTTTTGTTGGGACTGATTATTATTTTTGCTACGATCATTTTTTGTTGTTGAATCAGAATTGGGGCGGCGTAGGAGCTGTAATCCCCCACAACTGGGCAATGGCACAACCGATCAAGGGAGAAGATGGAACCTCGGTCTGCGGTGTTGCGACCTGCCGAGCGAGAAGCTGTGAGTCACAGTCGGCGATGCTTGAACCAGGCAGAAAAAAGCTTCAACCAGCATCGCAATTCGCAACAAGGTTCAATCATCAGCACATGAAGCTGCGATGGGTCAATGGCGAGAATGATTTTTGTTGGAATCGATGCTTGGTTTTGCTCGAACCAATGATCCGAGATGTTGCGAAGATGAGATGCAACAGATGAGCTGCGACGAGCAGACGAGGATGGCCGGCGACGAGCTAAGATGGTGCGGCGTGCAACGGCGAGCGGAGATGCGAAGGTGCGGCTATGCTTCAAGATCGTGAGATGAGGCTTCGAGGAGAGGATCCGGCCACCGGTGTCTCTGTGCGGTGGATGCGTGGATAATTTTTCAGTAACACAGGATTAGAGCGACGAAGCAGGTCCACACTGAACGTTAACGTGTGCTACATCTGACTCGCGGGCCGGCGCCTAGCAGCGTCCTTATCCAAAGGAAATTACTACCCAATCCAAAGTGTAAGACTAGCAGGGGAATAACTTCGACTAGTAACATCGCGTTGTTACTAGTCTATGTTACTACCTTTATAGTGGGAAGTAACATATATGTGGTGTCATACAACACTTTATTTATTGTGTTGTAGACTCATATTGTATTGGTATGTGTGATGTTACTCAAAGAGCAAACTTGCAAATGCAATCTCCTATCAGCTGTTTCTCCCCTATCGGCAAGTAAAACGTAGATCCGTCACTCTCATCCACTCGTCCACAAAAAAGATCTCTCCACCGCATCTCCATTCCTCCTCCCATCTCGCGGTGCAACCGGCAGGTCACCCACCACTGCCTTACGCCTCGCCGTTTTTGTCATCTCTCTCCCCGCGGATAAGAAAGGGCCGGTGAATAATCCCATCGTGACGAAGGGCGTGGCAGCAAGCAACCAACCGGCCAAGAATAAACTAATCAGGCAAGTAAGAGGAAGCAAAGATCGACTGCGGAAGGCAAGGCAGAGACGCAATCTGGAGTGAATTGCTTTCCTTTTTTCCTTTCCGTGGATAGGGACCGGCGCTCGCGGCGACCAGGAAGGCAAGAACCCGTCCAATCCCTGGATAAGCGGAGGCGCGGCACCGCTGGCGGCATTCGCCTATAAGAAACAAGGCCCGTGGGTGGGACGTCTAGACACACACGACGCAAACGAAATTATTCTCTCTTCCAAGATTGTTCAGGTTATTGGCTGACCAGCAGTTTTGTTTTGGGGTTCTGTAGAGGTATGAGATTGAGATGCTCCTGTCTATCCTTTGGGCTTGTTTCTCCGTGGTGGTAGGATTGGGTTAGCTTCGTTTCGGGTTTAGTCCCCATGTGAGTTATCTCATTGGTATATGCCCTGGACAAGTTCGTCATGATTTGCTGCGGGAAATTCCAAGATTTAAATCGTTGTGCTGATAATTTGTTCATCCTAGTACCAAACATCTCTGCGATTCATAATAATAATGCCGCATGTGTTCTACTGTAAATTCTGCTCAAAGTTTGCTGCTTTATGTGGTTTTGTCTGTTGGTGGTCATCAAGTCAGACTTTGTGCATCCTGTCAAATAGTAGTTCGTTTTACCTTGAAAGCAAGCTTAGTTCTTTCCTGAATAATTGCGATCACCATTTTCCAAAGATACTAGGATTCTAGATACTGCTAGAAAATAAAAGGTTGGGGGAAAAGTAATACTCCCTCCGTTCCAAATTAGATGACTTCCATTTGTCCACATGTGTATCTAGACATGTACACAAATGAAAGTCATATAATTTAGAACGGAGGAGTAGAAGAATGTGAATTCAAATTTAAGATGAAATTTTTCTGTTGTCCTAATTGAAATTTTGCACATACAGGAGGTTGAAACAAATGGGGATCGGAGATGGGTCACCTAGTGAGAACCAGTATGCAGCACACAAGGAAAAGAGAGATGAGACCACGCCACTTCTCCCGGTCAAGGCGGAAGAGGAAGATGGGATTCATGAGTTCAATGGAGCTTCTTTCTCCGGTGCAGTTTTCAATTTGTCAACAACCATCGTAGGGGCTGGAATTATGGCCCTACCTGCTAGTATCAAGATGCTAGGCATTATCCCTGGTATTTTGATGATCATCCTTGTGGCATTGCTCACTGAGGCATCCATTGACATGCTGGTCAGGTGCAGCCACCACGGCAAGATTACATCCTATGGGTGGCTCATGGGTGACTCTTTTGGCCAATGGGGGAGGATTGCGCTGCAAGCATCTGTGGTGATAAACAACATTGGTGTCATGATTGTATACATGATTATCATTGGTATGACTCCGCCACGACCCTTTCTGTTATACCTACTTGTGATTGAGAGCTGTAATGTTGAGTATCAGTAATTGGCAGTGTAAGTTCAGATGTTGTAGTTTTAGTCGCTGATGTACGTAATTTGGAATCCTTGGAACTGCTACCTCTGTCCCATAATATAGTATCGTTTTTCAAACTAAACTAGCTTGAAAACGATACTCCCTCTGATCGGTATTACTTGTCTTCAAATAGATGTATCTAGCACTAAACAAGTACTAGATACATCCATTTGAAAACAAGTAATTCCGATCGGAGGGAGTACTACATTATGGAACGGAGGGAGTAAGTAATAGCTACTAACTACTCATAGTATACACTTGACACATGTCTTCGGTAGTCCCTCCATACCGGTGCATTAGGCACATTACGAAAACCAAATAATCCCAAAACACTTAGGCGCGGTACATTAACTCTCACCTCGTTCTTTGTTTTTTTTAAACTTGAATAAATGAATCAACCAATAAGAAACATGAGGTGTGTATGTTTTTAATGACTTGAGACTGCCTATCACAACATGCAATGGTCAATTCATTGCATGCAATGGTATTAATTAGCAAATAAACATTAACTTCTCTCATTTTCCCCTTCACCTTGGTTGTGGTGCACAACCTAAGATGACTAATGCACCGGTACGAAGGGAGTAGAACACATGTCGGTAGAATCTTAGTATCATAGTGTCGGGCTTCTGTTTCCCACAGTACTTAAGTCTGATCAACCTTAAAAAAAATCTCCAGTCTATTACCCCCTATGTGTGCCCAAGCGATGTGTTGGATGACACTTCGAAATAAGTGCAGGAAATGGTCTCTCTTCTTATAGGAATTAGCTGTATCATTTTTTGGACCATGCAATGTGCCTCAAACTATTGTTGATACTGCCTGTTCATATTCTTCTAGGTGATGTGCTATCGGGGACATCTACAACTGGTGTTCATCACCGGGGTATCTTTGAGGGATGGTTTGGGCCTCATTTGTGGAATTCTCGTCCAGTTGTTCTCCTCGCCACAACTCTTTTTGTGTTTGCTCCACTGGTGAGCTTTAAGCGATTAGGTAAGTTTGTTTTGCATTGAAGAAAGAGGTCCATCATGCTATTTCTGAACTAAAATACTAACAGAGCATCTTTGATCACAGATTCATTGAGATATACATCTGCTCTGTCAGTTGCTCTTGCTGTGGTTTTTGTTGTTATCACTGCTGGAATTGCTATTGTCAGACTGATAGAAGGAACTGCAGAGATTCCCAAACTCTTCCCTGAGATACATGAAATCAATTCCATCTGGGAACTCTTTACAGCTGTGCCGGTACTTGTCACTGCCTACATTTGCCACTACAATGGTGTGTCTCCTGCCTCATACTTGGTTTGCTCTTGCTGTTGTTGATTTCTCTGAGATCTAAAACATTTGTTTTTCATGGTTGGACAGTTCACAGCATCGATAACGAGCTGGAAGACAGAAGTCAAACCAAGCCAATTGTGCAAACTTCATTGGCTCTCTGTTCAAGTGTTTATGTTGCAACAAGCTTCTTTGCATATCTCCTCTTCGGCGAGGGTACACTCTCCGACGTGCTTGCTAATTTTGACTCCGATCTTCATATTCCATTCAGCTCTGTCTTCAATGACATAGTCAGAGTGAGCTATGTTGTCCATGTCATGCTCGTCTTCCCTATAGTCTTCTTTGCCCTTAGGCTCAACCTGGATGGACTGCTCTTCCCCACCTCAAGGCACATTTCTCATGACAACCGAAGGTTTATCATTATCACGACCTCACTCCTTGCTGTGATTTATCTTGCTGCCAACTTCATACCAAGCATCTGGGATGCGTTCCAGTTCACCGGTGCTACAGCTGCTGTCCTGATTGGTTTCATCTTTCCTGCCATGATCATACTGAGGTAATTAGCATTATGTTTGTGTGATGCGCGCCCGACGTTTGCAGGTCCCTTTTGGTTTACGTGTTCAATAACAATTCTGCTCATTGTTTCTGCAGAGATTCTTATGGTATCGCAACCAAGCGCGACAAGGTTTTAGCTGTAACCATGATTGTGCTCGCTGTGCTCTCCAATTCAGTGGCCCTATACAGTGATGCGATGAGCATCTTCTACAGGAAGGTGGAGGCCTAGGCTCCATTCCTTCATACTCCAAGGGAATAAATCCAATGCACTGTTAAGAGTGATTATTGAGCTTAAGTTAGTATATTGTGCAGTCAAACAATATGATTTCATGGTGGCCATTAATTTTTGTTTTGGACACTTGAAAGGATTTTGTTTGCTGCATTTGTCTAGTTTCTTGAACATGTAAGCCGGCTCAGCATCTAGATGAGCAATTTGTGATTTGATGTTTGTATTTTATGCCAAGAAAGAGACTTTTTGTTGTTTATGTATATATTTGTATTCAACCATCCCGAAATGGACTTGAGAAAGCTCTTGACATGCAATGAAACCATTCTAGACATTGTTCTGGATATATCATGTAAATTTGCAGCACCTGGGTTTACACCTATGGACTCTGTCAGAGCGATCCAACTCACAGGTGCCACACGTACCAATGTTCAGACTTAACTTTATGCACTTTGGTCCTTTACATAAATGAATAATACCTAACGTTTGGTATTGCTCCCTCTATTCCAAAATATAAAATATTTTAGTTTTTTTGAAAAGGAAGACTTTTCTATGTTTAACCAAGTTTATAGCAAAATTATCACTATCATACCCAATAAATAAAATATTATATTTCATGATGAATCTAATTATATTGATTTGGTAATATGGATATTGATATTTTTCTCTGGATCAAGTTTGGCATTTCAAAAAATCAATCCACCTTTATATTTTGAAATGGCGGGAGTAAGTCTAAGAGCAAATGTGGGTTTAATGAGTGGCGGCAAAAGCGGGGGAAAGGGAAGGAGGAATGAGAGGGACGGGCGGTTGGGGTACTCCTTGATCCAATATGTTGACCACAATATATGAAGGGGCTGGCCACTTGACCTCCATTTTCACCCCGTCGATAATGATTGGCAACGATTAGACTGCACAGGACGCTAGACGAACATTGCGCGTCCTGTTGATGTACAAAACCGAAGAGTATATTAACGATTTAACACATAACGATAATAAGAATCTAGTCCTCAAACCAGCAAAGATGGCAGCTAGTTAACGATTCTGGGATAACCCCCCCCCCCCCCCCCCCCTTCCTAGATTCTCCGAGAATGTACATCGGAATGGTTAGAGAATTTTTCTTCAAATATGCACTTATAACAACCCTTTATTTAGAAACTTTCCTATTCATTTATTGATCAAATTGAAGTTAAACCTGATACAATTGGGATCATGAGAATTCAAATGCCACATATGGATTCCTTTTGTAGAGAGAGAGAGAGAGAGTTTGTGTGTGTGTGTTTAACAAGACTATGTGCATCATTATTCTATAATCTACTTTCAAAAGTAAACGAGCAGGTATCACAATTATTACATCGAATAAGGATTTCCTTGACTACATTTGAATGCACCCCTCCTAAAGATGAACGAATATCCTCCACAACAGCTTTGCATTCGCTTGCAATAACGATTCTTCTTAGGCTCAAGTTTTCCGCCAAAGCTTGTTCCTCCGGATAACTATAGCTTCCAAAGTTATAGGGTTAGTTATCCCAGGAAGAACTAGAGCAGATGAGCCGAGGAACAAGCCCACGTGATCCTTACAGGTAGCCGCTACTGATCCCAGATCATCCTCACGGGAGACACTTGCATCCACCATCATTTTGGCACTGCCTATAGGAGGCAATACCCAACTCGTTGGTCTTGTGTGTTGCGCATGAAAGGATGACACAGTCGTGGTCCTACTAGTGCTTTTTCCTCTGATAGACTCCATCCCCTTCAATAAACTTTTGATAAAATTATGTGTACCCATGGGGCTCTGAAAGATGGCCTCGTGTATAATCTTGTATCTTGTTGTCCACATAGCCAACAAGATTACCGCAAATTCGGTGAAAATTTCATGTGATAAAACTGAATGAAACATGAAAAAGCATGTCTTAGCATGCGGCGACAGCGTATCCTCGATCCCTTTGATCAAACCCTCATTAGAGAGAGTCCATGCACCCCTAGATAGAGAATACTCGATGACAGAATGTATCCAGGAGTCGAGGACCCCGCATAGCTGACAACAATCCGTCTGGTACATGTTTCTGTTCTTCCTAACGTCCCCAGAGGGCAACAATTTTTTAGCTAATGGCGAAAGGAAGGTGCGTATTTTGGATGGTACTTGTGTATTCCACATACTGCACCAGGCCTTTTCCTCGAGTGCTATTTCAAACGATGTTGCCCTGCCATCCAGTAAATTCTGCATATTATTTATGGTCTGTACCAAAAGCTTTTATACCGACCTGATGAAAGAGTACACTTTTCTTCATACTGCCAGCTCCAGAAGTCCTCGGCGAGATAGTACTGGCTGGTAAATTTCATATGACACTTCAGACTGCTGGTAGGAAGAAAAGTTGAAGAATGTCCTCCCTCCATGATGCTGAGTTGCTATCAATAAGTTCAGAAATAAAACATGGCTTGTTATTTGTGAGGCATGGAGATCGGGTGCATAGATAATCCTATTGGGAGCCATTTTTTGGGTACATATATTGGTTGTCATGCCGTTACTGATTCTTGTAATAAGATCAAGCTTTAGTACGTCTTTTCCCTCAATCATAGCCCGCATCACTTTGAGAGGGGTGAGGACTGATGGGTGTAGATAACACCTCCTCGTTGGTTACCTGAAGTGGAAGGTTATGATGTAGATAGCCACAAATTTCCCCTAACTTTAGAGGCTAGGGTTATGTCTCCCGTAGGACTCCAAGAGCAGCAAGAAGGTGGTCAAACGAGCAACACACCGTCTGAATAGAAATTACCCACTCGACATGGACCTGCACACAAAAGAAAATAACTTTGCTCCCAACGAGTCATAAAGGTTGTCAATCTCTCCGGTCTTGTTGTTTACAAAGGATCAAAACACAAACGAGAATAGTAGTGGTGATTGCAACGAAAAGGAAATAAAAGCAGTAAATAGTGGAGGTGTAAACAATGGTGGAAATATGAACCGGGGTCCCATGATGTTCACTAGTGATGTCTCTCTCCCAAAAGACGGTGAATAACTATGCTATGTGAACAAATTACAACTGGGCAACTGTAAGGCCCGATATGCGGTACTGTTCCAGATCTAGATGTTTCCATCCAGATCCGGGGACGAAGAACATATCGGTCCCACCGCGACATATGACAAAGCCATATGCCCCGGATTTCCAACATGATATCACAACATTACAGATACAGGGTACAACATCTCATACAATCGGCATACAACTGCCTTAATACAATACAACAACGGAAGATATGTCTGGTTACAGACTACAAGCAAATGCCTACTGGCAAAGATAAAAACATCGATCCCATAACCACACGGGTCCAGGCCCTCCGCCGGGATCCGCCAAACTAGTCGTCGTCGAGCCTCCACGTGAAACGTCGATCACCATACCTGTTGTCGAGCAAGAACCCTGAAAAGAGTTTGGGGGTAGTATCATGAGTACAGAGGTACTCAACATCCAACTGTAGTGGTCATCTGACCCAGCAAGGACTTCATCACTCGTCATTCTAGGACAACTAGTAGTTTACGGTAAGGAAGGGGTAAGTGGTGAGGTTGCTGCCGCACTAGCATTTATGAAGTGGCTAACGATCTAGAGAGTAAGATAAGAAGCCAAGCATTCAATGAGGAATCGCCTCCAACAAGTCTGCTATCCACCTACTACGCAAACATAACACCTATCCTATCCTTGTCCTCCTCTTCGCATCCCGACGAAAAAGAAGCAGTCAAGGCACACACACACGTTGATCAAGTTATATTAAGATTATCTCAGTTGTTGTTGTCTATGAACAAGGAGTAGGTCTCAAGTCGTCCATAACCGTGGACACGGCTTCTCGAAAAGATTTAACCCTGCAGGGGTGTACCAACTGCCCATTACAAGGCTCCGCACGCACGCCCATCACTCTCAGTTGCTACCCATCACAGGCAACCATTTTATGATTTAGTTCCAAGAGATCCGAAACGACAAGTCCCTCTAGCTAACAACGAACAAATCCGGGTGGCCCCCGGTGAGTCGACATCCAGCTCAGGAGCCGGCTGCGCTCTAGATCTGGTCTCTACCGTCTGACTCCAGGTTTGGATTACCGGTTAGTTCTCTTATGAGACCGGGTCCTCAGACGGTCAGATTGGACCAACAGAGAAGCTATGTCCTCGCTGGCCCGGGGTGTTTTGAAAAGACATCTGCAAGGAGCTACCCGACAGACGTATATGCATGAGTTTCAAATGGTAAATCAACTTGGGCCACCACTAGAACTGTTTGAAGCTAGATAGGTAAGAAAAGGGGACCCCATAAAATCCCACACGCGGTTAGGCACGCTCAGTCTTAAAACCAATACCCGGAACTCAGGTCCTAGGTGACTCGAATGGAACAAAGCGTCGGGGCGGGATAGCCTAGACCTTCCATCCTTCGTCGAATATAATCAACATTATAATAACCATATCATCAACAACAATATAATAAGGTGATATACCAAACCCAGGGGTAACAGGTAACATCGTATCATCCTAAGCATGCATACTAAGCAGGGGCTGAGCAATGAGCAAAAGTAACATAGCAGGTACAAGGTTTGCTGGGAGGGGACATGGCTGTATCGGTTTAAAAGAGGCTGTAAACATGTGGTAGGATCAAACATCGAGCCTAACCTAGACTAGCATGCAAACCGCTGGTTGAAATAGAATGGATCATAAGTAATGTATAGTCCTTGCCTGTTGATAAGTCGGGTTCCGAAGGTGTAGTCGATCGCACACTCGCACCGTCTCCGAGAGTATCCGCGGGAGCACACAAGAAGTAAACACTGGAAAGCAATCAACGGTGCACCACTATTACTACGGAGCAATACAAGATCAAAGAGACAACACAATGCACGGCAACACGATACGGATCTATCGTCGAGAACGGTTACTAACGATTTAAGTGGAGTACTCGTCACACACGACGAATACCGCACGTTTACAGTGGTTCAAGTTGTTTAGCTACAGGTGATCAAACAACGGTTATTAACATGGCAACTCAAGCAAGCATGGCATAGCACACAAACAGGTCAAGAGGTGAAGCACAAAGTAAACTATCTATGCTAGTCAATTTAAGTGAGGCACAACCTAAACATGGCATAACACTAAGTGCCGCACGATGATTAAAACATTTGGTAATGTTCTGCCCTATACCATATTTTAGGTTGGTTAACAACAACAAACAATAGCATAAACACAAAGTACACGAAAAACTAATCAAGTTACATATAAAGAACACTCCAAACGGAGTTACGGTTAAAAAGATATAAGCAAGACAAGTTATGCACACATGCTGTATAAACAGGGGTAAATCTATATGCAAAAGTGCAGCAACATGACATAGCAATACATGGGATGAAAGTAGACATGATGCTTAACAAAATGAAATTGGAATCACTCAATTCCGATAAACGGTCGCGACACACTCGTCGACCGAAGTTGCAACAAAATAACAGTTTCAGCAATAGCAGCACAATAACATCAGGATAGCTACTTTGGAGCAAGATATAAACATGATGCAGCAAGCAAATATGGCATGTGAATGCATGAAACTGAAGTAGAAACATTGCTTAACGCAATGCAAAAGTAATCAATGCAATAGGCCTCATGGATTTGTTACAATCATCATGCAAAATTGCAACAAAAATAATAACAGCAGCACATAACAGGAATTTGTAGCAGTTTAACGGCCTGATGCCAACTTTAGTACACAATTACACAATCAAGATGAGCTCAAATGCAAATGCTCACAAAAGATGAATTAAAGTACACGCAATTCTAAACAATTCGTCTTTTGGGCGCGAAGTCATCCGGGCTACGGATCGCTTGCTATCGTCAACGCGGAATCGAATCAGCAGCACAAAATATCAGGGACTTAGCAATATTTCCAGCAGGCTCAGGAGAAAAAAAAATAAAAATAAATAAAAAGGGAATCGGGCCCTCACCCACTGGGCTAGGCCCAACTGGCCTGGGAGGCGGCCTAGCGGACTGGGCCGGGGGCGCTGGACTGGGCCGCTTGGGGCAGCCGGACCAGCTGGGCAGCCGGCTCTGGATCGAACGGGCGCGACCAGCCTCGTCCCGACGACAGCGGCGGGGGCGGCTTTCCCGGTGGGCGCCGGCCACCGGCGGCGAGGGCGGCGGGGCATGCGAGGTCGAGGAGGAGGCCACCGGAGGGCGTGGCCGGCCGGATCCGTCGCGGATCCAGGGGGGCGGCGCACGGCGCGGCTTCGGGCGAGCTCCGGCTCGGGCCTCCAATGGCGGGAGGCGGCTGCAACAGGGAGAGAGAGAGGTGAGGGAAAGAGAGGAAAGGGAAGAGGAAGGGAGAGGGAGGAGCAGCGCGGGGAGAGAGGGAGGCCGGCGGGCGCTGCTGTCGGCGGCGGCCTGGCCGGAGGGAAGCGGCAGCCGCGGGCGTGGAGCCTCCAAGGGAGGGAGAGGAGAGAGACTGCTGGGGGCTGGCTAGACGCGATCCGGGCCGTCGGATCTCCGGATCTGACGGTCCAGATCTCATTGGGCAAAAATGCGAAAATTGGGCTATTGTGAAGGGGGTGGCTGCAATATTGTGGCTAGGGAAACCCTAAAAATGGGTGGGAGTGTGGTGGTCTTTATATAGCCCCGCTGGCTGGCAGTTTGCAAAAACATCCCCGGTTTTTCTCTCGCGCGCGCGGTGCTCACGTTTCTGACCGCCGGGGGTCCGCAGTACCTCCGATTCGGGTAAAACTTCGAACTGCGCGATCAGTGCGTCGAGCCGGAGGCATTCACCTCGCGCTGGAACCGTTCCGAAAACACTTTCCGGCGCGCTATAAAAATAACCCGTTTAATTATTAAACGGGGTTTTTCGTTCCGTTGGCTGCGGCTGGTCTCGTGCGGTTTTCGCGACGGTGATCGGGTGAAACCCGGTGTCGCAAAGGTCGAGTGTCAGGGTGGCAAGGGTCGGTCTCCGTCCGGTACGAGATAAGAGGGGGGAAAATAATCGCCGATCGATAAATCGGGGATGCAAACACCGCAAACAAATCAGACAATCAAACAACTCACACCGAAAACAAATTTTTTTAATTTTTGTGAAAACTGGGCTGTTACAGCAACTGACAGAATTATAAACGCATCACAATGCTAATTATGCTACAAAAAAGCTAGAGGCTCAATCGTATGGGAAGTACGCCAATACAAGTTGACCGTTTATTCATCAACATCTACTCACTAATCATCCACCTTGAGATATCTATCCAGAACACTCGCTCGTATTAAGTTGCGAGCCCCACCCAAAGTGTAAACTCAACGCAACAGACAACTACATTAACAAACTATGCGTAAGGTAAAAAATCCTTGCAACCTCAGGTACAAGCACCATTGTTTTCTCCCTGGTGGCAACATCTCATCCCCTAGTCTCATGTTTCTGTCACTCAAGCTAGATATCGGGGGGCATGAACCCACAATCAAGCATAACGCTCCCTCTTGGAGTTCCAATCTACTACTTGGCCAAAGCAATAAAAAGCAACGGAGAACATGCAAAAATACTCAAGAACGAAAACATAAAAGGGAAACCAAATATATTACTCATCACAATCTGAACATAATCTCATAATCCATCGGATCCCAGCAAACACAGCATACCAACAACATAACTAATACATATATGCCTTGATCATGTAGGGCATCTCACAAGGTCTAAGAATTGAGGCACAAGATTGGAGAGAGAACATCACATGGCTACTGGTCATGGACCTATGGTCCAAGGTGGACTACTCATGGCACATACGTGAAGCTCTCATGGTCTGGAGAAGCTCTCGGAGATCAATCCTCCCTCCGGCAGGGTGCCGGGACAGGGTCTTCTAGCGATCCTGATCTCGGGATCGCGGCAGTTTCTTTACGGAATAATCAACGAGACGAACACCAAAAGAACAAGGATCAACGGGAACATAGTTGTCATTGACAATGATAAGAACATCGTCGATCTTCCACAAAGGTTTCTTTACGGAAGAATCAACGAGACGAACACCAAAAGAACAAGGATCAAAAGGTTTCAATTCAAACATGTCATACATTCTTTTGGGCATGACAGATGTACTAGCTCCTACGTCTGATACGTCCCAAACGTATCTATAATTTCTGCTTGCTCCATGCATGTTTTGTGTGATATTGCTATGATCTAGATACACTTTCATACACTTTTGATCATATTTGGACTAACTTATTAACTCAGTGCATGATACGTCCCAAACGTATCTATAATTTCTGCTTGCTCCATGCATGTTTTGTGTGACTTTGCCATGTTTTGTTTGAACTTTCATACACTTTTGAACCTATTTGGACTAACCTATTAACTCAGTGCACCCAGTTGCCAGTTTATGTTTTCTGCTGTTTTTGTATTTCAGGTTTTCCGGCCATTAAAAGTGCTCCAAAAATTCCGGAAAAAATATAAAAAAAATCAGCGCAACAGAAGCTTCCGGAATCACCAAGAGAGGGAAGGAGGGCCGCCACTAGGCAGCCAGGAGGGCAGGTGGCGTGGCCCCACCCTGGGCCGCGCCAGGGACCCTCCTGACTGCCTCGTGGGTCCCCTCGATGCCCCCCTTCGCCTATATTTACCCCTCGGGGTGGAAACCCCTAATATCGATCTCTTTCTCGCGAACTCCCCTCTGTACCGCCGCCGCTGCCGTTTCAAGATCGGGGCTGCCTGGAGAAGCTGCCCCGACACCCTGCCGGGAGAAGCTACCCCCTCCGGGAGACCGTCCATAGCCATGGACGCCTCCCGTATGTACCGTGAGTAGTCCCCCTTGGACCATGGGTCCGTGACCAGTAGCTATGTGATCTATCTCTCCCCCTTTTGTGCTTCCACTTTTGAGTCCTCGTGAGCTGCCTCGCATGATCGAGGCATCTATGTAATTTCTGCTGTTGCTATGCTGAGTTTGTTGGGATCTGATGGATTATGAGACTATGTTCAGATTGTGATGAGTAATATATTTGGTTCTTCTCTTTTATATTTTGTTCTTGAGTAAATTCTTGCATGTTCTCCGTTGCGGTATTTGCTTTGGCCAAGTATTTTATTTGCAACTCCAAGAGAGAACGTTATGCTCGATTGTGGGTTCAGCCCCTTGATATCTAGCTTGAGTGGCAGAAACATGAGACTAGGGGATGTGTTGTTGCCACAAGGGATAAAACAACGGTGCTTGTACCTGCGGGTGCAAGGATTGTTTGCTTTACGCAAAGTTCTTTTAATGCAGTTGTCTGTTGCTTTGAGTTTACACTTTGGGTGGGATTCGCAACTTAATACCAGCGAGATGTTCTGGATAGATATCTCAAGGTGGATGATTCGTAGTAGATGCAGATGGATTTCGGTCTACTTACCTTGGCGTACTGCCCATTGCTTTTGAGCCCTTCGTTTCTTTGCAGCATAGTTAGCATTGCGGTGCCTTCATAATCCTGTCAATTTCCCAACTGTGATTTGTTTACGTCGCTAGCACTTTTATCGTCTTTTGGGAGAGAGACATCACTAGTGAAAATCACGGGACCCCGGTCCATCTTCACATTATTGTTCACACCCTCAATTTACTTTCAGCTTTTACTTTCCTTTGCACCTTTTATCTCTTGCGTTGATCCTTTGTAAACGACAAGGCCGGAGGAATTGACAACTCCTCTGTACTCGTTGGGAGCAAAGTTATTTGTTGCTGTGTGCAGGTCCACGACAACACCCTAGTCAGGAAGCAATTTCTGGCGACGTTGCCACCTACTTGTATCTCCTAAGTCCTACTGGTTCGATAACCTTGGTATCTTCACCGAGGGAAACTTGCTGCTGCACTGCATCTCAAACCTTCCACTTGGGGTAACCAACGAGGGGCGAGAAGCCATCAAGCAAATTTCTGGCGCCATTGTCGGGGACTCAAGTCTACAAGATAGGGGAGTTGCACACTATCTTTTACCTTTGCTTTTTAGTCTTGTTAGTTTACCTTTCAGTTTTTACTTTTGTGTCCTTAATCAAAAATACCAAAAATACCTGCTGCTACTATGGGTTCCAATGAAAACACTAAGTTGTGTGACTTCACTAGTCACAACAAAGTGACTTTATCTGCACTCCTATTGCTCCACCTGCCACTTCAGCACCTTCTTATGAGATTAAACCTGCTCTGCTTAACCTTGTTATGAAAGATCAATTCTCAGGAGCAGGAGAAGATGCTGCCTTGCACCTAAACAACTTTATCGAGCTCTACGACATGCAGAAGTACAAGGAAGTGGATGGAGACATCGTCAAGCTGAAGCTTTTTTCCTTTCTCTTTGAGAGGAAGAGCCAAGGAGTGGATACAATCTTTGTCCAAGAACAGTATCGATTCTTGGAGTAAATGCAAAGATGCTTTTATAGGGAAGTACTATCCCCTGCTAAAGTTATTCAATTGCGGAGTAACATTATGAATTTCAGGAAATTGGATAATGAACACGTTGCCCAGTCTTGGGAACGTATGAAGACGCTTGTCAAGAACTGCCCCACACATGGACTGACTACCTGGATGGTTATCCAGACCTTTTATGCAGGCTTGAACTTCACCTCGCGGAACCTGTTAGATTCGGCCGCGGGAGGAACTTTTATGTCAACCACGCTTGGTGCTGCCACAAAGCTACTTGATGAGATGATGCTGAACTACTCGCAATGGCACACCGAGAGATCTCCAACCGGTAAGAAGGTAAACTCTGTCGGGGAGATCTCCTCTTTAAATGAAAAGTTTGACCTTATCATGTCTCTACTTACCAAGCAACCCTCTATTAATCCTCAATATGTTCCTTTAAATTCTTTGGTTGCTCAGGAGCAAGTAGATGTTAATTTTGTCTCTAGAAACAACTTCAACAATAATGCTTATAGGAGCAACTTTGCTAGTAATCCTAGACCGTTTCCATCCACTTATGGGAACAACAACACCTACCCTATCAACAAGAACCCGACCTCTGAACTAGAGAATATGCTTAGAGACTTTATCACTACCCAAAAAGCCTTCAACAAGAATGTGGAAGAAAAACTAGCTAAATTAGATAATCTTTGTTTGAAGGTAGACAACTTAGCCCTTGATGTTGAGATGTTAAAAATTAGAACCTCTCCCCTTGAGGAGAGTAAGGTCACTCCTATTAATGCTATCTAGTTACAAATCAATGAAAATATTAGGATGATGGCTAAACTCAAAGAAAGATGGGCTAGATAAAAGGAGGAAGAAGAGAGAGTTAAGAGCTTTCCTACCTACCACAAAGTAGCTACTATCCAAGTAGTTGAGGATGTCCAAACTGTTAGCACCCATCACACCCCTAGTCCCACTGGACCTATCAATGGTGATGCTACCACCTCAACCATAGATGAAGAAACCTCGATGAACATAGAGGCTTTCAAACAAGTGAACCTAAATGATATCACTACCTCCTTGATAAATAGTAGTGACCTAGACTTTGACAACTGCACTTTACCAGAAGTTATTGGTTTCCTACACAAGATGTCTAGAGACCCCCACACTAGCAGACTTAATCTTGCCTTCACAGAGCATATCACCAATGCTCTAATCAAAGTTAGAGAGGAGAAGCTTAGACTAGAAGCATCCATACCTAGGAAGCTAGAAGATGGTTGGGATCCTATGATAAAAATTAAATTGAATAACTTCTCTTGTTATGCTCTTTGTGATGTTGGAGCAAGTACCTCTGTTATGCCCAAAAGAATGTATGATATGCCTGAATTGAAACCTTTTGATCCCTGTTCTTTTGGTGTTCGTCTTGTTGATTCTTCCGTAAAGAAACCTTTGGGGAAGATCGAAGATGTTCTTATCATTGTCAATGAAAATTATGTTCCCGTTGATTTTACTATTATGGACATTGAATGTGAACCTTCTTGTCCAATTATTTTGGGACGTCCTTTTCTTCGCACAGTTGGTGCTATCATTGACATGAAAGAGGGAACTATCAAATTCCAATTCCCTCTCAATAAAGGGATGGAACATTTCCCTAGGAAAAAGATTAAGTTACCTTTTGAGTCCGTCACACGGGCTAGTTATTCTCTTGAAAAGACTTGATCTTCTGCTTTAGGCTCTAAAGAAGCGCTTTCGGGAGGCAGCCCGCAACGAATTTAGGTTTTTTTTTGCTTTTATTCTGTTTTTAGTGGTCTTGATGATTGTTACTACTGTAGCAACATCATTGTATCTTTACTTTTCAAGCTTTGTGCGTTTTATAGCCTCATACGGCAAGGGAAGTGAAAGTTGTGACATGCTGCCCAGAAAACAGATTCTGTCCTCGTGACTAGAAAAATCACAGAAAAATCCCAGTTCATCTTTTTGAGCTGAAATTTTTACACAGCGTGCTATATACAATTCCGAAACTTGCGTATGTTCTGAGTTTTTTGATTTTAGTTGCAGCAGTATCCCTAAAAAATTCTTTACTACCTGCTGTTCTGTTTTTCACAGATTCTGCCACATTTTGTCTCTCCTTACTTTTGCGAACCTTAAGCTTGCTTTTTATTTGAAAAAACTTTTTTTCAATCTTGAGAAACAGTATCTCTTCAAGAATATCTTTATTTCCAGTAAGGTAAAAATTATTTTAATAGGGTACTAACCTCTCTAATCAGTCTACAATGAGTTATGTATGAAGGGAGTTTTCAATTGCGCGATGGAAGATGATGAAAGAAGATCTTGGAGTGTCAAAACGCTCAAGCTTTGGGATGCCCATGTGCACCCCCAATAAATATTCAAGGAGACTCAAGCGTCTAAGCTTGGGGATGCCCCCGTGCATCCCCTTCTTCATCAACAATTATCAGTTCGTCTCTCGTTGCACTATATTTTTATCACTTCATGCGTTATGTGCTATGCTTGGAGCGTCTCGCTCTTTACTTTTTTAGTTTTCTTTAGCTTCGTTTGCTGTAGTAACAAGTTAGACCCCAACTTACTCTTTTGTGTGGGAGAGATTCACGCTCCGCTTAAACTAGAACTCCTCATAGGATTTGCATGCTTATTCTTTTAGCTGTGAGCTGTTCTTTTTCTTTTCTTAGCTGCTGTTCTGTTTAGTTGTAGTGCTTTAGTTTTTCTAGAGCTTTTCTTTTGTATTAGGTTGAACTTTCTATAGGTTGCATGTTTTATCTTGTTAGAGAGTTTTCCTGTTGCACTGAGTTCTGTTTCTTGACTGAAAGTAGGTAGTTAAAGTTGCTATTCTCTTTGTTGTAGTAACTTGCAATAGTTTTGAGGTATTGACTAGAGTAATGTTTGAACTTATGGTGTCAAGAGCTCTTGCCTATTAGTGATAGATGTCGTATTTTGGGAAATCCGTGTGTTTTTCGAAAACCAAAAACCCCTGTTGAGAACTCTAGCTACTAGATGGATAACTAACCTCTGGAGGGTTCGAATATTAGAGAACACTCACGTACGATGAGTCGAGGATGCGCAAGGATAACCAAACCCCCATACACTCCTCCTCGGGGTACCTGTCTCTTTGTGAACCTCCTGATTGGATTGAGAGTTACAGATAATAGGTGCATGAGTTCTTCGGACTAATGTGAGCATTCGAAAGTTGACACTTCCACCCACCTATACTTTTTCTAGCCTCTTCGGTACCGTGCATTGCCCTTTCTCACCTCGAGAGTTGGCGCATACTTCGCAGGTGCATCCAAACCCTTGGCATGATACGCTCTGTCATCATAAGCCTCCTTATATCCTTCCTCAAAACAGCCACCATACCTACCTACCAAGGCATTTCCATAGACTTTCCGAGATACATTGCCATGCAACATCCACCTTCTCATGACTTGATCTTCATGTCATACATGCTACTTGCTTGATCGATGAGCCGCATGCTAGTTGGGCCTTGCCCTAATCATTGCTACATGACGCGCTAGTATCATTGCATATCCTGCTACCCTGGCAGAAGAATACATTTGCATCATGATAGTTACATTTTATTTATGTGAGTACCTTTGTAAAGTGTGAAAGATCTCCTATATTCTTGTAAAATATAGAGTATTTCCCCTAAAGTGAGGAAAAGATCCCAAAGAGGACAAAATCAAAAGATCCCAAAGAGGACAAATGAGAGGTAAATAGAAAGAGCCATTGAGGCCACCAGAAAAATAAAAAAAGAGAGAAGGGGGCATACTACTATTCCTTTCGAGAGATCCACACTAGTACTTCATCTTCTATCCCTTGTACTCCATAGAGATCATCATCATGCATATAGCTATGTGGGGACCCTTCACACTATAGAGCTTGGCTTGTATATTCCAATGACGAGCCTCCTCAAACGAGCTCTAGGTCTTCTTGAGCAAGCAAGTTAGATGCACCCCCACTAGTTCCCTTGGAGAGCTTTTAGCTCACATGTGCATCCGTTGTATGGCAATCCCTACTCCTCACATCATATCTATCATATGGCCTTCTCTCGCCTATGATTGTCCTCATTGATGTGAGCCTTTCACACCTTTTTGTCTTCCTCCTCCACCTTCTTTCTGTTTCGCCTTTTAGGTGTCAACTTTCTTGCTCACGCTCATCCATTGCATGAGTGCTCAAAATATCGAAAGGGGGTGGATCGGTTTGACTTGTACCTGGCTAGTGGTCTGGGGACGAGTCCAGATAAGAATCCAAAGGAGACCAAGTGTGAAACTTTAGTAGATTGAGTTCTCAACAAAAATACTTTTTCATCTCGTATTCTCTATCCCCTTTCTTGCACGCAAACACCAATTGGAGACATTCGAGTCACGGACAGCAAGAGCTCTTGCACCTTTTGTTCTTTTGTTACTTGTGTCAATGCTAATATAGACTCTTGCTTGTTAAGACTTGAATTGAATTGCATGCTTTGATTGCTTTACTTAAAAGTCCTTATTTGGTTGTGTGGCATGTCACCACAGAAATTATGCTTGTTATCATTTACCTACTCGAGGACGAGCACGAATTAAGCCTGGGGATGTTGATACGTCCCAAACGTATCTATAATTTCTTCTTGCTCCATGCATGTTTTGTATGACTTTGCCATGTTTTGCTCGAACTTTCATACACATTTGAACCTATTTGGACTAACCTATTAACTCAGTGCACCCAGTTGCCAGTTTCTTTTTTCTGCTGTTTTTGTATTTCAGGTTTTCCGGCCATTAAAAGTGCTCCAAAAATTCCGGGAAAATATATAAAAAATCAGCGCAACAGAAGCTTCCGGAATCACCAAGAGAGGGAAGGGGGGCCACCACCAGGCAGCCAGGAGGGCAGGTGGCGCGGCCCCACCCTGGGCCGCGCCAGGGACCCTCCTGACTGCCTCGTGGGTCCCCTCGATGCCCCCTTCGCCTATATTTACCCCTTGGGGTGGAAACCCCTAATATCGATCTCTTCCTCGCGAACTCCCCTCTGTAACGCCGCCGCCGCCATTTCAAGATCGGGGCTGCCTGGAGAAGCTGCCCCGGCACCCTGCCGGGAGAAGCTACCCCCTTCGGGAGACCATCCATAGCCATGGACGCCTCCCGTATGTACCGTGAGTAGCCCCCCTTGGACCATGGGTCAGTGACCAGTAGCTATGTGATCTATCTCTCCCCCTTTTGTGCTTCCACTTTCGAGTCCTTGTGAGCTGCCTCGCATGATCGAGGCATCTATGTAATTTCTGTTTTTGCTATGCTGAGTTTGTTGGGATCTGATGGATTATGAGACTATGTTCAAATTGTGATGAGTAATTTATTTGGTTCTTCTCTTTTATATTTTGTTCTTGAGTAAATTCTTGCATGTTCTCCGTTGCGGTATTTGCTTTGGCCAAGTATTTTATTTGCAACTCCAAGAGAGAGTGTTATGCTCGATTGTGGGTTCAACCCCTTGATGTCTAGCTTGAGTGACAGAAACATGAGACTAGGGGATGTGCTGTTGCCACCAGGGATAAAACAACGGTGCTTGTACCTGCGGGTGCAAGGATTGTTTACTTTACGCAAAGTTCTTTTAATGCAGTTGTCTGTTGCTTTGAGTTTACACTTTGGGTGGGATTCGCAACTTAATACCAGCGAGATGTTCTGGATAGATATCTCAAGGTGGATGATTCGTAGTAGATGCAGATGGGTTTCGGTCTACTTACCTTGGCGTACTGCCCATTGCTTTTGAGCCCTTCCTTTCTTTGCAGCATAGTTAGCATTGCGATGCCTTCATAATCCTGTCAATTTCCCAACTGTGATTTGTTTACCTCGCTAGCACATTTATCTTCTTTTGGGAGAGAGACATCACTAGTGAAAATCATGGGACCCCGGTCCATCTTCACATTATTGTTCACACCCTCAATTTACTTTCAGCTTTTACTTTCCTTTGCACCTTTTATCTCTTGCGTTGATCCTTTGTAAACGACAAGGCCGGAGGAATTGACAACTCCTCTTTACTCGTTGGGAGAAAAGTTATTTGTTGCTGTGTGCAGGTCCACGACAACACCCTAGTCAGGAAGCAATTTCTGGCGACGTTGCCACCTACTTGTATCTCCTGAGTCCTACTGGTTCGATAACCTTGGTATCTTCACCGAGGGAAACTTGCTGCTGCACTGCATCTCAAACCTTCCACTTGGGGTAACCACCGAGGGGCGAGAAGCCATCAGTGCACCACAGTGCCAGTTCCTTTTTTCTGCTGTTTTTCTATTACAGGTTTCCCCCATATTAAAAGTGCTCCAAAAATTCGGGAAAATCAGATAAAAAATCAGCGTACGGGAACCTTCCGGAATCACATGGGTGGGGCCAGAGGGCCACCAACAGGGACCCAGGAGGCCGCCTGGTGCGGCCTAGGGCCTGGTCACGCCAGGTGGGCGCCTGGACCCCCTGTGGCCCCCCTGGCTGCCCCTTCGCCTATTTAATATCCGTGATGCGAAACCCCCGAAGACAGAACCCTTTTTCGCGATCTCGCCTCTGTTCCACCGCCGTAGAGACTCCAAGATCGGGAGCGCCAGCAGACTTCTTCCCGGCACCCTGCCAGAGGGAGGATTGACCTCCGGGAGCTTCCCCTCCACAATGGACGCTTATCAGATGTGCCGTGAGTAGTTTCCCTTGGACCATGGGTCCGTGATCAGTAGCTATGTGATGTTCTCCTCCCCTCTGTGTTCTTCTTGGTTCAATCCTCGTGAGATGCCCTACATGATCGAGGCACATATGTAATTTTATGTTGTTGCTATGCTCAGTTTGCTGGGATCAGATGGATTATGAGATTATGTTCAGATTGTGATTGAGTAATATATTTTGTTTTTATCTTTTATATTCTTGTTCCTAAGTAATTCTTGCATGTTCTTTGTTGCTGTTTATTGCTTTGTCCAAGTAGTAGGTAGTGACCCCAAGAGGGAACGTTATGCTCGATTGTGGGTTCATGACTCCCGATGACACGCTTGAGTGACAGAAACATGAAGTCTTTGGGATGTGATGTTGCCACAAGGGGGAAAACAACGGTGCTTGTAACTGCAGTTGCAAGGATTGTTTACTTTACGCAAAGTGCTTTTTAATGCAGTTGTCTGTTGCTTTGGGTTTACACTTTGGGTGGGACTCGCAACTTAATACCAGCGAGATGTTCTTGATAGATATCTCAAGGTGGATAATTAGTAGTAGATGTAGTTAGATTTCGGTCTACGTATTTTGGCATACCGCCCATGCTTTTGAGCCTCGTCCTTTCTTTGTAGTATAGTTAGCATTGCGGTGCATTTTTAATCCTGTCAATTTCCCAACTGTAATTTGTTTACCTCGCATAGCAATTTTATCGTCTTTTGGGAGAGAGACATCACTAGTGAATATCACGGGACCCCGGTCCATATTCTCATTACTGTTTACACGTTCATTTATTTTTCTTCTTTTACTTTCCAGTTGCTATCACCATTATCATTATCCTTCGCGTTTGATCCTTTGTGAACAACAAGGCCGGAGAGATTGACAACCTCTCTGTACTCGTTGGGAAGGAAAGTTACTTGTGTTGTGTGCAAGTCCATGTCAGTTGCGCCGCTGACACCTACTTGTCATCTCCGGAGTTCTACTGGAGACAAACCTTGGTATCTTCACCGAGGGAAATTTGCCGCTACACTACATCTCACCTTCCACTTGGGGTAACCAACGAGGAGAGATATCAAGCAAATTTCTGGCGCCGTTGCCGGGGACTTCGAGTGCTAAGATAGGGGAGTTTCCCCACTACCTTTTACCTTTTCTTTTTAGTCTTGTTAGTTTACCTTTAAGTTTTTATCTTTGTGTCTTATATCAAAAATCACAAAAAAATATTATTTATCTTGCTTTTAGTAGTCCTTGTTTATATGAACATGTTAGGACTTGGTGCTTTGCGGGAATCGAAAGTTCTCGATTTCCGTCAAAGGGATGGAGAAAATATGCCTTGGATACCTATGAAAATTGTGCTTATAAACCTTTACCATGGTCTTTTTAAGTGGTGTAAACACTCTCTTGATATGATAGTTGAAGGAGACTTTTTAGAGTGTGATGAAGCTAGAGCTCTTGATCGTAGTTTTGATACTGTTATAGATAGACTTTATGCTATTGAAAAGAGGATGGATGCTATAGACTTGAGAAAAGTAGAGGAACTTAAGACCAAGAAGAAAGAAATGTTGGAGATAGATGACGACTTGGAGCCTTTTGTTAGGATTAGCATCTCTAACTAAAACTCCCTTGCTTTTTGTGATATTGGATCCATTGTTTCTACTATGCCAAAAATAGTTTATGATTCTTTGAAACTAGACATGGATAAATTGTCATCTTATCATGAACATGCTAATGGAGATATTTCGGAGGTTAAAGGAAAGGTAAAAGAAGTCCAAGTTGCATTCCTCCATATGGTTGCACCAATGGATTTCTTCATCATGGAGCCAAACCAAAGAAACATCGTCCTTGGGAGGGACTTCCTCCGAGCTATAAAAGGCTTCATTGATATTGGTAACGGGCACATACGCTTACGCGGTAAGCCGAAAGGTAAGTAGCTCTTTCCTAGGAAGAAGAAGAATGAGCTTGTTGAAAATCAATTTGGAGGTATTTATGACTCCAATGATCTTGGAGACCTTTGATTCTTCTTTTGCCTTATGCCTAGCTTAAAGGCGTAAAAGAAAGCGCTTGTTGGGAGGCAACCCAAGATGTTTTTACTTATGTTTTTAGTGGTCTTGATGATTGTTACTACTGTAGCAACATCATTGTATCTTTATTTTCAAGCTTTGTGCCAAGTTCTAGCCTCTTATAATAAGGGAAGCAAAAGTTGTGATATGCTGTCCAGAAAACAGATTCTGTCTTCTTGACAGAAAAAATCGAAACAAATCACCACTTCATCTTTTTGAGCTGAATTGGTTATACAGCATGCTCTATACAATTGTGAAACTTTCGTTTGTTCTGAGTTTTTTTATTTGAGTTGCAGAAGTGCCCCGAAAAAATTCTCTACTACCTGTTGTTCGGTTTTTCACAGATTCTGCCACGTTTTTCCTCTCCTTACTTTAGCAAACCTTATGCTTGCTTTTTATTTGCGAAAACTTTTTGGTAATCTTGAGAAACAGTAGCTCTTCAAGAATATCTTTATATCCAGTGGGGAAAAATATTTTGTTAAGGGTACTAACCTCTCTAATCAGCTTATGATGAGTTATGTATGAAGGGAGTTTTCAAGTGTGCGAGGTAAGATGATGAAAGAAGATCCGGGAGTGTCAAGCACTCAAGCTTGGGGTTGACCCCATTCATCCCCAATAAATATTCAAGGAGACTCAAGCGTCTAAGCTTGGGGATGCCCCCGTGCATCCCCTTCTCCATCAACAATCATCAGTTCGTCCGTCGTCTCACTATATTTTTATCACTTCATGCGTTATGTGCTATGATTGGAGTGTCTCGCTCTTAGGTTTTCTTTTTAGTTTTCTTTAGCATTTCTTGCAGCAACATGACATAGCAATACATGGGCATGAAGTAGACATGATGATGATCAGGTAAAAAAAGAATCAAGGTCATAGACATAACAGATCAAAAGATATTAAACATGCAACATGGCATCAGAACGGTACATACTTGAAGAAAAATAGATGTGGCTGTCAAAAACAGCGGCATAGCAACTTTGGAGCTCAATAACTAGATGACCAGCAAGCATATCATGACAATGCAATACATGTAATGGAAGTAGACATGATGCTTAACAGTATGCAAAAAGAATCAATGCAATAGGCCTCATGGATGTGTCACAATCATCAACCAAAGTTGCAATAAAATAACAGCAGCAACACACTAACAGGAAATAATAGCAATTAACAGCCCGATGCCCACTTCAACACAGATTAACAACATCAAGATGGCCTCAAATCAAAATGCTCACAAAAGATGGATTGAAGTACACACAATTCTAAGAAATTTTCCTTTTGGGCGCAACGCGATCCGAGCTACGGTTTGATCGCAAATATACTCGCAAAATTTAATCAGCAGCAATTTACACAGGACTTAGCAAAAATAAACAACAGGGAAAAAAAGAAAAAAACCGAGCCCGGACGGGGCGCCGGCTTGAGGCTGGGCTCGCCCGATCCCATCCGGATCGAGATCGGCGGCGACCGGCGGCTGGCCTCCCGGCGAGCACGGCGCGGCGGTGCAGGCAGGCGGGGCTGCGGATCCGGGCGCGGCTGTGGAGGGACTCGCCGGTTCGGGTTGTTTGAAGGGTGCCGGCGAGGTCCCATGGGGGTGGCCGCGGCTGCGTGCAGGAGCAGCCGCGCCGGCGCCGCATGGACGCCATGGCCGCCCCGCGCCGGCCCCGTGGGACCTTGCTGGCGCCCTTCAAACAACCCGATCCGGCGAGTCCCTCCACAGCCGCGCCCGGATCCGCAGCCCCGCCTGCCTGCGCCGCCGCGCCATGCTCGTCGGGAGGCTAGCCGCCGACCGCCGCCGAGCTCGATCCGGATGGGACCGGGCGAGCCAGGCCAGCCCAGCCTCCAGCCGGCGCCCCGTCCGGCCCATCTCCTCCCAGCGCGGCCCAGCCGCCTCCTCCACGGCCTGATGGGCCGAGCCCGTTAGGGTGAGGCCTTTTTCTTTTTTTTTTCTTTTTTTCCCCTGTTGTTTATTTTTTCTAAGTCCTGTGTAAATTGCTGCTGATTAAATTTTGCGAGTAGATTTGCGATCAAACCGTACCTCGGATCGCGTTGCGTCCAAAAGGAAAATTGCTTAGAATTGTGTGTACTTCAATCCATCTTTTGTGAGCATTTTGATTTGAGGCCATCTTGATGTTGTTAATCTGTGTTGAAGTGGGCATCAGGCTGTTAATTGCTATTATTTCCTGTTAGTGTGCTGCTGCTGTTATTTTATTGCAACTTTGACTGATGATTGTGGCACATCCATGAGGCCTATTGCATTGATTCTTTTTGCATACTGTTAAGCATCATGTCTACTTCCATTACATGTACTGCATTGTCATGATATGCTTGCTGGTCATCTAGTTATTGAGATCCAAAGTTGCTATGCCGCTGTTTTTGACATCCACATCTGTTTTTCTCTAAGTCTGTAACGTTCCGATGCCATGTTGCATGCTTAATATCTTTTGATCTGTTATGTCTATGACCTTGATTCTTTTTTGTACCTGATCATCATCATGTCTACTTGATGCCCATGTATTTCTATGTCATGTTGCTGCACTTTTGCATATAGCTTTACCCCTGTTTATACAGCATAAAAATAATAGTTTCTGCCATGTTTCTCTGATTTTCACTAAGTTCTAGACCAGTAATGTTTTATTGCATTTTTCATGAGCTATAACTAATTGTTCATGATGCCTATTTGCAAGATTCTTTTTGCCATGCCTTCCCTGCCATGTCTACTTTAGTTGCATATCATTTGTGAGCATGTTTGCATTCATTATCATGTTTATGCAATGCTCTAAAGTGTGCTTGCTGATGTTGGCATATTGTAACACCCTGGGTGTCACGCTACAGTAAGCACCTACAGTAATCATAGTTACTGTTGCTAATCCAGCCTTGATCACCTTGATCATAGCTCTGTCAAATTCCAACCCTGATAAAATTTTCAAATCAATCTGGATTGTAAATCTTGCTCCAAGGATTGTGGATGCCAGTCAATCAACATGTTCATGGTTAAACCAAGTCACCCTTAGCCATTAGCCTAATCCCCAGGGCTATGAAAATCATGAAACCTATAAAGTTGGCTTATCAAGATTGTCAGGGAATTTAAATGGAAATGAAATCATAGTGAACCAAAATGGGGAGATCAATTATAGAATACCTATTGGGCCATGGTCATCATAGCCATGGTTATTATTATTATAGTGATCTAGAAATACTATGAAATTAAAGCAATAGTTGGAATTATTAAATTAACATGAAATAATAATAAACAAGTGCAAATTTTAATGGAACACAAATTTGTTGAACCTATTTTATAATTTTTCAAATAATCTGTAGGTATTGTTCAAGTTGAATGGGGAGTTTATGAACTAGTTTAAATAATTTAAATGATTAAAAACAGTAGTTCTAGTGACATCTTTAATCATTTATCATTTAAGTAAAATACTAGATGGTTTTATAAAATCTCAGAACTTTTTGTGGCATTGGAAAATAGTGCAACCTTAATTGTGGACTACTTTTCATATGGTGCAAAATTGTAAAAGGAGCTAAAATAAATATAAAAGGCAATAACAGAAAAGAAAAAGAAAAATAAAAAGCAAACACCTAACCTACCCCCCTGGGCGAAGCCCATTTCCCTCCCCCCTGGGCCAACAGCCCAGCAAGCCCACCCGGGCAACCCCCCCTGTCTTCTTCAACCACTGCTCATGGTGACCCCGTGGTCACCATCTGAGACGGCCACGCCATGGCCAGGTCGCCGTGGCGACCATCCAGCCCCCCTCCGGCGGGATAAGAACGACCGAGGCCTCCCCTGATGCAACCCTAACCCAGCCGCCCCGTCCCCTTTCCCCTCGCGCTCGCCCTCCTCCAGCTCCCGCATGGAACCGTGTGCGCCGCCGCGCCATTGTCACCGGCGTGGCCACCGGCCACCCCCGACCCAGCCAACGCACCCAGGAGCTCCGCCGTGGACCCCTTCGTCAACCTGCGCGGCGAATCGCCCCGAGGAGCCACGTGCGCGACGCCCCGGTGTCCTTCCTCCGCCACGGCTGCCGACTCCAACGACGGATCCGCCGTCCCGCCGCTTCCCCGGACAACGAGACCTCCTCGAGCCCCCTCTGTGAGCCCGAGCACCCCCTCCCTCTCCCCAATTTCACCGTGTGCATCCCCTAGCCTGGGCCCCGTGGCTGCTCACGCAGTGTATCCGTGCTCCGCCGCCGCGCCTCCATGGTCGGAGCACGCCAGGGCCTCTCCCTACCTCGCGCTCTGCGTGCCACGGCCATGCCCAGTGCGCTCCCGTGACTACTCCGCGCGCGCTCTAGCCCGCTGGTCACCCTGGACGTGCCCCCGCCGTGCCCCTGCTCGCCGTCTGCCATGGTTGAGCGCGCGCCCAGCCCACCACCGCCCGCACCGTGCGCGTGAGCGCACGCCCGCGTGTGGCCACCCCCTGCCCCGCCGTGGCTCACCTCGCCGGGATGTCCTAGCCGTCGAGGCCCTTGTCGCCGACGTGTACACTGGGTTAGCCCAAGGCTAACCCCCCTGTTAATAAGCCCCCTGTTAATTCCCCCCTGTGAGCCACTTACATGTGGGTCCCAGCCCCACTTAACCCCCTTTAGATTAAATTAACTGCTAGGATAAATATGACTCTATGACACATGGGTCCCACTTTTAATTAACTTAATTAAAATGTTTTATAAAATTCCAGTGAGTATGACATGTGGGACCCCTGTACTGTTTAATTAAATAGATAGGATTATTAGTTTCTATAAATGACATGTAGGTCCCACCTGTAAGGTTGACCTAGTCAACTTTACTATTCTGGATAATGTTTGTATAAATGAATTTAATAATTACAGAAATCCTTTTTAAATGAGTTAAACTTCAAATATAAATATCTTTTAAATCATAGCTCCGATACAAAAACTTTATACATCAAAGTTGCTCAGAAAAATGCAACCGTTCTGAATACGCTACCCGCATACCCACCGCACCCCTCTAACATACCGAACCCGAGACTTTCCCCCTCCGGATCGTCTGTCCGGTAATTACCCGGTACCGATAAACTATCCGGATGAATTTATTCTGAACACGAAAGTTGTTCAGAATGGATCAACCAGCACGGTTACACCTTCCACACGTTTGTCGGTTGTCCACGACACCTCCGGCATGAACCCTTCCCCCTCCGGACACCCTGTCCGGTAATCACCCGGAGCTGGCAGTTCATCCCCGGATGAATTCTCGCTCCGAGCGTAACACGTTGCACTGCGTTAGAACACCGTTAACATTGTGTTTGCCATGTCTTGTATTTGTATTTCTATTATTACCGTGTATTTATTGTTTCTCCCCCCTCTCTTATTGTCCGGTAGTCCCGACGACCGCTGCCGATGCCCTTGTGTTCGACTACGTCGTCGACGACCGCACCCCTACCGTCGAGCTTCCAAGCAAGCAGATCCATTCTCTTCCCCAGATATCGCCTACCTTTCCGTACTTTCTTGCACTAGGCATTGTTACTGCTGCTGCTACGTTACAATCCTATTCAATTGCATAGCCTGATTTTGTCGCTCCTTGATGTACCTCCTTTATCCTATGCTGCCTATTATATTTATGCATTATTCAGCAGTGAGCCCTGCGCTTTGTTAGTCTACTAGGATTAGATAGCGGGCCGTGAACACTCTGGGGAGTGAACGCGAATACGATAATTATAAACTGAACAGGTACGGTACAATGCAGACACCGCCTAAGGCCCCCTAGCTCGGCTCTGCCGAGCCACCATCAAGTGGAGCTATCGAGGAGTAATCCTCGTACTCCACTCGTTGCTGACTCTGTATAGCCGCTCTAGGTACCTGAGTAACGGTTGTCCTTAAAGGTAAGAAAGTCGGGTGACCCAACGGTGCCCGCGGGATGTATTGCGTCGGGAACGACAGGGAGGGTACGACCGACGTTACTGGCGTGCTTGGCCCCTGATCGTATCTCGCGGGAGTTACCAAACCACGAAAAGTCAAGCTCTACCAAGAGCACACGCGAGATAAGGTAAGGAGACGGTTCACCTTGTTGGTAACCGTAGAGACTTGGTGGGACGACAGGGCGGGCACCGATGTACTGGTGGTCCTGACTGCTGTCGTTGACCTCGGGTCAGTTAAGTCGAGGCAACGATAACGGTTGTAACGCAGGTTAATTAAAATGCTAAATGGTTCGGCGGATGTCTTGAGTAGCCTTTTGGCTTGTACGCACTACCTACACGTGGGACGAGGAGTGTGGGCTCCCCTGCATTGTAGTCTCGTTCGAGGGTCTTCAGACGTCAGCAGTACCGGGGCTGATTGCCGGGAAGTGGTGTTGTCTTCTCTTGCTCGAGTGGTGTATTTGTATTTGCTTTGATTTTGCTTCACCGGCCAGTCACGCACCGTGCAGGAGTACGTTCGGGTTAGGGTCCAAAGCCCGGCGTACATAGGATATAGTCCGGCGGATGACCTCTCTGTTGATTGCCGAAGGATGGGCTACTTTGTGTCGGATAGCTTCGGTGGGGTGTTCCCTAACACGGTGTACGACACCCTGGAGATCCGAGCGTCGTAGAGTCACGCCAGTGCACCCCTGTAGGGAAGATTAATTTATTCAAATAGCCGTGTCCACGGTAACAGGACGCTTTATGCTGAAGCTGGATCTTACCACTACAAACTACTACTATTAAACTGTATGGTTCCGGGTCTTCTTCCTCGCAGGGTGTCGAGGAAGGGAACTCGGAGGCATTATTATTATTAATTATTACAACTTATATTATACAATGTTGCAGCAACTCCTGCTTCATTGTTACTTTATTGCTTTATATAAACAGTTGGCTGACTCTCTCCTTGTGCTGCAAGACACGTCAGAAGATGCTTGTCTTCGATAGGCCTAGCTTCTTACCCTTATTCTGATTTCTATCTTGCAGTCCACTATATACAGCCTCCTCTTTCCATTGATACAATGCATAATGCTTAGTAGCGGACGTAAGACTCGCGGGTATGCTAGACACTCACCTTTCTTTATTTCCCCCTTTTTATTTTGCCTGATCGTCCGCTGCAGTCGTCGTTGGATCCTTGGAGTCCAGGAGCAGGAGATCCCCGATGTCGACCACCGCAACATGAAGATCCCCGATGCCTTCTACGACGTCGAGTCCCCCCGTTGACCAGGAGTAGTTTGGAGGTTCCCAGGCAGGAGGCCTCGCCTTTTCGATCTGTTGTTATTTGTGCTAGCCTTCTTAAGGCAACCTTGTATTCTGGTGTCTGTACTCAGATACTATTGTTTCCGCTAACTTTGTGCTCTCGAGCTGTTGTATTCGAGCCCTCGTGGCCCCTGACTTGTATTAAACAACTTGTATTATTTTATTTGTATAGTTGTGTTGTGATATCTCACCGTGAGTCCCTAATCTCGATCGTGTACCTTGCGTGTATGATTACTGTACACGGTCTGATTTTGGGGGCGTCACACAGATTGTGTTCCAAACTTGTTTTGCTTGTATCTTTTTAACGGTAACTCCGTTTGGGGTGTTCTTTATATGTAACTTGATTAGTTTTTCGTGTACTTTGTGTTTATGCTATTGTTTGCTGCTGTTAACCAACCTAAAATATGTTTTAGTGCAGAACAGTACCAATTACTTAAATTGTCGTGGGGTACTTAGTGTTATGCCGTGTTTAGGTTGTGCCTCACTTAAATTGACTAGCATAGATAGTTTATCTTATGCTTCACCTCTTGACATGTTTGTGTGCTATGCCATGCTTGAGTGAGATTCCATATTAACAAACTTTGCTCACCTTGTGTAGCTAAACAACTTGAACCATTCTAAATGTGCGGTATCGTCGTGTGTGACGAGTAATCCACTTAACCTGTTAGTAACCGCTTTCGACGGTAGGTGCGATGTCTCGTGTTGCCTTCTTGTTGATGCTTGCTCGTGTTTGCTTCGTAGTAATAGATGCTCGCTCGTTGATTGCCTTTTCCAGTGTTTACGTCTTGTGTGCCCCTGCGGATACTCTCGGAGACGTTGCGAGCTTGCGATCAACTACACCTTTGGAACCCGACTTATCAACACGCAAGGACTATGCATTACTTATGATCCATTCTATTTCAACCAACGGTTTTCATGCTAGTCTAGGTTAGGTTGGATGTTTGATCCTATCACATGTTTACAGCCTCTTTCAAACCGATACATCCATGTCCCCTCCCAGCAAACCATGTACTGCTATGTTACTATTGCTCGTTGCTCAGCCCCTGCTTAGTATGAATGCTTAGGATGCTACGATGTTACCCTGTTACTCCTTGGTTTGGGATATCACATTATTATATTGTTGTTGACGATATGATTATTATAAACGTTGACTATATTCGACGAAGGATGGAAGGTCTAGGCTATCCCGCCCGACGCTTTGTTCCATTCGAGTCACCTAGGATCCGAGTTCCGGGTATTGGTTCTAAGACTGAGCGTGCCTAACCGCGTGTGGGATTTTATGGGGTCCCCTTTTCTTACCTACCTAGCTTCAAACATTTCTAGTGGTGCCCAAGCTGATTTACCATTTGAAACCGTGTGTGTGCTGGTCGGCCGCCAGTAGTTTTCCAACCAACCTAGACCAGTGAGGACATAGTTCCCTTGCTGGCCCACCTTGTCTGGCTGAGGACCCGGTTTCCCATGTGTGATTAACCGGCTATCCAAACCTGCGACAGAAGGTAGAGACCAGATCGAGAGCGCGGCCGGCTCCTGAGCTGGATGTGGACTCGCCGGGGGCAACCCGGATTTTTTCGTTGTTAGTTAGAGGGACCTGTCGTTTCGGATCTCTCGGAACTAAATCATAAAATGGTTGCTTATAATGGGTAGCAACTGAGAGAGATGGGCGTGCGTGCGGAGCCTTATAATGGGCAATTGGTACACCCCTGCAGGATTAAATCTTTTCGAGAAGCCGTGTCCACGGTTATGGACGACTTGAGACCTACTCCTTGTTCATAGACAACAACAACTGAGATAATCTTAATATAACTTGATCAACGTGTGTGTGCCTTGACTGCTTCTTCTTCGTCGGGACGCGAAGAGGAGGACAAGGATAGGATAGGTGTTATGTTTGCGTAAGTAGTTGATAGCAAGACTTGTTGGAGGCGATTCCTCATCGAATTCTTGGCTTCTTATCTTACTCTCTAGATCGTTAGCCACTTCATAAATGCTAGTGCGGCAGCAACCTCACCACTTACCCCATCCTTACAGTAAACTACTAGTTGTGCTAGAATGACGAGTGATGAAGTCCTTGCTGGGTCAGTTGACCACTACAGTTGGATGCTGTGTACCTCTGTACTCATGATACCGCCCCCAAACTCTTTTCAGGGTTCTTGATCGACAACAGGTATGGTGATCAAAGTTTCACGTGGAGACTCGACGACGACTAGTTAGGCGGATCCCGGCGGAGGGCCTGGACCCGTGTTGTTATGGGGATCGATGATTTTCTCTTTGCCAGTAGGCATTTGATTGTAGTCTGTAGTCAGACATATATCTTTCGCTATTGTACTGTATTAAGGCAGTTGTAGCCGATTGTATGAGATGTTGCATACTTGTATCTGTAATGTTGTGATATCGTGTTGGAAATCCGGGGCATATGGCTTTGTCATATGTCGCGGTGGGACCAATATGTGCTTTGTCCCCGGATCTGGGTGGAAACACCTAGATCTGGAACAGTACCACATATCGGGCCTTACAGATGCACCCCCACTAGTTCCATTGGAGAGCTTTTCTTAGCTCATATGTGCATACGTTGCATGGAAATCCCTACTCCTCACATCATATCTATCATTTGGACTTCTTTCGCCTATGATTGTCCTCATTGATGTGAGCCTTTCTCACCTTTTTGTCTTCCTCCTCCACTATATTTCTCTCTTTGCCATCCTAAGTGTCAACTCTCGTGCTTACGCTCATCCATTGCATGAGTGCTCAAAATATCGAAAGGGAGTGGATCAAATTGACTTGTACCTGGCTAGTGGTCTGGGGATGAGTCAAGATAAGATTCCAAAGGAAACCAAGTGTGAAACTTTAGTAGATTGAGTTCTCAACAAAAATATTTTTTTCTCGTATTCCCTATCCCCCTTCTTGCACGCAAACACCATTTGGAGACATTCGAGTCACGGACAGCGAGAGCCCTTGCACCTAATGTTCTTTCGTTGCTTGTTTCAATGCTAATATAGACTCTTGCATGTTATGACTTGAATTGAATCACATACCTTGATTGCTTTACTTTTCAAAGTTCTTATATGGTTGGTAGCATGTCACCACAGAAATTATGCTTGTTATCATTTACCTACTCGAGGACGAGCAGGAATTAAGCTTGGGGATGTTGATACGTCCCAAACATATCTGAATTTCTGCTTGCTCCATGCATGTTGTGTGATATTGCTATGATCTAGATACACTTTCATACACTTTTGACCATATTTGGACTAACTTATTAACTCTGTGCACCACAGTGCTAGTTCCTGTTTTCTGCTGTTTTTCTATTTCAGGTTTCCCCCATATTAAAAGTGCTCCAAAATTTTGGGAAAAATCAGATAAAAAATCAGCGTACGGGAACCTTTCGGAATCACCTGGGTGGGGCCAGAGGGCCACCACCAGGGACCCAGGCGGCTGATACGTCCCAAACGTATCTATAATTTCTGCTTGCTCCATGCATGTTTTGTGTGATATTGCTTTGATCTAGATACACTTTCATACACTTTTGATCATGTTTGGACTAACCTATTAACTCAGTGCACCCCAGTGCCAATTTCTGTTTTCTGCTGTTTTTCTATTTCAGTTTTCCCTCATATTAAAAGTGCTCCAAAAATCCAGGAAAAATCAGATAAAAATCAGCGTAACGGAAGCTTCCAGAGGCCCGAAGGAGGTCCGGAGGGGCCCCACCTGGTGCCCAGGAGGCCAGGTGGTGCGGCCAAGGGTTGGGCCTCGCCGGGTGGCCGCCTGGACACCTGGTGGCCCCCCTGGATGCCCCCCTTCGCCTATTTATTCCCCGTGACGCGAAACCCCCGAAGACAGAATCCTTTTTCGCGATCTCGCCTCTGTTCCGCCGCCGCCGTGCTTCCAAGATCGGGAGCGCCAGGAGACTTCTTCCCGGCACCCTTCTGGAGGGAGGATCGACCTCCGGGAGCTTCCCCTTCACCATGGACTCTTCCCGGATGTGCCGTGAGTAGTTTCCTTTGGACCATGGGTCCGTGATCGGTAGCTATGTGATGTTGTCCTCCCCTCTTTGTTCTTCATGGTTTAGACCTCGTGAGCCGCCCTACATGATCGAGGCAAATATGTAATCTTTCGGCTGTTGCTATGGTGAGTTTGATGGGATCTGATGGATTATGAGATTATGTTCAGATTGTGATAGAGTAATATATTTGGTTCTTATCTTTTATATTTTTTTCCTAAGTAATTCTTGCATGTTCACCGTTGCTGTTTATTGCTTTGGCCAAGTAGTAGGTAGTAACTCCAAGAGGGAACGTTATAATTGATTGTGGGTTCATGCCCCCTGATGAAACGCTTGAGTGACAGAAACATGAGTCTAGGGGATGTGTTGTTGCCACAAGGGGGAAAACAACGGTGCTTGTAACCGCGGTTGCAAGGACTGTTTACTTTACGCAAAGTGCTTTTTAATGAAGTTGTCTGTTGCTTTGGGTTTACACTTCGGGTGGGGCCCGCAACTTAATACCAGCGAGATGTTCTGGATAGATATCTCAAGGTGGATAATTACTAGTAGATGCAGTTGAATTTCGGTCTACTTATTTTGGCGTACTGCCCATGCTTTTGAGCCTCTTCCTTTCTTTGTAGCATAGTTAGCATTGCGGTGCGTTTATAATCCTGTCAATTGACCATCTATAATTTTTTCACCTCGCGTAGCAGTTTTATCGTCTTTTGGGAGAGAGACATAACTAGTGAACATCCCGGGACCCCGGTCCATATTCTCATCACTGTTTACACGCTGATTTACTTTTCTAATTTTACTTTCAGTTGCTATCATTACCATTATCCCTTGTGTTTTGATCCTTTGTAAACAACAAGACCGGAGAGATTGACAACCTCTCTGAACTTCGTTGGGAGCAAAGTTATTTGTGTTTGTGTGTAGGTCCACGTCAGTTGCGCCGCTGACACCTACTTATCATCTCCAGAGTCCTACTTGAGACAAACCTCGGTATCTTCACCGAGGGAAACTTGCCGCTACACTGCATCTCACCTTCCACTTGGGGTAACCAATGAAGGGCAAGAAGCAATTATCATCTCTCGCGTATCAAACAAATTTCTGGCGTCGTTGCCGGGGACTCCGAGTGCTAAGATAGGGGAGTTTCCCACTACCTTTTACCTTTGCTTTTTAGTCTTGTTAGTTTACCTTTTAGTTTTTGTCTTTGTGTCTTATATCAAAAATCACAAAAAATATATTTATCTTGCTGTTAGTAGTGCTCCTTGTTTAGATGAACATGTTAGGACTTGGTGCTTTGCAGGAATCGGAAGTTCTCGATTTCCGTCAAAGGGATGGAGAAAATATGAAAAAGGCATGGGGCAGAATTTCTGAAACACATAATTGAATTATGCCTTGGATACCTATAAATATTGTGCTTAGAAATTTTTACCATGGTCTTTTGAAGTGGTGTAAATACTCTCTTGACATTATAGCTGAAGGAGACTTTTTAGAGTGCGATGAAGCTAGAGCTCTTGATATTTTGCATAGTCTATCTAGTTATTTTGTTTATGATCGTAGTTTTGATACTGTTATAGATAGACTTGCCACTATTGAAAAGAGGATGGATGCTCTAGACTTGAGGAAGGTAGAAGAACTTAAGTCCAACAAGAAATAAATGTTGGAGATAGATGATGATTGGGAGCCCTTTTTTAGGATTAGCATCTCTAACCAAGACTTCCTTGCTTTTTGTGATATTGGATCCATGGTTTCTACTATGCAAAAATTAGTTTATGATTCTTTGAAACTAGATATGGATAAATTGTCATCTTATCATGAACATGCTAATGGAGATATTTCAAAGGTTAAAGGAAAGGTAAAAGAAGTCCAAGTTTCATTCCTTCATAGGATTGCACCGATGGATTTCTTCATCATGGAGCCAAACCAAAGTAACATCGTGCTTGGAAGGGACTTCCTCCGAGCTATGAAAGGCTTCATTGATATTGGTAACGGGCACATACGCTTACGCGGTAAGGTGAAAGGTAAGTACCTCTTTCCTAGGAAGAAGAAGAATGAGCTTATTGAAAATCAATTTGAAGGTTTCTATGATTTCGACGATCTTGGATACCTTTGATTCTTCTTTTGCCTTATGCCTAGGTTAAAGGAGTAAAAGAAAGCGCTTGTTGGGAGGCAACCCAAGATGATTTTACTTCTGTTCTTAGTGGTCTTGATGATTGTTAATACTGTAGCAACATTATTGTATCTTTATTTTCAAGCTTTGTGCCAAGTTATAGCCTCTTATGATAAGGGAAGCAAAAGTTGTGACATGCTGTCCAGAAAACAGATTTTGTCTTCTTGACGGAAAAAATCGAAACAAATCACCAGTTCATCTTTTTGAGCTGAATTGTTTACACAACATGCTCTATACAATTTTGAAACTTTCGTATGTTCTGAGTTTTTTTATTTGAGTTGCAGAAGTGCCCCGAAAAAATTCTCTTGTACCTGTTGTTCTGGTTTTCACACATTCTGCCACATTTTGCCTCTCCTTACTTTTCCAAACCTTAAGCTTGCTTTTTCTTTGCGAAAACTTTTTGGTAATCTTGAGAAACAGTAGATCTTCAAGAATATCTTTATATCCAGTGGGGAAAAATTATTTTCTTAAGGGTACTAACCTCTCTAATCAGCTTATGATGAGTTATGTATGAAGGAAGTTTTCAAGTGTGCGAGGGAAGATGATGAAAGAAGATCCGGGAGTGTCAAGCACTCAATCTTGGGGTTGCCCCCATGCATCCCCAATAAATATTCAAGGAGACTCAAGCGTCTAAGCTTGGGGATGCCCCCGTGCATCCCATTCTCCATCAACAATCATCAGTTCGTCCTTCGTCTCACTATATTTTTATCACTTCATGCGTTATGTGCTATGCTTGGAGCGTCTCACTCTTAGGTTTTATTTTTAGTTTTCTTTAGCTTTGCTTGCTGTTCATAAAAAGTTAGACCCCAGCTTACTTTGTGTGGGAGAGAAACACGCTCCACTTAAATCTAGAATACATCATAGGATTTTTCATGCTTATCTTTTTACTGTTGTGTGTTCTTTATCTTTTCGTAGCTACTGCCATGTTTAGTTTTAGTTTCTCTTTAGCAAGAGCCTTGGATTTTGTTTAGTTTGTTGTTGGAACTCTCTTTAGTTTTCATGTTTATCTTGTTAAGATAGTTGGTTGTTGCACTGAGTTGTGTCTTGTCTTGAAAGTAGGTAATTGAGGTTGCCATTTAATTTTAGTTGTAACTTGCAATAGTTTTGAGGTATTGATGTGAGTAATGTTTGAACTTTTGGTGTCAAGAGCTCTAGCCTATTAGTGATAGGTGTCGTATTTTGGGCAATCCGTGTTTATTTTCAAAACCTACAAAACTAGTTGAGCACTCTGGCTACTAGATGGTGATACGTCCAAAACGTATCAATAATTTCTGATTGCTCCATGCTTCTTTCGTGTGATATTGCTATGATATTGATGGACTTCCATACACTTTTGATCATATTTGGACTAATCTATTAACTCAGTGCACCCCAGTGCCAGTTCCTGTTCTCTACTGTTTTTGTATTTCAGGTTTTCCATTACTTAAAGTGCTAGAAAAATTCCGGGAAAAATACAGGAAAAACCAGCGTACATGAAGCTTCGGGAAGAGCCCAAGTGGTTCCAGAGGGGAGCCAGGGGTGGCCCAGGCGGCCACCTGGCGCGGCCACCCCTAGGCCGCACCAGGGGGGCGCCTGGGGCCCATGGTCCACCTCTGGCTGCCCCCCTTCTCCTATATATCCCTCTCGTCCCGAAATCCTCGATGACAGAACCCTTTTTCGCGATCTCTCCTCTGTTCTGCAGCCGCCGCGCTTCTAAGATCGGGAGCACCAGAAGCCCTCTTCCCGGCACCCTGCCGGAGGGAGGAACCACCTCCGGGAGCTTCTCCACCACCATGGATGCTTCGCTGATGAACCTTGAGTAGTCCACCTTGGACCATGGTTCCATGATCAGTAGCTATGTGATGTTCTCCTCCCCTCTTTGTTCTTCATAGTTTAGACCTCGTGAGCTGCCCTACATGATCGAGGAACATATGTAATCTTTCTGCTGTTGCTATGCTGAGTTTGCTGGGATCTGATGGATTATGAGACTATGTTCAGAGTGTGTTTGAGTAATATATTTGATTCTCCTCTTTTATATTTATGTTCTTGAATAATTCTTGCATGTTCTCCGTTGCTGTTTATTTCTTTGGACAAGTAGTAGGTAGTGACTCCAAGAGGGAGCGTTATGCGTGATTGTGGGTTCATGCCCCTGATGACTAGCTTGAGTGACAGAAACATGAGTCTAGGGGATGTGATGTTGCCACAAGGGAGAAAACAACTGTGTTTGTACTTGTGGGTGCAAGGATTGTTTACTTTACACAAAGTTCTTTAATGCAGTTGTCTGTTACTTTGAGTTTACACTTTGGGTGGGATTCGCAACTTAATACCAGCGAGATGTTCTGGATAGATATCTCAAGGTGGATGATTAGTAGGTAGATGAAGATGGATTTCGGTCTACTTGTCTTGGCGTACCGCCCATGCTTTCGAGCCTCTTCTTTTCTTTATAGCATAGTTAGCATTGGTTTGTGCACATAATCCTGTCAATTGCCCAGCTGTAATTTGTTTACCTTGCATAGCTATTTTATCGTCTTTTGGGAGAGTGACACCACTAGTGAACATCATGGGACCCAGGTCCATATTTCCACCACTGTTTACACCCGCTATTTATTTACTGTTTTATTTCCTTTTCTGTTGGTATCACTATCATTATTATCCCGTGCGTTTGATCCTTTGTAAATAACAAGGCCGGAGGGATTGACAACCTCTATGTACTCGTTGGGAGCAAAGTTATCTGTTGTGTGTGTAGGTCCACGTCAACCGCCTAATTGTTGGCTCCGTTGTCACCTTCCTGTCGTTGTCGGAGTCCTACTGGAGACAAACCATGGTATCTTCACCGAGCGAAATTTGCTGATGTCTACATCTCAACCTTCCACTTTGGGTAACCAATGAGGGGCGAGAAGCCTTAAAATCTAATTTCTGGCGCTGTTGCCGGGGACTCCACTCTTCAAGATAGGGGAGTTGCACACTACCTTTTATCTTTGCTTTTTAGTCTTGTTAGTTTACCTTTCAGTTTTTGCTTTAGTGTCCCTTATCAAAAATCAAAAAAATAGTTACCTTGCAAGTAGTTGTCATTATGTCTGGTCCTTTTGCCTTTGGTGAAGCAGAAGTGCTCACCTTTAAACAAAGAGGTGGTGAAAGTCTGAAAGATGCCTGGTATAGAATTAATGATTCTTAAAAAAATCCACCAATAAGCAATCCACTACTATCCTGCTTAGAAACTTTTATGTTGGAATTACTTCTTGGAATAGGTTTATTCTAGATACTGCTATCAATGGGAATTTCCTAGAAGTCCCAGTTTGGGAAGCTCTTAGTATTATGGAAAATCTTGTTGGAAACCCCCCTGTTGCTAGCATTCGAGAGGACATTACCCTAGCTCACATTATTAAAAAAGTTGAAAAGATAGAGCTAGAGATGCCAAGAATTAATAATATAAGTGAATTTGATCATAAGATTCAAGGGAATTTGAATAGACTCGATAGCTCCATGCATAAAATTTTCAAAACCTTGGAGACCATCAAATCCCATGACTTGGATCCTTCTAGGATAGATAAGATTGAGGAAATCATTGAAACTCTAGGAACTACTCTCTCCTCAATCAAAACCAAATAGGTAGAAACTCCGGAAAATAAGGAACCTATGTTCGTTTACGTTCCAAAGGCTCCTCGTTTCAAAAATAATCCGTCTATTTCCAAAGGGGTTGAAACTGTGAAGACTTTGGAAGAGATACCTCTCTTTAGAATAAATGAAACTCCAATTGATCTTCCGCCTTTTGCTTTTATTCCTAGAAGTATCTTTATTAGGCCTTTATTTGAAAGTCCTCTTAAGAATGGTTGTACTATTGAAGAGCTTTTTGATGATCTTGATGATGGTTTTCTTGATAAGACTTGATGTTTTTTGCATTAAGCCTAGCTTAAAGGCATAAAAGAAAGCGCTTTCGGGAGGCAGCCCACAACGAATTTAGGATTTACTTTTACTTTTTCTTTTGTTTTTAGTGGTCTTGATGATTGTTACTACTGTAGCAACATCATTGTTTCTTTACTTTTTAAGCTTTGTGCCATTTATAGCCTCATATGACAAGGGAAGTGAAAGTTGTGACATGCTGTCCAGAAAACAGATTCTGTCCTCTTGACGGGAAAAATCATTGGAAATTCCCAGTTCATATTTTTGAGATGAATTTTTTACACAACGTGCTCTATACAATCACGGAACTTTCGTATGTTCTCAATTTTTTTGATTTGAGTTGCAGAAGTACCCCTAAAAAATTATTTACTACCTGCTGGTCTGTTTTTCACAGATTCTGTCCTGTTTTGCCTTTTCTTCGTTTTGCAAACCTTGAGCTTGTTTTTTCTGTGCAAAAACTTTTTGGCGATCTTGAGAAACAGTATCTCTACAAGAATATCATTATTTCCAGTAGAGGAAAATTATTTTATTGTGGGTAATAACCTCGCTAATCAGATTATGACGAGTTATGTATGAAGGGAGTTTTCAAGTGTGCGAGGGAAGATGATAAAAGAAGATTCAGGAGGGTCAAACGCTCAAGCTTGGGGATGTCCCCGTGCACCCCCAAGAAATATTCAAGAAGACCCAAGCAGCTAAGCTTGGGGATGCCCCCATGCATCCCCTTCTCCATCAACAATTATCAGTTTGTCTTTCGTTCCAATATATTTTTATCACTTCATACGTTATGTGCTATGCTTGGAGCGTGTTGCTCTTTATTTACTTTTTAGTTTTCTTTAGCTTTGCTTGCTGTTCATAACAAGTTAGAACCCAGTTTTGTTTGTGTAGGAGAGAAACACGCTCCACTTCACCCGAGAACACAAAATAGGATTTTCATGCTTATCTTTGTTGTGTGTGTTCTTTATCTTTTTCGTAGCTGCTGTCATATTTAGCTCTTAGTTTTCATGCTTATATTTTTAAGAGATTTTGTTTCGTTCGTTGCTGGAACTCTCATGCGTTTTCATGTTTATCTTGTTTAGAGAGTGTGCCTGTTGCACTGAGTTGTGTGTCTTGACATGAAGTAGGTAATTGAGGTTGCTATTCAATTGTAGTAGTAACTTGCAATAGTTTTGAGGTATTGCCATGAGTAATGTTTGAACTTTTGGTGTCAAGAGCTTTAGCCTATTAGTGATAGATGTCGTATTTTGGGCAATCCGTGTTTATTTTCGAAAAACCTACAAAATTAGTTGAGAATTTAGCTACTAGATGGATCACTAATCTTTGGAGGGATCGAATATTAGAGTACACTCACGTACCATGAGTTGAGGATGCGCAAGGATAACCAAACCCCCATACACTCCTCCTCTGGGTACTTGTCTCTTTGTGAACCTCCTAATTATATTGAGAGTTACCGATAATAAGTGCATGAGTTCTTCGAACTAATGTGAGTATTCGAAAGTTGACACTTCCACCTAGCCATATTTTTCTAGCCTTTTCGGCACCGTGCATTGCCCTTTCTCACCTCGAGAGTTGGCGCATACTTCACCGGTGCATCCAAACCCTTGGCACGATACACTCTGTCATCATAAGCCTCATTATAGCCTTCCTCAAAACAGCCACCATACCTACCTATCAAGGCATTTGCATAGCCTTTCCGAGATACATTGCCATGCAACATCCACCTTCTCATGACTTGATCTTCATGTCATACATGCTTTTGCTTGATCGATGAGCCGCATGCTAGTTGGGCCTTGCCCTAATCATTGCTACATGACGCGCTAGTATCATTGCATATCCGGCTACACTGGCAAAGGCATACATTTGCATACTTCATGATAGTTTCATTTTCTTTATGTTGAGTACTTTTGTAATGTGTGAAAGATCTTCTATACTTCTTGTAATATATAGAGTGTTGCCCCTAAAGTGAGGAAAAGATCCCAAAGAGGACAAAATCAAAAGATCCCAAAGAGGACAAATGAGAGTTAAATAGAAAGAGCCATTGAGGCCACCAAAAAAATACAAAAAATAGAAAAAAGAGAAAAATAAATAAAAAGAGAGAAGGGGGCACACTACTATTCCTTTTGAGAGATCCACACTCCTACTCCATCTTATATCTTGTACTCCATAGAGATTATCATTCATGCATATAGCTATGTGGGGACCTTCACACTATAGAACTTGGCTTGTATATTTCAATGATGAGCCTCCTCAAATGAGCTCTAGGTCTTCTTGAGAAAGCAAGTTGGATGCACCCCCACTAGTTCCATTAGAGAGCTTACCTTAGCTCATATGTGCATCCGTTGCATGGCAATCCCTACTCCTCACATCATATCTATCATTTGTCTTTCTCTCGCCTATGATTGTCCTCACTGATGTGAGCCTTTCACACCCTTTTTGTCTTCCTCCCCCATCATTTTTCTCTCTTTGCCATCCTAAGTGTCAACTTTCTTGCCTACGCTCATCCATTGCATGAGTGCTCAAAATATCGAAAGGGAGTGGATCATTTTGACTTGTACCTAGCTAGTGGTCTAGAGATGAGTCAAGATAAGATTCCAAAGAAGACCAAGTGTGAAACTTTACTGGATTAAGTTCTCAACAATAAAAACTATGTTTTACTCTCTCGTATATCCCTATCCCCTTTCTCGCACGCAAACACCATTTGGAGACATTCGAGTCACGGACAGAGAGAGATCTTGCACCTTTATGTTCTGATGTTGCTTGTTTCAATGCTAATATAGACTCTTGCCTGTTATGACTTGAATTGAATTACATGCCTTGAATTATTTACTTAAAAGTTCTTATATGGTTAGTAGCATGTCACCACAGAAATTATGCTTGTTATCATTTACCTACTCGAGGATGAGCAGGAATTAAGCTTGGGAATGTTGATACGTCCAAAACGTATCTATAATTTCTGCTTGCTCCATGCTTCTTATTTGTGATATTGCTATGATATTGATGCACTTCCATACACTTTTGATCATATTTGGACTAACCTATTAACTCAGTGCACCCCAGTGCCAGTTCCTGTTTTCTGCTGTTTTGTATTTCAGGTTTTCCCATTACTTAAAGTGCCAGAAAAATTCCGGGAAAAATATAGGAAAAATCAGCGTACAGGAAGCTTCGAGAAGAGCCCAAGTGGGGCCAGAGGGGAGCCAGGGGTGGCCCAGGCGGACACCTGGCGCGGCCACACCCTAGGCCGCGCCAGGGGGGCGTCTGGACCCCCTTGTGCACCTCTGGCTACCCCCCCTTCGCCTATATATCCCTCCCGTCCCGAAACCCTCGAGGACAGAACCCTTTTTATTGATCTCTCCTCTGTACCGCCGCCTCCGCGCTTCCAAGATCGGGAGCACCAGAAGCCCTCTTCCCGGCACCCTGCCGGAGGGAGGAACCATCCCCGGGAGCTTCTCCACCACCATGGATGCTTCCCGGATGAACCGTGAGTAGTCCACCTTGGACCATGGGTCCATGATCAGTAGTTATGTGATGTTCTCCTCCCCTCTTTTTTCTTCATGGTTTAGACCTCGTGAGCTGCCCTACATGATCGAGGCACATATGTAATCTTTCTGCTGTTGCTATGCTGAGTTTGCTGGAATCTGATGGATTATGAGACTATGTTCAGATTGTGTTTGAGTAATATATTTGATTCTCCTCTTTTATATTTATGTTTTTAAGTAATTCTTGCATGTTCTTCGTTGCTGTTTATTGCTTTGGCCAAGTAGTAGGTAGTGACTCCAAGAGGGAGCATTATGCAAGATTGTGGGTTCATGCCTCCTGATGACTAGCTTGCGTGACAGAAACATGAGTCTAGGGGATGTGTTGTTGCCACAAGGGAGAAAACAACTTTCTTGTACTTGCGGGTGCAAGGATTGTTTACTTTACGCAAAGTTTTTTAATGCAGTTGTCTGTTGCTTTGAGTTTACACTTTGGGTGGGATTCACAACTTAATACCAGCGAGTTGTTCTGGATAGATATCTCAAGGTGGATGATTTGTAGGTAGATGCAGATGGATTTCAGTCTACTTGTCTTGGCGTACCGCCCATGCTTTTGAGCCTCTTCCTTTCTTTATAGCATAGTTAGCATTGGTTTGCGCACATAATCCTGTCAATTTCCCAACTGTAATTTGTTTACCTCGCATGGCTATTTTATCATCTTTTGGGAGAGAGACATCACTAGTGAACATCATGGGACCCCGGTCCATATTTTCACCAATGTTTACACCCGCTATTAATTTACTATTTTATTTCCTTTTCTGTTGCTATCACTATCATTATTATCCCGTGCGTTTGATCCTTTGTAAACAACAAGGCCGGAGGGATTGACAACCTCTCTTTACTCGTTTGGAGAAAAGTTATATGTTGTGTGTGCAGGTCCACGTCAACCGCCTAATTGCTGGCGCCGTTGTCACCTTCCTGTCGTTGTCGGAGTCCTACTGGAGACAAACCTTGGTATCTTCACCGAGGGAAATTTGCCGCTGTCTACATCTCAACCTTCCACTTTGGGTAACCAATGAGGGGCGAGAAGCCATCAGATGGATCACTAATATTTGGAGGGATCGTATATTAGAGTACACTCACGTACCATGAGTCGAGGATGCGCAAGGATAACTAAACCCCCATACACTCCTCCTCGGGGTACTTGTCTCTTTGTGAAGCTCCATATTAGAGTTACCGATAATAACTGCATGAGTTCTTCGGACTAATGTAAGTATTGAAAGTTGACACTTCCACCTCATATTTGCTAGCCTCTTCCGTACCGTGCATTGCCCTCTTCTCACTCTGAGAGTTAGTGCCCACCTTTGCCAGTACATCCAAACCCTTGGCATGATACGCTTGATGTCTACACATGCTTCTATTCTTGTAGACTATGTTGGGCCTCCAAGCGCAGAGGTTTGTAGGACAGCAGAAATTTCCCTCAAGTGGATGACCTAAGGTTTATCGAACTCAGGGAAGTAGAGGTTGAAGATGGTCTCTCTCAAGAAACCCTACAATTAAGATAGAAGAAGTCTCTTGTGTCCCCAGCACACCTAATAAAACTAGGAGTTGTATAGGTGCACTAGTTCAGCGAAGAGATGGTAAAATATGGGTGATAGGTGTGGCAAAACGAAGTAATATAAATCTGTAATAAAAAGTGCAGCAAGGAAACAAGTGGTAAATGTGAGCACAAACGGTATTGCAATGGAGGAAACAAGGCCTAGGCTTTATACTTTCACTAGTGGAAACTCCCAACAATATTAACATAGTCTAATCACATGATATTTCCCATAAAACATGCAATGGAGACGCACTCGGAGGTCATTCCTTTGTGGTCGAGAGAGGACGAGAATTATGTAGGGCTACAAAAGCACACCTCAAAGTTCGTAGTTCTCAATCTATGGATTTCCCAATGTCACCGTGGCCATCCAAAGAGAGTACCTCAATCACCACAACATATCTCAAGGATAGTCAAAGACAAGCACCAAGAGACTCTCAATCTTCAATCAACACACTAAAGAGGAAATCACTCATGAAAATATTCTTCTAACCCATGTCCAATACACCGCTGTCACCATGGTCTCGGGGATTATACTAGATAAGATCAAGTGAGTACATCAATCCAATACATAGAGAAAGGGGAAATATCATGGGATCATCCTAGATTAACATAGCCTATGATCACAACGAAGATCACATCATGGGAGAGAGAATTGACTACATAGCTACTGGTAGAAACCTTAGCCCCGAGGGGAACTACTCACACATGGACATGGTGAGAGAGAGATAGTTTTTGATGGAGAGGTGCAGCCCGGAGGAGATTAAGGAGACGGCGACGGCCACGACCCTTGGCGGCAGCGGCCCTGATGGTACGAATTAACGCCCAGTCGTTGTTACCCAAAGTGGAAGGTTGAGATGTAGATAGCGGCAATTTCCCTTAGCAAAGATGCTAAGGTAGAATGTCGAACCAATAGGACTCCAACAGATACAAGAAGGTGGTGAAGTGAACAATGGCGATGTTCACAACTCAAGGTTGCTTACTTCACCTAGACCTGCACACACAACAAATAACTTTGCTTCCCAACGAGTACAGAGGAGTTGTCAATTCCTCCGGCCTTGTTGTTTACAAAGGATAAAATGCATGGGATAATAATGATTGTGATAGCAACGGAAAATTAAATAAAGCAGTAAATTGATAGCGGGTGTAAACAATATTGGAAATATGGACCGGGGTCCTATGATGTTCACTAGTGATGTCTCTCTCCCAAAAGACGATAAAATAGCCATGCGAGGTAAACAAATTACACCTGGGCAATTGACAAGATTATGTGCGCAAACCAATGCTAATTATGCTGTAAAGAAAGGAAGAGGCTCAAAAGCATGGGCGGTACGCCAAGACAAGTATACCGAAATCCATCTGCATCTAATACTAATCATCCACCTTGAGATATCTATCCAGAACATCTCGCTGGTATTAAGTTGCGAATCCCACCCAAAGTGTAAACTCAAAGCAACGGACAATTGCATTAAAGAACTTTGCGTAAAATAAACAATCCTTGCACCCGCAAGTACAAGAACCGTTGTTTTCCCCCTTGTGGCAACAACACACCCCCTAGACTCATGTTTCTGTCACTCAAGCTAGTCATCGGGGGGCATGAACCCACAATCAAGCATAACGCTCCCTCTTGGAGTCACTACCTACTACTTGGCCAAAGCAATAAACAGAAATGGAGAACATGCAAGAATTACTCTAGAACATAAATATAAAAGAGGAGAATCAAATATATTACTCAAACACAATCTCAACATAATCTCATAATCCATCGGATCCCAGCAAACTCAGCATAACAACAGCAGAAATATTACATATGTGCCTCGATCATGTAGGGCAGCTCACGAGGTCTAATCCATTAAGAACAAAGAGGTGAGGAGAACATCACATAGCTACTGATCATAGACCCATGGTCCAAATCGGACTACTCACGGTTCATCCGGGAGGCATCCATGGTGGTGGAGAAGCTCCCTGAGGTGGTTCCTCCCTCTGGCAGGGTGCCGGGAAGAGGTCTTCTGGTGCTCCCGATCTTGGAAGCGCGGCAGTGGTGGAACAGGGGAGAGATCGCGAAAAAGGGTTCCCGTTACGGGGGTTTCTCGTCACGAGGAATAAATAGGCGAAGGGGGCTGCCAGGGGGGCCACCAGGGGTCCAGGCGGCCCCCTGGCACGGACCCACCCTAGGGCGCGCCTGGAGGGCGCCTGGGGCCCTTGTGGGTCCCCTCTGCCCCCTCCCCCTCGGTGATTCCCGAAGCTTCTTCTATGCTGATTTTTTATTAGATTTTCCCAAATTTTTGGAGCAATTTTAATATAGGGGAAACCTGAAATAGAAAAACAACAGAAAACAGGACCTGGCACTGGGGTGCACTGAGTTAATAGGTTAGTCCAAATATGATCAAAAGTGTATGGAAGTTCATCAATATCATAGCAATATCACACAAAAGAGGCATGGAGCAAGCAGAAATTATAGATACGTTTTGGACGTATCAACATCCCCAAGCTTAATTCCTGTTCGTCCTCGAGTAGGTAAATGATAAAAGCATAATTTCTGTGGTGACATGCTAACAACCATAAAAGAAATTTTAAGTAAAGCAATCAAGGCATGTAATTCAATTCAAGTCATAACAGGCAAGAGTCTATATTTAGTATTGAAACAAGCAACATAAGAACATAAAGGTGCAAGAGCTATCGCTGTCCGTGACTCGAATGTCTCCAAATGGTGTTTGCGTGCAAGAAAGGGGATAGGGATATACGAGAAAAAATGTATTTTTGTGTTGAGAAATCAATCTACTAAAGTTTCACACTTGGTCTTCTTTGGAATCTTATCTTGACTCATCCCCAGAACACTAGCCAGGTACAAGTCAAAATGATCTACTCCTTTTCGACATTTTGAGCACTCATTCAATGGATGAGCGTAAGCAAGAAAGTTGGCACTTAGGATGGCAAAGAGAGAATATGGTGGAGGAGGAAGACAAAAATGTGTGAAAGGCTCACATCAATGAGGACAATCATAGGCGAGAGAAAGCCAAATGATAGATATGATGTGAGGAGTAGGGATTGCCATGCAACTGATGCACATATGAGCTAAGGTAAGCTCTCCAATGGAACTAGTGGGGGTGCATCCAACTTTCTTGCTGAAGAAGACCTAGAGATCTTTTGAGGAGGCTCATCATTGGAATATACAAGCCAAGTTCTATAGTGTGAAGGTCCCCACATAGCTATATGCATAAATGATAATCTCTATGGAGTACAAGATATAAGAGGGAGTACTAGTGTGGATCTCTCAAAAGGAATAGTAGTGTGCCCCCTTCTCTCTTTTTATTTATTTTTCTCTTTTTTCTATTTTTTGTATTTTTTGGTGGCCACAATGCCTCTTTCTATTTCTCTCAGTTGTCCACTTTGGGATCTTTTAATTTGTCCTCTTTTAATTTGTCCTCTTTGGGTTCTTTTAATTTGTACACTTTGGGATCTTTTACTCATTTTAGGGGCAACACTCTATATTTACAAGAAGTATAGAAGGTCTTTCACACTTTACAAAGTACTGAAATCATAAAGTAGATGTAACTATCATGATGTATGCAAATGTATGCCTCTGCCAGTGTAGCAGGATATGAAATGATACTAGCGCGTCATGTAGCAATGATTAGGGCAAGGCCCAACTAGCATGCGGCTCATCGATCAAGCAAGTAGCATGTATGACATGAAGATCAAGTCATGAGAAGATGGATGTTGCATGGCAATATATCTCGGAAAGGCTATGGAAATGCCTTGGTAGGTAGGTATGGTGGCTGTTTTGAGGAAGGATATAAGGAGGTTTATGATGACAGAGCGTATCATGAGAAGGGTTTGGATGTACCGGCAAAGGTGGACGCCAACTCTCGGAGCGAGTAGAAAGCAATGCACGGCACAGGAGAGGCTAGAAAAATATGGGAAGGTGGAAGTGTCAACTTTCGAATACTCACATTAGTCTGAAGAACTCATGCACTTATTATCGGTAACTCTCAATCTAATAAGGAGGTGTCACAAAGAGACAAGTACCCCGAGGAGGAGTGTATGGGGGTTTGGTTATCCTTGCGCATCCTCGACTCATGGTACATGAGTGTACTCTAATATTCGACCCCTCAGAAGAGTAGTGATCCATCTAGTAGCTAAAGTTCTCAACAAATTTGTAAGTTTTGAAAATAAACACGGATTTCCCAAAATACGACATCTATCACTAATAGGCTAAAGCTCTTGACACCAAAAGTCCGAACATTGCTCAAAACAATACCTCAAAACTATTGCAAGTTACTACTACAAAAGAATAGCAACCTCAATTACCTACTCCAAGTCAAGACACAAAACTCAGTGCAACTGGCAAACTCTCTAAACAAGATAAACATGAAAACTCAAGAGAGTTCGAGCAACAAACTAAACAAAGGCTCTTTGAAAAGAGCAACATGAAAGTTAAGAGCTAAACATGACATCAGCTATGAAAAAGATAAAGAACACACACAGCAAAGATAAGCATGAAAAATCCTATGTTGTGTTCTAGATTTTGAAAGTGGAGCGTGTTTCTCTCCCACATAAAGAAAGCTGGGTTATAACTTGTTATGAACAGCAAGAAAAGCTAAATAAAACTAAAGATAAAACCTAAGAGCAAGACGCTCCAAGCATAGCACATAACGCATGAAGTGATAAAAATATAGTGAAACGAGAGACGAACTGATAATTGTTGATGGAGAAGGGGATGCACGGGGGCATCCCCAAGCTTAGACGCTTGAGTCTCCTTGAATATTTCTTGGGGATGCATGGGGGCATCCCCAAGCTTTAGCGCTTGACACTCCTGAATCTTCTTTCATCATCTTCCCTCGCACACTTGAAAACTCCCTTCATACATAACTCATCATAATCGGATTAGCGAGGTTAGTACCCATAATAAAATAATTCTTCTCTACTGGAAATAAAGATATTCTTGAAGGGCTTCTGTTTCTCAAGATTGCCAAATAGTTTTTGCAAAGGAAAAGCGAGCTTAAGGTTTGCAAAACGAAGAAAAGGCAAAACAGGACAGAATCTGTGAAAATCAGACCAGTAGGTAGTAAAGAATTTTTTAGGGATACTTCTGCAACTCAAATAAAAAAAACTCAGGACATACAAAAGTTTCGTAATTGTATAGAGCACGCTATGTAAAAATTTCAGCTCAAAAAGATGAACTGGGATTTTTCTGTGATTTTTCTAGTCACGAGGACAGAATCTGTTTTCTGGACAACATGTCACAACTTTCACTTCCCTTGTCATATGAGGCTATAAATGGCACAAAGCTTGAAAAGTAAAGATACAATGAAGTTGATACAGTAGTAAGAATCATCAAGACCACTAAAAAAAGAAGAAAAACAAAAAGGAAATCCTAAATTCATTGGGGGCTGCCTCCCGAAAGCGCTTCTTTAAAGCCATTAGCTAGGCTTAATGCAAATAGATCAAGTCTTTTCAAGAAAATAACTAGCCCGTGTGATGGACTCAAAAGGCAACTTAATCTTTTTCCTAGGGAAGTGTTCCATCCCTTTCTTGAGAGGGAATTGGATTTTTATAATCCCTTCTTTCATATCAATAACAGCACCCACGGTGCGAAGAAAAGGACTGTGACGCCCCCAAAATCAGACCGTGTACAGTAATCATACACGCAAGGTACACGATCGAGATCAGGGACTCACGGTGAGATATCACAACACAACTCTACAAATAAAATAACACAAGCTGTATAATACAAGCCAGGGGCCACGAGGGCTCGAATATAACAGCTCAAGAGCACAAAGTCAGCGGAAGCCATAGTATCTGAGTACAGACACAAGGTTCACATGATTTGCCTTAAGAAAGCTAGCACAAAAACAACAACGATCGAAAAGGCGAGGCCTCCTGCCTGGGAACCTCCAAACTACTCCTGACCGAGAGGGAAACTCCACGATCAAGCAAGCACCGGGGATCTTCGGCTCCTGGGCTCCAACGTCGACTGCAGCGGCCGATCAGGCAAAACAAAAAGGGGGAAATAAATCAAGGGTGAGTATCTAGCATACCCGCAAGTCTTACGTCCGCTATTAAGCATTTATGCATTTGTATCAAACGGAAAGGGGAGGCTATATATAGTGGACTGAAGGTAGAAAGTCAGAATAAGGATGAGAAGCTAGTACTATCGAAGACTAGCATCTTCCGACGAGTCTTGCAGGATGAGAAGAGAATAGACAACAGTTCAATAGCATGAATGTAATAACAATGCAGCAGAAGTTGCTGCAGCATTGTATAATAGTAAGTTGTAATTATCAATAATTATCAATGCCTCCGAGATCCCCTCCCCGACTTCCCTGCGAGGAAGAGAAACTGGAACCAACAGTTTAATAGTAGTAGTTCATAGTAGTAGGCTCTGGCTTCAGCATAAAGTGTCCTGTTACCGTGGACACGGCTATTCGAATAGATCAAAATCCCTATAGGGGTGCACTACTGTTCAGCCTGCACGCTCGGATCTCCAGGGTGTCCTACACCTTGTTAGGGAATGCCCCACTGAGGCTATCCGACACGTCGAGGCCCATCCTACGACTCATCAGAGATGTCACCGCCGGTCTACAGTCCTAAGCGCAAGGGGGTCTTGGACCGTCGCCCCTCGCCCTCCGGGTCATTGTGTACAGGGTGAATTCCACGCAACTCCTCTGGGATGCGGATCCGACTGTGCCACAATGATGAAATGGACGTCTTTCAGAGCTTTCGAACAAGACCACAACGCGGAGGGCCCACACCATTGTCCCACGTGAAGGTAGTGCGTACAAGCCTTTGCGGCCTCTCAAGTCATCCACCTGAACCGGTAAGCATTTTATTATTATCTGTCGGGACAACCGTTATCGTTGCCCCTTATCTGGGTGAGTCGCGGAAAATGACAGCAGCCAGGACCACCAGTAACATTGGTGCCTGCCCTGACGTACCACCAACTCGTGCGGTTACCAACAAGGTGAACCGTCTCCTTACCTTGTCTCGCGTTTGCTCCGAAGAGCTCGACTTTCGTACAACAGGATATCTGTCGGCCACGAACAGTACCAGGCCCGCCGCACACCGGTGGAATACACCTGACCTGTCGTTCCGCTAAGATACCTTTCACGGGCACCGTTGGGTCACCCGACCTCTTACCTATAAGGACACCAGTTTATTTGAGTGCCTACCATCAAGTGAAACTAGAAGGAATCACCCTTGACGGTACACTTGAAGAGGTTCGACGGAGACATCAGCGGAATGAACTAAAGAGGAATATTCTCGTATCACCACGGTGGTGTCGAGACACCAGCGGAAAGAACTAAAGATGAATACCCTCGTATCATCCCAGTGATGCTAGGCTACCGAGCCGACGAGAGTGAAATACGAGTCCGTCCACGCGTAAGTCAAACTCGAAGCGACTCGGTAGAGTCTCGCCGTTGTAGGTTCCCTAGGGCGTCTGCATTGATCTATACCTGTTGTAGTTATAATATTTGTAATCCGCTTTCACTCACCAGAGTGATCACGGCCCGCTATTCTAAACCTAGCTAACAATGCACAGGGTTTACTGCTGAATATTATAAATATATTTATAAGTCAGCATAGGATATAGGAAGGTACACCAAGGGGCGACAAAAATAAGCTATGCAATAGAATAGGATTGTAATGTAGCAGAAGCAGTAACAATGCCTAGTGCAAGAAATGTACGGAAAGATAGGCGATATCCGGGGATGGAAAATGGCTCTGCTTGCCTGGAAGCTCGACGGTAGAGGTACGGTCGTTGACGTAGTAGTCGTACTCGGCAACGGGGCCATCGGCGGCAGTGTCGAGGTCTACCGGAGAATAAGGGGGGAGAAACAATAAATACACAACAATAATAATAACACAAATAAAAGACATGGCAGGAGCATGGTTAACGGTGTTCTATCGCAGTGCAAATAAAAGAATTTCCAGAAAATGATTAAAATGATTAAATAAAGTATTTTGATCCGACTTACGAATTAAAAGATATTGCTTTTTAAAGATTTAATCATTTTAATCATTTTCTGGAAATTCTTTATTATTATTAATTCAACATTATCTACAATAGTGATGTTGACTAGTCAAACTGACACAGAGGGCCCACCTGTCAGTGACTCAGAGTTAATATATTTAAATAAAACATTTCTCATAATTAAAAAGGCTAGGGCCTACTTGTCATAGACATGGATTTTGGAACCCACTGAATCTTTGCTAAGTCTGGGATTCTTGTTTCTAAATCAACACTTAGCTGTTTTCGAGAGGCTACGGTTCAGTGTTCTGGTCATCCGTCGAGTTAGTGCCCTATATCAAATCGAACAATTTTCTGTGATCTCGAATCTGGTATGGAAGGCAAATTTATCAGAGTTCATTTACTTGATCAACGTTTTGCTTAAAAAGGTTCACTTGTTGTAATTCCAGAAATTGTTATAATTTTACTAACTTTGTGCGACCATTGCCATTGATCTATAACTCCTATGGAGATGCATTCTACATGTGTTTTTCACTACATAATGGGCACTTTCATGCCAACCCTTCTGCGAAGCATGACAAGATCAGTAGAAGGTCTAACTCTTGCTCAAAATTAGCAATGGTGACATAGCTACTTTTCTGTTAATATAAATCTGCCTTTTGATATTTTTATAGCATTTAATCTACACATCAAATAGAGTTGGTCCAATGGATCAAAATGAAGTTGGTTATGTCCGTAATCCATTCATAGAATTTTTATTTAACTTAAAACATGTTTGGATACACATTTGTTGTTGTTTAGTGGCATGAAATGGAGGGTTCAACAACTGCAAAAGTTAACTGTAGTTTCAGAGATTCAGTAGCAGCAGTGCTGAAGGCAGTAGATGCACATCAGTGAGCATCAGCTTCAGCAAAGCAGCAACAAGGCAGCAGCTGCACTAGCAGCAAGCTGTAGCAGCCAGGCATGGCATCAAGTGTATTAGCTAGCACTTCGTGAATGAGTTCTCAAGTGATCTACATCGCTGCATATATATATTGGCATCACTCCTAGTTACCTTTTTAGAGATGATAAACTCCTACTTCATATTATTGTTTTGTTAGTTAGCATCACAGACTAATCTGAACATGTGTGTAAGGCCCGATATGCGGTACTGTTCCAGATCTAGAGGTTTCCATCCAGATCCGGGGACGAAGCACATATCGGTCCCACCGTGACATATGAAAAAGTCATATGCCCCGGATTTCCAACATGATATCACAACATTACAGATACAAGGATACAACATCTCATACAGTCGGCATACAACTGCCTTAATACAATACATCAGCGGAAGGTACATGTCTGGGTACAGACTACAATCAAATGCCTACCGGCAAAGAGAAAAACATCGATCCCCATAACCACACGGGTCCAGGCCCTCCGCCTAACTAGTCGTCATCAAGCCTCCATGCGAAACGTCGACCACCATACCTTTTGTCGATCAAGAACCCTCAAAAGAGTTTAGGGGTAGTATCATGAGTACGGAAGTACTCAACATCCAACTATAGTGGTCATCTGACCCAGCAAGGACTTCATCACTCGTCATTCTAAGACAACTAGTAGTTTACGGTAAGGAAGGGGTAAGTGGTGAGGTTGCTGCCGCACTAGCATTTATGAAGTGGCTAACGATCTAGAGAGTGAGATAAGAAGCCAAGCATTCGATGAGGAATCGCCTCCAACAAGTCTTGCTATCAACTACTTACGCAAGCATAACACCTATCCTGTCCTTGTCCTCCTCTTCGCATCCCGACGAAGAAGAAGCACTCAAGGCACACACACACGTTGATCAAGTTATATTAAGATTATCTCAGTTGTTGTTGTCTATGAACAAGAGTAGGTCTCAAGTCGTCCATAACCGTGGACACGGCTTCTCAAAAAGATTTAACCCTGCAGGGGTGTACCAACTGCCCATTACGAGGCTCCGCACGCACGCCCATTTCTCTTAGTTGCTACCCATCACAGGCAACCATTTTATGATTTAGTTCCAAGAGATCTGAAACGACATGTCCCTCTAGCTAACAACGAACAAATCCGGGTGGCCCCCGATGAGTCGACACCCAACTCAAAAGCCGGCCGCGCTCTCGAATCGACCTCTACCGTCTAGATGAGGTCGGGTTAGTAGCCCAAACAGATGTGGACAACCCCCTAGCTCCCTTGGGTGGACAAACTAGAGAAACCATGTCTCCGCTGGCCCGGGTTGTTTGAAAACTACTGGCGGCCGACCAGCACACACACGGTTTTAAATGGTAAATCAGCTTGGGCCACCACTAGAAATGTTTGAAGCTAGGTAGGTAAGAAAAGGGACCCCATAAAATCCCACACGCGGTTAGGCACGCTCAGTCTTAAAACCAATACCCGAAACTCGGATCCTAGGTGACTCGAATGGAACAAAGCGTCGGGGCGGGATAGCCTAGACCTTCCATCCTTCGTCGAATATAGTCAACATTATAATAATCATATCATCATCAACAATATAATAAAAATGTGATATCCCAAACCAAGGAGTAACAGGGTAACATGGTAGCATCCTAAGCATGCATACTAAGCAGGGGCTGAGCAACGAGCAATAGTAACATAGCAGTACAAGGTTTGCTGGGAGGGGACATGGCTGTATCGGTTTGAAAGAGGTTGTAAACATGTGGTAGGATCAAACATCGAACCTATCCTAGACTAGCATGCAAACCGCTGGTTGAAATAGAATGGATCATAAGTAATGCATAGAACTTGCCTGTTGATAAGTCGGGTTCCGAAGGTGTAGTTGATCGCCAGCTCGCATCGTCTCCGAGAGGTACCCGCGGAAGCACACAAGAGGTAAACACTGGAAATCAATCAACGAGCAAGCATCTATTACTACGAGGCAAACACGAGCAAGCATCAACAAGAAGGCAACACGAGACAAAGCACAGCATAGCACCTACCGTCGAGAGCGGTTACTAACAGGTTAAGTGGAGTACTCATCACACACGACGATACCGCACATTTACGGTGGTTCAAGTTGTTTAGCTACAGGTGATCAACAAATTTGTTAACATGGCAAAGAACAGAAGCATGGCATATCACACAAACATGGCAAGAGGTGAAGCATAAAGAAACTACCTAAGCTAGTCAATTTAAGTGGCGTGAAATCCTAGACATGGCAAACTATTGCGGACCCCACGATAAAAATGAAATTTGGTACTGTTCTGCCCTAAACATAATTTTATTATTTTTATTAGCAAGCAAGAACAGCATAAACACAATCTACATGCAATTCTAGTCAAGTTACATACAAAAACATTTTAATCAGAGCAACGGTTAAAAAGTTATTGCAGTTATAGTTTACAGTGGCAAGCAGTTGTAATTAGCAGGTAAAAAACAAGTAGACAAGTGCAAACATGGCAACAAACAACATTTTATTAAACTACACGAAAAACTAAGCAACTTTCATATTTAAAGCGTCGCGATCGGAGCTACCGGTGAAAAGATACGCGCATCGTAAAAAAATAACACAATCTGCCAATTATAATAAAAAACTAGCAGAAAAAAACTAAACGGGCCGAATCTAGTGTTACTGGGTGTAACAGCCCAGATTTCACAAAAATTTAAAAATTTTCTTTTCAGTGTGAATTGTTTGATTGTCTGATTTGTATGCGGTGTTTGCATCCCCGATTTATCGATCGGCGATTATTTTTCCCCCTCTTATCTTGTATCGGACGGAGACCGACCCTTACCACCCTGACACTCGACCTTTGCGGCACCGGGTTCCGCCCGATCACCGTCGCGAAAACCACACGAGACCAACCGCAGCCAACGGAACGAAAAACCCCATTTAATAATTAAACGGGTTATTTTGATAGTGCGCCGGAAAGTATTCTCGGAACGGTTCCAGCGCGAGGTGAACGCCGCCGGTTCGACGCGCTGATCACGTAGTTCGAAGTTTTACCCGAATCGGAGGTCCTGCGGACCCCCGGCGGTCAGAAACGTGAACACCGCGCGCGCGAGAGCAAAACCAGGGATGTTTTGGCAAACTGCCAGCCACCTGGGCTATTTAAAGACCACCACACTCCCACCTCCTTCTAGGGTTTCCCTAGCCACAAAATTGCAGCCACCCCCTCCACTTTGCCCAGTTTTGCCTCCCAGATCCCCAAATCCTGAAACCCTAGCCTCCAGATCTGGATCAGATGATCTCAGCCGTTCGATTTTGATCTGACGAACCACTATGCGCCATGTAGCCCCCTTCTCCCTCCTCTCTCCTCTCCACCGCGCCGTCCCCATGGAGGCAAGGTCACCGCCGACAGCCGCCGTGCGCCGCCTCGATGAGGCCTCCCGCCGCCTCCTCGCTCTCCTCCGCCGCCTCACCTCTTCCCCCTCCCCTCCTTTGCTGCAGGTGCCACGCCGGAGTGCTGCCAGGCTGGCCGCCGCCGCGCCATGGCCGTGGACACCCCGAGCGGGAGCTCGCGGCGCCGCCCGAAGCCAGCGAGATCCGCCCGCCTGCGCACCTCCCCGTCCGGATCCGGCTAGAGGCCGACCGGATCCGCCCTGGCCATGCCTCCTTGCTCCGACGCGCAGCCGCGCCAGCGAGCCGCCGTCGGCAATGGCCGTCGAACCACTGCCCGACGCGATCCCGGTGGGGATCGGTCAACTCCTCGGGTGGGCCAGCCCATCGCGCTCCGAGGCGGCCCAGAGCGCGGCCCAGTGGCCACGTGGCCCAGAGCAGCCAGGCCGGCCTCTCCTCCCCTCTCCACTGTGAATTGGGCCGAGACCGTAGGGTGAGGTGTTGGATATATGCTCTAGAGGCAAATAATATATGATTATTCCAATATATCTAAGCAAGTTCATAACCAGTTTCATACCGTGCTAGAACTGTGTCAGTGAAACAATGATGCAGGTGTGGTATAGAAACCCCCAGAGTTCCTAGTTAGCCTCTACATCGATAACTAGTTCATGGTCAACATGATGATCGTGGTTTCGCGATCATGGACAATTAAGTCTCTTGACTATGAGGTCACCTCACTGGTTAAGTGACATGGTGAACATTACCCAAAGTAAGCATTACAGCATGATCAAATCTTATGAAGGTTCAGTGTTGTAATTACAGAACGTGGTAGACCGTTCCTTTGACTGTGAGTACGTGCATAATCACTATCTTCCCAGATGCTTTGACTTACATCCCACCACCTGACTGAAATATGCGGGTCATAACGGTTGTATCTTAGGTATTCCGTGGAGATATGTTGAGGAGTATTGTTACAAGAGCGGGATTTGTCAATCCATATAATGGATAGATACTCGGGGCCCACTCGGTGAGATTCCATCCATAAAGCTGCGCAGCGTGTGACTAGGTCACGGGGATGAATATCACGGGAACGAGTGAATAAGGATTTGTTCGGAACGAGGTTGAACCAGACATAGGATGTCATTGATCGAATCTCGGAACAATCCAGTATCGCTGACAAAGGGAATGCTATACGGCGTAAGGTCCAATCGGTGTTGATATCCGGAATGCACAGGGGTCATTATGGGCATCCAGGTCCCGCTGATGATCATTGACCATAGCCTCTGCGAGGTCATGACTGGAGTGTTCTCGGACCGTAGGGTAACACACTTAAGGGCTCGATGAAATCGGAGACCTTTTCGGAATCATCGGAGCAACCAGAGAATAAAGGAAACAATATCGGAGAAGTACCGTGTTGAACCGAAACAAGTTCGGAGTGAACCGGAAGGTGTTCCGGAGCACCGGGAGATGGAATATTATGTTTTAGTTATTAATTTATTGAATTAATAATTAAAATCATTTTATTTCTAATTAATATGTGCTATGGGCCTTAGTGGAGAAAAAGGCCCATTAGGGGAATTAAAAGGGAAAAAGAAAAAGAAAAAGAAGGGGGAGGCGCCATGGGCCCTAGGGCCCATGAGGGGTGCGCCCCTCCCCCCTTGGCCGGCCAACCCCCCTTAGCAAGGGACTTTAGTCCCACATTGCTAAGGGAGGGGGGTTGACTCCCTCCCCTCTGCCTATATATAGATAGCCAGGGTGCACATATTTAATACACAGAAATTCGTGAGAAAATAAATATTACTCCGAATTGAGATCGGTTTTCTCCGGTCTTCTCCCCTTCCTTGTCTCTTTCACGGTGGACTCCCTAGTGTGAGTCTGTAGTGGAATTGAGGTTTCTCTGCTAGAATCGGAGGCCGTCGTGCTGCCGAAGCTCCGTCCGGAGGTCTGCTTCCGCCACCTCCGCTGGATCGGAGAACGGAGGTCGTCATCGAGTCTCGTACGTGTGCGAGTACTATGAGGTGCTGCACGTGTGGCACTACACCCATCCGGGTGCTCAACACAACCAGGGGGCTGTGAAACTTGATCGGCTACATCAACCACGTTTGCGGGAACGTTTCCCGCGCAACGGACTACACCCCGAGGTATGTTATTTCCGCACTACTTTCCGCTACGGTAATACGACTAGCTAGATCTTGGGTTATGGGAATGCTAGTTAGAAAAATTTGTGTTTTCTGCTGCGAACCCCAACAGTGGTATCAGAGCTAGATCTATGATTAGTATTGCTGTACGGATAGAACACATCGGGGATGTGGGCGTTGATTGTATGATTGTTACCCTCCCACGTGTACTTGTTCACATCTTCGGCATCGTTTGATGAAGCGGCCCCCGACGGACTTTACGCGTACTCTTACGCGAGACTAGTTCCACGCTTGACATACGGCTTGTACCGTATAAAGTGGCTAGGGGTGTCTGTCTCTCTACTTTAGCGGATGTGGCATTTGCAACGGAGGGCCCCGTGCGGGGTGTAATAGACACAATCGTATGGTTGACGTTGTGGTTGACTCGTACGTTAAAACCTGTTTAACTATGAAAGCCCTAGCAGCCACGTAAAACTTGCAATATACAACTAGAACGTCTAAACCTTGTATTGCTAAGTGGGGGCTATCGTTTGTTTGTTTGTGATGCAGTGATAGCTTTGCTATGTGTTACTAGTAAGTAGTAATCGTCATCATAAAACAAACTAAAATGGAGACACTGTAGACTTAGTGTTGCCATAGCCCAGACATCTTAAAACTTTCTAGTATAGGATACACGACGGTAGCATGTGATAAGATGATCCCTTAACAAATCCAAACACAAGTATTCTACCGAAGTGTGCACCGCCTGGAAGGTTCTCCCATATGGCTTGATGCTCCGTACATACCGGAGTTGTCCTACATATTAAATGGAGTTCGCATGAGGTTGGGTTCGGCAAGCCTGGCATATGCAGATATGGCCTTGCTGAGCAGCATATAACATGGAGGTTAATTTGGCGAGCCTAGCATATGCAGATATGGCCTCGGAATACTAGAGATCGAAAGATCGAGCATGAGTCACAGTACATATAAGATAATGTGATCGCACAAGTTGTTGTCTACCTTTGAAACTGACCCGTCGGCCGTGTGATATTCGAGGTCGGGCAGTGAATCTGGATCATGTAATCACTAAAACTTCCTAGGGATGAATTGTTTTAGTGCGAGCTCATTTATAATATGATTATATGAACTCACTTGTTGTGAACTAGTCTTAATTGTGTTCCTTGCAATTATGTTTGTAGAAAATGGATAATACCCAGTACCTTGAAATGGTTTCCTTCTTACATGGTGAAAGACTTAAAGAAAATGGGTCAAACTTTGTTAGTTGGTACTTACGCCTTAGAGCCGTGCTCAAGAGAATCAACCTTTCATTCTTAACTAAAAGGCACGTGGGAAACCCTCCAGAAAACGACATGGATGCACGAGCGGCGATTGATTATCAATATCGTCGAAGGACATATGCCATGGCTAAGGGTATCATAGAAACCAGCATTCCGCAACCTTTGCGTGAGGAGTATGCTGATTTTGATACATACGATATTATCGATGAGCTGAAGTCATCAAACTTGCATCAGTTTAGAGTTTCCAGATTTGAGTTAGAAAGTGAGTTTCTCTCTACAAAGATGGAAGAAGGCTCTTGCCTGAAGGCACACTTGGCCAAGATGCATGAGATACATCTGAGCCTCGTAGATGACTTTGACTATGAGACCACACATGAGTCTGCGATATACACGGTGTTACACTCTCTTCCACCGAGCTATACAGACCATGTCCATGGCTATGTCGGCAGAGGTGAAAGCCTCGAGTTCTCTGACTTCATGGATAGACTTCAGTATCTGGAGGTTGAACCCATTGAAGGAGAAGTTGTCGATGGAGAAGGTATATATTTGATATACTTTATAAATGTTAACTCCCTTATACAACACTTGCAGTAAATGAGTATCTGATACTTATTCTGTTTTATGAAAACAGGACCTGCCGTTGCATGGACGGGAAGAGGTGAAATCAAGGATTGATGGATATCAAGTCAGTTGATGGCCAGCATGGATTCCGCCGAGACATCTATCATAGGAGATACTTAGAGTATTAGATAAATCTTATGTAATCATTATAGTATGAACACTTAGTTGTGTGTCTTGCATCTCGCGAGACAAAGTTATTCATGTAATGAGACAAGTCAGTTGTTCCATCTTTATGAATAAAAGTGTGCTTATACTTTGATTACGTCTTGATTTATGATATGATAGAAAGCATTTATAATACTACTATTATTGTCAAGAAATATTCAATGTTTAATGATAAAGTTGTCTTGATTATAGCAAGTCAAAGATTTGATTACATGAGGTGACTTCATAACTGATGAATTCATTAAATGTATGATCTATTAACTTGTGAGTTCATAATCGAATGAAAATCATAACTTGATTGCATGAGATGGATTAGATACACGATCTATGAACCTCTGCAATAAATATAATCATGACAAGGTTCTAGCAAGTAGAACTTGTACCAATCATTATACATAAATGATGTACTGAATGGGCACGTGAGTTATCATTAAAGACTTCATATGATTAATTGAAAGTTGTATTCAATTGAGATCATAAAACTGAGATTCAGGAATCACAGTGAGAAGTGAGAATACAAGGATTCATATCACTACGCTACGATCCGAAGTGATAAGTATTGATATTGACATAATGGGAGACTTGTGGAAGTTGTACCACAAACTACGATGGAAGTTGAAAGTGCTAGACTACTTAAACCATTCGTAGTCATACTAAACCATAGTATGGTCTAAACGTTCTTTCCCCTAGCACTATAGTTATTGTCGAATAAGTTGTTTAATTCATTAAGTTAAAACACCCACTTCATGAATAGGAAACCATCCTAATTCTAATGAGACATGATAGCTCCATAACTGATGGTGTAATAAGGTTTCTTAAAAGAAAGAATTTCTTTGTAATAAAACTACGAGCAATTGAAATTACATATTCTCCCCGAATAGCAAAATTTGTGTTGCTTAATTGGTAATACGACAAAAGTCTCTCGACACGGATCCAATGGGAGATAATGGAAACTTTGACCTGGATATTGGACCTTGCCTTCAGAATATCAGAGTATTGCAACGGAAGCATGTTCCGCTGTAATGACACTGCATAAGGAAGGATATGCCAAAGATGATTGATCTTGGTATATGAGTTGAAGCCATTGTTGAATTTAGAAGGTTGTCATGAATACGTTCTGTACAGAACAATAATCATGAGTCTTCTTAATAAAACAATAGGGAATAATATTTCTTGAAGACACAAAGGAATGATGGTAGCCTAGAACGCGAGGAGAAATGAAATAATATTGAGGTACATATAGGATGGCTCATGTCCTGTGAAATAAATCGGTTATTTCATATTCTCGACAAACTGAAGAGTTATTGAGAATAAATGTAATGGGCATAAGGCATTATTTGGTTATGATCAAAGTTCAATGGTGATTGACTACGGAAACGTAGGAATGCTTTAATCAATAAAATATTTCATTTACACTACGATAGACCATAGCCTGAAATTGCATCTCAGTCAAATTTGGGATTTGAAAGAGAATTGCAATGGGCAAGACGAAGGTTACTTTGTTAAAAGGATGGACTATAGTACCTCAAGACAGGAACCCTCAACCTTGATTTGATCAAATGATTTTGTGATGAACAAAATATTGAGTGGGCCTGCAGTTTCATGAAACTGAGTGGGAGCTTTGAAGACTTCCCGGAGACTTGGAATGCAGAGGGCATTTTCTGAGTGGGATCTTTGGAAGTTTTGTCATTATGTGAGACATAGTGAACAATAAAATGACTTGATGAAAGCTGAACCACAAATATATGAGTATATGATGGATATATTTGAGTGGGAGCATGATCATTGTCTCAAACATATATGCATTGATATGTGTGAAGAATGATCTCATATATATGGATATGCATTGATTGTGTATATAGAGAATCGTCTTATATACATATGTGCATTATGATATATATAGAGCATAAGGCAAATAAAATACAAGATTGCAAGAAATCTTCTTTTATGTGAAATACCAACACATTACACGTTGAAATCTATATGAGTAGATTAAGATACGGATAATGAAACGAAGTGAAGGTTGGAATAATCTTCTAGACAAGAAACATGTTCTTGTGGCTAGAAATTATATAATGGATGAAATCCAAATATCACAAGCAATGTCTTGATGGAAGAATAAAGATGCACCATGTACTGGACATGTGATCTTATATGTTCTTGACATATGAATCTACCATATAACATGCGTTGTGAATCCAACAACAGAATGACTCAAAAGTTCTTGGAAGAAGAACAGATTCCGATGTGCTTTAGGAGTAAAACACAGAATCTGAATAAAGTCCATGATTTCAGTATATGAGGAATACTAAGGACTGTACTCTAAAATATAGAGAGGATAATAGACTTGAATGTAATGCAAGATTACAATTGCAAGCCATATTATGGGTCTATATGGAATTAGAGACATCACCAAAGACATGAAAGAAACGTGAGCAAAATTCACGGCACTACAAACATAATACTACTTAAGAAAGTAGACGTATGGATAAAAGTTTAGCGTTAGAAGTATTGGACTTCTGGCTGAGTGTATTTCCCAGTATATATGACTAAGGATGAGTCTTCTAAAGACTGAACCAAGAGATCATTGGAGGATACTGTGAAATAATAGTCTCACTCTCCCGCGAACCTTATATCCAACCATTATATGATAATGAGTGGTATGTCAAAAGAGTTTTTTTTTACCTGTACCAGTTGCAAAGGAAACATACGAATCTGAATTGGTGCAGTTCGTTGATGAACCCTCTTCCATGAGCATGCATGATCAATGAAACACTTATGTGATAAGATGATTATGATCGGAAAAATGCGGCTAGATTATTAGCACTCTAGTGCAAGTGGGAGATTGTTGGATATATGCTCTAGAGGCAAATAATATATGATTATTCCAATATATCTAAGCAAGTTCATAACCAGTTTCATATCGTGCTAGAACTGTGTCAGTGAAACAATGATGCAGGTGTGGTATAGAAACCCCCAGAGTTCCTAGTTAGCCTCTACATCGATAACTAGTTCATGGTCAACATGATGATCGTGGTTTCGCGATCATGGACAATTAAGTCTCTTGACTATGAGGTCACCTCACTGGTTAAGTGACATGGTGAACATTACCCAAATTAAGCATTACAACATGATCAAATCTTATGAAGGTTCAGTGTTGTAATTACAGAACGTGGTAGACCGTTCCTTTGACTGTGAGTACGTGCATAATCACTATCTTCCCGGATGCTTTGACTTACATCCCACCACCTGACTGAAATATGCGGGTCATAACGGTTGTATCTTAGGTATTCCGTGGAGATATGTTGAGGAGTATTGTTACAAGAGCGGGATTTGTCAATCCATATAATGGATAGATACTCGGGGCCCACTCGGTGAGATTCCATCCATAAAGCTGCGCAGCGTGTGACTAGGTCACGGGGATGAATATCACGGGAACGAGTGAATAAGGATTTGTTCGGAACGAGGTTGAACCAGACATAGGATGTCATTCATCGAATCTCGGAACAATCCAGTATCGCTGACAAAGGGAATGCTATACGGCGTAAGGTCCAATCGGTGTTGATATCCAGAATGCACAGGGGTCATTATGGGCATCCAGGTCCCGCTGATGATCATTGACCATAGCCTCTGCGAGGTCATGACTGGAGTGTTCTCGGACCGTAGGGTAACACGCTTAAGGGCTCGATGAAATCGGAGACCTTTTCGGAACCATCGGAGCAACCAGAGAATAAAGGAAACAATATCGGAGAAGTACCGTGTTGAACCGAAACAAGTTCGGAGTGAACCGGAAGGTGTTCCGGAGCACCGGGAGATGGAATATTATGTTTTAGTTATTAATTTATTGAATTAATAATTAAAATCATTTTATTTCTAATTAATATGTGCTATGGGCCTTAGTGGAGAAAAAGGCCCATTAGGGGAATTAAAAGGAAAAAAGAAAAAGAAAAAGAAGGGGGAGGCGCCATGGGCCCTAGGGCCCATGAGGGGTGCGCCCCTGCCCCCTTGGCCGGCCAACCCCCCTTAGCAAGGGACTTTAGTCCCACATTGCTAAGGGAGGGGGGTTGAGTCCCTCCCCTCTGCCTATATATAGATAGCCAGGGTGCACATATTTAATACACAGAAATTCGTGAGAAAATAAATATTACTCCGAATTGAGATCGGTTTTCTCCGTTCTTCTCCCCTCCCTTGTCTCTTTCATGGTGTACTCCCTAGTGTGAGTCTGTAGTGGAATTGAGGCTTCTCTGCTAGAATCGGAGGCCGTCGTGCTGCCGAACCTCCGTCCGGAGGTCTGCTTCCGCCACCTCCGTTGGATCGGAGAACGGAGGTCGTCATCGAGTCTCGTACGTGTGCGAGTACTACGAGGTGCTGCACGTGTGGCACTACACCCATCCGGGTGCTCAACACAGCCAGGGGGCTGTGAAACTTGATCGGCTACATCAACCACGTTTGCGGGAACGTTTCCCGCGCAACGGACTACACCCCGAGGTATGTTATTTCCGCACTACTTTCCGCTACGGTAATACGGCTAGCTAGATCTTGGGTTATGGGATCGCTAGTTAGAAAAATTTGTGTTTTCTGCTGCGAACCCCAACATGAGGCCCTCTCTTTCTTTTTTTTTTCTGTTATGTTTTTCTTTTCTTTTTTCTGTTTTTTGGCAGATTGTATTATTATTTTGCGGTGCCCGTATCTTTTAGCTCGTAGCTCGGATCGCGACGCGTTTAATATGAAAGTTGCTTAGTTTTTTGTGTAGATTAATGAAATGTGCTCTTTTGATGTGTTTGAATTTTTTTACCTGCTGTTTACCTGCTATTTACAACTGCTTGCCACTGTAGCTGTAACTGCCATAACTTTTTAACCGTTGCTCTGTTTAAAATGTTCTTTATATGTAACTTGACTAGAATTTTGTGTAGATTGTGTTTATGCTGTTCTTGATTGCTAAATAAAATAATAAAATATTGTTTAGGACAGAACAGTACCAAATTCCATTTTTATCGTGGGGTCCGCAATAGTTTGCCATGTCTAGGATTTCACCCCACTTAAATTGACTAACTTAGGTAGTTTATTTATACTTCACATTTTGCCATGTTTGTGTGCTATGCCATGCTTCCTTGAGTTGCCATGTTAACAACTTTGTTGCTCACATGTATCTAAACAACTTGAACCTTTCCAAATGTGCGGTATCGTCGTGTGTGACGAGTACTCCACTTAACCTGTTAGTAACTGCTCTCGACGGTAGGTGCGATGTCTCGTGTTGTCTTCTTGTTGATGCTTGCTCGTGTTTACCTCGTAGTAATATATGCTTGCTCATTGATTGCTTTCCAGTGTTTATCCTCTTGTGTGCTTCCGCGGGTACCTCTCGGAGACGACGCGAGCTTGAGATCAACTACACCTTCGGAACCCGACTTATCAACAGGCAAGGACTATGCATTACTTATTATCCATTCTATTTAAACCAGCGGTTTGCATGCTAGTCTAGGTTAGGCTCGATGTTTGATCCTACCACATGTTTACAGCCAGTTTCAAACCGATACAGCCATGTCCCCTCCCAGCAAACCATGTACTGCTATGTTACTATTGCTCGTTGCTCAGCCCCTGCTTAGTATGCATGCTTGGGATGCTATGATGTTACCCTGTTACTCCTTGGTTTGGGATATCACATTATTATTATTGTTATGGATGATATGATTATTATAAATGTTGACTATTTTCGACGAAGGATGGAAGGTCTAGGCTATCCCGCCCCGATGCTTTGTTCCATTCGAGTCACCTAGGACCCGAGTTCCGGGTATTGGTTTTAAGAATGAGCGTGCCTAACCGCGTGTGGGATTTTATGGGGTCCCCTTTTCTTACCTACCTAGCTTCAAACATTTCTAGTGGTGGCCCAAGCTGATTTACCATTTGAAACCATGTGTGTGTTGGTCGGCCGCCAGTTGTTTACAAACCAACCTGCACCAGTGAGGACATAGTTCCCTTGCTGGCCCACCTTGTCCGGCTGAGGAGCCAGTGTCCCATGTGTGATTAACCGGCTATCCAAACCTGCGACAGACTGTTCAGACCAGATCGAGAGAGCGGCCAGCTCCTGAGATGGATGTCGACTCACCGGGGGCCACCCGGATTTGTTCGTAGTTAGTTAGAGGGATTTTTCGTTTCGGATCTCTTGGAACTAAATCATAAAATGGTTGCCTGTGATGGGTAGCAACTGAGAGTGATGGGCGTGCGTGCGGAGCCTTGTAATGGGCAGTTGGTACAACCCTGCAGGGTTAAATCTTTTCGAGAAGCCGTGTCCACGGTTATGGACGACTTGAGACCTACTCCTTGTTCATAGACAACAACAACTGAGATAATCTTAATATAACTTGATCAATGTGTGTGTGTTCCTTGAATGCTTCTTCTTCGTCGTGATGCGAAGAGGAGGACAAGGATAGGATAGGTGTTATGTTTATGTAAGTAGTTGATAGCAGACTTGTTGGAGGAGATTCCTCATCGAATGCTTGGCTTCTTACCTTGCTCTCTAGATCGTTAGCCACTTCATAGTGCTAGTGCGGCAGCAACCTCACCACTTACCCCTTCCTTACCGTAAACTACTAGTTGTTCTAGAATGACGAGTGATGAAGTCCTTGCTGGGTCAGTTGACCACTACAGTTGGATGATGAGTACCTCTGTACTCATGATACTACCCCCAAACTCTTTTCAGGGTTCTTGATCGACAACAGGTATGGTGATCGACGTTTCACGTGGAGACTCGACGACGACTAGTTAGGCGGATCCCGGCGGAGGGCCTGGACCTGTGTGGTTATGGGGATCGATGTTTTTGTCTTTGCCACTAGGCATTTGCTTGTAGTCTATACCCAGACATGTATCTTCCGCTGTTGTATTGTATTTGATGCAGTTGTATGCCGATTGTATGAGATGTTGTATCCTTGTATCTGTAATGTTGTGATATCATGTTGGAAATCCGGGGCATATGGCTTTGTCATATGTCGCAGTGGGACCGATATGTGCTTCGTCCCCGGATCTGGGTGGAAACACCTAGATCTGGAACAGTACCGCATATCGGGCCTTACAACTTGGTATCAGAGCCTTACCGACCGTAGGATCCCTTTTCTGGCCGAAGTCGAATCTAGACAAAAACTATTTTGTAGTTACTAAGTTAGTTATCGGAGAGTAGGAATCTTTTACTCCTTATCCTTACTCTGGTCAGGACAAGTGTCGTATGTGTTTTAATCTTGACTTATCCCCTTTCAAAACTCTAGGATCTCGAGTAAGTGGAGTTTTGGAATCGTTACAATGCCTTGCTTGCAGCGTATTGTCTCGATTCCGAGCTCAGGTTGGGAAATCCTGTAGTACCTTTAGACTTCCAACTCTGGTGTACATCTGGGTCGTCCTTTGCCCTTCCTCCGTTTGCCCGGTGTTTTCACGACTTGCGTGGAAAACACTATCCTTTGATCCAGCTTTCATTGTCGTTCTCCCTCTTGACACCGACGGTTTCGTATTTTGGACGATGTCGTCTCTCTGCGGAAGTTTATCTCGACAGAAGTTCGACGTCGACATGGAGCAGAGTCCCTTGTTGGTGGTGTTGAAGATCACCGACTCTCTTTTCTCTTCCCCCTCTCCCCCGGATCGTCCAGGATCTCGGGACGAGATCCCTTGTTGGTGGTGTTGTATTGTAATAGCCCAGATTTCACAAAAATTTAAAAATTTTGTTTTCAGTGTGAATTGTTTGATTGTCTGATTTGTTTGCGGTGTTTGCATCCCCGATTTATAGATCGGCGATTATTTTTCCCCCGCTTATCTCGTATCGGACGGAGACTGACCCTTGCCACCCTTACACTCGACCTTTGCAACACCGGGTTTCGCCCGATCACCGTCGCGAAAACCGCACGAGACCAGCCGCAGGCAACGGAATGAAAAACCCCGTTTAATAATTAAACGGGTTATTTTTATAGCGCGCCGGAAAGTGTTCTCGGAACGATTCCAGCGCGAGGTGAACGCCGCCGGTTCGACGCGCTGATCGCGCAGTTCGAAGTTTTACCCGAATCGGAGGTCATGCGGACCCCCGAACGGTCAGAAACGTGAATACCGCACGCGCGAGAGCAAAACCGGGGATTTTTTGCAAACTGCCAGCCACCTGGGCTATTCAAAGACCACCACACTCCCACCTCCTTCTAGGGTTTCCCTAGCCACAAAATTGCAGCCACCCCCTCCACTTTTCCCAGTTTTGCCTCCCAGATCCCCAAATCCCGAAACCCTAGCCTCCAGATCTGGATCAGACGATCTCAGCCGTTTGATTTTGATCTGACGAACCACTGCGCGCCATGTAGCCCCCTTCTCCCTCCTCTCTCCTCTCCACCGCGCCGTCCCCATGGAGTCAAGGTCGTCGCCGTGTGCCGCCTCGGTGAGGCCTCCCGCCGCCTCCTCGCTCTCCTCCGCCGCCTCACCTCTTCCCCCTCCCCTCCTTTGCTGCAGGTGCCGCCGCCGCGCCATGGCCATGGACACCCCGAGCGGGAGCTCGCGGCGCCGCCCGAAGCCGGCGAGATCCGCCCTCCTGCGCACCTCCCCGTCCGGATCCGGCTAGAGGCCGACCGGATCCGCCCTGGCCCTGCCTCCTTGCTCCGACATGCAGCCGTGCCAGCGAGCCGCCGCCGGCAATGGCCGTCGAACCACTGCCCGACGCGATCCCGGTGGGGATCGGTCAACTCCTCGGGTGGGCCGGCCCATCGCGCTCCTAGGCGGCCCAGAGAAGCCGCGGCCCAGTGGCCACGTGGCCCAGAGCAGCCAGGCCGGCCTCTCCTCCCCTCTCCACTGGGAATTGGGCCGAGCCCTTAGGGTGAGGCCCTCTCTTTTTTTTTCTTTTTTTTTCTGTTATGTTTTTTTTTCTTTTATCTGTTTTTTGGCAGATTGTATTACTATTTTACAGTGCCCGTATCTTTTAACTCGTAGCTCGGATCGCGACGCGTTTAATATGAAAGTTGCTTAGTTGTTTGTGTAGATTAATGAAATGTGCTCTTTTGCTGTGTTTGAATTTTTTTACCTGCTGTTTACCTGCTATTTACAACTGCTTGCCACTGTAGCCGTAACTGCCATAACTTTTTAACCGTTGCTCTGTTTAAAATGTTCTTTCTATGTAACTTGACTAGAATTTTGTGTAGATTGTGTTTATGCTGTTCTTGATTGCTAAATAAAATAATAAAATATTGTTTAGGACAGAACAGTACCAAATTCCATTTTTATCGTGGGGTCCGCAATAGCTTGCCATGTCTAGGATGTCACTCCACTTAAATTGACTAACTTAGGTAGTTTATTTATGCTTCACCTTTTTACATGTTTGTGTGCTATGCCATGCTTGCTTGAGTTGCCATGTTAACAACTTTGTTGCTCACGTGTAGCTAAACAACTTGAACCTTTCCAAATGTGCGGTATCGTTGTGTGTGACGAGTACTCCACTTAACCTGTTAGTAACCGCTCTCGACGGTAGGTGCGATGTCTCGTGTTGTCTTCTTGTTGATGCTTGCTCGTGTTTGCCTTGTAGTAATAGATGCTTGCTTGTTGATTGCTTTCCAGTGTTTATCCTCTTGTGTGCTTCCGCGGGTACCTCTCGGACACGACGCGAGCTTGCGATCAACTACACCTTCGGAACCCGACTTATCAACAGGCAAGGACTATGCATTACTTATGATCCATTCTATTTCAACCAGCGGTTTGCATGCTAGTCTAGGTTAGGCTCGATGTTTGATCCTACCACATGTTTACAGCCTCTTTCAAACCGATACAGCCATGTCCCCTCCCAGCAAACCATGTACAGCTATGTTACTATTGCTCGTTGCTCAGCCCCTGCTTAGTATGCATGCTTAGGATGCTACGATGTTACCTTGTTACTCCTTGGTTTGGGATATCACATTATTATTATTGTTATGGATGATATGATTATTATAAATGTTGACTATATTCGACGAAGGATGGAAGGTCTAGGCTATCCCGCCCCGACGCTTTGTTCCATTCGAGTCACCTAGGACCCGAGTTCCGGGTATTGGTTTTAAGACTGAGCGTGCCTAACCGCGTGTGGGATTTTATGGGGTCCCCTTTTCTTACCTACCTAGCTTCAAACAATTCTAGTGGTGGCCCAAGCTGATTTACCATTTGAAACCGTGTGTGTGCTGATCGGCCGCCAGTTGTTTACAAACCAACCTGGACCAGTGAGGACATAGTTCCCTTGCTGGCCCACCTTGTCCGGCTGAGGACCGGTGTCCCATGTGTGATTAACCGGCTATCCAAACCTGCGACAGACGGTTGAGACCAGATCGAGAGAGCGGCCGGCTCCTGAGATGGATGTCGACTCACCGGGGGCCACCCGGGTTTGTTCGTTGTTAGTTAGAGGGACTTGTCGTTTCGGATCTCTTGGAACTAAATCATAAAATGGTTGCCTGTGATGGGTAGCAACTGAGAGTGATGGGCGTGCGTGCGGAGCCTTGTAATGGGCAGTTGGTACACCCCTGCAGGGTTAAATCTTTTCGAGAAGCCGTGTCCATGGTTATGGACGACTTGAGACCTACTCCTTGTTCATAGACAACAACAACTGAGATAATCTTAATATAACTTGATCAATGTGTGTGTGTGCCTTGACTGCTTCTTCTTCGTCGGGATGTGAAGAGGAGGACAAGGATAGGATAGGTGTTATGTTTGCGTAAGTAGTTGATAGCAGACTTGTTGGAGGCGATTCCTCATCGAATGCTTGGCTTCTTACCTTGCTCTCTAGATCGTTAGCCACTTCATAATGCTAGTGCAGCAGCAACCTGACCACTTAACCCTTCCTTACCGTAAACTACTAGTTGTCCTACAATGATGAGTGATGAAGTCCTTGTTGGGTCAGTTGACCACTACAGTTGGATGCTGAGTACCTCTGTACTCATGATACTAACCCCCAAACTCTTTTAAGGGTTCTTGATCGACAACAGGTATGGTGATCGACGTTTCACGTGGAGACTCGACGACGACTTGTTAGGCGGATCCCGGCGGAGGGCCTGGACCCGTGTGGTTATGGGGATCGATGTTTTTCTCTTTGCCACTAGGCATTTGCTTGTAGTCTGTACCCAGACATGTATCTTCCGCTATAAAAATATCCCGTTTACTTATTAAACGGGGTTTTCGTTCCGTTGGCTGCGGCTGGTCTCGTGCGGTTTTCACGACGGTGATCGGGTGAAACCCAGTGTCGCAAGGTCGAGTGTCAGGGTGGCAAGGGTCGGTCTCCGTCCGATACAAGATAAGAGGGGGGAAATAATCGCCGATCGATAAATAGGGGATGCAAACACCGCAACCAAATCAGGCAATCAAACAATTCACACCGAAATTAATTTTTTTAATTTTTGTGAAATCTGGGCTGTTACAATAGAACACCACCAACAAGGGATCTCGTCCTGAGATCCTGGACGATCCGGGGGAGAGGGGGAAGAGAAAAGAGAGTCGACGATCTTCAACACCACCAACAAGGGACTCTGCTCCATGTCGACGTCGAACTTCTGTCGAGAAACTTTCCGCAGGGAGACGACATCGTCGAAAAAAAATGAAACCGTCAGGTGTCACGAGGAAGAGCGATCGCGAAAACCAGATCAAGGGATAGTGATTTTCGACGCAAGTCGTAAAAACACCGGGCAAAAGGATGGATGGCAACGGCTGACCAAGATGTAAACCAGAGTTGGAAGAACTAAAGGTACTACAGGATTTCCCAAACCGGAGATCAGAATCGAGACAATACGCTGCAAGCAAGGCATTGTAATGGTTCCGAACTCCACACTCTCGAGATCCTCAAGTTTGAAAGGGGATAAGTCGAGAATAAAACACTTACGACACTTGTCCTGACCAGAGAAAGGGTAAGGAGTAAAAAGATTCCTACTCTCCGACAACTAACTTAGTAACTACAAAATAGTTTTTGTCTAGACTCGACTTCCGCCAGAAAAGGGATCCTACGGTCGGTAAGGCTCTGATACCAAGTTGTAAGGCCCGATATGCGGTACTGTTCCAGATCTAGATGTTTCCATCCAGATCCGGGGACGAAGCACATATCGGTCCCACCACGACATATGACAAAGTCATATGCCCTATATTTCCCACATGATATTACAACATTACAGATACAAGGATACAACATCTCATACAGTCGGCATACAACTGCCTTAATACAATACATCAGCGAAAGGTACATGTCTGGGTACAAACTACAATCAAATGCCTACCGGCAAAGAGAAAAACATCAATCCCCATAACCACACGGGTCCAGGCCCTCCGCCGGGATCCGCCTAACTAGTCGTCGTCGAGTCTCCACGCGAAACGTCGACCACCGTACCTGTTGTCGATCAAAAACCCTGAAAAGAGTCTGGGGTAGTATCATGAGTACAGAAGTACTTAGCATCCAACTGTAGTGGTCATCTGACCCAGCAAGGACTTCATCACTCGTCATTCTAGGACAACTAGTAGTTTACGGTAAGGAAGGGGTAAGTGGTGAGGTTTCTGCCGCACTAGCATTTATGAAGTGGCTAACGATCTAGAGAGTGAGATAAGAAGCCAAGCATTCGATGAGGAATCGCCTCCAACAAGTCTTGCTATCAACTACTTACGCAAGCATAACACCTATCCTATCCTTGTCCTCCTCTTCGCATCCCGACGAAGAAGAAGAAGCAGTCAAGGCACACACACACATTGATCAAGTTATATTAAGATTATCTCAGTTGTTGTTGTCTATGAACAAGGAGTAGGTCTCAAGTCATCCATAACCGTGGACACGGATTCTCAAAAATATTTAACCCTGCAGGGGTGTACCAACCACCCATTACGAGGCTCCGCACGCACGCCCATCTCTCTCAGTTGCTACCCATCACAGGCAACCATTTTATGTATTAGTTCCAAGAGATCTGAAACGACAGGTCCCTCTAGCTAACAACGAACAAATCCGGGTGGCCCCCGGTGAGTCGACACCCAACTCAAAAGCCGGTCGCGCTCTCGAATCGGCCTCTACCGTCTGGATGAGGTCGGGTTAGTTTCCCAAACAGAAGTGGACAACCCCCTAGCTCCCTGGAGTGGACCAACTAGAGAAACCATGTCTCCGCTGGCCCGGGTTGTTTGAAAACTACTGGCGGCCGACCAGCACACACACGGTTTCAAATGGTAAATCAGCTTGGGGCACCACTAGAAATTTTTGAAGCTAGGTAGGTAAGAAAAGGGACCCCATAAAATCCCACACGCGGTTAGGCACGCTCAGTCTTAAAACCAATACCCGGAACTCGTATCCTAGGTGACTCGAATGGAGCAAAGCGTCGGGGCGGGATAGCCTAGACCTTCCATCCTTCGTCGAATATAGTCAACATTATAATAATCATATCATCATCAACAATATAATAAAAATATGATATCCCAAACCAAGGAGTAACAGGGTAACATCATAGCATCCTAAGCATGCATACTAAGCAGGGGCTGAGCAACGAGCAATAGTAACATAGCAGGACAAGGTTTGCTGGGAGGGGACATGGCTGTATCGGTTTGAAAGAGGTTGTAAACATGTGGTAGGATAAAACATTGAACCTATCCTAGACTAGCATGCAAACCGCTGGTTGAAATAGAATGGATCATAAGTAATGCATAGTCCTTGCCTGTTGATAAGTCGGGTTCCGGAGGTGTAGTTGATCGCAAGCTCGCATCGTCTCCGAGAGGTACCCGCGGAAGCACACAAGAGGTAAACACTGGAAAGCAATCAACGAGCAAGCATCTATTACTACGAGGCAAACATGAGCAAGCATCAACAAGAAGGCAACACGAGACAAAGCACATCATCGCACCTACCGTCGAGAGCGGTTACTAACAGGTTAAGTGGAGTACTCATCACACACGATGATACCGCACATTTACGGTGGTTCAAGTTGTTTAGCTACATATGATCAACAAAGTTGTTAACATGGCAAAGCACAGAAGCATGGCATATCACACAAACATGGCAAGAGGTGAAGCATAAATAAACTACCTAAGCTAGTCAATTTAAGTGGGGTGAAATCCTAGACATGGCAAACTATTGCGGACCCCACGATAAAAATGGAATTTGGTACTGTTCTGCCCTAAACATAGTTTTATTATTTTTATTAGCAAGCAAGAACAGCATAACACAATCTACATGAAATTCTAGTCAAGTTACATATAAGAAACATTTTAATCAGAGCAACGGTTAAAAAGTTATTGCAGTTACAGTTTACAGTGGCAAGCAGTTGTAATTAGCAGGTAAAAAACAATTAGACAAGTGCAAACATGGCAACAAACAAAATTTTATTAAACTACACGAAAAACTAAGCAACTTTCATGTTTAAAGCGTCGCGATCGGAGCTACCGGTGAAAAGATACGCGCATCGTAAAAAAATTAACACAATCTTCCAATTATAATTAAAAAAACTAGCAGGAAAAAAACTAAACGGGCCGAATATAGTGTTACTGGGCCGGCCCAACTCACAACAGGAAAAAAAACAAATAAAATAAATAAAAAAAGAGGCTGGCTCACCATATGGGCCTGGGGCGCTGGACTGGGCCGTGAGGGGGCGAGGCCGGCCCAGCTCGGGCTGGAGGTGGGCTAGCCGGCCCATGGCGGCGTCCACGCGCAGGAGCGCTCGGCCTCGTCTTCCCGACGCCCAGCGGCGGCGGCGCTGGCGGTGGCTCCTTGGTCGACGGCGAGCCGAGGACGGCTGCGGAGCGGTTGAGGCGGGCGCGGGCAGCCCGGCTGTTGTGGCGGCAGAGGACGGCGGCGGGGTCGCGGGTTCGAGGTGACGCGGCGGTTCGAGCTCCTGGCCGCAGAGCCATGGCCGCGTCGACGCAGCTCCTTGGCGGCCACCTCTGGCAGAGAGCAGAGGTGAGGAGGAGGGAAGGGGAGAGGGAGGAGAGGGGAGCGCGGGGGTGAGAGGAGAGGGGCGGCTGGCTGCTGGTCGGTGGCGCGCCGGTGGCGGCCTCGGGCCCGGCGGCGCGTGGGGTTCCACGACGGCTGCGGCTAGAGGGGCGGAGCGGTTCGGGCGGCTGAAGTGGCGCGCTGGCAACCGTCGATCTTGCGATCCGACAGTCCTGGCTGGCCAGAACTAGGGTTTTTTTGGATCTGGGGTTGGGATTGCGAAAATTGGGGATAAATTGGGCAGATCTGAGATAGATCAGGGGGTGGCTGCAATTTTGTGGCTAGGGAAACCCTAGAAAGGGTTGGGAGTATGGTGGTCTTTATATAGCCCAGGTGGCTGGCAGTTTGCAAAAACATCCCCGGTTTTTCTCTCGCGCCCGCGGTGTCTACGTTTCTGACCGTCGGGGGTCCGCAGGACCTCCGATTTGGGTAAAACTTCAAACTGCGCGATCAGCGCATCGAGCCGGCGGCGTACACCTAGCGCTGGAACCGTTCCGAGAACACTTTCCGGCGCGCTATAAAAATATCCCGTTTACTTATTAAACGGGGTTTTCGTTCCGTTGGCTGCGGCTGGTCTCGTGCGGTTTTCGCGACGGTGATCGGGTGAAACCCAGTGTCGCAAGGTCGAGTGTCAGGGTGGCAAGGGTCGGTCTCCGTCCGATACGAGATAAGAGGGGGGAAAATAATCGTCGATTGATAAATCGGTGATGCAAACACCGCAACCAAATCAGGCAATCAAACAATTCACACCGAAAACAAAAATTTTAATTTTCGTGAAATCTGGGTTGTTACAATGTGTGTAGGCTGTTAAGAAAAACAATGATGATCCATCCATCCATGGAAAACTGGGGCATGTCCATGCTGCTAGGCACGCACGAGCACCAGGAACCGGCGGCTAGGGGCAAGGCAAGGCAGCGGCGGCAGTAGGTGCGAGCAGGGCGCGACCACGGCGACCGTGTAAGACCGGGGAGAGGGGAGGGAGCGGCGCGCTCACTGGGAGGCTCGAGGGCGAGCCGGAGACGGTCGGGGCAGAGCACCGGGATGCGCCGGAGCCACACCGGCAGCCATGGCGGCGGCGAACACCGGAGGCCGTGGCGGCTAGGGTTGCCGGGGGCGTGCGAGGTGGAGGCGTGCGGGTACTCCGTGGGGTGGAGGTGGGGCGGCGTCCCGAGGGGAACCCGTGGGGGTGTTGGACGGCAGTCTAGGCGGCCGGTGCTTGCTAGAGTTGACGGCGGCCGGCGGCGTCCAAGAGGGAGAGGGGGCGGGACCGATCTAGATCGAGAGGGGGGAGGGGATCGGGGTCGTGAGGGAGTTCTGGCGAGAGAGAGATGAAGGGGGCGGCTCGGGCTGTTGTGTAGGGTGCCAAGGGCAATGAGAAGGAGATGGGCCGGCTAGGCTTTGCCCTGGGAACCATTTAGTCTAACCACATTTTTCTGTTTTTGCTAATTTCATATACTGCTATTTTATTTGTTTACCCATCAACTGATTCTTGTTAAATATGATTCTTGTCCCTTTAATTGTGTTGCACATCATTGTAGTGCTCCAACAAGTTGGAGCCCAAAATAAACTCACTTTAATATTGTTACCTAGTTTAGAAGGATCTTTGGTGTTGTTTGGTGATGAGGACATCTCTACTAATGTTACACCCACATCTTCACCAACTACACATACTGGACCAGTTACTAGAGCACGCGCACGTCAACTAAATTATCAGGTACTTTCGTTTCTTGCGAATCCTTCTATTGTTCATGAACATATGATGCTGCCTAAATTAGATACTTTTGTTTTGCTTATGAATGAAGGACCTAGCATGGACAAGAAGGATGGTTATTGGAGCGGGATCAAGCATGGAGAAAAAGGTGCGCGCGCGGGAAAGGACAATGGAGCTTCCAGTGGTGATTATCGCACTTTGAAGCCACCATAAGTTGCGCATGAAGTCTTGGACGAAATACGCGAGATGCCACTTCATTATTTTCGTCCAAGGGCAATTATAGGTGCTGCGTCACCTTAAAATTGGGCTGGGCCCATGTAATTTCGAAATACCACATTATAGGCTGTTTTTAGAGTCCGTATGTGTGGGGAAACCGAGTTAGGGTTGTTTTCGGACCCCACCTCCAAGGGGTCACGAAAATCCCCTCTGTTCCCCCATATATACAGCCCTTAGGGCGTCGTTTAGACTTGGGTTTTAATTAGATTTAAGTTAGCCATAGCCGCAACTTCGAGTTCTTCGTTTGTGTCGTCCAACCAGGCCAAGACCGCATTGGAACCCCAACTTCTGTTAATCTTTCATCTTATATTCGCAATATCCAGATTGCAATTCTTAGTTCTTGCTTGTTCTTCGATTGCTTGAAGGAATTGACCTTCGTGGTCAGGTTGATCGTGCATCCGCGGGATCAATAACCTCTCGGAGTTGGTTTAGCGATTGCTAAGGCGCAACGTCTTCGCACGTTCGTAGTCGGGTCGTGAAAGTCTACTCCACCAAAATCGATCTCCATCATCTCATCGAAACATCGGGACACCTTCGCCTCTATCAAGTGGTATCAGATTTCCAGGTTGCTCGGTGAGATTTACCAGTTTTCATAGTCTAGATTGGTTCTGTTCTTCATACCTACAGTCCACGAAAAAGCCAACAAAAAAAAATTAGGGTTAGATCATCACGTCCCAAGACAGTCCTAGCCTTTGTCCAGTTTTCTTTTCAGTACTTGCTTTGTTGAATTTACGGTTGCATCGTTGTGTCAAGTTGCTGATCTTAGCGTCTAGTTCCCTTAGAGTTTCGAGTTCTGATCACAGTTTGCCACGTCGCCGCCGCACAAGTAGTCATCCTACCACGTTCCGCTAATCCGAGTCCAGTTACACCACCACGTTCCGCCAAGTAGAGTCCATATACACCACCACGTCTCACGAGTCCGAGTTGAGTTCCACCATCAGTACGGCTCCTGATCTCTCTGTAGCCAGATTAGTTTTCAGTTGTTAGAGTCGGATTTCATCAAACTTTTTCCGTACAGAGAAGGGGGTGATTAGAAAAAAAAATTCAGAGCATTTCCAGAGCAGTTTTTAGGCCAAAATTTTGAGGGGTAAAAAAATTTTTAGGCCAAAATTTTCAGGGGTAAAAAAATTTCGTGCCCATACGTTCCTTAGGTCCAGAAACTCATTTTGAGACGTTCGCCACCATAGTGATTTTTTCGCACTTTTTCAGCCACCGCAGTCCCGCATCGCAAAAAAAAAGCGAAAAAAAAAAGAGAATTTTTTTTCAGAGTGTGCTTCTCAGTTGATTACGTGCCGCGCCGTGCTTTCGTTGGTGTTTTAGGCTCGCGTCTCTAGTACGGTCTAGCCTAGGATCAGCACAGTACCGACGTTGAGTGTTTATTCAGCTTTGCATCTCTGTTTTGATTACTGTTGAGCTTTTGCTACCATACTTGTCAGCCTTCCTACAGCTCCACATATATTCTACATCGTGCGTTTGACACCTCCTGGCCATCGCTCCACCATATCTCTGAGAGTTTTGACCCGTTGGTTGTACATCACCACCTGCTGCTAGGTAAGAATCGGTAAGAACGAAAGAAAAGCTTGACGGATTTGTGCTTTCCACCATCCCACATCCCATTAGTAGAAATAGGATCATATTCCTGTGTGTTTTCTATTTCTGCTAACCATGCCAGGATCACATGATGAAGTGGCGCGGGATGCACCCGATTGGGAGAACATGACAAACAAGGAGCTACATGATAAATTTGCACAAATGATGTCTGAACAGGTGAATGACATCGAGACCAGATTTACAGAGGCAATTGATGGCGTGGAAAAGATGATCGACACCAAGCTCGACGCCAAGTTTACTGAGTTGATCGCACGCCTACCTACACAGCCTGCTGCCGCTCCAGCACAGCCACAGCCACCGCCACTACCACGTGCACGACAGATTCTGTTTCCGAGAGGACAAGCTGCTGGTATTGGTGCTCCTCCTGCTGTTGCAGTACCTGCTGCTGCTGCTTCTGATGTCGGCCAGGACGACAACTACGAGGGTGATTACGAGGAGGAGGTGGAACAGGAAGCGGCCTATGAACAGCCAGCTGGACGTCCACGTCCCAACATTCGCCACGGTCGACACCAACCACCCCCTCAGGTACGCGATGATGAACATGTGCCTAAACTGAAATTGAATCTTAAGCCGTTTGAGGGTAGATATATTCCTGATGCTTATCTTACTTGGGAGTTAGAAACTGAACAACGCTTTACATGTTTACAATATCCTGAGAATAGACGTGTTACTGCTGCTGTTTGTGAATTCACGGGATTTGCATCTATTTGGTGGTCTGAACATTGTAGATTGCATGCTAATAATATTCCAACTACTTGGGCTGCTTTAAAAGATGCTATGCGTACTCGCTGGGTTCCTCCTTATTATCAACGTGAATTGTTACAAAAATTACAATGTTTGAGACAAGGAAAAAATTCTGTAGAGGAATATTATCAAGAATTACAAACTGGATTGATTAGATGTGGCCTAGTAGAGGATAATGAAGCTATGCTTGCACGTTTTATGGGTGGTTTAAACAGGGAGATACAAACTATTCTAGAATACAAGGACTTTGCTACTATCACTCGTTTGTTTCATCTTGCTTGTAAAGCTGAACGTGAAGTGCAGGATCGACAGGCCGCTACGAGACCTAACTTTTCTGCAGGACGAAATACATCATGGACATCGCGTGGAGCTTCTACATCCACACGTCCTGCTGCACCACCATCTACTTCAGCCGCTCATTCTTACAGGGAGCCACCAAAACAGCTAGCGCCACCATTCAAGGGTGCACAAAGTGGTCCAGCGGCGAGTTCTTCTTCATCCATGGCTTCCACAGGGCAAACACGAGATCGTGATATTAAATGTCGCAGGTGCCAAGGTGGAGGTCACTTCGCAAAAGACTGTCCCTCCAAGCGTGTGATGACTATTACGGCGGATGGTGGGTATGAGTCAGCGAGTGACTATGATGAGGAGACTTTAGTTCTCATTGCTCATGAGGAACAGGGTGCCCATGATGATGCTCATGATATAGAGTATATGGCTCCTGATGATGCAGATAAATATGCTAGTTTGGTTGCTCAACGTGTGTTAAGTGTGCAGGTAACGAAGGCCGAGCAAAACCAGAGGCATAATTTGTTCCACACAAAGGGAGTGGTGAAAGAACGTTCGGTTCGCATCATCATTGACGGAGGGAGTTGCAACAACTTGGCTAGCATGGAGTTGGTGGAGAAGCTATCTCTCACCACAAGACCACACCCCCATCCGTACTATATTCAGTGGTTTAACAATAGTGGTAAGATTAAGGTAACGCGTTCTGTTCGTGTGCACTTTAGCATTGTTGCATATGCTGATTATGTTGATTGTGATGTGGTACCCATGCAAGCATGCTCTCTTTTACTTGGTAGACCATGGCAATTTGATAGGAATGTTGTACACCATGGTAGGACAAATCAGTTTACTCTGGTTCATCAGGATAAAACTATTGCTTTACTTCCTATGTCTCCTGAACAAATTGTGAAAGATGATCTTGCTAGAGCTAGTAAAGCTAAACAGGAGAAAAATAAGAGTGAAAATGAGATAGCAGCTAAAGAATTTGAGCAACAACATAAGACTACTAGCAAATCTTCTTCTGCTGTTTCTAATGAAATTAAATTGACTAGTCCAACTTTGCTTGCTACTAAGGTTGATATTTCAGATTTGGATGTTAGTCAATATGTGTGCTATGCTTTTGTGTGCAAAGAAGCTTTGTTTTCATTTGAGGAATTGCCTCCTTCTTTGCCTCCTGTTGTCACTGACCTTTTGCAGGAGTTTATTGACGTCTTTCCACAAGACGTACCACCGGGATTACCACCTATTCGAGGGATTGAGCATCAGATTGACTTAATTCCCGGTGCTTCGCTGCCCAACCGTGCGCCATACCGTACCAATCCGGAGGAGACGAAGGAGATTCAGCGTCAAGTATAAGAGCTACTCGACAAAGGTTACATACGTGAATCACTTAGTCCTTGTGCTATTCCTGTTATATTAGTGCCTAAAAAGGATGGAACTTGGCGTATGTGTGTTGATTGTAGAGCCATTAATAATATTACTATTCGTTATCGTCATCCTATTCCTAGGTTAGATGATATGCTTGATGAATTAAGTGGCTCTACCATGTTTTCCAAAGTTGATTTGCGTAGTGGATACCATCAAATTCGCATGAAATTAGGGGATGAATGGAAAACGACATTTAAAACTAAGTTTGGATTATATGAGTGGTTAGTCATGCCTTTTGGGTTAACTAATGCACCTAGCACTTTTATGAGATTAATGAACGAGGTTTTACGTGCTTTCATTGGACGATTTGTGGTAGTCTATTTTGATGATATACTGATTTATAGCAAATCTTTGGAGGAACATTTGGATCATTTACGTGCTGTTTTTATTGCTCTACGTAATGCACGTTTATTTGGTAACCTTGGGAAGTGCACCTTTTGCACCGACCGAGTATCGTTTCTTGGCTATGTTGTTACTCCGCAGGGAATTGAAGTTGATAAAGCCAAGATCGAGGCAATTGAGAGTTGGCCGCAGCCCAAAACGGTCACACAAGTGAGGAGTTTTCTTGGCCTCGCTGGATTCTATAGGCGTTTTGTGAGAGATTTCAGCACCATTGCTGCCCCTCTCAATGAGCTTACACGCAAGGATGTGCCTTTTACTTGGGGTACCGCACAGGAAGAAGCCTTCACGGTATTGAAAGATAAGTTAACACATGCTCCTTTGCTCCAACTTCCTGATTTTAATAAGACTTTTGAGCTTGAATGCGATGCTAGTGGTATTGGTTTGGGAGGTGTGTTATTACAAGATGCTAAACCTGTTGCATACTTTTCTGAAAAATTGAGTGGGCCTAGTCTGAACTATTCTACTTATGATAAGGAATTATATGCTCTTGTTCGGACATTAGAAACTTGGCAACATTATTTATGGCCCAAAGAATTTGTTATACATTCTGATCATGAATCTTTGAAACACATAAGAAGTCAAGCAAAACTTAATCGTAGACATGCTAAGTGGGTTGAATTTATTGAGACTTTCCCTTATGTCATTAAACACAAGAAGGGGAAAGATAATATTATTGCTGATGCTTTGTCTCGTCGTTATACTATGCTTTCCCAACTTGACTTCAAGATATTCGGTTTAGAGACAATCAAAGATCAATATGTACATGATGTAGAATTTAAAGATGTTTTGCAGAATTGTAGAGAGGGTAGAACATGGAACAAGTTTGTGCTTAATGATGGGTTTGTGTTCCGTTCTAACAAGCTATGCATTCCAGCTAGCTCTATTCGTCTTTTGTTGTTGCAGGAGGCGCATGGAGGAGGATTAATGGGACATTTTGGCGTGAAGAAGACGGAGGACGTACTTGCTACACATTTCTTTTGGCCAAAGATGAGACGGGATGTTGAGCGTTTTGTTGCTCGCTGCACTACATGTCAAAAAGCTAAGTCACGACTCAATCCTCATGGTTTATACATGCCTTTACCTGTACCTAGTGTTCCGTGGGAGGACATATCCATGGACTTTGTTTTAGGCTTGCCTCGAACAAAGAACGGGAGGGATAGCATATTTGTTGTCGTGGATAGATTTTCTAAGATGGCACATTTTATACCATGTCATAAAAGCGATGATGCTGCTAATGTTGCTGATTTATTCTTTCGTGAGATTATTCGCTTACATGGTGTGCCCAATACTATTGTCTCGGATCGTGATACTAAGTTTCTTAGCCATTTTTGGAGATGCTTATGGGCTAAGTTGGGGACTAAACTACTTTTTAGTACTACTTGTCATCCCCAAACTGATGGACAAACTGAAGTAGTCAATAGGACTTTGTCTACTATGCTTAGGGCTGTTTTAAAGAGTAACTTGAAAATGTGGGGAGAATGTTTACCTCATATTGAATTTGCTTATAATCGTTCATTTCATTCTACCACTAAAATGTGCCCTTTTGAGATTGTTTATGGTTTTCTACCTCGTGCACCTATTGATTTGCTGCCTCTTCCATCTTCGGAGAAGGTTAATTTTGATGCTAAGCAACGTGCTGAATTGATATTAAAAATGCATGAGTTAACTAAAGAAAACATTGAGAAAATGAATGCTAGATACAAGCTTGCTGGTGATAAGGGTAGAAAGCATGTTGTGTTTGAACCAGGAGATCTTGTTTGGTTACATCTACGTAAAGATAGGTTTCCTGATTTGCGCAAGTCTAAGTTAATGCCACGAGCTGATGGTCCCTTTAAGGTTTTACAGAAAATTAATGATAATGCATATAAACTTGAGGTACCTGCAGATTTTGGGGTTAGTCCCACATTTAACATTGCAGATTTGAAACCTTATTTGGGAGAAGATGATGAGCTTCCGTCGAGGACGACTTCAATTCAAGAAGGGGAGGATGATGAGGACATCTCTACTAATGTTACACCCACATCTTCACCAACTACACATACTGGACCAGTTACTAGAGCACGCGCACGTCAACTAAATTATCAGGTACTTTCGTTTCTTGCGAATCCTTCTATTGTTCATGAACATATGATGTTGCCTAAATTAGATACTTTTGTTTTGCTTATGAATGAAGGACCTAGCATGGACAAGAAGGATGGTCATTGGAGCGGGATCAAGCATGGTGAAAAAGGTGCGCGCGCGGGAAAGGACAATGGAGCTTCCAATGGTGATTATGACACTTTGAAGCCACCATAAGTTGCGCATGAAGTCTTGGACGAAATATGCGAGATGCCACTTCATTATTTTCGTCCAAGGGCAATTATAGGTGCTGCGTCACCTTAAAATTGGGCTGGGCCCATGTAATTTCGAAATACCACATTATAGGCTGTTTTTAGAGTCCGTATGTGTGGGGAAACCGAGTTAGGGTTGTTTTCGGACCCCACCTCCAAGGGGTCACGAAAATCCCCTCTGTTCCCCCATATATACAGCCCTTAGGGCGTCGTTTAGACTTGGGTTTTAATTAGATTTAAGTTAGCCATAGCCGCAACTTCGAGTTCTTTGTTTGTGTCGTCCGACCAGGCCAAGACCGCATTGGAACCCCAACTTCTGTTAATCTTTCATCTTATATTCGCAATATCCAGATTGCAATTCTTAGTTCTTGCTTGTTCTTCGATTGCTTGCAGGAATTGACCTTCGTGGTCAGGTTGATCGTGCATACGCGGGATCAATAACCTCTCGGAGTTGGTTTAGCGATTGCTAAGGCGCAACGTCTTCGCACGTTCGTAGTCGGGTCGTGAAAGTCTACTCCACCAAAATCGATCTCCATCATCTCATCGAAACATCGGGACACCTTCGCCTCTATCATTTGGCTACTCTTGTTGATTATTTAAAATAGTTAAGTAGATCAATAATTATTGGTTGAAATCATGTCATGGCCCAATGATTATTAGTGAGCTTTAGAAATATTCTCCCCAATTTTTAGTGCAACTTTACTTTTCACATTTATTTGGAATTTTTATCTGAGCTTGAATTTGAATGAGCCATGATCAAGGGTGATCATCACATGCCTAACCATAGTGACTTGGCTTTAATAAAAAGTGATTACGGTTCCAACACAAGTGATTACTGTTGCGTGACACCCGGGGTGTTACAAGGACGTCCCAAAATAATTGGACAAGAAGGTTCACATTCAATGTCCATAATAGTAAAATCAACGGGAACATAATTGTCATTGACAATGATAATAACATCATCGATCTTCCCCAAAGGTTTCTTTACGGAAGAATCGATAAGACGAACACCAAAAGAACAAGGATCAAAAGGTTTCCATTCAAGTATATCATACATTCTTTTGGGCATAACAGAGGTACTAGCTCCAACATCACATAAAGCATAGGAAGAAAAGTTATTCAACTTAATTTTAATCATAGGATCCCAACCATCTTCTAGCTTTCTAGGTATGGAGGCTTCTACCTTAAGCTTCTCCTCCCTAGCTTTAATGAGAGATTAGTGATATGCTCCGTGAAGGCAAGATTGAGTGTGCTAGTGTGGGGGTCTCTAGACATCTTGTGAAGGAAACGAATAACTTCAGAAAGGGTGCAATTATCAAAATCAAGGTATCTACTATCGAGTAAAGTGGTAGTGGTGTCCTTTAAGCTCACTTGTTTGGTAGCTTCTATAGTCATAGGAATTTCTTCTTCTACGGCTGAGGTCATAGCATCACCATTAATAGGTCCTATGGGACTAGGGGTGCATTGGGTGCTAAGAGTTTGGATATCCTCAACCACTTGGATAGTAGAAATGGTATGGTGCGTGGGAAGGCTCTTAATTCTATCTTCTTCCTCCTTTTCTCTAGCCCATCTCTCTTTGAGTTTATCCATCATCCTAATGTTTTCATTAATTTGCATTTGGATAGCATTCATAGGAGTGACCTTCCTCTCCTCAAGGGGAGAAGTTCTAATTTTAAGCAATTCTACTTCATGGGCTAAATTGTCTACCTTTGACGAGAAGTTATCTAATTTGTTTTGTTTTTCATCTACACTCTTGTTGAAGGCTTTTTGGGTAGTGATAAAGTCTTTAAGCATACTCTCTAATTCAGAAGTGGAGTTTTTGGTGCTAGGATAAGTGTTGTTGTTCCCGTAGTTGGAGGGGAACGGTCTAGGATTGCTACCAAAGTTACTCCTATTAGCATTGTTATTGAAGTTGTTTCTAGAGATAAAGTTCACATCTACTTGATCTTGAGCAATCAAAGAATTTAAAGGAACATCTTGAGGATCAATAGGAAATTGCTTGGTAAGTAGAGACATAATCAAGTCAACTTTTTCATTTAGGGAGGAGATCTCCTCGATAGAGTTTACCTTCCTACCTGTTGTAGCTCTTTCGGTGTGCCATTGGGAATAGTTGGTCATCATCTCATCGAGAAGTTTTGTGGCAGCACCAAGTGTAGTTGACATAAAGGTTCCTCCCACGGCCGAATCTAGCAAGTTCCGCGAGGTAAAGTTCAAGCCTGCATAAAAAGTTTGGATAACCATCCAAGTAGTCAAACCATGCGTAGGGCAATGCTTAACAAGAGATTTCATGCGTTCCCAAGATTGGGCAACGTGTTCATTATCCAATTGTTTAAAATTCATAATAAAACTCCTCAATTGGATAATCTTAGCAGGGGGGTAGTACTTCCCAATAAAAGCATCCTTGCACTTATCCCAAGAATCTATGCTATTCCTAGGCAAGGATTGAAACCAGATTTTAGCTTCATCTCTCAAGGAAAAAGGAAAAAGCTTAAGATTAACAATATCACCATCTACTTCTTTGTACTTTTGCATATCACAAAGCTCAATAAAATTATTTAGGTGCAAAGCAGCATCATCTCTAGCACCGGAGAATTGATCTTTCATAACAAGGTTCAGCAAAGCAGGTTTAATCTCATAAGAAGGTGTTGAAGTAGCAGGTGTAGCAATAGGAGTGCAGATAAAGTCACTATTGTTGTGACTAGTGAAGTCACACAACTTGGTGTTCTCGGAGCAACCCATAGTAGCAGCAGGCAAGATAACTCTTCTTTTTTATAAAGGACACTAAAGCAAAAACTGAAAGGTAAACTAACAAGACTAAAAAGAAAATATAAAAGATAGTGTGCAACTCCCCTATCTTGAAGAGTGGAGTCCCCGGCAACGGCGCCATAAATTTCTTTTGATGGTACGATTTAACGCCCCCTCGTTGGTTACCCAAACTGGAAGGTTGAGATGTAGATAGCAGCAATTTCCCTTAGCAAAGATGCTAAGGTTGAGTGTTGAACCAATAGGACTCCAATAGATACAAGAAGGTGGTGAAGTGAACAATGGCGCCGTTCACAACTCAAGGTTGCTTACTTCACCTAGACCTGCACACACAGCAAATAACTTTGCTTCCCAACGAGTACAGATGAGTTTTCAATTCCTCCGGCCTTGTTGTTTACAAAGGATAAAACGCACGGGATACTAATGATAGTGATAGCAACGGAAAAGTAAATAAAGCAGTAAATTGATAGCAGGTGTAAATAGTATTGAAAATATGAACCGGGGTCCTATGGTGTTCACTAGTGATGTCTCTCTCCCAAAAGACGATAAAATAGCCATGCGAGGTAAACAAATTACAGCTGGGCAATTGACATGATTATGTGCGCAAACCAATGCTAATTATGCTGTAAAGAAAGGAAGAGGCTCAAAAGCATGGGCGGTACGCCAAGACAAGTAGACCAAAATCCATCTGCATCTACCTACTAATCATCCACCTTGAGATATCTATCCAGAACATCTCGCTGGTATTAAGTTGCGAATCCCACCCAAAGTGTAAACTCAAAGCAACGGACAACTGCATTAAAGAACATTGCGTAAAGTAAACAATCCTTGCACCTGCAAGTACAGGCACCTTTGTTTTTCGCGATCTCGCCTCTGTTCCGCCGCCGCCGCGCTTCCAAGATCGGGAGCGCCAGCAGACTTCTTCCCGGCACCCTGCCGGAGGGAGGATCGACCTCCGGGAGCTTCCCCTTCACCATGGACACTTCCCAGATATGCTGTGAGTAGTTCCCTTTGGACCATGGGTCCGTGATCAGTAGCTATGTGATGTTCTCCTCCCCTCTTTGTTCTTCATGATTTAGACCTCGTGAGTTGCCCTACATGATCGAGGCACATATATAATCTTTCTGCTGTTGCTATGCTGAGTTTGATGGGATCTGATGGTTTATGAGATTATGTTCAGATTGTGATACAGTAATATATTTGGTTCTTATCTTTTATATTTTTGTTCCTAAGTAATTCTTGCATGTTCTCCGTTGTTGTTTATTGCTTTGGACAAGTAGTAGGTAGTAACTCCAAGAGGGAACGTTATGCTCGATTGTGGGTTCATGCCCCCTAATGACACGCTTGAGTGACAGAAACATGAGTCTAGGTGATGTGTTGTTGCCACAAGGGGGAAAACGGTGCTTGTAACCGCGGTTGCAAGGATTGTTTACTTTACGCAAAGTGCTTTTTAATGCAGTTGTTGATACGTCCCAAACGTATCGATAATTTATGCTTGCTCCATGCATGTTTTGTGTGATATTGCTATGATCTAGATGCACTTTCATACATACTTTTGATCATATTTGGACTAACCTATTAACTCAGTGCACCCCAGTGCCAGTTTCTATTTTCTGTTGTTTTTCTATTTCAGTTTTCCCCCATATTAAAAGTGCTCCAAAAATTCGGGAAAAAACAGATACAAAATCAGCGTGAAGGAACCTTCCGAGGTCCCGAAGGGGGTCCAGGTGGGACCCACCAGGGCCCCAGGCGACCACCTGACGCGGCCTAGGGCTTGGCCGCGCCAGGGGGGCGCCTGGAGCCCTGGTGGCCCCCTGGCTACCCCCTTCGCCTATACATCTCCCATAACGTGAAACTTCCGAGGACAGAACACTTTTTCTCGATCTCGCCTCTGTTCCGCCGCCGCCTCTCTTCCAAGATCAGGAGCACCAGCAGACCTCTTCCCGGCACCCTGCCAGAGGGAGGATCGACCTTCGGGAGCTTCCCCTCCACCATGGACGCTTCCTGGATGTGCCGTGAGTAGTTTCCTTTGGACCATGGGTCCTTCATCAGTAGCTATGTGATGTTCTCCTCCTCTCTTTCTCCTTCATGGTTTAGACCTCGTGAGCTGCCCTACATGATCGAGGCACATATGTAATCTTTCTGCTTTTGTTATGCTGAGTTTGATGGGATCTGATGGATTATGAGCTTATGTTCAGATTGTGATAGAGTAATATATTTGGTTCTTATCTTTTATATTTTTGTTCCTGAGTAATTATTGCATGTTATCCGTTGCTGTTTATTGCTTTGGCCAAGTAGTAGGTAGTAACTCCAAGAGGGAATGTTATGCTCGATTGTGGGTTCATGCCCCCTGATGACACGCTTGAGTGATAGAAACATGAGTCTAGGGGATGTGCTGTTGACACAAGGGGGAAAACAACGGTGCTTGTAACCGCGGTTGCAAGGATTGTTTACCTTATGCAAAGTTTTTTTTAATGCAGTTGTCTGTTGCTTTGGGTTTACACTTTGGGTGGGTCTCGCAACTTAATACCAGCGAGATGTTCTGGATAGATATCTCAAGGTGGATGATTAGTAGTAGATGCAGATGGATTTCGGTCTACTTATTTTGGCGTACTGCCCATGCTTTTGAGCCTCTTCCTTTCTTTGTAGCATAGTTAGCATGGCGGTGCGTTTATAATCCTGTCAATTGCCCATCTGTAATTTGTTTACCTTGCATAGCAGTTTTATCGTCTTTTGGGAGAGAGACATCACTAGTGAACATCACGGGACCCCGGTCCATATTCTCATCACTGTTTACACGCTTATTTACTTTTCTGCTTTTACTTTTAGTTGCTATTATCATTATCATTATCCCTTGTGTTTTGATCCTTTGTAAACAACAAGACCGGAGAGATTGACAACCTCTCTAAACTTCGTTGGGAGCAAATTTATTTGTGTCATGTGCAGGCCCACGTCAAGGAAGCAACTTTTGTCTTATTCGGTGCCATTGTTTCCTTGCCACCTACTTATCAGTACCGGAGTCCTACAGGAGACAATCTTAAAACCTCGGTGTCTTCACCGAGGGAAACTTCCCGCTATGCTGCATATCACCTTCCACTTGGGGTAACCAAGAAAGAGCGAGAAGCAATTATCATCTCTCGCGTTGTAACATCCCAGATTTCACAAAAATTAAAAAATTTGTTTTCGGTGAGAATTGTTTGATTGTCTGATTTGTTAGCGGTGTTTGCATCCCCTATTTAATGATCGGCGATTATTTTTCCCCCTCTTATCTCGTATCGGACGGAGACCGACCCTTGCCACCCTGACTCTCGACCTTTGCGACACCGGGATTCACCCGATCACCGTCGCGAAAACCGCACGAGACCAGCCGCAGCCAACGGAACGAAATACCCCGTTTAATAATTAAACGGGTTATATTTATAGCGCGTCGGAAAGTGTTCTCGGAACGGTTCCAGTGCTAGGTGAACGCCGCCGGCTCGACCCGCTGATCGCGCAGTTCGAAGTTTTACCCGAAACGGAGGTCCTGCGGACCCCCGGCGGTCAGAAACGTAAACACCGCGCGCGAGAGAGAAAAACCGGGGATGTTTTTGCAAACTGCCAGCCACCTGGGCTATATAAATACCACCACATTCCCACCTCTTTCGCAATAGCCCAATTTTTGCATTTTAGCCTTTCTTGCCCAAAAATCTTAGCTCCGTGCGATTTGGTCCGTCGGATCGCCCGATCCGACGGCCCAGATCCACCCAGCCACCCACCTCCTCTCTCCCTCTCTCTCCTCACCACCCGCGCCAGTGGAGGCCGCCGCCGCCTCTTCCTGTCGGCGAGACCGCGCCGCGCCGCGCCTGCCAGGTCCTCTCCTCCTCCCGCGCAGCCCTCCTTTCCTTGTTCCCTCCTCTCATCTATGTCTTCTCCCTCTCTCTAGTGCAGCTAAGCCGCCGGAGCGCCGCCTGCCATGGGAGGTCGCCCGAGCTCGTCAGCTAGGAGCTCTAGCCGCCTCCCTCCGAACTCGCCGCGCCGCCCGGATCCGGCGAGCCGGACGCCCCTCGGCCTCTTCCTCCACCGCACCGGCCAGGCCGGGCACCGCCTCCCCACCTCGCCGCCGTTGCCGGCCGGCAGCGTCGCTGCCGCTCGGCCCCTGGCCGGGATCGGGCGAGACCCTGGATCGGGCAGCCACCAACCGCGCATGGGCCGGCCCACCTCCCACGGCCTGGCTTCCAAGGCTCAGCTGAACCGCGGCCCAGCCACCAACCGCCTCCAGGCCGCAAGTGGGCCTCGGCCCGATAAGGTCCACTCCTTATTTTTTTTCTCTCTCTGCCTTTTTATTTTCTGCTAAGTCCCTATAATATTTGCTGCTGATACAATTTTGCAACGATATTTGCGAGTAAACTGTAGCCTGGATGACGTTGCGCCCAAAAGGAAAATTGTTTAGAATTGTGTGTACTTCAATTCATCTTTTGTGAGCATTTTGATTTGAGGCCATCTTGATGTTGATAATCTGTGTTGAAGTGGGCATCAGGCTGTTAACTGCTACTAATTTCTGTTAAGTGTTGCTGTTGTTATTTTATTGCAACTTTGGTTGATGATTGTGACAGATCCATAAGGCCTATTGCATTTATTCTTTTTGCATACTTTTAAGCATCATGTCTACTTTCATTACATGTATGGCATTGTCATTTGCATTCCTGGTCATAGTTATTTTTAGCTCCAAATTTCCTATGCCGCTGTTGTTGACAACCACCTTTGTTTTTCACTAAGTCTGTAATGTCCCGATGTCATGTTGTTTGCTTAATATCTTTTGATCTGTTATGCCTATGACCTTGATTCTTGTTTGTACCTGATCCTCATCATGTCTACTTCATGCCCATGTATTGCTATGTCATGTTGCTACACATTTTCATATAGCTTTACCCATTTTTATACAACATAAAAATAATAGTTTCTGCCTTGTTTTCCCTTATTTTCACTAAGTCCTTGACCCGTAATGTTTTATTGCATTTTGCTTGGGATATAATTTATTGTTCACGATGCCTATTTGCATGATTATTTTTGCCATGCCTTCCCTGTCATGTCTACTTTAATTGCATATCATTTGTGAGCATGTTTGCATTCATTATCTTGTTTATGCATTGCTCTAAAGTGTGCTTCCCGATGTTGGCAGATTGTGTTCCAAACTTGTATTGCTTGTATCATTTTAACCGTAACTCCGTTTGGAGTGTTCTTTATATGTAAGTTGATTAGTTTTTCGTGTACTTTGTGTTTATGCTATTGTTTGCTGTTGTTAACCGACCTAAAATATGGTTTAGGGCAGAAAAGTACCAAATGTTTTAATTGTCGTGGGGTACTTAGTGTTATGACATGTTTAGGTTGTGCCTCACTTAAATTGACTAGCATAGCTAGTTTACCTTATGCTTCACCTCTTGCCATGTTTGTGTTCTATGCCATGCTTGAGTGATATGCCATGTTCACAACCTTCGTTGATAACCTGTAGCTAAACAACTTGAACCTTTCTAAATGTGCGGTATCGTCGTGTGTGACGAGTACACCACTTAACCTGTTAGTAACCGCTCTCGACGGTAGGTGCGATGTCTCGTGTTGCCTTCTTGTTGATGCTTGCTCGTGTTTGCTTCGTAGTAATAGATGCTTTCTCATTGATTGCTTTCCAGTGTTTACCGTCTTGTGTGCTTCCGCGTGAACCTCTCGGAGACAATGCGAGCTTGCGATCAACTAGACCTTCGGAACCCGACTTATCAACAGGAAAGGACTATGCATTACTTATGATCCATTCTATTTCAACCAGCGGTTTGCATGCTAGTCTAGTATAGGTTCGATGTTTGATCCTACCACATGTTTACAACCTCTTTCAAACCGATACAGCCATGTCCCCTCCCAGCAAACCATGTACTACTATGTTACTATTGCTCGTTGCTCAGCCCCTGCTTAGTATGCATGCTTAGGATGCTACGATGTTACCCTGTTACTCCTTGGTTTGGGATATCCCATTATTATATTGTTTTGGATGATATGATTATTATTATAATGTTGACTATATTCGACGAAGGATGGAAGGTCTAGGCTATCCCGCCCCGACGCTTTGTTCCATTCGAATCACCTAGGACCCGAGTTCCGGGTATTGTGTCTCTTGACGAGCGTGCCTAACCGCGTGTAGGATTTTATGGGGTCCCCCTTTCTTACCTACCTAGCTTCAAACATTTATAGTGGTGGCCCAAACTGATTTACCATTTGAAACCGTGTGTGTGCTGGTCGGCCGCCAGTAGTTTTCAAACCAATCTGGGCCAGCGGGGACATGGTTTCCTTGTTGGTCCACCTTGTATGGCTGAGTACCCGGTTTCCCATGTGTGATAAACCGGCTATCCAAATCTGCGGCAGACGGTAGAGACCGATTCGAGAGCGCGGGATGCTTTTGAGTTGGGTGTCGACTCACCGGGGGCCACCCGGATTTGTTCGTTGTTAGCTAGAGCGACCTATCGTTTCGGATCTCTCGGAACTAAATCATAAAATGGTTGCCTATAATGGGTAGAAGCTGAGAGAGATGGGCGTGCGTGCGGAGCCTTGTAATGGGAAGTTGGTACACCCCTGCAGGGTTAAATCTTTTTGAGAAGCCGTGTCCACGGTTATGGACGACTTGAGACCTACTCCTTGTTCATAGACAACAACAACCGAGATAATCTTAATAAACTTGATCAATGTGTGTGTTCCTTGACTGCTTCTTCTTCATCGGGATGCGAAGAGGAGGACAAGGATAGGATAGGTGTTATGATTGCGTAAGTAGTTGATAGAAAGACTTGTTGGAGGCGATTCCTCATCGAATTCTTGGCTTCTTACCTTCCTCTCTAGATCGTTAGCCACTTCATAAATGCTAGTGCGGCAGCAACCTCACCACTTACCCCATCCTTACCGTAAACTACTAGTTGTCCTAGAATGACGAGTGATGAAGTCCTTGCTCAGTTGACCACTACAGTTGGATGCTGAGTACTTCTGTTCTCATGATACTACCCCCAAACTCTTTTCAGGGTTCTTGATCGACAACAGGTATGGTGATCGACGTTTCACGTGGAGACTCGACGACGACTAGTTAGGCGGATCCCGCCGGAGGGCCTGGACCCGTGTGGTTATGGGGATCGATATTTATCTCTTTGCCACTAGGCATTTGCTTGTAGTCTGTACCCATACATGTATCTTCCGTTGTTGTATTGTATTTGAGGCAGTTGTATGCCGATTGTATGAAATGTTGTATCCTTGTGTCTGTAATGTTGTGATATCGTGTTGGAAATCCGGGGCATATGGCTATGTCATATGTCACGGTGGGACCGATATGTGCTTCGTCCCCGGATCTGGATGGAAACATCTAGATCTGGAACAGTACCGCATATCGGGCCTTACACGCATTTTGAGGAAATCATTAATACTCTAGGAACTACGTTCTCCTTCATCAAACCAAAAAAGGTAGAGACTTCGGCACGAAAGGAAGCTAAGTTCAATTATGTCCCTAATGTTCCCCGACCTAAAAATAATCCACCCATTGCCAAGGAAGTTGAAACCATGAAAACTTTGGAAGAAATACCTCCTTTTGATAAATTTATAAATGAAACTCACATTGATTTTCCGCCTTTTGGTTTTCTCCCTAGAAGTATCTTCATTAGGCCTTTATTTGAAAGACCTCTTAAGACTAGTTGTACAATTGAAGAGCTTTTTTATGATCTTGATGATGGTTCGATTGATACAACTTGATCTTTTGCCTTATGCCTAGCTTAAAGGCGTAAAAGAAAGCGCTTGTTGGGAGGCAACCCAAGATGTTTTTACTTCTGTTTTTAGTGGTATTGATGATTGTTACTACTTTAGAAACATCATTGTCTCTTTATTTTCAAGCTTTGTGCCAAGTTATAGCCTCTTATGACAAGGGAAGAAAAAGTTGTGACATGTTGTCCAGAAAACAGATTCTGTCTTCTTGACGGAAAAAATCGGATCAAATCACCAGTTCAGCCTTTTGAGCTGAAATTTTTACGCAGCGTGCTCTATACAATTGCAGAACTTTCGTATGTTCTGATTTTTTTTATTTGAGTTGCATAAGTACCCCGAAATCTTGAGAAACAGTAGCTCTTCAAGAATATCTTTATATCCAGTGGGGAAAAAATATTTTATTAAGGGTACTAACCTCTCTAATCATCCTATGATGAGTCATGTATGAAGGGAGTTTTCAAGTGTGCGATGGAAGATGATGAAATAAGATCCGGGAGTGTCAAGCGCTCAAGCTTGAGGATTCCCCCATGCATCCCCAATAAATATTCAAGGAGAGTCAAGCGTGTACGCTTGGGGATGCCCCCGTGCATCCCCTTCTCCATCAACAATCGTTAGTTCGTCCTTCGTCTCACTATATTTTTATCACTTCATTCGTTATGTGCTATGCTTGGAGCGTCTTGCTCTTAGGTTTTATTTTTAGTTTTCTTTAGCTTTGCTTGCTGTTCATAACAAGTTAGACCCCATCTTACTTTTTGTGGGAGATAAACACGCTCCACTCGAATCTAGAACACATCATAGGGTTTTTCATGCCAATCTTTTTACTGTAGTGTGTTCTTTATCTTTTCGTAGCTACTGCCATGTTTAGTTTTAGTCTTAGTTTGTCTTTAGCAAGAGCCTTGCCTTTTTTTTAGTTTGTTGCTGGAACTCTCGTTAGTTTTCATGTTTATCTTGTTAAGAGAGTTGGTTGTTGCACTGAGTTGTGTCTTGTCTAGAAAGTAGGTATTGATGTGAGTAATGTTTGAACTTTTGGTGTCAAGAGCTCTAGCCTATTAGTGATAGGTGTCGTATTTTGGGCAGTCCGTGTTTATTTTCAAAACCTACAAAACTAGTTGAGAACTCTAGCTACTAGATGGATCAATAATCTTTGGAGGGATCGGATATTAGAGTACACTCATGTACCATGAGTCGAGGATGCGCAAGTATAACCAAACCCCCATACACTCCTCCTTGGGGTACTTGTCTCTTTGTGAACCTCCATATTAGATTGAGAGTTACCGATAATAAGCGCATGAGTTCTTCGAACTAATGTAAGTATTGAAAGTTGACACTTCCACCTCCTCATATCTGCTAGCCTCTCCCGTGCCGTGCATTGCCTTCTTCTCACTCCGAGAGTTGGCGTCCACCTTCGCCGGTACATCCAAACCCTTGGCATGATACGCTCTGTCATCATAAACCTCCTCATATCTTTCTTCAAAACGGCCACCATACCTACCTATCAAGGCATTTCCATAGCCTTTCCGAGATATATTGCCATGCAACATCCACCTATTCATGACTTGATCTTCATGTCATACATGTTCCTGCTACACTGGCAGCGGCATACATTGCATACATCATGATAGCTACATCTTCTTTATGATTTGAGTACGTTGTGAAGTGTGAAAGATCTTCTATACCCTCTTGTAAATTAGAGTGTTGCCCTTAAGTGAGTAAAAGATCCCAAACTAGAGAAAATAAAAGATCCCAAAGAGGAAAAATGAGATTTAAATAGAAATATCCATTGAGGCCACCAAAAAAATAAAAAAAGTTGGAAAAAGAGAAAAATAAAAAAAAGAGAAAGGGGCAACAGTACTATCCTTTTGAAAGATCCACACGAGTACTCCCTCTTATCCTTGTACTCCATAGAGATGATCATTCATGCATATAACTACATGGGGACGTTCACACTATAGAACTTGGCTTGCATATTCCAGGTATGAGCCTCCTCAAAAGAGCTCTAGGTCTTCATGAGTGTGACGCCCCCAAAATCAGACCGTGTACAGTAATCATACACACAGGGTACACAACTGAGATTAGGGTGCCACGGTGATAATATCACAGCACAACACTAAACACAAAAGGATAAACAAATATGTTACAATAGAGGGGGGGTCACGCGGACCCGAATACCTAAGTCATACAAACCTTAATATCTGAGTACAGACATAGTTAGTCAAGTTTTGCCTTAAGAAGGCTAGCACAAATCACATCAGAGATACAGATCGAAAAGGCGAGGCCTCCTGCCTGGGATCCACCGAACTACTCCTGGTCAACGGGGAACTCGACGTCGTAGTAGGCGCCTCCGGGGTACTCCTGCTCCTGGACTCCAACGTCGGCTGCAGCGGCCGATCAGGCAAAACAGTAAAGGAAATAAAGCAGGTGAGCATCTAGTATACCCGCGAGTCTTACGTCCGCTACTAAGCATTATGCATTGTATCAACGGAAAGAAGAGGCTGTATATAGTGGACTAAAAGACAGAAATTCAGAGCAAGGGTAAGAAGCTAGGCCTATCGAAGACTAGCATCTTCCGACGATGTCTTGCAGCATGAGGTAAGAATCAGCCAACAGTTTATATAAAGCAATAAAGTAACAATGAAGCAGAAGTTGCTGCAACATTGTATAATATAAGTTGTAATGATTAATAATAATAATGCCTCCGAGTTCACCTCCTCGACATCCCCGCGAGGAAGAAAACCTGGAACCATACAGTTTAATAATAATAGTTTCTAGTGGTAAGATCCAGCTTCAGCATAAAGCGTCCTGTTACCGTGGACACGGCTATTCGAATAGATTAATCTTCCCTGCAGGGGTGCACTTGTGTTACGCTACACGCACGGATCTCCAGGGTGGCGGGAACCTTTTTAGGGAACGCTCCACCGAGGCTATCCGACACTTCATAGCCCATCTTTCAAACTCAACAGAGAGGTCATCCGTCGGACTATATCCTATGCACGCGGGGCTTTGGACCCTAACCTCGACGTACTCCTGCACGGTGCGAGGCTGGCCGGTGAAGTTGAAGCAAATCCAAATAAGACACCACCGCTCGAGCAAATAAGACAACACCACTTCCCGGCGCAGGCCGCGGTACTGCTGACGTCTGAAGAGTCCTCGGACGACACTACGAAGCAGAGGAGCCCATAACTCGTAGTTCCCACGGGTAGGTAGTGCGTACATGGCATATAGCCAACTCAAGACATTCACTGAACCATTTAGCATTTTAATTAACCTGCGTGACAACCGTTATCGTTGCCTCGACTTAACTGACCCGCGGACAACGACAGCAGCCAGGACCACCAGTACATCGGTGCCTGCCCCGTCGTCCCACCAAGTCACTGCGGTTACCAACAAGGTGAACCGTCTCCTTACCTTGTCTCGCGTGTGCTCCTGGAGGAGCTCGACTTTCGTGGGTTGGTAACTCTCGCGGCCAACGATCAGGGGCCAAGCACACCGGTACACTGGTCGTACCCTCCCTGTCGTCCCGTCGCCATACCTCTCGCGGGCACCGTTGGGTCGCCCGACTTCTTACCTGAAGGACAACCGTTTACAGGACCCTATGGCGGCAAGACAAATTCAGCCTCGAGTGGAGTTCAAGGATTACTCCTTGATAGCTCACACTTGAGGTGACTAGGCATAACCCAGATAGGGGCCTTTGACGGTGTCTGCATTGTACCGTACCTGTGCAGTTATTATATTTGTATCCGCGTTCACTCCCCTGAGTGATCACGGCCCTCTATCTAATCCTAGCTAACAATGCGCAGGGCTCACTGCTGAATAAAGCATAATAGTAATAATAGGCAGCATAGGATAAAGGAAGGCACATCAAGGGGCGACAAAAATTAGGCTATGCAGTTGAATAGGATTGTAATCGTAGCAGCAGCAGTAACAATGCCTAGTGCAAGAAATGTACGGAAAGATAGGCGATACCTGGGGAAGAGAATGGCTCTGCTTGCCTGCAAGCTCGACGGTAGTAGTAGGGTCGTCGACGACGTAGTCATACTCAGCAGCGGTGTAGTCGACGGCAGCAGCGGGGTCTACCGGAGATTAAGGGGGGGAAGAAACAGTAAATACACAGCAAGCGTATACAAACAGATGCATGACATGACAGATGAAATGTTATCGGTATTCTAACGCAGTGCAATGCAATATGCTCGGAGCGGGAATTCATCTGGGGATGAACTACCGGCTCCGGGTGTTTACCGGACAGGGTGTCCGGAGGGGGAAGGATCAAGCCGGAGGTGTCGTGGTTACCGGAACAACATAAGGGGGGTGTATCCGTGCTAGTTGATCTATTCCGAGAAACATTCGTGTTCGGAATAAATTCATCCGGGTACTCTAACAGTACCGGACAATTTATCGGACAGACGGTCCGGAGGGGGAATGTTCGATGTTCGTTGTGTTAGAGGGGTGTGGTAGACATACGGATAGCGTATTTGTATTCGTTATACTTTTCTGATCAACTTTCATGTATAAAGTTTTTGAATCCGAGTTACGGTTTAAAAGTTATTGAATTTCAAAGTTTAAATCAATTTAAATGATTTTCTGGATTTCTTTTATTATTTATTCAACATTATCCAAAACATTATCCACAACATTATCCATAACAGTGCTGACATGTGGGACCCGCATGTCAGCCTCTGTTATTTATAAAACATTTAATTAAATTAGAAATTGCCTCTGGACCCACCTGTCATACTAACAGAAATAATTTAACAGTTATTTAATTAACTTAATGGCCTAGGGCCCACCTGTCATAGACAGTAGTTAATCCAAATGGATTTAATTTAACCAACCGTTTTGATTAGCAGGCGGACCCACATGTCAGTGACCCATAGGGGTTAATTAACCCCTAATCGTTTTTCTGACGAAGGGGGCCCTCATGTCAGTGGCACGGGCAGCTCGCCGGCGGCGAGGGCAGCCACGGCCGACGAGCCTACGCTGGATTCCGCTGGCCATTCGCGACGGGGTTTGTCTCTGCGTGTCCCTGGGTACGAGCCGCGCCCATTCCAGCAAGCAGCTCGAGACGAGATGGCCGGAGGTGAAGTCTACGTCGGCAATGGCGGCGGCGGTCTCTGGAGGTGCACGAAATCGCGGCTACGGCACCATCCAGGGGACGCGAGCTAGTTAGCGCGAAGCTACGGCTCCTCAGACACGTGAGGGTGCCAAAGGCACGCGCTGGAACCCACGGTGGGCACGGCTAGGACCTCTACGGCAGCGGTCAGTGCAAGACGAAGAGGGGAACGCAACTGGAGGTTATCGGGCGGCTGGGAGCACTTGGGGATTGTTTCGGTGCTCACCGCGGTCGGGTCGGGGATGGCAGTGAGCTCGATGGTGGCGGAAGGTGGTGGAATTTCCTCTGCGATCTCCGGCGGCTCGAGGTTGAAGACGACCCGATGCGCGCGAGGTGGAGGCTCCGGGATCGATTCCTTTGGTGAGGTGGCGTGGACGTCGACGGCGGGGCTCGGGGACAGTCTGGTTGGGGCTGGGGGGCAGTGTGGCCGCGGGTGTTCACGAGCCCGTGGCCATGGCTGCGTCGGGTGGGAGGTGGAAGTCGATGGCGAGAAGGGGAGGAAGGGATAAATGGTGAGGCGGTGTCCAGGGGGCGCAGGGGGAGCCTTAACGTCGACTGGAGCTACAGGGGGGAGCAGGTGAGGGAGGGGGGCTCCAGCGGCGCCCATGGCCACGGCTGCGCCACGGCGTCGAGCAGGTGGCCGACGTGATGGGGGCAGGTGGGAGGTGGAAGACGGGCTAGGGTGGGCTGGCTGAGGTGGGCCTCGCCCCAGGCGAGCTTTAAGCCCCTTTTTATTTTGTTTTGTTTTCTGTTTGCTCTATTTCTTTTCTGTAATTAATTTATCAACCCTAGCATTTTTGTAAAAGGTTATTGGTGTTTGTAAATTAGGGTTACATATTACTGAGGTGCCACAAAAGATTTTGCAGCAAAATAAAATCATTAGATATTTCTTTTAATTATTAAATGCCCAAAACAAGGGTTTTAACCTATTGTTTGAATTGTTTGGAATTTTCTGTAACTTCAAAAATTACCAAAGTTGGTCCAACATGATTATAATGATTTTAGGCAATTTACAAAAATAGTTCCATGATTTTTGGAACAACTTTATTTGAGTACTTTTGTTTTATTTTTCATTCAAAGAAGTTTCAATTAGGGTTTGGTTTCTTGATGAGCAAGATGCATTTGGGTTTGGGTTTTATTACCAACCAGCATGGTTTGAAAAGAGCAGAAGCAAATTTTGATTAAGGACAGGGGATAACAGTGATTAACAAACAGTGATGGTCAACAGTGATGATGGTTACTGTTACAAGCAACTGAGGGTGTTACAATGAGCGAGCAAGTTAGATGCACCCCCACTAGTTCCATTGGAGAGCTTTTCAGCTCATATGTGCATCTGTTGCATGGCAAACCCTACTCCTCACATCATATCTATCATTTGTCCCTCTCTCGCCTATGATTGTCCTCATTGATGTGAGCCTTTCTCACCTTCTTGTCTTCCTCCTCCATCATATTTCTCTCTGTGCTGTCCTAAGTGTCAACTCTCGTGCTTACGCTCATCCATTGCATGAGTGCTCAATATATCGAAAAGGAGTGGATCAAATTGACTTGTACCTGGCTACTGGTCTGGGGACGAGTCAAGATAAGATTCCAAAGAAGACCAAGTTTGAAACTTTAGTAGATTGAGTTCTCAACAAAAATACTTTTTTCTCGTATTCCCTATCCCTTTTCTTGCACGCAAACACCATTTGGAGACATTCGAGTCTCGGACAGCGAGAGCTCTTGCACCTAATGTTCTTTTGTTACTTGTTTCAATGCTAATATATACTCTTGCATGTTATGACTTGAATTGAATCACATACCTTGATTGCTTTACTTTTCAAAGTTCTTATATGGTTGCTAGCATGTCACCACCGAAATTATGCTTGTTATCATTTACCTACTCGAGGACGAGCAGGAATTAAGCTTGGGGATGTTCATACGTCCCAAACGTATCGACAATTTATGCTCGCTCCATGCATGTTTTGTGTGATATTGCTATGGTCTAAATACACTTTCATACACTTTTGATCATATTTGGACTAACCTATTAACTCAGTGCACCCTAGTGCCAGTTTTTGTTTTGTGCTGTTTTTTCTATTTCAGTTTTCCCCCATATTAAAAGTGCTCCGAAAATTCGAGAAAATCAGATAAAAATCAGCGTGAAGGAACCTTCCGGAGTCCCGACGGGGGGCCAGGTGGGACCCACCAGGGGCCCATGTAACACCTCGGTAATCATGCAACAGTAATTCAACAATGATCACCTTGTTAAATGCCTTGTCATCATGATCACCCTCATTCAATATTGCATTAGGAAATAATTCCATTCCAAGTCATTTTCAAAAGGCATGTCAAGGTAAAACCTTTGCTAACAATTAGACAAATTATTCTTATCATTTTCAAAAATCCCAGGTCAATAATAAATAGTGAAACCAATAATGGTAGGATATTAATTTTCCCTAGAAATTAAAATAATAGGAGAACATAAAGTTAAACCTAAAAAGATGTAAACAATTTTATAAAATACCTAGTAACCAGTAGGTCATAATAAAATAGAAATTAAGAATTATCAAATTATTTAAATGGTTTAAATAAATAAAACAGTAGCTAAAACAACTCCATTTAATTATTTACTATTTAAATAAAATTCAAAATAATTTATTTGAACCCCAATCTTTTTGTACCATCTCTGACTATTGCAAAGTATTTGTTTTGTCTAGTAGCACATCTTGCAAAACTAAATTGGTGCAACAAATAAATAGATAACATAAAAGAAAAGAAACCAAAAACAAAAAAAGAGAAAAAAGAAACATCACACTGTGCACCTAGAGCCTGCTACTACAGTAAGCGACCCAGCCCATCTAAGGGTCTTCTCCTTCTTCACGTACAAGAGAAGGAAGAGGCCATGGCGTTGTGGCCATGGCACGCGTGCTGCCGTCCACGCCGCGGATGTCGCCGTGTCGACCATCCCGCAGTCGTGCATGAGGATAAGGCCGACGCCCTCGACACCCTGGACGAACCCTAGCCTCCCTATTCTCTCTCTCTCGTTCGCCCCATTCCTCTGTTCGTCGTCAGATGCTCCAAGTCGCCGTCCCTTCGTCGATTCCGCAGCCACCAGCCTCCTCTCGGCGCGTCAAGATGTCCAGGAGCTTCCCCGTCGCCTTCTCCTTTGGCTACATCCATCGGTTCGAGCCGGGACGGCCCGTACGCTCGCCATCCTCTTCGTCTCCGCCCACGGCCGCCACCAACTCGTCGCCGACGCCTCTGCTCCGGTCGTCCCCTCCCCTCCTAGCCATGTCCATGAGCTCCGTGGTGACCTCCTCCCCCGATTCCCATGTTTTTCCCGTCAGATCCGTCGCCGTAGGCCGCCGTCCCATGCTCGGACACCATGGCCGGAGCCGTGCTTGCCGCGCCCTGCCTTGCACCGACACCCTCGTTGCGGACTTGCCGTGTCTACGCGCGTACCGGTCGTACTCGGGCCGCTATCCTCGAACTTGTCGTGGCCATGCATGGCTACTGTTACTTTGTCCTGGCCATGGATGGTTTGGCCATGGCGTGGTGTGAAGTGTGTGTGCGTGCAAGTGGTTTGTGCCATGTGTGCGTGTTGTGCGTGAGTGCGTTGCGTGTGTGCATGGTGAGCGCACCCCCGGCTGGCTTCGGCCACCGGCCGCGTGCCTGCACGCCCGGGGACGCTGCTGCGCTGCTGTCTGCTGATGGCTGCTGCGGCTACTGAACCCGTGTTGCTGCTGATGGCTGTTGCTACTGAACCCCTTTGTGTGCAACAAAACAGCAGCAGAAATAGGGTAAAATAAATTCAAATATAGATAAAAATTTGTGTGGATTGATAGTACACTTGATCAGGTCCATTCTGTTCCACTGGACCAACTCCTTTTGATGCATGGATTAATTTCTATCAAAATTATAAAATGCCGATTTATACTAATTGAAAAACAATTTATGGTCATTGCTACTTTAAAGATTTTGATGAACAAGTTGTGATGATCTTTCATGCAATATGAAGGCTTGTCTTAGTAGTACACATAATATAGTGTAAAACACATGTAGGATTCATCTCTATTAGAGCTATGGATAAATAGCAATCATCAAGCAAAGTTTATATCTTTTAACAATTTCTAAAATTAACATTGAGTAGCACTTTTCTAGCAAGGTTTTAAATAAGTAAATGAACCCTGATAAATTTGGCTTCCGTACCAGATTCGAGATCACAGAAAATTGTTCGACTTGATATAAGGCACTAACTCGGCGGATGAGCAGAACCCAATACCGTAGGCTCTCGAAAATGGCTAAGTGATGTTAGGAGACAGAATTCGAGACTTAGCAAAATGTCAATGAAATCCAAAAATAGTCTATGACATGTGGGACCCTCCTGTCAGGGTTGACCAGTCAACATACACTATTCTGGATAATGTCTATTTCATAAATAAAAGACATTTCAGAAATTGATTTAAATGATTTACAACTTTGAAATTCAATATCTTTTAAACCGCAAGTCAGATTCAAAAACTTCATACATGAAAGTTGATCAGAAAAATATAACGAGTAGAAATAAGCTACCCGCATACCAACCACACCCCTCTAACATACCGAACCCGAGACTTTATACATGAAGGTAGAATGGAGGATCATAGGTGTAGAAGAATTTATAACAAGGTGGTTAATTATCTTTACGAAAAGATTTCATGATAAGTTCTACATAGTATCGATGGGCATGAACACAAAGGTTCAGGGTCGACTCCCACTTCTTCAATGCATAACCTTTCACTCACTTCTCGCTCACATGAAGGTTGTAGGATTGCAAACTCCTCTGACGGAAAGCCAGTAGAGTATAACCCGCATAAAATTGGGGTTCATTAGATTAGGGGAAGCATAGAGTTAACCCATCAGGGCATTTTTAAACCCATACAACAAATATCATAAGCAAGGGATACAAGTTCGAAAGCAGAAGGCTGATGACACGCATCAGATGATACCGTTCGCCAAATGCATTTCGTATTAGGGGAAATTCGTCAATGATTTAGGACACAAAGGGACGGCAGGTAGTAATCCACCAAATGGTCAGGCGGCGTACAGAGAGTCTGGGGTGAGTATCGGTACTCAACCATAAGAAGAAATAATGCCAAAGCATTGGAGATAGAAGCATCGGAATAATTCGATGCTTAAGTACAAAGGAATTATGAATGTCATATCGGTGTATCGGATTCAGATACATCGATCAAACATGAATAAGTTGAATAGAAGCTTGACGGATAATCAATTAAGGTTTGATTTACCGAAAACCAGCTCACGTCCGAAATGACGTCGGAGCCAGAAGAATGGATTCATAGGGATCAACTGATGATTGCGTGCGCCCGCACACACGATGACTTAACCGATCGGAATGGCAATGCCAAGGGAGGGCATCGAAGACCACCAGACAAACGGGATTAATCATAGTGCAAGCAGGTAAGAAGAATCTCCAAAGCAGTAGGCTGCCGAGGATTGTCGCGAGATCGAATAGTATTTCAAAGTATTTTTGGGAACCACAGGAACAACTTAGGATGAACGAATCCTCGATAAATGTGAGGAATTATCCGCAGGGTGAAAAGAAGCTGCAAGGCAGTAGGCTCAAAGGGTTCCCGAAACGACGGAAAGTATTTCGATGCATCTTGTCAACACAAGAGAAACTGGGATTGAATGGATGAAAGAAAGGTGTATGTGGTTATACATACGACGTTATCGGTGGCAGGGAATTATCAAGGTATCGACACATATGGTCTCGGGAATTTTATCGGAGAGTAATCTTCGGAATCTTCTCTTGAAGCAAGCGGTCACCTCTAAAGAGGGGCTCTCCAGGAGGAAGTAGTCACAAGAACCTAGAGTCAGTGTTAGAAAAAATCTTTAACCCGAAAGAGAAGAGAGATCAGAGTCCCAGAGTAAAGATGCGGAGCAAAAGATCCTAATTCCACCCAGTTTTGCGACGTGGGCCGATAAGCCACACGACACTGTTAGTAAAGTAGTTTTGCAAAGACTAGACTCGACTTCGACCAAGGAGTTGGAAGGGGTGTCCTACAGGCAGTCGGCTCTGATACCAACTTGTGACGCCCCCAAAATCAGACCGTGTACAGTAATCATACACGCAAGGTACACGATCGAGATTAGGGACTCACGGTGAGATATCACAACACAACTCTACAAATAAAAATAATACAAGTTGGTTAATACAAGCCATGGGCCACGAGGGCTTGGATACAACAGATCGAGAGCACAAAGTTAGCGTAAGCAATAGTATCTGAGTACAGACACAAGAATACAAGGTTGCCTTAAGAAGGCTAGCACAAATCACAACAGATCGAAAAGACGAGGCCTCCTGCCTGGGAACCTCCAAACTACTCATGGTCAACGGGGAACTCGACATCATAGAAGGCATCGTGGATCTTCATGTTGCGGTGGTCAGCATCGGGGATCTCCTGCTCCTGGACTCCAAGGCTCCAACGTCGACTGCAGCGGCCGATCAGGCAAAACATAAAGGGGTAAATAAAGCAAGGGTGAGTATCTAGCATACCCGCGACTCTTACGTCCGCTACTAAGCATTTATGCATTTGTATCAAATGGAAAGGGGAGGCTGTATATAGTGGACTGCAAGGTAGAAATCAGAATAAGGGTAAGAAGCTAGGCCTATCGAAGACTAGCATCTTCTGACGAGTCTTGCAGCACAAGAAGAGAACAACCAACAGTTCATATAAAGCATAAAGTAACAATGAAGCAGAAGTTGCTGCAGCATTGTATAATAGTAAGTTGTAATAATTAATAATAATGCCTCCGAGTTCCCCTCCTCGACTTACCTGCGAGGAAGAAGATCCGGAACCATACAGTTTAATAGTAGTAGTTTGTAGTGGTAAGATCCAGCTTCAGCATAAAGCGTCCTGTTACCGTGGACACGGCTATTCAAATAGATTAAACTCCCTGCAGGGGTGCACTACTGTTCAGCCTGCACGCTCGGATCTCCAGGGTCGCAGGCACCTTGTTAGGGAACGCTCCACCAAAGCTATCCGACACGACGCAGCCCATCCTAGGCTCAACAGAGAGGCCATCCGCTAGACTATATCCTATGCGGTCAGGGGTCTAGGAACCCTCACCCTTCACGCTCCTGCACGGTGCATGGCTGGCCGGTGAAGCAAAAGAAAATCCAAATACACCGTCCGGACGAAGAAGACACCACTTCCCGGCGCAGGCCGCGGTACTTCTGACGTCTGAAGAGCTTTCGGACAAACTACGACGCAGGGGAGCCCATAACTCCTTATCACATGTGAAGGTAGTGCGTACAGACCAACGGGCCTCTCAATTCATCCGCCGAACCATTTAGTATTTTAATTAACTTGCGTGACAACCGTTATCATCGCCTCGACTTAACTGACCCGCGGAAAACGACAGCAGTCGGGGCCACCAGTACATCGGTGCCTGCCTTGTCGTCCCACCAAGTCTCTGCGGTTACCAACAAGGTGAACCGACTCCTTACCTTATGTCGCGTGTGCTCTTGGTAGAGCTCGACTTTCGTGGTTTGGTAACTCTCGCGAGATATGAGCAGGGGCCAAGCACGCCAGTAACGTCGGTCGTACCCTCCCTGTCGTTCCCGACGCAATACCGCTCACGGGCACCGTTGGGTCGCCCGACTCTTACCTTTAAGGACACCAGTTGATTCGAGTGCCTACCATTAAGTGAAACCAGGAGGTATCACCCTCGATGGTACACTTAAAGAGGTTCGACAGAGACATCAGCGGAATGAACTAAAGAGGTAAACCTCGTATCATCCCGGTGATGCTACGCTACTGAGCCGACGAGAGTGAAATACGAGTCCATTTCACTCGTAAGTCAAACTCGAAGCGACTCGGTAGAGTCTCGCCGTTGTAGGTTCCCTAGGGTGTCTGCACTGATCCGTACATGTTGCAGTTATAATATTTTGTATCCGCGTCACTCCCTTGAGTGGCCACAGCCCGCTATCTAATCCTAGCTAACAATGCGCAGGGCTCACTACTGGATATAATATATATTTATAGCAGGCAGCATGGGTTAAAGGAAGGTACAACAAGGGGCGACAAAAACAGGCTATGCAATTGAATAGGATTGTAATCATAGCAGCAGCAATAACAATGCCTAGTGCAAGAAATGTACATAAAAGATAGGCGATATCTAGGGAAGAGAATGGCTCTGCTTGCCTGGAAGCTCGCGGGAGGGGTACGGTCGTCGACGACGTAGTCGATCACACGGGCGTCGACATCGGTCGCTGGGTCTATCGGACAATAAGATGGGGGGAGAAACAATAATTACACGGGAATAAAAGCAATACAAATACAATACATGGCAAACACAATGTTAACGGTGTTCTAACGCATTGCAAGGGGTATTTCTCGGAGCGGGAATTCATCCGGGGATGAACTGCCAGCTCCGGGTGATTATCGGCAGTGCAACCGGAGGGGGAAGGTCTCGTGTTCGGTAAGTTAGAGGGCTGTGGTGGGTATATGGGTGACGTAACCGGGTTCGTTGGTTTTTTCTGATCAATTTTGATGTATACAATATTTTCATCGGAGTTACGGTTTAAAAGATATTGAATTTCCAGATTTAAATCATTTAATAACCTTTTCTGAATTTCTTTTAATAATAAAAGCAACATTATCCAAAACAGTGATATTGACCTAGTCAAACCTGACAAGTGGGACCTACTGACCAGTGGGTCCCACATGTCGTAGGCAGAGACAATAAATTTATTTTAATTAAATTAAACAAACCAGAGGGGTCCACATGTCATACTCTGAATATCAACTCTATTTTTAATATATCTCTCATCCAGTGGGGCCCAACTTCGTAGACAGTGGCTAATAAAATATTTAGTAATTTAAACAGTGAAGGGTGCCCACGTGTCATCCACTAGGGCTTAATTAAGTTAACTTAAACATCTCAATTTATTTAAAGGGAGATGGGGGGCAGTAGTAAGTGATTGAGGTTGTTTCACATGGGTTATCTTAACATTGTGCTAAGCACTAATCTAAACGAGGAGGGGCCACCGGTCAGGCAGACACAGGGGTTAGCCCACGGGCAAACTGCGTGTGCACGCAGTGCACACCGGCGGTGAGCCGGGGCACGGCGGCGTGGCCGTCCTGGCTAGATCGGGCAAGGGCGGAGGTGGGGAGCACGGTGCCGGTGCGGCTACGCGCACGCGCACGAGCGCGTCGGGACCCGGCCAGGCCAAGACGCTCAGCAGCAGCTGTGGAGGAAAACACGGGAGCTTGGTTCCCGTCCATGGCAGCCCCGGGCTGGGCATGTGTCTCCGACGAACAAAACGCTTGGGGTGAGGGGAAATCGGTGAGGTGGCTCACCACGAAGCTCAGGGAAGGGTTGTGGAGGCTGGGGGAGGTGTGTAGCGGCGGTAATCGTTGACGATGTGCTGCGGCGGCCGGCGGGCGAGCGGGGGAGATTCCAGCAGGGGAGGGCCTCCCAGCCCGAGCCCGAGGGCGAGGGTGAAGCGGAGGAGGCCGGCGGAGCTCCTTGACAGCTTAACACGGCGGGAGGAAGTCGTTGGCCGCGCGAGCTCATGGGTGCGCCCATGGCGGCCCTGGCTGTGTGAGACGAGTGAGGGAGAGGCAGGGAGAGAAAAAAGTTGGGGTGGCTAGGGTTAGGGTCGCCCGAGGGTGCGTGGCCTCCTTATCTCCTCTACGGTGCCCTGTAGCGGCGCGAGAGGGAGCCGGGTGCGGCTGTGACGGCATGGCGATAATGGCATGGCGACCGTGCCAGAGGAACAGGGGGAGAAGGACAGGGGAGAGGGGGAGTGGGCTGGGCCAAGCAGGCCCGGTGGGGAGTTGCCCTGGGCGACATGTAGAGTATTTCCATTTTTCCTATATTTGCCTTTTGTTTTCATCTATTACTAATTTAATTAGCTAGCATTTGAATTTAGTCAACAGTGAAACTTGCTCCAGTATTTATAATTCATTACATGGCAAGGCTACAAAAATTTTGGTGACTATAAAAAATCCATTTGCATTTTGTTTTATTTAAAAGGAATTCATTTGGGGTTGTCTTAGCTACTGTTTGATTTGTTTAGTATATTTAAACATGGTAATAAAATACCATTGCTATTTTAATAATATCTATTGATTTTTAGGCATTTAATAAAAGTGGTTGCAATATTTTTGGATTAAGTTTTATTTCCACTTTGTTTTGTAAACCCAAATGGATTTTGAATTTGACCTCATGCATGATTCAAGGGAGATTAATGACTTGCTAATCAATTTTTAATTTCTCAAACAAAAGGGTTACTGTTGTCTGACACCCGGGGTGTTACAAATCTCCACCACTACAAAGAATTCTCGTTGCGAGAATTAAAGGTAGGGTAAGGGGTAAGGTTTCGGTTTCGTATTCTAACGATTCTTCTGGTGCTTGTTGCCCTTCTCGAAGGAGTTGGTCCACAATGTTGATGTCTTCATCTCTCTGCATCGGTGCATCTTGATGAGTTGTAATCTTTTCTTCAGGATCTCCATCGTACTTACGCATAGGCTAGGAGTAAAAACTTAAGGGGGTTCAGATCGGCACCCGATTAATCAATCGAGGTCGTCTGAGGAAATGGGGTATAAAGTATCTCATGAGTTAAACTCAGGGAGATACATCGAGAGAAACAAAATAAGGCATTAGAAGTTTTCAAGCGGATATGCAAGCATTCGACGATGATAACGGAGGATGAAAGGGGGGTCCAGAGCATCAGGCATAAGCACTGAGTCTGATATCGAACTGAATATCGCAAGGTAGAGGACTCGTGAGTTGCATATGAGGTCAAGCAAGAGGAATAACCTCGAGGATAGAAAGGTACAAAAGAGTCAGGTTTCGATCCTGTGGAACTGTGGGTTATGGGCCCATAGTGAATAAGAAGGGTGGTGACAAACAATGCGATCAAGTTGCAAGGTATGTCGGAGAACAACTTGTCAACTATGTCGGCAACAACATCAGTGCCAAGGGCGAGGGACGAAGAGAACCATTTTCTTGCTCGTTAAGACGAGGCAGACCAATTGGAAAATTTCTCGTCCATCGTGGTCACCGAAAAGGCATCAACAATCGTAACAGGTTGTACGAACAAAGTAGTACACCTAAGTGTTTACATTAGCGGGGAATTATCACTGCTCGGATAATTTATATTAAAAGAAAGGTTAAACAGACCAATGGAAAGGTGTCAGAACCCTCTGTTAGGTAATGTGCTAGGATCAAGTCACTTTGCATCATATCAAAATTTCAAAAAGAAATCTTGGAAATCAATTTCAAAATCAAAATGGGAGAAGGAACACCCCCCAGATGAATTAATTCAAAAGGCTAGATAAAAATGTTTTCCAAAAATTCATGTTAGATTTTTGAAAAGTCTTATAAATGAGTGTGATCACATATCAAGTGATGTCGAACCCATCCCATGCTCATAGATTTTTCAAATATTCAAACAGTACCTTGGAATTAAAGAAATACCCCTTTTTGATTTAAAATTCAAATCATTCGAATTTTAAAAATGTTGAAAGTTTATGAGTGGCTAGTTTATATATTTATGAGGCCACATAAAAGTTTTCAGCATTTAATAAAATGATTTGGTATTTTTACCAAAGTCAAAACAAATATACAGAAAAACAGAAAGGAAAGATTAAACAGAAAAAGGAAAAGAACTTACCTGGTGCCTAGGCGAAGTCGGCCCACCCAGCCCAGCCGGCCCACAGGGGCAGGGGCGTCTTCTTCCCCCTCCCGCGCCTCCAAGCTGCTCGGTGGAATGCCACCGAGCTAGCTGGGGATGACACGTCGTCGTCGACGAGCTTCCAGGCCGCCCCGTGCCTCTTCTCGTGTCATGGAGACGTCCCGCAGCCGCCCCAGTCCATTCCACCCCTCCTCGTCGTCTTCCCCTTCCTCTCTCGCACGTTTCATCGCCGCCCGAGGAACACGCCGGAGCGCCGTCGAGCACACGCGTTGCCATCGATGCTGAGAAGCCCCAAGAACGTGTCCAAGCTCTTCGTCGTCGTCGTCTTCATCGAACTGCAGAAGTAATCGAGCCCGGAGCCCGCGTAGACGCCGGATTCTTCCTCGAGCTCCCGCCGGACGCCGTGAAGGACTTTGTCGATTCCGCCGCCGTTGAACCACCCCAGCCCTCGCCACCACCTCTACTAGATTCAGGGTGAGCTTGCGAGTGAAACCCCTCACTTTTCCCCCTCGTTTACTCGCTCTATCCGGATCCGCCATGGATGCCGAAGCACGTCGCCGCCATGGATGAGCTTGAGGTCGCCCCTGTGCCCCTTCGACTCAGCCAGCGCGCGCGTTTGGCTCCTGAGCATTCCAGCGTTTGAACGCGCGCGAGATCAGCCCGAACCATGCGCTGTAACGTCGACTACGACCTCGCCGTGGTTCTGCTTCCGCCGGAGTCGTCGCCGTCGTCGCTCCCGACCTCCCCGTGGACCCCCGATGCTTCCAGAAGACGCGGAAGACGACGCTGCATCCAGTGGTGACCTTCCCGTGCCCTCCCGTGGCCCCTAGCTCACTCCGGCAAGTCGCCGCCGTGGCTCCAGTCATCGGCGTCAAGCCGCCGGTGGTTTAGCCACTAATCTAACCCCCTGGGTCACTTACAGGTGGGCCCAGCCCCCTCTAATCCTCTCTGTTAGATTAATCTAACAGGGAAATTAGATGAGAGGCTGACAGCCCTGGCCCACTGGTCGGTTTGACCGGGGTCAACCCCCCCCCCCCTGACGTCATGCTGATGCAGTGCTGGCGCAATAAAGGTTTTTCTAAATTAAAAGATTTCCAGAAAATCCAGAAAATACCCCAAACTTTGGAAATTCATAGAAAATTCATATTAACTCCAATTTGGACAAATAATATATGAAAAATGATCAGGAGAAAATTATCTTTCCAAATATGCAACTTTCAACTCTGTTTGAGTTGAATTTAAAATGGGACCAGTAGCATATGTCATTTGGTTTATTTGAATTTAATTCAAATTCAAACCAAATGCTTTTGCTACTTGGACCATGGAATTATGATGTAATTCAACCACACTTCAGAGGCATATCATACACATTTGAAGTTGATTCAAAATGATCAAACTATGTCACATTCAACTTGGCTAAGCTAAATTCAAATGTGGAGTTTGAATTTGCATTTTAAATGCAATATACTCCACTTAAATGGAATTGCCTCACACACATCAAAACTTATACTTCAAGTTTTAAACATTCAATCATGTGCTTGAGCATTGCATTCATATTGATTGCTACTTCGTGCTTTGTTTGTCGAGTAGAGGTGGAACCGGAGCAAGAGGTCACCCCCTTCGCTGAAGATCCAGAACCCGAACCTCGTCAGCAAGGCAAGCAAACCCCCATTGATCATGTCGATAAAATCCCACTTCCCTCTCATGTCTCGCTTATGCGTTGTATAGGATGATCACCATGTTACGATTCTACCGCATAGATGAACCCATTCCTTTGCATGACCTATCTTTTGTCACAGTAGTAGGCAAACCATAATCCTAGCAAATGTAGGAGTTGAATGATATCATGTAACCCCTGCAATGCTACTGCTTATTGCATGCTTAGTATGATACCATGTTGTTACTGTGATGTGAGTCGGGATGGGAATGATCATGTTGAGGTTGGTAGAAAAGTGTTGGTGAATCGACCCTAATACAAGGTGAACGATGAGAGGCTGTGTAGGAGTACACGGTGGGTTGTCTCGTTGAACACCGCCCTAGTACGAGTTCTTGTGTGGTGATCCAAGATGAAGAGTACAACCACACATTGGGCTCACTGACCCCTCTCAACTTACTAACTCATCCGTTTCGATGTCCAGATGTCGCAGTAGTTCGGAGTTCTGGTAGGCTTGTGGCCTGGATGCTAAGTGAGAGAACGGCTCACCCGAGACCGGCTTATGCACCACGCACACATCGCTTGGGTCCACTTCAGTAAACCGGCCGGGTTCACGATTGTGGTAGCCAACCCAAGTAGGCGGCTTTCTCGGACTAGATCGGCTATGAGGTAACAGTTGTGGTGAGCATCCTCGCTGGCACCCCTTGAATGGTGTCGAGATCAAAGGCGGTAAATGATGATCATGTGTGTGTAGCGGTACACCCTTGCAAGGTTAACAAAACTATTCGAATAGCCGCGTACGCGGTTAAGGACTACTTGGAAAGCTTAGCTTGATTATTAGATAACTTGAACCGGATACTTCTAAAAAACACACCAAGATAAGTGTGAGTGCTATGGCGTGCTTCTTCGTGGGGAAGTCGAGGAAGGCCCCATAGTGGTGTATTGGTTGGAGAAAGTAGTGGACTCGTGTACGCTTCTTACCTCAAAGTCTGGTACTCGTAGTTCAGGATTAGCCAAGTCAAAGCTGGCACTTCTGCAAGTGAACCCCACCTCCCTTTACATTGATACATGTGCATGAGTAGTATAGCTCCTATGTAAGTCTTGCTGAGTACGACTTTGTACTCACGTTTGCTTAATCTATGTTTTAGATGATGCCACTGACCCCGAAGGTGGCTTCTTCATCGAGCTGGACGACTGAAGACCAACTAGTCTAGTCCCAGTCAGACGACTGGTTCCCTCGTGGAGGGCTTTGTGTTTAAATAAGGCTTCTTAAGCCATTTGTTAAACTTGTCTGTACTCAGACATAATTTGCTTCCGCCTGTGTTGTAATGTTGGATCACATGTATGTGATCTCTGTGTGTACTCTATAAGAGTTATAAATAAAATTTACACTTTGTAGAGAATTGCAATGGTACCTGCTGTTCATACGAGACATGTGTGCTGCGTGTATGTTTATAACATGCATGTCTTTGTATGGGTTTTCGAGACCTTAGTTGTGTTCTGGCTGGCGGTCTTTCATACACCAAGTGGCCCTTAGATGTGCGCAGCTTGGGGCATCGCGATGCGATTGCTCGAGACTCCGTCTCGTGCACACTTTGTGGTATGATCGAGCCCGCCCTAGACCCCGACTAAGTGATCGGGCTGGAGTAAGTCTATGTAAGAGTTATGAGATAGTCGATAGTATGGTTGAGGCGACTTGTCTGTGAATATGGGAGTTCACCACCCATATCATTAGACTTCTGTGCGGACGATGAGGACCCATCTCAGTTGATCATCCGGCCTGGATGGGATGCCCCTCACGTACGATGCTTTCCAAGAACGTTCTGTGCTTGGCCTTGTCTGCTTAGACAAGTGGGTACGGTTCTCGGCTCTCCATATGACTATGCCTTAACTGGACTTGAAAATGCTAACCCCGGGTCCCGACAGACTTGGTATCAGAGCAGGACTGACTGTAGGACTAGTAGCCTTGGCCGAAGTCGAGTCTAGCCTTCTATAGTTATATAGTTACTCTGGGTATATAAGGGAACAACGTAAGGCTTCTTTTTTCTCCTTACCCCCTTCGTTCTGAGTTCTGAGTCACCCTCATCTTATTCTACGGGAAGATAGGACTAGGCTCTCCTCTGTCTGATTAGAACATCTCGTTGTTTGCTTCCTTGTAGCCGTAGGAAAGTTGTGTTCGGTTTGTTAGATTGGTTATGCTCCCTGTTTTGTTACATCGTATGTAAGTGTTGTTTCCATGTTGTAAGAAATTGTCTTTTTCTTGCAATTACAGCCGTTATGCTGTCCGAGTCATTCCAGGTTTATCTCATAATCTGATGCACTTGCAAATTCCTTTCTGTTTCAGATGGCAGAGCTTCCCCCTCGGCAGATTGTTCGTTTGACCAGGTGCCTCGGTGTGCGTGGCCATCCCGCCACGTTGATCGAGATGATGTCCTATGTGGGATATCGATGGTACCCTGAGTACACCGTCGAGGAGCAGTTCCACGACTTCAACCAGACGCAGTTCCACTGCATTGTCCGGATCTACTCGCACCATGTTGGAGTCACCCAGCCTATCCACTTTGGACATGGCATTGGCGTTACCGAGAACATGGTTGTGTAGGATGCTGCATATTCATGTATTACACTGCTGAGAGAGGAGCACACCATGCTAAGAGAGACTTCATTCCGCTATATCCCTGCTGCACTTCCAGGAGAAGAGGGATATTACACCGGACTCTACTCAGATCACTCTGCAGAGAATCCAGCACTCCAGGTGACTGCTAGGTTTGCCAGTGATCGAGATCGTGATGCACGCGCTCTCCGTTTTGAGCTCCACGCCACCCGAGTTCGTCTGTACCGAGCACTGACGCTCTTGGCACCCTTTGTGAGCGTGGGATCAGTTGAGTTTGATGCGATCTATCCAGTGAGGACTCAGATGCCTTCTCGAGTTGCTTGGCCCGAGATTGGAGGAATTTTTCCACCCCGTGGTCCTTTGCTTCCACCCTACGCTGGACCTAGGCCCCATCCTTGCCCAAATGGATATCAGGGTCCACAAGCCTCCGTGTTTTCCGATGGTCACCTCCAGCTACCGGGATACGCGGGTAACTTTTACGAGGACTACTATGGAGATGGAGATGAGTGAGACCGCCTGTAGTCTTACTTAGTGATGATGTAGTAGTATCGTAGTATATTGTATGCAAGGTGTCTAAGTTCCAGAGGCTTAGATAAATAATGTATAGGAAGTCAGAGTGCCTCTGAAGGATGTATCATCTTCATCACGTTTGTATTAGCTTGGTGCTTGTACTAAAACGATGTATTGTTTCTATGACAGCTTGTGAATATACGGCTTGTATGCTTTTATCACCATGTTGTCAAGATGATTACTTCCTTTGCTCTGTAATCCTTCCAGTACTTCAATACCTTGATTAGACTCTTCAAATCAACTCTGTTTGACTTTAGTTTTCACCTTCAGGATGTCTCAAGGAACCCGTGGCCAGATTGGTCGTAACCAAGGTCGTGGGAACAACCAAGAGGAAGACAACCTTCCACCCCCACCCACGATGGCCCAAGTTCTGATGGAGGTCGAGAGGAACCGCCGTGACTCTCACCACCTGTTGGAAGTCATTGCCCGCAACACCACTCAGCAGCGCAATGAGTTGGTGTCCCTGAACGACTTCATCCGACTTCATCCCCCGGTTTTCAGTTACTCCACCGAGCCCCTTGACGCCGATGACTGGCTCCGCAGCATCGAGAGGAAGCTCCAAGCCAGCCATGTTGCAGATGGCGACAAGGTCAGCTACGCCACGTATCATCTCGAAGGTGCGGCTAGCTCTTGGTGGGAGAACTTTCTGAATATGCGACCCGTTGGACCACCTGCATCTTGGGAAGAATTCTGCACTTCCTTCCGCGAGCACCACATCCCCAAAGGTCTCATGGACCGCAAGCGTGAGGAGTTCTGTAACCTCACTCAAGGCAGAAGAACCGTGGACGAGTTTAGTCGTGAGTTCAACCGACTTACTCGTTATGCAACTGAAGAAGTCTCCACCGACTCCAAGAAACAAGAGAGGTTCCGTCATGGCCTCAATAGTGGACTCCGTCGTGAGCTCAACCTTCATGACTTTTCCACATTCCAGGTCCTTGTCAACAAGGCCATCAAGGCCGAGGACATGAACACCCCCAACGATTTCCGCAAACACCCTAGAGATGATAGTTCATCCAGTTCTGGCTCCCAGAAGCACAAGATCTGGATTCCAAACAGCATGTTCCGCCAGAACAACCCACCGAGGCCATCCTATGTGGCGCCTCGTCCACCCACCCAGTTCCACCCAGCTCCACCAAACAACCCAGCTCCACGCACTATTTTCGGAGCTTGCTACAAATGTGGTCAGGCAGGCCACTACTCTCGCGAGTGCCCCCAGAACCAGCTCCAACACCAGAACGTTCCACCCCGTGCCGGAGGCAACAACAACAACAACAATGGTCGTGGCAAGCCACCCCAGAAGGTCTTCACCGCCAAACCCGCTCCTCCCGCCACTCGTGGACGTCTGAACCAGATCGCCGCCGAAGAGACTGACGACACCACTGACGTCATTCTTGGTACGCTCCCAGTCAATTTTGTTCCTACTTCCGTTCTTTTCGACCCAGGAGCATCTCATTCATTCATGTCGGAAAGTTATGCACTTCGTCATGAGTTACCCTTTGTTGAATTGTCCACCCCGATGGTTATTCAAACTCCAGGGTCAAGATGGCAAACTAATAGAGTGAGCCATGGTAATCAAATTGCAATTGAGGGTTTAGTATTCCTTGCTTCACTCATAGCCCTCAAGTCTTCAGACATTGATGTCATCCTTGGCATGGATTGGCTATCAAGACAGAATGCCTACCTGGATTGCAGAAGCAAATCCGTGAAACTCACCCACCCTTCAGGCAAAACAATCAACTATACCTCACCCAGAACAAGAACCCAAGTGCATTCCTTGAATGTACTTCCCCTTCCCGAACTTGAAGATATTCCGGTGGTTCGTGACTTCCCTGATGTCTTTCCTGAAGAACTGCCGGGCATGCCACCCGACAGGTGTGTAGAGTTTATAGTGGATCTTGTTCCCGGAACCGCACCAATTTCCAAACGCCCATATAAAATGGCCCCACATGAGTTAGCTGAGCTAAAAACCCAACTTGATGCTTCGTTGGCAAAAGGCTTCATCCGCCCTAGCTCATCGCCATGGGGTTGCCCCGTTCTGTTCGTAAAGAAGAAAGATGGAACAGAAAGGATGTGCGTAGACTATCGCCCGCTAAATTTAGCGACGATAAAGAATAAATACCCACTGCCCAGGATCAATGATCTTTATGATCAACTTGCAGGATCCTCCGTCTTCTCCAAGATGGATTTGAGATTAGGTTATCATCAGATCAGAATCCGAAACGAGGACATTCCCAAAACGGCTTTCACTACTCGTTATGGTCTTTACGAGTACACCGTCATGTCCTTTGGTTTAACCAATGCCCCCGCCACATTCTCACGCTTGATGAATTCGATCTTCATGGAGTACCTAGATAAATTTGTTGTGGTTTATCTTGATGATATTCTCATCTACTCGAAGAACGAAGAAGATCATGCCGAACACTTAAGGCTGGTATTGATGAAGCTTAGAGAGCATCGCCTGTACGCTAAATTCTCCAAGTGTGAATTCTGGCTACCAGAAGTGACCTACTTAGGCCACGTGATTTCTGCAAAAGGCATTGCTGTGAATCCCGAGAGAGTTCAGGCCGTCCTTGATTGGACTCCACCTGAATCGGTTAAGCAAGTTAGGAGTTTTCTTGGCCTAGCCAGCTATTGCCGTCGCTTCGTCGACAACTTTTCTAAAGTTGCAAAGCCTCTAACTGAACTCCTCAAGAAAGATAAGAAATTCTTATGGACTCCCAAGTGCGAGGAAAGCTTTCAAGAGCTAAAAAGAAGATTGACTTCTGCACCTGTACTTGCACCTCCAGACACCAAAAGGGATTTAGAGATCTATTGTGATGCATCACGGCAAGGGTTAGGATGCATACTTCTGCAAGATCGACATGTGGTAGCTTATGCTTCACGCCAGTTGCGGCCACATGAAGAGAACTATCCTACCCATGACCTTGAACTCGCTGCCGTAGTTCATGCCCTAACAACTTGGCGACATTACCTCCTTGGTAACCGTTGCGAAATCTATTCCGACCACCAAAGCCTCAAATATATTTTCACCCAGCCAGATCTTAATCTCAGGCAAAGACGCTGGATTGAGTTGATAAAAGATTACGACGTAGGAATTTCTTACACCCCAGGCAAAGCCAATGTCATGGCTGATGCACTAAGTCGTAAGTCGTACTGTAACAACCTCATGTTACAGCAGTATCAACCACTTCTTCATGAGGACTTTCGCAAGCTCAACCTTGAAATTGTTCCTCAATGCTATCTTTCTACCTTGGTGGCGAAACCAACTCTTGAGGATCAAATCATAGTTGCCCAAAGGCGTGCACGAGGTGTTCGCCGGATCAAGGAGAACATTGCTAGCGGAGTTACTAAATGTTTCTCCACAGATAGCAAGGGAACGGTATTCTTTGAAAATCGTTTGGTAGTACCTAAGAATAGGGAACTAAGGCAACTCATCCTCAAGGAAGCCCATGACACACCCCTCTCAATTCATCCCGGTAGCACAAAAATGTACCGAGATCTACGCCAGAGATTTTGGTGGACTAGGATGAAGAGAGACATTGCTCAATTTGTCGCTGAATGTGATGTTTGTCGTCGCATTAAGGCAGAACATCAAAGACCTGCTGGTACACTTCAACCTTTGTCTATTCCCGAGTGGAAATGGGACAAAGTCGGTATGGATTTCATCACCGGCTTTCCAAGAACCCAGAAAGGAAACAATGCCATCTTCGTTGTCATAGATAGGCTTTCCAAAGTTGCTCACTTCCTTCCGGTTCGCGAGTCTATAACTGCTAGCCAGTTAGCAGACATGTACATCTCCAGAATTGTATCCCTTCATGGTGTTCCTTTGGAAATCAATTCTGATCGTGGTAGCCTTTTTACCTCTAGATTTTGGGGAAGCTTTCAGAATGCTATGGGAACTCATCTCTCCTTTAGTACGGCTTTCCATCCTCAGTCTAGCGGTCAAGTCGAAAGGGTTAACCAAATTCTTGAAGACATGCTCAGAGCTTGTGTTATCTCATTCGGAAAGAATTGGGAGAATTCTCTTCCATTTGCCGAATTTGCTTATAACAATAGTTTTCAATCTAGTCTGAACATGGCTCCTTTTGAACTCCTTTATGGACGACGAGGTCGAACACCACTAAATTGGTCTGAAACCGGTGAAAGACAATTCTTTGGACCGGACATGATCAAGGAAGCAGAAGAGCAAGTTCGCATTGTTCGTGATCAATTGAAAGCAGCCCAGTCTCGTCAGAAAAGCTACTATGATCGTCATCATAGGCAAGAGAGCTACAATCTGGATGAGAAGGCTTACCTTCGGGTTACTCCTCTGAAGGGAACCCAACGTTTCGGTATCAAAGGAAAGTTGGCCCCACGTTACATCGGACCTTTCCGCATTATTGCTAGACGTGGAGAAGTTGCCTACCAACTTGAACTACCTCCGCACCTCTCCCGAGTACATGATGTATTCCATGTGTCCCAACTCAGGCGTTGCTTCAAGGACCCCATCCGCGAAGTCGACCATGAAACGCTTGATCTCCAAGATGACCTTTCTTATCAAGAATACCCCGTTCGTATTCTTGACTCCGCAGAGCGTGTCACTCGTCGTCAGAAGATTAGGTTTCTGAAAGTGCAATGGTCACACCACTCTGAAAGAGAAGCTACGTGGGAAAGAGAAGACCGTCTCATTGCCGAGTACCCCTCCTTCCCCCCGCAGACTTCTGAATCTCGGGACGAGATTCTGTTGAGTGGGGGCGAGTTGTCAGAACCCTCTGTTAGGTAATGTGCTAGGATCAAGTCATTTTGCATCATATCAAAATTTCAAAAAGAAATCTTGGAAATCAATTTCAAAATCAAAATGGGAGAAGGAACACCCCCCAGATGAATTAATTCAAAAGGCCAGATAAAAATCTTTTCCAAAAATTCATGTTAGATTTTTGAAAAGTCTTATAAATGAGTGTGATCACATATCAAGTGATGTGGGACCCATCCCATGCTCATAGATTTTTCAAATATTCAAACAATACCTTGGAATTAAAGAAATACCCCTTTTTGATTTAAAATTCAAATAATTCGAATTTTAAAAATGTTGAAAGTTTATGAGTGGATAGTTTATATATTTATGAGGCCACATAAAGTTTTCAGCATTTAATAAAATGATTTGGTATTTTTACCAAAGTCAAAACAAATATACAGAAAAACAGAAAGGAAAGATTAAACAGAAAAAGGAAAAGAACTTACCTGGCGCCTAGGCGAAGTCGGCCCACCCAGCCCAGCCGGCCCACAGGGGCAGGGGCGTCTTCTTCCCCCTCCCGCGCCTTAAAGCTGCTCGGTGGAATGCCACCGAGCTAGCTGGGGACGACACGTCGTCGTCGACGAGCTTCCAGGCCGCCCCGTGCCTCTTCTCGCGTCCTGGAGACGTCCCGCAGCCGCCCCAGTCCATTCCACCCCTCCTCGTCGTCTTCCCCTTCCTCTCTCGCACGTTTCATCGCCGCCCGAGGAACACACCGGAGCGCCGTCGAGCACACGCGTGGCCATCGACGCCGAGAAGCCCCAAGAACGTGTCCAAGCTCTTCGTCGTCGTCGTCTTCATCGAACTGCAGAAGGAATCGAGCCCGGAGCCCGCGTAGACGCCGGATTCTTCCTCGAGCTCCCGCCGGCCGCCGTGAAGGACTTCGTCGATTCTGCCGCCGTTGAACCACCCCAGCCCTCGCCACCACCTCTACTAGATTCAGGGTGAGCTTGCGAGTGAAACCCCTCACTTTTCCCCCTCGTTTACTCGCTCTAGCCGGATCCGCCATGGATGCCGAAGCACGTCGCCGCCATGGATGAGCTCGAGGTCGCCCCTGTGCCCCTTCGACTCAGCCAGCGCGCGCGTTTGGCTCCTGAGCATGCCAGCGTTTGAACGCGCGCGAGATCAGCCCGAACCATGCGCTGTAACGTCGACTACGACCTCGCCGTGGTTCTGCTTCCGCCGGAGTCGTCGTCGTCATCTCTCCCGACCTCTCCGTGGACCCCCGATGCTTCCAGAAGACGCAGAAGACGACGCTGCATCCAGTGGTGACCTTCCCGTGCCCTCCCGTGGCCCCTAGCTCACTCCGGCAAGTCGCCGCCGTGGCTCCAGTCGTCGGCGTCAAGCCGCCGGTGGTTTAGCCACTAATCTAACCCCCTGGGTCACTTACAGGTGGGCCCAGCCCCCTCTAATCCTCTCTGTTAGATTAATCTAACAGGGAAATTAGATGAGAGGCTGACAGCTCTGGCCCACTGGTCAGATTGACCGGGGTCAAACCCCCCCCTGACGTCATGCTGATGCAGTGCTGGCGCAATAAAGGTTTTTCTAAATTAAAAGATTTCCAGAAAATCCAGAAAATACCCCAAACTTTGGAAATTCATAGAAAATTCATATTAACTCCAATTTGGACAAATAATATATGAAAAATGATCAGGAGAAAATTATCTTTCCAAATATGCAACTTTCAACTCTGTTTGAGTTGAATTTAAAATGGGACCAGTAGCATATGTCATTTGGTTTATTTGAATTTAATTCAAATTCAAACCAAATGCTTTTGCTACTTGGACCATGGAATTATGATGTAATTCAACCACACTTCAGAGGCATATCATACACATTTGAAGTTGATTCAAAATGATCAAACTATGTCACATTCAACTTGGCTAAGCTAAATTCAAATGTGGAGTTTGAATTTGCATTTTAAATGCAATATACTCCACTTAAATGGAATTGCCTCACACACATCAAAACTTATACTTCAAGTTTTAAACATTCAATCATGTGCTTGAGCATTGCATTCATATTGATTGCTACTTCGTGCTTTGTTTGTCGAGTAGAGGTGGAACCGGAGCAAGAGGTCACCCCCTTCGCTGAAGATCCAGAACCTGAACCTCGTCAGCAAGGCAAGCAAACCCCCATTGATCATGTCGATAAAATCCCACTTCCCTCTCATGTCTCGCTTATGCGTTGTATAGGATGATCACCATGTTACGATTCTACCGCATAGATGAACCCATTCCTTTGCATGACCTATCTTTTGTCACAGTAGTAGGCAAACCATAATCCTAGCAAATGTAGGAGTTGAATGATATCATGTAACCCCTGCAATGCTACTGCTTATTGCATGCTTAGTATGATACCATGTTGTTACTGTGATGTGAGTCGGGATGGGAATGATGATGTTGAGGTTAGTAGAAAAGTGTTGGTGAATCGACCCTAATACAAGGTGAACGATGAGAGGATGTGTAGGAGTACACGGTGGGTTGTCTCGTTGAACACCGCCCTAGTACGAGTTCTTGTGTGGTGATCCAAGATGAAGAGTACAACCACACATTGGGCTCACTGACCCCTCTCAACTTACTAACTCATCCCTTTCGATGTCCAGATGTCGCAGTAGTTCGGAGTTCTGGTAGGCTTGTGGCCTGGATGCTAAGTGAGAGAACGGCTCACCCGAGACCGGCTTATGCACCACGCACACATCGCTTGGGTCCACTTCGGTAAACCGGCCGGGTTCACGATTGTGGTAGCCAACCCAAGTAGGTGGCTTTCTCGGACTAGATCGGCTATGAGGTAACAGTTGTGGTGAGCATCCTCGCTGGCACCCCTTGAATGGTGTCGAGATCAAAGGCGGTAAATGATGATCATGTGTGTGTAGCGGTACACCCTTGCAAGGTTAACAAAACTATTCGAATAGCCGCGTCCGCGGTTAAGGACTACTTGGAAAGCTTAGCTTGATTATTAGATAACTTGAACCGGATACTTCTAAAAAACACACCAAGATAAGTGTGAGTGCTATGGCGTGCTTCTTCGTGGGGAAGTCGAGGAAGGCCCCATAGTGGTGTATTGGTTGGAGAAAGTAGTGGACTCGTGTACGCTTCTTACCTCAAAGTCTGGTACTCGTAGTTCAGGATTAGCCAAGTCAAAGCTGGCACTTCTGCAAGTGAACCCCACCTCCCTTTACATTGATACATGTGCATGAGTAGTATAGCTCCTATGTAAGTCTTGCTGAGTACGACTTTGTACTCACGTTTGCTTAATCTATGTTTTAGATGATGCCACTGACCCCGAAGGTGGCTTCTTCATCGAGCTGGACGACTGAAGACCAACTAGTCTAGTCCCAGTCAGACGACTGGTTCCCTCGTGGAGGGCTTTGTGTTTAAATAAGGCTTCTTAAGCCATTTGTTAAACTTGTCTGTACTCAGACATAACTTGCTTCCGCCTGTGTTGTAATGTTGGATCACATGTATGTGATCTCTGTGTGTACTCTATAAGAGTTATAAATAAAATTTACACTTTGTAGATAATTGCAATGGTACCTGCTGTTCATACGAGACATGTGTGCTGCGTGTATGTTTATAACATGCATGTCTTTGTATGGGTTTTCGAGACCTTAGTTGTGTTCTGGCTGGCGGTCTTTCATACACCAAGTGGCCCTTAGATGTGCGCAGCTTGGGGCATCGCGATGCGATTGCTCGAGACTCCGTCTCGTGCACACTTTGTGGTATGATCGAGCCCGCCCTAGACCCCGACTAAGTGATCGGGCTGGAGTAAGTCTATGTAAGAGTTATGAGATAGTCGATAGTATGGTTGAGGCGACTTGTCTGTGAATATGGGAGTTCACCACCCATATCATTAGACTTGTGTGCGGACGATGAGGACCCATCTCAGTTGATCATCCGGCCTGGATGGGATGCCCCTCACGTACGATGCTTTCCGAGAATGTTCTGTGCTTGGCCTTGTCTGCTTAGACAAGTGGGTACGGTTCTCGGCTCTCCATATGACTATGCCTTAACTGGACTTGCATATGCTAACCCCGGGTCCCGACAAAAGGAAAATGTAATGATACACAAGTATCAAGTGTATATCTTTCCCAAGGGAAAGCAGAGGAAGATATACATGAGCAAGTTTATATTGTCAGGGAGTCAAAGGATGTTGTCGACGGTAACTTAAATCATCGAGGGGCAAGGATGGTATTTCACACGATGAATCCAATTAACACATGGAAGAGGAAAAATGCTGATGATGACCACGGCACTTTATGTCGAGAGATTTCAAGAGAATGCAATCGAGTAGCAACATCACCAAACAAAAGGGGTGGTGGACAAAAATGTAAGCGATGTTCTCGGTTGACGACAACCCAGAACCATGGAACGGCTATGACATGGATAGGCATTGTTTCATTACAACTCATATGATATAGTGTAAAGGCATGATATCCTCGAGATACCAGGGGTAATACTCGAAAGTAGAATGGACGATCATAGGTGTAGAAGAATTTATACCAAGGTGGTTAATTATCTTTACGAAAAGCTTTCATGATAAGTTTTACATAGTATCGATGGGCATGAACACAAAGGTTCAGGGTCGACTCCCACTTCTTCAATGCATAACCTTTCACTCACTTCTCGCTCACATGAAGGTTGTAGGATTGCAAACTCCTCTTACGGAAGGCCAGTAGAGTATAACCCGCATAAAATTGGGGTTCGTTAGATTAGGGGAATCATAGAGTTGACCCATCAGAGCATTTTTAAACCCATACAACAAATATCATAAGCAAGGGATACAAGTTCGAAAGCAGAAGGCTGATGACACGGATCAGATGATACCATTCGCCAAATGCATTTCGTATTAGGGGAAATTCTTCAATGATTAAGGACACAAGGGGACGGCAGGTAGTAATCCACCAAAAGGTCAGGCGGCATACAGAGAGTCTGGGGTGAGTATCGTTACTCAACCATAAGAAGAAAGAATGCCAAAGCATTGGAGATAGAAGCATCGGAATAATTCAATTCTTAAGTACAAAGGAATTATGAATGCCATATCGGTGTATCGGATTCAGATACATCGATCAAACATGAATAAGTTTAATAGAAGCTTAACGGATAATCAATTAAGGTTTGATTTACCGAGAACCAGCTCACGTCCGGAATGACGTCGGAGCCAGAAGAATGGATTCATAGGGATCAACTGATGATTGCGTGCGCCCGAACACACGATGATTCAACCTATCGGAATGGCAATGCCAAGGGAGGGCATCCAAGACCACAAGACAAACGGGATTAATCATAGTGCAAGAAGGTAAGAAGAATCTCCAAAGCAGTAGGCTGCTGAGGATTGTCATGAGATCGAATAGTATTTCAAAGTATTTTTGGGAATCACAGGAACAACTTAGGATGAACGCATCCTCGATAAATGTGAGGAATTATCCGCAGGGTGAAAAGAAGCTGCAAGGCAGTAGGCTCAAAGGGTTCCCGAAACGATGGAAAGTATTTTGATGCATCTTGTGAACACAAGAGTAACTGGGATTGAATGGATGAACAAAAGGTGTATGTGGTTATACATACGGCGTTATCGGTGGCAGGGAATTGTCACGGTATCGACACATACGGTCTCGGGATTTTTATCGGAGAGTAATCTTTGGAATCTTCTCGTGAAGCAAGCGGTCGCCTATAAAGAGGGGCTCTCCGGGAGGAAGTAGTAAAGAGAGCCAAGAGTCAGTGTTATCAAAAATCTTTAACCCGAAAGAGAAGAAAGATCAGAGTCCCAGAGTAAAGATGCGAAGAAAAAGATCCTAATTCCACCCAGTTTTCCGACGTGGGCCGATAAGCCACACGACACTTTAGTAAAGTAGTTTTGCAAAGACTAGACTCGACTTCGACCAAGGAGTTGGAAGAGGTGTCCTATAGGCAGACGGCTCTGAAACCAACTTGTGATGCCCCCAAAATCAGACCGTGTACAGTAATCATGCACGCAAGGTACACGATCGAGATTAGGAACTCACGGAGAGATATCACAACACAACTCTACAAATAAAAATAATACAAGTTGTTTAATACAAGCCAGGGGCCACGAGGGCTCAGATACAACAGCTCGAGAGCACAAAGTTAGTGGAAGCAATAGTATCTGAGTACAGACACAAGAATACAAGGTTGCCTTAAGAAGGCTAGCACAAATGACAACAGATTGAAAAGGCGAGGCCTCCTGCGTGGGAACCTCCAAAGTACTCCGGGTCAACGGGGAACTCGACGTCGTAGAAGGCATCGTGGATCTTCATGTTGCGGTGGTCGGCATCGGGGATCTCCTGCTCCTGGACTCCAAGGCTCCAACGTCGACTGCAGCGGCCGATCAGGCAAAACATAAAGGGGGAAATAAAGCAAGGGTGAGTATCTAGCATACCCGCGAGTCTTACGTCCGCTACTAAGCATTTATGCATTTGTATCAAATGAAAAGGGGAGGCTGTATATAGTGGACTGCAAGGTAGAACTCAGAATAAGGGTAAGAAGCTAGGCCTATCGAAGACTAGCATCTTCTGACGAGTCTTGCAGCACAAGAAGAGAACAGCGAACAGTTCATATAAAGCATAAAGTAACAATGAAGCAGAAGTTGCTGCAGCATTGTATAGTAGTAAGTTGTAATAATTAATAATAATAATGCCTCCGAGTTTCCCTCCTCGACTTCCCTGCGAGGAAGAAGAACCGGAACCATACAGTTTAATAGTAGTAGTTTGTAGTGGTAAGATCCAGCTTCAGCATAAAGCGTCCTGTTACCCTGGACACGGCTATTCAAATAGATTAAACTCCCTGCAGGGGTGCACTACTGTTCAGCCTGCACGCTCGGATCTCCAGGGTGGCGGGCACCTTGTTAGGGAACGCTCCACCAAAGCTATCCGACACGACGCATCCCATCCTAGGCTCAACAGAGAGGCCATGCGCCGGACTATATCCTATGCGAACAGGGGTCTAGGAACCCTCACCCTTCACGCTCCTGCACGGTGCGTGGCTGGCCGGTGAAGCAAAAGCAAATCCAAATACACCGTCCGGACGAAGAAGACACCACTTCCCGGCGCAGGCCGCGGTACTGCTGACGTCTGAAGAGCTTTCGGACAAACTACGACGCAGGGGAGCCCATAACTCCTTATCCCACGTGAACGTAGTGCGTACAGACCAACGGGCCTCTCAAGTCATCCGCCGAACCATTTAGCATTTGAATTAACCTACGTGACAACCGTTATCGTTGCCTCGACTTAACTGACCTGCAGACAACGACAGCAGTCAGGACCACCAGTACATCGGTGCCTGCCCTATCGTCCCACCAAGTCTCTGTGGTTACCAACAAGGTGAACCGACTCCTTACCTTATCTCGTGTGTGCTCTTGGTAGAGCTTGACTTTCGTGGTTTGGTAACTCTCGCGAGATACGAGCAGGGGCCAAGCATGCCAGTAACGTCGGTCGTACCCTCCTTGTCGTTCCCGACGCAATACCGCTCGTGGGCACCGTTGGGTCGCCTGACTCTTATCTTTAAGGACACCACTTGATTCGAGTGCCTACCATTAAGTGAAACCAGGAGGTATCACCCTCGACGGTACACTTAAAGAGGTTCGACAGAGACATCAGCGGAATGAACTAAAGAGGTAAACCTCGTATCATCCCGGTGATGCTACGCTACTGAGCCGACGAGAGTGAAATACGAGTCCATTCCACTCGTAAGTCAAACTCGAAGCGACTCGACAGAGTCTCGCCATTGTAGGTTCCCTAGGGTGTCTGCACTGATCCGTACCTGTTGCAGTTATAATATTTTGTATCCGCCTCACTCCCCTGAGTGGCCACAGCCCGCTATCTAATCCTAGCTAACAATGCGCAGGGCTCACTGCTGGATATAATATATATTTATAGCAAGCAGCATGGGTTAAAGGAAGGTAGAACAAGGGGCGACAAAAACAATCTATGCAATTGAATAGGATTGTAATCGTAGCGGCAGCAGTAACAACTCCTAGTGCAAGAAATGTACGGAAAAGATAGGCGATATTTGGGGAAGAGAATAGCTCTGCTTGCCTCGAAGCTCGCGGGAGGGGTAAAATCGTTGACGACGTAGTCGATCACACGGGCGTCGACATCGGTCGCCGGGTCTATCAGACAATAAGAGGGGGGAGAAACAATAATTACACGGGAATAAAAGCAATACAAATGCAATACATGGCAACCCCAATTTTAACGGTGTTCTAACGCATTGCAAGGGGTATTTCTCGGAGCGGGAATTCATCCGGGGATGAACTGCCAGCTCCGGGTGATTATTGGCAGTGCAACCGGAGGGGAAAGGTCTCGTGTTCGGTAAGTTAGAGGGGTGTGGTGGGTATATGGGTGGCGTAACCGGGTTCGTTGGATTTTTCTGATCAATTTTGATGTATAAAATATTTTCATCGGAGTTATGGTTTAAAAGATATTGAATTTCCAGATTTAAATCATTTAATAACCTTTTCTGAATTTCTTTTAATAATAAAAGCAACATTATCCAAAACAGTGATATTGACCTAGTCAAACCTGACAAGTGGGACCTACTAAACAGTGGGTCCCACATGTCATAGGCAGAGACAATAAATTTATTTTAATTAAATTAAACAAACGAGATGGGTTCACATGTCATACTCTGAATATCAACTCTATTTTTAATATATCTCTCATCCAGTGGGGCCCAACTGTCGTAGACAGTGGCTTATAAAATCTTTAGTAATTTAAACAGTGAAGGGGACCCACGTGTCATCCACTTGGGCTTAATTAAGTTAACTTAAATATCTCAATTTATTTAAAGGGAGATGGGGCCCAATAGTAAGTGAATGAGGTTGTTTAACATGGGTTATCTTAACATTGTGCTAAGCACTAATCTAAACGAGGAGGGGCCACCAGTCAGGCAGACACAGGGGTTAGCCCACGGGAAAACTGCGTGTGCACGCAGTGCACACCGACGGTGAGCCGGGGCTCGGCGGCGTGGCCGTCCTGGCCAGATCGGGCAAGGGCGGGGGTGGGGAGCACGGTGCCGGTGCGGCTACGCGCACGCGCGCGAGCACGTCGGTGCCCGGACAGGCCAAGCCGCTCAGCAGCAGCTGTGGAGAACAACACGGGAGCTTGGTTCCCGTCCATGGCAGCCCGGGCTGGGCACGTGTCTCCGGCGACCAAAACGCGGGGGGGTGAGAGGAAATCAGTGAGGTGGCTCACCACGAAGCTCGGGGAAGGGTTGTGGAGGCCAGGGGAGGTGTGTAGCGGCGCTAATCATTGACGATGTGCCGCGGCGGTCGGCGGGAACGGGGGAGATTCCGGCAGGGAAGGGCCTCCCAGCTCGAGCCCGAGGGTGAGGGTGAAGCGGAGGAGGCCGGCGGAGCTCCTTGACAGCTTAACACGGCGGGAGGAAGTCGTTGGCCGCGCGAGCTCATGGGTGCGCCCCTGGTGGATCTGGCTGTGTGAGACGAGTGAGGGAGAGGTAGAGATGGGAAAAGAGTTGGGGAGTCTAGGGATAGGGTCGCCCGAGGGTACGTGGCCTCCTTATCACCTCCGTGGTGCCCTGTAGCGGCGCGAGAGGGAGCCGGGTGCGGCTCCGACGGCATGGCGACAGTGGCATGGCGTCCGTGCCAGAGGAACATGGAGGAGAAGGACAGGGGAGTGGGCTGGGCCAATCAGGCCCGGTGGGGAGTTGCCCTGGGCGACATGTAGAGTTTTTCCATTTTCCTATATTTGCCTTTTGTTTTCATCTATTACTAATTTAATTAGCTAGCATTTGAATTTAGTCAACAGTGAAACTTGCTCCAGTATTTATAATTCATTACATGGCAAGGCTACAAAAAGTTTGGTGACTATAAAAAATCCGTTTGCATTTTGTTTTATTTATAAGGAATTAATTTGGGGTTGTCTTAGCTACTGTTTGATTTGTTTAGAATATTTAAACATGGTAATAAAGTACCATTGCTGTTTTAATAATATCTACTGATTTTTAGGCATTTAATAAAAGTGGTTGCAATATTTTTGGATTAAGTTTTATTTCCACTTTGTTTTGTAAACCCAAATGGAGTTTGAATTTGACCTCATGCATAATTCAAGGGAGATTAATGAATTGCTAATCAATTTTTAATTTCTCAAACAAAAGGGTTACTGTTGTCTGACACCCAGGGTGTTACATTCTCCCCCCCCCCCTTACTCTCCGGTAGACCCCGTTGCTGCCGCCGACTACACCGTTGCCGAGTACGACTACTTCGTAGACGACCGTACCCCTACCGTCGAGCTTCTAGGCAAGCAGAGACATTCTCTTCCCCAGATATCGCCTATCTTTTCCGTACATTTCTTGCACTAGGCATTGCTGCTACTGCTACGTTACAATCATATTCAATTGCATAGCATGTTTTTGTCTCCCCTTGATGTACCCACCTTTGTCCTATGTTGCCTTATATATATATATATTCAGCAGTAAACCATGCGCATTGTTAGCTAGGTTTAGAATAGCGGGTCGTGATCACTCTAGTGAGTGAACGCGGATTACAAAATATAATACCTGCAATAGGTACGGATCAATGCAGACGCCCTAGGGAACCTACAACGGCGATACTCTGCCGAGTCGCTTCGAGTTTGACTTATGCGTGGACGGACTCGTATTTCACTCTCGTCGGCTCAGTAGTATAGCATCACCGGGATGATACAAGGTTTACCTCTTTAGTTCATTCCGCTGATGTCTCTGTCGAACCTCTTCAAGTGTACCATCGAGGGTGATTCCTCCTGGTTTCACTTGATGGTAGGCACTCGAATCAACTGGTGTCCTTAAAGGTAAGGAGTCGGGTGACCCAACGGTGCCCGTGCAGGGATTGTATCGGGACGGCAGGACAGGAGGATACCATCGTGGGCCTGATCCTTGCTTGTTGGCCGTGAGATACCCTGTTGTACGAAAGTCGGGCTCTTCAAAGAGCACACACGAGATAAGGTAAGGAGACGGTTCACCTTGTTGGTAACCGCACGAGTTGGTGGGACGACGGGGCAGGCGTCCACCGGCTCTGGTTATGGGGGTGGACATGATTGTTGTCGTTGTCCGCGACTCACCCGGATAGGGGCCACAATAACGGTTGTCCCGACAGAAAATAATAAAATGCTTAATGGGTCAGATGGATGACTTGAGTGGCCTTTTGGCTTATACGCACTGCCTACACGTGGGAATTACGAGTTATGGGCTCCCCTGCTTCGTAGTCTCGTCCGAGGACTCTTCAGACGTCAGTAGTACCGCGGGCTGATTGCCGGGAAGTGGTGTTGTCTTATTTTCTCGCGCGGTGTTGTCTTATTTGGTTTTCTTATGCTTCACCGGCCAGTCACGCACCGTGCAGGGGTACGTCGGGGTTGGGGTCCAAGGCCCTGCGTACTTAGGATTTAGACCGGCGGATGGCCTCTCTGTTGAGTTTGAAAGATGGGCTATGGAGTGTCGTATAGCCTCGGTGGGGCATTCCCGAACAAGGTGTACGCCACCCTGGAGATCCATGCGTTGTAGTGTAACATAAGTGCACCCCTGCAGGGAAGATTAATCTATTCGAATAGACGTGTCCACGGTAACATGACGCTTTATGCTGAAGCCAGATCCTACTACTACACACTATTATTACTAAACTGTTGTTCCGTGTTTGCTTCCTCGCAGAGAAGTCGAGGAGGTGATCTCGGAGGCATTGTTAATTATTACAACTTACTATTATACAATGCTGCAGCAACTTCTGCTGCATTGTTACTTTATGCTTTATTTGAATTGTTGGCTATTCTCTCCTCATGCTGCAAGACTCGTCGGAAGATGCTAGTCTTCGATAGGCCTAGCTTCTTATCCTTATTCTTAATTTCTATCATGCAGTCCACTATATATAGCATCCCCTTTCCATTTGATATAAATGCATAAATGCTTAGTAGCGGACGTAAGACTCGCGGGTATGCTAGATACTCACCTTTGCTTTATTTCCCCTTTTTGTTTTGCCTGATCGGCCGCTGCAGTCGACGTTGGATTCTAGGAGCAGGAGATCCCCGATGCCGACCACCGCAACATGAAGATCCCAAATACCTTCTACGACGTCGAGTCCCCCGTTGACCAGGAGTAGTTTGGAGGTTCCCAGGCAGGAGGCCTCGCCTTTTCGATCTGTTGTTTCTTGTGCTAGCCTTCTTAAGGAAACCTTGTATTCTTATGTCTGTACTCAGATACTATTGCTTCCGCTAACTTTGTGCTCTCGAGCTGTTGTGTTCGAGCCCTCGTGGCCCCTGGCTTGTATTAAACAGCTTGTATTATTTTATTTGTAGAGTTTTCTTGTGATATCTTACCGTGAGTCCCTGATCTCGATTGTGTACCTTGCGTGTATGATTACTGTACACGGTCTGATTTTGGGGGCGTCACACCCCAGGCGGCCACCTGGCGTGGCCTAGGGCTTGGCCGCATCAGGGGGGCGCCTGGACCCCTGGTGGCCCCCATGAATGCCCCCCTTCGCCTATAAATCTCCCATGACGTGAAACTTCCGAGGACAGAACCCTTTTTTGTGATCTCGCCTCTGTTCTGACACCGCCGCCCTTTCAAGATCGGGAGCACCAGCAGACCTCTTCCCGGCACCCTGCCGGAGGAAGGATCGACCTCCAGGAGCTTCCCCTCCACCATGGACGCTTCCCGAATGTGTCGTGGGTAGTTTCCTTTGGACAATGGGTCCGTGATCAGTAGCTATGTGATGTTCTCCTCCCCTCTTTGTTTTTCATGGTTTAGACCTCGTGAGCTGCCCTACATGATCGAGGCACATATATAATCTTTCTACTTTTGCTATGCTGAGTTTGATGGGATCTGATGGATTATGAGATTATGTTCAGATTGTGATAGAGCAATATATTTGGTTATTATCTTTTATATTTTTGTTCGTAAGTAATTCTTGCGTGTTCTCCGTTGTTGTTTATTGCTTTGGCCAAGTAGTAGGTAGTAACTCCAAGAGGGAACACTATGCTCGATTGTGGGATCATGCCCCTGATGACACGCTTGAGTGACAGAAACATGAGTCTAGGGGATGTGTTGTTTCCACAAGGGGGAAAACAACGGTGCTTGTAGCCGCGGTTGCAAGGATTGTTTACTTTACGCAAAGTTCTTTTTAATGCAGTTGTATGTTGCGTTGGGTTTACACTTTGGGTGGGGCTCGCAACTTAATACTAGCGAGATTTTCTGGATAGATATCTCAAGGTGGATGATTATTAGTAGATGCAGATGGATTTCGGTCTACTTATTTTGGCGTACTGCCCATGCTTTTGAGACTCTTACTTTCTTTGTAGCATAGTTAGCATTGTGGTGCGTTTATAATCCTGTCAATTGCCCATCTGTAATTTGTTTACCTTTCATAGTAGTTTTATTGTCTATTGGGAGAGAGACGTCACTAATGAACATCACGGAACCCCGGTCCATATTCTCATCACTGTTTACACGCTTATTTACTTTTCTGCTTTTACTTTCAGTTGCTATTATCATTATCATTATCCCTTGTGTTTTGAACCTTTGTAAACAACAAGACCGGAGAGATTGACAACCTCTCTAAACTTTGTTGGGAGCAAAGTTATCTGTGTCGTGTGAAGGTCCAGGTCAAGAAAGCAACTTTTGTCTTATTTGGAGCCATTGTTTCCTTGCCACCTACTTATCATTACCGGAGTCCTACGGGAGACAATCTTAAAACCTCGGTATCTTCACCGAGGAAAACTTGCCGCTACGCTGCATCTCACCTTCCACTTGGCGTAACCAAAGAAGGGCGAGAGGCAATTATCATCTCTCACGTATCAGTTGTCTATTGCTTTGGGTTTACACTTTGGGTGGGGCTCACAACCTAATACCAGCAAGATGTTCTAGATAGATATCTCAAGGTGGATAATTAGTAGTAGATGCAGTTGGATTTCGGTCTACTTATTTTGGCGTACTGCCCATGCTTTTGAGCCTCGTCCTTTCTTTGTATCATAGTTAACATTGCGGTGCGTTTATAATCATGTCAATTGCCCATCTGTAATTTTTTCACCTCGCATAGCAGTTTTATCGTCTTTTGGGAGAGAGACATCACTAGTGAACATCACGGGACCCCGGTCCATATTCTCATCATTGTTTACACGCTCATTTACTTTTCTTCTTTTACTTTCAGTTGTATCATCATCATTATCCCTTGTGTTTTGGTCCTTTGTAAACAACAAGACCGGAGAGATTGACAACCTCTCTGAACTACGTTGGGAGCAAAATTATTTGTGTCTGTGTGCAGGTCCACGTCAGTTGCGCCGCTGACACCTACTTATCATCTCCGGAGTCCTATGATGGCGTGGAAGTAATAATGGCTTCTCGCCCTTCGTTGGTTACCCCAAGTGGAAGGTGAGATGTAGGATAGCAGCAAATTTCCCCTATGTAGAGGATAGGGTTTGTCTCCCGTAGGACTCCGGAGATGATAAGTAGGTGTTAGCGGCGCACCTAACGCGGACCTGCACACAATACAATTAACTTTGCTCCCAACGATGTTCAGAGAGGTTTTCAATCTCTCCGGTCTTGCTGTTTACAAAGGGTCAAACACACAAGGGATAATGATAATGATAATGGTAGCAACTGAAAGTAAATACAGAAAAGGAAGTAGGCTTGTAAACAATGATGAGAATATGGACTGGGGTCCCATGATGTTCACTAGTGATGTCTCTCTCCCGAAAGACGATAAAACTGCTATGTGAGGTAAACAAATTACAAACGGGCAATTAATAGGATTATAAACGCACCGCAATGCTAACTATGTTACAAAAGAAAGGAAGAGACTCATAAGCATGGGAAGTACGCTAAAATAAGTAGACCGAAATCCATCTATATCTACTACTAATCATCCACCTTGAGATGTCTATCCAGAACATCTCGCTGGTATTAAGTTGCGAGTCCCAGCCAAAGTGTAAACCCAAAGCAACAGACAACTGAATTAAAAGAACTTTGTGTAAAGTAAACAATCCTTGCAACCGCGGTTACAAGCACCGTTGTTTTCCCTCTTGTGGCCACAGCACATCCCCTAGACTCATGTTTCTGTCACTCAAGCGTGTCATCAGGGGGCATGTACCCACAATCGAGCATAACATTCCCTCTTGGAGTTACTATCCACCACTTGGCCAAAGCAATAAACAGCAACGGAGAACATGCAAGAATTACTTAGGAACAAAAATATAAGAGATCAAAACCAAATATATTACTCTATCACGATATGAACATAATCTCATAATCCATCGGATCTCATCAAACTCAACATAGCAACAGCAGAAGAATTACATATGTGCCTCGATCAAGTAGGGCAGCTCACGAGGTCTAAACCATGAAGAACAAAGAGGGGAGGAGAACATCACATAGCTACTGATCACGGATCCAAGGTCCAAGGTAGACTACTCATGGCTCACCCGGGGAGCGTCCATGGTGGGGGATAAGCTCCCGGAGGTAGATCCTCCCTCCGGCAGGGTGCCGGGAAGGGTCCTGACGGTGTTCTCGATCTTGGAAGCGCGACGGCGGCGGAACAAAGGCGAGATGGAGAAATAGGGTTCTGTCCTCGGAGTTTCCCCATCACGGAGAATAAATATGCGAAAGGGGGTAGCGAGGGGGAACCAGGGGTCCAGGCGCCCCCCCCCCTAGCGCGTCCATGCCCCTGTCCGCCCCAGGTGGCCTCCTGGGCACGTGGTGGTGGCCCCCTGGCCCTCCTTCGGGGCTCTGGAAGCTTCCGGTACGCTGATTTTTATCTGATTTTTACAGGATTTTTGGAGAACTTTTTATATGGGGGAAAACTGAAATAGAAAAATAGCAGAAAACAGAAACTGGCACTGGGGTGCACTGAGTTAATAGGTTAGTCCAAATATGATCAAAAGTGTATGAAAGTGTATCTAGATCATAGCAATATCACACAAAACATGCATGGAGCGAGCATGAATTATCGATACGTTTGGGACGTATCAACATCCCCAAGCTTAATTCCTGCTCGTCTTCGAGTAGGTAAATGATAACAAGCATAATTTCTGTGGTGACATGCTAGAAACCATATAAGAACTTTGAAAAGTAAAGCAATCAAGGTATGTGATTCAATTCAAGTCATAACATGCAAGAGTCTATATTATCATTGAAACAAGCAACGAAAGAACATTAGGTGCAAGAGCTCTTTCTTTCCATGACTCGAATGTCTCAAAATGGTGTTTGCGTGCAACAAGGGGGATAGGAAATACGAGAAAAAAAGTATTTTTGTTAAGAACTCAATCTACTAAAGTTTCACACTTGGTCTTCTTTGGAATCTTATCTTGACTCATCCCCAGACCACTAGCAAGGTACAAGTCAATTTGACTCATGCAATGGATGAGCGTAAGCACGAGAGTTGACACTTAGGATGGCGAAGAGAGAAGTATGGTGGACGAAGACAAAAATGGTGAGAAGGGCTCACATCAATGAGGACAATCATAGGCGAGAAGGCCAAATGATAGATATGATATGAGGAGTAGGGATTGCCATGCAACGGATGCACATATGAGCTGAAAAAATCTCCAATGGAACTAGTGGGGTGCATCTAACTTGCTCACTCATGAAGACCTAGATCTCTTTTGAGGAGGAGTGTGAAGGTCCCCACATAGCTATATGCATGAATGATCATCTCTATGGAGTACAAGGATAAGAGGGAGTACTAGTGTGGATCTTTCAAAAGGATAGTAGTGTTACCCCTTTCTCTCTTTTTATTTCTTTTTCTCTTTTTTGTATTTTTTTGTATTTTTTGGTGGCCTCAATGGCTCTTTCTATTTAACTCTCATTTGTCCTCTTTGGTATCTTTAATGTTGTCCACTTTGGGATCTTTTCCTCACTTAAGGGCAACACTCTACTTTACAAGAGGGTATAGAAGATCTTTCACTATTTACAAGGTACTCAAATCATAAAGAAGATGTAGCTATCATGATGTATGCAATGTATGCCGCTGCCGGTGTAGCAGGAACATGTATGACATGAAGATCAAGTCATGAAGAGGTGGATGTTGCATGGCAATATATCTCGGAAAGGCTATGGAAATGCCTTGATAGGTAGGTATGGTGGCTGTTTTGAGGAAGGATATACGGAGGTTTATGATGACAGAGCGTATCATGCCAAGGGTTTGGATGTACCGGCGAAGGTGGACGCTAACTCTCGTAGTGAGAACAAGGCAATGCACGACACAGGAGAGGCTAGCAAATATGAGGAGGTGGAAGTGTCAACTTTCAATACTTACATTAGTCCGAAGAACGCATGCACTTATTATCGGTAACTCTCAATCTAATAAGGAGGTTCACAAGGAGACAAGTACCCCGAGGAGGAGTGTATGGGGGTTTGGTTATCCTTGCGCATCCTCGACTCATGGTACGTGAGTGTACTCTAATATTCGATCCCTCCAAAGATTAGCGATCCATCTAGTAGCTAGAGTTCTCAACTAGTTTTGTAGGTTTTTGAAAATAAACACATATTGCCCAAAATACGACACCTATCACTAATAGGCTAGAGCTCTTGACACCAAAATTTCAAACATTGCTCACATCAGTACCTCAAAACTATTGCAAGTTACTACTAAAATTAAATAGCAACCTCAATTACCTACTTTGAAGACAAGACACAAATTGGTGCAACAACCAACTCTCTTAACAAGATAAACATGAAAACTAAAAGAGTTCCAGCAACAAATTAAACAAAAGCCAAGGCTCTTGCTAAAGACAAACTAAAACTAAAACTAAACATGGCAGTAGCTACGAAAAGATTTTTTTAGGGTTACTTCTTCAACTCAAATAAAAAAAACTCAGAACATACGGAAGTTCCGCGATTGTATAGAGCATTTTGTGTAAAAATTTCAGCTCAAAAATATGAACTGGTGATTTGATCAGATTTTTTCCGTCACGAGGACAGAATCTGTTTTCTGGACAGCATGTCACAACTTTCGCTTTCCTTGTCATATGAGGCTATAACTTGGCACAAAGCTTGAAAATAAAGATAAAATGATGTTGCTACATTAGTAACAATCATCAAGACCACTAAAACAGAAGTAAAAACATCTTGGGTTCCCTCCCAACAAGCGCTTTCTATTACGCCTTTAAGCTAGGCATAAAGCAAAAGAAGAATCAAGTTTTATCAAGATGAAGAGAATAGCTAGCCCGTGTAACGGACTCAAAAGGTAACTTGATTTTCTTTCTAGGGAAGTGTTCCATCCCCTTTTTGAGAGGGAATTGAAATTTTATATTCCCCTCTTTCATGTCAATGATAGCACCAACTCTGCGGAGAAAAGGACGTCCCAAAATAATTGGACATAAAGGTTCACACTCTATATCCATAATAATAAAATCAACGGGAACATAGTTGTCATTGACAATGATAAGAACATCGTCGATCTTCCCCAAAGGTTTCTTTACGGAAGAATCGACAAGTCGAACACCAAATGAACAAGAATCAAAAGGTTTCAATTCAAACATATCATGCATTCTTTTGGGCATGACAGAGGTACTAGCTCCAACGTCACATAAAGCATTGCAAGAGAAGTTATTTAATTTAATTTTGATCATAGGTTCCCAACCATCATCTAGCCTTCTAGGTATGGAGGCTTCTATCCTAAGCTTCTCCTCCCTAGCTTTGATGAGAGCATTTGTGATATGCTCCGTGAAGGAAAGATTAAGTGTGCTAGTGTGGGGGTCTCTAGACATTTTGTGTAGAAAGCTAATAACTTCTGAGAGGGTGCAACTATCAAAATCAATATCACTACTATCAAAGGTGGTAGTAGTGTCATCTAGGCTCACTTGCTTGAAACCCTCTATGTTCATAGGAGTTTCTTCTTCTACGGTTGAGGTATTAGCATCACCATTAATAAGTCCAATGGGACTAGGAGTGCATTGGATGCTAATAGTTTCAGTGTCCTCAACAATTTGGATAGTGGCAACTGTGTGGTGTGTAGGAAGGCTCTTAATTCAATCCTCTTCCTCTTTTTCTCTAGCCCATCTTTCTTTAAGTTTAGCCATCATCCTAATACTTTCATTAATTTGTAATTGGATAGCATTAATAGGAGTGGGCTTGCTCTCCTGAAGGGAGAGGTTCTAATTTTTAACATCTCAACATCAAGGGCTAAGATGTCTACCTTAAACAAAAATTATCTAATTTAGCTAACTTTTCTTCTACATTCTTGTTGAAGGCTTTTTGGGTAATGATAAAGTCTCTAAGCATGTTTTCTAATTCAGAAGTGGGGTTCTTGTTGCTAGGGTAAGTGTTGTTGTTCCCATAGTTGGATGGAAACGGTCTAGGATTACAAGCAAAGTTGCCCCTATAAGCATTATTATTAAAGTTGTTTCTAGCAATGAAGTTCACATCTACTTGTTCCTGAGAAACCAAAGAATTTAAAGGAACAACATAAGGATCAATAGAGGGTTGCTTGGTAAATAGAGACATAACTAAGTCAACTTTTTCATTTAGGGAGGTAATTTCCTCGACATAATTTACCTTCCTACATGTTGGAGCGCGTTCGGTGTGCCATTGGGAATAATTGGTCATCATCTCATCGAGAAGCTTTGTGGCAGCACCAAGTGTAGTTGACATAAAGGTTCCTCCCGCGGCCGAATCTAACAGGTTCCGCGAGGTAAAGTTAAAGCCTGCATAAAAAGTCTGGATAACCATCCAGGTAGTCAAACCATGTGTAGGGCATTTCTTAACAAGATATTTCATACGTTCCCAAGCTTGGGCAACGTGTTCTTTATCCAATTGCCTAAAATTCATAATGTTACTCCTCAATTGGACAAATTTTAGCAGGTGGGTAATACTTCCCAATAAAAGCATCTTTGCACTTATCTCAAGAATCTATGCTATTCCTAGGCAAAGATTGAAACCAAATTTCAGCTCCATCCCTCAAAGAGAAAGGAAAAAAAGCTTGAACTTAACAACATCACCTTCTACTTCTTTATACTTTTGCATATCACATAATTCAACAAAATTATTCAAGTGTAAAGCAGCATCATCTCCAGCACCAGAGAATTGATCTCTCATAACAAGGTTTAGCAAAGAAGGTTTAATTTCATAAGAGGTAGCTGAAGTGGCAGGTGTGGAAATAGGAGTGCAGATAAAGTCTTTGCTGTTGTGACTGGTGAAGTCACACAACTTTGTGTTTTCAGAGGAACCCATAGTAGCAGCAGGTGTGGCAGATTTTTGTGTAATTTTAGATATAAGATACAAAGATAAAAACATAAAGGTAAACTAACAAGACTACGAAGTAAAGGTAAAGGATAGTGGGCAACTCCCCTATCTTATCACTCGGAGTCCCCGACAACGGCGCCAGAAATTTGCTTGATGGCGTGGAAGTGATAATGGCTTCTCGCCCTTCGTTGGTTACCCCAAGTGGAAGGTGAGATGTAGGATAGCAAAAAATTTCCCCTATGTAGAGGGTAGGGTTTTTCTCCCGTAGGACTCCGGCGATGATAAGTAGGTGTCAGCGGCGCACCAGACGCGGACCTGCACACGATACAATTAACTTTGCTCCCAATGAAGTTCAGAGAGGTTGTCAATCTCTCCGGTCTTGTTGTTTACAAAGGGTCAAACACACAAGGGATAATGATAATGATAATGGTAGCAACTGAAAGTAAATATGGAAAAGGAAGTAGGCTTGTAAACAGTGATGAGAATATGGACCAGGGTCCCGTGATGTTCACTAGTGATGTCTCTCTCCCAAAAGGCGATAAAACTGCTATGCGAGGTAAAAAAATTACAGATGGGAAATTGACAGGATTATAAGCGCACCACAATGCTAACTATGCTACAAAAGAAAGGAAGGGGCTCAAGAGCATGGGCAGTACGCCAACATAAGTAGACCGAAATCCAACTGCATCTACTACTACTCATCCACTTTGAGATATCTATTCAGAACAGCTCGCTGGTATTAAGTTGCGAGCCCCACCCAAAGTGTAAGCCCAAAGCAACAGACAACTGCATTAAAAAGAACTTTATGTAAAGTAAACAATCCTTGCAACTGTGGTTACAAGCACCGTTGTTTTCCCCCTTGTGGCAACAACACATCCCCTAGACTCATGTTTTTGTCACTCAGGCGTGTCATCAGGGGGCATGTACCCACATTCGAGCATAACGTTCCCTCTTGGAGTTACTATCCACCACTTGGCCAAAGCAATAAACAGCAACGGAGAACATGCAAGAATCACTAAGGAACAAAAATATAAGAGATCAAAACCAAATATATTACTCTATCACGATCTGAACATAATCTCATAATCCATCGGATCCCATCAAACTCAACATAGCAACAGCAGAAGAATTACATATGTGCCTCGATCATGTAGGGCAGCTCACGAGGTCTAAACCATGAAGAACAAAGACGGGAGGAGAAGATCACATAGCTACTGATCACGGACCCAAGGTCTAAGGTAGACTACTCACGGCTCATCCGGGAAGCGTCCATGGTGGAGGAGAAGCTCCCGGAGGTCGATCCTCCCTCCGTTAGGGTGCCGGGAAGGGTCCTGACGGTGCTCCCGATCTAGGAAACGCGATGGCGGCGGAACAGAGGCGAGATTGCGAAATAGGGTTCTGTCCTCGGAGTTTCCCCATCACAGAGAATAAATAGGCGAAGGGGGTAGCCAGGGGGGCCACCAGGGGTCCAGACGCCCCTCTGGCTCGGCCAGGCCCCTGGCCGTGCCACGTGGACGCCTGGGCCCCTGGTGGTGGCCCTCTGGCCCCACTTGGGTGCTACTGGAAGACTACGTTACTGATACGTCCAAAATGTATCTATAATTTCTGCTTGCTCCATGCCTTTTTTGTGTGATATTGCTATGAGATTGATGAACTTCCATACACTTTTGATCATATTTGTACTAACCTATTAACTCAGTGCACCCCAGTGCCAGTTCTTGTTTTCTGCTGTTTTTCTATTTCAGGTTTCCCCCATATTAAAAGTGCTCCAAAAATTCGGGAAAATCCAATAAAATTCAGCGTAGAAGAAGCTTCGGGAATCACCGAGGGGGGGCCAGAGGGGACCCACCAGGGCCCCAGGCGCCCTCCTGGCGCGCCTAGGGTGGGGCCGCGCCAGGGGGCCGCTTGGACCCCTGGTGGGGCCCCTGGCTGCCCCCCTTCGCCTATTTATTCCTCGTAACGAGAAACACCCGTGAGGTGAACCCTTTTTCACGATCTCTCCTCTGTTCCACCGCCGCCGCGCTTCCAAGATCGGGAGCACCAGAAGACCTCTTCCCGGCACCCTTTCGGAGGGAGGAACCACCTCCGGGAGCTTCTCCACCACCATGGATGCATCCCGGATGAACCGTGAGTAGTCCACCTTGGACCATGGGTCTATGATCAATAGCTATGTGATTTTCTCCTCCCCGCTTTTTTCTTCATGGATTAGACCTCGTGAGCTTCCCTACATGATCGAGGCACATATGTAATATTTCTGTTGTTGATTTTCTGAGTTTGCTGGGATCCGATGGATTATGAGATTATGTTCAGATTGTGTTTGAGTAATATATTTGATTCTCCTCTTTTATATTTATGTTCTAGAGTAATTCTTGCATGTTCTCCGTTGCTGTTTATTGCTTTGGCCAAGTAGTAGGTAGTGACTCCAAGTGGGAGCGTTATGCATGATTGTGGGTTCATGTCCCCCGATGACTAGCTTGAGTGACAGAAACATGAGTCTAGGGGATGTGTTGTTTCCACAAGGGGGAAAACAACGGTGCTTGTACTTACGGGTGCAAGGACTGTTTACTTTAGGCAAAGTTCTTTAATGAAGTTGTCCGTTGCTTTGAGTTTACACTTTGGGTGGGATTCGCAACTTAATACCAGCGAGATGTTCTGGATAGATATCTCAAGGTGGATTATTAGTAGGTAGATGCAGATGGATTTCGGTCTACTTGTCTTGGCGTACCGCCCATGCTTTTGATCCTCTTCCTTTCTTTATAGCATAATTAGCATTGGTTTGCGCACATAATCCTGTCAATTGCCCAGCTGTAATTTGTTTACCTCGCATGGCTATTTTATCGTATTTTGGGAGAGAGACATCACTAGTGAACATCATAGGACCCCAGTCCATATTTCCAATACTGTTTACACTATCAATTTACTTTCAGTATTTACTTTTCCGTTGCTATCACTATCATTATTATCCCGTGCGTTTTATCCTTTGTAAACAACAAGGCCGGAGGAATTGACAACTCCTCTGTACTCGTTGGGAAGCAAAGTTATTTGCTATGTGTGCAGGTCCAGGTCAAGGAAGCATCTTTTTTCTAAAACGGTGCCATTGTTTCCTTGCCACCTTCTTGTATCTGTTGGAGTCCTACTGGTTCGATACTAAACCTTAGCATCTTCGCTAAGAGAAACTTGTTGTTGTGTACATCTTAACCTTCCACTTTGGGTAACCAACGAGGGGGCGTTAAATCGTACCATCAAAAGCAATTTCTGGCGCCATTGTCGGGGACTCCGCTCTTCAAGATAGGGGAGTTGCACACTATCTTGTATCTTTGCTTTTTAGTCTTGTTAGTTTACCTTTCAGTTTTTATCTTCGTGTCCTTTACCAAAAATCTAAAAAAAATAGTATGTCTAGTGCCTTACTTGCCAATCAATGTCTGACTTCTTTGAAACCAGATCTTATTGGCATTCACCGAGGATCAACAAAAGTGGTACAAGGAACACCGCTTGTCTCAAAATGGGATACACTTATGGAAACAAATACACCAGTTGTATGACTATGCTAGAAACTTGTGCTCAATATATAATATATCTTTCTGCAAGGATGGATCTTGTTGCTTTATGAGGCACAAACACCTTGCTTTCCAATGTGAGTACAATGATGATGAAACCTTAGCTTCTTATGCTAAGAGAAATTATGATTTTGATGATGCAGAGCAAATAGAAGAATTTGTTGCTTATAAGGGTGCCTATGAAATTACTCCTCTTCTTAAAAATATTGATGATGTCCCTTAAAAATCTGAGAGTCTTGCTATACTTAACTATTGTTTGGAAAATTACGATGCAAATTATTATATTACTGATCATCTTGAGAGAATCTCTCCCCCAAAGGAAGAGACTAATGTTTTGCAGGACTTTATAGAAGAAGAAATTATTGAAGCTGAAAGCTCCTTTGATGAAAAAGAGGAGGAGAGTGACGAACAAGAGGAGGAAGAATGGAGCTATCCATGTCTACCTTCTTATGAGAGTAACTCTTTGACCCTTACCTTATATGAGAGTTATGATCCTATGGATTCTTTTGAAATATCCCTTTTTGATGAAGTTGATGCCTTCTATGCTTATGGCCGTGATGCCGCTATGGATGATGCTTACGGAGATGAACTTGCTATAGTTCCTCATGTTAAGCCTGAAATTTTTTCTATTGCACCCACACTTGATTTCCCTATTATCCTTTTGAAATCTCCAACTCATATTCCGGAGAATTTTGCTCTTATCAAGGCTCAATGTGATGGGTTGCATCTATCTTTTGTTCCTAAAAACCGTGTTGAAAACAATACACGTGTGCTTGTAGGTCATGAACAACATGATTTATGTGATTATATTCTTGATGTTGTTCATGATACTACTGAAAATTACTTTGAGAGAGGAAAGTTTGGTTGTAGAAACTTCTATATTGCAAAAACACCTCTCTTCATGTTGAAAGTTTTGAAGTTGTTCTTGTTCCACCTTTCTATGCATGTCACTTTGTGTTTCTTTGACTTACTTTCTTACAAGATGCCTATGCATAGGAAGTGGGTTAGGCTTAAATGTGTTTCATATTTCCTTCTTGATGCTCTCTTTTGCTTCAAGTTTTTATTCTTATGAGAGCACCTTTAATAATCTTCATGCCTAGCTTAAAGGCATAAAAGAAAGCGCTTTCGGGAGGCAGCCCGCAACGAATTTAGGTTTTCCTTTTTGTTTTTTCTTCTGTTTTTAGTGGTCTTGATGATTGTTAGTACTGTAGAAAAATCATTGTATCTTTACTTTTCAAGCTTTGTGCCATTTATAGCCTCATATGACAAGGGAAGTGAAAGTTGTGACATGCTGTCCAGAAAACAGATTCTGTCCTCGTGACTAGAAAAATCACAGAAAACTCCCAGTTCATCTTTTTGAGCTGAACTTTTCACACAACGTGATCTATACAATTACAAAACATTCGTATCTTATGAGTTTTTTTATTTGAGTTGCAGAAGTATCCCTAAAAAATTCTTTACTACATGCTAGTCTGTTTTTCACAGATTCTGTCCTATTTTGCCTTTCCTTCATTTTGCGAACCTTAAGCTTGCTTTTTCTTTGCAGAAACTTTTTGGCAATCTTGAGAAACAGTATCCCTTCAAGAATATGTTTATTTCCAGTATAGAAAAATTATTTTATTATGGGTACTAACCTCGCTAATCAGATTATGATGAGTTATGTATGAAGGGAGTGTTCAAGTGTGCGAGGGAAGATGATGAAAGAAGATTCAGGAGTGTCAAGCGCTCAAGCTTGGGGATGCCCCCCATGAATCCCCAAGAAATATTGAAGGATAATCAAGCGTCTAAGCTTGGGGATTCCCCCGTGCATCCCCTTCTCCATCAACAATTATCAGCTCGTCTCTCATTTCACTATATTTTTATCACTTCATGTGTTATGTGTTATGCTTGGAGCGTCTCGCTCTTAGGTTTTAGTTTTAGTTTTCTTTAGATTTGCTTGTTGTTCATAAAAAGTTAGAACCCAACTTTCTTTGTGTGGGAGAGAAACACGCTCCACTTTCAAAATCTAGAACATAACATTGGATTTTTCATGCTTATCTTTGTTGTGTGTGTTCTTTATCTTTTTCATAGCTGCTGTCATGTTTAGCTCTTAGCTTTCATGTTTATCTTTTCAAAGAGCCTTTGTTTAGTTTGTTGCTGGAACTCTCTTGATTTTTTCATGTTTATCTTGTTTAGAGAGTTTCCTGTTGCACTGAGTTTTGTGTCTTGACTTGGAGTAGGTAATTGAGGTTGCTATTCTTTTGTAGTAGTAACTTGCAATAGTTTTGAGGTATTGTTTTGAGTAATGTTTGGACTTTTGGTGTCAAGAGCTTTATCCTATTAGTGATAGATGTCGTATTTTGTTCAATCCGTGTTTATTTTCAAAACTTACAAATTAGTTGAGAACTTTAGCTACTAGATGGATCACTACTCCTCTGAGGGGTCGAATATTAGAGTACACTCACGTACCATGAGTCGAGGATGCGCAAGGATAACCAAACCCCCATACACTCCTCCTCGGGGTACCTGTCTCTTTGTGAAACCTCCTTATTAGATTGAGGGTTACCGATAATAAGTGCATGAGTTCTTCGGACTAATGTGAGTATTCGAAAGTTGACACTTCCACCTTCCCATATTTTTCTAGCCTCTCATGTGTCGTGCATTGCTTTCTTCTCACTCCGAGAGTTGGCGTCCACCTTCGCCGGTACATCCAAACCCTTGGCATGATACACTCTGTCATCATAAACCTCCTTATATCCTTCCTCAAAACAGCAACCATACCTACCTACCAAGGCATTTCCATAGCCTTTCCGAGATATATTGCCATGCAACATCCATCTTCTCATGACTTGATCTTCATGTCATACATGCTACTTGTTTGATCGATGAGCCGCATGCTAGTTGGACCTTGCCCTAATCATTGATACATGACGCGCTAGTATCATTGCATGTCCTGCTACACTGGCAGAGGCATACATTTGCATACATCATGATAGTTACATCTTCTTTATGATTTGAGTACTTTGTAAAGTGTGAAAGATCTTCTATACTTCTTGTAATATATAGAGTGTTTCCCCTAAAGTGAGGAAAATATCCCAAAGTGGACAAAATTAAAAGATCCCAAAGAGGACAAATGAGAGAAATAGAAAGAGCCATTGAGGCCACAAAAAAATACAAAAAAATAGAAAAAAGAAATAAAGAAATAAAAAAAGAGAAGGGGGCACACTACTATTCCTTTTGAGAGATCCACACTCGTACTCCCTCTTATATCTTGTACACCATAGAGATTATCATTCATGCATATAGCTATGTGGGGACCTTTACACTATAGAACTTGGCTTGTATATTCCAATGATGAGCCTCCTCAAATGAGCTCTAGGTCTTCTTGAGCAAGCAAGTTGGATGCACCCCCACTAGTTCCATTGGAGAGCTTACCTTAGCTCATATGTGCATCCTTTTCATGGCAATCCCTACTCCTCACATCATATCTATCATTTGGCTTTCTCTCTCCTATGATCGTCCTCATTGATGTGAGCCTTTCACACATTTTTGTCTTCCTCCTCCACCATATTCTCTCTTTGCTATCCTAAGTGTCAACTTTCTTGCTTACACTCATCCATTGCATGAGTGATCAAAATGTCGAAAAGGAGTGGATCATTTTGACTTGTACCTGGCTAGTGATCTGGGGATGAGTCGAGATAAGATTCCAAAGAAGACCAAGTGTGAAACTTCAGTAGATTAAGTTCTCAACACAAAAAATTACTTTTTTTCTCGTATATCCCTATCCCCTTTCTTGCACGCAAACACCATTTGGAGACATTCGAGTCACGGACAGCGAGAGCTCTTGCACCTTTATGTTCTTATGTTGCTTGTTTCAATACTAAATATAGACTCTTGCTTGTTATGACTTGAATTGAATTACATGCCTTGATTGCTTTACTTAAAAGTTCTTATATGGTTGTTAGCATGTCACCACAGAAATTATGCTATTATCATTTACCTACTCGAGGACGAGCAGGAATTAAGCTTGGGGATGTTGATACGTCTAAAACGTATCTATAATTTCTGCTTGCTTCATGCCTCTTTTGTGTGATATTTCTATGATATTGATGAACTTCCATACACTTTTGATCATATTTGGACTAACCTATTAACTCAGTGCACCCCAGTGCCAGTTCCTGTTTTCTGCTGTTTTTCTATTTCAGGTTTCCCCCATATTAAAAGTGCTCCAAAAATTCGGGAAAATCCAATAAAAAACAGCGTAGAAGAAGCTTAGGGAATCACCGAGGGGGCAGAGGGGACCCACCAGGGCCCCAGGCGCCCTCCCGACGGGCCCTAGGGTGGGGCCGCGCCAGGGGGCCGCCTGGACCCCTGGTGGCCCCCCTGGCTTCCCCCCTTCGCCTATTTATTCCTCGTGATGAGAAACCCCCGTGAGGGGAACCCTTTTTCGCAATCTCTCCTCTGTTCTGCCGCCGCCGCACTTCCAAGATCGGGAGCACCAGAAGAGCTCTTCTCGGCACCCTTCCGGAGGGAGGAACCACCTTCGGGAGCTTCTCCACCACCATGGATGCTTCTCGGATGAACCGTGAGTAGTCCACCTTGGACCATGGGTCTATGATCAGTAGCTATGTGATGTTCTCCTCCCCTCTTTGTTCTTCATGGATTAGACCATGTGAGCTGCCCTACATGATCGAGGCACATATGTAATATTTCTGTTGTTGCTTTGCTAAGTTTGCTGGGATCCGATGGATTATGAGATTATGTTCAGATTGTGTTTGAGTAATATATTTGATTCTTATCTTTTATATTTATGTTCTAGAGTAATTCTTGCATGTTCTCTGTTGTTGTTTATTGCTTTGGCCAAGTAGTAGGTAGTGACTCCAAGAGGGAGTGTTATGCATGATTGTGGGTTCATGCCCCCTGATGACTAGCTTGAGTGACAGAAACATGAGTCTAGGGGATGTGTTGTTGCCACAAGGGGGAAACTACGGTTCTTGTACTTGCGGGTGCAAGGATTGTTTACTTTACGCAAAGTTCTTTAATGCAGTTGTCCGTTGCTTTGAGTTTACACTTTGGGTGGGATTCGAAACTTAATACCAGCGAGATGTTCTGGATAGATATCTCAAGGTGAATGATTAGTAGGTAGATGCAGATGGATTTCGGTCTACTTGTCTTGGTGTACCGCCCATGCTTTTAAGCCTCTTCATTTCTTTATAGCATAATTAGCATTGGTTTGCGCAAATAATCCTGTCAATTGCCCAGCTGTAATTTGTTTACCTCGCATGGCTATTTTATCGTCTTTTGGGAGAGAGACATCACTAGTGAACATCATAGGACCCCGGTCCATATTTCCAATAATGTTTACACTATCAATTTACTTTCAGTATTTACTTTTCCGTTTCTATCACTATCATTATTATCCCGTGCGTTTTATCCTTTGTAAACAACAAGGCCGGAGGAATTGACAACTCCTCTGTACTCGTTGGGAAGCAAAGTTATTTTTTGTGTGTGCAGGTCCAGGTCAAGGAAGCAACTTTTGTATAAAACGGTGCCATTGTTTCCTTGCCACCTTCTTGTATCTGTTGGAGTCCTACTGGTTCGATACTAAACCTTAGCATCTTCGCTAAGGGAAACTTGCTGCTTTCTACATCTCAACCTTCCACTTTGGGTAACCAACGAGGGGGCGTTAAATCGTACCATCAGTTACGCTGATTTTTTATCCGATTTTTCCTGAATTTTTGGAGCACTTTTAATATGGGGGAAACCTGGAAAAAAAACAGCAGAAAACAAGAACTGGCACTGGGGTGCACGGAGTTAGTAGGTTAGTCCAAATATGATCAAAATTGTATGAAAGTGTATCTACATCATAGCAATATCACACAAAATATTCATGGAGCGAGCAGAAATTATCGATACGTTTGAGACGTATCATCCTATTGGAGACAAACCTCGGTATCTTCACCGAGGGAAACTTGTCGCTACGCTGCATCTCACCTTCCACTTGGGGTAACCAACGAAGGGCGAGAAGCAATTATCATCTCTCGCGTATCAGCGGCCACCAGGCGCGGCCTAGGGTTTGGCCGCGTCAGGTTGCTCCTGGACCCCTGGTGGCCCGCCTGGCTGCCCCCCTTCGCCCATTTAATCTCCGTGACGCAAAAACCCCGAAGACAGAACCCTTTTTCGCGATCTCGCCTCTGTTCCGCCGCCGCCGCGTTTCCAAGATCGGGAGCGCCAGCAGACTTCTTCCCGGCACCCTGCCAAAGGGAGGATTGACCTCCGGGAGCTTCCCCTCCACCATGGACGCTTCCCGGATGTGCCGTGAGTAGTTTCCCTTGGACCATGGGTCCATGATCAGTAGCTATGTGATGTTCTCCTCCCCTCCTTGTTCTTCATGGTTTAGTCCTCGTGAGCTACCCTACATCATCGAGGCACATATGTAATTTTCTGTTGTTGCTATGCTGAGTTTGCTTGGATCTGATGGATTATGAGATTATGTTCAGATTGTGATTGAGTAATATATTTGGTTTTTATCTTTTATATTTTTGTTCCTAAGTAATTCTTGCATGTTCTCCGTTGTTGTTTATTGCTTTGGCCAAGTAGTAGGTAGTGACCCCAAGAGGGAACGTTATTCTCGATTGTGGGTTCATGCCCCCCGATGACACGCTTGAGTGACAGAAACATGAAGTCTAGGGGATGTGTTGTTGCCACAAGGGGTAAAACAACGGTGCTTGTAACCGTGGTTGCAAGGATTGTTTACTTTACGCAAAGTGCTTTTTAATGCAGTTGTCTGTTGCTTTGGGTTTACACTTTGGGTGGGACTCACAACTTAATACCAGCGAGATGTTCTGGATAGATATCTTAAGGTGGATAATTAGTAGTAGATGCAGTTGGATTTCGGTCTACTTATTTTGGCGTACTACCCATGCTTTTGAGCCTCGTCCTTTCTTTGTAGCATAGTTAGCATTGCGGTTCATTTTTAATCATGTCATTTTCCCAGCTATAATTTGTTTACCTCGCATAGCAGTTTTATCGTCTTTTGGGAGAGAGACATCACTAGTGAACATCACAGGACCCCGGTCCATATTCACATTACTGTTTACACGTTCATTTATTTTTCTTCTTTTACTTTCGAGTTGCTATCACCATTATCATTATCCCTTGTGTTTGATCCTTTGTGAACAACAAGGCCGGAGAGATTGACAACCTATATGTACTCGTTGGGAAGCAAAGTGACTTGTGTTGTGTGCAGGTCCACGTCAGTTGCGCCACTGACACCTACTTATCATCTCCGGAGTCCTACGTGAGACAAACCTTGGTATCTTCACCGAGGTAAATGTGCCGCTACACTACATCTCACCTTCCACTTGGGGTAACCAACGAGGAGAGATATCAACGTCACATAAAGCATAGCTAGAGAAGTTATTTAATTTAATTTTTATCATAGGGTCCCAACCATCATCTAGCTTCCTAGGTATGGAGGATTCTATTCTAAGCTTCTCCTCCCTAGCTTTTATGAGAGCATTTGTGATATGCTCCGTGAAGGCAAGATTAAGTGTGCTAGTAAGTTCAACTTAAAATTTTGACTAGTTTAGTTCAGGAGAAAATTGGCTTTCTGCAAAACAAAACGATAAGCCTTTCCTTTGACTTATCTTGCATGTAGTTGTAGGTCCTTTATATAAACTTTTCCGTGTCACTTGTCGTACAAATCAGATGTACTGACCCGTTGTCGGGTTGTAACCTTCGGTGTTGCAGGTTTCTCAGACGATCAGTAAGGTGCGTTTAGGGGTTGCGAGTCTGCACTCAGCATGTTCGCTTGTGGCTGTTGATGTGACTCCACATTATTTGCTTTTGCTTCCGCTATAATTTTATATTGAATAAGCTAGCCTTGAGCTATGCAATTTGTTATTTATTTACTCTGGATCATACGTTGTAATAATGATGCACTTTTACTTTGATATACATCTATAATACTGTGTGTGCCAGCGAGTTCGATCCAGGGACTGGCACTTGAGCACAGAGACTTCAATTCTGTGTGAATTGAGTCGTTACAGATGGTATCAGAGCAGTGTGTTGACTGTAGGTTGTGACCCTAGAAAATGGATAGGAAAAGCCATAGGAACAAAACTATTTTATCACTCTTTGATTTCTTACTCTCTCCACTAGTATCTCTCATCTATTATTCATCTTCTAAACTTCTCATCTTTTTTACTGTAAATACCCCTCTGAGTTGCTTACCCCTGAATACAAGAAATTTGAGAGGTGCGTCATCAACCTCGTGGATCAATTGAAGTTATGGCCACAAGAACGAGAGGAATACCCTATGAGGATAAATAAGTTTTGACACTACGAGAAGAATCTTTAAGATCGGCTTAGCTGAGAAGGATGAAGCCTAGCATCAGACCACCACCTTTTAGGTGAAGTTAGATGAATGAATTTCGCGTAGTATGATGAGATCGTATGTCTTGCACATATGACCTTACTCTAGGTGTTGTTTGTGTGTTTTGACTTTGGTGACTGTATTGTTTGTTGTTATGTGTTACTGTCGAACGTAGGTGTTTTTGCCGCTTTCTTGTTTGAGTGCATATGTTTAGTGTCATCGTTAGTGGTTGTCTTGTCGTTGTTATAGTTTTGCCCTAACCCTTGTCGTATGGGCTTAATAGATGGAGTATGAAGTAGGACTCGCCTTTTCCGGGGCGATGTCGAGACTGAAGGTGAAGCAATGGATTCGTAATATGGAGGAGCACATGAAGATAAACAAGGTTGGAAGTGAGGACATGGTCCCCATATGCTGTTAAGTACTTGGTAGAAGAGGCTGCTACTTGGTGGAGAATGCATCAAGCGATTGAAGAATCACAAAGGAAGATTACTTGGAAGGAATTTACAAAGATTTTGTTGGGATCCCGCCTCGTCACCCCGATGCAAAGGACGGTAACCCTTAGGAGGATCCGTTCCTGCATAATTTGCTGAGAGACAGGACACTCCTATGAAGGACACCAAGATGGATGTCCCTATTGTGTAGAAATTCACCCGGGTGAAGAATGCCACACTGCACAAGTCACATGTTTTACGTGTGAAGGAACTGATCGTTACCCTGCTCAGTGTCAATTTTTCATCGTGACGCAACAGGTGTTTCAACATCAAAAAGAAGGAATTAAGAAAGTTATCCAGGAATTAAAGGAAGCACCCGTGAAGGAGAATATGAAGGACATTAGCCAGATTCAGTGTTTCCGGTGCAGGAATATGGGACATTACGCCAACATGTGTCCAGAATTGAAGGGAAAGAAGAAGAGGTGACTGTGGAAGTAAGGATGCTGGCTTGAAGAAGCTTGTGTTTGGCATTTGGAGGATAGACGTTTGTAGGAGTGCGCTAAGTGTACGGTGGTACCTTTTAATGTTAGTTGGAGATGTGTATCGATGCATGTTTGCTATGGGTTGACTAGTGGTGTTATGTCTGATTGTTTTGTTAAGTTTTGCTTGTGGCCTTGACCCTGTTATGTCTTGTTTTGATGTGATGTGTTGTGCTTGGTGGTTCTTCTTCGCGAGTAGAATAAGTTTACGTTACCTTAGACCCCTTATCTAATTAGCATGCTTCGAGACTGAAGAAGACACAACCAAAAGAAGAGTAAATTGGCAAGTGACTCAACGATATGAAGATTACTTCAACAACGCGAAACTGAAGCTACCGTCATTGAAGACCTAAAGACTTGAAGACCTGGAAGATTCAAGTTTCTACCGTTAGAACGTTTCTGTGAGCTGTCATTTCTTGTTTTACCGACAACCAAACATCAAAACTGGTATTTTCAAAACTAGTGTGATGTTTGTATGGGTATCTCTCCCTATCTCTCTCTACCTCGCTATCTACATTCTGTTCCCCCTCATCCTCATCCCTAAACTGAAGAAGCTATTACAATGGATGATAACATCAAGATTGGAATAAAGATGATACAACCAATGCCAAGTTCAAAGTTAACCCCATGTGCCAAGATTTTACAGCAAGCAGGCACAATCTTGCTGAAGGAAGAACCCTCGAAGAAGTTGTAGTCCACCAGTACATGTTTTATAGCAGGCTACGTAAACCTGAGAGTTGTGAAGAAACGATAGACGTTTGTTTGGCTTGCAAAACCATGGATTTATCTGAACCCAGTTCAAGATAAGGAGGACTTCTGCACTGCTTGTGAGAATGACCGAGTGTTAGATTGCGAGATTCACTAAACCATAGACAAGGTAATGATATGGGTTCGGAATGGATTGGCCCCCATGACGACTACCCTTATTATTTGCTCTTGCTATGCGGGATAGTAAATCTTGAGTGACTTACCTATGGCAGAGAGACGACGATGTCAAAACCTGAACCATAGAATGGTACGATGTGTGACCCCAGTAGAAGTTTACCGTTTGTGTTATACGGTGAGTATGGACCAAGACCATTGTTGCAGGTTTTCCGTAGAAGTATTCTTGATGACCACCAAGAGAGTAATCGATAGTTGTTTAGTATTGGCGTCTGAGCTGTCAGCCATGAAGTCTCAGTACTTGGAAGACCACTCTCTGGCTAAGGAATGGAAACCTCAAAAGGGGAATTCGTGAAACCTCGAAGACCGAAGGTGAAATCTGTACGAAGAATGTCATCGATGGATTAAGATACTAGAAGCCCACACTTGTGATGAAGAATTCGATGCCCCAACGGAGTATGAAGATTATGTGTGAGGAGCTCGCTGTGGGAGCAAGATTTTGAAGACCACGCCGCATTCCTTTCAAGGGTGGTAGCACCCTAGCTCATCGGAGGATCGATGGACTGTCATGAAGACCCGAACCCTAACCTTTTTCTTTCTAGCCTTCTCGAATCTCGAGGACGAGATTCCTTTTAAGGGTGGTAGTGTGTAACATCCCAAAATTCTCCGAATTTTGGAATGTTAATAAAATTAAATAGATAATGATTGTTTGATTGATGTGTTTGATTTTCTCTGGGATTTAAAACTTTTTGGAGTTTATTGAATATTAAAAAGAGAGGGAATAAAGGACTTTCCCTAATATTCATAATTGGTGTTTTTGGAATTTATTATTTTAAAACAAAACCAACAAAACAAAATGAGAGAAGGTAATATGACTCCTTCAACATATTAAAAGGTTGGAAAATGTTTTAAATCATTATTGTAATTCTTTTGAATATTCAAAACATTTTTCAACTCAAGGAAATTCATTTGAGAGGATATAAAATGACTTATCCCCTTTTTAATAAAGTTGGAAAATATTTAGAATATTATTTTAAAGTTTTTAAAATTTTATTTTAAGTATTATAAATAACTCTAAAATTATTTTAGGGATTTTATAATGCTAAGAGAGTTTTTATTTCATTGAAACGATTTATTAAATATTTTAAAAGTGTTGAAAAAGTATTCCAATGTGATATTTTTATTTTACCAAATTATTTATTGGTGAAACAATTTTTAAATTTATATTTTATTATTTAGAAATGGATTGTCAATGCTTTTGACCAAATAAAAATATTCTAAATAATTTATTGGATTTTATTTGATTTATGAAAAGTATTTTATATTTAAATAAAGCATTTAGAAAATGTTTTTATTTTTATTTTACTTTTTGGAAAAGGCATTCATTAAGTAATTTTCTTTAGATTGTTTGAAGAATTTAGGATTTTATTTCATATTTTTCGGAGTTACGGTTAATTTTATTTTATTGTTTGAAGTTTCGGTTTTTAAAGAAAAACAAAAATTCGTAGCCCGGCCCAATAGCTTATATCCGCCCGCGAGCACAATTCGGGCCCGAGTCAAATCCAGTTTTTTTCTTTCTTTTCTCTATATATTTATATCAATTTCCAGGAAATTTCTATTTCTGTTTTTTTTTGTAAACCCGAAAACCCTAGCCGCCGGGCCCCGCGCCGCCGCCACCTTAGCCGCTCGCCGGACACCCCGGCCGGAGCCGCGCCATCGCGCGCCCTCGCGCCGCCAGGATGCCGGTCGGCCACCGAGCGCCGCGCCCGCGCCCTCCCTGGCCACGACGCCGCCGCCGGCCTCCATCAGCCGTCGCGGAGCCCACAGCCGCGCCTCCTCCTGGCCGCCGCCGCCCGAGCGGCCACGGGCCGCCACCGCCCCAGCCGCGCCCTAGCCGGCCACCCCGACGCCCTCCCGTGCCCCGTGCTGCGCCGCCTGCCCACCCCCACGTCGCCGGAGCCGCGCCAAGTCGCCGGAGAAGACGAACCTCACCGGAGTTGGGGTAAAAACCGGCCAGATCTGGGTCAACCGTCCAGGTACCCGATCGCTTTTTGCGAAAAACTTATATTTACGATCAAGTCCTTTTGGCAAAAAAACCCCTGATCTCGCGTCGGCAATATCTCCGCAACCGTAAGTCGGATCGAGGTGATTTTTTTTCCTACGCACTCGTGTTGTTTTGTAGTTTAGCATAGAATCAAGTTTTCAAACTTTTGCACACTTTTGAATTTGAATTTATTTCAAATTCAAATTCAAATTACGGTGGACGTATCTTTTAAACCGTTGATCCAAATCGAGTGATTCTTTTTGCGTTGGATCAGTCATGTCATATACCTTCTGTTTATATCATGTGTACACAAAAATTCATAAGTTTATTGATCTGTTTAAATTCAAATTCAATTCAACCTGTCAATTGCTATGACCTGCGTTGTAGTATTCTGTTTCACGTGATTCTTTTTGCATATTGAATCATATGAGACATCCTATCAGCAATATCCACACACCATTCATATTGCTATGATCTTTACCTTGATGTCATAATGCCTTGATCCTAATCTTGTATCGACAATTCTTTGTCCGTTGACTCTCTCGAGTTCACGTTCCACCGATCACCTTCGAGCACATCGACACTTGTACCGTGTCAAGCCGCTTGTTTTGTTGCTAAAACCTTTGTGTTTGTTTTGTTGATCTTTTGTTTGTCCTTGTGATGTGATTGCTTATTTGATTTCCTTCGTTGCGATAGATTCTCGGAGTGTGACTAATAGAGTTGACTGGAACGTGAGAGCGAAGATCTTCATCGATTGTATAAGGCAAGTTACACTTTGACCATACCTCAACCTATATTTTCTATTATGCATGTAGCAAATATCACCCTATGCATGTGTAGGAAGTTTTATATTATTATTGCTGCAAACCTGGTAGGGTAGCCACATGATCTTATCCTGTTTGCTTAGACAACCTAGCACGTGCTTGCTATATGTATTTGCTATGCTTGTAGACGGGGATTGGTTTGAGTTTTCATTGAGCTATGTGAGGATTTAATGATTTGACTAGCAACCTTAAATATAATTCACCTCTGGACGGGCAGGGAGTGCTTCCTGGGGGCTCGTGCCTTATCTAAGGCGATACCAGGTTGTACCCCTCATGGTTGGTTTGGTGGTTGACAGTACGTCATGGTGCTACCCTCTGAACGTAAGTGGGCGCCGTCCAGGCTCAAAAAGATCAGACATACTTGGTGACTAGGAGCTTCCATGTACAGCCGCTGGCCATATGGGCTCTGGCTTAGTTGAGTATGATGTAGGAAACCTCTCCCATGCAAAGCTAGCAGATGTAGATGTGATAGGTGGTACCGTCTTGCCGTTGGGTGTAGGTGACCTCTTCTGAAAGACTTCGTCTCAATCTTCGGGTTGAGTCCAGCGGGGAAAGTGTACTAACCTCTGCAGAGTAAAAACTAATCATGATTAGTCGTGTCCCCGGTTATGGACATCCTTGAGCTACTAGCCATTACTGTTACTAGAGGATCTTGACATATGAATCACCATAATAATTTGAGTGGGCAAGATTAAATAAGGGTGTGGTGTTGGAACTGGTGTGCCCAGTTCGTTCTTAAGTAGTAAGTTCAACTTAAAATTTTGACTAGTTTAGTTCAGGAGAAAATTGGCTTTCTGCAAAACAAAACCATAAGCCTTTCCTTTGACTTATCTTGCATGTAGTTGTAGGTCCTTTATATAAACTTTTCCGTGTCACTTGCCGTACAAATCAGATGTACTGACCCGTTGTCGGGCTGTAACCTTCGGTGTTGCAGGTTTCTCAGACGATCAGTAAGGTGCGTTTAGGGGTTGCGAGTCTACACTCAGCATGTTCGCTTGTGGTTGTTGATGGGACTCCACATTATTTGCTTTTGCTTCCACTATAATTTTATATTGAATAAGCTAGCCTTGAGCTATGCAATTTGTTATTTATTTACTCTGGATCATACATTGTAATAATGATGCACTTGTACTTTGATATACATCTATAATACTGTGTGTGCCAGCGAGTTCGATCCAGGGACTGGCACTTGAGCACAGAGACTTCCATTCTGTGTGAATTGGGTCGTTACACACTAGCCAGGTACAAGTCAATTTGATCCACTCCTTTTCGATATTTTGATCACTCATGCAATGGATGAGCGTAAGCACAAAAGTTGACACTTAGGATGGCAAAGAGAGAGATATGGTGGAGGAGGAAGACAAAAAAGGTGAGAAAGGCTCACATCAATGAGGACAATCATAGTCGAGAGAGCCAAATGATAGATATGATGTGAGGAGTAGGGATTGTCATGCAACGGATGCACATATGAGCTAAGAAAGCTCTCCAATGGAACTAGTGGGGGTGCATCCAACTTGCTCGCTCATGAAGACATAGAGCTCGTTTTAGGAGGCTCATCCTTGGAATATGTAAGCCAAGTTATATAGTGTGAAGGTCCCCACATAGCTATATGCATGAATGATCATCTCTATGGAGTACGAGGATAAGAGGGAGTACTAGTGTGGATCTTTCAAAAGGAATAGTAGTGTTGCCCCTTTCTCTCTTTTTATTTCTTTTTCTCTTTTTTCTATTTTTTGTATTTTTTGGTGGCCTCAATGGCTCTTTCTATTTAACTCTCATTTGTCCTCTTTGGGATCTTTTATTCACTTAAGGGCAACACTCTATTTTACAAGAAGGTATAGAAGATCTTCACACTTTACAAGGTACTCAAACATAAATAAGATGTAGCTATCATGATGTATGCAATGTATGCCGCTGCCAGTGTAGCAGGAACATGTATGACATGAAGATCAAGTCATGAAGAGGTGGAAGTTGGATGACAATATATCTCGGAAAGGCTATGGAAATGCCTTGATAGGTAGGTATGGTGGCTGTTTTGAGGAAAGATATAAGGAGGTTTATGATGACAGAGTGTATCATGCCAAGGGTTTGGATGTACCGGCGAAGGTGGACGCCAACTCTCGGAGTGAGAAGAGGCTAGCAAATATGAGGAGGTGGAAGTGTCAACTTTCAATACTTACATTAGTACGAAGAACTCATGCACTTATTATCGGTAACTCTCAATCTAATAAGGAGGTTCACAAAGAGACAAGTACCCCGAGGAGGAGTGTATGGGGTTTTGGTTATCCTTGTGCATCCTCGACTCGTTGTACGTGAGTGTACTTTAATATCCGATCCCTGAAAAGAGTAGTGATCCATCTAGTAGCTAGAGTTCTCAACTAGTTTTGTAGGTTTTGAAAATAAACACGGATTGCCCAAAATACGACACCTATCACTAATAGGCTAAAGCTCTTGACACCAAAAGTTCAAAAGTTACTCATAACAATACCTCAAAACTATTGCAAGTGATGACCCTCAACTGTTGGGGATCGTTTGTGGTGTTCTCGCTGGTAAGTTAACCCAATTTATTGATTCGACACAAGGGGATCCAAAGAGTATTTATAAGCTTTGACAATTGAGTTGTCAATTTAACCGCACCTGAAATATACTTGCTTGCAACAAAATATTAATAGCAACTATGGTATGATAGTGATAGTGATAACAGAAAAAGTAAAACAACGGAAATAAACTAGTAGTGACCAGCAGGATTAAAACACAGTAGGCCAGGGAGATGGATGGTTGGGCGCTTCATGAATAAGAGTGAACATGTAATAGATTCTAACACGGGGCAAGGCACACAGAAAAGCAACAATCATCTAGGAAAATATCAAACATTAGGCATGTATCCCGTAGGTAGTTGTGCGTGCTTGCAATAAGAACTTGCACAACATCTTTTGTCCTACCATCCCACTACAAACGGGGTCAAAGGGACGTATGGAGACTAAGGTGCTCCTTTCAAAGAGCACCGGAACAAAGCAATAAACTCAATGGATACATGGAATCCTCAAATTATGGACCATCCGCTTTGGTGTCCCAAGCTGTCACCTTTGGGATCGCCGGTTCCGGACCATAATAGATGCATACAACTAATAGATAGGATCTCAAACATAAATATAATCATGAAAACATAAGTGGTTCAGATCTGAAAACATGGCACTCGGGCCAAAAGTGACAAGCATTAAGAGCAACAAGTTGTAGCAAAGATGATAAACACCAAAGTAGATGATAGGGAGCATGCCCCCAACAATCTGACGAACTATTACATGATCAAACTCATCCAATCCCTACCATCCCCTTTGCGTACAACATGGAATTACTCACACATGTGAAGAGAAGTCATGGAGGGAGGATGAATTGGTGATGGTGATGACTATGGCGATGATCTCCCCTCTTCGGAGGCCAAATCAGCCTCCAGATTAGCCCTCCCGAGGAAGAAACCAATGTTCAGGAAATCGGTAATCGGTAACTGCTCGGTCAGCTGGAGAGTAGGGATTAATCGCAAATCGGCCAATTAATCGAAATTAATCGGTCGACCATTAATCGGTCAGTTTTTTATGAAACTCAGACTCCCAGTGTTGATACCAAAAAATTTGCATGCAAATATGTGTATCCTTCAATGAAATATGAAACCAATTACAATGTAGTATCTCTTTGTTATAAAAAATAGAAAATCTAAAAAAATTATAAGGATAGACAGTGATGCGGAGGTGAGAGCGAGCTAGGAGCCTCAAAAAACCTAATGAGGATGGATGAGGACTGATTTGAGAAGAGAGGGTCTAAAATGTTGCAATCTACCCCCTCTTCATATAAGTGATTAATCGGTTTGAGACCTATTAATCGGCCTAATGAACGATTAATCGCCGATTAATCCCCTCACCTATTAACACTAAAGATTAACGATAATCTGCGCGGTTGATGAGCGAGTAGCGCTTAATTGGCCTATTAATTGGCTACTCGGACGATTTTTTGAACAGTGGGAAGAACAGAGGGTGGCGGCGGCTCCACGACGGGTTCTGGAAAAGCGACTTCTGTTTCGGAGTTTTCCCGTCACGGGAATAAATAGGAGTCGAGGTATGGCAGCAAAGGCGGTGGGAGTCGCCCAAGTGGCCAGCTGGCGCGGCCAGGGGTGGGGCCGCGCTAGCAGGGCGTCTGGGGCCCCCATGGCTGCCCTCTGGCCCCATTTCTGGCTCCAAGCTCCTTCGGGTGCGTGGATTTTTTTGTAATTTTTCTGGGAATTTTCTGAGATGTCTAAAAATCCATTTTCCTGCACACAATAAAACCATAAAGGCAGCTCTGCTGAAAACAGCGTCAGTCCGGGTTTGTTTAGTTCAAATCATGTAAGAATGAGGGCAAAACAATAGCAAAAGTGTTTGGAAAAGTAGATACGTTTGGGACGTATCAGCAAGTTACTACTAAAATTAAATAGCAACCTCAATTTCCTACTTTCAAGACAAGACACAACTCAGTGCAACAGCCAACTCTCTTAACAAGATAAACATGAAAATTAAAGAGAGTTCCAGCAAAAAATTAACAAAACCCAAGGGTCTTACTAAAGACAAACTAAAACTAAAACTAAACATGGCAGTAGCTACGAAAAGATAAAGAACACACAACAGTAAAAAGATAGGCATGAAAAATCCTATGATGTGTTCTAGATTGAAGTGGAGCGTGTTTCTCTCCCACACAAAGTAAGCTGGGGGTCTCACTTGTTATGAACAGCAAGCAAAGCTAAAGAAAACGAAAAAATAAACCTAAGAGCATAAAAATACTATATAGTTTAATTGAGAACTCAATCTACTAATACTTCACACTTGGTCTCCTTCGGAATCTTATTGTGACTCGGCCCCAGACCACTAGTCTGGCACAAGTCAAACTGATCCTCTCGCTTTCGACTTTGAGCACTCATGCAATGAATGAGAGCAAGCGATATGTTGGGACTTAGGAACTTGTGACGCCCCCAAAATCAGACCGTGTACAGTAATCATACACGCAAGGTACACGATCGAGATCAGGGACTCACGGTGAGATATCACAACACAACTCTACAAATAAAATAATACAAGCTGTTTAATACAAGCCAGGGGACACGAGGGCTCGAATACAACAGCTCGAGAGCACAAAGTCAGCGGAAGCAATAGTATCTGAGTACAGACACAAGGGTACAAGGTTGCCTTAAGAAGGCTAGCACAAATAACAACAGATCGAAAAGGCGAGGCCTCCTGCCTGGGAACCTCCAAACTACTCCTGGTCTTGGTCGTCGGGGATCTTCACGTTGCGGTGGTCGGCATCGGGAACTCCTGCTCCTGGGCTCCAACGACGACTGCAGCGGCCGATCAGGCAAAACAGTAAAGGAAATAAAGCAGGTGAGTATCTAGTATACCCGCGAGTCTTACGTCCGCTACTAAGCATTATGCATTTGTATCAACGGAAAGGGGAAGTTGTATATAGTGGACTGCAAGATAGAAATCAGAATAAGGGTAAGAAGCTAGGCCTATCGAAGACTAGCATCTTCCAACGATGTCTTGCAGCATGAGAAGAGAAACAGCCAACAGTTTAAATAAAGCAATAAAGTAACAATGAAGCAGAAGTTGCTGCAACATTGTATAATATAAGTTGTAATGATTAATAATAATAATGCCTCCGAGTTCCCCTCCTCGACTCCCTGCGAGGAAGAAGACCCGGAACCATAAAGTTTAATAGTAGTAGTTTGTAGTGGTAAGATCCAGCTTCAGCATAAAGCGTCATGTTACCGTGGACACGGCTATTCGAATAGATTAAACTCCCTGCATGGGTGCACTACTGTTCAGCGTGCACGCTCGGATCTCCAGGGTGGCGTGAACCTTGTTAGGGAACGCCCCACCGAGGCTATCCGACACATCGCAGCCCATCCTAGGCTCAGCAGAGAGGCCATCCGCCGGACTATATCCTATGCGCCAAGGGGTCTAGGTCCCTCACCCTTGCACGCTCCTGCACGGTACGAGACTGTCCGGTGAAGCAAAAGCAAATCCAAAACACACCTGCTGCAGCAAATAAGACAAGACCGCTTCCCGGCAATCAGCCCGTGGTACTGCTGATGTCTGAAGAGCTTTTGGACGAACTACGACGCGGAGGGCCCACACCGTAATCCCACGTGTAGGTAGTGCGTACAGACCAACGGGTCTCTCAAGTCATCCGCCGAACCATTTAGCATTTTAATATTATCTCGCAGACAACCGTTATCGCTGTCTGACTAACAACACAACGGACAACGAACAACAACAAGGACCACCAGTAACGTCGGGGCCTGCCCTGTCGTCCCGTCAAAGCACGCGGTTACCAACAAGGTGAACCGTCTCCTTACCTTGTCTCGCGTGTGCTCTTGGTAGAGCTCGACTTTTTCGTGGTTTGGTAACTCTCGCGAGATACGAGCAGGGGCCAAGCACGCCAGTAACGTCGGTCGTACCCTCCCTGTCGCTCCCGACAATATACCGCTCGCGGGCACCGTTGGGTCGCCCGAGTCTTACCTTTAAGGACACCAGTTGATTCGAGTGCCTACCATTAAGTGAAACCAGGAGGAATCACCCTCGATGGCACACTTAACGAGGTTCGACAGAGACATCAGCGGAATGAACTAAAGAGGAATATTCTCATATCACCCCGGTGGTGCCGAGACACCAACGGAATGAACTAAAGAGGAATGCCCTCGTATCATCCCAGTGATACTACGCTACTGAACCGACGAGAGTGAATTACGAGTCAGTCCCCTCGTAAGTCAAACTCGAAGCGACTCGGCAGAGTCTCGCCGTTGTAGGTTCCCTAGGGTGTCTGCATTGATCCGTACCTGTTGCAGTTGTATATATTCTTGTATCCGCGTCACTCCCCTGAGTGGCCACGACCCGCTATCTAATCCTAGCTAACAATGCGCAGGGCTCACTGCTGAATAAAGCATAATTATAATAGGCAGCATAGGACAAAGGAAGGTACAACAAGGGGCGACAAAAGAAGGCTATGCAATTGAATAGGATTATAACGTAGCAGCAGCAGTAACAATGCCTAGTGCAATAAAGTACGGAAAGGTAGGCGATATCTAGGGAAGAGAATGGATTTGCTTGCCTGGGGCAGGGTCGTCGACGAAGTAGTCGTACCCGGCAGCGGTGTAGTAGGCGGTAGCAGCGGGGTCTACCGGAGATTAAGGGGGGAGGAAAACTGGCGCGCTCACAGGGGGTGGCGGCGGCTGGGCGCTGGAGGAGGAACACCGGAGGCGGCCGGGGCAGCAGGGCGGCGCAAGGGGGTGGCGTGGCAGTGGAGGTGGCGTAGAGGGGGCGGCGCAGTGGGGAACTCGGTGCAACGGCGGAGCCACGGCGCGACGAGTTGTGGTGGAGGAACACCATGGGGCAGCTAGGGTTAGCTCGCTGCTCACGGGAGGAGGAGCACATGGAGGGTCGGCGGCGATGGGGGTGTGCGGCGCCACCGGGGGAAGTCGGGGTGTGCTGCGGGGCGGCCGGGGTGGCCACGGCCCGCCGGAATCGACGGCGGCCGCGCCGCCAGGAGGAGAGGAGGGGATCGAGAGGATGGGATCGGGGGTGAGAGGGGGTTGGCGAGATCGAGTCAGGCGAGGGGCGGCTCGGGCTGCCTCCTCTGCTTAGGTCTAGGGGGAGGCCAGGTGGTCTGGGGTGGGGGCAGTGGGGTTGGGCCGGGTGGGCTGGGGGGGAAGGTTTGCCAGTGCAATTTTTAGTTTAGTTTTCTTTTTCTTTTTTTATATTGTTTCTGTTTGTAATTATTTAATGCCTTGGGCATTTTTGTAAAATACAATCCTTGCACCATAATTAGTATGTCACCATACGAGATGCCCACAAAAAGATTTGGACTTTTATAAAGTCATTTGCTATTTGTTTGGAATTTGCAATTAGAAAATGGTGTAGTTTTGCTGCTGGTAAGAATTGTTTGCAATTTTCCATAGCTTGATAAATAACCACAACCATAATAGCATGGTCTAGTGATTATTAGCGATTTTACAAAAGTGGTTGCATAATTTTTGGGCAAGTTTCAATCAGCAACATTTTTTTATACCCACCAAAAGGCATCTGCAATCATCTTTGAGTTCAAAGATGATCATGGCATGATTAGCACAGTGATTAACAACAGTGATAATCATTTTCAAAATGATTACTGTTGCACGACAGTGAGGGTGTTACAAATCTCCCCCACTACAAGAATTCTCGTCCCGAGAATTTGAGTGGTAGAAGAAAAAATTTCCGTATTTTTCGCGAAGGCGAACTTTACGTTCAGGAGTGGCTTCATGTTCAACATGATTTGACCATCGAACCTTAACGAAATCGACTGTGTTTTAGAGGTCATGGTACAGTTCACCATCTCACCGAAGTGTGAAAAGTTGAACAACTCTAGTGTGTCAATAGATTGCAGCCGTGTGGGTTTTCAACCAACCCATCACCAAAACAAGGTTGATGGTGGCCGACTGAGACTATGTGGGTGGGGGTAGCAAGGAGCCCAACTCCTTCAACTCTGAGGGTGATGTTAGGAGCCATTAGGCCAACGGGGATGCATCCGAGGGTCACGACGGATTACCGGGGTATGCGTAGTACATCGAGAGAATAAAAGAACGCATGAGAAGTCTCAGGCGGATAGGCATGCATTCGATGCCGATAACGGATGATGAAAAGGGGTCCAGAGCATCAGGCATAAGCACTGAGTCTGATACCAAATGAACATCACAAAGTAGGTGACAAGAGTCAGGTTTCGATCCTGTGGAACTGTGGGTTAGGGAGTCAAAGGATGTTGTCGATGATAACACAAATCATCGAGGGGCAAGAATGGTATTTCCCACAATGAATCCAATTAACACCTGGTAGAAGCCAAGATGTCGATGATGACCATGACACATCATGTCAAAAGGTTTCAAGAAAATACAATCGAACAACAGCGACATCAAGCAAAAGGAATGGTGAAGAAAAGTATTCGGGGGTTCCCGGTTGACGACAACCCAAAACCATGAAATGGCTATGATAGGGAAAGGCATTGTTCCATCACAATTCATAAGATGTAGTGCAAAGGTATGATATCCTCGAGATACCAGGGGTAATATTCGAAGGTAGAATGGTGGATCATAGGTGTAGAAGAATTTACACCAAGGGGATAATTATCTTTACGAGAAGCTTCCGTGATAAGTTCTACATCATGTCCATGGGCATGAACACAAGTTCAAGGTCGACTCCCACTTCTTCAATGCATAGCCTTTCATTCACTTCTCGCTGACGATGAATTTGTAGAGTAGGAAATTTATCTGGCGTAACACCAGTAAAGTATGACCCGTAGAAGTTGATGGGTTCACACAAACGGCTGAAGCATAGATACAACCCATAGGGAAATTTTACGAATCTATACAACAAACAAGGATAATGGGACCAGTTTGAAAGAAGAAGGATGATGACACGGAGCAAATGATACCGTTCGCCGAAGGCATTTCTTATCAGGGGAAATTCATCAATGACTTAGGACACAAAGGGACGACATGTAGTAATCCACCAAAAAGTTCAGGCGACGTACCGAGAGTCTGGTGCGAGTATTGGTACTCACCCATAAGAAGAAAGAATACAAAGGCATCGAATGATAGAAGCATCAGAATAATTTGATGCTTAAGTACAAAGGAAATAATACTTCCATATCGATCAAACATGAATAACTTGAATAGAAGCTAGACGGTTAATCAATTAAGGTTTGATTTACCGAGAACCAGCTCATGTCCGGAATGACGTCTGAGCCAGAACAATGGGTTCATAGGGATCAACTGATGATTGCGTGCACTAGCACACACGATGATTCAACAGATCAGAATGGCAATGCCAAGGGAGGTCATCCAAGAATACAGGGTAAACGAGATTAATCAGAGTGCAAGCAGGCAAGAAGAATCTCCAAAGTAGTAGGCTGCCGAAGATTAGCGTGAGATCGGATAGTATTTCAAAGTATTATGGGAATCACATCAACCACTTAGGATGAACGGATCCTCGTAAAATGTGAGGAATTATCCGCAGGGTGAAAGAAGCGGCAAGGTAGTAGGCTCAAATGATTCCCGAAACAACGTAAAGTAATTCGATGCATCTTGTGAACACAAGAGCAACTGGGATTGAATGGATGAAAGGAAGGTGTATGTGGTTATACATACAGACTTATCGGTGGCAGGGAATTGTAAAGGTGATCGTCACATAAGGTCTCGGGAGTTTTATCGGAGAGTAATCTTCGGTATCTTCTCGTGAAGCAAGCAATCATATGTAATGAGGGGCTCTCCGGGAGGAAGTAGTCACGAGAACCTAATGTCAGAGTTAGAAAAATCTTTAACCCGAAAGGATGAGAGAGTAGAGTCCCAGAGTAAAGGTGCGGAGTAAAAGATCCTAATACCACCCAGTTTGCGACATGGGCCGATAAGCCACACGACACTGTTAGTAAAAGTAGTTGTGCAAAGACTAGACTCGACTTCGACCAAGGAGTTGGAAGGGGGTGTCCTATAGGCAGTTGGCTCTGATACCAACTTGTGACGCCCCCAAAATCAGACCGTGTACAGTAATCATACACGCAAGGTACACGATCGAGATCAGGGACTCACGGTGAGATATCACAACACAACTCTACAAATAAAATAATACAATCTGTTTAATACAAGCCAGGGGCCACGAGGGCTCGAATACAACAGCTCGAGAGCACAAAGTCAGCGGAAGCAATAGTATCTGAGTACAGACACAAGGGTACAAGGTTGCCTTAAGAAGGCTAGCACAAATAACAACAGATCGAAAAGGCGAGGCCTCCTTCCTGGGAACCTCCAAACTACTCCTGGTCTTGGTCGTCGGGGATCTTCACATTGCGGTGGTCGGCATCGGGAACTCCTGCTCCTGGGCTCCAACGACGACTGCAGCGGCCGATCAGGCAAAACAGTAAAGGAAATAAAGCAGGTGAGTATCTAGTATACCCGCGAGTCTTACGTCCGCTACTAAGCATTATGCATTTGTATCAACGGAAAGGGGAGGCTGTATATAGTGGACTGCAAGATAGAAATCAGAATAAGGGTAAGAAGCTAGGCCTATCGAAGACTAGCATCTTCCAACGATGTCTTGCAGCATGAGAAGAGAAACAGCCAACAGTTTAAATAAAGCAATAAAGTAACAATGAAGCAGAAGTTGCTGCAACATTGTATAATATAAGTTGTAATGATTAATAATAATTATGCCTCCGAGTTCCCCTGCTCGACTCCCTGCGAGGAAGAAGACCCGGAACCATACAGTTTAATAGTAGTAGTTTGTAGTGGTAAGATCCAGCTTCAGCATAAAGCATCCTCTTACCGTGGACACGGCTATTCGAATAGATTAAACTCCCTGCAGGGGTGCACTACTGTTCAGCCTGCACGCTCGGATCTCCAGGGTGGCGTGAACCTTGTTAGGGAACGCCCCACCGAGGTTATCCGACACATCGCAGCCCATCCTAGGCTCAGTAGAGAGGCCATCCGCCGGACTATATCCTATGCGCCAAGGGGTCTAGGTCCCTCACCCTTGCACGCTCCTGCACGTTACGAGACTGGCCGGTGAAGCAAAAGCAAATCCAAAACACACCTTCTGCAGCAAATAAGACAAGACCGCTTCCCGGCAATCAGCCCGTGGTACTGCTGACGTCTGAAGAGCTTTCGGACGAACTACGACGCGGAGGGCCCACACCGTAATCCCACGTGTAGGTAGTGCGTACAGACCAACGGGTCTCTCAAGTCATCCGCCGAACCATTTAGCATTTTAATATTATCTCGCAGACAACCGTTATCGTTGTCTGACTAACAACACAATGGACAACGAACAACAACAAGGACCACCAGTAACGTCGGGGCCTGCCCTGTCGTCCCGTCAAAGCACACGGTTACCAACAAGGTGAACCGTCTCCTTACCTTGTCTCGCGTGTGCTCTTGGTAGAGCTCGAATTTTTCGTGGTTTGGTAACTCTCGCGAGATACGAGCAGGGGCCAAGCACGCCAGTAACGTCGGCCGTACCCTCCCTGTCGCTCCCGATAATATACCGCTCGCGGGCACCATAGGGTCGTCCGACTCTTACCTTTAAGGACACCAGTTGATTCGAGTGCCTACCATTAAGTGAAACCAGGAGGAATCACCCTCGATGGCACACTTAACGAGGTTTGACAGAGACATCAGCGGAATGAACTAAAGAGGAATATTCTCATATCACCCCGGTGGTGCCGAGACACCAGCGGAATGAACTGAAGAGGAATGCCCTCGTATCATCCCAGTGATACTACGCTACTGAGCCGACGAGAGTGAATTACGAGTCAGTCCCCTCGTAAGTCAAACTCGAAGCGACTCGGCAGAGTCTCGCCGTTGTAGGTTCCCTAGGGTGTCTGCATTGATCCGTACCTGTTGCAGTTGTATATATTCTTGTATCCGCGTCACTCCCCTGAGTGTCCACGACCCGCTATCTAATCCTAGCTAACAATGCGCAGGGCTCACTGCTGAATAAAGCATAATTATAATAGGCAGCATAGGACAAAGGAAGGTACAACAAGGGGCGACAAAAGCAGGCTATGCAATTGAATAGGATTATAACGTAGCAGCAGCAGTAACAATGCCTAGTGCAAGAAAGTACGGAAAGGTAGGCGATATCTGGGGAAGAGAATGGTCGCGCCGCCAGGAGGAGAGGAGGGGATCGGGAGGATGGGATCGGGGGTGAGAGGGGGTTGGCAAGATCGAGTCAGGGGAGGGGCGGCTCAGGCTGCCTCCTCTGCTTAGGTCTAGGGGGAGGCCAGGTGAGCCGGGGTGGGGGGCAGTGGGGTTGGGCCAGGTGGGCTGGGGGGGGAAGGTTTGCCAGTGCAATTTTTTGTTTAGTTTTCTTTTTATTTATTTTTATTGTTTCTGTTTGTAATTATTTAATGCCTTGGGCATTTTTGTAAAATACAATTCTTGCACCATAATTAGTATGTCACCATACCAGAGGCCCACAAAAAGATTTGGACTTTTATAAAGTCATTTGCTATTTGTTTGGAATTTGCAATTAGAAAATGGTGTAGTTTTGCTGCTGGTAAGAATTGTTTGCTATTTTCCATAGCTTGATAAATAACCACAACCATAATAGCATGGTCCAGTGATTATTAGCGATTTTACAGAAGTGGTTGCATAATTTTTGGGCAAGTTTCAATCAGCAACATTTTTTTATACCCACCAAAAGGCATCTGCAATCATCTTTGAGTTCAAAGATGATCATGGCATGATTAGCACAGTGATTAAAAAAAGTGATAATCATTTTCAAAATGATTACTGTAGTGATTACTGTTGCACGACAGTGAGGGTGTTACAGATGGCGAATAGAATAATGATGGGGGAAGGAAGACAAAAAAGGTGTGAAAGGCTCACATCAATGAGGACAATCATAGATGAGAGAAAGCCAAATGATAGATATGATGTGAGGAGTAGGGATTGTCATGCAACGGATGCACATGTGGCCTATGGGAAGCTCTCCAGTGAAACTAGTGGGGGTGCATCCAACTTGCTTGCTCAAGAAGACCTAGAGCTCATTTGAGGAGGCTCATCATTGGAATATATACAATCCAAGTTCTATAGTGTAAGGATCCCCACATAGTTATGCATGAATGATATGAAACTCTCTATGTAGTACAAAATATTACTTTGGATTACGATTGTGGATCTGTCAAAAGAAATAGTAGTGTTGCCCCCTTCTCTCTTTTTTATTTCTTCTTTTCTTTATTTTTTGTATTTTTGTGGCCTCATTGGCTCTTTCTATTTATCTCTCATTTGTCCTCTTTGGGATCTTGTAATTTGTCCTCTTTTGGGATCTTTTGTTTTGTCCTCTTTGGGATTTTCCTCACTTTAAGGGCAACACTCCGTATTTTACAAGGATATAGAAGATCTCACACTTTATAAGAAGTACTCAACATAAAGAAAACTAAAAAACTATCATGATATATGAAAATGTATGCCTCTGCCAGTGTAGCATGATGTGCTATGATACTAGCGCGTCATGTAGCAATTATAAGGACAAGGCCCAACTAGCATGCGGCTCCTCGATCAAGCAAGAGTATGTATGACATGAAGATCAAATCATAAGATGATGGATGTTCCATGTCAATGTATCTCGGAAAGGCTATGAAAGTGCCTTGGTAGGTAGGTATGGGGCTGTTTTAAGGGAGGATATAATGAGGTTTATGATGACAAAGTGTATCATGCCAAGGGTTTGGATGCACCTGCGAAGTTCGCACCAACTCTCAAGATGAGAAAGGGCAATGCATGGTACCGAAGAGGCTAGGAAAATATGGATGGTGGAAGTGCCAACCGTCGAATACTCACATTAGTCAAAGGAATTCATTCACTTATTATCGGTAACTCTCTATCTAATTAGGAGGTTCACAAAGAGACAAGTACCCCGATGAGGAGTGTATGGGGGTTTGGTTATCCTTGCGCATCCTCGACCCATGGTACGTGAGGATACTCTGTATATTACAACCCCTCCAGAGGTTAGTGATCCATCTAGTAGCTAGAGTTCTCAACTAATTTTTTTGTAATTTTCAAAAATAAACACGGATTTCCAAAAATACGACACCTATCAATAATAGGCTAAAGCTCTTGACACCAAAAGTCCAAAGATTACTCAAATCAATACCTCAAAACTATTGCAAGTTACTACTATACTTAAAAAGAAACCTCAATTACCTACTCAAGTCAAGACACAAAACTTAGTGCAACAGACCAACTCTCTAAACAAGATAGGCATGCAAACTCAAGAGAGTTCCAAAAGAAACAACCTAAATAAAACCTCTTAAAAATATAAGCATGAAAACAAGAGCTAAACATGATAGCAGCTACGAAAAGATAAAGAACACACAACAAGGATAAGCATGAAAACTATGTTGTGTTCTAGGGTGGAGTGGAGCGTGTTTCTCTCCCAAACAATGTAGGCTGGGGTCCAACTTGTTATGAACAGCAAAAAAAACTCAACAAACTAAAAATTTAAGGGCGAGACGCTCCAAGCATAGCACATAACATATGAAGTGATAAAAACATAGCGTGGAGAAGAATGAAATGATGATTGTTGATGGAGAAGGGGGTGCACGAGGGCATCCACAAGCTTAGACGCTTGAATATCCTTGAATATTTCTTGGGGGTGGATGGGCTTTTGATACTCCCGGAACTTCTTTCATCATCTTCCTTCGCACACTTGAAAACTCTCTTCATACGGAAATCATCATAAGTTGATTAGAGTGGTTAGTACCCATAAATAAGAAAAATTCCTCTACTGGAAATAAATATTTTCCTGAAAAGCTACTGTTTCTCAAGATTGCCAAAAAAAATTCAAAGCAAAAGCAAGCTTAATATTTTCAAAACTGAGAAAACGCAAAATAGGGCAGAACCTGGAAAAATAGACCAGCAAGTAGTAAATATTTTTTTAGGGCCACTTCTACAACTCAAATAAAAAAACTCAGAACAGATAGCAGAAAGTCAATTGTATAGAGCATACTGTCAAAAAAATCAGATAAAAAAGATGATCTCGTGATTTTAGGGAATTTTTGGAATGGAGCAAAAGTTTCTATTTTCTGGACAATATGTCACAACTTTTGATTTTTCTTGCAATCGGAGGCTAAACTTGGCACAAAGCTTGAAAATAAAGATACAATGATGTTGCTACGACAGTAACAAGCATCAAGACCACTGAAACTGAAAGTAAAAAACATTTTGGGTTGCCTCCCAATAAGCGCTTTCTTTTATGCCTTTTAGCTAGGCATGATGCAAGAAGAAGAATAAGGTTCAAAGAAGTCATTATCAATAGGATCATCAAAATATGCAACTTGCTCTTCAATGAGCTCATTCTTCTTTTTCCTAGGAAAGAGATACATACCTTTATATTTTCCACAAAAGCGTATTTGTCCTTTACCTATGTCAATGAAGCCCTTCATGGCTCGAAGGAAGTCTCTTCCAAGCACTATATTTCCTTGGTTGGTTGACTCCATGATGAAGAAGTTAACCGTTGCAACTCTTTTGGAAAAGAGAATTTGGAAATCTTTGATCTCCCTGGATCTTATAATAATTTCCATTAGTATGTTCATGGTAGGCAGGAAAATTAATCATCCCTGCAAACTTTAAAGAATCATAAACAATTTTTGGCATTGTAGAAACCATGGATTCAATATCACAATAAGCAAGGAAGTCTTGGTTAGAGATGCTAATTCTAACAAAAGGCTCCCAATAATCATCTATTTCTAAGATCTCTTCTCTGATGGGCTTAGGTTTCTCTACTTCCTTCAAGTCTAAACCGTCTATTCTTTTCTCAATGGCAGCAAGTCTATCTATAATAGCATCAATTCCATGATCATAAACAAAGTAACTAGATAGACCGTCTAAAATATCGAGAGCTTTAGCTTCGTCACATCTAAGAACATTTCCTCCAGCTAGCAAATCTAGAGAAAATTTACACCAATTAAAGACCCGTGATAAAAAGTGTCAAGTAAGATACTCATAGAATTCTCAGGAGTGACCTTCTTATGAATCCTAAAAATCCTATCCCAAGCCTTCTTCAAGTTCTCACCATTCTCCTATCTAAAATTGTAAATTCAAAATCTGGTGGAGCACTATAGATAGCAAAGATAGACATCCTGACTAAACTGAAAAGGCAACTAAAAGCAAGATAACTAATTTTTTTTGTGGTTTTTGGTATAAGACTCTAAAGCAAAAACTAGAAAGTAAACTAACAAGACTAAAAAGCAAAGGTAAAAGATAGTGTGCAACTGTCCTATCTTGTAGACTGGAGTTCCCGGCAATGACGCCAGAAATTCGCTTGATGGGTGTAGATAACGCCTCCTCGTTGGTTACCCCAAGTGGAAGGTTATGATGTAGATAGCAGCAAATTTCCCCTAACTTTAGAGGCTACGTTTATGTCTCCCGTAGGACTCCAAGAGAAGCAAGAAGGTGGTCAAACAAGCAACGCGTCATCTGAATAGAAATTACTCACTCAACCTGGACCTGCACACAATAGCAAATAACTTTGCACCCAACGAGTCAGAGAGGTTGTCAATCTATCCGGTCTTATTGTTTACAAAGGATCAAAACACAAACAAGAATAGTAGTGGTGATTGCAATGAAAAGGAAATAAAAGCAGTAAATAGTGGAGGTGTAAACAATGGTGGAAATATGGACCGGGGTCCCATGATGTTCACTAGTGATGGCTCCCTCCCAAAAGAAGATAAATAACTATGTTGGGTGAAAAAATTACAGCCGGACAATTGACAAAATTATAAACGCATCGCAATGCTAATTATGCTACAAAAAAGCTAGAGGCTCAATCATATGGGCAGTACGCCAATACAAGTATATTGTCTATTCATCATCATCTACTCACTAATCATCCACCTTGAGATATCTATCCAGAACATCTCGCTGGTATTAAGTTGCGAGCCCCACCCAAAGTGTAAACTCAATGCAACAGACAACTACATTAACAAACTATGCGTAAGGTAAACAATCCTTGCAACCGCAGTTACAAGAACCATTATTTTCTCCCTGGTGGCAACATCACATACCCTAGTCTCATGTTTCTATCACTAAAGCTAGACATCGGGGGGCATGAACCCACAATCATGCATAACGCCCCCTCTTGGAGTTCCAATTTACTACTTGGCCAAAGCAATAAAAAGCAACGGAGAACATGCAAAAATACTCAAGAACTAAGACATAAAAGGTAAACCAAACATATTACTCATCACAATATGAACATAATCTCATAATCCATCGGATCCCAACAAACACATCATAGCAAGAACATAACTAATACATAGATGCCTTGATCATGTAGGGCAGCTCACAAAAGAATTGAGGCACAAGATTGGAGAGAAAACATCACATAGCTATTGGTCATGCACCCATGGTACAAAGTGGACTACTCACGACACATCCGGGAAGCGCTCCTGGTGGTGGAGAAGCTCCCGGAGATCAATCCTCCCTCCGACAAGGTGCCGGGACAGGGTCTTCTGGCGATCTCAATCTCGGGATCGCGACGGCGGCGGAACTGTGGGGGGAATCGCGTAATGGAGGACCTCTCGGGTGGTTTTACCTCGAGGGCTAAATATAGGCGGAAGGAGGGCACTGGGGGAAGGCCTGGCCCCACCAGGCAGGTTCCTAGTGCGCCCTCCCCCTAGATCGCGCCAGGTGGCCGCCTGGGAGGGGGGCCACCCCCCTTCGGCTCTCCTTCGGTCTTTTGGATGCTTCTGGACTGATGATTTTTTATATTTTTTCTGGATTTTTAAATATTGGGAAATACCTGCAATGCACGGACAACAACAGACAGAAACTGGCACTGGGGCATTGAGTAGTAGGTTAGTCCAAATATGCGAAAAATGTATGAAAGTGTAGCAAAACATGTAACAAAGTCACCCATATAAGCATGAAACAAGCAGAAATTATATATACGTTTGAGACGTATCAAGGACCAATTTCAGCGTCAAGGATTGAGCCACATAAATAGTATATATCCTTTAGAATTTTGCTGCAAAAGAAAGTAGGGTTTGTCAGAATGCTTCATCCCTGATTTAAAAGTTCCATACACCGAAAATTGAGGCCACCATCTTATTTTGGTTGAGTCATTGATCACCATGAAGTCCAATAAGGTTTGTGTTGCCTCTCCTTACTCCATAATTTTTTTGTCTTATTAGTTTGTTGAGATTTTCACATAAACCTCTCGGAGCTTGAAACACGACAATCAATATACTAGTGACTTAATTAAAACCTCTTTCCTTGCTGCAGAAATTTCTTTCTCAATCCAATCATTTACTTTTGCTTCATAATCTGTCCTTCAGGTACTTGAAAGCACCTTTATTTTCTTATAAAATTGAGTTACGCATGTTGGTGTGCGTGATTGACAAAGAATAAACTAAACCAAACATTTTTAAAGCATATTTTTTGAGAACCTTTTTACAATGTACTTTTAAAGACTATCAAATTGGTGGCCGGGTGTCGGCTCCTATTGCTCGGGCGACGGGGTAGGTGGCTCGTTTGGGGAGTGGCCTCGGTCGGCGTGGATGTTAGAGCGACAACTCTGAATCTTATGGTAGGGTGTCGACACCTGTTGCTCGGGCAACGAGGCAAGCAGCTTGTCTGGGGTGCTTGATGTGCAGCCTTAGGGTCAGCATGGATGCCGAAGTGGCGGCTCCGGATATGGTTCTAAGGTGTCGGCTCCGGTTGCTCAGGTGATAGAACAGGTGAGCGACCCCGGGGTCGGCGTGTGTTGTTTTCGCTTGTAAGTCGAAGCGGCAGTTCCAGGATAGTTTTAGGGTGTCGGCACTAGTTGCGCGGGAGAAGGAGTTGGTGCCTCGCCTGGTGCGCGACCTTAGGGTCGACGTGGATGCCGAAGCGGTGAATTCAGATTTGGTTTTAAGGTGCCGGTTTTGGGTTGCTTGGATGACAAAGCCCGCGGCTCGCGTGGTGCGTGGCCTCAGGGTCCGTGTGTGTTGTTGGTGCCTTGTTGTGCGTGTGTTGTAATAAAAAAAATCGGGTTTCCGTTAATTAACCGGACCACTCCCTTCTTACTACTAGAGGATACCCCGCGCGTTGCTGCGGGAATCGATTGAAATATATTTTGAATGATTTAATTGTATGAAACATGAATAACTGAATTAATACATTGTTCAAAAAATCGTCCGAGTAGCCCATTAATAGGCCGATTAATCGCTACTTGCTCATCAACCGTGCAGATTATCGTTAATCTTTAGTGTTAATAGGTGAGGGGATTAATCGGCGATTAATCGATCATAGGACCGATTAATAGGTCTAAAACCGATTAATTCCCTATATGAAGTGGGGTTAGATTGCAAAATTTTAGACCCTCTCTTCTCAAATCAGTCCTCATCCATCTTGATTAGGTTTGCCCGAGGCCCCAAGCTCGCACTCACCCCTGCATCACCGTCTCTCCTTATAATTTTTGTTAGTTTCTCTATTTTGCATACGAAAGAGATAGTGCATTGCAATTTGTTTCATATTTCATTGAAGGATACACATATTTGCGTGCAAAATTTTTGGTATCAACACTGGAAGTCTAAGTTTTATAAAATACTAACCGATTAATGGTCAACCGATTAATTCTGATTAATTGGCCGATTTACGATTAATCCCTACTCTCCAGCTGACCGAGCAGTTACCGATTACCGATTTCCCGAACATTGTTAATAATATATAAACTAAAACTAAAAAATACATGTTATATATGTTTTGTATTTTATTATTGTGAAGATGAAAATATTTATTAATATAAGTGGCGTAATATAATGGAGAGAAAAAAATTATGCATATGAATGTGTGCATGAGAAGAACTAATAATAAAGAGCCTGTTCTCATGCATATTGTGGTGGGCCTTTGATGAGGTGGCATGTGTGCATGTTAAGATAATAGAGGTAGTGGGGAGCAACTTCTTAAGAATAGTAGATTTAATGAATCAGGCTCTAAGGACTGTTTAAAATAAAAAGAAATACGGGCCTGCCTCTTGACGGCCCAGTATACTCCAAACAGGGAAGTTGTCGACAGACACACAGGCGAACAAGAAGAAAAAAAATCCTACTCTCAGACGGTGTACGGCGCGGGCAGGAGGAAGCGCCGGCGATGGCGACTCCGGCGAACGGGCAGGCGGCGGAGGGGAAGAGAGACGAGCTCGCGGAATCGCTGGACGAGCTCTTCACCAACGTCTCCCTCATGGTCCGCGGCGAGCTCCAGGTCCGTTCACGACACTCGAACCCTCCTCACAACCCCCGCGGCATCTCCAAGCTTTAGATGACAAATGAAGGCCCTCTCGAGGTTCCCTGATTGCAGATGCCGTGCGCAAATGAAGGACAGGAAGCGCGATTTGATTCTGCGCTGCACAATCCCAACTGTTAGATGCTGATTTGATTAGCTAACGCGATAAAAATCGTGCCATAACCCTAGCGTAGATTCGTAGAAAGAACCCGTAGTTGTTCGTTTAGATTTCATAGCTGAATTGGTTCTCGGATTTTCTAGATTTAATATGCTCACTTTGCTTCGTTAACGTTTGCCACCATTTGGTTTCCAACGCCTCAATTCTAGGGACGGATAATAACAGAGGAAAAAACAATCACTGATCAGGTAGGTTAAAATGTGGATGATCAGCCTGGTGGCATGCTGGGGCACGGGGGTGCTGGCTGCGGCGGTGACCTGGTCGGCCCAGATCTGCCGTCCGGTGGTCCCTGGCAGCTCCGGCGGGCGTGTGGTGACAGTGTGGATCCTAGCGTACGGCACCGGCACGGCATTGGTAGCGCTGCTTGGGTTCCTCTGGGCGGCGCGGTTGTTCTGGTTTGGCGGCGGTGCGGTCCGTGTCGACGGTGTGCCCTGGTGTGGGCTGGCTACGGCAGGCGACGTGGATCGTGGATCTCGTTCGTGGTGGTGGTCGACGTCCGGCGGCTCATGGGGCCGACCTGGTCCTCTTGCTGCTCGGGTGTGGCGTCGGTTCGAGTCGGGCTGACGCTATTGTGCCTTCGGTCGGACCGTCGCCGACTGCCACCGGTGTGGCGGCGTGCCTAAGCTTGCTTGGTGGCGGCCGTCGGCAACCACTAGGTTGTGTTCCCGTCCTCCCCCTAATCCACCGGGATAGCTCGGGACACAAGCGTGGACGCTTCCTACCATGGAGGCGTTGACCCAAACCCGGGGTTGGTGCGGGGTTGGGAATGGAAGGAGATGCCTTCTGCTCTTCCTATCGTGGTGGGTGCGTTGTGATGTGGACGATTAGCGGTATCTCTGACCATGTGTGCCGGGGCGGCCGTCCGCATGGTTGGCTCTTCAGCGGGCACCATGGCTGTGACGCCTGCAGGTGCCGCTATCCTCTTTAGAATGTCGTTGTGGTTCTCCTCTCTCTGCCCAGGGTTCCGGACGAAGACCCTTGTCCGTTTTGGACTCGGCAGCGGTGACACTTACTGTCGTTTCCCCTCCGATGGCATTTTCGTGGAGCTTAGTTGGCCTAGGTCGTGTCGTGGCGTTGTGTTCAGGCCTACCTGTATTATCTTTCGGCAACGTAGCACATGCGTTTAGGTTTTCCGGTTATCCCGAGATCTTTGTTGTAAGAGGGCCTCCTCCCTGTCTTTGTATCATTCGGACGTGTACTTTTGTTTGTGCTTTATCTACAAAGAGGGGTGAGAACCTGTTTCAAGGGGGTGGGTTAAAGTATTTTTCTTCCATTGAATTGGTAGGCATTATTGGACACCAGTAATTGCTATGCAATGTGCATGCCACTTTCTAAGATTATTTCCCACTTATGCTTGAAGGCCTAAAAGTCATCTGGCTTTATGTTGATTTGAAATAGGTTCAGAAATTGAAACCTACAATATGTGGTCTGTGCTTGGTTACTTTGTTTCTTGAGTCGAGTACTTCTTTAGTGGCCAAAAATGCAACACGCTTCAGATACTACACTTTTGTAGTTCACAGTCAATTGCTGCGTTTAACATTGTAAGGTTCTCCCTCCGTTTACAAAAGGAAGGCCTATAACTTTTTTCTCAAGACAAACGGTGTAACGTTTGACCAAGTTTGTAGCAAAAACTATCAACAACTCGAATGCAAAGTTGGCACCACTAAATCCACAATAAAACATCTATTATGTCTATTTAGTATTGTAGTTTTTGACAATTTTTCTTACAAACTTGGTCAAACTTTGCATCATTTGACTTGGCAAAAAAGTTGGCCTTCATTTTGGAGACAGAGGGAATACCTCTGAAGTGCATGAATTCAGATTGGCAGCAGAAGTCACAAACATGAATTTGCTTACTGAATCAAAAGAAGAAAAGTAGATCAATGGTATTGACATGACAGACCTTTGCACAAATAGAGTCTGTTCACCTGGTTTGGTGTTTTGTGCTATGCAGTGTACCAAACAGCTTTTCGGTACTGTATTCTCATACGGTGAGATTGATTTTGTATTTGCCAACAAAGTGTTATTATGATTTGAGCAATAAATGTTGCACTTCTAGTTTTGATAGAAAGTGCTTTGGTAGACATGTGTCATCAGAAAATAAAAATGCTTAACTCTCGTTATAGGCAGGGTTACTTACTAACGTTTGCTGTTATCAACACTTGTTATTTGTCAGGGGTTGTTTTCCTATTAAGATGTGAGTTTTTTTCCCCAGGGAACCAACAACCAGCTGTCGCTCCTTGAAAAGATGAATGAGCGCGTGAAAGAGGAATACAGTAACTATGGAGATGTTGCATCTGGTCTCCGAGTGTTTGTAGAACAGCTGAATGAGAAGAACCAACGGTTCAACGAGTATACAACACAGATCGACGCAATAGACGAGCAGGTGACTGAGTTTGAGGCAGTGGTGTCGATGCTTGATAAGCATGTCTCCCTCTTGGAGAAGAAAGTGAAGTTTGCATATCACATTGCTCCCACACAATGATTCATCTCCCAAGGCGTGTTGTATATCACCATCTTCTTCCTTTCTCTTTACAACAATAATTGAGCGGATCTCTCACCCTGTTAGTTATAATGTTTCCAACGTTGTTGTACTTGTAGCGCAATTGTTTGGCTACTGTAGTGACAAATATACAGCACTGTAAGATTTCCCCCACCTGCGATGAATTTTGGAAACCTATGAATGAGCTCAATCATGCAGCAGTTCACCTCAGCTGTTGTGCAATGAACCTGTCTCCGTTGTGCAGCCCTGCCCCTGATGGCATTCTCTCGTCCGCATTCAGTATCTACAAAGATTCCTGCAACGTGGAACCGATCTCATGGACTGGTCAATGGCATGTGGTGAGTGGTGACAGTGTAGTTTGAAGCCTTTGTCATTGATTTCTTGATCTGCGTTTTCACATGCAACTTGGCATCATGCTTCCTGCCATTGCAGTTTGGAGCTCGAGCTCCATGAAACTTATTTTTTGAAAATTTTGAAAAAACTATTTTTAGGTTTTCAGAAAATTCTGAAAAAAATTGTACAAGTAAACAAGGATGTGAGGTGAATGTGTGTAAAATTTTAGGATGAAATGCGTTGAAATGGGATCTACACAAAAAAGACAAATTTATTGTATGGAAGGGTGAATAGTACCATGTGTTAAAAAACTTTAGATATTTTTTCCGCACAACTCTTATTTTTTAGTATTTTGTCCTGAAATTTTACAGACTTGTGCATTATGCCTTTATGTATCTCTATATTTTTTTAGTTTTTTTTAATGTAAACATATGTAATTTCACGAATTTTGAGTTTTGCATTTTGGAGGGTTCTATGGAGCTCGTCCTTCACTAGCAATTTCCGATTTTATAGCCCACTCGTATAATACTCCCTTTGTAAACTAATACGGAGTGTAAGATATTTTAGATTATTAATTTATTTATCTAAGACATCTTATATTAGTGAAGTATATAGTACTAGTATGTTATGCGGAAATTCGAATCTGATCCCGAGCACAGATGATCCCGAAATCTCGTATAATACTCCCTTCGAGATTCTCACATATGTTAGATTTCAGGAGCGTACATCGGTCGTATTCCGGGAACCGTTTGCCGCGCTGGCAGCGAGCCCTTCATTCACATCGTCATCAAGGTCGGTCGGAGGGAGATGGCAGTGTCGCAGATGCGCGCATACCGGTCTCCTTCGTTGTCCACAGGAGTCATCGCCTCTGCCACCGGCGGCAGGCCGAGAACGTAGCCCTCAAACTGAACAACAACCGGGCCGGCGCCGGTATCGCCTCCCTGTGGCGTCACGAAGGAGCACTCCTCCTCGTATGGGTTCACTGCTGACAGCTACGGTGTCGACGCATTGTGCTACAGCCAACATCGTCGTCCAATTCTTCCGCGGGCTCCTTCTCGTTACCGCCACAGGTAATGGTCCCGTGTTGGTCTTCTGAGCTGGCCAATGGCGCTTCGTCCTTGTTGCCACCGTCGCCTAGGTCGAATACCACAATGGCGCTCTGCATCTGCTTCCAGGAGTCATTGTCGTCGTCGTTGTACGGGTTGACCATGATCTCAGCAGGCTTGTCGACTGGCTCGAGGTTGAGGAGACTGGACGACGATTCCATTCCGAGGAGCTCCTCGAGGCGCGGCCTTCATGTGGCCTGGCCGCCGTCTCCGGTTGCACGCGCACCCGGTTCAGAAGACGGCTGCGAAGGGCGAGCGGATCAGCCTGACAACGGCCTGCCTCCTCCTTCCTATCTTGCCGTCGGGTGCCGGTAGCAGCGGCGAAGGAGAGGACGCGCCGGAGAGAGGCCGAACGGCGACCCAACACCATCGTCGTAGCTGAGGAGGACACCGGGGGACGTGTGATCCGGCTCCGGCCTTTTCATTTCTACGGCTTACGTGTCGACGACTCTTCACACGATCCTGAGCTTGGAAGAGGCATTACTGGGTGGCGACGCGAGGGTGAAGATTAGGATTTCCTTGTCATGAACCGGATTCCGCCTAAAATTATGTCCCTGGAACAGACATGCACGGGAATTCTGGGCCACCGACCTTCTTTCCCTCCGTGACTGTTAGCGTCAATCCATCCACATAGAGCACTGTTCCTTGGTGTATTTTCGGAGGAGCGGAATTTTCTACGCCACGCGCAGTCCCATCGGCCCTTCTTTCTCGGATCCCAACTACCTCACCTACGACTGAGATATCGTGACCAATTGAGCCCGCGAGCAGTTTAGCCGTGTCCTATGTTATGATATTATGATATTAATAAATGATCCACCATTTTTTCTCACAAAAAGTGCCGAAGCTCATGCTACAGCCGTCTGTACATCTATAACCCGCTCTCTTCTCTCTCCTTTCCTCTTTTTTCAACTAGGATAAAATATAATGTGATATGTTTTATACTGCCTTCGTATCATAATATAAAACGTTTTTGCAGTTTATTTGAGTTGCAAAAACATCTTATATTACGATACAGAGGTAGTAGTTCTCTTACATCATCCTATTGTACTTGCTTTAAGTTGATATATATATATAAAATCATGATAATTTGGCGCCCAAACCGAAGGATGCGTACTAGTATGTGTGCAGATGGAGCTTTGGGGAGACCATCTGAAAGGGAACATAATTCTTAGGGCACTCCCAATGCTTGTATCTTAGCACGTAATCATAGGCATTTTGCTTATGTGGCATACTATTTAATGAAGAAAGAAAGAGAGGTTGTATCTTAGCTAAGATACAACCCTTGCACGTGGTCATATGCAAAAAAGCATGATTAGTCCAATCACATTTATGCATGGAGCTAAAATCATTAAATAAGATACAACATCTAAGAAACAATGTATTGTAAAGGTTGTATCTTAAGTTTTTATTGCTCTATGATATTGTGCTAAGAAACAATGCATTGGGAGAGCCCTTAGCTGTTCATTGTAGATTTTCCAACCATGTAGTTGTGTGGTACCGTAAATTAGAGGGGTCAACGCCTTGAGCCACTGAAAGCAAGTAACCTGGCTGTCCAGCTGCCGGGTGGAGTTTCCTACACTTGACTGTCACCGAGTTTATTTAATTAATCGCAAAACATTTTTTCTTTTGAGATGGTTTCAGACTTAAATCACAAAACCTATGCCATGGGTTGGATGCAATCACCACATCATCATCAGTAGATACCCCAAAGTCCACCATGAATATTTGTTTTTTTGCTCGCACCAGATGAAAGATCCAAGGTTTCGTCTGGGACAAGAAAAACTTTTCTTGTATTATTAAACCGGAAAGTAGTTTGTATTTTCGTCTTCACTAGTAATAGACGAGACCTTTTCTTCTAACACTTGCCCGTCGGAGAAGCTAACAAAGTAGAGTTAGGAAAACGATTGATGTAACTTCTCCTACAACAAAACGAAATCGAGGGCAGCCAAGTCAAAAAGAGAGAAGTCAACGCTCGAGACTTTGACGCCGAGGTTGTTACTACGAACACTTACAGTGGGCCCGCGCGCAGGCGTTGCCCACTGGTCAGAGGAAGAAGGGTGGGAGAATCCGGTTAATGGGGTTAGCCATGAGCGAAAGATAAGCATATCTCGTCGCCGGAAATAATGGCGCCGCCACCACCGGGCATCAGGCAATGGCCCGGAGCTGCCTTCCCATCCTAATCCAGCGCATCTACTCCAGCTCCAGGTTGTTGTTGCTGGATTGGCCCCTCGACCTTTCCATAATTGCCTTCTCCATCAGGTGTCGGGCTGCTCTCTTTTTATGTGCTGAAACATGTTGAGTCTTCTTAGTTATGGTTCGTGAGAGCAACGTTTGATGCAGAAACATGTGAATCTTGATCTTTATCATCATTATAGCTGGTACGTATATTAGCGTGCTAGGGGGAAGAGGCAACAATATGTGCATCAAGTAGCAGCCGACGATTAAAGAAAAAAAATGTAGGGTTTACTCTCACAACGATTAAACTTAAGAATGTGTGTGTGAGCATTCTCTCTTACCAGGTTGCTCCTTATTTGAAACGGAAGGCAAAAGGATTGCCTTATATATTAATTAAGAAGATAATAGAGTTTGCTTTGTTAAGAATACAACACCCTTGGATACGTAAGGTCATCACTCTCCCGGCATGATGGTACCCAATTCTTTTGCTCCCGCTACAACCCAAATAGCTGCATCAGCCATGATGTTGGATAAGAGTATTGTCGGCGGAGCACACTTGCGGCGGAAGACTCTTGCATTCCGCTCGTTCCATACGGTCCAAGAAGTGAGCATGACGAGGGAGGCCATGGCCTTCCGGTTCGGAACGCGGATGTCGGAGAGACCCACCCACCAATCCTTGACAGAGTGCAAGAGGTGCCAAGAGGATGTGTTGATGTGTGTCAGTTGAAACTTCTCTATGATCATGTCCCAAAGTCTGAGTGTGTATCGACATTTGAAGAAGAGGTGATCAGCAGATTCAATCACGCCCGAGCAAAGCGGGCAAGCGCCAAAGTTGGGGCACCCCCGCTTGGCCAACCTATCCGCAGTCCAAATTCTATTTTGGATGGCAAGCCAGGCAAAGAATTTGACCTTCTGCAGAGCCCAAGCCTTCCACACGGCATGCTCCATCGTAGAGCGGATAGTACCCAAAAATTGCGCCATATATGCGGATTCCTCGGAATAGGCTCCACTGTCAGTGTGCTTCCATACGATGTCATCCTCCGTGCCCTCTTCAAGGTGGAAACCGCGTAACGTGGCCCAAAGCTCCAGGAACTGACGAAAATGAGCATGCGGTGCTTTATGGTTGGGACCTAGATTAGTCGACGCGTAAGTAATTCAATAGAGGTTCAAACTGGTTCTGGTTTAAAGATTGTGTAACGATGTGTCATCATCATTTGTTTTTTCTCTAAATATCTTGCTCATAAATATTATCAAGCAATGTACTATATAATATTTGAGCATTATTTGCGAATCGAATTGGTAGAGGAACAGTGGTAAAATCTCAGATTTAACATTACTGCTCGTAATTTTCTGAATTTATTCCAGACCTTTCGACGATGTATTTTCAGTGGAAGAAGACGTTTTCGTCGAAGAGTTCAAAAAAGCGTACTTAGGCGTACGCCTTAGCGCGCTTTAGCGCTGAGCGATCCCATAACGCTGCGCTAGGGGCAGAAGCGGTAGTTTAGGCGTTAAGCGGCGCTTTGTACCGCTTAGGCGATCGCTAAAACTGTGAGCGTACGCTAGAGCGGCGCTCAACTGGGAAAGGCGTACGCGGCGCGGAACTGGCGGGAGTTCTTCTCCTGCGCGCGGGAAAAGAAGCATGGGCGGGAGGTGAAATCGAGCAGCGCGGGAATGGGAATCGAGGGGTACATAAGGGGAGGGGAAAATACCCACTTCTGGCTAGAGTTAGGAGAAAGGAATCGAGAGGGGATTGGGAAATTTGGTGGCAGCGACGGAAACCCTCGTCGCCCTCACTTCTGCCGGCGGCGGAGGAAGGGACACAGCAGGAGCGCCTCACCTCAAGCTCTCCCCTCTCCTCCTCTGCAACTCGACTGCAGCTGCACTTGCACGCCGCGCCTCCCTGTCCGCGCCTCCCTCCGGCCATCTCCGACCTCGTCGCCTCCTCCCTGCCCAGGTGAAAATTTTGCCAATCTTCTCTATTTTTTTTCTGTTCTTACTCCTTAGTTCAATTTCAGTAATCAGTAGCTCCGATTTGAGGTTGATTTGTATGTGAGATCATGAGATCTAAGTTGAACAGATTGTGGACATTTGTATGTGCGATTTTAGATCAGGATTTTAGATGTTTGCTGGCTTAGAGCTTTAGATTATCATGTTTCTTGTTTAGAGTTCAGTTCAAAGCAAGTCAGATTACTTGATTATCAATTTATCATGTTAATGCTAGCAGTAGATCAGAGTTCATGCATACTTGTTCAGTTCTTCTGAGTTCTGTTCAAATTTGCATGTTAACAGAATGTGTTCAGTTCATATTATTATTTCATAGTTCATTGTCAGATCTTCAATTCTTTGTTAGCTGGGTAGTTTCTGCAGTGATTTTGTTCAGTTAATAAGTGTTTACTTATTGCCATTAGGAGATGGAGGTGGAGAATGATGATGCAGCTGCTGCTACAGCTGCTGCGGCAGCGGCAACAGAGAACGCAATTGCCCTCAAGAGGAAGTCAGAGGATGTTGGCTGGAACTATGGAGAGCTTGCTGACCCTCTCAATACGATGAGAGTGAAGTGCAAATTCTGCAACCATATCAGCACAGGAGGCATTTATCGGCTGAAGCAACACATCGCAGGAAACACAAATGTTGTGAGCAAGTGCAAAAAGGCTCCAGATGAAGCTAGAGAAGCCTGCCTCAAGGCTTTTGAAGCAACAACATCAAAGAAGCAACAGAGGTCTGACCGTGAGAAGGAAGTGAGGAACTCAGTCTCTATCAACAACACATCATCCACTCGTCAAGGACTCGATGATGAAGAGGTTACTTGCATTGGCAGCTCGGAACCTCATGTGATTGGTCCAATAGATAAGTGGACACGCAACATTGACCCAAACTGACAGGAGCAGCAAGGTTGCAGCAAATGAAGATCAACCAGGCCAAATGGGATGAAAGAACACTTGAAACACAGAAGTATATTGCAAGATGGATGTATACACATGGTAAGGAAATCATTTGCATCTTGTTTCATACTTTCATTGGCTGATTGTTCATTTGTTTGCTGCCTAACTAACAATTTTCCCTCTTTTTAATTTGCAGCTATACCATTCAACTCAATTGACAATGATGAGTTCAAGCAGATGTGTGAGGCTATTGGTCAATTTGGGCCTGGTTTGGCGCCACCAACTCAGTATGCTTTGCGTGAGCCCTTGCTGAAGGCTGAGTATGCTAGAACCAAGAGTTTGCTGAAGGATCGTGAGGAGGATATGCTGAAGAATGGCTGCTCTTTGATGACTGATGCTTGGACTGATCAGAAGAGGAGAAGCATCATGAATCTGGTGACCCATTTGTGCTGAAGGTGTTACCTTCCTCAAGTCCAAAGAGGCATCAGATGTGTCACGCACAAGTGAGATGATCTTTGAGCTGGTTGACAAGGAAATTGATGTATTGGGTGCTGAAAATATGGTGCAGGTTGTGACTGACAATGCATCAAACAACATGGGAGCAAAGGATATGCTGAAATTAAAGAGGCCAAACATCTTTTGGAGCTCTTGTGCAACACACACTGTCAATTTGATGCTGCAAGGGATTGGCGGCCTGCCTAAGTTCAAGAAGATACTTGACCAAGCCAAGGCTTTCACCATTTTTGTGTATGGGCACCACCGCACTTTGGAATGCATGAGATCCTTCACCAAGAAGAGGGAAATCATAAGGCCAGGAGTAACCAGATTTGTATCTCAGTTTCTCACTTTGCAAAGCTTGGCAGAAAAGGCTGGTGTACTTAGGAGGATGGTGGTGTCCGGGAAGTGGGAGAAGATCAAGGTTGTGAAGAAGAAGAAAGGAAAGGATGCAACAGCAATAGTTATGAGCAGTGCCTTTTGGAAGGGCGTTCACCTTTGCATTAAGGTGTTCGAACCCTTGGTGAGAGTGCTGCGCTTGGTTGATGGTGATGTGCGGCCATCAATGGGGTTTGTGTATGGAGAGGTTGCGAAGGCAAAGAAGGAGATCAAAGAAGCATTTGGCAATGTTGAGCTTCGGTACAAGGAGGTGATGGCTATTGTGGACAAGAAAGATGAAGAATAGGCTTGATTCCCCGCTTCATTTGGCTGCATACCTGCTGAATCCACACTACAGCTATCAAGATGAGAGCATATTTGAGTCAGCAAAGGTCACAACACGCTTTATGGAGTGTGTGGAGACCTTCTACCATGGAGATGACATCATGCAAGACCAAGTTGTCAACTATGATTTTCCTTTATTCCAAAAGAGGGTAGGGAACTTTGGAAAGAAGCTAGCAAGGACTTGTCAAAAGTTTGAGTACAATCCTGGTTAGTAGTTAGTATAGTACCACTTCATATTTGCATTTATTAATTCCTATTATCATGTCTATTGTCTATTGATGCATTTGATAGCTAACTCTTGACTTCCATTTTTCTAGTGGCTTGGTGGAGAATGTATGGAGGTGAGACCCCTGATTTACAGAAGTTGGCTATTAGGATCCTCTCTTTGACCTCTAGTGCTTCTGGTTGTGAGAGAAACTGGAGCTGCTATGAGGCGGTTAGTTCATCATACACTTGTTCATTTTCTTCTCTTGTTAATTGTGAATTTGTGATAGGAACATATGCTGTTTTGTTGTACTATAGTTCTGTCCTTAATCTCTTGTCACTTGCAGATCCACACCAAAAGGAGAAACCGCCTTACCATAGATCGCCTTGATGATCTTGTGATGATCCAATTCAACTCAAGGCTGCTGTCCAAGAGGAGAAGGATCAAGGAGAGGAAGAACATAGATGTGTTGCTCAGTTCTGATGCATCCGAAGCACATGGCTTCTTCTATGAGGGCGGTGATGATCATGCTTTAATGGTGTTTAGGGATGGAGAGGAGACATAAGATGGCTTACCTTGGGAGGTGGTTGGAGATGCCATGGGAGCAAGTGAGCAGTTGGAACTTCGCAGGAGTAAAAGGGTCCGAGATCTTCATGATGAAGAGTTTGAGTCTGACAAGGAGGATGGAGATGACGACTCTGCTGAATCAGATACTGAGGTGATAGCATTTGAGGATGATGAGGACGATATGGATGTGGTGACTGGCAACAACTACATGGATGAGGAGTGAGCCATGATATTCATGGCGACATGGAAGCAACAGATCTGATGTTTGCTTGTTTCATCTGAAGTTTACCTATTTGCATGCATATTTGAACCTGCTGTGCTGTGATCGTTGATGTGTGCTTGTTATGTGTGTGTGATCGTTGATCACCTTATCAGACTTAATTATTTGATGTTTGCTACTATGCTAGCTTTGGTTGTGAACTTGTGATTGTGACTGATTTGATTGTTGTGTGCAATCTGGTATTTCAGTTCAGTTTATATGTGCTTGCAATTCTGCTGCATCATTCATTTATTCACATATATTCTGCTATATCATTAATATTTTACATGCAAACTGTGTTGAATGCTTGGAAACAGGCAAAGTTCTGCCATTTTTTTTAAACGCTTAAGCTCGCTAAAGCAGAGAAAACTCGGGATAGCTTGTCGATACGCTTACGCTTTACGCTTTTTAGATGGTGATTTTATTAATTTCAAGATAATGTGACGGTTTAGTATTGCGAAAGATCCTCATGAATAGGGGATGCGTGTGTGCTGCGTTCATACGGGTGAGTGTATGCTTGTGTATGTGAGCGTCTGTGTTGTACTGTATTATCAAAATAATAATATTTGAGCATTATTTTCTATATGTATTCTATGAATGGTTTTTGAAAATTTACTGCATTATAAGCTAATTTGAGACGCAAATAAGCTAATTTGTAAAGATCATATTTTTTTCTTAGAAGGTCACCGAGACTATTTACTTGAGTGATTTGTTCTTGACACTAGTTTTTGTTTGAAAAGGATACAATGGAGCCATGCGTTGGCGCAACTGATTTTTCAGAAAAGAAAAGCCATCTTCATTGCAACTTTTTAATGTGAAAGATTTATTTAGCTAGCAGTATGGCATGAATAATTTTTGTACACACGTTAAAAAATAAATTATATAAAGTATACAACTAATACGTATACTAAAATTATTTATCGTTCAAATCTCTACTCCTAAAGTGCCAGTTGGTACGTCGTAGACGTCGTATCCTGACACTCGCGTTCTCCCCTGGTCCCACCCCGCCTCCTCGCCACCGATTTTCTTCCTCGTACGAAAGAAAAAATCAACCGAGGAAAGTCACGAAACCCCAGCTCCTTTTCCTCCATTCCCGCTCCTTCCTCCCCTCCCACCAAAACCTACACTCTCCTGACCTAGATGCGCCGCCAGGAAGCCTCGCTTCACACCGGATTCAGATGGCGCGCCCCCGACATCGCACCGGCATGGTAGATCAGGACACTGCCAAGGCCACCGTCGCGACGACAGCAACCTGCCGCCACGAGCCCGACCCCTACATCACCCCTCTCCCATCCTACAACCTCCGCACCGATGACAACACTGACGACGCCTACGGCCGCCACCCTCCCCCGTCCTACGACGGTGGCCGCGAAGACCGCGCCTACAGTCGCCACCCTCCCGCTCCTGCGGGCTACGACGATGGTGACTACGGGCGCCACACCCCAGCTCCGGTCTACGGCGGCAGCCGGGACGAGGGCTATGACGCTACTGTGTACGGAAACATGGTGCGCGTCTCTGACGATTCCGGCGACGGGAGGACACACTATGGAGACATAGGATCTGGGTGTTGTGGCCACGAGCCGGACATGATTCTCTGCTTTACCCTGCTTCCAACTTCCAATGTCTTTTGTGATTGAGATTTTGCACATAAGCTATTTGTGATAATGTCAGCAACAGATGGTAAATAAATTGTGCACAGCTTTCTGGTGGCAAAACGACGCTCACATGTTCCACTACTGCAAATTTGTGTCATCAAGAGCACATACTTCAAAGATTTTAATTTGTTATTTAACATTATGATGATTTTAATCATCCTTCTCCATTACATATGGGTGTTTTTCATTGATGATGATAATTGATGCTTCAATTAGTTTGTAATCATCCGGCTCCATTACAGAGGGGTGTTTTCCATTGATGATGAGACTACCTAAATGTAAGGACATTTCAACATCTTCTCCTCCTATATTATGAGAGCATACTTCATATGAACAACCAATAATACCTTTCACGATTCAGGCTCCTATTCTTTTTTACTATATACAATCGTATAGCTACAAGATAGATAGATGATCTTTAATGCCTTTTTTTTATGTTTGACGTGTAATTTTTAGTGTGTCACTTAAAGGATCAAGGCTCTGGCTTACTAGCTTTCCACATTTGTGTATAATTTCAGTTTGGTTCACCTCATTTAGCTTGACTCTAACTGAACATTAGTTTTTCAAAATACACATTGGTTATTGTAGCACCCTCAGAATCAGTAACAGTAATCACTACAGTGATTCCACTGTTAGTGATCATTACTGTTGATGATCAAGCCATGATCACCTTGGATCATAGCTCTGTCAATTCCCGACTCGGATAAAATTTTCAATTGGGTAAATTATAAAACTTTGCTCCAAGAATTGTGGATGCCAGTCAATCAACATGATCATGGTTAAACCAAGTCACCCTTAGTCATTTGAATAATCACAAGTCAATGATGGATATGAAACAGTGAGTGTTGAGTTACTAAATTGCCCCTTGAATATTAATATTAAAGCAATGTGGAAGATTGAAGTAAACCCTAGGTGTTGCAAGCACTTTCATTATTTAATAGCAATTAATGTCGGGCCATGTTAAAAATAACAATGGATATCCTTTAAAGTGTTTTATTTATGTTAAGAAATAAAAACAATATCTTGAAAATTAAATAAAAGTGAAAATAGAACTTAATCTAAAAATATTGCAACCACTTTTATTAAATGCCTAAAAATCAGTAGATAATACTAAAATAGCAATGGGATTTTATTACCATGTTTAAAAATGTTAAACAAATAAAACAGTAGCAAAACAGTGCCATTTAATAACTTTTTAAATAAAACAAAAATTCTAATGATTTTATACTTGAGCCAAACTTTTTGGGGCCTCTCTATAATGTTTCACACAAATAATAAAATTGTTTTCAGGGATAACAAAATTCACATGGCACTTAAATAAAATGTAAATAGAAAAGAATAAATAAAAAGAAAAATACAAAAACCCTATCCTACGCGTGGGGCGAGGCCCACCCCAGGCCCAGCCCCCCCCCTCTCTCTTCCCCCTCCCCTGTTTTCCCCACCTGCCCCCCCCACCCCACCGTGCGCCATGACCATGGCCACTGTGGCCATGGCCCCCTCCACCTGCTCCCTCTCCCCCCCATCTCACCTGCCCCCCACGCCTCTGTGGATAAGAAGGCCCCCCTGCGCCCCCGCCCCTGTGGAACCCGAGCCGTCTCCCTCTCCTTCCCCTCACGCCTTCCCCTGCTCCTCCTTGAACTCGGTCCGTGCGCCCCGTGGCCGACCGCGGCGAGCTGGCGCGACCAGCGATGACGACGGAGCTCGTCGGCGTGCCCCAGCTCCCTCCCATGGACTTCTCCATCATCCCCAGGCACCAATTTGTGCCCATGCGCGCTACCTCGCCGGAATCACTTCGCCCACCTCCGTCGGCCGCCGGAGACTCCGGTGACGAGTGCGTCGCTGAAGGCGCCTCCCCGAGCCCTCTGCCCCTCCCTACCCGAACCCCTGTGAGCCCTCGCACCTGCCCGCCCCCTTCCCCTCCGTTTTTTGGACGCCCTTGAACCGTGCCCCGCCAGGGCCATCGACGGGAGCCACGCTCCCGTGCTGCTCGCCGCGGCTGCCGAGCAGTTTGGCCTGGCCGGGCCCCGTCGTGCGGGCGCGCGTGTGAGCAGCCGCACCGCCACCGCATTCCCCTCCGCAACCCCCTTGCCGTTGTGCCCGGCGCCGCCGCGCTCCTACTCGCCGGCCGTGGGCAACCCCCCCCCCCCCATTGCTAATTAACAGAGAAGATAACCCCCCTAATGAGGCTGACAGGTGGGCCCTCTTGGCAATTTAAATAAGCTAAGTAATTTTAGTTAGCACATGTGTCCATGACAAGTGGACCCACCCACTGGTTAATTCTAGTTAAATAGTTAGTTAAGCAAATAGACAATGACATTTGGGTCCCACTGTTAATAGATTAAATAAAATGTTTTTATTAAATTGTGTCTATGACACCTAGGACCCACTGGTCAGTTTGACCAGTCAACCACCCTTGTGTATGACGTGTGGGTCCACCCTGTCAGCACTGTTTTGGATAATGTTGGAATTTAATAATAAAAGAAATTCAGAAATTCTTTTTAAATGATTTAAACTTTGAATTTGAATACCTTTTAAACCGTAACTCAGATTCAAAAACTTTATACATGAAAATTGATCAGAAAAAAATAACGAATACGAATACGCTATCTGTATGTCTACCACCCCCTCTAACGTACCGAACATCGACATTCCCCCCTTCGGGTCGTCTGTCGATAATTCCCGGTACCGATATACGTTGCCCGGATGTAAAACTTTTGTATACGAAAGTTGTTCAGAATAGATCAACTAGCACGGATACACCCCCTTATGTTTGTCCGGTACCCATGACACCTCCGACTTGATCCTTCCCCCTCCGAACACCCTGTCCGGTAATCACCCGGAGCCGGTAGTTCATCCTCAGATGAATTCCCGCTCCGAGCAAAGTGCATCGTACTACGTTAGAGCTCCGTTGCGTTGTATCTACTAGGTCTTGCATTTGTATTGCTATTATTTTGTGTATTTATTGTTTCTCCCCCCTTTATTCTCCGATAGACCCCGACGCTGCCGCCGACTACACCGTTGCCGAGTACGACTACTTCGTCGACGACCCTACCCCTACCGTCGAGCTACCAGGAAAGCAGAGCCATTCTCTTCCCCAGATATCGCCTATCTTTCCGTACATTTCTTGCACTAGGCATTGTTACTGCTGCTGCTACGATTACAATCCTATTCAATTGCATAGCCTGTCATTGTAGCCCCTTGATGTACCTTCCTTTAATCCTATGATGCCTATTATTACTTATGCATTATTTAGCAGTAAACCCTGCGCATTGTTAGCTAGGATTAGATAGCGGGTTGTGATCACTCTGGGAGTGATCGCGGAAATGATATATTACAACTGCAACAGGTACGGATCAATGCAGACACCCTAGGGAACCTACAACGGCGAGACCCTGCCGAGTCGCTACGAGTTTGTCTTACGAGTGGAATGGACTCGTATTTCACTCTCGTCGGCTCAGTAGCGTAGCATCACCGGGATGATATGAGGTTTACCTCTTTAGTTCATTCCGCTAATGTCTCTGTCAAACCTATTTAAGTGTGCCATCGAGGGTGATACCTCCTGGTTTCACTTAATGGTAGGAACTCGAACCAACTGGTGTCCTTAAAGGTAAGAAGTCGGGCGACCCAACGGTGCCCGCGAGTGGTATTGCGACGGGACGACAGGGAGGGTACGACCAGTGTACCGGTGTGCTTGGCCCCTGATCGTTGGCCGCGAGAGTTACCAAACCACGAAAGTCGAGCTCCTCCAGGAGCACACGCGAGACAAGGTAAGGAGACGGTTCACCTTGTTGGTAACCGCAGTGACTTGGTGGGACGACAGGGCAGGCACCGATGTACTGGTGGTCCTGGCTGCTGTCGTTTTCCGCGGGTCAGTTAAGTCGAGGCAACGATAACGGTTGTCACGCAGGTTAATTAAAATTCTAAATGGTTCAGTGAATGTCTTGAGTTGGCTATATGCCATGTACGCACTACCTACCCGTGGGAATTACGAGTTATGGGCTCCTCTGCTTCGTAGTGTCGTCCAAGGACTCTTCAGACGTCAGCAGTACCGCGGCCTGCGCCAGGAAGTGGTGTTGTCTTATTTTCCGCGGCAGTGTGATTTGTATTTGCTTTGATTTAACTTCACCGGCCAGCCTCGCACCGTGCAGGAGTACGTCGGGGTTAGGGTCCAAATCCCCGCGTACATAGGATATAGTCCGGCAGATGACCTCTCTGTTGAGTTTGAAAGATGGGCTATGAAGTGTCGGATAGCCTCGGTGGAGCGTTCCCTAACAAGGTTCCCGCCACCCTGGAGATCCGTGCGTGTAGCGTAACACAAGTGCACCCCTGCAGGGAAGATTAATCTATTCGGATAGCCGTGTCCACGGTAACAGGACGCTTTATGCTGAAGCTGGATCTTACCACTAGAAACTATTATTATTAAACTGTATGGTTCCGGGTTTTCTTCCTCGCGGGGATGTCGAGGAGGTGAACTCGGAGGCATTGCTAATTATTACAACTTATTATTATACAATGCTGCATCAACTTCTGCTGCATTGTTACTTTATGCTTTATATAAACTGTTGGCTGATTCTTACCTCATGCTGCAAGACATCGTCGGAAGATGCTAGTCTTCGATAGGCCTAGCTTCTTACCCTTATTCTGATTTTTATCTTGCAGTCCACTATATATAGCCTCTTCTTTCCGTTGATACAATGCATAATGCTTAGTAGCGGACGTAAGACTCGCGGGTATACTAGATACTCACCCTGCTTTATTTCCTTTACTGTTTTGCCTGATCGGCCGCTGCAGTCGACGTTGAAGTCCAGGAGTAGGAGACCCCCGATGTCGACCACCGCAACGTGAAGATCCCCGATGCCTTCTACGACGTCGAGTTCCCCGTTGACTAGGAGTAGCTTGGAGGTTCCCAGGCAGGAGGCCTCGCCTTTTTCGATCTATTGTTATTTGTGCTAGCCTTCTTAAGGCAACCTTGTATCCTTCTGTCTGTACTCAGATACTATTGCTTCCGCTGACTTGTGCTCTCGAGCTGTTGTATTCGAGCCCTCGTGGCCCCTGGCTTGTATTAAACAACTTGTATTATTTTATTTGTAGAGTTGTGTTGTGATATCTCACCGTGAGTCCCTGATCTCGATCGTGTACCTTGCGTGTATGATTACTGTACACGGTCTGATTTTGGGGGCGTCACAGTTATCTTATGAACAAGTATAGCTATCACCAGAGCACAATCATTTTTTTTTCATGAAGCAAACTTAAACTATTTTTATCACATTGTGATCTACGAGCAATGATCGAGGTAAATACATGGTTTTTGCCTCTGTACCGATGCTTCACATTTGCAACTAATCTCTGCTTCCTAATATTTCGACGTGAGAATGAGGCAACTTGAGTGATCAAGATATGCTTCATCCTAGGCACTGCAATCCTGCAGGTCGCCCATGTCTGAGCAGTATGCCTGCCACTCCAAGTGTCCAACAAGTTGTTGCCAAGGTGAGTTTGTTCAAACCAAAATAGAAAATTTTGAATATGATAATATCTATAGTGAATCCACTGCAAGTCTGCAATTTGTTTTCTACATATTTTATATTCTTGTCAAGCTTACATATGATGCACAAGCCAGGTTTAGTTAACCAGCCAGCCAACCAAATTGACCGGGATGTTGGGATTATATGGTTCAACCTGTTCTCACCTTGCAAAGTATGTACTATTGTTACCTCTGTAATAAGCAACGAAAATATCAAATTTGTTTCTTATTGTTTTTTCCACCGACCTAGACCTGTATAGCATTTTTCCTTGTAGATTAATGCTCTTGAGGATAACCGGGAAGAGACCAGCTAGGTTCCATGACCTGACTTCTCTGTTTCACGTGAGTTATTTCTTGTGCTTGTTTTGATGATGTCTACATGAATATATGTAGAAATGGTGTTTTTATTAACTTTAATGTCATTCATCTGTCCATGGAGTGTAGTACGTAAGATTACTATTTTTTTCAGAAAACCAGGCAGCGTGAAGAATAAAAATAAATTTGTAGAGATTTTGCTTTTATTCTCGTAATCTTGAAGATATTCAAACTTATTAGATCTATGATATTTTCTGGGCTAACGGTAGCCATTCTGTTAACTAATATGCCAGTTTCCCCCTAAGTTTTTGTGCACCAGATAATTATCTGTAGTTTAGTAGTAAACAACTGGCTTTGCAATGCACATTATTATGTCTGCAAATTGAATTATCAGATCTAATCTTAGCCCTATGTTATAATGTCATTTTCTTCCTTTCTATTGATTTGTTCTGCTTCGTAGATAAACTCTGTATCACTTTTGATAATCATGCATATGAACCAGGTGGTTAGTTTGGGTGATACTATCAAATTCTCACTGTCACCAATAAAGAGCAAAGATCGGTTATCAGCCAATGTTGCACGTACTGGAGGTCGTCAAGCTCTCAGGCTCAAGATGTGTCTCCTGATCAGTCCTCTTCTGTCTTTCTGCTGCTCATACAAACGCTTGATTCATGTGCTGGATTTTTATTGTGTGTGTAGATGAAGCTGGGCACCGATAGCTTCTTATCCAGTGGGCATGGCAATGGCGTTCGGCAGCGAGAAGCTCCTCTGGGGCGTAATTCTTGAGAAAAAGATCAAACCATACTATGACATGAGTCTTTGTGATGTGAGCCTCCTCAATTAAACCTCACTTTCTTTGTCTTAACCTCTCTTCAGATTTTTGCTGGTAATACATGAGCACAAAGTTTTAAATTGCGGGAAAAACGATTTCACGGCGGCTATTTTGGGACGCTAAAGACACAATTGCGTGAAATTGCGGTTGCAAAAGCATTTTGCGGAAAATCAATAGAACATGTAAAAAATAGCCATGAGCACTGATATGTCAACAAACATAGTTGATTTTGCATCATAAAATGGTCTGACACACATTACAAGCACCAAACTAAAAGTCTTAGTCTTACACTCTTAGGCTAAACTTAACTTCTCAGACTCACAAATGGCATAACATTAACATGAAAGATAAGTTAATAAGTTCATAACAGAACGCAAGTTCATTCCTTAATGACTCAGTCAGAACCGGAACATGTAGAAGATGAAGAATCGAGTTTCATGCCATCTTCTGAACGCAATTTCACGGCATTTTGCGGCAAAACGCAAATAGGTGTTTCAAATTGCGTGACCTGCTCCCAGACGCAATTGCGCCGCAATTGCGTGAGTTTCGCGGGCAATTTAATACTTTGCATGAGCATGTTCCTCTGCCACGTTTGGTTAACTGTTCTTCATGTGTGCATTGCAGGGAAAGCTGGTTAACTGTATCCACGGATGCAGTTGAGGCAACTTGCATTGTTGAGGTACTTGCTCTCCTACTAATTAACTAGCTGGATCATGTGCATCTGAAAATGGCATGTTCTCTCCTTTAACACCCATTTTAGCACATTCTTTCTCCAAATGCAATTAGGAAAGGTGCAATCAGCCAGTACGTGTTTAACCTTTTTAGTTGTTTATTTTCCAGAGAATAGATTTTCTGGGTCCAAATTTAATGGGTTTTATTGCCAAATAATTTAGTAACTTTTACAGAGTAGTATGATGGAAGCATCATGAACCAAACCTAAGAGGATAGGAGTGGTGAGGGGAATGGAAATCTCGTTCGAATATCTCTTGCCAATTTTCATTGTATGAGAATATTCTTGTGCTCCTCCTCCGCTGCATTTCGCCTTGATGGATGGACGGCAGTGACACCCGAAGAAAAGCTTAGAGCTAAACAAACCCCAGGGACAATCTATGGTTGAGTTAGTGCCAAGTTATCCCATAAGAAAATATGGTCGGAAGAACTTATACGGGGTAAACAACGGATTCAGTAGCTTGTACTAATAAAGAAATGGGGACAGTTCTTTTCTTCACATTCTTGAAATGCCGTCTGACTTCTGGCTTAATTATTTGTTCCCCTTTCAGCTGGGAGAGTGGAGCTCTGGATCCGGAGGGTGATGCCTCGCATAGCAGCATGACATCTATCAAGAGGTATAATGTTGTAGTGTCGCATAAGCCAGCCTGAATTTCCCTTTTCGTTGTCATGTTTATCACGTCTGGGAAATGTGTTCTGATGCCACCTTTTCGGCAAAACTGATTGGGCTGAGCGAGTGATGCTGACATCATCTTTTTCTTGCTGGCGCTTTCCAGGGGTGTCTGGGCTATGATTGTGGCCTTACTCGCCTACTGTACACTCCAAGCACCATCAACGTAAGTTGATTTTTTTGCAGTCTTTGTTTTTTTCGTAGAAACTGAACATAACTGAAAAAGGCTCTCGTACCACTTTATAAATAAAGCACAGTAGAAACTGAACATTAGTGCTTCATCATGCAAATTCAGTTGATTTCTTCATGATTTAAGATTCTTGTAAATTTGCTTGTTTTGCTGGTTTCAATGGATGATATTGCAGTTTCAGGTTTGATGTTTTTAAGATTATGGGAAGTTCCTCTGGGGTCATGCATTGGTCTCTGATGGCAAGGCAAGCAAACAATTTGGGTCTTGCCACCAGATCAACTCCATCCCATCAGACTTGAGCCACCCTTCAAACATAATTTTATATGCCCAGAGTAATTTTTGGTCCACTTCCAGTTGACAGTCTAGCATATATCCTACTGCAGGTTAAGTCTCCGGACATGACTCTTGTGGGAACTCTAAACAACAGCGAGTCCTGATTTGAATATAAGAAGCCTTGCTGGCGTATGTCCTGATGCACACAAATGTTTATGGCGGAAGATAAAGATCATGTACGCAGCTTGTTCTCAACCAATTTTTTGACAGCGACGGAGAGCCGTATCCTTGCTCCTTGCTTGATCAAAGAGTATTATATGATGTATATTACCTGTAGTTCTGCTACTCAAGACTCTTTGATTTGTTGTTGTACTCAATACTCAAAGTCTCTTGGGTTTACTGATACAATTTATGTATCAAATCCTAACATTTTGTTCCTTTGTACTGTAAGTGCTAATTATTGAGAGGTCGAGGGGTATAAATCCTGTAATTTGATGCTATAGTACAAAACAGTTTTCTTGTAATGATTTTACATCAAATACACGGGTTTCATGCAACAAGAGAACTGGAGATGGAAGGGTAAGATGTCTATGCTATTACCTGCAACTATTTCCTTGTATCTACTTCCAGTTTTCTTGGCTTATAGTGTATATGATAACATGTCTATGCTATTATTTGAAAGCATGCCTGGTTACTGACTTTCCCTCTCTTCTATATAAACTATAATTGTTTTTGTACAACTACATTCTACACTTGGCTGGAATTACACACTTCGACAATTTTTGTTGATTCAGTTGAATCTTTTATTTTGAAGTGAGTATTTCTCTATATTAGTTCGATACATTGTTAATCAAATATAATCTGAATGCAAATAATTTCCAGTTCGGTTCCCTGGAGTGTGAAATGCCAACATGGACGCACCCTATGAAGAATGAAGCTTGGGAATAAATTTCATGTCCATATCAACTAAAAAATGTGATGTGATTTGTACTAATATTTTACTTCCTTTGTACACTTATATAAGACGTTTTAGATTAATACTTTGGTGGTAGTGATCTATAACATCTTATATTTATAAACGGAGGGAGTATATAATTTCGTATAAACACCTTTTCCTGATTATTACCAGAGCACTGTGAAAACTATAACACTAGATAGGGCGATGACATTGGCATTTTGCCAGGCCAATATATAGAGAAAAGTAACATTATTTTGTTATGCATTTTTCTGGTTTTAGTTGCAAATTAGGCACTCATTTGATAATATACTTATGTGACTTCTCTTTCTTTTGTGGGGACTAGCTATAATTGCATCTTTTCTATTGAATTTTTGCTTCCTTTCTTGTTTCTATTCTTAGATCTGATGATATTTGTATAGTAAAAGAACATGTGAACTACCCCTTCCATCAAATAGCGAGTATTAATATTATTCTCATATTAACAACCCACACAACCATAGTCACCATCTGGTAGGACATGTTTTCACACGGTTACATGTCCTCTTTTGGTTGCCTCTATTAAGAACACTAGAGGATACCCCGCGCGTTGTTGCGGGAATCTGTTGCAATATATTTCAATTGATTTTATTTTATGAATCATGAATAGTTGATTTAAAACTAAAAGTCCAGTGTAGTATGAAACACGATTGTATTTGATTATTGTGTAGTTGAAAATATATATTGAAAATAAGTGACATAATATAATGAAAATCTATTATCATGCATGTTGAGTGAATGTGTGATGAGATTAATGTGTGCATGAGATCAACTAATAATAAAAAAACTCATGCATATTGTGGTGTGCCTTTGGTGATGTGGCATGTGTGCATGTTAATATAATAGAGATATTGGGAATGAACTATTTAGGTATACTAGATGATACCCCGCGCATTGCTGCGGGAATTATTAAGAAATAATTTGATGTTTTAAAACATAAAAAATGTTTTAAACATAGTATAATTTAATTATAATTTCTTTTCGAAGCTAATATTATTTAGAGTAAAAATCTAAATAAAATTCATGAAAAATCCAAAATGATTTTGCTTTTTATTTTGTTAAATTATTATCTTGACAATATATTGGCAAGATGATATATGATGAGAAAAAAGTTGAGTAGAGATAGTGGAGACATCTCCACCCTTGGCTAAATTTAATACAATTCTAGGTGTGCATAGAAAAATAAAATATAAGATAAATCATAATTTATTTTTTTATAAAAAAATGCTTATGAATCATGAGGCTAAGTGCATAAAAAAATATTGTTTATTTAGTTGCATGAGCATGCGGAGTTAATGGGAGCATGTGTATGAAGAATTAGTGAAAAAGAATTTTTGCATAATGGACCTACTTGATGATATGGATAGCTTGCATGTCAAGATAAATAGGTTCGTGGAATGAACTATTTAGGTATTATAGATGTGTTTGTGTCTTCACATTGCACGTGTCCTCTTTTGGTTGCCCATATTAAGATGGTGTGCTTAATTCACGCCAATGAATATATATTGTATATGAGACTTCTTAAATATATGTTTTATTGTCATTTTTGTAGATTAGAGAGAAAAATTGATGGATTTGGATGATGCTTTGTAAATGTAGATTACAAAGTCACTAATGTAACTATTATGGGCTGGATTGAAAACTCATTGAGTTTTACACAATCAGAAGAGATGCATACAAATAATTGTTCTTCTTTATATATATATATATGTTCTTCTTTATATATAGATAATACAAAATGTGTATTTCTATATATGTTTATTTTTGCAGATTATAAGAGAGTTGGAGATTAATTATGGTGACGTTCAAACAGAAACCAACTACAAGGGCCTCAAAGCAATGTCATTAGAAGAAGCCAAAAAATGAGTTTTATACAACAATATAAATATATATACAATAAAATATGCCCATAGCAACGCACGAGCATTCTACTAGTAGATGTTAATGCTAGGTAAGTAATTGCAATGGGGGAGTAAAATATTTCCCCACCTTTTGTGCTAATTACAGTAATCCCTGTTATGCAAAACCACAAGAGGTTAAGCACCCAAACCACAAATCCCTCCTCAGTCCTCACCTTTCCCTTCCAGCGCAACGGAAACGCCTCACCCGACACGCTCCTCCTCCTCCTCCTCCTCCTCTACTCATCGTCGCCGTCTCCTCCTTCACCTTCACCAAGACCGTAGCCCTAGACCCCCCCCCCCCCCCCCCCCCCCCGCGCGGATGGGCGGCGTCACCTCGACGGTCGCGGCCCGCTTCGCCTTCTTCCCTCCCAGCCCGCCGTCCTACGGCATCGAGCCCCTGCCACCGCCCGCGGCAGCCGATGCCGGGGAGGCCAAGGGGAAGGAGGGAAGCGTGGTGGTGCAGCTCACGGGTGTGCCGCGGAGGGGCAACGTCGAGGCGCGCAGGCTGCGGACCAAGCGGGGCACGGATGTGGTCGCCATGTACGCGCGCCAGACCGGCGCCAAGCTCACGCTGCTTTACTCCCACGGCAACGCCGCCGACCTGGGCCAGATGTACGAGCTCTTCGTCGAGCTCAGCGCGCACCTCAACGTCAACCTCATGGGGTACGCACACACGCACGCACGCTGGATCGGATTGCTTTAGATTGGTTCTGGATCTCCCACCCCGCGTTTCTCTGGATCAAAGTTTCACTTTTTTTAGCTGGCTTTAGAAATAGCAAGTGGTATGCCCTGGTGGAAATGTTCCGATTGCGAGTCAGTAGGATGGTTCCTTCCTTGCTAGATTGGATGAAAGATGCCAACTTCTCTTCTCGTATTGCGTGATTGGGTTCAGATTTTGGTATTATCTGAGTATGAAACTATGATGGCGCAGTACTCCTTGGTGTTGGATTTGCTAGCTCTAGTCTAAATGAAATCGATTACAGTACTAATCTGTGTGTGGCTTGTTGGGTTCGATGGAAGTGTTCATTCCTATATATGCTGCTGCTTGGTTTCATCTTGGCATGTGACGCGGCATTTGTCACTGATACGTCTGCTAATGGGTGTCTAATCATTTTATTCCTCAAATTCGTATTTTAGGATTAGAATAAACTGCCAAATTGTGAGTTGTTTTGTAGTTGTTGGGAATGCCTGCTTTAAGCGGTTGCTAGAAGTATCTGTAATTTGTTCTGTCTTGGATAGTAAGAAAGATATTTGGATTAAAAGTGCCTGCCTGTGATTGGATAATCCATGATTCATATGATTTTATGGAGGCCGTCGAATGCCTGCTTTTGTTAGCTAGTTACTATTTTTGGCAAGATTGATAATCCCGCTTTTACGAGAGCTGTGGGTAGGAAAGGTGTGCTACCATTTTTAGAACATTTCACCAATAGAGTAGTGAGGAAAAACGGGAAATCAATACTTCATGAAGCTTTGCACGGCATTATTATGCAAGCACACCTTTCCTACCCACAGCTCTCATAAAAGCTTAAATGCCAAAATAATCGATCAATGTTGTCATCTTCCTAGCATAACCTTCATAACTATTTTGCAAATATATCATTTTTTCGGGTTGAATTTATTATTTCGTTGGTGTTTTAGCACGTTGCTTCCTATGCATTGGATGGAGAATGTTAAACTAGGTGAGGGTTGGTCTAATGGATCTGTTGATGGATGAGAGGCTTGAGTTGCTGATGAGAAAACCGTTGATTTATTCAGTTGATCTAGGAAGCTCTAGCAAATTTTAAATTCTGTGGTTAGGAGTGATTGTCTTGTCCTTCACTGCTTTTATTAAACCCAAAGCTTTTTGTTGGTTACCTAGCATGGTTACAACATAACCATGTAAAGTTTATCTTTGTGTTATAGGTCTGTCGTCTGAACCTACTTTTGTCCTTCATGTGGCCACTAATTTTGGCGCAGGGCATTTAAAAAATGTCGAGCTTTTACATTATTACTACTACGGAGTATAATATAAGTTCAACATCACAGATGACTCCATACATGACCCGTATGGTTTCTGTGCCCAGATTAGATGTAGTCAACGCTACTGTGTCATTTGCTGAATATGGCTAAATATCCATGCTTTGCCACTGTTACACCCCCCCCTCCCGCGCGCGATTTTTTTTGTCGTTGGGCTCAGCTTGCTTCACCTAAGCTACGCTGCTACACTCAGCTGAGCTTTTCCCAGGACGTCACCATGTTCGTGTTCGGCCTCAGCCCTATACAGTTCCCTTGTCTCCATAGCCATGCCGCACCAAGCTTCTTTAAGAAATTTATCATGCTCCATTTGAGCTAGAGATTTTGTTAGAGAATTTTGTTTCAAGGGAAGATCTTCATTGTATTTAAGTTAATTTTGTCAGGAAGATCTTCATTGTAATTAAGTTAGTCTAGGTTCCGTTTTTGTTAGAGCGTTTCTGAAAATGTGTAATTGGAGGTGGGAAGTGTGAATGAACCACGATCGGTACAAACTCAGCGTTCTCTACCATTGCAAAGGTCATAAATAACCTATGAGGCTATGCCTCAGCTGTCCTCCAATCCTAAATAGTAGTGATACAAGGTCTTCTTTAAATGCAACATAGCAAACTGATCCTCCAATTCCCTTATTTAGTTGTGCTATCTACTGTGTTTAAATTATTCACGAAAGTGAAAAAATATATTAAGATGACTAAATGTGGAAAGTGGTGTCTAGAAGGAAAGGGCACCTTCAGCACTAATACAAGCATCTATATCGATTAGTTTCCCCAATTAACATGCCAAATTCGTTATAGCATTTTCAATCTGTTGCTTGCCAGTTTACATGGTTGTGTGTTGCCACAACTCTTTGTTTGTCCTGTGATATTAGCACCTTGAAGGTTTTGTAATTCAGAATTAACAGGATGTATCAGATGACGAAACCTATTTTCATAATGGAAATCACTGGATGAACCTATACATCTCTTCGGATCATTTTGGCGAAACACTAATATATTTTCTGTGTCTCTTGCAGCTATGACTACTCTGGTTATGGGCAATCGTCTGGAAAGGTACACATTTTTTCTTTCTTCTTTCTTTCGCTTTTGTTCTCCTTAGTGTGCATAATACTAATCATTTATTTTCTATGTAATACCGCAGCCCAGTGAGCAAAACACATATGCTGATATAGAGGCTGTTTACAGATGTCTCATAGAAACCTACGGAGCCTCTGAGGAAAATATCATCCTTTATGGCCAATCAGTGGGCAGTGGTCCTACTTTGGATTTGGCCTCACGTTTGCCTCGTTTGAGAGCAGTTGTTGTACATAGCCCAATTTTGTCTGGCTTAAGAGTGATGTATCCTGTAAAACATACATACTGGTTTGACATATATAAGGTAATTAATTTACATTTCTTCAGTCCTTTTTTGTACTTGCCTGCATCTGATTTGTCTTGTATCTGCAGAACATCGACAAAATTCCATTAGTCAGTTGCCCTGTTCTAGTAATTCATGTGAGTGTCCTTTCCTCCTCAATCCTGTACACAGTTTTGACTTTATGTTGAGGGCATATGTTTTCCTTCTTAACATTTTCTTTAGCGTTCTCATGCCCTTGTCTGCCCGTTCATGCGCATGCACACATTTGCATTCTCGTAATCTATCATAGGTGTAATCATTGAAGATGTATACAAATTTTTATTAGGTTGTTTAATCACATAATAGTCTCACGTGACAGTACAGTATGAATCATGCAACTGATTCCTTTGGGAATGACTAGAATTTTGACCTTTGAGCATAGGGCTATCACTGTATTTCTGACTGAAGTCTATATAATGCTAATACCATCAAAAGTCTCCAGGCTCACTGAGACAAAAAAATGACAACCAATTAGTCAAAATGTGACAATTATTCTGTTGGCAGGCACATCTTCATCATGAGTTTAATTTTGTACTACATGTGGCATTATTGCTTTAACAAATTAACCATAAATTTCGCTATTAATTGTAGTCTAGAAGTAGAACAAGAAAGATGACACTCTTCTCGCAGAAGACAGAAAGTTGATACTGAATAACTGTGGTACCTTTGTGCGTGTTCTTGTGATGCTAATATAATCTCTTCTTTCAGGGTACAGCTGATGAGGTTGTTGACTGTACCCATGGGAGGGCATTATGGGAACTCGCTAAAGTAAAGTACGAGCCTCTATGGGTCAAAGGAGGAAACCACTGTAATTTGGAACTCTATCCAGAATACATTAAGCATCTAAAAAAGTTTGTTGGAGCCATAGAGAAACTGCCACCGCCAAATGATGAATCCCCAGAGAGCTCAGGTGCATCAGATCATACTCAAACGGAACCTGAAGGCACGGAGGGCCCAAGGAAAAGCATAGACCATAGGGAGAAAACAAGGCCAAGCATTGATCATAGAAAGAGCACAGATCGTCGAGATAAACCGAGGGGCAGTACAGATAGGAGGGACAAAGGACGGAAGAGTGTAGATAATCCTGACAGACCACGAGCTAGCGTTGATCAGCCCGAGAGGCCGAGGAAAAGTGTTGACCGGTACGCTTACCTTCCCGATAGTTCCTTTTCCTGTCATACGAGTTAAAACTGTTTGTAAGGTTGTTTGGTTTGTGTTGCAAGAAAATCTGCTTTCAGTTTGTTGATGTCTAATTATGATAAACCGGGTGTTTGTTTACAGCTTTGGAGGGATGATGAAGGCTGTGAGATTGCGCAATATCGACTGTTTCAAAGTACCGACGGCTTCGGGGAGCTGAAGATAGCAGAAAGGTTAGTGTTTTGGGTGTGTCGTCTGTATGTATTCCATCTGTGTAAGTTAATTCATTTGGGTGATTGGTTCGGTTGTAGGCGGTATATCACATACAGTGGGGGATTGTAATGTTTCTGGTTTTGTGTTCCTTGTGAGATGAAATAATAACTTGTTTATAACATGCTCAATGTCCTCTCTACATATGATTCTGTGTGGAAGAATCAGATCGTTTTAAGTGAATGTGGTTGGGGACCGTGATATCCCATCCAGGCTTTCCGGTTGTAGCTCGAATGCCCATTGCAGATGAGCGGGTAAACAAGACTGCATTGTCAGCAATAGAGGAAGGTGGGGTGACTGGCGCCTGTGCAGCTTCAGATACATGATCACCTGCAACATGTAGGGAGTCAACAACTTGAAGGTCACGAGGTACACGATCTTCAAGGGCAAAGGGGGCCCTGCTGTTCAAAGTTCGGGCCATGACCCTCGAGGAGCAACCGGTGAAGTGCTTCGTGAAGTTTGGTGGCATTGGTGGTGCAAAGATCGTCTTGAAGAAGTGGGTTGTGTTGCGTTTTCACGAAAATGGTTGTAGTTCTTACGCCTATTCTGGGTGCTTCCGTGCTCCACCGTCACCTTGCCCTTCTTGTCCAAAGCAGCAGCATTGCTTAGGACGGGCTTGTCGTTCTACAAGATCAGTGCAAGATCAATACAGTGCTATGATCGTTACTTCCTCCACCCCAAATTATTTACCATTAAAATAGATGTATCTAGCGTTATTTTAATGCTAGATGCATCCATTGTAATAACAAGTATTTTTAGGACGGATGGAGTACAAGATAACGCAAGATCAATACAAAGATGGCTACGAACATGACTATGAACATGTATTTGAACATGATTATTTTTTTAAAATGCGGTCCCTTAGGGTCTGATTCTTTAAAAAAGTCGAAGAAAGTTGCTCGGTTAATTAAGAGAAAACTGAGTGAAAATAAGGAGACCTGATAACCCTCACATGAACGTACACACATTGCCAGGAAGAAAAGCGTCGTCGAGATTGCAGCCTGACGGCATCGTCATCACGCCTCCACGAGGGCGACTCTGACTCCACCATAAACAAGCACCGAAGAAGCTCTCACTGCAAGCAAGTGCCGAGGCCTGCGCCGGCCGATGCCAAACAGTCAGTCGCACGTGCTGATCACCAGGCATCCCCGACTCTGTCGACGAGCATTGCAGGAAAAAGCGTTGGACTTGCGCCGAGCCAGCACCGGAACCGACCACCTGTCTTGCAACTCCGACTTCAGAAAGAAAAAGTGAGGCACGACGACCCCTCGAACACGTCAGAAGAGATCGTCTACCAAGACCCAGCAGCAACCAACTCTGCTTGAAGCCGCCATCGTTGCCACACAAGAAGTCGCGCACATCCACATTGCTGGACGGACACCTGCCGATCGCAATGTTGTGAGCGTCCAACCCATAGAGCGCGCAAACGAGATCCAAAATTCTCCAAGACGACACCCCAAAGAAGGAAGCGACAATGCCGACGCCGTCGTCTGGCATGATGGACCTTAGGCTTTCACCCGAAGAGCCGAAACTGAGAATGTGCAGGGGGAGACTCCACGACGACTCCTCCAAGGAGGTGACACAACATCCGCGGATGCCGTCAGCTTGCAAAAGCCCGACAGGCTTTCACCCGGAGCACTTCCCAATACCACACCCTCGGGGACTACGCCCCTGCTGACCCGCACACCTCTCACAAAGCCATTGCACCATGACCAGAAAGAGACCACCGCCAACCTCGACGCCGGCCAGAAAACCGGCGAACCAGCAGTGCCCGAGCCCCGGTAGCATCGATGCCCTCCAAGTCGCATGCAACCACCACCCCATGCCGCAACGCGCCCTCCAAGCCTCACCAGACAGCAGATCGGCGTGGGGCCAAGGCCCCCGCTTGCGGAGCACCAGTGCTCCCTCCACCGAGGAGGATGCCACGGTCGCCGCCGGAGACGCGAAGGAGGAGGCGATGGGCCGACAGGGGCACACCACGCCAGCCAGGGGAGGGCCGAGCCTCCCCCACCGTGAGATCCCGCCGGAGCGCGAGAAGAACGCCCCCCAGACTTAGCCCTCCGGTGTCCTCCGACGACGGCGAGAAGGAAAGGGGGGGGGGGGGAAAGAAGGTGGGCGGCGCGCCGGCGGCTAGGGTTCCACCCGAGCTGCCCCGAGAGAGCGACGCGGGTGTCGGGGGGCCCTCCAGGTTATAGTTCTCGTAAGCCACTTTTACAAACGTTAAACATGACTATGAACACAACATACAAGTAGAACCATAGCTAGATCAATGCATACGTCATATGAACAGATGAAGAGGAGTCAAATCGAACCCTAACCAAATACACATTGTTCGATCTCAAATTGAAGCATAAAAATACAATTGATGCTTAAATCGATGGGTATAAATACAATCGATGGCGATCAAAGAGTGAAGAGTGAGCGGTGAGAATGAGTGAGGGAATTTATGCTGCCGCTTCGGAAACCAACATGGTGTCAACCGCGTGTCTCCGTGCGTGCAGTCGCGTTCACCCACGTATGATGAGTTGCGGCGTTCGGATCTGACACGTTGAGCCAGCCCAGATATGCTTTAAACATCGTGCGGATCAAGATTCTCATATGCTCTAAACATCGTGCGGATCAAGATTCTCACGTAGCCTAGGCAATCAAATGACCAAAAGTTGCATCAGGTAGACGCAGGTACCGATTCTCATATGCTTTAAATATCGTGCGAATCAAGATTCTCATGTACTCTAGGCAATCAAATGACCAAAAGTTGCATCAGGTAGACGCAGGTACCGCCCAAGAATGGTCCGGAGTTCCTTTTAGTTTGTATAAGGAAAAGGGATATTTAAATATGAGTCCAGATGTTAGAATTATTCGAGGTCGCATATCAATCTATCGAGGATCAAGTAATTACCAAAGCACAAACACGACACCGAGATTTGTTAGCGAGGTTCACCATCATGGCTACATCCCCGCGGTATGAATATGACGCCCCTTCCCATGTACCAAATCATCATGATACAATCGACAACAAGCCCGTCGAGGCAATCCGACAGCGCTCCAACCACCCGCCACGGTCGGTCCGGTCGCCCCTGCCACGGGCGCCGGACCGTCCCTCTCGTGATCTCTGTCTAGCCTATCAACCTAAGGTGGAGTTGGTTAGGCGGATGGTTGTATCCCCAGCCCCTCAGAGTTCAAATCCCAGATTTGACATTAGTGCTCGCATTTTCCTGAATATATTTTCAGGCTTTCCGGTGATATGATTTCAGTGGGAGGAGACGTTCCTGTCGAAGACGAGGTGAAAGACTTCGTTAATCTCAAGATGATGTGCCGGCTCGGTATTGCGAAGATGCTCATAGGGGCAGAGTGTGCGTGTGTGCGTTGATAGGGGTGAGTGTATACTCGTGTATGTGAGTGTCTGCGTTGTACTGTGTTTCCTAAAAAAAACTTGTGTCTAGTCTATTTTGCTACCCCGCGGTGCCTTTATATAATAGGCCCGGGTTACACGTGTCCGACTCAAACACCTAACCCATCGCTAATTACAATTCCAACTGTAGCACAACTCGTACAAATATATTCGGCACATATATTTTAACACCAGGCTCATATGCTCCGGCAAAAGAAACTTTTAAAAAGATATATGAGAAATACTCAAAAAAATTCAAGTTTCGGTATGGTGAAAGATGCGTAGGGGTTAGATGTTCATGTAAAATTTGAGATTCTTTGGGCATCTAGGAAACTCACGACAAAGAAGACAAATTCAATCCGAAATAGTGCATGAATAGTGCCGTTTAAAGCAACTGCAAACTTGTTTTTTTTGCCGCAAGCTCTTCAGATGTTCGAACTTTTTTTAAATTTTGCACGAACATCTCAGATGTAAGCATCTTCCACCTTATTTTTTTTAAATATTTTAAGCATTTTTATTTTTATTTTTTGTCTCCCCGAATGCAGATGCACCCGAACATCAAATTGGCGCTCCTGAAAGAAAAATGGTTTACGTGTGTAGACATTAGTGATGTTTTCATTGCAGGGAAAGAATTTTGTCATCGCATAGTTTTGTTTACTCGAAAACAATAGTAAATCTGAGTAATGATGCTTGCTGGCAAGGCTAAAGAGCACATGTAATAGGTTGGGAGGGCAGAAAAGACTGATTTGATAAGCATCATTCTTCCATCATATGAAAGCATCGTGGAACATCCAGTGAGCCTCCTGTATATTTTTTGTAATATGGGTATAAAGTGTTCTAGCTTAGGTCTGGTGATTCCTAGTGGCATTCCTAAGTAGGTGAAAGGGAAGTTTCCTTTTTGGCATTGCAGGATATCTGCCAGTTGAGCAGCTTTGTTGTCCTCCACATTAATATCTTCCAGTTGAGCATCATTACTCAGATCAACAAATACCTGAGAACATTCTTCTAGAAAAAATATGGACAAGATCAAGGAGGCACACCACTGATTGCCTGGAACAAGGTGTGTAAGCCTAAAGAAAAAGGGGGTCTAGGCATCATTGACATTGCAACACACAACAAGACTCTGCTGATCAAAAACATTCACAAAGTATTGAACAAAGAAGACATCCCCTGGGTCCATTTGCTATGGGAAACAAACTAGAAAAACTAGCCCCCTGATAAGAAACCCATAGGTTCATTCTGGTGGAAGTCACATATCCCTCTCTTTGATCTATACAAACAACACACACAAATCACAGCAAAGAAAGGAGACACAATTTCACTTTGGTTTGATAAATGGGTTGCTCAACCTCTCCACACACAGTACCCAAAGCTCTTCTCCTTTGCAAAAGAAACAAGAATCACGATTGAAGCATTCAGAACCTCAAGCAACTGGACTGAATTTTTTCACACCCCCTCTCAGCTCAAGCATGGAATCAGCTTCAAAGCATCTTGCCAAAGATCCCTCCCCACTCTACAGAAAAAGACATATGGAAATGCCAAGGACAACAGAAGTACTCATCTATCAAACTATACAAGCAGTTCTTCATTGAGGACAATGGATCACCCCTACACCAAAGAATCTGGAAAAGTGCAAGTAGAACGAAACATAAAATTTTCTTCTGGCTAGTGATCCAACATAGAATCAATACCAGATCACTGCTCAAGAGAAAAGGCTTGCATCTGGATTCTTATGATTGTGCTTGCTGCAGCAATAAAACACCTGAAACACCTCTCCATCTCTTCTGGGACTGCCCATTTGCACACAGTTGTTGGATCACCCTGATCCCCTTCAAACAGAGAGGCACATCCATCTATGAAGAAACATGGCTTTCCCTTGATGAAGCTCCATCATATTTTGGCTTAGAGTTAATTATACTAGGCTATTGGCACATATGGAATCAAAGAAATGAAAAAATCTTCAGAAAGGAAAGGCCAACAATTCAAGGATGGAGGAGAAATATCAAGCAAGATATGATACTCCTTCAATACAGAATAAACAATAAATATAGACATGAGCTACTAGATTGGATCACAGTCAAGCTAGACTGATTTTTTTGAGGCAGCTAACTTAGAATATCTCACTCATGGTCCACAAAACAGGGATTGGCTAATTGTACTCTTCCCCTCATCACTCATTGTAACATACCATTGTATTCCCTTTTATGAGAAAATAGAAAATATACCGTAGAACATTTTGTTCTACGGTCAATGCCTAAAAAAACAATAGTAAATCTACTTAGTAATGTTGCGACAATGTGTACGTTTTCGCTGTGCGCGCCCTGGGAGGGTGGCGGCGGGGCGTTCATCCAGCTCTCCCCTTTCTCTCCTGGTGGTGTCGGTGGAGCTCGCGGCGGCTGGGGCGATGATGGAGCGCGACGGGGCGTCGGTGGAGCGCGGCGGCCCGACAGTCCGACGTCGGGCAACCTGCGGAGTGGCGATGCCTCTCAGCAGCGGCGTTCCCGGGCGGCGCGACGCCTGGCTTCCCTTGCCCTGCCCCTTCTCGGGTGGTCAGACCTGTCCAGTCCGGTGAGGAGGCTGGGTGGCTGGAGGCGTCTGGTGGAGGTGCTTGGTTGGCTTGTGGCAGAGGAGATCCGTGGTGGACTGCAAGGCCTGGGCGTCGCCAGGTCTAACGTGGATGGCTCTGGCTCTGCCCTGGCCGGCCATGGTGCGCGGTGGTTTCCCTCCGGGTGCGGTGGAGGTGGTGCGGGTCGGATCTTTGCTGGTCTGATCGGCTTGGTGGTGGAGTATACTATGATGCGTATTGCGATCTTCCAGCCACAGTGGTTGACATGCTCGACTGTTCCGGAGGCATTGGGTTCTTCGATCTAGGTCGGGATAAATTCCTGCTTGAGGCTAAGGCGGACAACGGCGACGCCTGCGGGTGCCGCTTCCTTCATGAAGGCGTTGTCTTGACCCAGATCGAACTCCCGTCCTCGAGCTCGGAGGAATCCCTATGGTCCAGTCTTCGGACCAGGCGGTGGCGGCGTCATGGCGTCGTTCTCTTGTTGAAGGCGCCGTTTTGTTGCTTGAGGAGCCTCGATGGTGCGGCTTGAGTCAGGGTCAGTTGCTGCTCTGGGCGTGGGCTTCCTTGGCACAATGTACACCATCGCCGGTGCTCTCTCGACAATGCCTTCTCTTGGTCCGTCCAGACCCTGCCGTTCACTTGCCGACTCTCTCTTGGCACAATGGGTGACGATACGTTGGTATGTATGATCTTTGGGTCTTGGTCTTGTGGTAGAGGTCTCGGCATTGGTTGTGACGCGGCTTGGTTAATTGCCTTGTGGCTTGCCTCATCGCCATTGGCATGAGACTAGACTAGGGTAGCATGTATTATAGTAGACTGGGGGTGTGTGTGTGGTGGATGTGGTGGCTATGTCTGATGACTAGCCGTTGTAGTGGCCGAAAGGCTTTGTATTCGGCTTCTTTGTCGCTCCTTTAATGCTATGATACGCATGTTTGTGCGTATTCGAGAAAATGTGTACGTTTTCGGGGCAGTCCGATCTCACCTGGATCCCGATCAAGTTCACTCGGCTGCAGTATAGTACAAGTTGGGTACGCCAGGAACACCATGAATCCCTGCAACAGTTTCATTTTGACAGTGAGCGAGGCCGAGGCAGCGCTAGAGCTAGACTCGGAGGAGAATCTGCCGGCAAGGCAGCTTGATGAGAAGGTGTCGGTGTGCTGGGTCGGTCGCGCAACGTTCGCCGAGGGTTCTGGGTCTGATTCTGCGGCGGCGTGTGGTACGTACGTACGTGGAGTGGAGTGGAGTTGTGTCGCGCACGGACGGCGCTACGACGTGGGTCGTGCGGAACCGGCCCCGTATGCACGACGTCTGCCTGCTGCTGCATGATCGATTCAGGGCAACCACAAGTCCACAACGCGCGGCTCAACGTGGTAATTCAAACGCGAATTAGCTTTTGATTAAGTTGGTTAGAGAAACAGTAGTATTTCAGTTTATCAGAGTTTAAGTTTTAGACTTAACATGATGTGTCAGTTTAATATTGTAAAAATGCTCATTAAAGTAGGGTGTACGTGTGTGCGTTCATAGGGTGAATGTGTTTGTGTATGTGAGCGTTTGTGTTGTACTGTATTCTAAAAATATATATAATAATCCAAACGAATCACTATGGATTCATGCGGACGAACAACGAACACCCTTTGTTGTTTCCAATCTTTCTCAAACCCGCTTGGTCGGTGCGCCCATTCATTTTCCACCGCTTCCACTTCTCAATCTCACCCTTCTCTCGCCATGGCTGGCTCACCCCCCCTCGCCCCTTCTGTTCCAGCATCCGAGCCATCGTGATGGGCACCAAAAAACCGTAGAAGAAGCGCATCCCCGAAGAGTGGGCGGTTCTAGTCGTCCAGGCCAAGCATGGTCAGCGGAGGATGAAGAAGAAGACGTAGGCCACCGCCCCCGCCAAGAAGAAAGAAGAGGATGCCACCACTATCACCGCGGCTGCCATGGTCATGTAAGCGCCCACCGTGGCCGCCGAGATCCTTCAGGTCGTGCTTTTGCTAGGGGGGATCAACCAATAGCCTAAGATTGGTCGTTGTCATGCCACTGCCGCCAGCTCGATCTCCTCGCATGCTCGATCACCAAGGATCCGCACCGGGGTTAGGATCACCGTTTGCGTGTGAACCGCTGGTAGCGACCCGCCAACACCTCCCTTCCCCAACTCGCCCCGGACGGTTCATCAGAGGTCGGCAATTCCATGCCAGCCATGCCCGCAGAGCGGCCCATCGACCACAACGATATGCCAGTGCCCGGCTAATCGCCCGTGATGTAGCGGAGGTCCAACGCCCAGTGTTCGCGGCCACGACCACTAATGCCCGTGAATTTTTTGTTTATATGACGTCCCCGATGCTCGAGCACTCGAGATACTTTGACTATCCTGCAGACATCATGGTCAACATGATAAATGGTAGTGGCCTCTACACTCAAGGCCAAGAAAAGAAGGATGAAGATGATGAAGGCCATGATGATCAAGACCAAGACCAAGAGACATAAGGGCATGCGCCTCAGGATCAAGCCACCATGGACATTGATGACGATCATTTGTTCGTGTACGAGCTCAATGCATATGCTCATGGGCAAAAGAGGAAGCAATGCCAAAGGACCGGATCATACACAAAGGCGGAGGACACTATGCTTTGCGTGGCATGTCTAGCAATTAGCCTTGATGAATCGAAGGGGTCGATCAAACCGGACAAGCTTTTTACAAGAGGGTGCATGATTACTTCCATAATCAAGGGAAATGCGGTGACAAAAAAATTGAGAGCGATCGAAACATCTTATCACTCCAAAAGCGGTGGGGGACAATCCAATCGGATTAAAACAAGTTTTGTGACACATATACTAGTGTCCTCCATCATCCCGTGAGTGAATCGGTGTCGATGACTTAGTACATTTTGTGTCCCATATTTCCCTCTTTCATGCATCGTCCTTATTTATTCATATATTGGGTGGCTTTCATGTAGGTATGGCAAGCTTTGGAAGCATTCAGGGGAACAAAATGACGACAAGGCATTCACCTTGTCTCATCGTTGGGTGAATCTACAATATTCGAAAAAATGGAAAGAATTTGTTCAAATCCAAAACGAAAGATGAGGGGGCCTCAACAGATGTGAACACTAGTGAAATACCAAGGAGGAACAAGAACCCCAAGAGAGAAGCAAGGCTTGCTGCTTCTTCCCTCACCATACAAGAAACTTTGCAGGGGGTGATTACCCAAAAGAAGGTGCTAACAAACAAAAATGAAGTGAGAAAAAAGGCAAAATAAATAGGGCGCATGTAAGGCCCGATATGCGGTACTATTCCAGATCTAGATGTTTCCATCCAGATCCGGGGACGAAGCACATATCGGTCCCACCGCGACATATGACGAAGTCATATGCCCCAGATTTCCAACATGATATCACAACATTACAGTTACAAGGATACAACATCTCATACAATCGGCATACAACTGCCTCAAATACAATACAACAACGGAAGATACATGTCTGAGTACATACTACAATCAAATGCCTACTGGAAAAGAGAAAAACATCGATCCCCATAACCACACGGGTCCAGGCCCTCCGCCGGGATCCGCCTAACTAGTCGTCGTCGAGTCTCCACGTGAAACGTCGATCACCATACCTGTTGTCGATCAAGAACCCTGAAAAGAGTTTGGGGGTAGTATCATGAGTACAGAAGTACTCAGCATCCAACTGTAGTGGTCAACTGACCCAGCAAGGACTTCATCACTCGTCATTCTAGGACAACTAGTAGTTTACGGTAAGGAAGGGGTAAGTGGTGAGGTTGCTGCCGCACTAGCATTTATGAAGTGGCTAACGATCTAGAGAGTAAGATAAGAAGCCAAGCATTCGATGAGGAATCGCCTCCAACAAGTCTTGCTATCAACTACTTACGCAATCATAACACCTATCCTATCCTTGTCCTCCTCTTCGCATCTCAACGAAGAAGAAGTAGTCAAGGCACACACACACGTTGATCAAGTTATATTAAGATTATCTCAGTTGTTGTTGTCTATGAACAAGGAGTAGGTCTCAAGTCGTCCATAACCGTGGACACGGCTTCTCGAAAAGATTTAACCTTGCAGGGGTGTACCAACTGCCCATTACAAGGCTCCGCACGCACGCCCATCTCTCTCAGTTGCTACCCATTATAGGCAACCATTTTATGATTTAGTTCCGAGAGATCCGAAACGATAGGTCCCTCTAACTAACAACGAACAAATCCGGGTGGCCCCCGGTGAGTCGACACCCAACTCAAAAGCCGGTCGCGCTCTCGAATCGGTATCTACCATCTGTCGCAGGTTTGGATAGCCGGTTAATCACACATGGGAAACTGGGTCCTCAGCTGAACAAGGTGGGCCAGCAAGGGAACTATGTCCTCACTGGTCCGGATTGGTTTAAAAACTACTGGCAGCTGACCAGCACACACACGGTTTCAAATGGTAAATCAGCTTGGGCCACCACTAGAAATTTTTGAAGCTAGGTAGGTAAGAAAAGGGGACCCCATAAAATCCCACACGCGGTTAGGCACTCTCAGTCTTAAAACCAATACCCGGAACTCGGATCCTAGGTGACTCGAATGGAAGAAAGCGTCGAGGCGGGATAGCTTAGACCTTCCATCCTTCGTCGAATATAGTCAACACTATAATAATCATATCATCAACAACAATATAATAATGTGATAGCCCAAACCAAGGAGTAACAGAATAACATCGTAGCATCCTAAGCATGCATACTAAGCAGGGGCTGAGCAACGAGCAATAGTAACATAGCAGTACAAGGTTTGCTGGGAAGGGACATAGCTGTATCGGTTTGAAAGAGGCTGTAAACATGTTGTAGGATCAAACATCGAACCTAACCTAGACTAGCATGCAAACCGCTGGTTGAAATAGAATGGATCATAAGTAATGTATAGTCCTTGCCTGTTGATAAGTCGGATTCCGAAGGTGTAGTTGGCCGCAAGCTCGCATCGTCTCCGAAGGGTACCCGCGGAAGCACACCAGAGGGTAAACACTGGAAAGCAATCAACGAGCAAGCATCTATTACTACGAGGCAAACACGAGCAAGCATCAACAAGAAGGCAACACGAGACATCACACCTACCATCGAGAGCGGTTACTAACAGGTTAAGTGGAGTACTCGTCACACACGACGATACCACATACTTAGAAAGGTTCAAGATGTTTAGCTACAGGTGATCAACAAAGGATGTTAACATGGAATCTCACTCAAGCATGGAAGATCACACAAACATTTCAAGAGGTGAAGCATAATATAAACTATCTATGCTAGTCAATTTTAAGTGAGGCACAACCTAAACATGGCATACACTAAGTGCCGCAAGACAATTAAAGGATTTGGTACTGTTCTGCCCTAAACCATATTTTAGGTTGGTTAATAGCAGAAAACAATAACATAAACACAAAGTACATGAAAAACCAATCAAGTTACATATAAAGAACACTCCAAACGGAGTTACGGTTAAAAAGATATAAGCAAAACAAGTTACGGGCACAATCTGCCAACACCAGGAAGCACACTTTAGAGCAATGCATAAACAGAATAATCAATGCAAACATGCTCACAAATGATACAGAACTAAAGTATACATGACAGGGAAGGCATGGAAAAAAGAATCATGCAAATAGGCATCATAGATCAAAAGATATTAAGCATGCAACATGGCATCGGAACATTACAGACTTAGAGAAAAACAGAGGTGGCTGTCAAAAACAGCAGCATAGCAACTTTGGAGCTAAAAATATATATGGCCAGAAAGCATATCATGACAATGCAATACATATAATGGAAGTAGACATGATGCCTAACAATATGCAATTGGAATCACTCAATTCCGATAAACGGTTGCGACGCAACCGTCACCCGAAGTTGCAACAAATTAACAGTTTTCAACACAGCAGCACATTAACATCAGGATCACCACTTTGGAGCAAGATTTAATATAGCTAAAGCACCCAAACATGACAAGTTAAAGCATGGAAATTAAGTACACATGATACTTAACACATAGGAAAAAGAATCAATGCAATAGGCCTCATGGATTGGACACAAGCATCACCCAAAGTTTGAACAAAATTACAGCATCAGTAGTTAACAGCAGATTTAGCAACTTAACGATCTGGTGCCCTGTTCAACACACAAATACATATTCAAGATGACCTCAAAATAAATAACTTCCTAAATATGAACTCTAGAGCACACAAAGCACAACCAAACAAAAAAAGAATCACTTCATTCAGAGCTACGAGTCAACAGGAAATTACGTTGCAAAACAGTATCAGCAGCAAAAAGTTCTCTGACTTAGAAAAAATTACAGCAGGTTAAGAAGAAAAAAAAAACAGGGGGAGGGGAGGCAGGCCGGCTCACCATGGGCCGGCCCATCTGGCGGCGGCTGGCGCTAGGCTCGGTGCTGGGCTGGCCGGCTGGGCCTGGAGGAGGCTGGCGGTTGGCTGGCCCACGTGCGGCAGGTGGCCTGGCCGGCTCGGGCGTGGCCTCTCCAGGGCAGCGGCGGCGACAGCAGGTGGCTCGGCTCGCCGGCCGGCCACCGACGACGGGCGGAGCGGTGCAGGGGCAGGGCCAGCCGGATCCGTCGGCTGCGGCCTGGATCTGAGGCGAGGGGCCCGGATCGGGGCGTGGCAGGGGCGAGCGGCCGTGGAGAGCTCGAGCTCGCCCGAATCTCCCCATGGCGCGCGGCGGCGGCGCTACGGGCGGCCCGGCGACCTGCTGGAAGAGGAGGGTGAGAAGGAGGGAAGAGGAGAGGGGCACGGGAGGAGGAGAGGACCTGACGGGCGTGGCGCGGCGCGGTCTCGCCGGCGGGAAGAGGCGGCGGCGGCCTGCACGGGCGGCGCGGTGGAGAGAGGAAGAGGAGGTGCGGTTGGTGGGGGCTGGGTGCTGACGTGGCGCCTCCGAAGCCGTGGATCTCGCGATCCGACGACCGGGAACGCTTGGGAATTAGGGTTTCAGATCTGGGGGTGTTTTGTGCGAAAATTGGAGCAGATCTGGGGGGTGTGGCTGCAAAATTTAGGCTAGGGAAACCCTAGAAAGAGGTGGGAGTATGGTGGTCTTTATATAGCCTAGGTGGCTGGCAGTTTGCAAAAACATCCCCGGTTTCTCTCTCTCGCGCACGGTGTTTACGTTTCTGACCGCCGAGGGCCCGCAGGACCTCCGATTCTGGTAAAACTTTGAACTGCGTGACCAGCGCGTCGAGCCGGCGGCGTTCACCTCGCGTTGGAACCATTCCGAGAACACTTTCCGGCGCGCTATAAAAATATCCCGTTTACTTATTAAACATGGTTTTTCGTTCCGTTGGCTACGGCTGGTCTCATGCGGTTTTTGCGACGGTGATCGGGCGAAAACCCGGTGTCGCAAAGGTCGAGTGTCAAGGTGGCAAGGGCCGGTCTCCGTCCGGTACGAGATAAGAGGGGGGAAAAATAATCGCCGATCGATAAACCGGGGATGCAAACACCGCAAAAATATCAGACAATCAAACAATTCACACCGAAAACAAAATTTTTATTTTTTGTGAAATCTAGGATGTTACAACGCAAGAAGAGGCTAGAGATAAATGAGGTCAACGCTCTTTCTCAAGCCAAGGAAGCTAAGGCGAAGTAGAACGCGCTCGAGCTAGAGATCAAGAAGGTAAATCGAGCCATGTTCACGAAAGAGACAAAGGTCATGACGATGGACGTGAGCTCCATTTCCCCAAAGAGGAAGAAGTGGTTCGAGAGGAGGAAAATAAATTTGCTTGAACGATATGGTAATGATTTAGAAGGTCGCTGGTGTGACGCCCCCAAATCAGACCGTGTACAGTAATCATACACGCAAGGTACACGATCGAGATCAGGGAGTCACGGTGAGATATCACAACACAACTCTACAAATAAAATAAACCAACTGTTAAATACAAGCCAGGGGCCACGAGGGCTCGAATACAACAACTTGAGAGCACAAAGTTAGCGAAAGAAATAGTATCTGAGTACAGACACAAGGATACAAGGTTGCCTTATGAAGGCTAGCACAAATATCAACCACGATCGAAAAGGCGAGGCCTCCTGCCTGGTGTGACGCCCCTAAAATCAGACCGTGTACAGTAATCATGCACGCAGGGTACATGATCGAGATCAGGGACTCACGGTAAGATATCACAACACAACTCTAATAATAAAAATAATACAAGTTGTTTAATACAAGCCAGGGCCACGAGGGCTCGAATACAACAGCTCGAGAGCACAAAGTTAGCGGAAGCAATAGTATCTGAGTACAGACACAGGGATACAAGGATGCCTTAAGAAGGCTAGCACAAATAACAATAGATCGAAAAGGCGAGGCCTCCTACCTGGGAACCTTCAAACTACTCCTGGTCAACGGGGGGACTCGACGTCATAGAATGCATCGGGGATCATGTTGCGGTGGTCGGCATCGGGGATCTCCTGCTCCTGGACTCCAAGGCTCCAATGTCGACTGCAGCGGCCGATCAGGCAAAACAAAAAGGGGGAAATAAAGAAAGGGTGAGTATCTAATATACCCGCGAGTCTTACGTCCGCTACTAAGCATTTATGCATTTGTATCAAATGGAAAAGGGAGGCTGTATATAGTGGACTGCAAGGTAGAAATCAGAATAAGGGTAAGAAGCTAGGCCTATCGAAGACTAGCATCTTGTGACGTGTCTTGCAGGATGAGAAGAGAAACAACATACAGTTCAATAACATGAATGTAATAACAATGCAGCAGAAGTTGCCGCAACATTGTATAATAGTAAGTTGTAATAATTAATAATAATAATGCCTCCGAGTTCCCTTCCTCGACTCCCTGCGAGGAAGAAGACCTGGAACCATACATTTTAATAGTAGTAGTTCGTAGTGGTAAGATCCAGCTTTAGCATAAAGCGTCCTGTTACCGTGGACACGGCTATTCGAATAGATTAATCTTCCCTGCAGGGGTGCACTGGCGTGACTCTACGACGCTCGGATCTCCAGGGTGGCGTACACCTTGTTAGGGAACACCCCACTGAAGCTATCCGACACAAAGTAGCCCATCCTTCGGCAATCAACAGAGAGGTCATCCGCCGGACTATATCCTATGTACGCCGGGCTTTGGACCCTAACCTGAACGTACTCCTGAACGGTGCATGACTGGCCGGTGAATCAAAATCAAAGCAAATACAAATACACTGCTCGAGCAAGAGAAGACAACACCACTTCCCGGCAATGAGCCCGCGGTACTGCTGACGTCTAAAGACCCTCGAACGAGACTACGATGCAGGGGAGCCCACACTCCTTATCCCACGGGTAGGTAGTGCGTACAAGACAAAAGGCTACTCAAGACATCCTCCGAATCATTTAGCATTTTAACTAACCTGCGTGACAACCGTTATCGTTGCCTCGACTTAACTGACCCACAGATAACGAAAGCAGTCAGGACCACCAGTACATCGGTGCCTGCCCTGTCGCCCCACCAAGTTTCTGCGGTTACCAACAAGGTGAACCGTCTCCTTACCTTGTCTCGCGTGTGCTCTTGGTAGAGCTCGAATTTTCGTGGTTTGGTAACTCTCGCGAGATACGAGCAGGGGCCAAGCACGCCAGTAATGTCGGTCGTACCCTCCCTGCCGTTCCCGACGCAATACCGCTCGCGGGCACCGTTGGGTCGCCCGACTCTTACCTTTAAGGACAACCGTTGCTCAGGTACCTAGAGCGGCTATACAGAGTCAGCAACGAGTGGAGTACGAGGATTACTCCTCGGTAGCTCCACTTGATGTGGCTCGGCAGAGCCGAGCTAGGGGCCTTAGGCGGTGTTTGCATTCTACCGTACCTGTGCAGTTGTAATATTTGTATCCGCATCACTCCCCTGAGTGGTCACGACCCGCTATCTAATCCTAGCTAACAATGCGCAGGGCTCACTGCTGAATATAGTATATAGTTATAGCAGGCAGCATAGGATAAAGGAAGGTACAACAAGGGGCGACAAAAACAAGCTATGCAATTGAATAGGATTGTAACCTAGCAGCAGCAGTAACAATGCCTAGTCCAAGAAATGTACGGTAAATGTAGGCGATATCTGGGGAAGAGAATGGCTCTGCTTGCCTGGAAGCTCGACAGTAGGGGTACGGTCATCGACGAAGTAGTCGTACTCAGCAACGGTGTAGTCGGCGACAGCAACAGGGTCTACCGGAGATAAGGGCGGAAGAAACAGTAAATACAAAGCAATCATAGCAAATAGATGCAAGGCATGTCATATGAAATGTTAACGATGCTCTAACGCAGTATGATGTATTATGCTCGGAGCGGAAAGTCATTCGGGGATGAACTGCCAGCTTCGGGTATTTACGGGAGAGGGTGACCGCAGGAGGGGAAAGTACCATGCCGGAGGTGTCGTGGACATCCAACAAACATGTGAAAAGTGCATCCGTGTTAGTTGATCCATTCTGAACAACTTTCATGGTCAGAATTAATTCATCCGGATAGTTTATCGGTATCGGGCAATCATCGGACAGACGGTCCGGAGGGGGACGGTTCGATGTTCGGTATGTTAGAGGGGTGAGGTGGGTATACGGGTAGCGTACCCGTATTCATTATATTTTTCTGATCAATTTTGATATATAAATTATTTTCATCTGATTTACGGTTTAAAAGATATTCAATTTTAAAGTTTAATTCAAGTAAATGAATTTTTGAATTTCTTTTATTATTTAATTAGCAACATTATCCAAAAAATTATCCAGAATAGTGCTGACATGTGGGGCCACCCTGTCATAGGCTGAGGCCTTTGATTGGTCAAACTGACCAGGGGGTCCCACCTGTCAGCCTCACATTTTAACATAATCATTTATTTTAACTAACTAGCTAGTGGGGTCCACATGTCATACTCAGGTTTTAATATTAGTTCATTTTAATTAAAGAACTGACAGTGGGACCTAGGTGTCATAGACAGATAGACATAATTAGCTAATCTAATTAATCTAGGGGCTTATCTTAATGGTTTGGACCCACATGTCAATGGGCCATTTTAACTAACAGTTTCTAATTATATAGCACTAATGGCCTTGGGCTCACAATCATGAGGGGGGGGGGGGGGTTAGCCCCTGGCCAGAGGGCACGCCGGCCATGTCTGGCACGGCTTGCCGCTGGCGACATTTGGCCAGGGCGGCCAGGGGGTGCAGGAGGGAGCCAAGGCGCGGCTGGTCCACGGTTTGCGCATGAGCGCGCGCGGAGGGGCGTCGCCAGGGCGCGGTCTCGTGGCGAGGACGTGGCTCGTCCTACACGCCGGCGGCCGGAACCACGGCGGGGAGGACCTACGGTGGAGGATCGCGCGGGAAGAGAAGGGGAATCGAAGGGGAGGCTCACGAGGGTTCAGTAGGGAAGGGCAGCAGGCTCGGGGAGGCGCCGGAGAGCTCGCGGCGGAGGTAACCGAGCGACGGCTGTGGTGAAAAGGGGGCGGCCCAGACCACTCGATCCCATGGCCTCCTTCTTGAAGGCGCAGTCGAGGAGGGAGTGGAGGACACAGGCGACGCTCGTGGGCTCGCCGGAGAGGCGAGGGAGGCACAAGGGGGGGGGGCACTCCCATGCTGCAGCGCACCCATGGCGGCTCCCTGGTCTGACAATGGAGGGCGAGAGAGAGAGGGAGGCGCGGGGGCGGGGGGGGGGGGGGTATGGAAGGGGGATAGGATTTGCGTCGAGGCAGGGTGGTCCTTATACGCGCCGGCAAGCCACGGGATGCCCGACACGGCGGCACCGCGCGACCTGGCCGGTGTGGATGGTCTCCATGATCTCACTGTGAATAGAGGAAGAAGAAGAGGGATGGGGGGATGGGCTGGGCCAGGTAGTTGGGCTCGCCCTAGGCGTAGTTTTAGGAGTTTCACAATTTTTCTTTTTGTTTTGTATTTATTTTCTGTTTCATTTTATTTGCTAGCAATTGTATTTTATAAAAATGTACAACCAGTATCAATATTCATGTTGCACCACATAGTGATGCCATAAAAAGTTTGGCACATGAATAAAATCATTTGGGGTGCCATTTGAAAAAGCATTGAGCAAATGGGGCTGTTTTTGACACTGTCTGAATTGTTTTAAATATTTAAATGCCATAATAATTATCTACTACCATGGCATCTTGGTCTACTGATTTTTGTGCATTTTATAAAATTGTTGGCATAATTTTTTGAACAACTTTATTTTCCCACATTGTTTTGAATTTCCAAATGAGTTTGAATTTGAACTCGACATGATCAAGGATGATTATTTTTAGAATAATCATGATGACATGGAAATTAACAAGGTGATCACTGTAGCGTGACACCCGGGGTGTTACACCTGGGAACCTACAAACTACTCCTGACCGTCGGGGATCTCCATGTCGTAGAAGGCATCAGGGATCTTCACGTTGTGGTGGTCGGCATCGGGGATCTACTGCTCCCAGACTCCAAGGCTCCAACGTCGACTGCAGCGGCCGATCAGGCAAAAAAAAGGAGGAATAAAGCAATTATGAGTATCTAGCATACCCGCGAGTCTTACGTCCGCTACTAAGCATTTATGCATTTGTATCAATGGAAAGGGGAGGCTGTATATAGTGGACTGCAAGGTAGAAATTAGAATAAGGATAAGAAGTTAGGCTTATCGAAGACTAGCATCTTCCGATGGTTCTTGCAACATGAGAAGAGAATAGCCAACAGTTCAAAGAAAGCATAAAGTAACAATGCAACAGAAGTTGCTGCAGCATTGTATAATAGTAAGTTGTAATAATTAACAATTATATATGCCTCCGAGATCCCCTCCTCGACTTCCCTGCGAGGAAGAGAAACCGGAACCAACAGTTTAATAGTAGTAGTTCGTAGTAGTAGGCTCTTGCTTCAGCATAAAGCATCCTGTTACCGTGGACACAACTATTCGAATAGATTAAACTCCCCGCAGGGGTGCACTACTGTTCAGCCTGCACGCTCGGATCTCCAGGGTGGCGTACACCTTGTTAGGGAATGACCCACCGAGGCTATCCGACACGCCGAGGCGCATCCTACGACTCATCAGATAGGTCCCCGCCGGTCTAAAGTCCTAAGCGCAAGGGGGTCTTGGACCGTCGCCCCTCGCCCCTCGCCCTCCGGGTCGTTGTGTACAGGGTGAATTCCACGCAACTCCTCTGGGATGCGGATCCGACCGTGCCACAATGCTGAAATGGACGTATTTCAGAGCTTTCGAACGAGACCACAACGCTGAGGGCCCACACCATAATCCCACATGAAGGTAGTGCGTACAGGCCTTTGCGTCCTCTCAAGTCATCCACCTGAACCGTTAGGCATTTTATTATTTTCTGTCGGGACAACCGTTATCGTTGCCCCTTATCTGGGCGAGTCGCGGACAACGACAGCAGCCAGGACCACCAGTACATCGGTGCCTGCCTTGACGTCCCACCAACTCTTGCGGTTACCAACAAGGTGAACCGTCTCCTTACCTTATCTCGCGTGTGCTCTTGGAAGAGCTCGACTTTCGTACTACAGGGTATCTCACGGCCAACGAGCAAGGACCAGGCCCACGATGGTGTCCGCCTGTCCTGCCGTCCCGATAAAATCCCTGCGCGGGCACCGTTGGGTCACCCGACTCCTTACCTTTAAGGACACCAGTTGATTCAAGTGCCTACCATCAAGTGAAACCAGGAGGAATCACCCTCGATGGTACACTTGAAGAGGTTCGACAGAGACACCAGCGGAATGAACGAAACAGGTAAACCTCGTATCATCCCGGTGATGCTACGCTACTGAGCCGACGAGAGTGAAATACGAGTCCATTCCACTCGTAAGTCAAAATCGAAGCGACTCGGCAGAGTCTCGCCGTTATAGGTTCCCTAGGGCGTCTGCATTGATCCGTACCTGTTGCAGTTATAATATTTTGTAATCTGCGTTCATTCACCAGAGTGATCACGACCCGCTATTCTAAACCTAGCTAACAATGCGCAGGGTTTACTGCTGAATATTATATATATTTATAAGGCAACATAGGATAAAGGAATGTACATCAAGGGGCGACAAAAACAGGCTATGCAATTGAATAGGATTGTAACGTAGCACCAGCAATAGCAATGCCTAGTGCAAGAAAAGTATGGAAAGATAGGCGATATCTAGGGAAAGAGAATGGCTCTTCTTGCATGCAAGCTCGGTAAGAAGGGTACGGTCATCGACGAAGTAGTCGTACTCAGCAACAGTGTCGTCAGCGGAAACAACGAGGTCTAACGGAGAATAAGGGGGGAGAACAATAAATACACAACAATAATAGCAATACAAATTCAAGAACAGGTAAATGCATAGTTGGCGGTGTTCTAACGCAATGTTAAGTATTTTTAGGCGGAGCGGGAAATTTATCCGGGGATGACTCATCAGTACCGGTTGATTACCGGACCGATGATCCGGAGGGGGACGGTTCCATGTCTGAAGTGTTAGAGACATCTGAAAGACATGTGGATAGTGTATCCGGGCTCGTTGATCCACTCAGAACAACTTTCGTATTCAGTACATTTTTATCCGGACAATTTTACCTGCTTCGGTCGTTTGATAGACAGATGAACCGGAAGGGAAATGTTCCATGTTCGGCATGTTAGAGGGGTGCAGCGGGTATACAGGCAGCGTATTCGGATTCGTGATAATTTTTTGATCAACTTTCACGTATAAATTATTTTCATCGGAGTTACGGATTAAAATATATTAATTTCTAAAGTTGTAAAACATTTTATTGAATTTCTGGAATTCTTTTAATACTAAAATATCACATTATTCAAAACAGTTCTGTTGACTGGTCAACCTTACAGGCGGGGTCCATTTGTCATTGACTGTGCTCAATTTAATCATTTATCTATTTTTAAACAGTGATGGGCCCACTTGTCAACCACACATATTTATATAAAAGCATTTTATTTAATTAAGCAGTATATGGGGCCCACCTGTCATGGACAGAGGCCCATTTAACCAAATGAACTAAACTAATCAGTTTTAGATTTGGGGTCTGGGCCCATTAGCTAGTGGGGGTTAGGGGTAGTTGCCCACGGCGTGCACGCCGGCGAGCAGGAACGCGGCTGGGCTGGCCATATTGGCGGGGGGGGGGGGGGGGGGTGCAGGGCAAGGCGCGGAGGTGCGGCGCGGCAAGGCACACATGCTGGAGTGGCCACGGGAGCGCACGGGGCACGCGAGCGCAACCATGGCGAGGGGCGGCGAACGCCTGGTGCGGCCCCAACCCGTGGCGAGTAGAGGAGAGGGGGCAGAGCGTGCCTACGCACGCGCGAGGGCAGGGAGGTCACGGGGCGCGCACGGGAGCAAAAGGGCACGGTCAGGGACCGGTGAGCGCGCGCCACGGCGGTGGCCGGAGCGCGACGGGGTGAGGGTAGCGGCGACCATAACGACGAGGGGAGGGGGGGTGGAATCGACGCGGCGGCTCGCCGTGGACCTGTAGGGGTGCTTAGCGGGCTCGGGCGAGGCTCGATGGCGGCTAATCGACGTCGAGGTCGCGGCGGCCGTGGGCGGGGAAGACGGCGCGGGCGGCGAGCTGGTGGTGTCCCAGTCTGATTCCTTCCGTGGGGTGGTGAAGAAGACTGAGGCGCGCTCGCTGGACATGATGGAGCGGCGAGGCGAGGCCGTTGGCCGCGAGCACGGCGGCGGCGCAGCCACGGCGGAGCTCGGGCCCGATCCAATGGAGAGATGGGGATGAGGGAAACAACGACGCGAGGGGCCCCTCGGGTTCCAGGGGAGGGAGAGGGCAACCGAGGCACTTATCCCTGCCGGCTAGCCGACAGATAGCGTCCACGGCGACGGCCACGGTCGTGGCACTGTGGGATGGTCGCCACGCCCTCGGGGTGAGCAGTGAAGAAGAAGACTGAGGTGGGCTGGGCCGGCGTGGGGTCTGGCCAGCCCAGTTAGGTGGGCTGTGCCTAGAGGTGTAGGTTAGATTAGTTTTTGTTTTACTTTTTCCTTTTTCTTTATTGTTTCAATTCTGTTTTAATTTTGTTCTAGTGCCTCTACATTTTTGTAAGGTATGGGACAAATTGTAATATTAGTGTGGTAACCCACACCAGTGCTACAAAAAGTTTGGACCCTAACAAAATTCATTTGACTATGATATAACTTAAAAATGGATTAAATATGGCTATTAGCTATTGATTTGATTTAGTTATATGATTTAATTTTTTTAATAAATCCCCATTACTATAATATCACAACCTACTTACTTCTAAGCATTTAATAAAATTTGTTTCACATTTTTTGAATAAACTTCAATTTCCATTTTTATTTAATTTTCAAGATATTGTTTTTATTTCTTAATATTACTAAAATACTTTGACAAAATATCCATTACTATATTAACATGATCTAATGATTGCTAGGCATTTTATTAATAGGTTTCATCATTTATGGTCCAACTATGATTCTCATTTGCATTTTAATTTCCATGACAATTTTGATAACCCAACATCATTGGTTTCATAGTTATCATTGACTTGGGATTATTCTAAAGGCTAAGTATGACTTGGTCTATTTTTTTTCAAGGTGATTAATAATCTCCCAAAATTCTTGGAGCAAGATTCATAACCCACATCATTTGAAAATTTTATCAGGGTTGGAATTTGACAGAGCTATGATCAAAGGTGATCATGGCTTGATTAGCAACAGTAATGATCATGAACAGGGGGATCACTGTAGTGCTTACTGTTACTGACTCTGGGGGGGTTACAAGTCTCCCCCACTACAAGAATTCTCGTCCCGAGAATTAAAAGGTAGTGAAAGGTGTAAGGTTTTGGTTTCGTATTCTAACGAATCTTCTGGTTATTGTTTCCCTTCTCAAAGAAGTTAATTTTTCACGTTGATGTCTTCATTTATCTGACTCAATGTGTTCGACGAGTTGTCCTCCTTTCATCGGGGTCTTCATCGTACTTACGAATAGTGTAGGGGGCAACTTTAAGGGGGTCAAATCGGTACAGGTTTAATCAAATGAGGTTGTCTGAGAAAATGGGGGTACAAGTATCTCTCAAGTTTAAACTCAGAGAAATACATCGAGAGAAACAAGAGGAGGCATGAGAAGTTTCAACGGATAAGCATGTATTCGATGCCGATTACAGACGATGAATAGAGGTCCAGAGCATCAGGAATAAGCATGATATCGGGCCGAATATCACAAGGTAGATGACAAGAGTCAAGTTTCTATTCTGTGGAACTGTGGGTTATGGGCCCACATTGAATAAGAAGGGTGTTGACATTCAACGCGATCAAGTTGCAAGGTATGAAGGAGAACAACTTGTACGGACAAAATAGTACACCGAAGTGTTTGCATAAGCAGGGAATTATCACTGCTCAGATAAGTTAAATCACAAAAAAGGTTAAATAGACCCATGGAAAGGAAAAGGTGATGATACACAAGTATCAGGTGTATATCTTTCCCAAGGGAAAGCAGAGCACAATATACACGACCAAGTCGTATTGGCAGGGAGTCAAGGTAGGTTGTCGATGATAACACAAATCATCGAGGGGCAGAGTGATATTTCACACGATCAATCCAATTGACACATGGAAGAAGTCATGTAAGATTAGTCGGATAATAATCCACCAAAGGTCGGGTGGTTCACAAAGAATCTGTTGTGAGTATCGACACTCAACCAGAAGGGGAAAGAATGCAAAGGCATCGGGTGATAGAAGCATCGGAATAATTCGATGCTTAAGTACAAGGGAATTATGATTTCCAGATCGGGAGGTGGATGTAATTATCCATACGGACTTATGGGTGGCAGGGGATTGCAAAGGCGATGAACACATAGGTTCTAGGGAATTTATCGGAGCGTAATCTTCAGAATCTTTAGGTGAAGCAAGCGATCATCTTGGGTGAAGGGCTCTCCGGGTAGATGCGACCACGAGATCCTATTGTCGGAGTTAGCAAAATATTTAAACCGAAAAGATGAGAGAGCGGAGTTCCAGAGTAAAGGTACGGAGTAAAAGATCCAAATGCCATCCCAGTTGCGCCGTGGACCCGTAAGCAACACAACGAACTTAGCAAATCATTTTTGCAAAGACTAGACTCGACTTCGACCAAGGAGTTGGAAGGGGCGTTCTACAGGAAGTCGGCTCTGATACCAACTTGTGATGCAACCAAAATCAGACCGTGCACAGTAATCATACACGCAAGGTACACGATCGAGATCAGGGACTCACGGTGAGATATCACAACACAACTCTACAAATAAAATAATACCAACTGTTTAATACAAGCCAGGGGCCACGAGGGCTCGAATACAACAGCTCGAGAGCACAAAGTTAGCGAAAGCAATAGTATCTGAGTACATACACAAGGATACAAGGTTGCCTTAAGAAGGCTAGCACAAATATCAACAACGATCAAAAAGGCGAGGCCTCCTGCCTGGGAACCTCCAAACTACTCCTGCTCGTCGGGGATCTCCATGTCGTAGAAGGCATCAGGGATCTTCACGTTGCGGTGGTCGGCATCGGGGATCTCCTGCTCCCAGACTCCAAGGCTCCAACGTCGACTGCAGCGGCCGATCAGGCAAAACAAAAAGGGGGAATAAAGCAAGGGTGAGTATCTAGCATACCCGCGAGTCTTACGTCCGCTACTAAACATTTATGCATTTGTATCAATGGAAAGGGGAGGCTGTATATAGTGGACTGCAAGGTAGAAATCAGAATAAGGATAAGAAGCTAGGCCTATCGAAGACTAGCATCTTCCGACGGTTCTTGCAGCATGAGAAGAGAATAGCCAACAGTTCAAAGAAAGCATAAAGTAACAATGCAATAGAAGTTGCTGCAGCAGCATTGTATAATAGTAAGTTGTAATAATTAACAATTATATATGCCTCCGAGATCCCCTCCTCGACTTCCCTGCGAGGAAGAGAAACCAGAACCAACAGTTTAATAGTAGTGGTTCGTAGTAGTAGGCTCTGGCTTCAGCATAAAGCGTCCTGTTACCGTGGACACGACTATTCAAAAATATTAAACTCCCTGCAGGGGTGCACTACTGTGCAGCCTGCACGCTCGGATCTCCAGGGTGGCGTACACCTTGTTAGGGAATTCCCCACGTGAGGGGAGGGGGCAATCGACGCGGCGGATCACCGGGGACTTGTAGGGGTGCTTAGCGGGCTCGGGGGAGGTTCGATGGCGGCTAATCGACGTCGAGGTCGCGGCGGCCGTGGGCGGGGAAGACGGCGCGGGCGGCGAGCTGGTGGCATCCTGGTTCGATTCCTTTCGTGGGGTGGTGAAGAAGACCGAGGCGCGCTCGCTGGACATGATGGAGCGGCGAGGCGAGGCCGTTGGCCGCGAGCACGGCGGTGGCGCAGCCACGGCGGAGCTCGGGCCCGATCCAATGGAGAGATGGGGATGGGGGAAACGGCGGCGCGAGGGGGCCCTAGGGTTCCAGGGGAGGGAGAGGGCAACCGAGGAACTTAGCTCTGCCGGCTAGCCGGTAGATGGCGTCCACGTCGATGGCCACGGTCGTGGCACCGTGGGATGGCCGCCACGCCCTCGGGGTGAGCAGTGAAGAGGAAGAATGAGGTGGGCTGGGCCGGCGTGGGGTCTGGCCAGCCCAGTTAGGTGGGCTGTGCCCATAGGTGTAGGTTAGATTAGTTTTTGTTTTACTTTTTTCCTTTTTCTTTATTGTTTCAATTCTGTTTTAATTTTGTTCTAGTGCCTCTACATTTTCGTAAAGCATGGGACAAATTGTAATATTAGTGTGGTAACCCACACCAGTGCTACAAAAAGTTTGGACCCTCACAAAATTCATTTGACTTTTATATAACTTAAAAATGGATTAAATATGGCTATTAGCTATTGATTTGATTTATTTATATTATTTAAACAAATTAATAAATGCCCATTACTATAATATCACAACCTATTGACTTCTAAGCATTTAATAAAATTTGTTTCACAATTTTTGAATAAACTTCATTTTCCACTTTTATTTAATTTTAAGGATATTGTCTTATTTCTTAATAGTACTAAAATACTTTGACAAAATATCCATTACTATATTAACATGGCCTAATGATTGCTAGGCATTTTATTATTTGGTTTCATCATTTATGGTCCAACTATGATTCTCATTTGCATTTTAATTTCCATGACAATTTTGATAGCCCAACATCATTGGTTTCATAGTTATCATTGACTTGGGATTATTCTAAAGGCTAAGTATGACTTGGTCTAATTATTTGCAAGGTGATTAATAATCTCCCAAAATTTTAGGAGCAAGATTCATAACCCATATCATTTGATTTTTTTTTCAGGGTTGGAATTTGACAGAGCTATGATCAAAGGTGATCATGGCTTGATTAGCAACAGTAATGACGATGAACAGGGGGATCATTGTAGTGCTTACTATTACTGACTCTGGGGGGGTTATAGCTGGTCTCCTTTTGGACTGAACGGTGCGGCATTGGCAATTTCCAGCCTTGTTTTGGTTTGAATTGGGAATGTTCCAACTTTTTTTTTGACGCAAACTGCGCGATATGGGAATTTTCAGATCTTGATTTGGTGTAGTTGTGTGTTTCAGGATATGCTCTGACATGTTTTTAGCGTGAACTATGCTGCATAAGGGACATGCCCCTGCCTGTGGTTGGCATGAACTGTAAGCCTTGGGGCCTCTGTTTGAATATTATCTTTTTCGCAACAAAATTCTGTAGGACCAAATGCATTGCCCCGGACAGGTTGGGAGATTTATCGCGAAACGATAAGTGTAAGGATAGGCTCTGGCGACGCGGGAGGCGATTTTTAATCTCCCCCGGCGTGGATCTCAGCGGGCGTCCCCGCGACGGATGGCCGGCGCACGCCGGCGGTCCGGCCGCAAGGGGAGCAGGCGAGGGAAGCAGCGCGAAGAAACTTCTTCTGGGCGCTGCAAGGTGAGGCCTTGGACTCGGAGAAGGAGGACGAGCAACCTCCAATGGGTGCTGCGTTCGACAACGATGGTTCCCCGGAGTCAGGGCTCCGACGAGACCAAACCCTGGGCGACTACCTCCGGTGCGCTCCGCAGGGCAAGGTGCGCCATGGCGGGCGCCCAAGATTTTCCCCGGCTGCAGATCTTGCGTTCAGGCGCGCCAGATCTCGGCGTGGAGCCGGGTTGCAGGGCGCAAGCGCTCGCCGGTGCGCCAGGGCTTCGGCGGGCCAACCCCTAAGGAGGAGTTCCCGCCCCTTCCTCGGCTGGGCAGCGATCTGGTGGCCTCGTCCCCGACGGCGGCGCCGGCGGAGGCGGAGGGGGAGGGTCAGGTCGCAGGTCAAGACTCCCCTCTCGTGCTCTGCGGTGCTGGGCCGAGACAGGGGGTGTTTGGGCCAGCCTCTCAAGTGGCTTGGCCCGGTGTTGGTGGGGGTTAGCGGGCTGGGGGTGGCCTCGTCCCAGCTCCCCCCTTGGCCCGTCTCTGGCTCTTGTACCTCGTCGGTCATCTCGGGGGAGGATGTGGGGTCCAGGCTAATCGACCGTCCGGACGCCCAGCGGCCCAGGACCAGGGCGGGCTCCTATAAATGGGTGCGCAAGGGCTGCTGTGACCCATCTCTAGGGTTTCCAGCCACCAAATCGGATCGGCGGCGCTTTTCTCACAGGGCTCGCCGCATCGTCTCCTCGCCAGATCCGCTAGCACTCCTGCTCTCTTTCGCGGAGGTGGTGGTGATGGGGTCCAGTGAAGACCGTGGCAAGGGAAAGCCACGGATGGAGGCGAGGCCATCGGAGGCGGACCGGGAGATGGAGCATCGGATCCGGCGCGTGTCATCCATGAGATGATGAAGAAGAAGGAGCGAGAGATGGTCAATAAGGGCATGGAGGGGGAATGGGGACCCCCTCCGCCCTGGTGGATCAAGAAACAAGAGGAGCGCAAGCAGCGCGAGAAAGGGGAGGCGGGCGGCTCCGAGAGGCCCAAGTTCCCGCGCGTGTGCACGACGGCGAGCGGAAGAACAAGATGTGGCGCCAGGATCCCAAGGTTTCGGGGGCGGGGTCCAAGCCCTCCAGGGAGTCTGGCTCGGCGCCGGCGCCCATTGCTCTCGATGAAGCTGCTGGGGTGTTGTGCTTCAGGTGTGGGCGCTTCGGGGACTTCCAATCCAAGTGCGATTTCGCGTCGCTCTGCGTTCTGTGCAAGGAGGAAGGCCACGCTTCGGCTAACTGCCCATCCCGTGGACAGCAGATCAGCCTCAACTATTTCGGCCAAGGCATCGTGAGGGAGGGATTCTTCTGCGTGTCCTTCCCTGAAGATGCCGATGAGGAGGAAGATATCTTCCTGGATTCAACTGGCGCAGTAATTTCGGCGGCTCTGTGTCAGCTCTCCAACGCGACCCTGGAGGAGGACCTTCGCCACCTGGTGGAGGGCGACTAGGACTTGCAAGTATCGCAGCTCTCCGAGAAGGAGTTCTCGGTCATCTTCCCCAGCGTGGACATGATGCGCATGGCCACGAGGAGCGGGAAGTTGTTCCTTTCCCTCCCCAACATCACGGTGGGCATCCGCGGCTCGGTGTGGGATTCCATCAAGCCGATGTCACTGCTGGAGACTTGGGTGCGTCTTCACGGCATCCCCAAGAAGCACATGAAGGTGTATAGGCTCATGGTGGCGCTCGGCATGTTGGGCCGGCCGATTGTGGTAGACGAGCTCTCGCTCATCCGCCATGGCCCGGTTCGCATGAAGTTTGCTTGCAAGGTGCCGGCAAAGCTCAAGGGCACGCTTCAAGTCTTCTTCAACCACGAGGGCTACTTCATCAAGGTGGAAGCGGAGCCGCCACTCAAGCGTGGGGGCAAGGGACAAGCTCCTCCACCTCCTGTGTCGCGCCCCCCCCCCCCCCGAAGGACGATCACCAGGGTAGCTTAGGGGGCGGTGTTGGCGACAAGGGAGGCCCGGGAGCTAGCAAGGACAAGGACGAGAGCATGGATGACACATCTGTCGACACGAAGACTTGGGACCGTCTGGGCAAGTCCGGGGCGAATGAAACGCAGCGCAAGGGGCTCTCGCCCATGCAGGAGTGTGGGGATGCGGCGGCAGGCATCGCCGCCACCTCTTCACCCCGGCTGGTGCGGGCGCTGGAGGGCTCGTTCAATGAGTACGGCTCCAACCTCACGCCGCCCGCTCTTGTCTCAGCGTTCTCTCGCCCCTAGGTGGCTAGGCTCACCCTGGAGGAGTGCGCGGCAGGATCGCCGAGCCCTGCTCCCTCACCCGTCTCGGGCGGGATAGTTGGTTCGAGCAGACGCGTTAATAACACAGCGGCCAGCCACCCTCGCCCCGGCTCGGCGGTGCGGTCCCCTCCGAGCATCACCCAGCCGCCCCGCGTGGTCATGGCTCTAGCGTCACCGCTCCCTCGCCCCCCGACGGCGGGTGGCGACCTGGGCGCGGCTCTCCCGGCTCTGGTGGCCAAGGGCACCCGTTAGTCTGTCATTCCTGCTTCGGCACCGGCTCCAGGAAGGCGTTCCAGTGCAAGGCCCAAGGGAGCCCTTGGGGACCTCTCCTCGCTCCAACGCGCCAAGCTGAGGACAGCGAACAAGAACCTTGACCCCTCAGGTAATCCCTTGCCCCGTTTTACCATTCTGAGTACTTTTTCGGAATAGGATATGTGTGAGATTATGGTAGACGTGGACGTATCGGTACCAACAGAGGTTGACGAGGAGGCTAAGGCTGTTCTAGTCGAGGCGGAGGCACGAGCCGTGGTGGCGGCTCCTGCCCCCGTCGGGACTGAGGTTGCAGTAGGGGCTGCAACCGATAGATCTCCCCCGTCCGAGGTCATTGCAGAGGTCATTGCGACTACCTCTGAAGAAAATCCCTTTGATCTTGTACAAGTCAGGAGAGTGGCTAAAACGACGAATACTCGGGGGATTCGCCTCCGCAAACACATTTGTTGATGAAGTACATCTTCTGGAACATGCGTGGGTTCAGCCAGTCGGGGCGGCGATCCCTTTAGCGCGACTTCATTTCAAGGAAAGTCTCGACGTTGTAGCTCTACAAGAAAGGATCAAGGTCGAGTTCTCGTATAGGTACCTCCTTAGTGTAGACCCTCTACGATGCTTCGAGTGGCATTGGCTACTGGCCACGGGCCATTCAGGTGGCATCTTGCTTGGGTGTAGTCGTGACCTGCTGGAGGTGCTCAACTTGGAACTGGGCACCTTCTTCGTTGCGGCCAGTGTACGCCAGCGTTCGTCTGGAGCGTCATGGATGGTGGTGTCTGTGTACGGGCCCGCAGACGACGACCGTGCAGAGGAGTTCTTGGGGGAGCTCCAAGCCCTTGTGGCCCGCTGCGATGAGGTGGGGCTTTCTATTGTGTTGGGTGGCGACTTCAACCTCATCCGCTCCAGTGTGGAAAAATCGTCCGATAACATTGACTGGCCGCGTGTCAACTTGTTCAATGAGGCCATCGCAGCTATGGCCCTCAGGGAGGTGCCGCGATTTAGGGCTCGCTACACCTGGACAAACAAACATCTGAGGCCGATCCGCAGTGTGCTGGATCGCATTTTCTTCACCCCTGCGTGGGAAGTGCTATTCCCGTTGGCGTCGCTTCTGGCGGAGACTAGACTAGGCTCAGACCACGTCCCTCTCATTCTCTCGTCAGGGGAAGAAAAACGGGCGCGGAGCCCCCGGTTTTTCTTCGAATCGGCCTGGTTTGAAATGGAGGGCTTTGAAGCCTTGGTCCGCGACCAATGAGAGCGTGCGACCATCGCTTCATCCCCGCATTATGGTCCCGTGGAGCGCTGGTGTGAGGTGGCCTCGCGCTTATGTTCATTCCTCCGCGGGTGGGGGGCGAACCGGAGTCGCGATGAGAAATTGGAGCGCGCCGCAGTGACTCAAGAGATCGTGAGGCTTGATCTGCTCACTGACTCACGAAATTTCTCCGAGACCGAGTGGGCACTGCGGTACTCGCTCGAAAACCGCATGCTGGAAATCATCTGCGCAGAGGAAGAATATTGGAGGGAGCGGGGTGGTATAGCTTGGGTCACCAAACGGGACGCCAACACAGCCTACTTCCGCGCCTACGCCAACGGGCGCAAGCGCAAGTGTGCGATTCCGCGTCTCGTCTCGTAGCAGGGGCTCCTGATCAGACAGGAGGACATCATAGTCCATGTCTATGATTTCTACAAGGGGATCATGGGCGCCTGCGATCCCATGCAGTTGGGGCTGCTTACTGATCTGTGGCAAGGGCCAGCTCGGGTGTCGGACGAGGAAAATGCGGAGATGGCCCTCTCGTTGTTGCCCGAAGAGGTGGATAAGGCCCTTTGGGGCATGAAGAAAGATTCGGCGCCAGGCCCGGACGGCTGGACGGTATCTTTCTTCAGGAGATTTTGGAATGTCCTTAAACACGACCTGTTTGAGATCTGTAACGGATTCGACAGGGGGCACGTAGACATCTCCTGCCTCAACTAAGGCATTCTGTCACTCATCCCCAAGGTCAAAGGCGCGGACACTATCAAGAAGTTCAGTCCTATCGCCCTCATCAACGTGCCTTTCAAAATCTGTGACAAGGTGTTGGCGACTCGTTTATCGCCCGTGGCCCACCGGGTGATTATCAGGAGCCAATCCACATTCATCAAGGGGCGCCACATTCTGGAAGGCCCGGTGGCTCTGCTGGAGATCATCCACGAACTCAAATGCAAGCGACAAAAGGCGATCCTGCTGAAGCTTGACTTTGAGAATGCGTATGACCGCGTTAACTGGGAGTTCTTACACGAGGTGCTCCTAGTCGAAGGTTTTGACGCAGGTTGGGTTCATCGCATGCTGCAGTTGGTCTCGGGGGGCCACACAACAATTTCGATCAATGGAGAGATCAGGCCTTATTTCCGCAACAAGAGAGGCTTGAGGCAGGGAGACCCCATTTCCCCTCTCCTCTTTAACGTCGTGGCGGATGCCCTCACGGCAATGTTAGACCGGGCCAGGGAGGCCGGGCACATCCGTGGGGTGGTCTCCCACCTTATCCCGGGTGGGGTGTCGCAGCTAGAGTACGCCGACGACACGATGTTGCTTTTCGAGCCGGACCCTCATAGCATTGCCTCGGTCAAAATCATTCTCCTCTACTTCGAGATGATGTCCGGAATGCGGATCAACTTCCACAAATGTGAGGTGGTGACCATGGGGATGGACACAGAGGACAGTGAGCTGGTTGCGAACCAACTTAATTGTAAGATCAGGGCGTTACCGATCACCTTCCTTTGGCTGCCAATTTCTGACAAGCACATCTTGATATCGGCGTGGGAGGCACTCTGGGCCAAGGTGGCCCAAAGGGTTAGCCCGTGGAGAGGCAAGTTTCTCTCCTCGGGCCCGCGCCTCATTCTCGTCAATGCCCGCCTCTCGGCGTTACCATCCTATACGATGGGGATGTATTTGCTAGCGGATGGGGTTCACGAGTGCCTGGACACGCCCAAATCTCGCTTCCTCTGGGAGGGGGCAGACACCAAACGCAAGTAACACATGGTTAAGTGGGCTGCGGTCTGCCGCCCCAAAAAGCTTGGGGGCTTGGGGATCAAGAATTTGAAGAGGCAAAATGTGGCCCTGCTAGCCAAGTGGTTCTGGAAGTTGGCCAAAAACCCATCCGGTCTGTGGGCGGCACTCCTTAAAGCCAAGTACTACCCTACCGATACGGTTTTTCAGGCTAAGACCAAGGGCTCGACCTTCTGGAAAGGAATCCAGGCGGTGCGACTGACCTTCACCCTTGGAGCCATTTTGTCACCTCGCAATGGCCACTCAATTAAGTTCTGGCACGACACGTGGGTAGGATCAGAGCCGCTGTGGGTTTCCTTCATACCGCTCTTCCGACTCGCGGAGGCCGTTGCCACCCCCGGGGCAATCGCCTTCTCCCGCTCGCTTGACGCAGAGGAGCGTATGGCGTGGACGGGCCTCCGAGCCATATTAGCGGGAACCACCTTGTCCGAGGGCGACGATGAGGTGGCCTGGGGCTTAACGGCCTCTCGATCCTTCTCGGTGAAGTCACTCTATGAGAAGATGGCCGAATCGAACACCCTTGACACAACTAGGGGGCTATGGAAAGCGACAGTTCTACTCAAGGTCAAGGTGTTCCTGTGGTAGGCGTTTCGGGATCGCCTCCCCGGTGCTACCAATTCGCGCATCGCCATGGGACCTTGGACGGTAGATGTAGCCTTTGCCTCCTTCCGAAGGATGCCAATCACGTACTGTTTAGATGTCCTCTTGCCCATTTTATGTGGAGCGCGTTTCGGGAGGCAATCGGGTGGGATTGGGATCCCTCCTCGGGTTTGGCCTTGATTCAAAAATTTGGTGCCCTGCAGGGCACTAGCCGCAGGATCGCATGGCGGGTGGTACCCGCCATGCTATGGGCTTGATGGAACACTCGCAATAAGTTTACCATACAAGCTCAGTTCCCTTCTCAACCTGCTGACGTTCTGTTCAAATTCCACATCTTCTTGCAGCAATGGACTCCGTTGGGGCGGCAGCGTGATGAGGAGGCGATGCAGGCTATGCTGGACAAGAGCAAGCAAACCATCTTCGCTTCTCGGGCGGTAGCGGTAGTCTCCTAGTGTTAGTCTTTTGGTTGGGTGATCTGTAGGCGTTTCAGTTCATGTCCTTTCGTTTGCTGGTGGGGATGCGTCCCCGTGTGGAGCTAGTAGCAGTTCTTGTATCAGACTATGTTTAATTCGTGTCGGTCGTGGCTTTATTAATTTAAAGTCGGACGCTGCTTGCGTCTTCGTTCTAAAAAATGCATTACCCCCATTGGATGCGAACATCTGTGAATGGCGGACATGGGTGAAAACAATCTGTGTTATTTAGTATGCTGCTGAATCTAGTTGTGCGCATGCATGTACACACATACAGTCACTAGTGGACAGACCCCCATACTATCCCGGTTCATATGGGCCTTCGGTCCCGGTTCAACACCCGGGACCAATAACTCGGGACCAATGCTGGTCCCGGTTGGCCCACGAACCGGGACCGAAGAGGCTCCACGTGGCCAGGCGCGCAGCGAGGGGGGGAGGGGTCATCGGTCCCGGTTGATAGGAAGAACCGGGACCGAAGAGGCTCCACTGCCCTCTTTTTCTGCCGCGGCAGGATTTTCTGATTTTTTCCATTTATTTATTTTGTGTTTTGTATTCAATTAAATGGTACCATATATATATATAAATTAAAGCAACAATGAAGGAACCACAATATATATTACACATTATCGTCACGAATATATCATATACACCATCTCATTCCTCGTGCTTGGTTGAACATATATTACACAAACGGTACTCGATCACACGAGTTCGATCTAATTTACATTGGTCCTTGGCCGCTTGTCTTCCAAAAAATGAGGGTGAAAGAACTCTCCGGTCGGAGCTATGACATGGTCTAATAAGAATCTGGCGAGTTCCTCTTGAATTTCTCGCACGCGTTCTCGTGGTAGAAGACCGTCCCGCATTCGTTCGATCTAATTAAAAGAAAGGGATCAATATATATGAATGAAACTAAACACAATTTAACGCAATAAATTAAAGTATTGAATGTTGTTTATCGTACTTCAATTTTCCTTATGTTTCGGGTTGCGGCCGTCTCTTTGGTCGTCTGGCGAATGAACTCGCAGACATAATATCCACATAAGTTATTCCCGGGTCCCTGTCTCAAACACTTTATGAGAACGGAAATCAATGAATATTATAATCAGCATGATAATTATACTGAAACTAGAATCAAAAAGATGCGCGGATCTAGCAAGTAGTACTTACATTCAGTAGTTCAAATGTAAGCTCTGCCGAAAGACCCGGTGTTTTGGCGGTGAACCGTTTCCAAGCCCTCTGGAGGCATGCCTGCATGTCCTCCCATGATTTCATAGATCCGCGTCCCGGGTCCATGAATTTTACTACTCCTTCGTCCCGAACAATGATCAACAGAATAAAGTGGAAGCTTCACACGCATAAAGAGTCAATTATACGCTTAACACCGAGCAAGCGAAATAGAATGTGTGCGAGACAGTAACACTCACTCGAAGTTGTAAGGAAATAGTATTTCCCTTCTTGTGCCGAAATACGTCAACGATTGCAACAAGTTGTTCTCTGTCTGGTTGGGCTTATCTTTGAGAGTTCTTTCATGAACGAACTGGCAGTCAACGAACCCAATTTCATAGATTTGTCCTTTCTTGCATTCGAGAATCTTCATTCTACATATATAATTAGTTTAGTGATGAGTGTAAGATTGTACATGAAACGAATGAGCTGAGCTAGAAAGGCTTGATCACTGAAATTAATGGTACTTACAGACAATATGCACTGACGATAGATTTGTCGATGGCGTCTCCTTGGTAAAACTGAAATAATTCTGAGAATTCAATCAAATCGAAGCCTGGTCCATGCCCGTAATGCTCGTTCTGAAATTTAGCGTAGATCCAATTTTCGGATTTAGCAGATTTTTCCATGTACCAGTCATGCAATTTTCGCATCTTTGTTGGTAGATCGTTGACTAACTCGGGTTTGACGAGAGGATACCCGTGTCGGTATTGGTATGCCGGTACGAATTCCTCGTTGTTCCCGGTCTCGAACTCATCCAGACGGCTCAGGTACTCAGTAATAGACAGTCCTACTGTGTGGGCTTTTGCTCCGTACTGTCTTATAAACTTCGTATCTTTGTTTGGATCATACGCATCGACCTGATGCTGCTGGGGGCGCGGCCAAGTGTACACTTTGAGCGGTTCGATCGGTTGCTTTTTCTGTAGTCCGAGCTGGGAAATCTCTTTTCCGACTCTCCGCTCTTTTGCCTCAGCCGACTTTGTAATAGAGCGTTCATAGTCTGGTGTGAGCGGTATGGGGTTGTGAAGCTTCTTCTTCAGTTCCGCGCACGTGGCGTGATCTTCTGGGGTGCGCGGGAACAATGGCTCTATCAGCTTCTTCTTGTTGGCCACAACAATCTTCCACTTTTCATAAGACATTTTTGCGGACACTTCCAGTTCCTCAGGTGTCATCTCTCCGAGTAGCTTCTTCATATTCTGATGAGGAACTTTTGGGAGGGGTGATCACTTACGTTTCGGTGATTTCTTGCTGCTGCTGCCCCTCTTAGTATAGGTACGCTTCCGCTTCTGGCTCTGAGGCTCAGGAGATGGAGACGGCTGAGGCGACGGTGGAGACGGCTGAGCCGGAGAGTGGTGAGGCGGTGAAGGCGATGGTTGCGGTGGAGAATGATCACGTGGCGGCGAAGGTGGATTGCTCTTCTGAAGAGTGGGTGACCTTGGCGGCACATAATTTGGAAGCACGATGTGCTCCTTTCGCCATAAAACACTCCCCTTTTTGGCTTCTCCTAGTTCAGTCAGCTCCCTATCTTCACCTGCAGGGTGGTCCAGCTTCAACTCCTCATAATCATCCACCACATCATCCACCATGACGACAGCGTACCCTTCTGGAGTCGGGTTGCAATGATAAGTTGGTTTCTCCGGGATTGATAGGGCCATGCCGACCGCCACCGTCACCTTTAAGTTCAGCACTTGCACCTTAAGCTCACAACGTGTGCTCTCCGTGATATAATCCACTGGGTAGCGTTTAGGAGCAGCCGTTGTCAGGGCATCATCATCATCCTCCTGGAGCTGCGTGGAAGCTTGGGAGCTTTTTCGATTCGATGGGGTGCCGGTAGCATGGAATGTAGTTTCTAACAAGAGCCGCTGAGGTTGGACGCCACTTTGCTGGCTAAGTCTGTCGATCAGCTCCTCCGCCCGCTTTAAGCCTTCTTCTACATTACGCAGCCGCTCTTTGTTAGCCGATTTCTCAGCCTCATTCGCCGCTTTCTCTCTCTCAGCCGCCACTTTCTCAGCTGCCTCCCTTTCCTTCCTCCTCTGATGGCTTTTATCTGGATATTTCTTGCTTTCCGGAGGGAAGGAAACTTTCCAACACTTGGAGCCTGGCGTGCCTTGTGCTCGTCCTGGGTGTTCTTTATTTTTTAGGGCGCGTGTGAGCTCGTCGTTGTCTCTATCGGGAATGAACCGTCCCGCTTCAACATCACGTACTGCATCTCTAATATCTTCGATGGGCAGCAGGGGATCATCTATGTGTGACTGGTTATATATTGCCTTCCCATCTTTTTCCAACGTGCCCCCATGGCCGTAAAACCAGTTTCTTGTCCGTTCGTTCCATGTTGTAGGCTCTGGAGTGATCGCGGCATCAAAATACTTGGCCTCAATTACCTCCCACTTAGGCATGCAACCGGCGTAGCCAGCAGGCCCCATTTTATGGTGGTAAATCTTCTTAGCGGCATTCATCCGATTTATTTCAGACCTTTGTTGCGCGCACTCCGATTTCTTGTACGCCACAAAATCATCCCACTGCTCTCTTATCTTACCATAGCCGTGTTCGAAATCCGGAGTCTTGTCTACCTTGACAAATTTTAGGTACAAGTTTTTCTTCCAATTCTTGAATTGCTCAGCCATCTTGATGAGAGCAAACTTCTTGACTCTAGCCTCTAGCTCCAGTCTAGCTGCCGCCTCCTGAGTTGGATTATCCACCTCTGGCATCCGCAGGAGGAAATTATGCATGAGCATGTTCCAAAGCCCGTATTTCATGGTGTCGCACACAAACGAGATTGTAGGGTCCTTTGGCTGCATCCATTCTCGAATGGTGATCTGGATGTTGTCCCTCACGAGAGTTCCGCATGCCTTCACAAATTTTTTCTTGACATCGTCCGGAGCTAACGGTTCGCCGTCTGGACCGACCTCTTCGATCCTATGCCTCACACTGTCATCCAACTTTTTGGTTGGGCCTCGTTTCAGTCTTGCGGAGGAATGGCCGGATCCGGATCCGGAGGGCTAAAAGAAGAAAGAGTGTTAATATATGCATGTACATATACAGCTGCATTTTAATTAACAACATTTTAATCAACCTCGCCGGTGTTTTCGAGATTAAAGGTTCCGCCGGAGGCGGAGCCGGAGCCAGCTTGTCTCCCGTCCGATGCTTCTTCTCGGTGGAGAGACTCGTCTCCCTCACCGGAATCGTTCAGAAACCGGCGGGTGACATCTTGACCTTCATTTTTGTTGATCATATCGTGAAGCAAGTTTTCCTCATTTTCATCTCTATGAAATATTGGATCCATAGTATCTGCAAATTAAGAATTGCAGGCTATTATAATGCAAATAGTCAAATGAAAATAAGCATATGCATATAGTCCTATGCAAATGGGGTGGAGGAAGAAGGAGAAATATGGGGGGCGCGCGCGGTGTCGATATGTGTTGCGTCGCGTGAATGGGAAGGAAGAAGGAGGAGGAATGGGGCGCGCACGGTGTCGATATGTGTGTTGCGTCGCCGAGGAGGGAGGGTTTAGGGTTTAGGGTTTAGGTACGGCAGCGGCTGCCAAACCTTGCCAGCTAGCTAGCACCGCCCCTGGCCGCGTGTCAATCTTGTGGTGAACGTGGCGTCTTGTTACTCTTGACGTGTCCACTTGCTGTCTGCCATAAAACTCGCGAGCAAATTGTGACTTAGACTCCACACACGAGTTAAAACACCTCTTCAGGATTCATTTGGCCAACTATCAATCACCATTTTGCTATTTTTGTTTACTTAAAAACTCGTGATTTCTGGAAAGTCAAAACTAGTGTACAACAGAGGGTTTACCACTAGGCTCCAGTTGCCCTCTCTGATGACAAATCCTGATTGACAACAAGAATTCTGCAAAATCTTCCCCACCGGATGACAAATCGTAGACTAACCTTTAAGTTACAAAATTTTTGAAAAAAATACACAAGTACAAAGTGTTCTATACTACTACGTACTGTACATGTTTGTAAAGTTTCATGATGTGTGCTAAAAGAAATCATGAATGTTGTGAGTGCAGTTGTCAGATAATGTTGTGACATTAACTATTTCAGAGAAAGAAGATGAGGAGGAGAGCTCACCGAGGAGGGATGCCGGCGTCGGGGTGGCGTGGAGGCCGTGGAGGAGGGCCGGCGTCGGGGGTGAGGAGGAGGCTGGCGTCGGGGGCGGCGTGGAGGGGCTGGCGTTTGTCATTGTTCACCCATTAAAAGTTGGCCAAACATGAAAACAAATTGCATATTATTAATCCTTGATTTTTTCTGATAATTTTTCATATATTAATTGTCCAATTTGGAGTTAATATGAATTAGTTATGATTTTCTAAAGTTTAATTGATTTTATGGATTTTTCTCTGATTTCTTTAATTATTTTAATCAATTTCTGTTTACTGTGTCATCATTACATCATCTTGACGTCAGGGGTCTCTGGCCAGTGGGCCATCCCTGTCAGTGAGAGAGAGTTATCTCTCTGTTTTAAATAAAACAGGGAGGGATTAGTGTAGGGGGGCCCCCACCTGTCATAGGGCTTAGGGGTCATTAGCCAGGTAATTAGTAGGGGTTAGCAGCAGGGTTAGGTTTAATGGCGGCTCGCCGGAATGCAGCCGGAGCTTCGCCGGAGTTTCAAAAACGTGCACGGGAGGGGGCTTGGTGGCCACTGGCGTGCTCTACGCGATGCCGCGCGTCTGCTGATGCCAACAGGGGTTCAAGGCGTGGCCGGAAACGTCGCCGGTGACGACGAGGCGCGGCGGCTGGGCTCTTACCTCGTCGGAATGACGAGTCCGGGAACGGGAGGCGGCGGGAGAAGGGGCAAAAGGAAGCTCTGCTCACCCTGAGCGCGAAGGTGGAGTCGGGGAGGCCGGGGTTGCTCGGGTTGCGGCGAATTCCGACGATGGAGCTCACGGCCGTCAGCGGAATCGGCGACGATGGCGTCACCTCAGGAGCTCCTCGGGCTCGATTGACCGCACCAGGGACACCAGTCGACGGAGAAGAACGTCGCAGGCTCAAAGTCGACGGGCGGCGAATCGGCTAGCCTGCCGGCGTCCGACGAGGGATCCACGTTTTTCCTTAGTGGTTTTCGGCGTCGACGAGAATTGGGGGAGTTGGGGAGGAAGAAGAGATGCGCGCGTATATAGTAAGGGCCATCGGTCCCGGTTCGTAGCACCAACCGGGATCGTTGAGTCTTCGGTCCCGGTTGGTGCTACCACCCGGGATCGTTGGCCTGGGCGGGGAGGGACGTGGTGCTGCCACGTCGCACCAGGGTCATCGGTCCCGGATCGTAGCACCAACCGGGATCGTTGAGTCTTCGGTCCCGGTTGGTGCTACCAACCGGGATCGTTGACCCTTTTTATGCAATCTTTTCGTCTTCCCGCCCTTTTCAAATTTATTTTCTTTTTTAATTAGTTAGGTGTTTCAATTTAAAAAGATTTTTTGTTTGGAATTTGAAAAAACTTTTAACAGCAAAAGTGCTTCAATTTAATTAACTAATCCAAAACCATTTTTTGTTTTCAAAAATATTTATTTAACTATACAGTTTTACTATTTTAACTATACAATTTTACTATTTTCAACTAAAAATGCATTTTCAAATATTTATTGCATAATTTGGAATTTGAAAAAACTTTCAACAGGAAAAGTGCTTCAATTTAAATAACTAATCGAAAATAATTATCTGTTTTAAAAAATATTTAATTTAAAAGACAATTTCTATTTTTGAGGTGCCGAAAACCGGGTGTTTTGTGAAGCAACCACCAAATTAAAGTTCCAAATTGGTACCAACCCATTTATCTAAAATAGTAGACCATATAACATGTACAATTTTCCCAGCAGAGGTATCTGGAACCTTTCCGTCGACCCCTCGTGAAAAAGACAAATTTCTGGCGATTCGGCAGGAGGGGGCCTAAATTTGAGCTACAGGTACATGATATATTGCTTCTAATTTTTTCTAAAATCATTTCTAGGTCCAAAATATGCTATTTCATCAGAGATCCACTGCAAGTTTAGCGAGGCTCAACCCCGGGATAGGAATCATCATCCCCGCCGTTTTGATCGCTTCTTGGGCGGTAACCACGGAGCATCTTCATTGCTTAATGGGATAGTTGGGTTAGTTTTCACTGTGAAGGGAGGAATTTCATGAAACTTATCGTAATCTTCGGACATGCCTGTCTTGTCCTCGAGTCCCACGATGTTTCTTTTTTCCTGAAAGAACTATGTGACGCCTGGGCTCATCGTCTGATGTATTCGTATCCTTGTTTTTCCTTTTTTTTGGTCTAGAAGACATGTCCTTCACATAGAAAACCTGAGCCACATCTTTGGCTAGGACGAATGGGTCGTCTGTGTGACCAAGATTCTTGAGATCCACTGTTGTCATTCCGTACAGCTGGTCGAACTTTACCCCATCTCCATTCATGTTGACCCAACTGCACCGAAACAAAGGGACCTTAAAAGTAGGTCCATAGTCAAGTTCCCATATCTCATCTATGTAACCATAGTATGTGTCCTTTGTACCATCCTCGTTTGTTGCATCAAAGCGGACACCACTGTTTTGGTTGGTGCTCTTCTTATCTTGGGCGACCGTGTAAAATGTATTCCCATTTATCTCGTACCCTTGGAAAGTCAATACAGTCTCAGACGGTGTCGCGGCTAGCAAGTAGAGTTGATTTCCAATAGTGGTGTCATGCATGAGACGTAATTGCAACCAAGTGCCGAAAGTCTCCATGTGTTTGACTTGAATCCATTGGTCATCCTCCCCCGGGAACTTGGAGCGTAGAACATTCTTGTGTTCCTCGATATACGGTTGGACGAAGGTAGAACTTTGTAGAACTGTGTAGTGTGCTTGAGTCAAAGAATGCCCGTCCTGAAATATCTTTGCTTTCTTTCCTAGCATTCCTTTTCCACTCAGTCTCCCCTCATACCACGATTCAGGAACACCAATCGGCTTCAGGTCAGGAATAAAGTCAACACAGAACTCAATGACCTCCTCTGTTCCATAGCCCTTGGAGATGCTTCCTTCTGGCCTTGCACGGTTACGAACATATTTCTTTAAAACTCCCATGAACCTCTCGAAGGGGAACATATTGTGTAGAAATACATGACCTAGAATGGCAATCTCGTCGACCAGGTGAACCAACAGATGCGTCATAATATTGAAGAAGGACGGGGGGGAACACCAACTCAAAACTGACGAGACATTGGACCACATCCTTCTGTAGACTTTCCAGACTTGCATGATCGATTACCTTCTGAGATATTGCATTGAGAAATGCACATAGCTTCACAATGGGTACTCGAACATTTTCTGGTAGAAGCCCCCTCAATGCAACCGGAAGCAACTGCGTCATAATCACGTGGCAATCATGAGACTTGAGGTTCTGGAATTTTTTCTCTGCCATATTTATTATTCCCTTTATATTTGACGAGAAGCCTGCCGGGACCTTGATACTTCTAAGGCATTCAAAAAAGATTTCCTTCTCTGCTTTGGTAAGAGCGTAGCTGGTCCTCCCGTGCTTCTGGTGTATCTTTTGACTTCCCATACACGCCCAGGAACCCTAGCAGGTTCACGCAAAGATTCTTCGTCACGTGCATCACGTCGATTGAAGAACGGACCTCTAGGTCTACCCAATAGGGTAGCTCCCAAAATATAGATTTCTTCTTCCACATGGCCGCGTGTCCGGTAACGGCGTCTTTCGGAACAGATTGACTGCCAGGACCCTTTCCAAAGATTACTTCTAGGTCATTCACCATACCAAATACATCAGCACCTTTAGGGAGCTTAGGATTTTTCCGGTGATCTGCCTCACCGTTGAAATGCTTGCCTTTCTTTCTCACGATATGATTGGGCGGCAGAAATTGACGACACCCCAGGTACACAACCTTCTTACATTTATCCAAATATATACCTTTAGTCTTATCTAAACAGTGCGTGCATGCATTGTATCCCTTGTTTGACTGTCCTGAAATGTTACTAAGAGCGAGCCAATCATTGATGGTTACGAAAAGCAACGCTCGCAGGTCAAATTCCTCCTGTTTGTCCTCATCCCACACGTGTACACCTGGTTTGGCCCACAGCTCCAAAAATTCATCGACTAATGGCCTTAGGTACACATCAATGTCGTTGCCGGGTTGCCTCGGTCCTTGGATGAGCACTGGCATCATGATGAACTTCCGCTTCATGCACAACCAAGGAGGAAGGTTGTAGATACATAGAGTCACATGCCAGGTGCTGTGACTGCAGCTCTGCTCTCCAAAAGGGTTCATGCCATCTGTACTTAGACCAAACCATAAGTTTCTTGCTTCATCTGTAAAGTCTGAGTGGCCTCTCTCGATTTTTCTCCACTGCGACCCATCAGCGGGGTGTCTCAACTTCCCGTCTTTCTTACGGTCTTCTTTGTGCCATCGCAGCAACCTGGCATGCTCCTTGTTTCTGAACAGACGTTTCAACCGGGGTATTATAGGAGCATACCACATAACCTTAGCAGGAACCCTCTTCCTCGGGGGCTCGTCATTTCCCTCAGCATCACCAGGGTCATCTTGTCTGATCTTGTACCGACTCGCAGTGCATACCGGGCATTTATCAATACTCTCGTACTTTTCACCGCGGTATAGGATGCAGCCATTAATGCATGCATGTATCTTCTGCACATCTAATCCTAGAGGGCAGATAACCTTCTTTGCTTCGTGTGTTGTCGCGGGCAATTCGTTATCCGGTGGAAGCTTCAACTTCATTATTTGCACTAACTTCCCAAATCCGGTGTCAGAACAACCAAAATCTGCCTTCCATTTCAACAGTTCCAGTGTGGTACCGAGCTTTGTGCTGCCATCTTCGCAATTTGGGTACAAGGGCTTTTTGTGATCCTCTAGCATGGTCTCCAACTTCTCCTTCTCTTTTCCTGTTTCACAGTCTCGCTTTGCATCAGAAATGATCCGACCAAGACTATCAGCGGTCTCATCCGATGCCCGTTGTTCTTCTTCATTGTCACCTCGAGGAGCTCCATCTTCTTCATTGTCTTCCATTGCAGTGTCACCGAATTCTTCAGGGGACATAGGATAGCTATCATCATCCTCCTCTTCTTCATTGTCTTCCTGCCTAACCCCTCTTTCTCCGTGCTTGGACCAACAATAATATCCGGGAATGAAACCTCTCCGAAGCAGGTGGCCTTGAAGTGTTCTCGAGGAAGAGTACTCCGCCACGTTCCGACAGTCAATACAGGGACAAGGCATAAAATTATCCACTTTATTTGCATTAGCCACATCGAGAAATGTATGCAGGTTTGTAATAAACTCGGACCCGCGTCGATCGCTGTACATCCATCGCATCCGTGCTTCGATCTGCGTCATATAATTAACCATTACAATAACTTCGTGAATAGTGAAAAGACCACTATATATGCACACGTGCAGTATTTTTGTATCAGTTATAGATGGAGAAGATAAGGTTGCTAACCTCGGCCGAGAATACGGTGTTCTGAGGACCTAAGTGTGGCTCGGACATTTCGTCGAACACCGGGTGTGCAATCAAAGGAAAAAAATTCTAGCACCCACCCCACCCCAACACAATCCTGAATTTTTTTGAGGCAAAATGGCAAAGTGCTGGCTGGGGGTTATATAGCCAGTGAAGGGGCAACGGTCCCGGTTGTTGCCAAAAACCGAGACCAATGCCTCGCAGTGCGCCACGTGTTGGTCGCCAGAGCATTGGTCCCGGTTCCCCAGTTGAACCGGGACCGTTGCCCTATCCAGACGAACCGGGACCGTTTCCCGGCATCGGTTTCGGTTCTGAAATAAACCGAGAGCGATGCCTTTTTTGGGCTGGACGAAAAGAGGTCTCTCCACTAGTGAGTCAAAGAGCATGTGGCACTACGTGGAGATGGTGGAGAAGAGAAGTGCTTGCGCTCCGGCCGGAGCTAAGCACATGACCGACCCAGGCCAGGATCCTCTCCGGTGTGCCGCGCGTGGAAAGAGGAGACGGAGACGGACGGCAAACGGTGCCTGCCTCAGCACGCTACCCAAGCTTAATTGCCGTACACTTGGAAGCTGGAATCCCCTTCCACAAGACCCAGTTGACTGTCTGTCTGTCTGTCCCGTCACACCGATTCTCCACGCGGATCTAGCATCGATTCTCCACACCAGGATCACGAGCTCTCCTCGCAACCAGCGGTAAGTACAACGGCATCTCACTCGTTAATCATTCTTGGAACCAATCGTTTCACCATGATTAGGACCAGCTACCAAAGCCGGGTGAGTGAGGAGAGTGATGGAAGGAAACATGGTGCGTGGTACAGTACGTGTTCATGTCCTGGGGTTTCACGGGGGTACGACGTCCTGCTCACTACTACGTGTTCGTTCCTCTGCTCGGGGCACCGGCCATAACCACGACCAAGTTCCGGCACGCACGCACGCACGCATGCATGGGGATGGGGCTCTGCATGCCGTCGCCTTGGTTGCTGAATCCGGGGGAGAAAAAGAAAACACCTCCTCTCCACTCCACTCCACTCCACCCTCGGAGATCGTTCGACATCTTGGGACACCGCAGCTTGACAAATGACAACTTGACAAGGGACAGACTTTCTCCCACGGCCAATACAAAACCCAAGTTCGTACCACCGGGAACTACTACTAGTACTAGTACTACTACAAGGAGGAGAGCGGAACAATCAACTTTGACCAATCGTGCACGCCGCGCGCGATCTCGCCCCTAGGCCCTCCCCTAGCTAGCTTTGCTTACCTAAGCTAGCTACTCCTATAAAACCTACCACCGTCTTATTTCTCGGCTCGTCAGATTTTTCAGAGTTCGGTAGTGCTGTTATACTATGATGAACTGCGTAAGCCTGCTGCTCCTGCTGTGCGTCCTCCTCTTCGCCGCGCTCGGCCCCTTCCACTTCGTCGCCGCTGCACGCAGAGGTAATCAAACTTTACGACAGCACAACAAATGCTCTGTCTTCATTTCTCAGCACCTAAGCGATCGAGAGGCACGCCCGGCCCTGACATTGTCGCCGCCATCCTCCCTTTTCAGAACCAACAATGGCGGCCACCGGCGACCAAGGAGATGCTGCTCAGGCCAAGCTGGCCACGATGGAAATGGCGCCGGCAGAGGGTGCTCAAGACCAAAGGGTGATCATGAGGAAGGAGGAGAGTACACACACCAATCATTTCAGGACAAGAAAGCTTCCTTCGGATGCCAACTATCTGTTCGACGGCCAACTGCCCTTCACCGCCGATTACCACAGAGTACGCAGGCACCCGCCGTCGCACAACTAGATGAAGCCCAGTGTACGTAGGGCTAGCTAGCTAAGCTGGTTGCTTGGAAATACAGTTAGCTTGTAGAGTAACAGTAACTACTACCAGTAGCTCTGTCTCACTTTCTCATCCTCTCTCTTCTCTCTAGTCTCTATTAATACTTTGGCACTTCTACGTAGTAATAGTATGCTACTCATCTCCCTTGTGGCCTTGTCAGCTATGATTTGCTGACGTTTTGTTAGTTACCGGCTACTCCTAATGCATAATCTGTTAATCATAGAAGAAAACTGTTTGTACTGTCCTTTACTGTTTAGGAAATCGGCCGATTCAGCGATTTATCACCACTTGAGGGCTAATCAATGAGATTATGCCATATCATCACTGTTTATCCATTGGACCGACTTATCACTCTCACAAGTGATTTATCCGAAATCTACCGATAAATTTCGGGCCAATTTGTAGCAGTATGTATGCAGGAACTATGTTTATTTATGTTTTTTGGATCTTGTTATATAACTAGAAGCGTAGCGCGCGCCTTGCCGCGCCGTTTTTCTTCCCACCGTTTCCATTTTGTTGTTAGTTAATTTTCCCAAGAACCGACTCGCAATCTTCCATGACCTTTCGAGTGTTTGGATGATGGTATGAGAACATGCTTTACATCCTTGCAATATACACCGGCAAAGTAGACCATTAATCGGTATATTTACAATGACAAACATGGAATCTAGTAAACATCTCAAAAACTAATATAAATCCATCTCAAAAAATAATACGTAGTATAAATCCACAAGTAGTGGTCGACGTCATCTTGCAGAACTTTAGGGCCAAACCATGGCACCAGATGGGCATGCCAATATTGGACTGCAAAACTAATACTTCTACAAAATTATCAGTATGGATGACTGACTTCTACTTGCAGTATTCGTCTGAAAAATTATAGACCTCGATGATTCGATCAATCAAGATTTCACATAAGTTACGTCGGTCATATACAAACAGCGGTGTAGCGGTGCCTCCAGGCAATTGGCTGCTATCGATTGGGTGCATATGGCGTGAAGTAGAACGCCGGCGCAGCGGTGTTTCCAGGCGATTGGCTGCAGCGCGCCATGTTCTCAGTTGGCTGGCAACAATCCAAATCGTACTGCTTACAGTATGCGATCAAGTACTTAGCCAGGGGTACTATCGTCCTTTCCAGTGCGCAGAGACAACTTCTCAACCATGAAAACATCAGTTAAACCTACAAAGCAAATGAATAACTTAGATACTAAAGTTATGTTAATATCCATGGTCCATCAGTACTTGTATGCATCCCAAGAGCAATATCTTACTTAGGTTTTTCTTCAAATAATATTTAGTATCTCATGGTTCAAAATTAGAAGTAGAAAAAAGCAAGAAGAATTCAATGAGAAACTAACCTGAATGGCATTCTAATGCAGTCTACCTAAGGGAATCTTGTAGGAAAACCGACCCAAAAATTACTTATGATAATAAATATATTTATTTTTTAAAGCATCTAGATTTTGCGAATACCAACAATCACAACTTACATTGTTGTATTGTTTAAACCTTTCCAATCTTTTTTTTGAGACATTTTCGACAGTGGGGAAGACCAAAACTTTCCAATCTTTTTATATACAAAACTTGTTGTGCTGCTACATCCAGAGTTGCACCAAAGCATACAGTTGTAAAATCACAAGAAAGTACACATTATACTTTCCTCTATTTTGATAGTTACTGCCTTATATTTACCATGGATACACCATGGAGACAATTCAAAAGATGGAAATGCACAATGCATAGGTAGACAAATATTCCACCAGCACAAGAAAAAAATCATTACCTTAGCAATCAATCCATCACAAGCTTGTCATAGTTATATGTGGCTGTTGTGTGCCACCCTGTCATCCTCCTAGAAAATACATAGAAATGTGCAGTCCTGAGACCAAGTGGTTAATGCATCTTGCACTTCTGAGAAGACCACTAACCAGCGGCGCAGGGAGAGACCATAATGGAAACTGTCCGGTTGGTGGGTCGTTGTGATCTTCAGAACTATTCTTCAATAACTTAATATGCACCTATAACTTCAAGAACATGGCGTCAGATCGTTCAAGCTATGCAAACCAGAACAAGAACGTCGTTATGTTGATGTAGGAATACATGGAGGTGGGGGTCCCCAAATTTGGACGTACCCAGTATACGGCCAGTAGTGCGCTTGCAGCTTATGCTAGATCCAACTAACATACTTCTTGTTGACTGGGGGGATGCCCTAATGAGGTTCTTACTCTTGTAATGAATGATTGTAAACCCCCTGATTAAGTATCAAAATACATTCTCCTCGAAAAAAAGTGTTGCTAGGTGTATGGGAAGTAACACAAACACAAATGCAATATACCTATAATAGGTACACAAGAAGTGTTACCCGAAGTTTACATGATCGAAAAAAATGTTCTCAACTTACCTATACGCATCAACAATAATATAAGAGATACATGCGAGCTTTCATGAATTTGATATCCATAAGACTATAAAACAAGTGTGCACTGGATCCATATTCGATGCTCCCTGCCTTCTTAGTAAAATTAGAACATGCAAAACCACATAGAGAAATACATCCAACTATATTATTTAATTTTATAAATTCAAACTATATTTTTGGAAGTATTAAATATAATTTAAAGTTGATCAAAATTATTGAAATGCAAAACAACAACGTATAATTCTACTGAGACCATGGTACAATTGACTATAGAAAAGTATTGTCCAACAAACTTGTAGGCACAGAACTATAATACTCATAATGTAAATTATTCTGCATTTTTCGAAAAGGGTAACATCCCGGCCTCTGCATCAGTCGATGCACACAACCCTTTATTAGCATAGTATCATTCGAAGTTATTACAAACTCAAGGATCGCTTAATATTGATACATGAATCAACCAGCGAAAAAATGCATGCATATGACAACTAAGCATCCTGTAGTCGACTAGTATGCTGCCAGCCAGCCTGGCTGAAGATATCATGCGCTACCATCAGCAGACGGTTGCATCCAGTAACCATAATATACCGCTGGTCTTGCGGTAGTAGGAACGCCCATAGCTGCACCCAATGCGCCACCATATGAATAACCTGCAAGAAGTTAAAAGTTTTGTTTCTATTAAACAGAATGCCATTCCTGCATCTTCATATTGATCAGCATAAGGCCGAAACACCAATGCGAATTCTGGCCTTAGATATTCGATCCACTCCATTCAACCAGTTTCCAAACATATTGGTAATATTAGTTGGTGGAGAAAGGTCATATGTAAAGTTTACTATGCGCCATAGTAATCTAGCAAAAGGACATGAAATAAATAAATGTTCGATCGTCTCTTGTGCCTCACAGAAGAAACATTTAGTACATCCAGTCCAATTCCTTCTTGCTAAATTATCTTTGGTGAGTAAAACTTTGTTGTTAAGGAACCACATAAATACTTTGATTTTAAGAGGTATTTTTAGTTTCCATAAATATTTACTAAGAAAAGGCGTATGATCATTCATAAGGTCTTCATACATAGATTTTACCGAAAATATTCCTGAGACAGTTGGTTTCCACACAAATCTATCTGGTTCATCGTTGAACTGCACCATCATTAGCCGTTGGCATAAGTGTAGCCATGCTGTCCACTTATTGCCAGTTAGTACCCTTCTGAATCCAATATGCAGCGGTACATGAGCCATCACATTTTCAATAGTTACATTTTTCTGTTGCACAATGTTATATAATGATGGGTATTGTTGCGCTAATGATTCATCTTCCATCCAAATATCCTCCCAAAACCTCGTAGTGGAGCCATCACCAACAATAAAATGGCCTCTACTAAAGAAGTCACTTTTGACCCGCATAATACCTTTCCAAAAGGGGGAGTCGGTTGGTTTTGCCTGTACTTCGGATAGTGTTTTCTGGTTGAGATATTTGTTGTGTAACAACTCCTGCCACACTCCTTCCTCATTAAGTAATTTATAAAGCCATTTGCTTAACAAACACTTATTTTTGAGTTCAAGTACCTCAATCCCTAGGCCTCCTTGATCTTTTGGTCTACAAATAATGTTCCATTTCGTTAACCTATATTTACGTTTATTATCATCACTTTGCCAGAAAAAGCGAGACCTATAGAAATCAAGTCTTTTCCTTACTCCCTTCGGAATTTCCAGAAAAGACAACATAAACATAGGCAGACTAGTCAAGACAGAATTAATAAGGACTAAGCGATCTCCATAAGATAGAAGCTTGCCCTTCCAGCAACTCAATTTTCCTTCACATCGAGTTTCTACTGGATACCAATCAGAATTTTTTTAACTTTCTGTAATGTATAAGTACTCCTAAGTACCTAAAGGGAAGGGAACCAGCTTCGCATCCAAATATTTGTGTGTACTGATATTCCACTTCTTTTGCCTTACCAAAACAGAAAATTTCGCTTTTGTGGAAATTAATTTTGAGGCCTGAGAGTTGTTCGAAGATACACAATATAAGCTTCATATTTACAGTCTTCATATAGGTAAATTATTCTGCATACCTGAAATATTTGTTTATTCTGCTAATGAAGCTATCTTGCTTCTAACCCCTCAATTGTCACACTGTCCAACCATAGCAAAACTAAGAAAGCAAAAAAACTGAACAAAAGCCTACCTGATTGCAACACTGAAACTATACTTCCAGTGGCTCGAATGTCATCATGTCAATTGGAAGGTGACGCACATATGCAGAAATATGTGCAAGCCACCATCTATTAAGTGCACATCATCACATGAGAGTAAAAATAAATCTAAACATTCTTACTAATATTGAATTCTTGCACTGGTAAGTTTGAACAAAGAATCTGTGATGGACACAACATAAGAGTGTGTGTAAAAAAATATAACAATTCAGTTTAGTGCGGATTTTGTACATGTGTAAGAGGGTACATGTGATATCTTATCCGTGTGTTGTTGTTTGAGATTTCTGCCAAAAATGTCTATATTTTTTGCACTATGCGTTTATTTTTATTATAGCTTCCATAAGATGTAGTTATTTAAATACATACCATAACTTTCTACCAACATATATGAAACAGAGCTTAAAATTGCTTCATTGTTTGTAGGATTCTAAAAACATAGGAGCAGGAAAAGCATATGACAATATGCTAGTACGTATTGGTTCTTATATGATTTGAAAATGCATGGTTCAATTCACTGAAAAAAGAAAGAATTTTCCTTAAGGATTAGGTACATTGCATTGGTTTTTGTATAAAATATACAATGTTCCTAGCACAATTTTTACGGATCTCAAAGCAATCTTTTAGTATTGTGTGGACATGATATCACATGTACCCGCTTGTACATGTACATATGCATTTCTGTTCAGTTTAGATGTACGCAAGGTTACGAAAAAATAGTAAAAAATTGTTGGGCCCATAATTGTGAGATTGATAAAACTAATCTGAAACTACATTTATTTCGGTGTAAACGCAATGGTATTAGATTACTTGTCCTCTGTTTCTTTGCATTATGCAAATATGTATTTAGTGAAACAAAGGGATTAGATTCTATCATTGTGGATCCAAAATCCAAACGGAGTGAAAACTAAAGTCTTGATAAACCGGTATGCCTAAGTATGGGAGATATATCAGGTCTAATAACCTATAGGTGCAATAAAATCTGACGGGAAAGTGAAGCGGAGATGTCAGATTAGAAAAGTAAATAATGGTTCGATGAGCGGGCGAGCAAGGGCAAGTTAGAGTTCAAGGAGGATAAACATGTATCGGCCATGAACTACAAATGTTGCTTAGGTTGGAAATATTCAGGTTCAAACTTGGACCTGACTGCGATGAATGTTCAAATATAAGATGATAAAAAGGTGTATGTTCTCTTTTCAAGTTTATTAACATAAACCTCCAAGGAGATTTATATCAGTTTGATAAAAAATTTGTTTGCTCAGAGAATCATTGAGCCCAGGTATGCCTTGACTCTACATGCATTGAAAAACCCTTAAAAAGGGCTTGTAGCCCATTACTTCCACACACAAACGCACTCATATGAAATTCAAAACTGGTGGCGAAAATTTTGATGTTAGCAGCTCAAGGAAGGGGGGGGGGGGTACATTTTGGATTTCATGGTTCTGCAGCTTGCGAGGCATATTTTTTGTGCGGTCTGCGACAATTGTATCGTGTACATGACGACGTTATGAGTTCAATTTCCATGGACGTAATCAGGTGCAGTACTATGCTTTAGGAGTAGAACGCTCCTATGGCACAATTTATTATAAATAAAACAATATTGACTGGCAATACATCATTGGCATACTATGCCTGAACTTGGCCGTATAATTTATGTTCACTGGTATTCTTTTTTAACACCTTTATCTATGTTCGTCAATTTCAGTCTCTAAAGATTGAAAACTCTAGCACATGCCCCCAGCCAAACCAACCTCAACCCAAAGCTAACCATCAATCAAACATAAACCCCACTTGACTAAATAGCACATAATAGGGCATCTTTGTCCACTCACATGGATGAATACATAGGAAAAGAGAAGAAGACCAAAGCAAAAGAGAGCACCTTCTACCGCTGCCAATTCATGCCATCCTCGATTCTCCCTCCACAACTACCATACCATCCTGCTGCTTCCTGTAAGCCTTGTATGACTCTTCCACTTCGCATGACACAATGACAAATACTTTAGCTCAAAATAGATGTCAGGGAATAATTTGGAAAAATGGACATGCACAATGTTAGGAAATAATTTGGTTGTGTACATATAATATATAAATGATAAGGAAAACAAGGTGGTCATATACGTGTGCTAATTTCATGTAGGTTAGTACTTTTTCTTTCATTATTGTTGTAATTGAATCTAGTCCACCAAGATTTTTAAGCCATTCATGCATTCTGAGGGTACAAAACTACATGTATCCAAGTATAATTGAGTTTGACTCAAATACCATTTTGACTAAGAAATATGAAGAAATAGCAAGGGAAAATTAATGGCCCAAGAGGGCATACTTTTAGCTCCACCTTACATTTGGGAAGAATCAACAGTCTATATCATAAGGACAGAAACACCAATATACTGTGCCAACTGTCATTTGCATGAAAAAACATATAAAATACAAACAATGTTATCATAAATCACCTGATTATGTACTAATCTGATGTACGACGTATAATGTTAATTAGGAGATAAACAAGTTCCCCCCACATGACTTGTTTGGCAATGACATGGATGGTTCACTATGAACCCAGTTAACATAGTCACGCATCACAGGAGAGTAGATTGCTTTCATGCCAACAAAAACTCAATAAACGACAAGATATTACATCTAAATGCTCATTCGGCGCAGCTACCAAATTGATCTTTCTACCCAGTTTACTATCCAAAACAAATGTATCACTAAAAAGTGGTATTATCAGTGCTTCAATGATGAAATTAGGCACCAACACATGGTGTAGCAGAATTGTTTGTCCTTTAGCAAGTGATAATAGGCTGGAGTCTGTTTCTGTCGAGTTTGAATAATACCACTTGGGAATAGTATCGAACACTTGGTGGGTTCTATCTTAGTCGTCCGTCTCGTCTTGCAGGAAAGTGATTGGAACAAACGTGGCTTACATTGTGATAGGGAACATGAGGGGCATGGGAAATAAGAGGCAAAGTGGTGGGGGATGTAGTACTCACTTCCTACATGATGGAGGTTAGGGAGAGAGGACAGAGGAGGGTGCTGCAAGCAAGGATCCTCCACGCTTGCGGATGCGCCTAGATCACCAATCTTGGCCTCGCCCCACCTATACCAGTAGCCGGTGCTCCCTTCTTCTTCCTTATAATCCCCTTGTGGACCCAATCGATCTTCCTCTCCGTCTTCCCCTTCCATTTGGATCTAACAATAAAAAGAATCACGTCACACAACATAGTGATGAAATAAAAAATACTCCACTAAAGAAAACTAAAATCTGCAAATGAGCATGACCAGATCGCCAAGAAATCTTGCAGAACGAACTGCGCAGCCGCAGTTGCCGCCGGATGAGCAGACCACAGGCAGTAGGCAGCAGCAGAACACGGGCTCGCCTCTGTCCACTTCCAGCAACCGCGACAGCAAACCCCTTCCCAGGCGGCAGCTCACCTCAGGCAAAGGCAGATCCATAACGAGCTAAGTAATCAAACAACTTTCATCAAAGGGAGGTTCATCCTAGAGAGTGTTGTTACAGCACATGAGGTGCTGCACTCAGTACACCAATCTGATTCTACATGAGTGGTGTTAAAATTAGACTATGAGAAAACTTTTGATAAAGTCAATTTAGATTTCCTTAATGAAATACTGGAAAAGAGGAACTTTGGTCCCAGATGGACTAACTGGATCAACTTGATCACTCATGGTGGATCTGTTGGGGTTAATATCAATGGGGTGGAAGGTGGTTTCTTTACCACTAGTAAAGGGTTAAGACAAGGGACCCTTTGTCTCCACTTCTGTTTAATCTAGTGGTAGATGTGCTCACTAGGATGATGATCAAGGCCAGCTCACACTCTCTGATTGGGGGCTTGTGCCCTGAACATATTCCTGGGGGTGTGCTCTGCTTGCAATATGCAGATGACACCATTCTTTTTGTTGAGAATCAACTAGATAAAGCTAAAAATCTTAAGTGACTTCTTTCAAGCTTTGAGTGTGTGTCTGGTATGAGGATCAACTAAACTAAAAGTGAATTGATTCCAATAGGCATGGGGGTAGAGGATGCAAAGGAATTCTTAGATATATTTGGATGTGCTGCAGGCACCTTCCCAATTAAATATCTAGGGGTACCTTTACATTATGAAAAACTTAAAAAAGAGGACATCCAACCAATTGTAGATAAAATTTTAAAGGGTATGGCTTGGTGGAGAGGTAAACTGCTGTCATATGCAGCTAGGGTCACCCTCATAAAAGCCTGCTTAAGTAGCATTCATGTGTATCTTCTCTCTTTCTTCAAATTCCCAAAATGGGCATTAGATTTAATCAACACCCAACTTGCCCACTGTTTGTGGAATGATGATGTGGACAATAGGAAAATTCATCTTGCCAATTGGCACCTAGTCTGCATGAAAAAAGAGTATGGAGGTCTAGGAATTCCTAACCTAAGAGATGTTAATTTATGCCTGCTTGGGAATTGGATTAAAAGGTACTATGCAGATGAAGGTAAACTCTTGAGGAGTATGATTAATCACAAGTACCTGTCTAGAGCCCCCAACATTTTTGCTTGCAAAAAAGTCACCCCTTCCAGGTTCTGGCAGGGTCTGTTGTGGGCAGCCCAAGCAGTCAAGCATGGATGTAGGTGGCTGGTGGGAGATGGGAAGAAAATTAGGTTCTGGGAAGACATTTGGTTTGGGACCTCTCCTTTGTCAGTACAATTCTGGCCTTTGTACCGCCTGTGTCACCAACAAAATGCTACAATTGCCAGCATTTTAGCTGAAGGAGAGATCAAACTAACTTTTCGTAGGACATTTTTGTAAGGCCTGATATGCGGTACTGTTCCAGATCTAGATGTTTCCATCCAGATCCGGGGACGAAGCACATATCGGTCCCACCGCGGCATATGACGAAGTCATATGCCCCGGATTTCCAACATGATATCACAACATCACAGATACAAGGATACAACATCTCATACAATCGGCATACAACTGCCTTAATACAATACAACAGCGGAAGATATATGTCTGAGTACAGACTACAATCAAATGCCTACTGGCAAAGAGAAAAACGTCGATCCCCATAACCACACGGGTACAGGCCCTCCGCCGGTATCCGCCTAACTAGTCGTCGTCGAGTCTCCACGTGAAACGTCGATCACCATACCTGTTGTCGATCAAGAACCCTGAAAAGAGTTTGGGGGTAGTATCATGAGTACAGAGGTACTCAACATCCAACTATAGTGGTCATCTGACCCAACAAGGACTTCATCACTCGTCATTCTAGGACAACTAGTAGTTTACGGTAAGGAAGGGGTAAGTGGTGAGGTTGCTGCCGCACTAGCATTTATGAAGTGTCTAACGATCTAGAGAGTAAGATAAGAAGTCAAGCATTCGATGAGGAATCGCCTCCAACAAGTCTGCTATCCACCTACTACGCAAACATAACACCTATCCTATCCTTGTCCTCCTCTTTGCATCCCGGCGAAGAAGAAGCAGTCAAGGCACACACACGTTGATCAGGTTATAACTAAGATTAACTCAGTTGTTGTTGTCTATGAACAAGGAGTAGGTCTCAAGTCGTCCATAACCGTGGACACGACTTCTCGAAAAGATTTAACCCTGCAGGGGTGTACCAACTGCCCATTACGAGGCGTCGCATGCTCGCCCATCTCTCTCAGTTGCTACCCATCACAGACAACCATTTTATGATTTAGTTCCAAGATATCCGAAACGACAGGTCCCTCTAACTAACTACGGGCAAATCCGGGTGGCCCCCGGGGAGTCGACACCCAATCCAAAAGCTGACCAGACTCTCGGATCGGACTCTTCCGTATGGCCAAGGTCGGGTTTAGTCTCACCTATATAACAGGGGACTTCCCTAGCTCACCAGTGTGGACCAACAGAGGAACTCTGTCTCCGCTGGCCCGAGTTGTTTGAAAACTACTGGCAGCTGACCAGCACACATACGGGTTTTCAAATGGTAAATCAGCTTGGGCCACCTCTAGAAATGTTTGAAGCTAGGTAGGTAAGAAGAGGGGACCCCATAAAATCCCACACGCGATTAGGCACGCTCAGTCTTAAAACCAATACCCGAAACTCGGATCCTAGGTGACTCGAATGGAACAAAGCGTCGGGGCGGGATAGCCTAGACCTTCCATCCTTCGTCGAATATAGTCAACATTATAATAATCATATCATCAACAACAATATAATAATGTGATAGCCCAAACCAAGGAGTAACAAGGTAGCATCGTAGCATCCTAAGCATGCATACTAAGAAGGGGATGAGCAACGAGCAATAGTAACATAGCAGTACAAGGTTTGCTGGGAAGGGACATGGCTGTATCGGTTTGAAAGAGGCTGTAAACATGTGGTAGGATCAAACATCGAACCTAACCTAGACTAGCATGCAAACCACTGGTTGAAATAGAATGGATCATAAGTAATGTATAGTCCTTGCCTGTTGATAAGTCGGGTTCCGAAGGTGTAGTGGATCGCAAGCTCGCATCGTCTCCGAAGGTACCCGCGGAAGCACACAAGACGATAAACACTAGAAAGCAATCAACGAGCAAGAATTTATTACTACGAGGCAAACACGAGCAAGCATCAACAAGAAGGCAACACGAGACATCGCACCTACCGTCGAGAGCGATTACTAACAGGTTAAGTGGAGTACTCGTCACACACGACGATACCGCACATTTACAAGGGTTAAACTTGTTTAGCTACAGGTCATCAACAAAGGTTGTTAACATGGAAACTCAAGCAAGCATGGCATAGCACACAAACATGTCAAGAGGTGAAGCATAAGAAAAACTATCTATGCTAGTCAATTTAAGTGAGGCACAACCTAAACATGGCATACACTAAGTGCCGCACGACAATTAAAAGATTTGGTACTGTTCTTCCCTAAACCATATTTTAGGTTGGTTAACTGCAGCAAACAATAGCATAAACACAAAGTACACGAAAAACTAATCAAGTTACATATGAGGCACACTCCAAACGGAGTTACGGTTAAAAAGATATAAGAAAAACAAGTTACGGGCACAATCTGCCAACATCACGAAGCACACTTTAGAGCAATGCATAAACAGGATAATCAATGAAAACATGCTCACAAATGATATGGAACTAAAGTAGACATGACAGGGAAGGCATGGAAAAAAGAATCATGCAAAAAGGCATCATAGATCAAAAGATATTAAGCATGCAACATGGCATCGGAACGTTACAGACTTAAGAGAAAAACAGAGGTGGCTGTCAAAACAGCGGGATAGCAACTTTGGAGCTCAATAACTATATGACCAGAAAGCATATCATGAAAATGCAATATATATAATGGAAGTAGACATGATGCTTAACAATATGCAATTGGAATCACTCAATTCCGATAAACGGTTGCGACGCAACCGTCACCCGAAGTTGCAACAAATTAACAGTTTCAGCAACAGCAAGACGTTAACATCAGGATCACCACTTTGGAGCAAGATTTAATATAGCTAAAGCACCCAAACATGACAAGTTAAAGCATGTAAATGAAGTACACATGATGCTTAACACATAGGAAAAAGAATCAATGCAATAGGCCTCATGGATTTGTCACAATCATCATGCAAACTTGCAATAAAATAATAACGACAGCACTTAACAGGAAATAATAGCAATTAACGGCCTGATGCCCACTTCAACACAGATTTGCAACATCAAGATGGCCTCAAAATAATAAACTTCCTAAAGATGAACTCTAGAGCACACAAAGCACAACCAAGCAAAAAAAGTATCACTTCATTCCGACCTACGAGTCAACGGGAAATCGCATTACAAAACGGTATCAGCAACACAATAATAAAGGACTTAGCAGATTTTAGCAACAGGAAAAAAATAACAGAGAGAAAAATAATAAAAAAGGGGATGGCCTCACCATGGGCCGGCCCATGAGGCGGCCTGGACTGGGAGGCCGGCTAGGCTTGGAGGCGAGCGGGCCGATGGCTGGGCCGCGGCTGGGCGCTGGGTCGGCCCACATGGGCGGTTGAGAAGGCTGGCCGGGCGGCTTCGTCCTTGTCCGCTCGGGACACGGGGCACCGGCGGCGGCGTGCTGCAGGAGGCGCGGCTACGATAGGTGGCGGCGGCGAGCTGTGTCCAGGGGGTGGCGCCGTGACAGCCACGAGCTCCGGCTCGGGTTGCGGGGTCCCATGGCGCGCCGGCCATGGCAGGGACGGCGGCGGCCTCCGGTGGCCTGCGAGGAGGAGACCGAGGGCAGTGAGGCGAGGGAGGAGAGAAGGAGAGGCGCGGCTTGCTCACCGGAGTGGTGGGCGCGGCGGCGGCGCCATGTCCACGAGGACGGCGCGGGCAACTTCCACGGGAGGAGAGAGGAAGGCTGGGTGGATCTGGGCCGTCGGATCTCCGGATCTGACGGTCCAGATAATATGGGGTTAGGGTTGGACGAAAATTTGGGGCTATTGGACAAATCTGGGCAAAACAGAGGGGGTGGCTGCAATTTTGTGCTAGGGAAACCCTAGAAAAGGGTGGGAGTGTGGTGGTCTTTATATAGCCCAGGTGGCTGGCAGTTTGCAAAAACATCCCCGGTTTTTCTCTCTCGCGCGCGGTGTTTACGTTTCTGACTGCCGGGGGTCCGCAGTACCTCCGATTCGGGTAAAACTTCGAACTGCACGATCAGCGCGTCGAGCCTGCGGCGTTCACCTCGCGTTGGAACCGTTCCGAGAACACTTTATGGCGCGCTATAAAAATATCCCGTTTAATTATTAAACGGGGTTTTCGTTCCGTTGGCTGCGGCTGGTCTCGTGCGGTTTTCGCGACGGTGATCGGGTGAAAGCCGGTGTCGCAAGGTCGAGTGTCAGGGTGGCAAGGGTCGGTCTCCGTCCGATACAAGATAAGAGGGAAAAAATAATCGCCGATCGATAAATCGGGGATGCAAACACCGTAAACAAATCAGACAATCAAACAATTCACACCGAAAGCAATTTTTTTTAAATTTTTGTGAAATCTGGGCTGTTACAATACAACACCACCTACAAGGGATCTCGTCCCGAGATCCTGGACGATCCGGGGGAGAGGGGGAAGAGAAAAGAGAGTTGACAATCTTCAACACCACCAACAAGGGACTCTGCTCCATTTCGACGTCGAACTTCTGTCGAGATAATTTTCCGCAGAGAATCGACATCATCGGAAAACGAAACCATCGGGAGATCAAGAGGAAGAACGACCACGAAAACCAGATCAAGGGATAGTGATTTTCGACGCATGTCATAAAAACACAAGCAAAAGGATGGATGGCAATGGACGACCCAGATGATATCCGAAATCGGAGAAGCTAAAGGTACTACAGGAATTCCCAAACCTGAGATCGGAATCGAGACAATACGCTGCGAGCAAGGCATTGTAACGGTTCCGACACTCCACACACTCGAGACCCTAAAGTTTGAAGGGGGATAAGTCGAGAATAAAACACTTACGTCACTTGTCCTGACCAGAGCAAAGGTAAGGAGTAAAAAGATCCTACTCTCCGATAACTAACTTAGTAACTACAAAATATTTTTTGTCTAGACTCGACTTCAGCCAGAAAAGGGATCCTACGGTCGGTAAAGCTCTGATACCAAGTTGTAAGGCCCGATATGCGGTACTGTTCCAGATCTAGATGTTTCCATCAGAATCCGGGGACGAAGCACATATCGGTCCCACCGCGACATATGACGAAGTCATATGCCCTGGATTTCCAACATGATATCACAACATTACAATACAAGGATACAACATCTCATACAATCGGCATACAACTACCTTAATACAATACAACAGCGGAAGATATATGTCTGAGTACAGACTATAATCAAATGCCTACTGGCAAAGAGAAAAACATCGATCCCCATAACCACACGGGTCCAGGCCCTCCGCCGGGATCCGCCTAACTAGTCGTCGTCGAGTCTCCACGTGAAACGGCGATCACCATACCTGTTGTCGATCAAGAACCCTGAAAAGAGTTTGGGGGTAGTATCATGAGTACAGAGGTACGCAGCATCCAACTGTAGTGGTCATCTGACCCAGCAAGGACTTCATCACTCGTCATTCTAGGACAACTAGTAGTTTACGGTAAGGAAGGGGTAAGTGGTGAGGTTGCTGCCGCACTAGCATTTATGAAGTGGCTAACGATCTAGAGAGTAAGATAAGAAGCCAAGCATTCGATGAGGAATCGCCTCCAACAAGTCTGCTATCCACCTACTACACAAACATAACACCTATCCTATCCTTGTCCTCCTCTTCGCATCCCGGCGAAGAAGAAGCAGTCAAGGCACACACACGTTGATCAGGTTATAATTAAGATTAACTCAGTTGTTGTTGTCTATGAACAAGGAGTAGGTCTCAAGTCGTCCATAACCGTGGACATAGCTTCTCGAAAAAGATTTAACCCTGCAGGGGTGTACCAACTGCCCATTACGACGCCTCGCATGCTCGCCCATCTCTCTCAGTTTCTACCCATCACAGGCAACCATTTTATGATTTAGTTCCAAGAGATCCGAAACGACAAGTCCCTGTAACAAACTACGAGCAAATCTGGGTGGCCCCCGGGGAGTCGACACCCAATCCAAAAGCTGGCGACACTCTCGGATCAGACTCTTCCGTATGGCCAAGGTCGGGTTTAATCTCACCTATTGTAAGGCCCCCGATGCGGTGCTAACTCGAGTTAGTCATTTTCGCGTCCCGCTCAAGTTAGTAGCGCATAAAGAGCCACCGACTCGTGACACTCGCACTCGTGTCGCTGCCGGATTCTCGACAACAGGTATAAGAACAGAGAACTTTAACTAAGACATAAAATATATAAAGTCCAGGGTATACACCGCCACTGGATAATTATTACATAATCTTAGAGGTCCGTGGACCCAACAGTACATCATGCGACAAGCGAAAGACAAACACGACCGAGTACGGTCAAAAGCCAAATTTCCCTAGAGAGGGCTGCACATAAAGGGTCCACCCACGGATCGTCGAAACCCAACTGTAGGATCTACTGAACGAGGTCTCTCTCATCGTCATCCTCCGGGGGTACCTCCACGAAGTATCGTCCAGTGCTCGGGTCGAGGTAGTAGTCCACTGCAGCGGCCGATAAGGCAAAACAGTAAAAGCACAAAAGGACAACAGGGGTGAGATTATATCATTACAGGATAACTAACTCCCTACGGTAAGACAAGAGAAAGGTAAAGGTTGCAGCCGCACTAGCATATATGGTGGCTATCGCTCTATCAGAGTAGGGGTAAGATCCAAGAAATACACGTGATATCGCGTCATAAGTCTGCTATTCACCTACTTACGTCAAACATAACACAACCTGGATCTTCTCTTGGTCCCCCTGGACGAAGAAAAGCAACCAAGGCACTCACACGGTAGGCAAGTTTTAATTATGATTCAAACTGATGTTATTCTATGAACAAGTAGTAGGTCTCAAGTCGTCCATAACCGCGGACACGGCTTTTCGAAAAGATTTAACCCTGCAGGGGTGTACCAACTGCCCATCATAGGCTTCGCATGTATGCCCGGTTTCCACTTGGCTAATTAAACGCCTGAAACTCCGGAACGTCAGAGTCCCTCTAACTAACAACACACAATTCCGGGTGGCCCCCGGGGAGTCGACATCCAATCCAAAAGCCGGCCAAGCTCTCGGATCGGCCTCTTCCGTATGGCTAAGGTCGGGTTTAGTCTCATCTATAAATCAGGGGACTTCCCTAGCTCACCAGTGTGGACCAACCAAAGGAACTATGTCTCCGTTGGTCCGGGTTGTTTTGAAAACAGCTGGGGTACCAACCAAGCACACACACGTTTGCAAATAGTAAATCAGCTCGGGCCACCACTAGAACTGTATGAAGCTAGGTAGGTAAGAATAGGGGACCCCATAGAATCCCACACACGATTAGGCACGCTCGTCAAGAAACACAATACCCGGAACTCGGGACCTAGGTGACTCAAATGGAAGAAAACACCTGGCGGGAACAGCCTGGTCTCCCATCTTTTGTCAAGTATAAATTTAACATCATCAATAATAAATATCAACCAACTTCTTTAAATAACATGATATCCCAAACCATAGCATAGGGTAAGCAGCAAGTTTTCCTACTCATACTAAGCAATGGCTGAGCAGCGGTAACTTAGCAATACAATGTTTAGCTGGGATGTGGGGATCATGGCCATTTGGTTCTGAATGTGGCATAAGCAAAGTGGATAGGATCAAACAAACGTTCTAGGATACATCTAGGCAGGTAGGCAGAAAGGTATCAAGTAATGGTATAAATCTCCCCCTTGCCTGGGTAATCGGTCGTCGAAGCAGACGCAACAGGGTCCTCGGGCTCGGTGTCGGAAACCTCCACGTAAGTCTCCTCAGCGGTCTCAGGTGCTAACGCAAGGTACCGGCAAGGAAAAGGCACACAAGTAAGCAACGGTACAATGCACAGGCAAAGATGGTATGAAAAAATTTAATCGACATGATGTGACCCTATCTAGTCAGATTTAAATGAAGGTGGTGACGACATGTCAACAACTTCATATGCAAGTTATTTACGTAGCATGGCTTTGGTCTTAGCCTTAATTTTTGGTGTAAGTAACATGGCAACATGACATGGCATGGAATAGTAACAACAATTTAACAGTAATAAACATCGTGAAAGAAATATCGATTCCGGAGACGGAGAAGTGCCGATGAAATTGGCACCAAAAGGAAGTATCGAGGGAACAAGGATGGAAACACTTGTGAGAACATGGAAGACGGATAAACAAACGACTTTGAGAGGCCCAACATGTGAAGGCTCAAAGAATCGAACAAGATAACGGTGGCAAGGCCAAACATTTAAAAATGGGGCAACACCAAGTGGCATGGTCACATATGGGTTCAACTTCCTTCCATAGTTTGAAAATTTATGTTTTCTCAAAACATAAATCAGAGGTGACCATCACACTCAGTGGATTTTTCTACCCCATTTTGGTATATGGCATGCGCCCAAGGCGTTGACAACAAACAGCAGCAAAAACCTAAAGGATTTGAATTTGAAAAAAGAAAAGAGGAACAGAAAAAAAGAAACAGAGGACAGGCCACTAGGGGCCAACCTCGGGAGGATCTGGCCCAAGCTGCTGGCTAGCCGAGCTGGGAGCTCGGCCCATCTGCTGCTCCCTCCGCCTGGGCGCGCGAGAGCTAACGGGCCAGACCCAAGGTGGTTTCCAAGGCTAACGCGAAAAGAAGCAAAAAAAATCCCTGGGTTTAATTCGATCCCAGCAGGAATCGAACCCCGCACCTCACAGTTCAAACCCGAGGTGCACTACCACTGCGCTAGCGACTGAATCACGTTGGAACAGGGCGATCGATCTACTAAGAGGCGCCAATCGAAACCGCAGACCCCCTGAACCTGACGGAACTGCACAGGATGCACTGTCTCTGAATTCTTCAGACAAAGCCGCGACGACGTACTTCCGGCGACAACTGCGTCGCCTTTGCTGGCCCGAGGACTCGCCGAAGTGTTCCCCGGCGTAGATAGGACTACCAATGTCTCATTTTTGCGCCGAACTCGCCTCGCCTCGCAGCCTACAAAGACTCCCACCACCTCGAAATCCATGGCGGCCACGGGGGCACGCACACGACACCTACATCCTACTCGCGTGAAACAGGGGAAGGGGGAGGCATCGCGGCTCACAGCGGGCCTGCTGTAGTCGTACGACTTGGGGAAGTGGTCGCCGGCGTCCTCGACGTGGGTGACCCGCGCGGGAGAAACAACTTCAGGCCTTGGACCTCCTGTCCATGACGTCTTCAGGGAGAGCTGGGAGGAAGGAGAAGAGGGGTGGCGGCGTAAGGAAGGAGGAAGGGGGCTAGGTTTTCGCGAGAGGCTCAGGAGGGGGCTAGATAAAGGGGGGGGGAAGAGGGCGACGTGGCTCCAGGAGGTCCTCTCCTCCACGGCCATGCCATGTGCGTGGGGAAAAAGGTGAGAGGAGGGGGATGACAGACGGGCCCGGAATGGAGGAAGAAGAGAGGAAAAAGAAAAAAAACAGGAGGGGCGCTTGGGCTGGAATCGGGCAGGCCCAAGTGGGCTGCCTGCTGGTCTGGATCTAGAGATAAAAAGAGAAAAAAAAGATGGTATTTCCATTCAAATATAGCAGAAAAATCCCAAGAGTTCTCCAGAGCAGACCATGAGTGAGAAAAACATAACAAAATATGTTTTGGAATCCTTGCAATATTCTCCAATTTATAAAATTGGTTTGAGCATTTTTGGAGCAACAAAAATGTGGGGCCATTTTTAAAATTCGAAACACATTGAACGGTGGCCCAAATTTTTAGAGTTGCAAAAAATGGAGCAACGCTTTTAAAAAGCTTGGGAGGGGCAAGGAATTTGCTATGCCAAGTTTGGGGTCAAGGAGAGCATGCATGCAACAATGAAAAATCTTCAAACACCCTTCTTGAACCAGATTGGATGCAGATTCAAACAACCCAAATGGGCTCCAATCCCAATGCAAATTTAAATCACCACATGAAATTATAATATTTAGCATCATGCCAAGTTACAAAGTCAACAGACAAAGTACAATCTCATGGTGATTCTTATTTATTGCACATGGGCTGTTACAGCACTCCCCCACCAACACAGGATCTCGTCCTGAGATCTAAGCCTGGAACAACTCAGGATACTCAGAACAGAGATGATCTTGACGCTCCCACGTTGCTTCCTTCTCCGAATGATGTGCCCCTGAACTTTCATGAACTTGACGGTCTTGTTGCGAGTCTTGCGCTCGGACGTCTCAAGAACACGGACTGGACGCTCTGAGTAGGAAAGGTCCGCACTCAGCTGTATCTCACCCAAGTCAACAGCCTGCTCTGGCTGCTTCAAGCACTGCTTTAGCTGGGACACATGGAACACGTCATGCACCATAGACAGACTCTCTGGAAGCTCGAGCCGAAAGGCAAGAGGTCCTCTAGTCTCAAGTATGCGGAAAGGTCCGACAAATCTTGGAGCGAGCTTTCCTTTGATGCCAAAGAGGTGAGTTCCCCTCAATGGAGACACTCTCAGGTACGCCCAATCACCAACCTGAAACGCTACACCACGGTGCCTTTTGTCATAATAGGCCTTCTGCCTAGACTGTGCTGCCTTTAGGTGCTCTCGGACAATCTTCACTCTGTCCTCTGCCTCTTGGATCACATCTGGACCGAACAGCTGCCTCTCACCTATCTCGGACCAGTTCAAAGGTGTCCTGCACTTGCGGCCAGACAAGACTTCAAACGGCGCTGCCTGCAGACTTGCCTGATAGCTGTTGTTGTAAGAGAACTCAGCATACGGCAAGTACTCTTCCCACTTCATGCCAAACGAGATGACACATGCCCGGAGCATGTCCTCGAGGATTTGGTTCACGCTCTCGACTTGCCCACTTGTCTGAGGGTGATAAGCGGTACTGAACAACACTGTCGTACCAATCGCCTTTTGAAAGGCCTGCCAGAACTTAGAGGTGAAAAGGCTGCCTCTATCAGAACTGATCTTCTTGGAATGCCATGCAAAGATACAACTCTTGCGGTGTACAAATCCGCCAACTGAGCTGCTGAAATGGATTCCTTCACTGGGAAGAAGTGGGAAACTTTGGAAAGATTGTCAATGACAACAAAGATGGCATTGTTCTTCTTTTGCGACAAAGGGAAGCCTGTGATGAAATCCATCTCTATATGATCCCATTTACACTCCGGAATCTCAAGTGGCTGAAGCAACCCTGCTGGCTTCTGGTGCTGTGCCTTCACTCTCCTGCACACGTCACATTGAGACACGTAACGGGCAACATCCCGCTTCATACGAGTCCACCAAAAGCTTTGCTTGAGATCTTGATACATCTTTGTACTGCCAGGGTGAATCGATAGCTTGGAATCATGGGCTTCCTTCATGATGACCTCTCTGAGACCTCCCTCCTTGGTAACAACAACTCGCTCTTCGAACAACACGGTGCCGTCATTATGCACTGAAAAGCAACCATACTTTGGAACTGAGGCGACAATACCCTGTTTGATCTTCTGTATCATTGAGCTGCCAGACTGAGCTTCACGAATCTTCTCATTGATTGTGGGCTCTACCACAAGGTTGGCAAGATAGCCTGCTGGAACTAGCTCGAGATTGAGCCTTCGAAAGGACTCACACAAATCAGGGTGGATCTTCTGCACCTGGACATTATTGCAATCGCCCTTGCGGCTCAGCGAATCAGCTATGACATTCGCCTTCCCAGGCGTGTACTGAATATCAACTGTGTACTCAGTAATGGTTTCAAGCCATCTTCTTTGCCTCAAGTTCAGATTTGGCTGAGTGAACAAGTACTTCAGACTCTTGTGGTCCGTGAACACATCCACCTTCCTCCCTAAGAGGAGGTGTCGCCAAGTGACCAAAGCGTGCACAACTGCTGCAAGCTCCAAGTCGTGCGTGGGATAATTTCTCTCACTTGTCTTCAACTGCCATGAGGTATACGCCACAATATTCCTGCCTTGCATCAAAACTCCGCCCAAACCTTGAAAAGAAGCATCACAAAACACCTGAAAAGGCTGTGACTCATCTGGCGGCGTGAGTATTGGAGCTGTGGTCAGTTTCTCTTTCAACTCCTCGAAGGCTGACTGTAAAGATGGCGACCAAGTGTACCGCTTGTCCTTGCACAACAATTCAGTCATTGGCTTCGCTATTTTGGAGAAATTCTGCACAAACCTCCTGCAATAACTGGCGAGGCCGAGAAAACTCCTTAGCTGCTTCAGGTTCTTCGGTGGGGCCCACTCTTGAATAGTGCGGACTCGCTCTGGGTCAACCGCAATTCCCTCAGCGGAGATAACATGGCCCAGAAAATTGACCTTGTCCAGCCAAAACTCACACTTGGAGAACTTGGCGTAATACCGGTGCTCTCTTAACTTCTGCAGCACCAAGCACAAATGTTCCTCATGCTCAGCCTCTGACTTGGAATAGACAAGAATGTCGTCGAGGTAGAGGATCACAAACACATCAAGCCATTCTTGGAACAAATAGTTCATAGCTCTCATAAATGTCGGAGGGGCATTTGAAAACCCAAAAGTCATGACTGTGAACTCATACAACCCATAACGTGTGCTGAACGCGGTCTTGGGAATATCCTGTTCACGAACACGGATTTGGTGATACCCCATCCTAAAGTCAAGCTTGGAAAACACCTTAGCCCCATTTAATTGCTCAAACAGATCATTGATGCGGGGTAAAGGGTACTTGTTCTTGATGGTCTTTTTGTTGATACCGCGATAGTCTTGGACCAAGCGGCTAGTCCCATCGTTCTTCTGGACAAACAAAGCTGGTGCACCCCAAGGGGAAGTGCTCGCGCGGATAAAACCTCCTGCTTCCAACTCTGTCAACTGCTTCTTGAGCTCAATCAACTCCTTCGAACACATCTTGTACGGATGCCGACAAATCGACTGGGTACCAGGCTCTAGCTCAATAACGAACTCAATAGCTCGAACTGGGGGAATTCCTGGCAACTCTTCCGGAAAGACGTCTAGGAACTCATAGACAAGTCTAACCTCTTCGAGCAAAGGTGCAACTCCTGGGTTCAAAGCGTACAACTGTGCTGGTCCTGTCATAGAGCCACAAGTGTACAAGACCTCTACGCCTGAATCATGTGTTAACTTCACTGATCTGGTTGGACAATCGATATTGGCCTTGTGCTGCACAAGCCAATCCATGCCCAAAATGACATCAATGTCGGAACGCGGAAGAAAAATCAAGGAAGCGGAAAAAAGGAGACCCTGAATCTGGATCTGCACATCAGGAATTCTGACAGCTGAACTGAACTTGGAACCCGGGGTAGAGATGGCCAAATGAGAAGGCAACACCTCTGCTTGGAAATCAAACTGCTGAGCGAAAGACTTGGAAATGAAAGCATGAGACGCTCCGGAATCGAACAAAACTGTCGCGGGAACTGAACACACAAGCAACCTACCAAGAACGATCTCTGAAGACTGCTGAGCATCTGAGAGCATCACGGTGTTCACCCGAAGTGCACGTGGCTGTGCCTTCACCATCGCGGTGGTCGGAGTAGAGCGAGGTGGAGGCGGTGGGAGCCGAGAAAAGCGCGGATCGGTGCAGTTGGGAGACGTGTGCCCTGGCTCTCTGCACTTGTAGCAGATCACGCCCGGCCTGGGCTGCTGCTGCTGCCTGGGTGGCCTCGCGTGTGGTGGTGTAGAGCGAGACCCCTGCTGAACTGGGACGGGAGGGCGGGCAAAAGTGCGGACAACTGCCCCCCTCTGCTGGTACTACTGTCTCTGCGGTGGTGCCTCTGTAACCCAAGTCTTTGCCTTCTTGTGGATCATCACTGCGGAACTGTGCTCACGCTGGCGCTTCCTGTCTGCATCCCACTCAGCTTTGGCTGACTCCTGGCGGATAGCCTGATCCACGAACTGTGAAAACAGCGTGGGGCTGCACTGAGTGAGCGCGTACTTGATCTCTGTGCTGAGACCTCCATGGAACCTCGCAATATTCTTAGCCTCTGTGCTGACCTCCTCTGGAGCGTACCTGGCGAAGGCCAGGTTGTACTCCTGAACTGACCTGTCACCCTGTCTCAGAGCCAAGAACTCCTCACGCTTCCTGTCCATTAGGCCACTCGGAATATGCGCTGCTCTGAAGTCTGCGACAAAATCTGCCCACGTGATGATAGCATCGCCCTTGTTGGCCTTGTAGGTATTGTACCAGCTGGCTGCTGCACCCTGAAGCTGGAAGGAGGCGAAGGTGACGTAGTCGACGGGTCTGACGGTGTTTTCATTGAAGTGCTTCTTGATCTCTGCGATCCAGTCATCCGCCTCCAGCGGGTCTCGAGCCTCGGAGAACCTGCGGGGGTTGATAGCAAGGAACTGCTGCAGTGTGGTGTACTGTGGTCGATCATTCCTCTGAGCAGTCTGGTTCTGCAGCATCTGTAGGATCGCAGCTGTGCCCTAAGCCACTGCGACCACATCCTCTCCAAGGATAGGGTTCTTTGGCGGCGGCATGTTCGCTCTTGGCATCCTGTATACAGGAACACCTATGAGAACATGGATGAAACATTGAAGTAACCAGAAGATAAAGCAATATTGTGAACAAAACTCTCTCACGAGGTATGAGAAAGCCGAAGGTTGAAATTCCACCAAGGTTAACCCGGAAAGTCGAAATCTAGGTGCTACTGAAATCCCCAAACTGAGATCATCCGAATCCAAGATAATAATCTGCTAGCGAGCACACAACAATATATACAAGCGGTTGGAAACATTAACAATGAGACATCTGCCCTGAGCGGCCCGCCATCACGGTCGTCCATAGGGGAAAAGACACCACATCCATATTACCATAGGATGCCCGCCAATCCTGTATGGACGTTTCACCTGGGGTACACCGTAAGCGAGGTAGAGCAGTCAACCCCAAGTGGCGGCTCAGTGGTCTCAAAGACGCCAACACATCTCATCGCTAGCAAAAAATTATAGAGGAATCGGAGCCTCATGTAAACGAGAACCTAGATTTGTTTTGAAAGGGGATAAGTTGCAGAGAGAAAACAACGTTTCACTTCCTCACGGAAAAGGGGTGGGAGGGTGGGGTAATAAGAAAAGAAAGAGTTCCTACTCTCCGAGTTTTCCTTAGTAACTACAAAATAGTTTCTAGACTCAACTTCGGCCAGTAAGGGGTCCTACAGTCAGTCCTGCTCTGATACCAAGTTGTAAGGCCCCCGATGCGGTGCTAACTCGAGTTAGTCGCTTTCGCGTCCCACTCAAGTTATTAGCGCATAAAGAGCCACCGACTCGCGACACTCGCACTCGTGTCGCTGCCGGATTCTCGACAACAGGTATAAGAACAGAGAACTTTAACTAAGACATAAAATATATAAAGTCCAGGGCATACATCGCCACTGGATAATTATTACATCATCTCAGAGGTCCGTGGACCCAACAGTACATCATGCGACAAGCGGAAGACAAACACGACCGAGTACGGTCAAAAGCCAAATTGCCCTAGAGAGGGCTGCACATAAAGAGTCCACCCACGGATCGTCGAAACCCAACTGTAGGATCTACTGAACGAGGTCGCTCTCATCGTCATCCTCCGGGGGTACCTCCATGAAGTATCGTCAAGTGCACGGGTCGAGGTAGTAGTCCACTGCAGCAGCCGATCAGGCAAAACAGTAAAAGCACAAAAGGAAAACAGGGGTGAGATTATATCATTACAGGATAACTAACTCCTTACGGTAAGATAAGAGAAAGGTAAAGTTTGCGGCCGCACTAGAATATATGGTGGCTATCGCTCTATCAGAGTAGGGGTAAGATCCAAGAAATACACGTGACATCGCGTCATAAGTCTTCTATTCACCTACTTACGTCAAACATAACACAACCTGGATCTTCTCTTGGTCCCCCTGGACGAAGACAAGCAACCAAGGCACTCACACGGTAGGCAAGTTTTAATTATGATTCAAACTGATGTTATTCTATGAACACGGAGTAGGTCTCAAGTCGTCCATAACCGCGGACACGGATTTTCGAAAAGATTTAACCCTGCAGGGGTGTACCAACTGCCCATCATAGGCTTCGCATGTACGCCCGGTTTCCACTTGGCTAAGTAAACGCCTAAATCTCCGGAACGTCAGAGTCCCTCTAACTAACAACACACAATTCCGGGTGGCCCCCGGGGAGTCGACATCCAATCCAAAAGACGGCCAAGCTCTCGGATCGGCCTCTTCTGTATGGCTATGGTCGGGTTTAGTCTCACCTATAAATCAGGGGACTTCCCTAGCTCACCAGTGTGGACCAACCAGAGGAACTATGTCTCCGTTGGTCCGGGTTGTTTCGAAAACAGCTGGGGTACCAACCAAGCACACACACGTTTGCAAATAGTAAATCAGCTCGGGCCACCACTAGAACTGTATGAAGCTAGGTAGGTAAGACAAGGGGACCCCATAGAATCCCACACACGATTAGGCACGCTCGTCAAGAAACACAATACCCGGAACTCGGGACCTAGGTGACTCAAATGGAAGAAAACACCTGGCGGGAACAGCCTGGTCTCCCATCTTTTGTCAAGTATAAATTTAACATCATCAATAATAAATATCAACCAACTTCTTTAAATAACATGATATCCCAAACCATAGCATAGGGTAAGCAGCAAGTTTTCCTACTCATACTAAGCAATGGCTGAGCAGCGGTAACTTAGCAATACAATGTTTTGCTGGGATGTGGGGATCATGGCCGTTTGGTTCTGAATGTGGCATAAGCAAAGTGGATAGGATCAAACAAACGTTCTAGGCTACAGCTAGGCAGGTAGGCAGAATGGTATCAAGTAATGGTATAAATCGTCCCCTTGCTTGGGTAATCGGTCGTCGAAGCAGACGCAGCAGGGTCCTCGGGCTTGGTGTCGGAAACCTCCACGTAAGTCTCCTCGGCGGTCTCAGGTGCTAACGCAAGGTACCGGCAAGGAAAAGGCACACAAGTAAGCAATGGTACAATGCACAGGCAAATATGGTATGAACAAATTTAATCGACATGATGTGACCCTATCTAGTCAGATTTAAATGAAGGTGGTGACGACACGTCAACAACTTCATATGCAAGTTATTTACGTAGCATGGCTTTGGTCTTAGCCTTAATTTTTGGTGTAAGTAACATGGCAACATGACATGGCATGGAACAATAACAACAATTTAACAGTAATAAACATCGTGAAAGAAATATCGATTCCGGAGACGGAGAAGTGCCGATGAAATTGGCACCAAAAGGAAGTATCGAGGGAACAAGGATTGAAACACTTGTGAGAACATGGAAGACGGATAAACAAACGACTTTGAGAGGCCCAACATGTGAAGGCTCAAAGAATCGAACAAGATAACGGTGGCAAGGCCAAACATTTAAAAATGGGGCAACACCAAGTGGCATGGTCACATATGGGTTCAACTTCCTTCCATAGTTTTAAAATTTATGTTTGCTCAAAACATAAATCAGAGGTGACCATCACGCTCAGTGGATTTTTCTACCCCATTTTGGTATATGGCATGCGCCCAAGGCGTTGACAACAAACAACAGCAAAAACCTAAAGGATTTGAATTTGAAAAAAGAAAAGAGGAACAGAAAAAAAGAAACAGAGGACAGGCCACTAGGGGCCAGCCTCGGGTGGATCTGGCCCAAGCTGCTGGCTAGCCGAGCTGGGAGATCGGCCCATCTGCTGCTCCCTCCGCCTGGGCGCGCGAGAGCTAACGGGCCAGGCCCAAGGTGGTTTCCACGGCTAACGCGAAAAGAAGCAAAAAAATCCCTGGGTTTAATTCGATCCCAGCAGGAATCGAACCCCGCACCTCACGGTTCAAACCCCAGGTGCGCTACCACTACGCTAGCGACTGAATCACGTTGGAACAAGGCGATCGATCTACTAAGAGGCGCAAATCGAAACCGCAGACCCCCTGAACCTGACGGAACTGCACATGATGCACTGTCTCTGAATTCTTCAGACAAAGCCGCGGCGGAGTACTTCCGGCGACAACTGCGTCGCCTTCGCTGGCCCGAGGACTCGCCGAAGTGTTCCCCGGCGTAGATGGGACTACCAAGGTCTCATTTTTGCGCCGAAATCGCCTCGCCTCATAGCCTACAGGGACTCCCACCACCTCGAAGTCCATGGCGGCCACGACGGCACACACACGGCACCTACATCCTACTCGCGTGAAACAGGGGAAGGGGGAGGCGTCGCGGCTCACAGCGGTCCTGCTGTAGTCGTACGACTCGGGGAAGTGGTCGCCGGCGTCCTCAACGAGGGTGACCCGCGCGGGAGAAACAACTTCAGGCCTTGGACCTCCTGTCCATGGCGTCTTCAGAGAGAGCTGGGAGGGAGGAGAAGAGGGGTGGCGGCGCAAGGAAGGAGGAAGGGGGCTAGGGTTTCGGGAGAGGCTCAGGAGGGGGCTAGATAAAGGGGGGGGGGAAGAGGGCGACGTGGCTCCAGGAGGTCGTCTCCTCCACGGCCATGCCATGTGCGTGGGGAAAAAGGTGAGAGGAGGGGGATGGCAGACGGGCCCGGACTGGAGGAAGAAGAGAGGAAAAAAAAGAAGGAGGGGCGCTTGGGCTGGAATCGGGCAGGCCCAAGTGGGCTGCCTGCTGGTCTGTCTCTAGAGATAAAAAGAGAAAAAAGATGGGATTTCCATTAAAATAGAGCAGAAAAATCCCAAGAGTTTTCCAGAGCAGACCATGAGTGAGACAAACATAACAAAATATGTTTTGGAATCCTTGCAATATTCTCCAATTTATAAAATTGGTTTGAGCATTTTTGGAGCAACAAAAATGTGGGGCCATTTTTAAAATTCGAAACACATTGAACTGTGGTCCAAATTTTTAGAGTTGCAAAAAATGGAGCAAGGATTTTAAAAAGAATGGGAGGGGCAAGGAATTGGCTATGCCAAGTTTCGGGTCAAGGAGAGCATGCATGCAACAATGAAAAATCTTCAAACACCCTTCTTGAACCAGATTGGATGCAAATTCAAACAACCCAAATGGGCTCCAATCCCAATGCAAATTTAAATCAGCGCATGAAATTATAATGTTTAGCATCATGCCAAGTTACAAAGTCAACAGACAAAGTACAATCTCATGGTGATTCTTATTTATTGCACATGGGCTGTTACACCTATATAACAGGGGACTTCCCTAGCTCACCAGTGTGGACCAACAGAGGAACTCTGTCTCCGCTGGCCCGAGTTTTTTGAAAACTACTGGCAGCTGACCAGCACACACACGGGTTTTCAAATGGTAAATCAGCTTGGGCCACCTCTATAAATGTTTGAAGCTAGGTAGGTAAGAAGAGGGGACCCCATAAAATCCCACACGCGATTAGGCACGCTCAGTCTTAAAACCAATACCTGGAACTCGGATCCTAGGTGACTCGAATGGAACAAAGCGTTGGGGCGGGATAGCCTAGACCTTCCATCCTTCGTCGAATATAGTCAACATTATAATAATCATATCATCAACAACAATATAATAATGTGATAGCCCAAACCAAGGAGTAACAAGGTAGCATCGTAGCATCCTAAGCATGCATACGAAGTAGGGGCTGAGCAACGAGCAATAGTAACATAGCAGTACAAGGTTTGCTGGGAAGGGACATGGCTGTATCGGTTAGAAAGAGGCTGTAAACATGTGGTAGGATCAAACATCGAACCTAACCTAGACTAGCATGCAAACTACTGGTTGAAATAGAATGGATCATAAGTAATGTATAGTCCTTGCCTGTTGATAAGTCGGGTTCCGAAGGTGTAGTGGATCGCAAGATCGCATCGTCTCCGAAGGTACCCGCGGAAGCACACAAGACGATAAACACTGTAAAGCAATCAACGAGCAAGCATCTATTACTACGAGGCAAAAACGAGCAAGCATCAACAAGAAGGCAACACGAGACATCGCACCTACCGTCGAGAGCGATTACTAACAGGTTAAGTGGAGTACTCGTCACACACGACGATACCGCACATTTACAAGGGTTCAAGTTGTTTAGCTACAGGTGATAAACAAAGGTTGTTAACATGGAAACTCAAGCAAGCATGGCATAGGACACAAACATGTCAAGAGGTGAAGCATAAGAAAAACTATCTATGCTAGTCAATTTAAGCGAGGCACAACCTAAACATGGCATACACTAAGTGCCACACGACAATTAAAAGATTTGGTACTGTTCTGCCCTAAACCATATTTTAGGTTGGTTAACTGCAGCAAAAAATAGCATAAACACAAAGTACACGAAAAAATAATCAAGTTACATATCAGGCACACTCCAAACGGAGTTACGGTTAAAAAGATATAAGCAAAACAAGTTACGGGCACAATCTGCCAACATCACGAAGCACACTTTAGAGCAATGCATAAACAAGATAATCAATGAAAAAATTCTCACAAATGATATGGAACAAAAGTAGACATGACAGGGAAGGCATGGCAAAAAGAATCATGCAAAAAGGCATCATAGATCAAAAGATATTAAGCATGCAACATGGCATCGGAACGTTACAGACTTAAGAGAAAAACAGAGGTGGCTGTCAAAACAGCGGGATAGCAACTTTGGAGCTCAATAACTATATGACCAGAAAGCATATCATGACAATGCAATACATATAATGGAAGTAGACATGATGCTTAACAATATGCAATTGGAATCACTCAATTCCGATAAACGGTTGCGACGCAACCGTCACCCGAAGTTGCATCAAATTAACAGTTTCAGCAACAGCAACACGTTAACATCAGGATCACCACTTTGGAGCAAGATTTAATATAACTAAAGCACCCAAACATGACAAGTTAAAGCTTGGAAATGAAGTACACATGATGCTTAACACATAGGAAAAAGAATCAATGCAATAGGCCTCATGGATTTGTCACAATCATCATGCAAACTTGCAATAAACTAATAACAGCAGCACTTAACAGGAAATAATAGCAATTAATGGCCTGATGCCCACTTCAACACAGATTTGCAACATCAAGATGGCCTCAAAATAAATAACTTCCTAAATATGAACTCTAGAGCACACAAAGCACAACCAAGCAAAAAAAGAATCACTTCATTCCGACCTACGAGTCAACGGGAAATCACATTACAAAACGGTATCAGAAACACAATAATAAAGGACTTAGCAGATTTTAGCAACAGGAAAAAAAATAACAGAGAGAAAATAAAATAAAAAAGGGGATGGCCTCACCATGGGCCGGCCCATGAGGCGGCCTGGACTGGGAGGTCGGCTAGGCTTGGAGGCGAGCGGGCCGGTGGCTGGGCCGCGGCTGGGCGCTGGGCCGGCCCACATGGGCGGTTGAGGAGGCTGGCCGGGCGGCTTCGTCCTCGTCCGCTCGGGACACGGGGCACCGGCGGCGGCGTGCTGCAGCCGGCCTCCGGTGAGGTGCCGAGGCGGCGCGACGCTTCAGGAGACGAGGGGCGGCAGGAAGGCGCGGCTTCGATAGGTGGCGGCGGGGAGATGGGTCCAGGGGGCGGCGCAGTGACAGCCACGAGCTCCGGCTCGGGTTATGGGGTCCCATGGCGCGCCGTCCATGGCTAGGATGGCGGCGGCCTCCGGTGGCCTGCGAGGAGGAGGAGACAGAGGGCAGTGAGGCGAGGGAGAAGGAGAGGCGCGGCTTGCTCACCGGAGTGGTGGGCGCGGCGGCGGCGCCATGTCCACGGGGATGGCGCGGGCAACTTCCACGGGAGGATAGAGGAAGGCTGGGTGGATCTGGGCCGTTGGATCTCTGGATCTGACGATCCAGATTAGATGGGGCTAGGGTTGGATGAAAATTTGGGGCTATTGGACAAATCTGGGCAAAACAGAGGGGGTGGCTGCAATTTTGTGCTAGGGAAACCCTAGAAAAGGGTGGGAGTGTGGTGGTCTTTATATAGCCCAGGTGGCTGGAAGTTTGCAAAAACATCCCCGGTTTCTCTCTCTCGCGCGCGGTGTTTACGTTTATGACCGCCGGGGGTCCGCACTACCTCCGATTCGGGTAAAACTTCGAACTACGCGATCAGCGCGTCAAGCCGGCGGTGTTCACCTCGCGTTGGAACCGTTCCGAGAACACTTTCCGGCGCGCTATAAAAATATCCCGTTTAATTATTAAACGGGGTTTTCGTTCCGTTGGCTGCGGCTGGTCTCGTGCGGTTTTCGCGACGGTGATCGGGTGAAACCCGGTGTCGCAAGGTCGAGTGTCAGGGTGGCAAGGGTCGGTCTCCGTCCGATACGAGATAAGATGAAAAAAAATAATTGCCGATCGATAAATCGGGGATGCAAACACCACAAACAAATCAAACAATCAAACAATTCACACCAAAAACAATTTTTTTTAAATTTTTGTGAAATCTGGGCTGTTACAATTTCCCCCCCAGATGATGGAGAAGTGGTACTGTTTAGAGCAAATCATCAGGGGGGTTGCTCTGTCTCAGGAAGTAGATTCTTTGATTTGGCAATATGAAAACAAAGGGAAGTATTCTTCTAGCACAATGTACAATGTGGTTAATTTCAGAGGAATTACCCCTGTTTACATTCCTGCTGTTTGGAAAATCATTGTTCCCCCTAGAGTGAACATTTTCCTTTTGCTTCTTGCTAACAACAAATTGATGACTAAAGATAATCTGCTAAAGAGAGGCATTGAAAAGCCCCCTGAATGTATGTTTTGTGCTGAGAATGAGTCTATACAACACCTTTTCTTTGATTGTGTAGTTGCTAAGCTTATCTGGAAGCAGGTAGCTACTTTCTTTGATGTGAATATTGGAGCTAGTTACACATCTGTTGCTCAATACTGGCCAGCTAATTCCAAGCATGCCTGCTTGAATTCTGTTGCTGCTTGTGTATTGTGGAGCATATGGAAACTTAGGAATGATCATGTGTTTAATAATGCATATTGGTCTGATATTAATCAGGTTTGGTGGAGGATTCTGGCTACCTTAAGAAGGTGGAAGATTTTGTTCAAAGAAAAGATGTTGGAGAGAATAGAAGATTTCTCTTCCAAAATCTCTTGCTTGATCAAAGCTCCATTCCTCCTCACTGTGGGGTGAAAGCTGGAGGCCTTCCCCTGTTCCTGAGCAGGGCTGCTGGACCAGATGCTAGCGCCTGGAAGAAGGGTGTGGAGATCCTTTCTATAAGCCCGGTGACACCTTTGGAGCTGATTGGATCACCGGCTCAATCCCCGTGGAAGAAGCCAAAGACTGGAGTAGAAATGGAAGATTGCAACCTGGCTGTAATCTAATTCTCTCCATTCTGTCTTTCCTTGTAGTGATCTGTGCTGGTGTCTGAATTTGGCTTTACTTTTACTTTGAGAACCTTGTAACAGAGTATGTTTGCTGGTTTCGTTGTGAAATGGAACCGGGGGGCCGTGGATGGCTTCCTTTTATTCGAAAAAAGATCCGCAGCGAGCAATCTCCCTCCGTAGACACCGCCCGGCCTCCAGCAGGGTCCGCATGCGCTGGATCACCTCCTGCTGCCACAGCTTCGCAGCGGCAACACTCCTCCGCCTTCTCCCTTACGCAGGAGCCTCTCCCACTCCTCACTCTCCCTTCTGCCGCACACGGAACCTCCTCTGCCCTCTCCTCTGTGTAGGCGGCGGCGAGCCACCGCAGCCACGCACATGCCCGCACCCGCCACGCGCTCGGCCAACGCTTCGAGCCGGCGACAACACATCTCCACGAACCGCCACAAAACGTTCTATCGCTGGATAACAGGGCCCACCTGAAAGAATCAATCGGTTCAGAGGTGGACCAAGTCAAAATCAATATCACCACATTACCCACAGTTCAATTGATTCCTAGGAGTTTCACCCCTAGGGGGATTAGTAAATTAGAAGATATGTATTGTTGTCCTCTTTTGTTTATCATTGTACAAGTATTCAAAGGCAATTAATGAAGATAACACTTCCGTCTCAATTTTGTTGTTGTTGTTGAATATAACATATTTTGTGCTGGGAACCTGAGATTTGCAAAAAATCACCGATTAATAGTTGAGCGCGGATTATGTACCTACACAAACGAGTACATGTTATATCATCATCGCCACTAATGTATCGAGACCCCAACAGAGACAAAATAGTTTGCACTTCACGAGTTGTGTTTTACTTTATGGTCATTTGTACTTGGTTTCTCTCCTTAATATGGAAACAACGAGCCGAAGTAAGTACTTAAAACGCATAAGCACACAAAAACACAGTTCGTGAAGTGCATCTTGCTCCTATGTGTAGAAAAGGTTAGTTTTTCCCCTTTGTGTGTCCGTTGTTGCCATTTCAGTTTTAAATATGGACAAAATTTCTTAACACAACCCACTTTCACTACTGGAAAAACACAGTTTGCCGTCAGTTTCTGGCTTTGCCGTCAGCATTTTCACGGGGCTGATGGAAAAGGCACTATGCCCTCAGCCAGAAAAAAAACTGACGGCATGGACCTGGCTGACGGCAGAGAAATCCTTTGCTGTCAACACCGTCTAAGCTGTCGGCTGGCTGACGGCATAGAACCCAAAGACCGACGGCACAGGTGGGCTGACGGCATAGGCAGCTTCTCGGCCCCACCCCGTAGAACTGCTTAACAAAACCCGTCTTTGCCGTCCGCTGGCCGACGTCAAAGACTAACGGCCGTCTTTGCCGTTAGCCGGCTGACGGCAAAGCCGGGGGTTATCCCCACCCCGTGGCCACGCCCAGCCCCATCTCTCTCCACTCAAACGGTCTGTCCCCGTGCCCTAGCCCTTGCCCCCGTGCCGCCGTCGCCGACCCGCCCCCCCGCGCCCGAGCCGCCGCCGTCGAGGCCCTGCCCCCGCGCCCGAGCCGTCGCCGTCGAAGCCCTTCCCCTGCACCTGAGCCGCCGCCGTCGAGGCCCCGAGCTCGAGCCTCCGCCGAGGCCCCCCGCCCTGGTTCCCCGAGCCGCCGTCGTGCAAGTCACCGCCGCTCGCGCCACGGTGCTCCTCCTCCTCGCCACCGCGTCCAAGTCGCCGTCTCCCCGCTGCCGCGGTCCTCCTCCACGCTGCACCTCCCCGCCGATGAGGTAATCTCTCCTCCCTGTTTTCCATTTTTTAGTTGATTTTTATTATATTAGTTATATCTTTTATAAGTAGATAGAAGATTTAGTTAGCAATTAGCAGTTAATTTGTTATTAAATTTATTAAGAAAATAGGAATTAGTTAGTAGTTAGTATTTAGACAATAGGAATTATTAGTTAGTATTTAGAAAATAAGACCCTAGTACTTAGTTAGTAGAAGTAGGAAGAAGAGGAGAAAGAGATTGAGAGAAAAAGAATAATAGAAGAATGAGGAGAAGGATATGAAGAGAAAAAGAAGAAAAGCAAAATGAAGAAGAAGGGGAAGCAGATTAAGAGAATAAGAAGAAAAGGAAAAAGAGGAAGAATGAAGAGATGGAGAGAATAATAATAATTGAAGAATGAGTTGAAGGAGATGAAGAGAAAAAGAAGAAAAGGAAAAGGAAGAAGAAGGAGATTAAGAGAATAAGAAGAAAAGGAAAAATAGGAAGAAGGAGAGAATAATGAAGAAAAGAAGAAAATAAGAAGAAGAATAGAAATAAAAGAAGAGAAGAGTAAATAAAAAGAAGAAGAGATGTGGAGAATAAGAACTATTAGCTTTATAGTAGTGATATTAATTAGCTTTATAATTTTAATATTGTAGTTGTCAATTAGATGTTGGTATTAGTTAGATTAATTATCGCGAGTGCGTATTTGTTTTGATTGATTGCATTTAAATGTGCAGTAGCTTCCCCGCGAGGGTTTGGTTTTCGACGACCTCCAATGCATTCGAGAGTGAGCACATTTGTTAACTGTTCCTTCTCCACCTTTATTTTGCTTTGTTCCGGCCTTCGTGCCGATGACACTATCTAGATAGGTAGTTTTAGTATTGAAATGCAAAGTCTTCGCGTAACCAATATGCGTCTCCCGTTCGACAGGGTTACGGTTATAACTATGCATGCATTTGCATATTTATAACGGTGATTCTTTTGAATTGTCCAACGTTATCCATGGACAGCCCGAGTATGTGTAGATTGGGTCATTTTCCCATGCTTTGTTCCAGATCCGATGCAGAGTTTCAACAACGCCTCCTTGTTGTTCTCCGAGTACACATCCTCTCGATTATTTTCCGAGACGTGTATTAGGAGAACAGCGGGGAGGTGCTGCCAAAATTTTGCGTTGGATCGGGAGCAGAGCATGGGAAAATGACCCAATCTACACATACTCGGGTGGGATTAGGACCCATCTTTACCTAGTAGCTGGTAGGTGTGCATGCCGTGCATTCCAATGTTTTAACCATGATTAAAAAATGACCATAATTAATTTGACATACTTGATGAACTGATAATTTATATTGTTCACATGTGGATACTATAGAGCTAGCTTGACAGAATGACTGATCGTGAATGGATGTACTCCGATCACCCTAGTCAGAAATACATGACCGATGAATGGTTGAGAAAAACCTATGAATTCCTGCAAACGACATTTTCTAAAGGCCAGCCAAAAACATGGTGCCCCTGCACTAAGTGCAAGAATTATTCGCGACAGACAAAGGCTGTAATGGGTAAACACCTGCAGATGCGTGTTTTTACTCCCGGATATACCTTGTGGACATTTCATGGTGAGTCGGCCCAACGTAACAGAGACGAGGTGTTGCGTCGGCGCACCGACGATTATGGTACAGGGATTGAAGACATGGTGATTGATTTTTATGATGCTCGGAACAAGGACGAAGAGATGGAGGAATCCGCAAAGGCCTTCTATGCCATGTTGGAGTCTTCAAAACGTCCTCTTCACGAGCACACTAAGATTTCTCAGCTAGATGCCATCGCACAAGTAATGGCTTTGAAAGCCCAATTCAACATTGGAAGAGACCTGTTTGACTCAATGATGACCCTATTTGGGCGGTTTCTACCCGAAGGTCATATTATGCCTTAAAACCTATATGAGTCAGACAAAATCCTTAGTGCACTCAAGATGCCATATGAGCAGATACATGCTTGTGAGAAAGGATGTGCCTTATTTAGGAAAGAGTATGCGGACGAAACATATTTTCCATTTTGCAAGTCCTCCAGATATGTTGAGGTAGAAAACGGTGAAGGTGAGAAGAAGCAGAGAAAAATCCCTGTGAGTGTTCTACGGTATCTGCCGATCCTACCAAGACTTCAACGACTTTACATGCTAGAAGAAACAGCAAAACAGATGACATGGCACAAACAGGGAATTAGGAAAGAATTAGATGAAAACGGAGATCCGATGTTGGTACACCCTTCGGATGGTGACGCATGGAAGGCATTTGATCGTAAACATACGGAAAAAGCTAAAGAACCAAGGAATTGCCGAATCGCTATCGGTCTCGATGGGTTCAATCCTTTTGGTATGACGGCTACCCAATATAGTTGCTGGCCTGTGTTTGTTATTCCGCTCAATCTTCCACCATCATCCATTATGCAAAGAAAGCACATATTTCTGACGTTGATAGTTCCAGGGCCAAACTATCCGGAGAAGAATATGAGTGTGTACATGCAACCGCTGATGGATGACTTAAAAGAAGCTTGGGTGAATGGGGTCAACACATACGACGCAGCTAAGAAAGAGAACTTTCAAATGTATGTTTGGTACCAATACTCGTTGCATGATCTGCCGACATTTGCGCTTTTCGTTGCCTGGTGTGTGCATGGAAGGTTCCCATGCCCACAATGCAAAGCAGCTCTTAAGTTTCATTGGTTGCCGGCGGGTGGAAAGTATTCCTGCTTTGACTTGCATAGACAGTTCTTGCCAATGGACCATCCATTTAGAAAAGACAGGAAGAATTTCATGAAAGGTAAAGTTGTCAAACACTCGGCAACACCTGCGTTGACGGGCACACAAATTCATGAACAGTTAAAATCTATGGAGCCTGATCCAAACCGTCCAGGGTATTTCTTGGGTTATAATGAGGAACACGCCTGGACCCACAAGCCATGCATCTGGGATCTCCCCTACTTCGAAGACCTCTTACTACCACACAACATTGACATGATGCACACTGAAAAGAATATCGCCGAGGCCCTTCTTGGCACATTTTTCGGCACTGATAAGGGCAAAGATAATACAAAGAATAGAGTTGACCAGGAGACTCTTTGTGATAGGCCATCACTAAACATGCGACAACCGAAAGGAAGAAAAAATTGGTCCAAGCCACCTGCCTGGTACAATCTTTAGATGGGAGAAATAAGGGAAATCCTCTTGTGGGTGCAACAAAAGTTGTTGTTCCCTGATGGGTATGCTGCGAATCTAGCGAGGGGAGCGAGCATTGAAAAACTGAAAATTTTTGGGCTCAAGAGTCATGATTGGCACATATGGCTTGAGCGGATAATGCCGGTGATGTTGCGCGGCTATATCCCAGAGTCTGAATCGCTAGTATTGGCAGAGTTAAGTTATTTCTTCCGTTTTCTTTGTGCTAAAGAGTTGTCGCGTGCCGTGATAGATGACATGGAAGAGTTGGCGCCTGAGTTGCTCTGGAAGTTAGAGAATATTTTTCCACCGGGCTTCTTTAATCCGATGCAACACATGATTTTGCATCTCCCGACCGAGGCAAGATTGGGTGGCCCTGTGCAAAATCGTTGGTGCTATGCAACTGAAAGAATGCAGAAGACACTTAGAGCAAAATGTAAAAATAAACGTAGAATTGAAGCATCGATGGCCGAGGCATTCATTACCGAGGAGGCGGCAAACTTCGTAACAGCACACTATGATGCCACTTTGCACAGCTTCCATAATCCAAAGCCTCGGTACAATGTGGGCGACCCCAAACGACGTGAATCCAAACTCAGCGTCTTCGAAGGGAAGCTCGCTCCTTCTGGTGTGGGAAAATCAAAGTTGCTGGGCGTCGAGGAGTGGCGCACACTAACGATGTATATATTGAACAACTTAACAGAAGTTCGGCCGTACATCGAGTAAGTCCTCAATACATTGTTTCGCAACTTTTAACAAGTTTTGTGTCTAACAACTGTTATTAATTGATACGGTCGATACGTCGAACAGTTCTCGAATGGTGTTGCAATCGAAAAAGAATCCATTCTTGAGTATGAACTTCTTGAAAAGACAGGAGGCGGCTATCCCGGTTTCATCTCTTGGTTAAGAACCTGGAAGGTTGGTATGTCGTGTACGATGTGCCGCCCCATCTTAGACCACCTCCACCAAATGAAGAGGATTATAAACCTCAAATTGACCCAATAACATATGATGAAGAATTCTTCCAAGAATCACGTGGTGTGAGACGTCGTCTCCGGAACTGCTCTACGTCCACCCTGAACACGGAGGAACAAGAATCACGTGATGATGAGGAAGAAGTGGAAGTAGAAGAGGTTACCAATCCGGATGAGCTATCAATGCTGGATAGGTTACAAAAAGGCCTTCCACATGATGTCCCTGAACCCGATGACGATGTCATTCATGACGACACGTGTGATACCGATGATGATTATGCTTCAGTTGACCATGGAGAAGAGACAGATGATCCCAACTATTAGTACTTTGTATGCATCGAAACATTGTTGTTTAATTATTTAATTAATTGTTTAATTATTCATGTATTTATTATTGTTCATTTAATTATTGTCTTTGAATTTGTACTAAGTATTTAACTATGTATTGTTGCAGGTGGTGAGACATGGCAGGCGGGGATAAGTTGAGGATAGCACCTGGGCAGCTACGGAGACAGTTGTTGCAGAGCTTTGCCGAGGAGCCCCGTGGGAGAGGCGGAGGAAAGAAGAGATGCAGAGGACGCGGCCGCGGGAGAGGGAGGCTGCCAAATAGGAGCCAGTCGCCACCACCCTCAGCTACTTCAGTCTCAGCCACTTCACCCCTGCAGACAAGGGTGTCACCGGTGTGGGATCCTCCCGTCCAGGAGCGGACACCGATGCAGGATCCTCCCGTCCAGGAGCCGACACCTTCACACGAGGAGTGGGGGAGTTGGGGGGGACGGTGAGGGGACTGGGGCGGATGCAGAGGCTGAGGTTGAGGTGGAGGATGAGGGGGCTGAGGCGGAGGATGAGAGGGCTAAGGCGGAGGATGAGGGCCCGTCTGCCAGCAAGTCGGTCTACCAACGGGGTATGACACGAGTTCCAGACGGATTGGAGTTGCAGCACAGGGCGTTGATTTCGCCAGATGGCGAGAAGTAAGTTGATGTCTATTGTGTACCTTATATCATTATTTTCCACCAAGTAGCTAATGTCTTTGCCTTCTCATTATGCAGGGGGTGGAATTACCCGGAGAATACCCGGAATCCAAACTGCCTCCTTGGTGCTTTGCTTAGGGAGCACTTTCCTGGGATAGTGCAGTTGCCCGGGGAGGGTATGGTTCCCTAGCCAGGACTCAAGTGGGAGCACTACCAAGCCGCGCTGCTCCCGGAAAATACTCACGTGAACGGTGTTGTTTGCGCGAGCGTGGCCGACAAGGTGTTGGCTGATTTTGGGTAACTATTATTTTACCCAATAAAAAGTATACAATATCCAATGTTATATCTTGTTATTTCCTATTCATCTGTGCATATATCTGGCATAATTGCAGAGTTACCATAGGGTCGAGGAGGGGACGGAGGAGGCGGCCAAGAAGAACCTCGAGAAAGAGTGCAAGAGATTATTGAATAACACGAAGCATGAGATGCGTGTTCAGGCCGTTCGAGATTGGTACGCCAAGCAATACAAGCCGAAGACGAAGGCTGAATGTCGAAAGCTTTTCCCTGATAAGACCCAGTACATGGAGGTACGTAGATTCCTTAGTTACATTCTTTATTAGTTTTGTTAGGGCTAGTTACAATACTTAGTTTCATTCATAGGTGCCCTCGAGATGGTTGGCCGATAAGATGGATTATTGGGAGATGATAGTGGACAAGTGTAGCACAGAGGCTTGGTTGACCACCCACAATGTGGCCAAGGAGCGTCGTGCCGATTTGGTTGGTGTGCCACACCACCAAGGAAATGCCAACATCAAGCAATACGCCAAAAAATGGGTATGTGTGCCTTGTTTTCTTTCATCATTAATTCATTTGTGCATGATTTTTGTTGTACTAACTCTTTGCCATTTCTTGTAGGCCAAACACCATAACCATCCAGAGCCTCAGGGATACGCCACGTTTGGCATGGCCCATAAGGGCTTGTACAAGATGGAGACACCATATTCTGAGGGGGACGGGCCGTCGGCGTACACAAGCCTGTCCGCCTACAACAAGATGACGTCTTATTCTGAGGTTGTCAAACAACTGCGCGGTCCTGACTTTGACCCGAGCCTGAATTCTATGGATGCGGAGGCGTTGATGATCTCTGGTGGCGGTAAGAGTCATGGCACGGTGGCCATGTGTGATGGCTTCGTCCCTATCACTGAGACTCTATCTCAGACCAAGGCGAGGCAAACGAGCTCGGCTCCTGTAATACGGCAACGCGCGAGGCCAGTTGATCTTGCCATTGAGGTTAGTTTTCCTTCATTATTTCTTTAGTTCATTTGACCCTGGATGGATGATGATGAGAAGTTGTTGCATGCCGCACTTGAGAAGGAGAGGGAGGCCACCAGACTCTTGTTGGAGGAGAGGGACCGTAATACACAGAGGTTGCTAGAGGAGGAGAGGGCACGCAATAATGCCCATGCGAAGGCCATGCACGACTTCGTTGCGGTATGTCAGTTGTGTGAGAAGCAAGGCTATGTGTGAGAAGCAACAAGACTATTTCTTTGACTTCTCGAAAACTAATTTGTAGGCTATGTGTGAGAAGCAAGGTTTTCCACCCCCTCCGCCGATGCCTTCTCCGGTGGGAACGGTGAGTTCCCTTTCAATGACCAACCTTGCACGGTCTTATATCATTGTATGTTGCCATGCTAACCACATATTTCAACTCTTGCCTTGTTGCAGCATCATTCCAGAGTCGCATCCCACAATCCCTCTCCCGGTGAGAGCCCTACCAACCCGGCGACCAAACGAGATGGTGCTTCTCCTTCGTGACTTGGCATTTGGTAAGTTATTCCTCTCCTTCTTATTCTTATTGTTTAGCTCAACTTAGACTATTCCATGCTTTAGTTAGCTTAGTAAATTCTAGTTAGGATTTTTTTTGCATAATTAGCTTAATTACATAAAAAATTACATAATTAGCTTAGTTATCTAAAAAATGACATAGACTTTGCTTATTTGGTACAAACATGGCATAATTACTTGATAACACCAAAAATAGCAGAATTAGTTGATATTAGAGCTCAAAAATGACATAATTACTTTAGAAAGTTTCAAAAGAAACCAGAAGAGAAGAACAAAGAAGAGATGAAGAAATAAGAGAATAAGAAAGACGAGAAAAAGATAGATTAAGAAGAAACAAATCTTCTTATTCTTCCTTTTTCTCTTCTTTCTTTTTCTCCATCTTCTTCTTCTTCTTCTTCTTCTTCTTCTTGTTCTTGTGTTCTTCTTCTTCTTCTTCTTCTTCTAGTTCTTCTTCTTCTTCTTCTTCTTCTTCTAATTGCTTATCGCTAAATTCTTTCTTCTTCTCATTATGCAGATTTTGATAAAGCAGCATGGCACATGGATGGAGGCTCCAGGGACTCTACTTGTAGTCTTAGATGATTTGTAATGCACTTTGTAATGCACTTGTACTTGCGGATGCACTTGTGATTCTTTGTGATGCACTTTGTGATGCCATCTTGTTGTTTGCACTTTAAGTACTTTGTGATGCACTTGTGGTGCTGTTTAGGGCCCGGCAGAAATATATATTGTGTTATTTATATTGTTGTTTGAAAATGCAGGGAATTATCAGAAATTAAATATAAAAAAAAACAGAGAGGGTCTTTGCCGTCAGCTTACTGACGGCAAAGCCTTTGCCGTCGGTGGGCTGACGGCAAAGAAGGACACGTGGCAGGAGCCTGTTCAATATGGAAACTCTGGGACGACCAAATGTCCCAGGTTATCAGCTTTGCCGTCAGCTGGCCCGTGGCTGATGGCAAAGAGGGGACCCACGTGGCAGTGGTTGCAGCTCCCCTGGCAAGTATGGCCCACCAGCAGCATCAACCTTTGCCGTCAGCTACGGCTGACGACAAACCAGCAGATTCCAGTAGTATTTGATGCATGGTTGTATAAATCTCAAAGCAAAATACCTCTCAATAGATGATGTGGATATGACATATATCCGCTTGGTGTAGGTATATATGCATTTCCGTCAATAGCTCATCAATAAAAATGATTAATCATCGGTAGATTTTTGATTAACCTCTAATCTCCAATCGAGAGAAACGCTAACGATAAGTGATATCCTCAACATTGGTTTTGTTAGAAGTATAATTGAGGTTTCAAGTTGGAGATTAAGGATGTCTAAAAGAAGGTTGGAGATTAAGGAGATAGAGATAGAACTATAACTTATCTTGTATATTAAGTTTCTACGCCATCTTATCTCCCCTGTCGCTTGGCTGCACAAATTTGTGTGCGCGGCACCATCACTGTAAGGACCGATATGCGATACTGTTCCAGATCTAGATGTTTCCATCCAGATCCGGGGACGAAGCACATATCGGTCCCACCGCGACATATGACATATCCATATGTCCCAGATTTCCAACATGATATCACAACATTACAGATACAAGGATACAACATCTCATACAATCGGCATACAACTGCCTTAAATACAATACAATAGCGGAAGGTACATGTCTGAGTCCAGACTACAATCAAATGCCTAGTGGCAAAGAGAAAACATCGATCCCCATAACCACACGGGTCCAGGCCCTCAGCCGGGATCCGCCTAACTAGTCGTCGTCGAGTCTCCACGTGAAACGTCGATCATCGTACCTGTCGTCGATCAAGAACCCTGAAAAGAATTTGGGGGTAGTATCATGAGTACAGAGGTACTCAGCATCCAACTGTAGTGGTCATCTGACCCAACAAGGACTTCATCACTCGTCATTCTAGGAGAACTAGTAGTTTACGGTAAGGATGGGGTAAGTGGTGAGGTTGCTGCCGCACTAGCATTTATGAAGTGGCTAACGATCTAGAGAGTAAGATAAGAAGCCAAGCATTCAATGAGGAATCGCCTCCAACAAGTCTTGCTATCAACTACTTACGCAAACATAACACCTATCCTATCCTTGTCCTCCTCTTCCCATCCCGGCGAAGAAGAAGCAGTCAAGGCACACACACACGTTGATCAAGTTATATTAAGATTATCTCAGTTGTTGTTGTCTATGAACAAGGAGTAGGTCTCAAGTCGTCCATAACCGTGGACACGGCTTCTCGAAAAGATTTAACCCTGCAGGGGTGTACCAACGCCCATCTCTCTCAGTTGCTACCCATGACAGGCAACCATTTTATGATTTAGTTCCAAGAGATCCGAAACGACAGGTCCCTCTAGCTAACAACAAAAAAATCCGGGTGGCCCCCGGGGAGTCGACACCCAATCCAAAAGCCGGCCACGCTCTCGGATCGGACTCTTCCGTATGACGCAGGTCGGATTGCCGGTTAATCACACATGGGAAACCGGGTCCTAGCTGATCGGGTGGACCAACCGAGGAACTATGTCTCCGTTGGCCCGAGTTGTTTCGAAAACAGCTGGGGCGCCAACCAACACACACACGTTGCAAAAGGTAAAACCAGCTTGGGACACCACTAGAAATGCTTGAAGCAAGGTAGGTAAGAAAATGGGACCCCATAAAATCCCACACGCGGTTAGGCCCGCTCAGTCTTGAAACCAATACCCGGAACTCGGATCCTAGGTGACTCGAATGGAACAAAGCGTCGGGGCGGGATAGCCTAGACCTTCCATCCTTCGTCGAATATAGTCAACATTATAATAATCATATCATCAACAACAATATAATAAGGTGATATCCCAAACCAAGGAGTAACAGGGTAACATCGTAGCATCCTAAGCATGCATACTAAGCAGGGGCTGAGCAACGAGCAATAGTAACATAGCAGTACAAGGTTTGCTGGGAAGGGACATGGCTGTATCGGTTTGAAAGAGGCTCTAAACATGTGGTAGGATCAAACATCGAACCTAACCTAGGCTAGCATGCAAGATAAGTCCTTGCCTGTTGATAAGTCGGGTTCCGAAGGTGTAGTTGATCGCAAGCTCGCGTCGTCTCCGAAGGTACCCTTGGAAGCACACAAGACGATAAACACTGGAAAGCAATCAACGAGCAAGCACTCTATTACTACGGGGCAACACAAGATCAAGAAGACATCACACGACACGGCAACGCGATACTGATCTATCTTCGGGAATAGTTACTAACAGTTTAAGTGGGGTATCGGTCACACACGACGAATACCGCACGTTTAGAAAGGTTCAAGTTGTTTAGATACAGGTGATCAACAAAGGTTGTTAACATGGCAACTCAAGCAAGCATGGCATAGCACACAAACATGTCAAGAGGTGAAGCACAAAGTAAACTATCTAGGCTAGTCATTATAAGTGAGGCAACCCCTAAACATGGCATAATACTAAGTGTCGCACGATGATTAAAAGATTTGGTACTGTTCTTCCCTAAACCATATTTAAGGTTAGTTAACAACAGCAAAAATTAGCATAAACACAAAGTACACGAAAAACTAATCAAGTTACATATAAAGAACACCCCAAACGGAGTTACGGTTAAAAAGATACAAGCAAAACAAGTTACGAGCACAATCTGCCAACATCACGAAGCACACTTTAGAGCAATGCATAAACAGGATAATCAATGCAAACATGCTCACAAATGAGAGGGAACTAAAGTAGACATGACAGGGAAGTCATAGCAAAAAGAATCATGCAAATAGGCATCATATATCAAAAGATATTAAGAAAACAACATGGCATCGCAAAGTAACAGACTTAGAGAAAAACAGAGGTGGCTGTCAACAACAGCAGCATAGCAACTTTGGAGCTAAATAACTATATGACCAGAAAGCATATCATGACAATGCAATACATGGGATGAAAGTAGACATGATGTTTAACAATATGCAATTGTAATCACTCAATTCCGATAAACGGTGGCGACACACTAGTCGACCGAAGTTGCAACAAAATATAAACAGCAGCACTCTAACAGCAGGGTAGCCACTTTGGAGCAAGATACAATCATGATGCAGCAAGCAATTATGGCATGTGAATGCATGAAACTGAAGTAGAAACAATGCTTAACAGGATGCAAAAGGAATCAATCAATTCCGATGAACGGTTGCGAAGCAATCGTCACCCGAAGTTGCAATAAAATAACAGTTACATCAACTTAGCAGCAGTTAACGACAGGTAGCCCTGTTTAGCACACAATTACACAATCAAGATGACCTCAAATGCAAATGCTCACAAAATATGAATTAAATTACACACAATTCTAAGCAACTTTCATTTTGGGGGAACGGTCGTCGGAGCTACGGATCAACGGGAAAATACGTCGCAAAAACAGATCAGCAGCAAAGTTACTTAGACTTAGCAAAATCTGGAAAATGAAAAAAAAAACAACAGAATAAAAAAGAGCCGGGCCTCACCCAGCTGGGCTCGGCCCACTGGCCGCTGGAGGCTGGATCTGGCGCGGCTGGGCTGCGGTTCGGCTAGGCCTTGGAGGCCAGACCGGCCCAGGCTGGCGGCGGCGGTCAGATCGGGATCGGGCCCGATCCCGTCTCCTGGCAGTGGCCGGCGTTCTCCTCCGGCCAGGGGGCGGCTCCAGCGAGGAGGCTGGCCGGGCGGCGACGTGGGGGCGGCGAGCTTGTGGGGGCGCCGCTGGATCCAGGCGCGGGCCGGGGTTGGTGACGAGGAGGAGGAGGCGGCCGGCTCCAACCCGAGCTCGAGCTCGCCCCGTCAATGGCGTCCGGTGGCGCGACCTGCAGCGAGAGGAGGGACGAGGTGAGAAGAGGACGGAGGAGAGGGAGGAGAGGATGGAGGCTGTGGCGCGGCTCCGGTGGCGTCCTGGCCGGTGTGGGCAGCCGAGGTGGCCGGCGGCCATGGCGTGGAGGCGGCGTCCACGGGAGAGGTTGGAGGAGGGAGAGAGAGATGGAGGATGGGCTGACGTGGCACATCCACGGCCCTCCTCTCTCGCGATCGAACGGCTCCAAACGGATCTAAGCTAGGGTTTCGGGATCTGGGGATCTGGGAGACAAAACTGGGCAAAGTGGAGGGGGGTGGCTGCAATTTTGTGGTAGGGAAACCCTAGAAAGGGGTGGGAGTGTGGTGGTCTTTATATAGCCCCGGTGGCTGGAAGTTTGCAAAAACATCCCCGGTTTTTCTCTCTCGCGTGCGGTGCTCACGTTTCTGACCGCCGGGGGTCCGCGGTACCGCCGATTCGGGTAAAACTTCGAACTGCGCGATCAGCGCGTCGAGCCGGCGACGTTCACCTCGCACTGGAACCGTTCCGGAAACATTTACCGGCGCAATATAAAAATAACCCGTTTAATTATTAAACGGGGTTTTCGTTCCGTTGGCTGCGGCTGGCCTCGTGCGGTTATCGCGACGGTGATCGGGTGAAACCCGGTGTCGCAACGGTCGAGTGTCAGGGTGGCAAGGGTCGGTCTCCGTCCAGTACGAGATAAGAGGGGTAAAATAATCGCCGATCGATAAATCGGGGATGCAAACACCGCAAACAAATCAGGCAATCAATCAATTCACACCGAAAACAAACTTTTTAATTTTTGTGAAATCTGGGCTGTTACAATCACCCGCAAGCTTCGCTGAGTAATTAAGAGGCCATTGGTGATCCCTAGCTCTCTCTCTCCCTCTCCATCATGTTTTCCTCGCGCCCTCTTTCTTCCTGTCCCTGACATCTTCTTCCCTATCACGAGCCCCGCAATCGAGCGCTCGAACGATGACTGACGCAGGAAGCCGCTCCGGCGACTTTCCGACGATGACTCTGTGCTTCTCAGCGAGCTCCACCACCACCAACCAATACGTGACACTACGCTAGAACCCATAGTGCACTTCCCGGATGCCGACACACTATTAAGAAAAGGCCTTATAGTGGCGTTCTTCTTTTGCCTTTAGTGGCGTATTATGGGTGCGCCACTAAGGACATGCCACTAATAAGGGCTTAATAGTGGCGCATTCCAAATGCACCACCCCTAAGAATCTTAGGCGTGGCACATCCTCAAATGCACCAGCCCTAAGCCTTTAGGGGTGGCCCATTCCTGGTGCTCCACTAACTGTATATCAGATGCGCCACTAAAGGCATACAAAAATAATAATTTACAGAAAAAAAAGAATTACAGAATAATAGAAAACACTACATAAATGTAATCACAGAAAATAATACATAAATGAAAGTATTACAGAATTACAGAAAGAATAGTATTACTCCATCCGATCCATAATAAGTGTCGCTCATTTTGTACTAAGCTAGTACAAGCTTTGTACTATATGAGCGACACTTATTATGGATCAGAGGGAGTACAATTCTTATTACAAAGATTCAAAAGATTACATTAATTTATAGCAAAGGACAATACATAACCAACACATGTACGACTCGTCCAACAACATAATGTTTAACAACAAGTACGAAACAACCTACTCATCACCACCCCAAGGTGAAAAAAGGACACCCCACATTCCATTATGTAATATGGAGAACAACTTGTCTCCAGCTTTTATATTTATCCGATGCACTATCCTTTGCCATCTTTTTATTCTTAAGCAGCCATCATGCTCATTTTCAGTCGAGTAGTCACTCTTAAAGAGTACATCCCATGGCCGTGCAGAAACAACTGTAAACTCGCCTCTATGAGGCATCCACCTAGGCACACATGGTTTCGGGATCCTCTGGTTAAAACATATGAGAAAAATACTTAGTAATGCAGTATAGTGAATCTTAGGTCAAAAGATTTCTGAAAATGATGGGCTAGTGACAGAATAGTAAAAAATATCACCATGCTAAAACCTTTTACATGTCCCGGAAACAACTTGACAACAAATGACACATATGGTGTATAAGATTCGCCAGCATTATAAAATTCCGCAGCCATAGGTAAACCTTTAAGAACATCGATGAAATCATCTTGTTCGTCCAATGTTAGGTCGAAGCCACCATTATAAAAAGCATTATCAAACATCTTGCGTACATCTTTTGAAGAATAGAGATAAACTGGCAATTATATATAAGTTGTCAACATGGGAAGCAAGGAAACAAGGAAGGAAACATGTCAATTTTATTTAAGAAACTCACGTTGAGATAGAACCAACTTCTTGTCGTCCATTAGCATCCAAATATCCTTATTTTTAAATCTAATACCATCTCGACGACGAGGTCCAAGATCAAATGTTATTTGCATACCGAAAGGATCGGAATTTGAACTAGAGGGGGTGGGGTGAATAGGCGACTAAAAATTCTTAAGCTTTTCTTAAAAAAATAAGGCTCAACAATAAATAGGTTGTCTAGATGTGCAACTAAGTGAGCAACCTATATGCCAACTAATGCAACACTATATGAGAAAGCAAGATATAAGAGATAAAAACAACTTTCACAAAGTAAAGGTAAAGGGGAACACGGGAGACAAGTACATGTTGCCGAAGTTCCTTCTCTTTCGAGAAGTACGTCTCCATTTGGAGACGGTGCAGAGAAAAATGCTCACACGAAGCCAACGAGGGCCACCCTATTTCTCCTCACGCTCTTACCAATGCAAGATTCCGTGATACACTATGCGGCGGCCTTGAAGGTGGCAACCGAACCTTTACATACAAGGTTGGGGAAATCTCCACAACTTAATTGGAGGCTCCCAATGAAACCACGAAGCTTCACCACAATGGAATATGGCTTCGAGGTGACATCTTCCGTCTAGGGAACTAACGTGCCAAAGAGTAACAAGATCCACAAGGTATTAATGGGGGGGGGATCAAATATCCTTTGGTGGAAGTGTAGATCGGGGCCTCCTCTTCCAAACCCTAGAGAATCAACAAGTTTTGATGGCTTGGGGAGGGAGATCGGGCAAGAATGGATCTTGGGCGTCAATGGAGGAGAGAGCAATAAATGAGTTAAGTCTCTTTGGGGAAGAAGACCCCCTTTTATAGGTGGGCATTAAAATAGACGTTGTCAACCCACCAACCACGGTACTACCGCTCTAGGAGCGGAACTACCGTGGGGCGGTACTACCATACCTGGGGTGGTATACCGCCCCCACGGTACTACCGAGGGCTAGTACTGCGCCCCTCTACCGCGAGTCCAGTGGGATTCCGGTAGTGGGTGCGGTACTGGCCCACGGTACTACCGTGGGGCGGTACTACCGTATCGGGCAGGTACTATGTCACAACCCCAAGTTAGGTATGTGCTAGGATCAAGTGCTCCTTTGCATTCATGATAAAAATTTCAAAAGAAATCAAAATGGGAGAGAGAACACCCCCCAGTTGAATTTAATTCAAATGGGCAGATAAAAAGTTGCTCCAAAAATTCATGTTTGATTTTTTAAAAGTCTTATAAATGAGTGTGATCACATATCAAGTGATTTGGGACCCACCCCATGCTCATGGATTTTTCAAATATTCAAACAGGACCTTGGATTAATTCAAAACCCCCTATTTGAATTAAAGTTCAAATAATTTGAATTTTAAAAAGTGCCAAACTTTATAAGTGGCTAGTCTAATATAATATGAGGCCATATAAAAAGTTTCTGCATTTAAAAAAAATGCCTAGCTATTTATTTTAGCATGGCCAACATATTACAGAAAAGAAAACAGAAAAGAAAAGAAACAGAAAACTTACCTGGCGCCTAGGCGAGGCCCACTTCTTCTGGTCCAGTCCAGCCCACCTGGACTCCTCCCCTGTCGTCTTTCTCCCCGCTCCTCCAAGCTGCTCGGTGGAATGCCACCGAGGCAGCAGAGCACGTAGCTCCTCCTCCAGGCGCCACCTGCCCCTCCCAGGCCCTTCTACACGCCCCTGGAGATGCACCCGAGTGCCACGCCTCCATTCCTCCCCTCCAGAGCCTCTCCCTCTCACTCCTGCGACGAACCCGACGACGACCCGAGCGCCGCCGTCGCCATGCCGTGAAGAACGCGTGGCCATCGTCACCTACAGGCCGCACCAAGCTGTCCTTCCTCCTCGCCGCCTTCGTCTTCATCACTGTGCGGAAGATCGCGAGTCAATTCGACCCCGAGCCGTCGGATTCGTCCTCGAGTTCTTGCCGGCCGCCGAGAAGACCACCGCCAAATTCGTCGCCTTTGTTGCCTCTTCGGCCCCGCCGTCTTCACCAATCATCTCGGGGCGAGCCCCTCTTCAAAAGCCCCCAACCCCCGTGTTCAATTTGGGCCCCCTCCGTCGACCGCCATGAGAGCCGAGCATGTCACCGCCATGGATGACCTAGAGCTCTCTCCCGTGCTCCAGCGCCTCCCCCTTCTAGCATACAACGCTCCAGGTGCTCGCAGCAATCCAACGCGCCAAGGCCCGGTCAAAACGGCGCTGCAGAGCGCGATCCCGATGTCGCCGTGGTTCTATCGCCGCCAAGCTCATTGCCGCCGTCGCTCCCGACCTCCCCGTGACCCCCTGATGCCTCCATTCGACGCGGGCGACCTCCAGGAGCACGCCTGTGCTCTCCGTTGTCCTCCCCGTGGCCCCTAGCTGATTCCGGCGAGGGCGCCGCCGTGGCCAGGCCACCGGCGTCAAGCCGCCGGTGGGTTAGCCTTAACCCGTGCTTAGTTAAGCACTAATCCACCCCCCAAAGCCACTGACCAGTGGGCCCCTTGCCCTGTTAATCTCTGTTTAATTAAATTCAGAACGGTTTAATTAACAGAGACACTGATAGAGAGGCCCCACCTTTCAGAAGCCCCCCCACGTCATCCCTGCATCAGCATGACACCATAATTGGTTAAATCAATTTAATTAATTCAGAAAAATCCAGAAAATGCTTTAAATTTTGAAATTCAATAACTAATTCATTTTAACTCCATATTGGACAAATAATATGTCTAAAATTATCAGAAAAATACAAGGATTATGAATATGCAACTTGTTTCTATGTTTGACCATTTTAAAATGAGTGAACAGTAGCAAACATGGATCCTTTTCAAATTCAAATTTGGAGTGAATTTGCAAATGACTTTGCAACACATTTATTTTAGATGGATTCATCCACACATTAGAGGCTTTACCTCAACTATACCACATCACTTCATGCTCAACCTTTTCAAATGAACTTTCATGCATTCAAATGCATTTGAAATTCATCGATAAATCAAATGGAGTTTGAATTTGCAACTCAAATGCAATATACTCCTTTTAAATGAAATGCTCAACACATCAGTACCATGAACATCACCATTACAATCTTATTCATGTGATTGCGCATTGTACATTATGTTGATCCTATGATTGTCATGTTGCTGATAGAAGTGGAGCCGGAACCCGAAGCCACCCCCTTCGTTGAAGACACCGTTATCGAAACCTCGTCAGCAAGGCAAGCAAAACCCCCATTGATCATGTCGATAAAATCCCAATTCCCTCTCATGTCTCGCTTATGCATTGTATAGGATGATTACCATGCTACGTTTATACCGCATAGATGAACCCATTCCTTTGCATGACCTATATTTTGTCACAGTAGTAAGCAAACCACAATCCTAGCAAATGTAGGAGTTGGTTGATATCATTTGGCCCCTGCAACTATTACTGCTTATTGCATGCTTAGTGGTACAATGAGGTTGCTTTTGATGTGAGTCGGGATGATAGTGAACATGGTGTTGATGAAAGTGAAACTATGTTGGTGAATCTACCCTAATACAAGGTGAACGATGAGAGGCTGTGTAGGAGTACATAGCGGTTTGTCTCGTTGAACACCGCCTTAAGTCCGAGTTCTTGTGTGGTGATCCAAGAAGAAGAGTACAACCACACATTGGGCTCACTGACCCCTCTCGACCTAGTACCTCACCCCGTTCGAACCCCAGAAGTCGCAGTAGTTCGGAGTTCTGGTAGGAATGTGGCACGGTCTGCGAAGTGGATGAACGGCTTTTCAAGACCGGCTTGGGACCCTGCACACATCGTTTGAGGCTGTACTAGAACCTCGGCCGGACTTCCATACGGATCCCCCTCAGATAGGCGACTCTCTGGACTAGAACGGAGCTGTGGGCGAAGTGTCGTGGCAACATCCTCGCCGGTACCCGCTTGAAGGGTCCCCCTCCCAGGCGGTAACTGATGAGTGTGTGTGTGTAGCGGTACACCCCTGCAGGGTTAACAAAACTATTCGAATAGCCGCGTCCGCGGTTAAGGACTGCTTGGAAAGCTTAGCTTGATTATTAGACAACTTGAACTGGATACTTCTAAAACTCGCAAGATAAGCGTGAGTGCTATGGTGTGCTCCTCGTGGGGAAGTCGAGGAAGTAACCATAGTGGTGTATTGGTTGGAGATGTAGTGGACTCGTGTACGCTTCTTACCTCAAGTCTGGTACTCGTAGTTCAGGACTAGCCAAGTCAAAGCCGGCACTTCTGCAAGTGAAACCCCACCTCCCTTTACCTTGATACATGTGCATGAGTAGCATAGTTCCTATGTAAGTCTTGCTGAGTACGACTTTGTACTCACGTTTGCTTATTCTATGTTTTAGATGAACCCACCGACCCCGATGGTGGCTTCTACCCGAAGCTCGAGGAATGAAGACTCCGACCAAGACCAAGCTAGTGTAGTCCCAGTCGGCAGACTGGTTCCCTCGTGGAAGGGCTTGTTTTAGATAAGGCTTCTCTAAGCCATTTGTTAAACTTGTCTGTACTGAGACCTACTTTTCTTCCGCATGTTTGATGTAATGTTGGATCACAGACTTGTGATCTCTGTGTGCACTCTGTAAGAGTTATTAATAAAGATGTATACATTGTAGAGAATTGCAATGATACCTGTTGTTCATACTAGACATGTATGTTGCGTGTATGTTTATAAGATGCATGTCTTAGTATGGTTTTTCGAGACCTTAGTTGTGATCTGGCTGGCGGTCTTTTATACACCAAGTGGACCTTAGATGTGCGCAGCTTGGGGCATCGCGATGCGATTGTTCGTGACTCCGTCACGTGCACACTTTGATGTATGATCGAGCCCGCCCTAGACCCCGACTAAGTGATCGGGCTGGAGTAAGTCTATGTAAGGGTTATAATACAATCGATAGTATGGTTGAGGCGACTTGTCTATGAGTATGGGAGTTCACCACCCATATCATTTAGACTTGTGTGCGGACGATGAGGAACCATTTCAGTTGATCATCCGGCCTGGATGGGACGCCCCTCACGTTCGATGCTTTCCGAGAACGTTCTGTGCTTGGCATTGTCTGCTTAGACAAGTGGGTACGGTTCTCGGCTCTCCATATGATTGTGTTGTAGCGAGGCTTGCATACGCTAACCCCGGGTCCCAACAGACTTGGTATCAGAGCAGGACTGACTGTAGGATTATCAGCCTTGGCCGAAGTCGAGTCTAGCTTGCTATAGTTATATAGTTACTCTGGGTATATAAGGGAACAACATAAGGCTTCTTTTTTCTCCTTACCCTCATCGATCTGAGTTCTGAGTCAACCTTATCTTTTCTACGGGATGATAGGACTAGGCTCATCTATGTCTGACTAGAACATCTCGTTGATTGCCTCCTTATAGCCGTAGGATTGTTGTGGATGTCCAGAGTCTCCGTGTTTTGAGTTCCTTGAAGAAGTTCTGTCCAATTTCTTCGAGGTTGTTTCATTTTCCATCCCGGTGTAGCCGTTATGCTGCCAGATTTGTTCCGTGTTTCTTTGAATCATTGCCTTCACATTTTATCCTTTCCGCCTAAATCATATCCTTTTATCCTTGCCTCCATCGTACAACCTGTTCTGATTGTTGATTTTTATCACACAGGATGTCAGGTGGAACTTGTAGTGCTGTTCTTCGGAATCGAGACCGTGACCGGAATCAAAATGATGATGAACTTCCACCCCCGCCTTCTGCGGCGGAAATCATGATGGAAGCTGAGCGGAATAGACGTGATCAAACACGTCGTCTGGAGCTCATCGAGCAGAATACCGCCCACCATCATAATGTGGTGGTCAGCATTCAGGACTTCATCTTCCTCAAGCCACCGGTATTCCGATGTTCTTCTGAGACCCTTGAAGCTGATGATTGGCTCCGTTCCATCGAGCGTAAGCTTGATACAGCACATGTTGCTCCCGATGACCGAGTTATTTTCGCGGTATACTTCTTGGAAGGTGCTGCTCTTCAGTGGTGGGAGAACTATGTTGCAATGCAGCCAGATGGTCACGTAGTGACTTGGCAAGAGTTCTGTGTTGCCTTTCGAGGGTACCACATTCTGGATGATTAGATGGAGCGCAAGAAGGAAGAGTTCTGCAATCTAAATCAAGGAGAGATGTCCATTCATGAGTATGTGAGGGAGTTCAACCGTCTTGCTCGTTATGCCCAAGATGAGATCACCACCGATGCCAGAAAGCAAGCAAGGTTCCGCAAGGGACTTAGCCCCATCCTTCGTCATGATCTCAACCTCCTTGATTTTGCCACCTTTGAGGATTTAGTCAACAGATCCTTTAGAGATGAGCATGGCAATGAAGTTTTTGAGAAGTCTCGCAAGCATGCTCTTGAGCTTGCCCCTTCTTCAGGTTCACGCCCTCAGAAGCGCATGATCTGGATTCCTAACAGTTTGATCCACCAAAACAACCCACCGAGGCCATCCCTTGTGCCGCCTCGTCCACCAGCTCCACCAAACAACCCAGCTCCCCGCACTATCTTTGGAGCTTGCTTAAGATGTGGCCAGCCTGGTCACTATTCTCGTGATTGTTCCATAAATCAGAATGCTCCAGCCCATGCCAAAGGAAACCCCAATGTTCGTGCCAAGCCACCCCCGAAGGTTTCCACTGCCAAGCCATCCACCTCAGAAAATTCTGGACGTGTGAACCAAATCTCAGCTGAGGAAACTGATGATACTTCTGACGTCATTCTTGGTACGCTCCCAGTCAATTTTGTTCCCACTTCTGTCCTTTTCGATCCAGGAGCATCTCACTCATTCATGTTGGAGAGTTATGCACTTCGACATGAGATATCCTTTGATGAAATGTTCACCCATATGATCATTCAAACTCCTGGTTCCAAGTGGAAAACTAATAGAGTAAGCCATGGTAATCAAATTGCAATTGAGGGTTTAGTATTCCTTGCTTCACTCATAGCCCTCAAGTCTTCAGACATTGATGTCATCCTTGGTATGGATTGGTTATCAAGACAAAATGATTTTCTTGATTGTAAATCCAAATCAGTTAGACTTACACATCCTTCAGGCCAGACAATAGATTACTCCTAACCAAGAACAAGAACCCAGGTGCATTCTTTGAATGTGCTTCCCCTTCCCGACCTTGAAGATGTTCCGGTGGTTCGTGACTTCCCGGATGTGTTTCCTGAAGAACTGCCGGGAATGCCACCCGAGAAATGTGTAGAATTCATTGTAGATCTTGCCCCAGGAACCGCACCAATTTCCAGACGCCCATACAAAATGGCCCCACGTGAGTTAGCTGAGCTTAAAACCCAAATGGAAGCTTTGTTGGAAAAAGGCTTCATCCGCCCTAGCTCATCGCCATGGGGTTGCCCCGTTCTGTTCGTAACGAAGAAAGATGGAACAGAAAGGATGTGCGTGGACTATCGCCCGCTAAATCTAGCGACGATAAAGAACAGGTACCCACTGCCCAGGATCAATGATCTTTATGATCAAATTGCAGGACCCTCTGTCTTCTCCAAGATGGATTTGAGATTAGGTTATGATCAAATCAAAATCCGAAATGAGGACATTCCAAAAATGGCTTTTACTACTCGTTATGGTCTTTACGAGTACACCGTCATGTCCTTTGGTTTAACCAATGCCCCCGCCACTTTCTCACGCATGATGAATTCGATCTTCATGGAGTACCTAGATAAATTTGTTGTAGTTTATCTCGATGACATTCTCATCTACTCGAAGAACGAAGAAGAACATGCCGAACACCTAAGGCTGGTATTGATGAAACTTAGAGAGCATCGCCTGTATGCTAAATTCTCCAAGTGTGAATTTTGGCTACCAGAAGTGACCTACTTAGGCCACGTGATTTCTGCAAAAGGCATTGCTGTGAATCCCGAGAGAGTTCAGGCCGTCCTTGACTGGACTCCACCTGAATCGGTTAAGCAAGTTAGGAGTTTTCTTGGCCTAGCCAGCTATTGCCGTCGCTTCGTTGAGAACTTATCCAAAGTTGCAAAGCCTCTAACTGAACTCCTCCAGAAAGATAAGAAATTCCTATGGACTCCCAAGTGCGAGGAAAGCTTTCAAGAGCTAAAAAGAAGATTGACTTCTGCACCCGTACTTGCGCGTCCAGACACCAAAAAGGATTTCGAGATGTTTTGTGACGCATCACGACAAGGGTTAGGATGCATACTTATGCAAGATAGACATGTGGTAGCATATGCTTCACGCCAGTTGCGTCCACATGAAGAGAACTATCCTACCCATGATCTTGAACTCGCTGCCGTAGTTCATGCCCTAACAACTTGGCGACATTACCTCCTTGGTAATCGTTGTGAGATCTATTCCGACCACCAAAGCCTCAAATATATTTTCACCCAGCCAGATCTTAATCTCAGGCAAAGACGCTGGATTGAGTTGATAAAATATTATGACTTAGGAATTTCTTACACCCCAGGCAAAGCCAATGTCATGGCTGATGCACTAAGTCGTAAGTCGTATTGTAACAACCTCATGTTACAACAATATCAACCACTTCTTCATGAGGAATTTTGCAAACTCAATCTTGAGATTGTTCCTCATGGCTATCTTTCTACCTTGGTGGCGAAAACGACACCTGAGGATCAAATCATAGTTGCCCAAAGGCGTGCACGAGGTGTTCGCCGGATCAAGGAGAACATTGCTAGCGGAGTTGCTAAATGTTTCTCCACAGATAGTAAAGGAACGGTATTCTTTGGAAATCGTTTGGTAGTACCTAAGAATAGAGATCTAAGGCAACTTATCCTCTAAGAAGCCCATGACACACCCCTATCGATTCATCCCGGTAGCACAAAAATGTACCGAGATCTACGCCAGAGATTTTGGTGGACTAGGATGAAGAGAGACATTGCTCAATTTGTTGCCGAATGTGATGTTTTTCGTCGCATTAAGGCAGAACATCAAAGACCTGCTGGCACTCTTCAACCTTTGCCTATTACAGAGTGGAAATGGGACAAAGTCGGTATGGACTTCATCACCGGCTTTCCAAAAACCCAGAAAGGAAATGATGCCATCTTCGTTGTCATAGATAGGCTTTCCAAAGTTGCACACTTACTTCCAGTTCGCGAGTCTATAGCTGCTAGCCAGTTAGCAGACTTGTATGTCTCTAGAATTGTGTCTCTTCATGGTGTTCCTTTGGAAATCAATTCTGATCGTGGTAGCCTTTTCACCTCTAGATTTTGGGGAAGCTTCCAACATGCTATGGGAACTCATCTCTCCTTTAGTACAGCTTTCCATCCTCAGTCTAGCGGTCAAGTCGAAAGGGTTAACCAAATTATTGAAGACATGCTCAGAGCTTGTGTTATCTCATTCGGAAAGAATTGGGAGAAGTCTCTTCCGTTCGCCGAATTTGCTTATAACAATAGTTTTCAATCTAGTCTGAACATGGCTCCTTTTGAACTCCTTTATGGACGACGATGTCGAACACCCCTAAACTGGTCAGAAACCGGTGAGAGGTAATTCTTTGGATCGGATATGATCAAGGAAGCAGAAGAGCAAGTTCGCATTGTTCGTGATCAATTGAAAGCAGCCCAGTCTCGTCAGAAAAGCTACTATGATCATCATCATAGGCAAGAGAGCTACAATCTGGATGAGAAGGCTTACCTTCGGGCTAATCCTCTGAAGGGAACCCAACGTTTCGGTATCAAGGGCAAGTTGGCCCCACGTTACATCGGACCTTTCCGCATTATTGCTAAATGTGGAGAAGTTGACTACCAACTTCAACTACCCCCGCACCTTTCCCGAGTACATGATGTATTCCATGTGTCACAACTCAGGCGTTGCTTCAAGGACCCCATCCGCGAAGTTTACCATGAAACGCTTGATCTCCAAGATGACCTTTCTTATCGAGAATACCCTGTTCATGTTCTTGATTCAGCAGAGCGTGTCACTCGCCGAAAGAAGATCAAGTTTCTGAAAGTTCAGTGGTCACACCACTTTGAGAGAGAAGCCACGTGGGAAAGAGAAGACCGTCTCCGTGCCGAGTGTCCCTCCTTCCTCCCGCAGACTTCTGAATCTCGGGACGAGATTCTTTTGAGTGGGGGCGAGTTGTCACAACCCCAAGTTAGGTATGTGCTAGGATCAAGTGCTCCTTTGCATTCATGATAAAAATTTCAAAAGAAATCAAAATGGGAGAGAGAACACCCCCCAGTTGAATTTAATTCAAATGGCCAGATAAAAAGTTGCTCCAAAAATTCATGTTTGATTTTTGAAAAGTCTTATAAATGAGTGTGATCACATATCAAGTGATTTGGGACCCACCCCATGCTCATGGATTTTTCAAATATTCAAACAGGACCTTGGATTAATTCAAAACCCCCTATTTGAATTAAAGTTCAAATAATTTGAATTTTAAAAAGTGCCAAACTTTATAAGTGGCTAGTCTAATATAATATGAGGCCATATAAAAAGTTTCTGCATTTTTAAAAAATGCCTTGCTATTTATTTTAGCATGGCCAACATATTACAGAAGAGAAAACAGAAAAGAAAAGAAACAGAAAACTTACCCGGCGCCTAGGCGAGGCCCACTTCTTCTGGCCCAGTCTAGCCCACCTGGACTCCTCCCCTGTCGTCTTCCTCCCCGCTCCTCCAAGATGCTCGGTGGAATACCACCGAGCCAGTAGAGCACGTAGCTCCTCCTCTAGGCGCCACCTGCCCCTCCCCGGCCCTTCTACGCGCCCCTGGAGACGCACCCGAGTGCGACGCCTCCATTCCTCCCCTCCAGAGCCTCTCCCTCTCACTCCTGCGACGAACCCGACGACGACCCGAGCGCCGCCGTCGCCATGCCGTGAAGAACGCGTGGCCATCGTCACCTCCAGGCCGCACCAAGCTGTCCTTCCTCCTCGCACCCGAGTGGTGTGACCATTGCACTTTCAGAAACCTAATCTTCTGACGACGAGTGACACGCTCTGCGGAATCAAGAATACAAACGGGGTATTCTCGATAAGAAAGGTCATCTTGGAGATCAAGCGTTTCATGGTCGACTTCGCGGATGGGGTCCTTGAAGCAACGCCTGAGTTGGGATACATGGCATACATCGTGTACTCGGGAAAGGTGCGGAGGTAGTTCAAGTTGGTAGGCAACTTCTCCACGTTTAGCTATAATGCGGAAAGGTCCGATGTAACGTGGGGCCAACTTGCCTTTGATACCGAAACGTTGGGTTCCCTTCAGAGGAGTAACCCGAAGGTAAGCCTTCTCATCCAGATTGTAGCTCTCTTGCCTATGATGACGATCATAGTAGCTTTTCTGACGAGACTGGGCTGCTTTCAATTGATCACGAACAATGCGAACTTGCTCTTCTGCTTCCTTGATCATATCCGGTCCAAAGAATTGTCTTTCACCGGTTTCAGACCAGTTTAGTGGTGTTCGACATCGTCGTCCATACAGGAGTTCAAAAGGAGCCATGTTCAGACTAGATTGAAAACTATTGTTATAAGGAAATTCGGCATATGGAAGAGAATTCTCCCAATTCTTTCCGAATGAGATAACACAAGCTCTGAGCATGTCTTCAAGAATTTGGTTAACCCTTTCGACTTGACCGCTAGACTGAGGATGGAAAGACGTACTAAAGGAGAGATGAGTTCCCAAAGCACGTTGGAAGCTTCCCCAAAATCTAGAGGTGAAAAGGCTACCGCGATCAGAATTGATTTCCAACGGAACACCGTGAAGTGATACAATTCTGGAGATGTACAAGTCCGCTAACTGACTAGCAGTTATAGACTCGCGAACCGGAAGGAAGTGAGCAACTTTGGAAAGCCTATCTATGACAACGAAGATGGCATTGTTTCCTTTCTGGGTTCTTGGAAAGCCGGTGATGAAGTCCATACCGACTTTGTCCCATTTCCACTCAAGAATGGACAAAGGTTGAAGTGTACCAGCAGGTCTTTGATGTTCTGCCTTAATGCGACGACAAACATCACATTCGGCGACAAATTGAGCAATGTCTCTCTTCATCCTAGTCCACCAAAATCTCTGGCGTAGATCTCGGTACATTTTCGTGCTACCGGGATGAATTGAGAGGGGTGTGTCATGGGCTTCCTTGAGGATGAGTTGCCTTAGTTCCTTATTCTTAGGTACTACCATACGATTTCCAAAGAAAACCGTTCCCTTGCTATCTGTGGAGAAAAATTTAGCAACTCCGCTAGCAATGTTCTCCTTGATCCGGCGAACATCTCGTGCACGCCTTTGGGCAACTATAATTTGATCCTCAAGGGTTGGTTTCGCCACCAAGGTTGAAAGATAGCCATGAGGAACAATCTCAAGATTCAGCTTGGGAAAGTTCTCATGAAGAAGTGGTTGATACTGCTGTAACATGAGGTTGTTACAGTACGACTTACGACTTAGTGCATCAGCCATGACATTGGCCTTGCCTGGGGTGTAAGAAATCCCTACGTCGTAATCTTTTATCAACTCAATCCAGCGTCTTTGCCTGAGATTAAGATCTGGCTGGGTGAAAATATATTTGAGGCTTTGGTGGTCGGAATAAATCTCACAACGATTACCAAGGAGGTAATGTCGCCAAGTTGTTAGGGCATGAACTATGGCAGCGAGTTCAAGGTCATGGGTAGGATAATTCTCTTCATGTGGCCGCAACTGGCGTGAAGCATAAGCTACCACATGTCGATCTTGCAGAAGTATGCATCCTAACCCTTGCCGTGATGCATCACAATAGATCTCGAAATCCCTTTTGGTGTCTGGAGGTGCAAGTACGGGTGCGGAAGTCAATCTTCTTTTTAGCTCTTGAAAGCTTTCCTCGCACTTGGGAGTCCATAAGAATTTATTATCTTTCTTGAGGAGTTCAGTTAGAGGCTTTGCAACTTTAGAAAAGTTCTCGACGAAGCGACGGCAATAGCTGGCTAGGCCAAGAAAACTTCTAACTTGCTTAACCGATTCAGGTGGAGTCCAGTCAAGGACGGCCTGACCTCTCTCGGGATTCACAGCAATGCCTTTTGCAGAAATCACGTGGCCTAAGTAGGTCACTTCTGGTAGCCAGAATTCACACTTGGAGAATTTAGCGTACAGGCGATGCTCTCTAAGTTTCATCAATACCAGCCTTAAGTGTTCGGCATGATCTCCTTCGTTCTTCGAGTAGATGAGAATATCATCAAGATAAACTACAACAAATTTATCTAGGTACTCCATGAAGATTGAATTCATCAAGCGTGAGAATGTGGCGGGGGCATTGGTTAAACCAAAGGACATGACGGTGTACTCGTAAAGACCATAACGAGTAGTAAAAGCCGTTTTGGGAATGTCCTCATTTCGGATTCAGATCTGATGATAACCTAATCTCAAATCCATCTTGGAAAAGACAGCGGATCCTGCAAGTTGATCATAAAGATCATTGATCCTGGGCAGTGGGTATTTGTTCTTTATCGTCGCTAAATTTAGCGGGCGATAATCTACGCACATCCTTTATGTTCCATCTTTCTTCTTTACGAACAGAACGGGGCAACCCCATGGCGATGAGCTAGGGCGGATGAAGCCTTTTGCCAACGAAGCATCAAGTTGGGTTTTTAGCTCAGCTAACTCATGTGGGGCCATTTTATATGGGCGTTTGGAAATTGGTGCGGTTCCTGGAACAAGATCCACTATAAACTCTACACATCTGTCGGGTGGCATGCCCGGCAGTTCTTCAGGAAAGACATCCGGGAAGTCACGAACCACCGGAATATCTTCAAGTTCGGGAAGGGGAAGTACATTCAAAGAATGCACTTGGGTTCTTGTTCTGGGTGAGGTATAGTTAACGGTTGTGCCTGAAGGGTGGGTTAGTTTCACGGATTTGCCTTTGCAATCCAGATAGGCATTCTGTCTTGATAGCGAATCCATGCCAAGGATGACATCAATGTCTGAAGACTTGAGGGCTATGAGTGAAGCAAGGAATACTAAACCCTCAATTGCTATTTGATTACCATGGCTCACTCTATTAGTTTGCCATCTTGACCCTGGAGTTTGAATAACCATCGGGGTGGACAATTCAACAAAGGGTAACTCATGAAGAAGTGCATAACTTTCCGACATGAATGAATGAGATGCTCCTGGGTCGAAAAGAATGGAAGTAGGAACAAAATTGACTGGGAGCGTACCAAGAATGACGCCAGTGGTGTCGTCAGTCTCTTCAGCGGCAACCTGGTTCAGACGTCCACGAGTTGCGGAAGGAGCGGGTTTGGCGGTGAAGACCTTTTGGGGTGGCTTGCCACGACTATTGTTGTTGTTGTTGCTGCCTCCGGCACGTGGTGGAGCATTTTGGTTCTGGACCTGGTTCTGGGGGCACTCGCGAGAGTAGTGGCCTGCCTGACCACACTTGTAGCAAGCTCCAAAAACAGTGCGTGGAGCTGGGTGGTTTGGTGGAGCTGGGTGGAACTGGGTGGGTGGACGAGGCGCCACAAAGGATGGCCTCGGTGGGTTGTTCTGGCGGAACATGCTATTGGGGATCCAGATCTTGCGCTTCTGGGAGCCAGAACTGGATGATCCGTCATCTCTAGGGTGTTTGCGGAAATCGTTGGGGGTGTTCATGTCCTCTTCCTTGATGGCCTTGTTGACAAGGACCTGGAATGTGGCAAAGTCATGAAGGTTGAGCTCGCGACGGAGTCCGGAGTTGAGGCCACGACGGAACCTCTCTTGTTTCTTGGAGTCGGTGGAGACTTCTTCAGTTGCATAACGAGCAAGTCGGTTGAACTCACGACTAAACTCGTCAACTGTCCTTCTGCCTTGAGTGAGGTTACAGAACTCCTCACGCTTGCGGTCCATGAGACCCTTGGGGATGTGGTGCTCGCGGAAGGACGTGCAGAACTCCTCCCAAGATGCAGGTGGTCCAACTGGGCGCATATTCAGAAAATTCTCCCACCAAGAGCTTGCTGCACCTTCAAGGTGATAGGTGGCATAGTTGACCTTGTCGCCATCTGCAACATGGCCGGCTTGGAGCTTCCTCTCGATGCTGCGAAGCCAGTCATCGGCGTCAAGGGGCTCGGTGGAGTAACTGAAAACCGGGGGATGAAGCCGGATGAAGTCGTTCAGGGACACCAGCTCATTGCGCTGCTGAGTGGTGTTGCGTGCGATGACTTCCAACAGGTGGTGAGAGTCACGGCGGTTCCTCTCGACCTCCATCAGAACTTGGGCCATCGTGGGTGGGGGTGGAAGGTTGTCTTCCTCCTGGTTGTTCCCACGACCTTGGTTACGACCAATCTGGCCACGTGTACCTTGAGACATCCTGAAGGTGAAAAAACCAAAGTCAAACAGAGTTGATTGAAGATTCTAATCAAGGTATTGAAGTACTGGAAGGATTACAGAGCAAAGGAAGTAATCATCTTGACAACATGGTGATAAAAGCATACAAGCCATATATTCACAAGCTGTCATACAAACCATACATCGTTTTAGTACAAGCACTAAGCTAATACAAACGTGATGAAGATGATACATCCTTCAGAGGCACTCTGACTTCCTATACATTATTTATCTAAGCCTCTGGAACTTAGACACCTTGCTTAAAATATACTAGGATACTACTACATCCTCACTAAGTAAGACCACAGGCGGTCTCACTCATCTCCATCTCCATAGTAATCCTCGTAAAAGTTACCCGCGTATCCCGGTAGCTGGAGGTGACCATCGGAAAACACGGAGGCTTGTGGACCCTGATATCCATTTGGGCAAGGATGGGGCCTAGGTCCAGTGTAGGGTGGAAGCAAAGGACCACGAGGTGGAAAAATTCCTCCAATCTCGGGCCAAGCAACTCGAGAAGGCATCTAGGTCCTTACTGGATAGATCGCATCGTACTCCACTGATCCCACGCTCACAAAGGGTGCCAAGAGAGTCAGTGCTCGGTACAGACGAACACGAGTAGCATGGAGCTCAAAACGGAGAGCACGTGCATCACGATCTCTGTCACTAGCAAACCTAGCAGTCACCTGAAGTGCTGGATCCTCTGCAGAGTGATCTGAGTAGAGTCCGGTGTAATATCCCTCCTCTCCTGGAAGTGCAGCAGGGATATAGCGGAAAGAAATCTCTCTCAGCATGGTGTGCTCCTCTCTCAGCAGTGTAATACATGAATATGCAGCATCCTGCACAGCCATGTTCTCGGTAACGCCGATGCCATGTCCAAAGTGGATAGGCTGGGTGACTCCAACGTGGTGCGGGTAGATCCGGACAATGCAGTGGAACTGCGTCTGGTTGAAGTCGGGGAACTGCTCCTCGATGGTGTACTCAGGGTACCATCGATATCCCACATAGGACATCATCTCGATCAACGTGGCGGGATGGCCACGCACACCGAGGCACCTGGTCAAACGAACAATCTGCCGAGGGGGAAGATCTGCCATCTGAAACAGAAAGGAGTTTGCAAATGCATCAGAGTATGAGATAAACCTGGAATGACTCGGACAACATAACGGCTGTAATTGTAAGAAATGACAATTTCTTTCAATCATGAAGAACAGCACTTACATAATACGATGTAAGAAATCAGCATTATAACAATGCTAGGAAAACCCGGACACAACTTTCCTATGGCTATAAGGAAGCAATCAACGACATATGCTAATCAGACAGAGGAGAGCCTAGTCCTATCTTCCCGTAGAACAAGATGAGGTGACTCAGAACTCAGAACGAAGGGGGTAAGGAGAAAAATGAAGACTTACGTTGTTCCCATATATACCCAGAGTAACTATATAACTATAGCAAGCTAGACTCAACTTCGGCCAAGGCTACTAGTCCTACAGTCAGTCTTGCTCTGATACCAAGTCTGTCGGGACCCGGGGTTAGCGTATGCAAGTACAGTTAAGACATAGTCATATGGAGAGCCGAGAACCGCACCCACTTGTCTAAGCAGACAAGGCCAAGCACTGAACATTCTCGGAAAGCATCGTACGTGAGGGACATCCTATCCAGGCCGGATGATCAACTGTGATGGGTCCTCATCGTCCGCACACAAGTCTAATGATATGGGTGGTGAACTCCCATATTCAAAGACAAGTCGCCTCAACCATACTATCGACTATCTCAAAACTCTTACATAGACTTACTCCAGCCCGATCACTTAGTCGGGGTCTAGGGAGGGCTCGATCATACCACAAAGTGTGCACGAGACGGAGTCTCGGACAATCGCATCGCGATGCCCCAAGCTGCGCACATCTAAGGGCCACTTGGTGTATGAAAGACCGCCAGCCAGAACACAACTAAGGTCTCGAAAACCCATACAAAGACATGCATGTTATAAACATACACGCAACACACATGCCTTGTATGAACAGCTGGTACCATTGCAATTCTCTACAAATTGTACATTTTATTTATAACTCTTATAGAGTACACACAGAGATCACATACATGTGATCCAACATTACAACATAAAGCGGAAGCAAATTATGTCTGAGTACAGACAAGTTTACCAAATTGGCTTAAGAAGCCTTATTCAACATAAAGCCCTCCACGAGGGAACCAGTCTGCTGACTGGGACTAGACTATCTTAACTTCAGTCGTCCAGCTCGATGAAGAAGCCACCTTCGGGGTCAGTGGCGTCATCTAAAACATAGATTAAGAAAACGTGAGTACAAAGGCGTACTCAGCAAGACTTACATAGGAGCTATACTACTCATGCACAAGTGTCAAGGTAAAAGGAGGTGGGGTTCACTTACAGAAATGACAGCTTTGACTTGGCTAATCCTGAACTACGAGTACCAGACTTGAGGTAAGAAGCGTACACGAGTCCACTACTTTCACCAACCAATACACCACTATGGTGTCTTCCTCGACTTCCCACGAGAAAGCACGCCATAGCACTCACACTTATCTTGGTGTATTTTAGAAGTATCCGGTTCAAGTTATCTAATAATCAAGCTAAGCTTTCCAAGTAGTCCATAACCGCGGACGCGGCTATTCGAATAGTTTTGTTAACCTTGCAAGGGTGTACCGCTACACACACATGACCATCATTTACCGCCTTTGATCTCGACACCATTCGAGGGGTGCCAGCGAGGATGCTCACCACAACTGTTACCTCATAGCCTATCTAGTCCAAGAAAGCCGCCTACTTGGGTTGGTTACCACAATCGTGAACCCGGCCGGTTTACCGAAGTGGACCCAAGCGATGTGTGCGTGGTGCATAAGCCGGTCTCAGATGAGCCATTCTCTCACTTAGCATCCAGGCCACAAGCCTACCAGAACTCCGAACTACTGTGACATCTGGACATCGAAAGGGATGAGTTAATAGGTTGAGAGGGGTCAGTGAGCCCAATGTGTGGTTGTACTCTTCATCTTGGATCACCACACAAGAACTCGGACTTAGGGCGGTGTTCAACGAGACAACCCACTGTGTACTCCTACACAGCCTCTCATCGTTCACCTTGTATTAGGGTCGATTCACCAACACTTTTCTACCATCATCAACATGATCACTACCATCCCGACTCACATCACAGTAACAACATGGTATCATACTAAGCATGCAATAAGCGGTAACATTTGCAGGGGCCACATGATATCATTCAACTCCTATATTTGCTAGGATTGTGGTTTTCTTAATCCTGTGACAAAAGATAGGTCATGCAAAGGAATGGGTTCATCTAAGCGTAGAATCGTAACATGGTGATCATCCTATACAATGCATAAGCGAGACATGAGAGGGAAGTGGGATTTTATCGACATGATCAATGGGGTTTTGCTTGCCTTGCTGACGAGGTTCGGGTTCTGGATCTTCAGCGAAGGGGGTGACCTCTTGCTCCGGTTCCACCTCTACTCGACAAACAAAGCACGAAGTAGCAATCAATATGAATGCAATGCTCAAGCACATGATTGAATGTTAAAGCTTGAAGTATAAGTTTGGATGTGTGAGGCAATTCCATTTAAGTGGAATATATTGCATTTAGAATGCAAATTCAAATTCCACATTTGAATTCAACATTAACCAAGTTATCTGTGATATAGTTTCATCATTTTGAATTATCTTCAAATGTGTATGATATGCCTCTGATGTGTAAGTGAAATGTAGCATGTTGCCATGGTTCAAGTTGCAAAATTATTTGAATTGAATTTGATTTAATTCCATTTAAATCAAATAACAAATGCCACTGATCACATTTTAAATTCAACTCAAACAGAGTTGAAAGTTGCATAATTGGAAAGATAATTTTCTCCTGATCATTTTTCATATATTATTTGTCCAATTTGGAGTTAATATGAATTTTCTATGAATTTCCAAAGTTTGGGGTATTTTCTGGAATTTCTGGATTTATTAAACTATTTTTATTTTCCGGAAATTCATTTACTGCGTCACTGTGATGTCATGCTGGCGTCAGGGGGGTTTGGCCCGAGTCAAACTGACAAGGGGCCCCACCTGTCATCCACAGTGGGGGTTAATCCCCTGCTTAAAATTAACCCGAGGGGTTAATTTGTGGCTGGCCCCACTTGTCAGCCACTGGGTTAGGTTTAAAAGGGTCATTAGGGGGGGGCTAATGGTGGCTCACCGGGGAGCCGCCGGAATCCTGCCGGAGACTCGCCGGAGTTGGGTTCTAGGGCGCGGGGAGGGACCTGGAGGGCATGGACTTGCTCCTTGGGGTCGTCCGCATCGAGTGGTGTCATCAGGGGGCCACGGGGATCACCGGAACATCATCGGCGACGAGCGGCGGCGGAAGTCGGGCACTGGACTCGTCGGGTTCTTCATTTTGTGCACAGATTTGGAAACCGAGAGTATAGAAACGAAGCTGGGGTGTGTGCGGAACTAGTGGAGCCATCCAGGGGTCAAACGGGTGCTTTGGTGCATGTCCTCGACGACGAGCGGCGGCGTTTGGTCTCGGACCTCGTCGAAATCATGCAAACGGGCACGGGAGGATGCGTGGATGGAGGCAAAAGAACGGCAAGCTCACCCTGATCGCGATGAAGGGCTCGGGGAGGACGGGGAGTGCTTGGCGTGGACGAATTTGAGGTTGGACTCGTCGGCGGCCGGCGGCGATTCCTTAAAGCTGGCGTCACTTGGAGTGCTCCTGGGCTTCGATTGATCTGGGGGAAAGACGAAGTCGTCGACGCTGGTTCGATTGGACACGGTGGCGGAGCTTGAGGACTTCTGACGCCGCGTTGGGGCTCGTCGGTGCACCGGCTCGGTCACGGCTGCTTCGCGGGTTTCGCACGGGAGAGAGGAGGAAGAGGGTTCCAGGGGGGGGAAAGAAGTGGATGAGCACGGGGGGGTTCTCCACGACGCTAGAAGACGGCCGGGGAGCAGCCAGGCAGCTGCCTGGCAGCCATGCCGCGGCCGGGGGCGAGCTGCCTGCCTGCCTGGCCTGTGGAGAAGACGACCCTGCCCCTTTGGGCTGGGCCGCCTCTGCTGGGCCAGGTGGGCCAGGTAAGTGGCTTTCAGCCTTTTTCTTCTTTTTTTTGTTTAATCTTTCCTTTCTTTTTCTGTAATTTGTTTTGGCTCTGATAAAAATACCAAACCATTTTATTAAATGCTGAAAACTTTTACATGGCCTCATAATAATATGGACAAGCCACTCATAAACTTTCAACATTTTTAAAATTCAAATGATTTGAATTTTAAATCAAAAAGGGGTATTTCTTTCATTCCAAGGTACTGTTTGAATATTTGAAAAATCTATGAGCATGGGGTGGGTCCCACATCACTTGATATGTGATCACACTCATTCATAAGACTTTTCAAAACTCTAACATGAATTTTTGGAAAATATTTTTATCTGACCTTTTGAATTAATTCATCTGGGGGGTGTTCCTTCTCCCATTTTGATTTTGAATTTGAGTTCCAAGATTTCTTTTTGAAATTTTGACATGATGCAAAGGTACTAACTAACCCTAGCACATACCTAACAGAGGGATCTGACAACTCGCCCCCACTCAAAAGAATCTCGTCCCGAGATTCAGAAGTTTGCGGGAGGAAGGTGGGGTACTCGGCACTGAGGCGGTCTTCTCTCTCCCACGTGGCTTCTCTTTCAGAGTGGTGTGACCATTGCACTTTCAGAAACCTAATCTTCTGACGACGAGTGACACGCTCTGCGGAATCAAGAATACAAACGGGGTATTCTCGATAAGAAAGGTCATCTTGGAGATCAAGCGTTTCATGGTCGACTTCGCGGATGGGGTCCTTGAAGCAACGCCTGAGTTGGGATACATGGCATACATCGTGTACTCGGGAAAGGTGCGGAGGTAGTTCAAGTTGGTAGGCAACTTCTCCACGTTTAGCTATAATGCGGAAAGGTCCGATGTAACGTGGGGCCAACTTGCCTTTGATACCGAAACGTTGGGTTCCCTTCAGAGGAGTAACCCGAAGGTAAGCCTTCTCATCCAGATTGTAGCTCTCTTGCCTATGATGACGATCATAGTAGCTTTTCTGACGAGACTGGGCTGCTTTCAATTGATCACGAACAATGCGAACTTGCTCTTCTGCTTCCTTGATCATATCCGGTCCAAAGAATTGTCTTTCACCGGTTTCAGACCAGTTTAGTGGTGTTCGACATCGTCGTCCATACAGGAGTTCAAAAGGAGCCATGTTCAGACTAGATTGAAAACTATTGTTATAAGGAAATTCGGCATATGGAAGAGAATTCTCCCAATTCTTTCCGAATGAGATAACACAAGCTCTGAGCATGTCTTCAAGAATTTGGTTAACCCTTTCGACTTGACCGCTAGACTGAGGATGGAAAGACGTACTAAAGGAGAGATGAGTTCCCAAAGCACGTTGGAAGCTTCCCCAAAATCTAGAGGTGAAAAGGCTACCGCGATCAGAATTGATTTCCAACGGAACACCGTGAAGTGATACAATTCTGGAGATGTACAAGTCCGCTAACTGACTAGCAGTTATAGACTCGCGAACCGGAAGGAAGTGAGCAACTTTGGAAAGCCTATCTATGACAACGAAGATGGCATTGTTTCCTTTCTGGGTTCTTGGAAAGCCGGTGATGAAGTCCATACCGACTTTGTCCCATTTCCACTCAAGAATGGACAAAGGTTGAAGTGTACCAGCAGGTCTTTGATGTTCTGCCTTAATGCGACGACAAACATCACATTCGGCGACAAATTGAGCAATGTCTCTCTTCATCCTAGTCCACCAAAATCTCTGGCGTAGATCTCGGTACATTTTCGTGCTACCGGGATGAATTGAGAGGGGTGTGTCATGGGCTTCCTTGAGGATGAGTTGCCTTAGTTCCTTATTCTTAGGTACTACCATACGATTTCCAAAGAAAACCGTTCCCTTGCTATCTGTGGAGAAAAATTTAGCAACTCCGCTAGCAATGTTCTCCTTGATCCGGCGAACATCTCGTGCACGCCTTTGGGCAACTATAATTTGATCCTCAAGGGTTGGTTTCGCCACCAAGGTTGAAAGATAGCCATGAGGAACAATCTCAAGATTCAGCTTGGGAAAGTTCTCATGAAGAAGTGGTTGATACTGCTGTAACATGAGGTTGTTACAGTACGACTTACGACTTAGTGCATCAGCCATGACATTGGCCTTGCCTGGGGTGTAAGAAATCCCTACGTCGTAATCTTTTATCAACTCAATCCAGCGTCTTTGCCTGAGATTAAGATCTGGCTGGGTGAAAATATATTTGAGGCTTTGGTGGTCGGAATAAATCTCACAACGATTACCAAGGAGGTAATGTCGCCAAGTTGTTAGGGCATGAACTATGGCAGCGAGTTCAAGGTCATGGGTAGGATAATTCTCTTCATGTGGCCGCAACTGGCGTGAAGCATAAGCTACCACATGTCGATCTTGCAGAAGTATGCATCCTAACCCTTGCCGTGATGCATCACAATAGATCTCGAAATCCCTTTTGGTGTCTGGAGGTGCAAGTACGGGTGCGGAAGTCAATCTTCTTTTTAGCTCTTGAAAGCTTTCCTCGCACTTGGGAGTCCATAAGAATTTATTATCTTTCTTGAGGAGTTCAGTTAGAGGCTTTGCAACTTTAGAAAAGTTCTCGACGAAGCGACGGCAATAGCTGGCTAGGCCAAGAAAACTTCTAACTTGCTTAACCGATTCAGGTGGAGTCCAGTCAAGGACGGCCTGACCTCTCTCGGGATTCACAGCAATGCCTTTTGCAGAAATCACGTGGCCTAAGTAGGTCACTTCTGGTAGCCAGAATTCACACTTGGAGAATTTAGCGTACAGGCGATGCTCTCTAAGTTTCATCAATACCAGCCTTAAGTGTTCGGCATGATCTCCTTCGTTCTTCGAGTAGATGAGAATATCATCAAGATAAACTACAACAAATTTATCTAGGTACTCCATGAAGATTGAATTCATCAAGCGTGAGAATGTGGCGGGGGCATTGGTTAAACCAAAGGACATGACGGTGTACTCGTAAAGACCATAACGAGTAGTAAAAGCCGTTTTGGGAATGTCCTCATTTCGGATTCAGATCTGATGATAACCTAATCTCAAATCCATCTTGGAAAAGACAGCGGATCCTGCAAGTTGATCATAAAGATCATTGATCCTGGGCAGTGGGTATTTGTTCTTTATCGTCGCTAAATTTAGCGGGCGATAATCTACGCACATCCTTTATGTTCCATCTTTCTTCTTTACGAACAGAACGGGGCAACCCCATGGCGATGAGCTAGGGCGGATGAAGCCTTTTGCCAACGAAGCATCAAGTTGGGTTTTTAGCTCAGCTAACTCATGTGGGGCCATTTTATATGGGCGTTTGGAAATTGGTGCGGTTCCTGGAACAAGATCCACTATAAACTCTACACATCTGTCGGGTGGCATGCCCGGCAGTTCTTCAGGAAAGACATCCGGGAAGTCACGAACCACCGGAATATCTTCAAGTTCGGGAAGGGGAAGTACATTCAAAGAATGCACTTGGGTTCTTGTTCTGGGTGAGGTATAGTTAACGGTTGTGCCTGAAGGGTGGGTTAGTTTCACGGATTTGCCTTTGCAATCCAGATAGGCATTCTGTCTTGATAGCGAATCCATGCCAAGGATGACATCAATGTCTGAAGACTTGAGGGCTATGAGTGAAGCAAGGAATACTAAACCCTCAATTGCTATTTGATTACCATGGCTCACTCTATTAGTTTGCCATCTTGACCCTGGAGTTTGAATAACCATCGGGGTGGACAATTCAACAAAGGGTAACTCATGAAGAAGTGCATAACTTTCCGACATGAATGAATGAGATGCTCCTGGGTCGAAAAGAATGGAAGTAGGAACAAAATTGACTGGGAGCGTACCAAGAATGACGCCAGTGGTGTCGTCAGTCTCTTCAGCGGCAACCTGGTTCAGACGTCCACGAGTTGCGGAAGGAGCGGGTTTGGCGGTGAAGACCTTTTGGGGTGGCTTGCCACGACTATTGTTGTTGTTGTTGCTGCCTCCGGCACGTGGTGGAGCATTTTGGTTCTGGACCTGGTTCTGGGGGCACTCGCGAGAGTAGTGGCCTGCCTGACCACACTTGTAGCAAGCTCCAAAAACAGTGCGTGGAGCTGGGTGGTTTGGTGGAGCTGGGTGGAACTGGGTGGGTGGACGAGGCGCCACAAAGGATGGCCTCGGTGGGTTGTTCTGGCGGAACATGCTATTGGGGATCCAGATCTTGCGCTTCTGGGAGCCAGAACTGGATGATCCGTCATCTCTAGGGTGTTTGCGGAAATCGTTGGGGGTGTTCATGTCCTCTTCCTTGATGGCCTTGTTGACAAGGACCTGGAATGTGGCAAAGTCATGAAGGTTGAGCTCGCGACGGAGTCCGGAGTTGAGGCCACGACGGAACCTCTCTTGTTTCTTGGAGTCGGTGGAGACTTCTTCAGTTGCATAACGAGCAAGTCGGTTGAACTCACGACTAAACTCGTCAACTGTCCTTCTGCCTTGAGTGAGGTTACAGAACTCCTCACGCTTGCGGTCCATGAGACCCTTGGGGATGTGGTGCTCGCGGAAGGACGTGCAGAACTCCTCCCAAGATGCAGGTGGTCCAACTGGGCGCATATTCAGAAAATTCTCCCACCAAGAGCTTGCTGCACCTTCAAGGTGATAGGTGGCATAGTTGACCTTGTCGCCATCTGCAACATGGCCGGCTTGGAGCTTCCTCTCGATGCTGCGAAGCCAGTCATCGGCGTCAAGGGGCTCGGTGGAGTAACTGAAAACCGGGGGATGAAGCCGGATGAAGTCGTTCAGGGACACCAGCTCATTGCGCTGCTGAGTGGTGTTGCGTGCGATGACTTCCAACAGGTGGTGAGAGTCACGGCGGTTCCTCTCGACCTCCATCAGAACTTGGGCCATCGTGGGTGGGGGTGGAAGGTTGTCTTCCTCCTGGTTGTTCCCACGACCTTGGTTACGACCAATCTGGCCACGTGTACCTTGAGACATCCTGAAGGTGAAAAAACCAAAGTCAAACAGAGTTGATTGAAGATTCTAATCAAGGTATTGAAGTACTGGAAGGATTACAGAGCAAAGGAAGTAATCATCTTGACAACATGGTGATAAAAGCATACAAGCCATATATTCACAAGCTGTCATACAAACCATACATCGTTTTAGTACAAGCACTAAGCTAATACAAACGTGATGAAGATGATACATCCTTCAGAGGCACTCTGACTTCCTATACATTATTTATCTAAGCCTCTGGAACTTAGACACCTTGCTTAAAATATACTAGGATACTACTACATCCTCACTAAGTAAGACCACAGGCGGTCTCACTCATCTCCATCTCCATAGTAATCCTCGTAAAAGTTACCCGCGTATCCCGGTAGCTGGAGGTGACCATCGGAAAACACGGAGGCTTGTGGACCCTGATATCCATTTGGGCAAGGATGGGGCCTAGGTCCAGTGTAGGGTGGAAGCAAAGGACCACGAGGTGGAAAAATTCCTCCAATCTCGGGCCAAGCAACTCGAGAAGGCATCTAGGTCCTTACTGGATAGATCGCATCGTACTCCACTGATCCCACGCTCACAAAGGGTGCCAAGAGAGTCAGTGCTCGGTACAGACGAACACGAGTAGCATGGAGCTCAAAACGGAGAGCACGTGCATCACGATCTCTGTCACTAGCAAACCTAGCAGTCACCTGAAGTGCTGGATCCTCTGCAGAGTGATCTGAGTAGAGTCCGGTGTAATATCCCTCCTCTCCTGGAAGTGCAGCAGGGATATAGCGGAAAGAAATCTCTCTCAGCATGGTGTGCTCCTCTCTCAGCAGTGTAATACATGAATATGCAGCATCCTGCACAGCCATGTTCTCGGTAACGCCGATGCCATGTCCAAAGTGGATAGGCTGGGTGACTCCAACGTGGTGCGGGTAGATCCGGACAATGCAGTGGAACTGCGTCTGGTTGAAGTCGGGGAACTGCTCCTCGATGGTGTACTCAGGGTACCATCGATATCCCACATAGGACATCATCTCGATCAACGTGGCGGGATGGCCACGCACACCGAGGCACCTGGTCAAACGAACAATCTGCCGAGGGGGAAGATCTGCCATCTGAAACAGAAAGGAGTTTGCAAATGCATCAGAGTATGAGATAAACCTGGAATGACTCGGACAACATAACGGCTGTAATTGTAAGAAATGACAATTTCTTTCAATCATGAAGAACAGCACTTACATAATACGATGTAAGAAATCAGCATTATAACAATGCTAGGAAAACCCGGACACAACTTTCCTATGGCTATAAGGAAGCAATCAACGACATATGCTAATCAGACAGAGGAGAGCCTAGTCCTATCTTCCCGTAGAACAAGATGAGGTGACTCAGAACTCAGAACGAAGGGGGTAAGGAGAAAAATGAAGACTTACGTTGTTCCCATATATACCCAGAGTAACTATATAACTATAGCAAGCTAGACTCAACTTCGGCCAAGGCTACTAGTCCTACAGTCAGTCTTGCTCTGATACCAAGTCTGTCGGGACCCGGGGTTAGCGTATGCAAGTACAGTTAAGACATAGTCATATGGAGAGCCGAGAACCGCACCCACTTGTCTAAGCAGACAAGGCCAAGCACTGAACATTCTCGGAAAGCATCGTACGTGAGGGACATCCTATCCAGGCCGGATGATCAACTGTGATGGGTCCTCATCGTCCGCACACAAGTCTAATGATATGGGTGGTGAACTCCCATATTCAAAGACAAGTCGCCTCAACCATACTATCGACTATCTCAAAACTCTTACATAGACTTACTCCAGCCCGATCACTTAGTCGGGGTCTAGGGAGGGCTCGATCATACCACAAAGTGTGCACGAGACGGAGTCTCGGACAATCGCATCGCGATGCCCCAAGCTGCGCACATCTAAGGGCCACTTGGTGTATGAAAGACCGCCAGCCAGAACACAACTAAGGTCTCGAAAACCCATACAAAGACATGCATGTTATAAACATACACGCAACACACATGCCTTGTATGAACAGCTGGTACCATTGCAATTCTCTACAAATTGTACATTTTATTTATAACTCTTATAGAGTACACACAGAGATCACATACATGTGATCCAACATTACAACATAAAGCGGAAGCAAATTATGTCTGAGTACAGACAAGTTTACCAAATTGGCTTAAGAAGCCTTATTCAACATAAAGCCCTCCACGAGGGAACCAGTCTGCTGACTGGGACTAGACTATCTTAACTTCAGTCGTCCAGCTCGATGAAGAAGCCACCTTCGGGGTCAGTGGCGTCATCTAAAACATAGATTAAGAAAACGTGAGTACAAAGGCGTACTCAGCAAGACTTACATAGGAGCTATACTACTCATGCACAAGTGTCAAGGTAAAAGGAGGTGGGGTTCACTTACAGAAATGACAGCTTTGACTTGGCTAATCCTGAACTACGAGTACCAGACTTGAGGTAAGAAGCGTACACGAGTCCACTACTTTCACCAACCAATACACCACTATGGTGTCTTCCTCGACTTCCCACGAGAAAGCACGCCATAGCACTCACACTTATCTTGGTGTATTTTAGAAGTATCCGGTTCAAGTTATCTAATAATCAAGCTAAGCTTTCCAAGTAGTCCATAACCGCGGACGCGGCTATTCGAATAGTTTTGTTAACCTTGCAAGGGTGTACCGCTACACACACATGACCATCATTTACCGCCTTTGATCTCGACACCATTCGAGGGGTGCCAGCGAGGATGCTCACCACAACTGTTACCTCATAGCCTATCTAGTCCAAGAAAGCCGCCTACTTGGGTTGGTTACCACAATCGTGAACCCGGCCGGTTTACCGAAGTGGACCCAAGCGATGTGTGCGTGGTGCATAAGCCGGTCTCAGATGAGCCATTCTCTCACTTAGCATCCAGGCCACAAGCCTACCAGAACTCCGAACTACTGTGACATCTGGACATCGAAAGGGATGAGTTAATAGGTTGAGAGGGGTCAGTGAGCCCAATGTGTGGTTGTACTCTTCATCTTGGATCACCACACAAGAACTCGGACTTAGGGCGGTGTTCAACGAGACAACCCACTGTGTACTCCTACACAGCCTCTCATCGTTCACCTTGTATTAGGGTCGATTCACCAACACTTTTCTACCATCATCAACATGATCACTACCATCCCGACTCACATCACAGTAACAACATGGTATCATACTAAGCATGCAATAAGCGGTAACATTTGCAGGGGCCACATGATATCATTCAACTCCTATATTTGCTAGGATTGTGGTTTTCTTAATCCTGTGACAAAAGATAGGTCATGCAAAGGAATGGGTTCATCTAAGCGTAGAATCGTAACATGGTGATCATCCTATACAATGCATAAGCGAGACATGAGAGGGAAGTGGGATTTTATCGACATGATCAATGGGGTTTTGCTTGCCTTGCTGACGAGGTTCGGGTTCTGGATCTTCAGCGAAGGGGGTGACCTCTTGCTCCGGTTCCACCTCTACTCGACAAACAAAGCACGAAGTAGCAATCAATATGAATGCAATGCTCAAGCACATGATTGAATGTTAAAGCTTGAAGTATAAGTTTGGATGTGTGAGGCAATTCCATTTAAGTGGAATATATTGCATTTAGAATGCAAATTCAAATTCCACATTTGAATTCAACATTAACCAAGTTATCTGTGATATAGTTTCATCATTTTGAATTATCTTCAAATGTGTATGATATGCCTCTGATGTGTAAGTGAAATGTAGCATGTTGCCATGGTTCAAGTTGCAAAATTATTTGAATTGAATTTGATTTAATTCCATTTAAATCAAATAACAAATGCCACTGATCACATTTTAAATTCAACTCAAACAGAGTTGAAAGTTGCATAATTGGAAAGATAATTTTCTCCTGATCATTTTTCATATATTATTTGTCCAATTTGGAGTTAATATGAATTTTCTATGAATTTCCAAAGTTTGGGGTATTTTCTGGAATTTCTGGATTTATTAAACTATTTTTATTTTCCGGAAATTCATTTACTGCGTCACTGTGATGTCATGCTGGCGTCAGGGGGGTTTGGCCCGAGTCAAACTGACAAGGGGCCCCACCTGTCATCCACAGTGGGGGTTAATCCCCTGCTTAAAATTAACCCGAGGGGTTAATTTGTGGCTGGCCCCACTTGTCAGCCACTGGGTTAGGTTTAAAAGGGTCATTAGGGGGGGGCTAATGGTGGCTCACCGGGGAGCCGCCGGAATCCTGCCGGAGACTCGCCGGAGTTGGGTTCTAGGGCGCGGGGAGGGACCTGGAGGGCATGGACTTGCTCCTTGGGGTCGTCCGCATCGAGTGGTGTCATCAGGGGGCCACGGGGATCACCGGAACATCATCGGCGACGAGCGGCGGCGGAAGTCGGGCACTGGACTCGTCGGGTTCTTCATTTTGTGCACAGATTTGGAAACCGAGAGTATAGAAACGAAGCTGGGGTGTGTGCGGAACTAGTGGAGCCATCCAGGGGTCAAACGGGTGCTTTGGTGCATGTCCTCGACGACGAGCGGCGGCGTTTGGTCTCGGACCTCGTCGAAATCATGCAAACGGGCACGGGAGGATGCGTGGATGGAGGCAAAAGAACGGCAAGCTCACCCTGATCGCGATGAAGGGCTCGGGGAGGACGGGGAGTGCTTGGCGTGGACGAATTTGAGGTTGGACTCGTCGGCGGCCGGCGGCGATTCCTTAAAGCTGGCGTCACTTGGAGTGCTCCTGGGCTTCGATTGATCTGGGGGAAAGACGAAGTCGTCGACGCTGGTTCGATTGGACACGGTGGCGGAGCTTGAGGACTTCTGACGCCGCGTTGGGGCTCGTCGGTGCACCGGCTCGGTCACGGCTGCTTCGCGGGTTTCGCACGGGAGAGAGGAGGAAGAGGGTTCCAGGGGGGGGAAAGAAGTGGATGAGCACGGGGGGGTTCTCCACGACGCTAGAAGACGGCCGGGGAGCAGCCAGGCAGCTGCCTGGCAGCCATGCCGCGGCCGGGGGCGAGCTGCCTGCCTGCCTGGCCTGTGGAGAAGACGACCCTGCCCCTTTGGGCTGGGCCGCCTCTGCTGGGCCAGGTGGGCCAGGTAAGTGGCTTTCAGCCTTTTTCTTCTTTTTTTTGTTTAATCTTTCCTTTCTTTTTCTGTAATTTGTTTTGGCTCTGATAAAAATACCAAACCATTTTATTAAATGCTGAAAACTTTTACATGGCCTCATAATAATATGGACAAGCCACTCATAAACTTTCAACATTTTGAAAATTCAAATGATTTGAATTTTAAATCAAAAAGGGGTATTTCTTTAATTCCAAGGTACTGTTTGAGTATTTGAAAAATCTATGAGCATGGGGTGGGTCCCACATCAGTTGATATGTGATCACACTCATTTATAAGACTTTTCAAAACTCTAACATGAATTTTTGGAAAATATTTTTATCTGGCCTTTTGAATTAATTCATCTGGGGGGTGTTCCTTCTCCCATTTTGATTTTGAATTTGATTTCCAAGATTTCTTTTTGAAATTTTGACATGATGCAAAGGTACTAACTAACCCTAACACATACCTAACAGAGGGATCTGACACCTTCATTCGACAAGGACGACCTCCAGGAGCACGCCTGTGCTCTCCGTTGTCCTCCCCGTGGCCCCTAGCTGATTCCGGCGAGGGCGCCGCCGTGGCCAGGCCACCGGCGTCAAGCCGCCGGTGGGTTAGCCTTAACTCGTGCTTAGTTAAGCACTAATCCACCCCCTCAAAGCCTCTGACCAGTGGGCCCCTTGCCCTGTTAATCTCTGTTTAATTAAATTCAAAACGGTTTAATTAACAGAGACACTGACAGAGAGGCTCCACCTGTCAGCAGCCCCCCCACGTCATCCCTGCGTCAGCATGACGCCATAATTGGTTAAATAATTTTAATTAATTCAGAAAAATCCAGAAAATGCTTTAAACTTTGAAATTCAATAACTAATTCATTTTAACTCCAAATTGGACAAATAATATGTCTAAAATTATCAGAAAAATACAAGGATTATGAATATGCAACTTGTTTATATGTTTGACTATTTTAAAATGGGTGAACAGTAGCAAACATGGATCCTTTTCAAATTCAAATTTGGAGTGAATTTGCAAATGACTTTGCAACACATTTATTTTAGATGGATTCATCCACACATTAGAGGCTTTACCTCAACTATACCACATCACTTCATGCTCAACCTTTTCAAATGAACTTTCATGCATTCAAATGCATTTGAAATTCATCGATAAATCAAATGGAGTTTGAATTTGCAACTCAAATGCAATATACTCCTTTTAAATGAAACGCTCAACACATCAGTACCATGAACATCACCATTACAATTTTATTCATGTGATTGTGCATTGTACATTATGTTGATCCTATGATTGTCATGTTGCTGATAGAAGTGGAGCCGGAACCCGAAGCCACCCCCTTCGTTGAAGACACCGTTATCGAAACCTCGTCAGCAAGGCAAGCAAAACCCCCATTGATCATGTCGATAAAATCCCAATTCCTTCTCATGTCTCGCTTATGCATTGTATACGATGATTACCATGCTACGTTTCTACCGCATAGATGAACCCATTCATTTGCATGACCTATCTTTTGTCAAAGTAGTAAGCAAACCACAATCCTAGCAAATGTAGGAGTTGGTTGATATCATTTGGCCCCTGCAACTGTTACTGCTTATTGCATGCTTAGTGGTACAATGAGGTTGCTTTTGATGTGAGTCGGGATGATAGTGAACATGGTGTTGATGAAAGTGAAACTATGTTGGTGAATCTACCCTAATACAAGGTGAACCATGAGAGGCTGTGTAGGAGTACATAGCGGTTTGTCTCGTTGAACACCGCCTTAAGTCCGAGTTCTTGTGTGGTGATCCAAGAAGAAGAGTACAACCACACATTGGGCTCACTGACCCCTCTCGACCTAGTACCTCACCCCGTTCGAACCCCAGAAGTCGCAGTAGTTCGGAGTTCTGGTAGGAATGTGGCACGGTCTGCGAAGTGGATGAACGGCTTTTCAAGACCGGCTTGGGACCCTGCACACATCGTTTGAGGCTGTACTAGAACCTCGGCCGGACTTCCATACGGATCCCCCTCAGATAGGCGACTCTCTGGACTAGAACGGAGCTGTGGGCGAAGTGTCGTGGCAACATCCTCGCCGGTACCCGCTTGAAGGGTCCCCCTCCCAGGCGGTAACTGATGAGTGTGTGTGTGTGTAGAGGTACACCCCTGCAGGGTTAACAAAACTATTCGAATAGCCGCGTCCACGGTTAAGGACTGCTTGGAAAGCTTAGCTTGATTTTTAGACAACTTGAACTGGATACTTCTAAAACTCGCAAGATAAGCGTGAGTGCTATGGTGTGCTCCTCGTGGGGAAGTCGAGGAAGTAACCATAGTGGTGTATTGGTTGGAGATGTAGTGGACTCGTGTACGCTTCTTACCTAAAGTCTGGTACTCGTAGTTCAGGACTAGCCAAGTCAAAGCTGGCACTTCTGCAAGTGAAACCCCACCTCCCTTTACCTTGATACATGTGCATGCGTAGTATAGTTCGTACGTAAGTCTTGCTGAGTACGACTTTGTAATCACGTTTTCTTATTCTATGTTTTAGATGAACCCACCGACCCCGATGGTGGATTCTACCCGAAGCTCGAGGAATGAAGACTCCGACCAAGACCAAGCTAGTGTAGTCCTAGTCGGCAGACTGGTTCCCTCGTGGAAGGGCTTGTTTTAGATAAGGCTTCTCTAAGCCATTTGTTAAACTTGTCTGTACTCAGACCTACTTTGCTTCCGCATGTTTGATGTAATGTTGGATCACAGACTTGTGATCTGTGTGTGCAATCTGTAAGAGTTATTAATAAAGATGTATACATTGTAGAGAATTGCAATGATACCTGCTGTTCAGACTAGACATGTGTGCTGCGTGTATGTTTATAACATGCATGTCTTATTATGGGTTTTCGAGACCTTAGTTGTGATCTGGCTGGCGGTCTTTTATACACCAAGTGGCCCTTAGATGTGCGCAGCTTGTGGCATCGCGATGCGATTGTTCGTGACTCCGTCACGTGCACACTTTGATGTATGATCGAGCCCGCCCTAGACCCCGACTAAGTGATCGGGCTGGAGTAAGTCTATGTAAGGGTTATAATACAATCGATAGTATGGTTGAGGCGACTTGTCTATGAGTATGGGAGTTCACCACCCATATCATTTAGACTTGTGTGCGGACAATGAGGACCCATTTCAGTTGATCATCCGGCCTGGATGGGATGCCCCTCACATTTGATGCTTTCCGAGAACGTTCTGTGCTTGGCCTTGACTGCTTAGACAAGTGGGTACGGTTCTCGGCTCTCCATATGATTGTGTTGTAGCAAGGCTTGCATATGCTAACCCCGGGTCCCGACATACTACCGCCCCACGGTACTACCGAGGACCAGTACCGTGCCCCACTACCGCTAGTCCAGTGGGATTCCGGTAGTGGGTGCGGTACTGGCCCGCGGTACTACCGCACTGGGAGCTGTACTATCGTACTACCGAGGCCTAGTGCCGTCCTCACTACCGCGAGTCCAGTGGGATTCCGGTAGTGAGTACAGTACTAGGGCACAGTACTACCGCCCTGGAAGAGCCAGGGAGCCAATGCTATCATGTCAAAATCCTCCACAACGTAATGGAAAATAAGTGGGTGCAGAGAGTGTGTATGTGTGATGGTTCCAACCACCATTCCACAGCGGATCCCCTATAGTATGGTTTTCCTACGACTCAATTCACCAAAAAGAAATCGAAAGGAAAACTCCGTCTTCACGCTCCATCCATCGAGGGATATATAACCGTCTTGTGCCATGAATATAATTATCTGAAATGCTCATCGCACATGGTTAATCCGCAAATGTATTGTCATCAATCACTAAAACCAACCAAGAGGAAATATGCCCTATCAATCTCCCCCTTTTTGGTGTATTGATGACAACAGAAGATTTACACAATAAATAAGCAGGGAATGTAATGCATGCCATTTCTACAAAATATAGACGGGCTCCCCCTAGATGTGTGCACCATTTCAAATATGCCTTTGGAGTGCAAGGCACACACATTAGGAAGAACACTCCCCCTATATATTATGAACTAGGCCATACTAGTTATCAACAACAAATATGTGAGCATAAAGATACTATAGACCATAGGATAGCATCACATAACTAGACATAAAGAGTAAGAAACATAGGATAACATATGTCTTACACCATACATATAGAAAGTCTCACAAGACGAACTAAAAAACCAAATGCAAATAAACCGGAGTTCACAAGCGGAGCAAAGGAGACAAAGAAAACACGCTTGTGACTCACCAACCCTGAAAGATGCAAATCTGGTCCTAACCTCTCCCCCCTTTGGCATCGAGACGCCAAAAAGGCAGAGAGCAACCTAGCGCCCCAAGGTGATGGACTACTCGTCCTCGTCATAGTCCTCGTCCTCGCACTCCTCGGAAGCCTCGGACTCCACGACTGCCTTAGTCTCAACTGGAGCAGGCTACTGTGCGGTGGAAGAAGGGCCAGGCACATCATCAGTGAGATCCCAGTTGCTGAACTTGGAGATCCACTTGTCCTAGGGAGTGATGCTCCTCTCAGATCCTGTCTCCACTGTCATCCCCTAAGCCGTGTAGAAACGTTTCTGAAGTCTGCGGTTCTCCTTCTCTCTCCTGTGAGCCTCATACATCCTGTGCTGCATGTCCTGCTGGAAGCAAAAGAGGTTCTTCACCTTCCTAGTGAGCTTAGCAGCTCACCTAGGCTGCTCAGGGTCCCTAGCAAAAGACCCAGCACCACTGACAGACCTGGCACTGGAGCGAGTACGGGGAACCTGGCTCCCACCTGCAGTAGTCTCCTCAACAATCTCCTCATTAAATCCGGCTGGAGTAGCAGGAGCACGACCAAACCCCCATCCCAGTTTTCCTTGATCCGCATCTGAACCACCTCGTGAGAGGTGAGAGGCCCAACTGGAAGTCTCTCATCCACAAAATGAACTTCCCAAGTGATCTCAAAGAGAACCTGAAGATACGTGCCATAAATCGGGACCTTCCGTTCCAACACGGCAAGGTGGATCTCCTCCCACATAATGTCACACACATCCAGAGTCTGAGTGGTGCCCTTGAACTCCATGCAGAGAAGAAGCATGTTCACCAGATAGCTGTGAACCATGTCCAGATTGCCCACACGGGGAAAGAGAGAAGTCCTGAAGATCCGATGCATGATGTCCAAGAACGGGGTGAGAACCACCCTGTACTTCTCATTCCCCTTTGCATCAGTGTAGGGGATAGATTTCTGATATTGAGCCAACGCACTCTTGTTCTTGGCTTCCCCCTTTGTGTGGAGACGAACACCAACGGGCTCCTTCATAGTGCTGAGTGGGATCTTCAGAGCCTTCATAAATGCCTCCCAAGTGCAGCTCACCTGCTCCTCTCTGCACATCCAAATCATGGCCCGGTCACCACGGTTGGTGAAATAAACAGTAGCAAAGAACTGGGCCAGAAGCCCGGCATCAAAATCCTTGTTAAAGGAGATGATGTCGGAGATCCCAAACTGATCACACAGAGCCATGGACTCTCCAAAGTAGCCCTCATTGTTCCTCATATGTTGCAGACTAACGGACTTCACATGTGGAACAAACATGTTCTTCTTATACTGCAACACCATAAAGTACACATCACGCTGAGCCTTGTTCCAGAACTGAGTGCCCTCGAGCTTTGGGTCTTGATCCATGCTGTATGGATTGACTTCACGATACGCCTTGTACTCAGGCAATGGAATCTCAGACACTGGCTTGACTGGTTCCTTCCTCTTGCTGGCAGTCTTCTTCACGGATTTACTTTCTTGACCAGTGGCCTTGCGCTTGGAATTGCGATGAGATCCATCACCTGACCAAAACCAAGAGCGAGGGAAAGGCAAGACACATGAGATGCAAAAGCTCGGAAACATGTGAACGAGGTACTGAAGTTGGTATGCTATCAGGGCAGGCAGCACGGTAGTACCGTGCCTCATGCGGTAGTACCGCTGGAGACCAGCGGTAGTACCGCACAGGCGGTAGGACTGCTGGTGTTCAGCGGTAGTACCGCTCGGGTGCGTGTGAGCACGGATCTCAGATCCGGTACTACCGTAGTGGCAAAACTCCACACCAAACCAACAAGGATACATCATTCCTATCTAGCAGTCATCCTTAGTCCTCAAAGTGCCTAGATCTAGCCAAAAACCTAGTGGATTCAAACTAAATTTCCCTGACCACAAGATCCATGAAAATGAACCAAATAGAGAGGGAAAAAGGGGCAATACTGTAACAGCCCGGGACTTTCACCTAAATTAAAATTTTTGTTTGTTGCTTTATTTTATTGCTTTCTTGTATTGTTTGCAGTGTTTGCTTCGCCGAATTATTAATCGATGAATATTTCCCCACTATTTCTCGTATCAGATGCGGGACCAAACCTTTTTCCCAAACGGCACACGACCTTTGCGACACCGGGTTCACCCGAGCAGTGTCACAGTTTCCAGCACAGGACGAGCCATCGCCATCGGAACGAAAAACCCCGTTTAATAATTAAATCGGTTATTTTATTGGACGCCGGAAAATATTCTCGGAATGGTATTGAAGTGAGGTACGACTGACGGGCTCGCCACGCTGAGCGCGTGGTTCGAGATTTCACCAGAATCGAAGGTCGTATGCACTCCCGGCGGTCAGAAACGTGGAGTATCGAACGCGAGGGAGAAAACCCGAGGGTATTTGCGTAAACCTGCCATCCAGGCCAGCCTATATAAAGACCACCACCCTCTCCTAGCCCTTCTAGGGTTTCCCTCTAGTAAAATTGCAGCCACCCCCCTCAAACCCCTCCAAATTCTGCCCCAAATCCCTCTCTCCCTCGAAACCCTAGCCAGATCTGATCTCCACCGTCAGATCTGGGCACCAATGGCCCAGATCGTGCCACGTCTCCCCTGGAGGTCTCCTCCCACCTCCCAGCCGCTTCGGTCTGCCCCGGGCGCCGCCGGGCCCGCCCTGGCCCCCAACCAGCCCGTGGAGCCGCGCCGCCGCCCGACCACCGTGCCTCACCTAAGACAAAACAGAATCTCTAGAGGAAAATTAAAGCACTACAACTAAACAGGGCATCAGCTAAGAAAAGAAAAAGAACAACTCACAACTAAGAGAATAAGCATGCAAATCCTATGAGGAGTTCTAGTTCAAGCGGAGCGTGTTTATCTCCTACACAAAAGAAAGATGGGGTCTAAATTCTTACTACAGCAAACAAAGCAAAAAACAAACCTAAGAAAAGTAAAGAGTGAGATGCTCCAAGCATAGCACATAATGCATGAAGTGATAAAAGTATAGTGCAACGAGGGACGAACTGATAATTGTTGATGAAGAAGGGGATGCATGAGAGCATCCCCAAGCTTAGAAGCTTGATTCTCCTTGAATATTTATTGGGGGTGCACATGGGCATCCCCAAGCTTGAGCGTTTGACACTCCAGGATCTTCTTTCATCATCTTCCATCGCACACTTGAAAACTCCCTTCATACACAACTCATCATAAGCTGATTAGAGAGGTTATTACCCTATTAAAATAATTTTCCCTTAATGTAAATATTGATATTCTTGAATAGCTACTGTTTCTCAAGATTTCCAAAACCTTTCTGCAAAGAAAAAGCAAGCTTAAGGTTTGCAAAAGTAAGGAGAGACAAAACGTGGCAGAATCTGTGAAAAATAGAACATCAGGTAATAAAGAATTTTTTAGGGATACTTCTGCAACTCAGATAAAAAAACTCAGAACATACAAAAGTTCCGTGATTGTATAGATCACGCTGTGTAAAAAGTTCAGCTCAATAAGATGAACTAGGAATTTTCTATGATTTTTCCCGTCACAAGGACAAAATCTGTTTTCTGGACAACATGTCACAACTTTCACTTCCCTTGTCATATGAAGGTATATTTGGCACAAAGCTTAAAAAAAAGATACAATGATGTTGCTACAGTAGTAACAATCATCAAGACCACTAAAAACAGACGAAAAAACATCTTGGGTTGCCTCCCAACAAGCGCTTTCTTTTATGCCTTTAAGCTAGGCATAAAGATTATAGAAGATGCACTCACAAGAATAGGAATTTTGAAGAAAAAGAGAGCATCAAGAAGCAAATATGCAACACATTTAAGCCTAACCCACTTCCTATGCATAGACATCTTGTAAGAAAATAAATCAAAGAAGCACAAAGTGACATTCATAGGAAGGTGGAACAAGAACAACTTCAAAAGTTTCAACTTAGAGAGACGTGTTTTTGTAACATGGAAGTTTCTATAACCAAACTTTCCTCTCTCAAAGTAATTTTCGGTAGCATCATGAACAACATCAAGAATATAACTATCACATAAATCATGTTGTTCATGACCTTCAAGCACACGTGTATAGTTTTCAACACGGTTTTTAGGAACATAAGATAAATGCGACCCATCACATTGAGCCTTAATAAGAGAACAATTCTCCGGAATATGAGTTGGAGATTTCAAAAGGATAATAGGAAAATCAAGTGTGGGTGCAATAGCAACAATTTCATGCTTAACATAAGGAACTATAGATAGTTCATGTTTGTCAACATCATCCATAGTAGCATCTTGGCCATCAACAAAGCAAGTATCAAGATTTTCAAAAAGGGATATTTCAAGTGAGTCCTTGGAATCATGGGATTCCTCCTCGAAGCAATCATTGGCCTCTTCTTGGGCAGAAAACATTTTGTTTTTAAAATCCTCAATATTGGAATTGGAAGTATAATTCTCGAAGAAATAAGAAAGAACTGCAAAGTTTTCAGACTCGTAAATAGTATCATGGTACTTTTCAATCAAAGAAGCAATCTCATAAGCACCCTTAAAAGCAACAAACTCTTCAATCTTTTCAATATCAAAGTAATCATAAACACCTTTATCATAAGAAGATAAGATCTCATTTTCATTAAACTCACTTTGGAAAGGAAGGTATTTATGATCTATATTAGAACAACAAGTAAAATCATAAATGTGGCACAAAAGTTTAGCCTGGTAATAAGAAACATGTATTTGATCCCATAAGTGTTTCCCTTTCTGATATAGGCGGTGCCGCGTGTAGGAGATTGCGCGATAGAAAACAAAATTTTTCTCTCACATGCGGAAGCAACATCCAAGAACCAATCTAGAATATGCTAGTAACGAGGAGACTAGGTAATCATACCCTCGAAGAACACGCGCGTTGAACGGTTATTTCAACGCAGCTTGGTGAAGTTGTTGGTGAAGTTCGATCCGATCAGCACTGCAAAGGAGCAGTACCTCCGGAGGCTTGCACACGTACAGCTCGATGACGTCTCCTTCTTCTTGATCCAGCAAGCAAGAGGGAGAAATAGATGGGATCGATTCCAGCAGCACAACGGCGTGGTGGTGGATATGGTGAAGAGTTTCCCGCGGGCAGGGCTTCGCCAAGCGATGCACGTGAGGAAGGAGGAGGTGTGGAAGGACTTGGGGATTCTTGGTGAGCCTTTCACCTCTCTTATATAGGCAAGGAGGTTGTAGCCACTTCAATTCCCAAGTGAAAACCCCTCTCTCATTTAAAAGATGGTAACACCTTTCTTTTAAGAGTGGTAACCCTCCCATTGAAGGGCTTCCCATTTATTGGCATAATAAACCAAGAAGGGATGGTCACATGGACTATTGGACCACCCTTGGTCGTCCAAAACAGGTGGGGCCCATAGTGGGACCCTCCGGAACGTTCTAGAACATTCCGACACTGCCGAAAAAATCCTGAACTTTTCTGGAACCCTGAAATCAACTTGCCTTATATAAATATTTACCTCTGGACTCTTCCGGAGCTCCTCGTGATGTCTAGGATCTCCTCCGAGACTCCGAACTATATTCGAACACCATTAATAAAATTATCCCAGAGCTATTCTAGCGTTACCGAACGTTAAGTGTGTGACCCTACGGGTTCGAGAATGTGCAGACATGATCGAGACATCTCTCTGATCAATAACCATTAGAGGGACCAGGATATCCTTAATGACTCCCACACATTCAACGAAGATCTTTATCGATTGAACCACTATGTTGTGGACTACTATAATCTGTACACAATTTCCTTTGTCACACGATATTTTACTTACCCGAGATTCGATCGTCGGTATCGCTATACCTAGTTCAATCTCGTTACAGGTAAGTACTCTTTACTCATTCTGTAATACAACATTCTCTTTAACTAACTTATTAGTCACGTGCTTGCAAGCGTTACGGAATATGCATTACCGAGTGGGCCTAGAGTATATCTCACCGTCACACGGAGGGACAAATCCCAGTCTTGATTCATGTAATTCAACAAGTACTTTCAGAGATACCCGTAAGACATGTTTATGATCACCCTGTCACGATGTGATGGTTGATGTCCCCAAAGTATTCTTCCGGTGCCCGGGAATAACATAATATCATGGTCTAAGAAACATGATACTTGACAATAAAAGGCATGATAGTATAAACTTAATGAAACGATCAATATTGTTATGCTTAGTTGGGTCTTTCCATCACGTCATTCTTCTAATGACATGATCCCATTAATTAATAAACAACTCATGTTCATGGTTAGGAAACCATAACCATCATTAATTAACGAGCTAGTAAACTAGAGGCTTACTAGGGATGCGGTGTTGTTTATGCAACCACACATGCATTATGTTTCCGGTTAATACAATTATAGCATGGTAAATAAACATATATCATGAACATGGAGATATGATAATAACAATTTTATTATTGCCTCTAGGGCATATTTCCAACAGTTTCCCACTTGCACTAGAGTCAATAATCTAGTTTACATTGGAAGAAATCTAACACCTATGGCATTCTGGTGTTGATCATGTTTTGTTTGTGGAAGAAATTTAGTCAATGGATCCACGATATTCTGATCCGTATGTACTTTGCTAATGGTAATATCTCCTTCAATGACATGCTCACGAACTTGTGACATCTTGGTTCCTTGGCTAGAGCAATGGCACCAGTGTTGTCACAAAATATCTCCATGGGATCCAGTGCAATCGGAACAATGCCGAGTTCAGTGACAAATTCCTTCAGCCATATCGCTTCTGTCGCTGCTTCAGAAGCGGCCATATACTCCGCCTCTAATGTAGATCTTGCAATGACGCTTTGCTTGCAACTCCTCTAGCTAACCGCAGCTCCGTTCAAAATAAATACATACCCTGTTTGAGATTTTGAGTCATCTGGATCAGTATTGAAGCTAGCATCGACGTAACCTTTGAAGAAGAGCTCTTCATCACCACCATAGACAAGAAACATGTCCTTAGTACTCTTTAGGTACTTAAGGATATTTTTAACTGCTGTCCAGTGAGCCTCTCCAGGATCACTCTGGTACCTGCTCGTAAAACTAAGAGCATGGGACACATCTGGTCTAGTACACAACATGGCATACATAACAGAACCTATGGCCGAGGCATAGGGGATTTTATTCATCCTTTCCCTTTCTGTTGCCGTAGTTGGACACTGAGTCTTACTCAGTGGCTTACCTTGTAACATGGGCAAAGAACCTTTCTTTGCATCCTGCATATTGAATTTCTTCACTATCTTGATAAGGTATGTACTTTGACTAAGTGCTATTAAGCGTCTCAATCTATCTTTATAGATCTTAATGCCTAATATGTATGCAGCCTCACCAAGATCTTTCATTGAAAAACTATTATTCAAATAATCTTTCACACTGTTAAGAAGCTCCACGCCATTCCCAATTAATAATATGTCATCTACATATAAAATCAGAAATGCAACCGAGCTCCCACTCACTTTCTTGTAAACACAAGCTTCTTTATAATTTTGGACAAATCCAAAACGTTTTATAACCTCATCAAATCGAAAATTCCAACACCAGGATGCTTGCTTTAGTCCATAGATGGAACGCTGAAGCTTGCACACTTTACCAGCATCCTTAGGATTGACAAAACCATGGGTTTGTACCATGTAGAACTCTTCTTCAATGTTTCCATTGAGGAATGCAATTTTGACATCCATCTGCCAAATTTCATAATCAAAATAAGCAACAATTTCTAGCAGAACCCTAACAGACTTAAGCATCGCTACGGGTGAGAAGGTCTCATCGTAGTCAACTCCTTGAATTTGTCGAAAACCTTTTGCGACAAGTCGAGCTTTATGTACAGTAACATTACCGTCAGCGTCTGTTTTTTCTTGAAAATCCATTTACATTCAAAAGCCTTGCGGCTATCAGGAAGGTCAACCAAAGTCCACACTTGGTTTTCTTTCATGGATTACATTTCAGAGTTCATGGCGTCTTGCCATTTTCCAGAGTCTGGGCTCATCATCGCTTCCTCATAGTTCGTAGGTTCGTCATTTTCTAACAATAAAACATTCATGACAGGATTACCGTACCACTCAGGAGTAGAACGTAACCTAGTCTACCTACGAATGGGAACTTCGACCGAAGCTTCATGATCATTATCATTAGCTTCTTCCTCTCTAGCTGATGAAGGCGGAACCAAAAGATCCAAATCTTCTTGCGCTACGCCACTCTCCAATTCGGGAGAAGGTTCAATAACCTCGTCTAGTTCTATTTTCCTCCCACTCACTCGTTTCGAAAGAAACTCCTTCTCAAGAAAGGATCCGTTCTTAGCAACAAAGACTTTGCCTTCAGATCTGTGATAGAAGGTATACCCTATAGTTTCCTTAGGGTATCCTATGAAGATGCATTTTTCCGCTTTGGGTTCGAGCTTATCAGGTTGTAACCATTTGACATAAGCCTCACACCCCCAAAATTTAGGAAACGATAATTTAGGCTTCTTGCCAAACCACAACTCATATGGTGTCGTCTCAACGGATTTAGATGGTGCCCTATTTAAAGTGAATGCAGCTGTCTCTAATGCATAGCCCCAAAATGACATTGGTAGATCGGATAGAGACATCATAGAGCGCACCATATCTAATAAAGTACCATTACGACGCTCAGACACACCATTACGTTGTGGTGTTCCAGGTGGCGCGAGTTGGGAAACAATTCCACAGTTTTTCAAGTGAATGCCAAACTCATAACTCAGATATTCCGCTCCGCGATTAGATCGTAGAAATTTGATCTTCTTGTTACGATGATTTTCTACTTCACTCTGAAATTCTTTGAACTTTTCAAATGTTTCAGACTTGTGTTTCATTAAGTAAATATACCCATATCTACTTAAATCATCAGTGAAAGTTAGGAAGTAACGATATCCACCACGTGTCGAAATGCTGGTTGGTCCACACACATTAGTATGTATGATTTCCAACAAGTCACTCGCCCATTCCATCGTACCAGAAAACGGGATCTTAGTCATCTTACCCATGAGGCATGGTTCACATGTGTCAAATGATTCAAAGTCAAGTGACTAGAAAAGTCCATCAGAATGGAGTTTCTTCATGCGTTTTACACCAATATGACCTAAACGGCAGTGCCACAAGTATGTGGAATTATCATTATTCATTTTTCATCTTTTAGCATCAATGTTATGGATGTGGGAAGTACTACTATCGAGATCCAACTAGAATAAACCATTTACGTCGGGTGCATGACCATAAAAGATATTACTCATGAAAATAGAACAACCTTTATTCTATGATTTAAACGAGTAACCGTCTCGCAATAAAGAAGATCCAGATAAAATGTTCATGCTTAACGCAGGCACCAAATAACAATTATTAAGGTTTAAAACTAATCCCGAAGGTAGATGAAGAGGTAACATCCCGACAGCGATGAAATCGACCTTCGATCCATTCCCGACGCGCATCGTCACCTCATCCCTCACTAGTCTCTGTTTATTCTGAAGCTCCTGTTTCGAATTGCAAATATGAGCAACCGAACTAGTATCAAATACCCAGGCACTACTACGAGAACTAGCAAGGTACACATCAATAACATGTATATCAAATATACCTTTGACATTGCCAGCCTTCTTATCCGCCAAGTACTTGGGGCAGTTGCGCTTCCAATGACCTTCTCCCTTGCAGTAGAAACACACAGTGTCTGGCATAGGATCAGCCTTGGGCTTCACAGGAGCGACAACAGGCTTGCCGCCCCGAGCGGCAGCTGACTTTCCACTCTTATTGAAGTGTCCCTTTTTGGCTTTAGCCTTCTTGAAACTTGTGGTCTTATTGACCATCAACACTTGATGTTCTTTCTTGATGTCCACTTCCGCAGATTTCAGCATCGCGAAAAGCTCAGTGAGAGTCTTATTCATGCCTTGCATGTTATAGTTCAGCACAAAGCCTTTGTAGCTCGGAGGGAGCGACTGCAGGACCCTGTCAGTGATTAACTCATCTGGGATCACACATCCCAGCTGAATTAGGCGCTGGATATAGCCTCCCATGGTTACAACATGTTCACTGACAGGGTTGTGCTCCTCCATCTTACATTTATAGAACTTATCAGAGATCTCATATCTCTCAGCGCGGGTCTGAGTCTGAAACATGGTTTTCAGCTCTTCAACCATCTCATAGGCGCTGTGATGTTCAAAACGTTTCTGGAGATCAGTATCCAGAGATGTAAGGATGTCACAAGAAACTATAATTTGGCCATCTTTGCGTGTCTCAAAGACATTATGTTCTGCTTCTGGAGCATCGTCTGCAGGTGGGTCACCTAGCGCAGCATCGAGCACATATTGCTTCTTACACCGAGTGAGAATAATCCTCAGGTTGCGGTGCCAGTCAGTGAAGTTTGAACCAGATGATTTTAGTTTTTCTTTCTCAAGGAATGTGCTGAAGTTGAACTGAGCTATGCGGGTCATGATCTACAACATTTTAGGAAAATAAAATTTTAGACTATGTTCATGATAATGAGTTCAGTTTAATCAAATTACTAACGAACTCCCACTTAAATCAACATCCCTCATAGTTGTCTAGTGGTACACGATCCAAATCCACTACACCAAGTCCGATCTTCACGAGAGAAGATGTAGTTTCAATGGTGAACATAAAAATGTTGATGATATCATTCATATGACTCGTGTTTAACCTTTCGTTCGTTGCGTTCCGAGGCCATGTCTGTACATGCTAGGCTCGTCAAGTTAACCAAAGTATTTTTGCATGTGTAAAACTGGCTTATACCCGTCGTATGTGAACGTAGAGTTTACCACATCCGATCATCACGAGATGCTTCAAAATGACGAACTTTTTCGACGGTGCATACTTTGGAAGAACACGTTTATCTTGATATTTAGTGTGAGGGATCATCTTATAATGCTACCGTTGTGCACACGCGAAATAATATGCATAAAAGGATAAACATCACATGCATAAAATATGTGACATGGTATAGCCCTTTTATTGCGCCTTGATCTCCATCTTGAACGCACCGACAAGATCTCCATTATGGCACCATGGTTGTCTCCACCTTATGGCATCTTGGTTGTCTACACCACGTTGCATCTAAAACTATTGCTAACTCGTAGAGATAAAGTAATACAATTACACGGCGTTTGAAGTTGACACGCAGGCCATACAATAAATAATTAAGACAACCATATGGTTCCTGCCAGTTGCCGTACTCATCGACATGCAAGTCGTGAAACATTACAAAACATGATCATCTCATACATTACAAATATATCATATGAACAGTTTGGGCTATACCACATCACAAGCACCCCTGCAAAAACAAGTTAGACGCCTCTCCCTTATTATTTTCAATTTTACGTGGCTTCTAGGGTTTTGCATAAGAACCGTTCTTACCTACAAAAAAAACCACAACGTTGATATAACAAATTGCTTCTTAATCTCCTAAGAGCCCTCCTTTGTAAATGTGGTTAATACTATGGTAAAAGCGACTGACACCTGCAGACCGCATGTGCAATACAAGTTGCACGTCAAGTGCGAAACCGGTCTCAATCCGAAGATTGTAAAGTTGGTCCGGGCCGCTGCATCAAACCATACCGCAAAACCAAAATACACATGGAAGGGTAGCAACAAGAAGATCAACGCCCACAACTCATTGTGTTCTAACCGTACAAAGCATCTACGCATAGAACTAGCTCTGATACCACTGTATGAGATTGCGCGATAGAATTTTTTTTTTCTCTCACATGCTGAAGCAACATCCAAGATCCAATCTAGAAGATGCTAGTAACGAGGAGAGTAGGTCATCATACCCTCGAAGAACACACGCGTTGAACGTTTATTTCAACGCAGCTTGGTGAAGTTGTTGGTGAAGTTCGATCCGATTTGCACTGCAAAGGAGCAGTACCTCCGGAGGCTTGCACACATACAACTCGATGACGTCTCCTTCTTCATGATCCAACAAGCAAGAGGGAGAAATAGCTGGGATCGATTCCAGCAGCACAACGACGTGGTGGTGAATGTGGTGAAGAGTTTCCCGTGGGTAGGGCTTCGCCAAGCGATGCACGTGAGGAAGGAGGAGGTGTGGAAGGACTTGGGGATTCTTGGTGAGCCTTTCCCCTCTCTTATATAGGCAAGGAGGTTGTAGCCACTTCAATTCCCAAGTGAAAACCCCTCGCTCATTTAAAATATGGTAACACCTTTCTTTTAAGATTGGTAACCCTCCCATTGAAGGGCTTCCCATTTATTGGCATAATAAACCAAGGAGGGCTTGTCACATGGACTATTGGACCACCCTTGGTCGTCCAAAACAGGTGGGGCCCGTAGTGGGACCCTCCGGAAAATTCTAGAACATTCCGACAGTGCCGAAAAAATCCCAAACTTTTCCGGAACCCTGAAATCAACTTGCCTTATATAAATCATTACCTCCGGACTCTTCCGGAGCTCCTCGTGATGTCTAGGATCTCATCCGAGACTCCGAACTATATTCTAACACCATTAATAAAATTATCCCATAGCTTTTCTAGCGTTACCGAACGTTAAGTGTGTGACCCTACGGGTTCGAGAATGTGCAGACATGATCGAGACATCTCTCTGATCAATAACCCTTAGAGGTACCAGGATATCCATAATGACTCCCACACATTCAACGAAGATCTTTATCGATTGAACCAATATGTCGTGGACTACTATAATCCGTACACAATTTCCTTTGTCACACGATATTTTACTTACTCGAGATTCGATCGTCGGTATCTCTATACCTAGTTCAATCTCGTTACAGGTAAGTACTCTTTACTCGTTCTGTAATACAACATTATCTGTGAGTAACTCATTAGTCACGTGCTTGAAAGCGTTACCGAATATGCATTACCGAGTGGGCCCAGAGTATATCTCACGGTCACACGGAGGGACAATTCCCAATCTTGATTCATGTGATTCAACAAGTACTTTCAGAGATACCCGTAAGAAATCTTTATGATCACCCTGTCATGATGTGATGGTTGATGTCCCCAAAGTATTTTTCCGGTGCCCGGGAATAACATAATCTCATGGTCTAAGAAACATGATACTTGAAAATAAAAGGCATGACAGTATAAACTTAATGAAACGATAAATATTGTTATGCTTAGTTGGTTCTTTCCATCACGTCATTCTTCTAATGACATGATCCCATCAATTAATAAAGAACTCATGTTCATGGTTAGGAAACCATAACCATCATTAATTAACGAGCTAGTAAAGTTGATGCTTATTAGGGACGCGGTGTTGTTTATGCAACCACACATGCATTATGTTTCCGGTTAATACAATTATAGGATGGAAAATAAACATATATCATGAACACGGAAATATGATAATATTTTTTTTATTATTGCCTCTAGGGCATATTTCCAACACCGCGTATAATGAGCATGCTCATCCAATGATTTTCCCTCAACCAAGTCGGTTGGGTTTTTTGGGCGAGCACAAATTTATCGAAGACAATCCAAGTGAAACATGCCAAATATGTCCATCCTACCATATTTGGATGGTTCAACACCCATGGTGAGAATAGCATAACTAGGCAAAGAAAGACAAAGGCAAAAGGTAGCAACTAGTTTTTTGGTTTTTCATATAAGACACAAAAGAAAAAACAAAAACTGAAAGGTAAACTAGAAACACTAAAAAGCAAAGATAAAAGATAGTGTGCAACTCCCATATCTCGTAGACTGGAGTCCCCGGCAACGGCGCCAGAAATTAGCTTGATACGGTGAGGATAGTTCTCCCAGTCCTCGTTGGTTACCCCAAGTGGAAGGTGAGATGTAGCATAGCAGCAAATTTCCCTCGGTGAAGATACCAAGGTTTGTTTCTAGTAGGACTCGCAGAAATACAAGAAGGTGACAACCGCGCCAAAAATTTGTTTCGGGCTAACGACGCCAGAAATTGGGCGGTTGTCTGGACTTGCACACAAAAACAAATAACTTTGCTCCCAACGAGTACAGAGTAGTTGTCAATTCCTCCGTCCTTGCTATTACAAAGGATCAACACAAGAGATAATAGTGCAACTGAAAGTAAGAACTGAAAGTAAATTGAAGGTGTAAACAATGGTGTGAATATGGACCGGGGTCCCGTGATGTTCACTAGTGATGTCTCTCTCCCAAAAGACGATAAAAGTGCTAGCAAGGTAAACAAATCACAGCTGGGCAATTGACAGGATTATAAACGCACTGCAATGCTAACTATGCTACAAAAGAAATGAAGAGGCTCAAAAGCAATGGGCAGTACGCCAAGGTAAGTAGACCGAAATCCATCTGCATCTACTACGAATCATACACCTTGAGATATCTATCTAGAACATCTCGCTGGTATTAAGTTGCGAATCCCAGCCAAAGTTTAAAATCAAAGCAACAGCAAACTGCATTAAAAGAACTGTAAGAGCAAGTTTTGCACTCGAACGTTTTGGACATTGTTGGACAAATCAGAAGTGGAACTAATATTGTTTTCGAGTACAAACAGATACTTAGGTTCTGAAAGAATGGAGTTCGCAAGGAGAAGGTCGAAGGACAACTCACTGCAACGAAGCTGCAGTCATCTACCGAAATCTTTGAAGGAAGACGACCCCTAAAAATGTCGTTGAAGAAAAAGACTCTCTCGAGTAAAAGCGCAACGAGGAGAAAGCTGAAGCTGGTCGAAGAATTAGTCTTTTTACTAGTTTATCTCTATTTTCTTGAGTCGTAGGAAAAACCATACTATCAAGAGGGGTTTGGTAGTTGAGATCTTTGTCTAAGTGAATTTGCTCCGCTCAACCTAAACCCACGAAAGACTACCGAGAGAAATCTTACTGAGTCGAGTGAATAGCTCGAAGGCAAAGTCATCGCACTTCGTTCCTTCGAGAGAGAACTCGTGCAGTAAGTCAGCTTACTTGTTCCTCAAGTAAAGTTGCGCAGTGATTGAAATCCGACCATTGTGGACACGCATCAAGCGGTTGCATCGGGTAACTTCAGTCATTTTACCCATCGGGATCGCCACCTATAAATACCCCGCACCTACCCGCCATTTCGGGTTGGCTGCTCCACTGAAGATTCTAAGACAGAAGTATTGTGAGCATCCCAGGAGAGATCCATCGAGAGAAAACCAAAACCCAAGTCTGAACTGAGTTGAGCAATTCACAGAGACTTAGGTCGAGATTAGCCGATCTTTTTATCTTGGAGAACTGCAAGTCTCCTAGACGGTTAGGCATCGCCTTTCAATCAGTCGAAGAGAAATTGTCGCTGCTGAAGGAAGTTTGCAAAGGTCTCGGAGATGTCCTGATTCATCTACCACGAGTGAAAACTGGACATGCTCGAGGAGTTTGATGCAGTGGAGAATAGGACGGAGAAAGTTTTTCTCCAGGTGTTCAATCACCAGTCCCTCCAACCAGACGTAGCACTTTGCAAAGTGTGAACTGGTTTACCAAACATCGTTGTGTTAGGCTCGTTTTCTTTCACGCATTTACTTTAAGAATTTACTCGTTGCCTGTTTGTCTTCGATGTTTTCCTTCGCTCCCAATCCTTTCGAGCCATGCATGTCTTTAGATACTGTATTTCCTTCGAGATGTCTTTAGTCCTTCGCAGTTTGCATGAATTCCTTCTAAGTTCCTTCGAATTTTTAGAAGTGATCATTCACCCCTCCCTCTCTGATCATTCTTGAGCTTTCAATTAGTATCAGATCTAGGCACTCCCTACGCTCTGCGTATTTTGGTCTAACCACCTGGAGTGTTGTCAAGAATGTCGTTTGCAGCTGTTCGCTTGGGGGAACCGATTCCTATTTACAATGGGAAGGACTATCCCTATTGGAAGGAAAAAATGAAGAGGAATATCATGGCCATCAACTCTTCCGCTTGGGAAGTTGTAAAGAATGGTGTAACTGTCAAAGAAAAAAATGCTATCAATCCTGAAGAGGCAAAGAAGATGGACCTCGATGCTGAAGTCTGGGTATTCATTACAAATCATCTGATTCCAGAGAAATATCATGAAGTGAAGAATATTTCTTCGGCCAAAGGTGTCTGGGACTATCTCGAGAAGATTGGTGAAGGTGTCTCTACTCAGAAAGATGCTCGTATCGACACCCTTCGAAGCAAATTCTATCGTTTCAAAAGGCGCGAGGGAGAAAAGGTTAACTCCATATACAGCAGACTCACTGCATTGTCAAATGAACTGATTTCGCTCGATGCTGAAGACATTACCAATCGGATTATTTTCAGAACTTTGCTCCGTTCCCTTGATGATTCCTTCGATTACATTGTGATGATGATTAAGAAAAGGACTGATTTCAAGGATCTTGTTTCCGCTGATATTCTCGAGAGACTCAACACTTTTGAGATGGAAGAAGATGAAAAACGAGATGTTAATGGGACTCGAAGATAATCTCACGCACTCAAGGCCAAAGCTTCACATCATTCCTCTCCTGAAGCCAGTTCTGAATCTGGTTGTGCCTCAGATGACCCCGAGAATATTGGAAAAGATCTGGAACTAATAATGAAAAGATTCAACCGCTTTCAGAAAAGGAACTCCTCTTCACCGAAGAAAAACTACTCTTCAAGACATCCGAGCAATTCATCACAACATCGATCATCATCCAGAAACTCTTCAGCGAAAGATAACTGTTGCTACAAGTGCAAGAAGCCAGGTCATTCCATTGTTGATTGTACTCTCTGGGAAATTGAACAAAGATCAAAGCATTCTCACAGCAACTCTTCGAGCAAGTCACACAGATCGAGAAAACACTATGATTCGAAGAGATATGATTCAAAGTCCAGAAAAGACAAGAAAGATGGTTGATGACAAGAAGAAGAAGTACCACAAACATCGAGAGAGTTCTTCCTCGAAATCACATTCCTCTCAACGCAAGAATTATCACCGTGCCAAAGCCTATTTGGGTAAAGAGATGAACTCTAAAGATGAAGCATCCGGTTCTGAAGCTGAATCAAACTCAAGATCTGGTTCTGGTTCTGGTTCTGAATCTGATGGTGTTGCTGGTTTAGCATTTGCTTCAAACAAGACTTCAAGTTCATTCTTCACCAACCAAAGTAGTGAAGATGAATCTCCAGCTTACTGCTTCATGGCCAAGGCTAAGGTATCCTCTTCTAAGAATTCCTATGATACTTCTGATGGATCTTCTTATGAAAGTAACTCTAGGATAAGCTATGCCAAACTTGCCAAAATTGCTTCTATCCAACAAGATGAACTAGATTCACTAAGTGAAACTATTCAAAAATCTGAGACTTTGTTGATCGATGAGATTGAGAAAGTCAAACTTTGACAAATGAGCATGCTGCTCTGAAGGAAAAGTATGATGAACTTTCCTCTCGGCATGATCTTCTCTCAATGGACTACGAGAAGCTAACCTATGAATTCCTTCAAAGGAAAATGGCTCTCGAGAAACTGAGAGAGGCTCACGAAGAGTTGGAGAGTGTCAATCTCACGCTCATTGCTCATGAGAGCTCAGGAGCTAAAAATGAATCTGCTTCACCTTGCTTAACCTGTTTGGAAAGAAGTAAAATTGAGTCAATTTCTGAGAAATCGAAAGGAAAGCAACCTATTGTTTTTGATGATGCTAACCCCTCGAACGAGGAAACCATTACCGAGGAACTCCTCAGGTTGAGAAATTTATTTGAAACATGCATGTTCAAAAGTGTGCAGGGACACCGGTACCTATGTGATATCCTAAGGAAAGCTCTACTTCATAGGAATCCTCAAAACGAAGGAGTTGGTTTCGTAAGGAAACTCAACCCTGATGGCACCTACTGGGAACCCGAGCAGTATCCTAAAACTGTCTGGGTTCTGGCGAAGGAAAAGCCCATTGATATTGCTAACCTTTCAGGTTTCAGTTGCAAAATTGATAAGGCTATTGTTGATGAATCACTTGATTCTGACTACAAACTTGTCAAACATCAGGAAGGAAAGGTGTCGGCTGAATTCGTTGGTATTCCTTCGAAGAATGGTTTCTATAAGCGAAAGATTTGGGTTCGCAAATCTCTCGTAGAAAAACTGCCCCCTAACCATTCTATGCAGGGAAAATCCTCGGTACCACCGAATCACTACTATTCTCTCGAGGATAGAAATGAACCCTTGGTGCCTGCTTAAAATTTTCCCCAGAAGGAATACTATCGGGTCGATAGAAATGTTTATCGTCATCGTGACAGTAATACCAAAACTTCTATTACCTACCAGTACTCTAACCCCTCGTCGAGGAATTATATATATGGTGTGCTTGATGGTTCCGATCGACAATATAATCCTGTTCGCTATAATATCGCTGCTTCATCTAGCACTTCCATGCCTTCTAAGTCACATGCTCGTTTGTGGGTGGTTAAGAAGAACTAATTCTTCTGCAGGGCTATGTCTCCGGTGGATCCGAATGGGTCATGGATAGTGGTTGTACAAATCATATGACTGGAGACAAAGACTTGTTCACTGAAGACAAACTTACTGAATCTTCACAGAGATATATTACCTTCGGTGACAACAACAAAGGAAAAGTACTTGGTTTGGGTAAGGTCGCTATATCGAAGGATAAGCATATTGACAAGGTTATGCTTGTTCAATCACTAGGATATAATCTTATGTCTATCTCAAAACTTTGTGATATGGGTATGCTTGTACTGTTTTCTGCTTCTCGTTGTGTTGTCTTTTCACAGGATGATTATTCCTTCGTGTTCGAAGGATATCGCAAAGGTGACCTTTATATTTTTGATTTCTCTTCGGGACCTGCAGTGTCCACATGCTTAATGGCTAAAGCCACTTCTGGTTGGTTATGTCATCGAAGACTTGGTCATGCAGGAATGAAAAATCTTCAAACTCTTATCTCGAAGAAGAATATCGTTGGAATTGATAATGTGAAATTCGATAAACATTGTCTATGCAGTTCCTGTGAAGAAGGAAAGATTGCCAAGAAATATCACTCAGCAAAAACTATAATGACTACTACTCGTCCTCTTGAAATGCTTCATGTGGATTTATTTGGTCCTCAAAATTATGCTAGCCTTGGAGGTAACAAGTATGGTCTGGTTACTATTGATGATTTCTCTCGATATACTTTGGTTTTCTTTCTAGATGACAAGAGCAAGGTTGTTGAAATTTTCAAAACTTTCGCAAAGAGAGCTCAGACTGAATATGAATTATCTCTCAAGCATATTAGAAGTGATAATGGCACAAAATTCAAAAACACACATATCGAAGAATTTCTTGATGAATATAGCTTCACTCATGAATTCTCGGCTGCTTATACACCACAACAGAATGGTGTGGTCGAGAGAAAGAATCGAACACTTATTGAAATGGCCAGAACAATGCTTTCTGAATACAAGACTCCTAACAGGTTCTGGGCGGAAGCAATTAATACTGCATGTGATATCATCAACAAGGTTTATCTACACAAATTTCTGAAGAAAACTTCACATGAGCTTATTACTGGTAAAAATCCGAATGTTTCATATCTCAGGGTTTTTGGTGCTCCATGTTACATCAGAGATATGAATCACAGCTCCAAGTTTGCCCCAAAGGCTCACGAAGGTTTTCTCCTAGGTTATGGTTCGAATTCTCACACTTACAGAGTTTACAACTCTCATCTTGGGAAAGTTGTAGAAACTATAAATGTTCAATTTGATGAAACTAACGGCTCTCAATAGGAGCAATTACCTCTTAACCTGGATGAACCTCCCTTGGATGAAGTTATCAGGTACATGGCCATTGGAGATATTCGACCCGTCGAAGGAAATGCACTTCAAGCCAACATGGATGATGATGGTACAATGTTCCCACACATAGCCCGGGGCGCTGGGGATCAACATCCTGTAACAAATGATGTACAGGTCGAAGGAGAACGCATAAACAAAGAAAATTCTCAACCCGAAGGAGAAGCTGAACCCGAAGGAAATGATCCCGAAGGACAAGCTGATCCTGAAGGACAAGATGATCCCGAAGAACAACCGGATCCGCAAGCTGTTGAAGAAGCTTTACCTCGTGTTCGAAGAAGAGTGGACATCGACTCAATACTCGAAGAGATTCGTTTACCATGTCGTCCCACCACTCGTTCTCGTACTCGTTTAGCTAACTTCTGTGGAAATTTTTCGTTTGTATCCATGCTAGAACCATCGAAATTCGATGAAGCCATGAAGGACTCAGACTGGATGACTTCAATGCTCGAAGAACTTAATCAGTTCGAGAGAAATAAAGTCTGGGCCCTAGTCGATAGACCTGATCCCAAGAAGAATAATATCATTGGTACGAAGTGGATCTTTCGCAACAAGCAAGATGAAGATGACATTGTTATAAGGAATAAAGCTTGACTTGTTGCACAAGGCTACACCCAAATCGAAGGTATTGATTTTGGTGAGAGTTATGCTCTTGTTGCTCTACTTGAATCCATTCGTGTCATGCTTGATTTTGCCAATTCCAATGGTATATTGCTATATCAAATGGATGTCAAAAGTGTATTTCTTAACGGTGAAATCGAAGAAGAAGTATATGTTATGCAGCCACCAGGTTTCGAAGACCCGAAGAATCCTGACAAGGTGTACAGGTTGCACAAGGCCCTATATGGGTTAAAGCAAGCACCTCGAGCTTGGTATGAAACACTGAAGTATTTTCTTCTGAAGAAGGGCTTCAAACCAGGAACAACTGATCCGACTCTATTTACTCGTGCATACGAAAATGATCTTTTTGTGTGTCAAATTTATGTCGATGATATTATATTTGGCTGTACTAACCCTGATATCAACGAAGAATTTGCTCGTATGATGTCTAAGAAATATGAAATGTCTATGATGGGCGAATTGAAATTCTTTCTCGGGCTTCAAATCCGTCAACAGAAGAATGGGACTTTTATATCTCAAGAGAAGTACCTCAGAGATTGCTTGAAGAAGTTTGATCTTGTCAGTTGCAAAACTATCAAGACTCCAATGCCTACGAATGTTCATCTAGATGCAGATGAGAAGGGCAAACCTTTTGATCAGAAGAAATATCACTCGATGATCGGTTCGCTACATTACCTTTGTGCATCTAGACCTGACATTATGCTATCAGTTTGTATGTGTGCTCGTTTTCAGGAAAACTCGAAAGAATCACATCATATAGCTGTCAAGCGAATTCTTCGATATCTGGCTCACACACCAACTTTGGGACTATGGTATCCCAAAGGTGCCCAGTTTGATCTCGTTGGATATTCTGATTCTGACTGGGCTGGTGATCGAGTCGACAGGAAATATACCTCACGCACATGTCATTTTCTCGGTAGATCTCTTGTCTGTTGGGCTTCGAAGAAAAAAAATTGTGTATCTATTTCTACGGCTGAAGCCGAGTATATTGCTGCCGGTTCATGCTGCACTCAAATTCTGTTGCTCAAGCAAACGCTAAAAAATTATGGTATTCTTGTGAAGAAAATTCCATTGCTATGTGATAACGAGAGTGCTATAAAAATTGCACATAATCCTGTGCAACACTCTCGAACGAAGCATATTGATATTCTTTATCATTTTCTTCGAGATCATGTTCAGCGAGAAGATATTGTTATCAGCCATGTTCGCACCGAAGATCAATTGGCTGATATCTTTAAGAAGCCCCTGGATGAGAAAAGGTTTTGTGCACTAAGGTGTGAGTTGAACATATTGGACTCACGCAATGTGCAGTAAGACTATAACTATCGGTACTATGTATTATATGTTTTCTTTCTATGTTGTTTTCCTACGTTAGTTTACTATCGCGTTTCTTCTTTGTTTGTTTTTATTCGTCTGGTGTTGTCCTATACACTTATCACTCCGAGTTTTGTTATCATTGTTTTTCCCTCGGATTGATTAAGTATCGGACCCTGTTTTCCCTCTATTCTATCCCTACCCAATCTTTGCTTTTCTCTCGTGAATATGTATATTTGCACTCGATTAAGATTCCCTTCGAATGTCATTGATTCCGAAGGAAAATCTATTGAACTTTTATCTTCTTTAAATACTCGATGTTTGATGAGTTTGGTATCGGACGTGGAGCAACTTTCTTTCGGTTTGTTGGGATTTTCCCGCGATTACCGCCACAAAATCCGTCCGTTGAATGCGGAGAGACGCGGAATCTGCGCCGTTGGATCTGATCTGACAGCTATGTCAGACCCCTCCCCTATAACTACTGATCTACCCCACCTGCACAGAACAGGCAATTTCCTCGACTTCATGTCTCCGCTCCCGAAGCTCTCTCACGCGCCGCCGTGCTATTCGTCGCCGTCGACTCTCTCGCCGCTTTGCTGCCGGAAGAAAGTCGCCGGAGACCTTCCCGTCGACGAGGAACTTCATCCGCGCCGCCGTAGCCGCCGCACATCACCAAGTTAGGGTATGTGAGGCTCTGGACACGATTCCAATCTCATCTGTTCATCGTGCTCCGGATTTGTTCTTGATTTTCCGTTATTTTTTTTAGGTCTGTTTGATCCGTTCGGATCACTGAACTTTGGGAAATCAGTTTGTAGGATTCTCTGTCGATTTCCAATCTGACCTAGGTAAGAAATCCCTCGGATTCTCGCACTTAGGCATATCCCACAGATGCATATCGATAGATTTGCGCTTGTGCAATTCTTTCATACAAGTTCTTCGTTAGATTAACACTCGATGGAAATCTAGCCTAGCACTTCCATGAAAAACTTGCTTCAAGACAAATCCCTCGATATGTTTACTGCGTTCAAAATGCGTTTTCCTCGAAAACAGCTGGTACTTGTTCACCACTTTCCTATATTCCCTCGTACCTATCTATTTCGCAGGAAAATGTTAGAGAACGAAGGAAATGTGAGAGCACCCAAGCGTGTGGGAGGTCGTACAAGAATCACCAACAACTCTGAAGGTTTGTCAGAGGATTTGATCATCGAGAAGAAACTGAGAACGCCGGAAGGCTCTGAGGAAGATGATCGTACGAGAGAAAACAGATTGCAAGAAATTCGAAGGCTTCAAGCGCTTCATTGGTATGAATACAAGTCACTGATTTCTCGCTGGGAGAGTTGTTTGCTTTGAAAAATCCTTGGTCCGATGTCAAATCATTAAGGCCCAAGTGGACGAAAGATAATCGACCACCTTCTCCAGATGACGCTCACCCATCCTCTCTCAAAACACCTTCTGATTTTAAAGAGTTGGTTGAGGCTCGGGAAGCACGAGTGCAAAAGCGTAAGGAAGCTAAAGCAAGAAAGGAGGCTGCTGCTGCTGAGGGTGCCGAGGAAGTTGCCCCAAGTGCTAAACCGAAGGCTGGCAAGAAATCTGCCAAGCGAAAGAAAAAGGAAGTCATTGTCTCTCCACCAGAGGCATCCTCTGAAGAAGAAGAAGCCAATTCAGATGGTCAAGACCCTGGCACAGAGGCTGACATCGAATATATTGCTCGAAAGAAAAGGTCGATCAATAAAGACATCAGGATCCAGGAGCCAGCTGCTAAGGCTACTCGAGCAACAATTGACATGACCGATTTGGTCACAGATCCGCCTATTTCCTCTGCTCCCCCAGTACAAACTCACAGACAAAAACCTTCGGTCAGGTCAAAGGGTAAGAAATCCCTAGTGGCTGAAGAAGATGAGACCCTGATCTAGCGAAAGGAAAGGCTGGCCAAGCAACAAGAACTTGAAGCACAAGACTTGGAAAAGGCAAAGATGTTCAACTTTCACAGTCAGCCCGAGCATAAAAAGGCCCAGGTTGCCAAACACTTTGGGCATTTTTCATCTGGTTAGCGACAAGTATAAACTCCAGATTGAAGGAGGCATTGTCCCTAGTGCTCCGAAAGAAAAGGTCGTGGCCCCAAGTTCCATCGAGAAAGTGGTGACTCCCACAGTCACGAAGGAAAAGGATGCAGCCGCTAGTGCTGCGAAGAAAAATGCTGAGGCCTCCAGTGCCTCGAAGGATAAAGCTGCGGCTCCTAGTGCCTTAACAAAACCTATTGCTGCTGCCAAGGCCACCAAGGAGGCCGAGAAGAAAGCCAAAGAGGCTAGTCAGAAGGCTCAGGCTGCTCCAGTTCCTCGAGCTGCTCCTGCTCCTGCCCCTGCTGCTCCAGTCGTGTCCGGCCCTCGTGCCAATGGAGAAAGCTCCAACGAAGGAGATTCTTCTGCAAATACTACATGGGATGCAACACAGATTTCCCACGTACTTTGGAAAATGGCTACCACACCGAGAAAAGTCACTGTCGAGGATGATGTCCCACCAGAGATACATGATTCGTTGGGAAGAACATCTTACCCAGGATCGAAAGGACAGAGAACAAGAGAGGATTTACACCCAGCAACTCCGAGAAGAAACTAAGGACCTTGTGTCCCGAAAGTTTTTCAAGTCCAAGATTGCAACCCTTGAAGCATCCAGAAGGGCACAGAAGGAAAACATAACTGCTGTTAATGACAAGGTTCGACAAGTTGTATCTGCCATGTGCAAGGAGGACAATGAAGCCATGTCCAAGAGACAATCTCGAAAGAGAAAGTCTGCTACCCCAACATCTGCGTGTGGGACGCCAGAGATCGAAAAGAATGCCAAGAAACAAAAGTCTACCGAGGTCGTTGCTGCAACAGCACGACAGGAAACTGCACCACCCCCCGCCAAGAAACCCACTCCTCCCCGTAAGAAAACTCCACCACCTAGCCAAACCACTCCACCCCCTCGCCAAGCTACTCCTCCACCTCGACAACAAACTCCACCACCTCATCAACCATCACCACCAAAAGCTTCGTCGCCACCACCCAACCCACCATCATCACCTCATGTCATTCCATCGACCACCCCAGCCATCGAGACCCAAGCTCAAGATGAGACCGAGCAACACGCTCAGGTCGAGCAAGAACCTCCTTCCCCCATTCCATCTGCTCAGAAGGATTATTCCTCTGCTCAGAATCTGCATGAAGGAGAAGATGCAGAAGTTGATATAACAACTGTTTCCTCCCGTCAAGATGCTGCCGAAGGACAAAGTTCTAGCGATGCCAGCTCGAGTGGAAGTTCTTCCTCCTCCTCGTCAAACTCTTCGGACGAACAAATGCTGGATGTTTTTGCCCAGCTGAACAAAGATATGGAGGCCATGGAGACTGAGGAGGCCGCCCAAAATGACCATGCCAACGAAGGAGTTGCCGTCGAAGAACAGGCCGAGGAAAATGCTCCTGCAGCCATCCCAGCTCAGGATATTGTAAATTTTTCATCTTCAATTCCTCGTCCTGCTGAGCAAATATATCAAATGCTTGATAATGCTGCAGAAGTCTTTCCAGTCGATGAGCTGCTTCATTCTGCTCATCCGAGAGAAATGCTGCCATTGTTCCGCCCTGATGTCCCTCGAGGAGGCCCTATATTCAAAAGGCGAGAACACAAACCATTTTTCTTTGGGACCAATCCCTACGAGAAGCCCAGAAATGCATATTCTCTTCGGTTTTGGACCCAAGAGCAAGCCATCTACTACACCCGTGTGCTGTACAACAAGGCGAGAGTTTTCCAGCATCAGTATCTTGATATGCCTTCGGTGTACGCAACTTCATGTTTCGAGAATGTTGGCGAAACAATTGATGGTCTGCATGCTCATAAAATGTTTGCTCTCGATTGTGGCTACAATCCCGAGCTCATTAAGCAGTTTTATGCCACGCTGTATGTCACTGGTGATCCTGAGAATTCGAAGATGTGGAAATTTGATTACATGATTCAAGGCCAAGTATTTCACATGACTGTCGATCAATTTCTGGCCATCATCAATTTACCTCAGTTCGAAGGATTACCACACAAGATTCATGACTGACCTGCTCCAACTCCTGCTGAATTTTCCTCGTTAATGAATCCATATGTCGTAGGAGATCACTACCCTACTGAGCCGAAGCCAAGACACTTAGTTTTTGAAGCAAATGCATGGTTGTATATTCATTCGAAGACCTTGATGCCAATGATCGATGTGCACGATGATTTTCCAATTCCTCATGATGTGCAACTTGCTCTATTGAAGTTAGTCCACGGTCATCCCTTCGATTTTGAAGATTACTTCATTCGCACGTTGTTGTCTTGTGCTGATGATCACAATTCCCACAAGCCATATGCACCTTGGTTAATGGCGATCTGCAATTACTCTCGGGACGTGCCATTCCCCGTATCAATTTCCCCGAAGATTTTCACTCCACCACTTAGGGAAGTGTTGCAGATTGTTACTCGACCCAACGATCAGTTTGCAGAGCATACTGGCATCCGCGCCCAAATGACTGAGCGTAATATTCGTTCGAAATTTATCAAGCCAATGCACCACATGGAGGTTTCTCTTCGGTCCCAGCAAATGCTTCAACATCACATTGACCAAGATTTCCTTCAGAAGAAAAAGATGATGGATGAGAGCAACCATTTGCGCAATATTGCCATGAACAACAATCAGATGCTGCGTGAATGTCTTTGCCGCGATTGGAAAGGGCTGCGGAAATTCAATTCCCTCGGTCAACTTCAGCGATGCGGCTTCGAAGAATATCCTCCCCATCTTAACAGGAACTGGACCAATGATGATCGAGTAGATCGCCAGGATTTTAATATTCCTCTGTTGCCAAAGAACAGGGATGTGCTCAGTGCTGATGATTACTATCACATCACCATGAACACCATTTCTTCCGACTCCGAGAAATATGAAGCGCCTCAACGCCAAGCGAGAGTTTACTCTCCACTTCCTCGAAGCCCCAGGACCCCGCCGGAATCGCAACTGCAATCTCCTGGAGATCAACACTCCTTCTGCACGAAGATTACTCCTCCAGGCGGTCTCCCCATTCATCGTGCTCCAATGCTCGCCGAATATTCTCGACTTCGCCACCGTCGCCCAAGCGAGTAGGGATTTCTTTCGACCCTATTCTCTCGACTTTTTGTACGTTGTGACAAAAAGGGGGAGATGTAGTGGCATCGAAGAAATTAGTTAGCCAACGGGGTTAAGGGCTTTGCTTTTCGTTCGTTGAACTTTTGAACTTCGAAGTTTCTGAGTAGTTTCAACAAACATTCGATTCATATTCGATCTGGTTGTAACTAACTCTAAGTAGGTCTGTGAACTGCTTTCTTTTATCGTAAGGTATCTATCTGCTGCTTGCGATACTTAATCTTTTGCAGGAAGCTATCTTTCGTATAAGTTCACAGGTCATTCGAGGAGATTGCATATTTTTTCATTGGATATTATCTGGAATGCAATTTCACTCACTAAGATTATGATGTTTTTCCCTCGACACTCTACCTATCAAATATGCACTTCACAGGAAATTTCTATCTGCCGTGCATATATCAAGGGGGAGTATTTCATCGATCTTAGCAATGGTTTATCTTCGAAAACTCAAAACTTTTTTAATTATTTATCGATGCCTGTTTTGTCAACAATCGTCCAAAAAGGGGGAGATTGGAAGAGCAAGTTTTCCCCCCGAAGGTTTTGGACATTGTTGGACAAAGCAAAAGTGGAACTAATATTGTTTCGAGTATAAACAGATACTTAGGTTCCGAAAGAATGGAGTTCGCAAGGAGAAGGTCGAAGGACAACTCACTGCAGCGAAGCTGCAGTCATCTACCGAAACCTTTGAAGGAAGATGACCCCTAAAAATGTCGTTGAAGAAGAAGACTCTCTCGAGTAAAAGCGCAACGAGGAGAAAGTTGAAGCTGGTCGAAGACTTAGTCTTTTTACTAGTTTCTCTCTATTTTCTTGAGTCGTAGGAAAAACCGTATTATCAAGAGGGGTTTGCTAGTTGAGATCTTTGTCTAAGTGAATTTTCTCTGCTCAACCTAAACCCACGAAAGACTACCGAGAGAAATCTTACTGAGTCGAGTGAATAGCTCGAAGGAAAAGTCATCGCACTTCGTGCCTTCGAGAGAGAACTCGCTCGGTAAGTCAGCTTACTTGTTCCTCAAGTAAAGTTGCGCAGTGATTGAAATCCGACCGTTGTGGAGACACGTCAAGCGGTTGCATCGGGTCACTTCAGTCATTTTACCCATCGGGATCGCCACCTATAAATACCCCGCACCTACCTGCCATTTCGGGTTGGCTGCTCCACTGAAGATTCTAAGACAGAAGTACTGTGAGCATCCCAGGAAAGATCCATCGAGAGAAAACCAAAACCCAAGTCTGAACTGAGTTGAGAAATTCACAGAGACTTAGGTCGAGATTAGCCGATCTTTTTTATCTTGGAGAACTGCAAGTCTCCTAGACGGTTAGTCGTCGCCTGTCAAGCAATCGAAGAGAAATTGTCGCTGCTGAAGGAAGTTTGTAAAGGTCTCGGAGATGTCATGAATCATCTACCACGAGTGAAAACTGGAAAAGCTCAAGGAGTTTGTTGCAGTGGAGAATAGGATGGAGAGAGTTTTGCTCCAGGTGTTCAATCTCCAGTCCCTCCAACCAGACGTAGCACTTTGCAGAGTGTGAACTGGTTTAACAAACATAATTGTGCCAGGCTCGTTTTCTTTCACGCATTTAATTTAAGTATTTACTCGTTGCCTGTTTATCTTCGATGTTTTCCTCCGCTCCCAATCCTTTCGAGCCATGCATGTCTTTCGATACTGTATTTCCTTCGAGATGTCTTTAGTCCTTAGCAGTTTGCATGAATTCCTTCTAAGTTCCTTAGAATTTTTAGAAGTGATTATTCACCCCATCCCCCTCTGATCATTCTTGAGATTTCAAGAACTATGTGTAAAGTAAACAATCCTTGCACCCGCAAGTACAAACACCGTTGTTTTATCCCTGGTGGCAACACCACATCCACTAGTCTCATGTTTCTGTCACTCAAGCTAAACATCAAGGGGATGAACCCATAATCAAGCATAACGCTCCCTCTTGGAGTTGCAACAAATCACTTGGCCAAAGTAAAATACGGCAACGGAGAACATGCAAGAATTTACTAAAGAACACAAATATAAATGATAACCAAATATATTACTCATCACAATCTGAACATAATCTCATAATCCATCAGATCCCAGCAAACTCATCATAGAAAATTACAAAAGTGCCTCGATCATGTGAGGCAGCTCACGAGGTCTCGAAAGTGAAAGCACAAAGAGGGGAGGAGTACATCACATAGCTACTGGTCACGGACCCATGGTCCAAGGGAGACTACCCACAAGACATCCGGGAGGCGTCCATGGCGATGGATGGTCTCCCGGAGGGGGTTCCTCCTTCAAACCGATACAGCCATGTTGCCTCCCAGCAAACCTTGTACTTCTATGTTACTATTGCTCGTTGCTCAACCCCTCCTTAGTATGCATGCTTAGGATGCTACGAATGTTACCCCCTGTTACCCTTGGTCTGGGCTATCACATTATTATATTGCTGTGGATGATATGATTATTATAATGTTGAATATACTCGACGAAGGATGGAAGGTCTAGGCTATCCCGCCCCGACGCTTTGTTCCATTTGAGTCACCTAGGACCCGAGTTCCGGGTATTGTGTCTCTTGACGAGCGTGCCTAACCGTGTGTGGGATACTATGGGGTTCCCTCTTCTTACCTATCTAGCTTCAAACATTTCTAGTGGTTGCCCAAGCTGATTTACCATTTGAACCCCGTGTGTGTGACTGGTGGCGCCCAACAGATTTACAACAACCCGGTCCAGCGAGGACAGAGTTCCCTTGTTGGTCCAAAATGACCGGCTGAGGACCCGAGCACAGTGATGCCACGGTAATCCAAACCTGGAGTCAGACGGTAGAGACCATTTCGAGAGCGTGGCCGGCTTTTGAGTTGGATGTCGACTCACTGGGGGCCACCCGGATTTGTGTGTCGTTATTTAGAGGGACCTGTCATTTCGGATCTCTCGGGACGAAATCATAAAATGGCTGCGTGTGATGGGTAGAACCTGAGAGAGATGGGCGTGCGTGCGGAGCCTTGTAATGGGAAGTTGGTACACCCCTATAGGGTTAAATATTTTCGAGAAGCCATGTCCACGGTTATGGACGACTTGAGACCTACTCCTTGTTCATAGACAACAACAACTGAGATAATCTTAACAAACTTGATCAATTTGTCTGTGCCTTGACTGCTTCTTCTTCATCGGGTGATGAGAGAGGAGGACAAGGATAGGATAGGTGTTATGCTTGCTTAAGTAGGTGGATAGCAGACTTGTTGGAGGCGATTCATCATCGAATGCTTGGCTTCTTATCTTACTCTCTAGATCGTTAGCCACTTCATAAATGCTAGTGCGGGAGCAACCTCACCACTTACCCCATCCTTACCGTAAACTACTAGTTATCCTAGAATGACGAGTGATGAAGTCCTTGCTGGGTTAGTTGACCACTACAGTTGGATGCTGAGTACTTCTGTACTCATGATACTACCCAAAACTCTTTTCAGGGTTCTTGGTCGACAACAGGTATGGTGATCGACGTTTCACGTGGAGACTTGACGATGAATAGTTAGGAGGATCCCAACGGAGGGCCTGGACCCGTGTGGTTATGGGAATCGATGATTTTCTCTTTGCCACTAGGAAATTGATTGTAGTCTATACTCAGACATGTATCTTCCGCTGATGTAATGTATTTAGGGAAGTTGTATGCCGATTGTATGAGATGTTGTATCCTTGTAGCTGTAATGTTGTGATATCATGTTGGAAATCCGAGGCATATGACATTGTCTTATGTCGTGGTGGGACCGATATATGCTTCATCACCGGATCTGAATGGAAACATCTAGACCTGGAACAGTATCGCATACCGGGCCTTACAAATACCGGGATCCATGGCACACAGGGAGGGTGGGGATCGATCCCACCGGAGGAGGAGGAAGGAGACGGCACGGAGTCGGCACACTGGTGGAGGGTGCCGGGTCGGGCGGCGCTGCTGCAGGAGACGGGGAGGAGAAACTGAATGTGGGTATGGGGAGGATCTCCCCATACCCCTTTGGTCTAGGCTATCCCGCCCCGACGCTTTGTTCCATTGGAGTCACCTAGGACCCGAGTTCCGGGTATTGTGTCTCTTGACGAGCGTGCCTAACCGTGTGTGGGATACTATGGGGTTCCCTCTTCTTACCTATCTAGCTTCAAACATTTCTAGTGGTGGCCCAAGATGATATACCATTTGAACCCCGTGTGGGTGACTGGTGGCACCACAACAGATTTACAACAACCCGGGCCAACGAGGACAGAGTTCCCTTGTCGGTCCAAACTGAACGGCTGAGGACCCGAGCACAGTGATGCCACAGTAATCCAAACCTGGAGTCAGACGGTAGAGACAAATTCGAGAGCGCGGCCGGCTTTTGAGTTGGATGTCGACTTACCGGGGGCCACCCGGATTTGTGCGTCGTTAGTTAGAGGGACCTGTCGTTTCGGATCCCTGATAACATCTTGGTCGTCTGTTGACTTCATTCCTCTTTCGTAGTATCCTCACGATTTCAGTGAGAATGCTTCCTTTGATCGTCGCTTTCAACTATCGTTCTTTTTTTTCGTCTCCCGGTGGTTCCGTTCTTCGACGTCGCCATCTCTGTGTGGAAAGTTTATCGATGACAGTTCGACGTCGACCTGGAGCAGAGTCCCTTGTTGGTGGTGTTGAAGATTGTGGACTCTCTTTTCTCTCCCCTCCTCTCCCGCAGATCGTCCAGGATCTCGGGACTAGATCCCTTGTTTGTGGTGTTATATTGTAACAGCCCGAGATTTTCACCCAAATTAAAAAATTTGTTTGTTGCTTTATTTTATTGCTTGCCTGTATTTTTTGCAGTGTTTTCTTCGCTGAATTATTAATCGGTGAATATTTCCCCCTATTTCTCGTATCGAATGCGGGACCAAACATTTTTCCCAAACGACACACGACCTTTGCGACACCGGGTTCACCCGAGCACTGTCGCAGTTTCCGGCACAGGACCAACCATCGCCATCGGAACGAAAAACCCCATTTAATTATTAAATGGGTTATTTTATTGGACGCCAGAAAATATTCTCGGAACGGTATCAAAGTGAGGTACGACTGACGGGCTCGCCGCGCTGAGCGGGTGGTTCGAGATTTCACCCGAATCGGAGGTCGTATGCACTCCCTGCGGTCAGAAACATGGAGTATCGGACGCGAGGAAGAAAACCCGAGGGCATTCGCGTAAACCTGCCATCCAGGACAACCTATATAAAGACCACCATCCTCTCCTAGCCCTTCTAGGGTTTCCCTCTGGTAAAATTGCAGCCACCCCCCTCAAACCCCTCTAAATTCTGCCCAAATCCCTCTCTCCCTCGAAACCCTAGCCAGATCTGATCTCCACCGTCAGATCTGGGCACCAATGGCCCAGATCGTGCCACGTTGCCCTTGGAGGTCTCCTACCACCTGCCAGCCGTTTCGGGCCGCTCCGGGCACCGCCGGGCCCGCCCCGGGCCCCAACCGGGCCGCAGCCAGTCCGCGGAGCCGCACCGCCGCCCGACCATCGCGCCTCCCCGTCAACGGCGAGCCGCGTCGCAGCGTCGCCTACTCTGGTGAGCCTGCATCCTCCACTGATCTCCTCCCCCGCCCTCCCTTGCAGCCAGTTGCAGCCAAGGCAGCCATGCACGCCGCCGCACCGGGAACCAAGCAAGAGCGCCGGCCACCGCGTCCGAGCCGCCGCGCGCCTCCCTCTATCGCCCCGTGACCCGCCGACGATCGGATCCAGCCTCGTCCCGACCATCATCGCCTCCTCGCACCCCCGCCACCGCTCGCCGGAGCTCCACCGGCGGCCGCCGCCGTCGACGCCGAGTTCAGCCTCGATCCAGATCGGGATTGGGGCGAGCAGCACGCCACCGCCGCCTATGGGCCGGCCTGGCAAGCCCCTCCTCGGCCCAGAGCAACCGCGGCCCAGCGCTCTCCTCACCGCCCAGGGCGCGCAGCTGCTAAAGCTCGCCCACGCTATCTTGGGCTAGGCCCAGCGCGGTGAGCCCCTGACCTCATTTTTTATTTTTTTATCATTGTTGCTGCAGTAACGGGCTTTGCCCACTTGCTTCTGCTGCTATGTAGCGCACGTGCGAAGTTTAGCTAGTCAGCGCCTACTACTTAGTCCTGTTTAATTTAGTTTCGGCCCAGGAGCACTATTAGCTCTGTTTCTATTATAATTGGTAAATTATATAATATTTTTGCGATGCCCGTATCTTTTTAACGGTAGCTCGGATCGCGACGCTTTAAACATTAAACTTGCTTAGTTTTCTGTGTAGATTAATAAATGTGCTCTTTTTCCATGTTTGACTTTGTTTACATGCTGTTTTCCTGCTAATTACAACCCTTGCCACTATAAAATGTAACAGGTCGTAACTTTTTAACCGTTGCTCCGATAAAAATGTTCTTTATATGTAACTTGACTAGAATTTCATGTAGATTGCGATTATGCTGCTCTTTCTTGATAATAACAAATATAAAATATGGTTTAGGGCATAACAATACCAAATGCAATAATTTTCGTGGGATATGTAATATTTTGCCATGTATAGGTTTTAGCCCCCACTTAAAGTGACTAGATTAGATAGTTTCCTCTAGGCTTCACCTCTTGTCATGTTTGTGTGATATGCCATGCTTGAGTGAGATGTCATGTTAACAACCTTTGCTCATGTTGTGTAGCTAAACAACTTGAACCGATGATAAATGTGTGGTATCGTCGTGTGTGACGAATACTCCACTTAACCTGTTAGTAACCGCTCTCGACGATAGAGGCGATACTACGGTGCGTTGTCTCGTGTTGCCTTCTTGTGGCTTGATCGTGATTGCTTCGTAGTAATAGATGCATATCCGTTGATTGACTTTCCAGTGTTTACCTCTTGTGTGCTTCCGCGGATACTCTCGGAGACGATGCGAGCTTGCGATCAACTACACCTTCGGAACCCGACTTATCAACAGGCAAGGACTATACATTACTTATGATCCATTCTATTATAACCAGCGGTTTGCATGCTAGTCTAGGATAGGTTCGATGTTTGATTCTACCACATGTTTACAGCCTCTTTCAAACCGATACAACCATGTTGCCTCCCAGCAAACCTTGTACTTCTATGTTACTATTGCTCGTTGCTCAACCCCTCCTTAGTATGCATGCTTAGGATGCTACGAATGTTACCCCCTGTTACCCTTGGTTTGGGCTATCACATTATTATATTTGTGTGGATGATATGATTATTATAATGTTGACTATACTCGACGAAGGATGGAAGGTTTAGGCTATCCCGCCCCGACGCTTTGTTCCATTCGAGTCACCTAGGACCCGAGTTCCGGGTATTGTGTCTCTTGACGAGCATGCCTAATCGTGTGTGGGATACTATTGGGTTCCCTCTTCTTACCTATCTAGCTTCAAACATTTCTAGTGGTGGCCCAAGCTGATTTACCATTTGAACCCCGTGTGTGTGACTGGTGTCAAAACCCTAATTTAGGTTTGTGTTTAACCTAGCTTGCGTTTTTGCATCATGAAAAAAAATTGCAAAGAAAAGGAAATGGGGAAAAGAAAAGCCCTAAATGAATTAAATAAAAAGGCCAGAAATAAATCTTTTTCCAAAATTCTTTTGGATATGTTGAAAAGTCCTAAAAATGAGTGTGATCATTTTAAAAGTGATTTGGGATTCATCCCATGCTCATTGATTTTTCTAAAAGTCCAAAATGCCCTTGGTAATTAAATCAATTGCCTATTTGAATTGAAATTCAAATAATTTGAATTTCAAAAGTTCCCAAAACTTGGGGTTGACTTCTATAGAGTCACCTAGGTTTTATAAAAATATTTGGGAATTTTATTAAATGCTCTAGCTATTTTTTTAAAAGAGAAAAACAAATAACAAAAAGAATAAAAAAGAAGAACAGTGGAGACCTTACCTTTTCGCACGTGGGTTCCCAAGGAGCTCGGTGGAGGCAGAGCACGTGGGCGGCGCCACCTCGACACCGAGGAGGTTCCCAGCCCCCCCCTCCCCCCCCCGTGGACCTCATCTCCTCGCCAGGTGATAGGCCACGCACGCCCGCACCTTTCCCCTCTCCTCTCGGTCGCCCTCCTCCTCTTTTTTCTTCGATCCAGAACCGCCCCGAGAGCTTCCCGCCGGTCGCCGTGCTCCCCAAGACGCACCACCTTGTCCAGTGGCATCGCCGTGGCCGTCTTCGTTGAGCCAAGCATCGAATCGAGCCCGGGGCGCCTCGACGACGACACCCGCATCAACACATCGTTGCCGGCCGCCGTGGGCATCTTCAACAAATTCGCCATGGAAAGCTCCTCCCCGACCTCCCCGTCGACGACTTCGTGTTCTGGTGAGCCGCGCACATCGTTTTCCCCTCCCCGTTCTTCCTCCCGTGGCCGTTTTCGCCGTGCTCGTCAAGGTCAGAGGTCCGGCCGCCACCGGGCTCGTCGCAGCCATGGCACGGGCCTCCCCGCATTGCCCCAATGGCACGGTTCAATGCGCGCGACCCCAAGCTTCATCCCCATGCCTTCCTTCTTCTCTCCCATGCCCGAATCCCCCTCTCCGACAAAACTCCGGCGAGTACAGTGCTCGCCGGCGACGACGACGCCATTAGCACCCCAAACCCAGCTCCTAACCCCCTCCCCTCTCTCGTTGACAGGTGGGCCCAGGGCCCCCTCTAATTAATCAGGGGGTTAATTAAACCGGGATTAAACCCCTAGTCACTGATCAGAGGGCCCCACTGGTCAGGCCACCGCCCACGTCAGCACGACGTCACCCTGACGCAATAAATCTTAAATGATTTAAATTAATCAGAAATTTCCAGAAAATATTCAAAACTTTGAAATTGAATAACTTTTAAACCGTAACTCAGATTGAAATGTTTTTATATGAAAATTGATCAGAATAAAATTCTCTATACAAATATCAAACTTTCAACCATGTTTGAATAAGTTATCTTGATGAACCAGTAGAATTTTTCTATTTGGATCATTTGGGTTAAATCAAATAAAATGCAATGCTCATTTGAACTTGAACCCTTGCAATGCTAATGTGATCACCTACACTTCAGAATCATTTCACATACATGATCACATGGATTACAATGAACAAACACTAGCAAATGCAACTTGGACTATATTGAAGATCATTTGGAGTTTGACTTTGAATTTACTTTTCAAATCAACTTCAATTAACATGTTGCAAGTTAAACATAGATCACATCATTACCTTGCCATGTTATGTTTTGCATATTGCTTGAGCATTGTATTTCATTGATTGTGCTTTACTTCCAGTGCTTCGGTGATTGCTTCTTCTCGGTAGAGTTGATCTCAGAGACGAGTTCAACCTCACGTCAGGAGTGCAGTACCTCGTGATCATCAGCAAGGCAAGCACCCCCTCTTTGATCATGTCGATAAAATCCCAGTTCCCTCTCATTCTCGCTTATGCATGTTTCGGATGTCACCATGATACGTTCTACCGCTAGTTGAACCCATTCCTTTGCATGACCTATCATTTTGTCACAGTAGTAAGCAAACCACAATCCTAGCAGATGTAGGAGTTGGTTGATATCATGTGGCCCCTGCAACTGTTACAACTTATTTCATGCTTAGAGTTGTTACCTGAGGCTACTCTGTTGTGAGTCGGAATGGTAGTGATCATGTGAATGATGGTGGTAACGTGTTAGTGAATCTACCCTAAAAAAATGTGAACGATGAGAGGCTGTGTAGGAGTACACAGTGGGTTGTATCGTTGAACACTGACTTAAGCCCGAGTTCTTGTGTTGTTATGCATGACTAAGAGTACGACCACACATTGGGCTCCCTGACCCCTCTCGGCCTAGTACCTCACCCCGGACCTATCCAGGAGTCGCAACTAGTTCGCCCTTTAACGATCTCAAGCAGGTGGAACCAAGGTAAGTGGTTGGCGTAGGTTGTGGGCATGTTGAATCAAGTGATCATGATCGAGTTGAGCTTGATGGAGGTCACACAACGTTTGAGTCCGCATCGGAAAAATCGGCCGGATTCCGATCATGGTCCCAACTCAAATATGCGACTCACTAGGACTAGAGATGGTGCCGTGAGTGAAGTGTCGTGGCAACATCCTCGCCGGTACTCACTTGAAGGGTCCATCCCCAGGCGGTAACTGATGAGGCGTGTGTGTAGCAGTACACCCCTGCAGGGTTAATGAAATATTCGAATAGCGGTGTCCACGGTTATGGACCACTTGGAGACCTTTACTTGATCATAGACACCTTGAACGGTTACTCTTAAAACTTGCGAAGATAAGTGTGAGTGCTATGGCGTGCCTCCTCGTGGGGAAGTCGAGGAAGTATCCATAGTGGTGTATTGATTGGAGACTTGATACTTGGACTCGTGTACGCTCCTTACCTCTTTCTGGTATTCGTAGTACAGGACTAGCCAAGTCAAAGCTTGCACTTCTGCAATGAAACCCCACCTCCCTTTGCCTTGATACATGTGCATGAGTAGTATAGTTCCTATTTAAGTCTTGCTGAGTACGACTTTGTACTCACGTTTGCTTATTCTATGTTTTAGAGACGAGAACACTGACCCTGATGGTGGCCTCTACCTCGAGCTCAACGTGGACCAGGTCGCATAGTTCCAGACATCAGCCTGTGCCCTTTGGAGGGTCGTTGTACTTTTCTTTCAGGCTTCTTAAGCCATTTGTTAACCTTGTCTTTACTAAGACATAATTTGCTTCCGTTATTGTTTGATGTAATGTTGGATCACAGTCATGTGATCTCTGCTTGAAATACAACTACTATGTCTGCTCTGTTTAGCAGAAGTTATAAAGACTGAGTTTGTAGAGTTCATGTTGTGATTACCATCTTTTTATACTAGACATGTGTGCTGCGTGTATGATTATAACATGCATGTGTTAGTATGGGTTTTCGTGACCTTAGTTCTGATCTGGCTGGCGGTCTTTTATGCACCAAGTGTCCCTTAGATGTGCGCAGCTTGGGGGCATCGCGATGCGATTGCTCGTGACTCTGTCACGTGCACACTTTGTTGTATGATCGAGCCCGCCCTAGACCCCGACTAAGTGATCGGGCTGGAGTAAGTCTATGTAAGGGTTATAATTCAATCGATAACATGGTTGAGGCGACTTGTCTATGAGTATGGGATTCACCACCCATAAGCATTTAGACTTGTGCGCAGACGATGAGGACCCATCTCAGTTGATCATCCGGCCTGGATGGGATGTCCCTCACGTTCGATGCTTATCGAGAGTTATCTGTGCTCGGCCTTGCCTTCTTAGACAAGTGGGTACGGCTCTCGGTTCTCCATGTGATTACATTGTGACCGGAATTACATACGCTAACCCCGGATCCCGACAGACTTGGTATCAGAGCAGGACTGTCTGTAGGATTATCAAACCATTGGCCGATGTCGTGTCTAGCATTCTATAGTTATATAGCTACTTTAGGTATAAGGGAACAACATAAGACTTCTTTTTTCTCCTTACCCTCATCGATCTGAGTTTTAAGTCACCCTCATCTTGTTCTACGGGAAGATAGGACTAGGCTCATCTATGTCTTTACTAGGACATCTCACTGATTGCTTTTTTGTAGCTGTAGGAGTGTTGTGGTCTTTCTGAGCCATCATTCCATAGTGTTTCTATGGAAGTGATGTCCGTCATCCTGTAGGTTGTCTCAATTTCCATCCCGGTGAAGCCGTTATGCTATCCGTTTGTGACTTAGATGCTCTTGCATTATAGTCTTGTTATCTTAGCATAGAATTGTGTCCTAAATCCTATTCTGATTGTTGATTCTTATCACACAGAATGTCAGGTGCAAATCAGGGTGTTGATCCCAGTTCCGGTAACATAGATGATGAAGAACCTCCACCACCAACCTCAACGGCAGAAATCATGATGGAGGCTGAGCAGAATCGTCGTGATCAGACACGTCTTCTTGAGCGTATTGAGCAGAACACTTCTCGTCAGCATCATATTGTTATTACCATCCAGGACTTCATTCTCCTCAACCCGCCCGTATTCCGATGTTCTTCCGAGCCCCTTGATGCCGATGATTGGCTTCGTTCCCTCGAGCGTAAGCTTGATACATCCCATATTGCTCCCGGTGATCGTGTGATATCCGCGGCATATTTTCTGGAAGGTGCTTCTCTTCAGTGGTGGGAGAATTTCATAGCAATGCAGCTCGTAGGTCACGTGGTGACTTGGCAAGAGTTCTGTGATGATTTCCGAGGATATCATATTCCAGATCAGCTGATGGAGCGCAAGAGAGAAGAATTTTGCAACCTGAACCAAGGAAAGATGACTGTTCATGAGTATCGGACTGAGTTCACTCGTCTAGCACGTTATGCCCAAGAAGAAGTATCCACCGATGCCAAGAAACAAGCAAGGTTCTGCAAGGGAATTAGCCCCGTCCTTCGTCATGACCTGAATCTTCACGAGTTCGTCAACTTCAGAGACTTGGTTGACAAATCCTTCAAGGCCGAGTATGGAAATGAGTTGTACGAAGAGTCTCGTAAGCGTGATCGTGAGTTTGCATCATCTTCCGGCCCAAGTTCTCGGAAATGCTGTGTATGGATTCCCTTCAGTTATGTCAATCATGCTGTAAGTGCTTCTAGACCACCAACCACCATATATCGTCCACCTCAACCCAATTTTCCTCCTTGGAATTTTGTTGGAAAATCAAGTGCTCAAGTTCCTTTCATTCCACGTGGTGTTTGCTTCCAATGTGGACAATCAGGTCACAAATTTTGAGAGTGTCCCCAAAATCATGTAGCCATCACACCTAATCCCAAGCAAGCTTTTTGTCGTGGTAAGCCACCACCCAAAACTTCCAATGTCAAGCCTCCTGCCTATGAATATGGTTATGTGAATCATGTATCCATTCTGGATTCCCACAAGTCAACCGATGTTGTACTCAGAACCCTTCCTGTCAATTCCACCCCAGCTTCGGTTCTTTTTGACCCAGGAGCATCTCACTCATTCATATCCCAGGATTTTGCACTGTCACATGACATCTCTTTTTTGATGTTATCCACCCCCTTAGTTGTGCACGCCCCTGGATCCAGATGGCACACCACCATGGTGAGTCATGAAAATGAAATTGCAATTGAGGGTTTAGTATTCCTTGCCTCACTTATAGCCCTTAAGTCTTCAGACATTGATGTCATCCTAGGAATGGATTGGTTATCAAGACAGAATGCTGTCCTTGATTGTAAAGCCAAGTCAGTGAAACTAACCCATCCATCAGGCCAGACAATCAAGTACAACTCACCAAGCTCTAAAACCCAGGTGCATTCTTTGAATGTTCTTCCTCTTCCAGACCTTGAAGATATTCCGGTGGTTCGTGACTTCCCGGATGTCTTTCCAGAAGAGCTTCCAGGCATACCACCTGACAGATCTCTAGAGTTTGTGGTAGATCTTATCCCAGGAACCGCCCCAATATCCAGGCGCCCATATAGAATGGCCCCATATGAGTTAGCTGAGCTCAAAATCCAACTTGAAGCTTCATTGGCAAAAGGATTCATCCGCCCTAGCTCATCGCCATGGGGTTGCCCCGTTCTGTTCGTAACAAAGAAAGATGGAACAGAAAGGATGTGCGTAGACTATCGCCCGCCAAATCTAGCGACGATAAAGAACAAGTACCCACTTCCCAGGATCAATGATCTTTATGATCAAGTTGCTGGATCCTCTGTCTTCTCCAAGATGGATTTGAGATTAGGCTATCATCAAATCAAAATCAGAAACGAGGACATTCCCAAAACGGCTTTTACTACTCGTTATGGTATTTACGAGTACACCGTCATGTCCTTCGGTTTAACCAATGCCCCCTCCACATTCTCGCGCTTGATGAACTCGATCTTCATGGAGTATTTAGATAAATTTGTTGTAGTTTATCTTGATGACATTCTCATCTACTCGAAGAACGAAGAAGAGCACGCAGAACATCTTAGGCTTGTATTGATGAAACTTCGAGAGCATCGCCTTTATGCCAAATTCTCAAAGTGTGAATTCTGGCTACCAGAAGTGACCTACTTAGGCCACGTGATTTTGCCAAAGGCATTGCTGTCAATCCCGAGAGAGCTCAGGCCGTCCTTGAGTGGACTCCACCTGAATCGGTTAAGCAAGTTAGGAGTTTTCTTGGCATAGCAAGCTATTGTCGCCGCTTCGTCGAGAACTTTTATAAAGTTGCAAAGCCTCTAACTGAACTCCTCAAGAAAGATAAGAAATTCCAATGGACTCCCAAGTGCGAGGAAAGCTTTCAAGAGCTAAAAAGAAGATTGACTTCTGCACCCTTACTTGCGCCTCCAGACACCAAAAAGGATTTCGAGATCTATTGTGATGCCTCACGGCAAGGGTTAGGATGCATACTTATGCAAGATAGACATGTGGTAGCTTATGCTTCACGCCAGTTGCATCCACATGAAGAGAACTATCCGACCCATGATCTTGAACTCGCTGCCGTAGTTCATGCCCTGACAACTTGGCGACATTACCTCCTTGGTAATCGTTGTGAGATCTCTTCCGACCACCAAAGCCTGAAATACATATTCACCCAGCCAGATCTTAATCTCAGGCAAAGACGCTGGATTGAGTTGATAAAAGATTACGACGTAGTAATTTCTTACACCCCAGGCAAAGCCAATGCCATGGCTGATGCACTAAGTCGTAAGTCGTATTGTAACAACCTCATGTTACAACAGTATCAACCACTTCTTCATGAGGAATTTCGGAAGCTCAATCTCGAGATTGTTCCTCATGGATCTCTTTTCAACCTCGTGGCGAAACCAACCCTTGAGGATCAAATCATAGTTGCCCAAAGGCATGCACGAGGTGTTCGTCGGATCAAGGAGAACATTGCTAGCGAAGCTGCTAAATGTTTCTCCATAGATAGTAAACGAACGGTATTCTTTGGAAATCGTTTGGTAGTACCTACGAATAGGGAACTAAGGCAACTCATCCTCAAAGAAGCCCATGACACACCCTCTCGATTCATCCCGGTAGCACAAAAATGTACCGAGATCTACGCCAGAGATTTTGGTGGACTAGGATGAAGAGAGACATTGCTCGATTTGTTGCCGAATTTGATGTTTGTCGTCGCATTAAGGCTGAACACCAAATACCTGCTGGTACACTTCAACCTTTGCCTATTCTAGAGTGGAAATGGGATAAAGTCGGTATGGACTTCATCATTGGCTTTCCAAAAACCTAGAAAGGAAACGATGCCATCTTCGTTGTCATTGATCGACTTTCCAAATTTTCTCACTTCCTTCCCATTCGCGAGTCTATAACTACTAGCCAGTTAGCGGACTTGTATGTCTCCCGAATCGTATCACTTCACGGTGTTCCTTTGGAAATCAATTCAGACCGTGGTAGTCTTTTCACTTCTCGATTTTGGGAAAGTTTCCAGAGTGCTATGGGAACCCACCTCTCCTTTAGCACTGCTTATCACCCGCAGTCCAGTGGTCAAGTAGAAAGGGTCAATCAAATTCTCGAAGACATGCTCAGATCTTGTGTTATCTCTTTCGGAAAGAAATGGGAGAATTCTCTTCCTTTTGCCGAATTTTCGTATAACAATAGCTTCCAATCTAGCTTGGGCATGGCTCCTTTTGAATTTCTCTATGGACGAAAATGTCGAAAACCCCTAAACTGGTCAGAAACCTATGAAAGACAATTCTTTGGACCGGATATGATTCAGGATGCAGAAGAGCAGGTTCGCATTGTTCGTGAGAAATTGAAGACAACCCAGTCTCGTCAAGAAAGCTATAATCTGGATGAGAAGGCTTACCTTCGGGTTACTCCTCTGAAGGGTACCCATCGATTCGGTATCAAAGGCAAGATGGCCCCACGTTATATCGGTCCCTTTCGCATTCTCGCTAAACGTGGAGAAGTTGCCTACCAATTGGAACTACCCCCTCACCTCTCCCAGGTTCATGATGTCTTCCACGTCTCTCAACTCAGGAGTTGCTTCAAGGACCCCATCCGCGAAGTAGACCACGAAACGCTTGATCTCCAAGATAATCTTTCATATCGAGAGTACCCTGTTCGTATTCTTGATGAAGCCGAGTGTAGCACCAGACATCAGAAGATCAGATTCTTAAAAGTGCAGTGGTCACATCATTCAGAGAAAGAAGCCACCTGGGAACGAGAGGACCGTCTACGAGCTGAGTACCCCACCCTCTTCCCGACGACTTCTGAATCCCGGGACGAGGTTCTTTTGAGTGGGGGTGAGTTGTCAGAACCCTAATTTAGGTTTGTGTTTAACCTAGCTTGCATTTTTGCATCATGGATTTTTTTGCAAAGAAAAGCCCTAAATGAATTAAATAAAAAGGCCAGAAATAAATCTTTTTCCAAAATTCTTTTGGATATGTTGAAAAGTCCTAAAAATGAGTGTGATCATTTTAAAAGTGATTTGGGATTAATCCCATGCTCATTGATTTTTCTAAAAGTCCAAAATGCCCTTGGAAATTAAATCAATTTCCTATTTGAATTGAAATTCAAATAATTTGAATTTCAAAAGTTCCCAAAACTTGGGGTTGACTTCTATAGAGTCACCTAGGTTTTATAAAAATATTTGGGAATTTTATTAAATGCTCTAGCTATTTTTTTAAAGAGAAAAACAAATAACAGAAAGAATAAAAAAGAAGAACAGAGGAGACCTTACCTTTTCTCCTAGGGCGAAGCCCATCAGGCCCATCCCACTTACCTCCCTGTCGTCTACCTCCCCACCGAGCCAAGCAGCTCAGTGGAGGCAGAGTACGTGGGCGGCGCCACCTCGACGCCGAGGAGGTTCCCAGCCCCCCCGTGGACCTCATCTCCTCGCCAGGAGATAGGCCACGCACGCCCGCACCTTTCCCCTCTCCTCTCGGTCGCCCTCCTCCTCTTTTTTCTTCGATCCAGAGCCGCCCCGAGAGCTTCCCGCCGGTCGCCGTCGAGCGAGATCATGGCCACCGTGCTCCCCAAGACGCACCACCTTGTCCAGTGGCATCGCCGTGGTCGTCTTTGTCGAGCCAAGCATCGAATCGAGCCCGAGGCGCCCCGGCGACGACGCCCGCATCAACACATCGCAGCCGGCCGCCGTGCGCATCTTCGACAAATTCTCCATGGCCAGCTCCTCCCCGACCTCCCCGTCGATGAATTCGTGTTCTGGTGAGCTGCGCACGTCGTTTTCCCCTCCCCGTTCGTCCTCCCGTGGCCGTTTTCGCCGTGCTCGTCAAGGTGAGAGGTCCGGCCGCCGCCGGGCTCGTCGCAACCATGGCCACGGGCCTCCCCGCGTTGCCCCAATGGCACGGTTCAATGCGCGCGACCCCATTCCTTCCTTCTTCTATCCCGTGCCCGAATCCCCCTCTCCGAAGAAGCTACGACGAGTACAGTGCTCGCCGGCGACGACGACGCCATTAGCACCCCTAACCCAGCTCCTAACCCCTCCCCTATCTCGCTGACAGGTGGGCCCAGGGCCCCCTCTAATTAACCAGGGGGTTAATTAAACTGGGATTAAACCCCTAGTCACTGATCAGAGGGCCCCACTGTCAGGCCACCGCCCACGTCAGCGCGACGTCACCTTGACGCAATAAATCTTAAATGATTTAAATTAATCATAAATTTCCAGAAAATATTCAAAACTTTGAAATTGAATAACTTTTAAACCGTAGCTCAGATTGAAATGTTTCTTATATGAAAATTGATCAGAATAAAATTCTCTATCCAAATATCAAACTTTCAAACATGTTTGAACAAGTTATCTTGATGAACCAGTATCATTTTTCTATTTGGATCATTTTGGTTAAATCACATAAAATGCAATGCTCATTTGAACTTGAACCCTTGCAATGCTAATGTAATCACCTACACTTCAGAAGCATTTCATATACATGATCACATGGATTACAATGAACAAACACTAGCAAATCCAACTTGGACTATATTGAAGATCATTTGGAGTTTGACTTTGAATTTACTTTTCGAATCAACTTCAATTAACATGTTGCAAGTTAAACATAGATCACATCAGTACCTTGCCATGCTATGTTTTGCATATTGCTTGAGCATTGTAGTTCATTGATTGTGCTTTACTTCCAGTGCTTCGGTGATTGCTTCTTCTCGGTAGAGTTGATCTCGGAGACGAGTTCAACCTCACGTCAGGAGTACAGTACCTCATGATCGTCAGCAAGGCAAGCACCCCCTCTTTGATCATGTCGTTAAATCCCAGTTCCCTCTCATTCTCGCTTATGCATGTTTAGGATGTCACCATGATACGTTCTACCTCTAGTTGAACCCATTCCTTTGCAGGACCTATCATTTTGTGACAGTAGTAAGCAAACCACAATCCTAGCAGATGTAGGAGTTGGTTGATATCATGTTGCCCCTGCAACTGTTACAAGTTATTGCATTCTTAGAGTTGTTACCTGAGGCTACTCTGTTGTGAGTCGGAATGGTAGTGATCATGTGAATGATGGTGGTAACGTGTTGGTGAATCTACCCTAAACAAAGGTGAATGATGAGAGGCTGTGTAGGAGTACACTGTGGGTTGTCTCGTTGAACACTGCCTTAAGCCCGAGTTCTTGTGTTGTTATCCAAGACTAAGAGTACGACCTCACATTGGGCTCACTGACCCCTCTCGGCCTAGTACCTCACCCCATACCTGTCCAGGAGTCGCAAGTAGTTCGCCCTTTAACGATCTCAAGCAGGTGGAACCAAGGTAAGTGGTTGGCATAGGTTGTGCGCACGTTGAATCAAGTGATCATGATCGAGTTGAGCTTGATGGCGGTCATACAAGAGTCCGCATCGGAAAAATCGGCCGGATTCCGATCGTGGTCCCAACTCAAATAGGCGACTCCCTAGGACTAGATATGGTGCCGTGAGTGAAGTGTCGTGGCAGCATCCTCGCCGGTACTCACTTGAAGGGTCCATCCCCAGGCGGTAACTGATGAGGCGTGTGTGTAGCAGTACACCCCTGCAGGGTTAATGAACTATTCGAATAGCCGTGTCCGCGGTTATGGACTACTTGGAGACCTTTAGTTGATCATAGACAACTTGAACGGTTACTCTTTAAACTTGCCAAGATAAGTGTGAGTGCTAGGGCGTGCTTCCTCGTGGGGAAGTCGAGGAAGTATCCATAGTGGTGTATTGATTGGAGACTTGATACTTGGACTCGTGTACGCTCCTTACCTCTTTCTGGTATTCGTAGTACAAGACTAGCCAAGTCAAAGCTGGCACTTCTGCAATGAAACCCCACCTCCCTTTGCCTTGATACATGTGCATGAGTAGTATAGTTCCTATGTAAGTCTTGATGAGTACGACTTTGTACTCACATTTTCTTATTCTATGTTTTAGAGATGATACCACTGACCCTGATGGTGGCCTCTACCTCGAGCTCGACGTGGACCAGGTCACATAGTTCCAGAAAGCAGCCTGTGCCCTTTGGAGGGCCGTTGTACTTTTCTTTCAGGCTTCTTAAGCCATTTGTTAACCTTGTCCTTACTAAGACATAATTTTCTTCCGTTGTTGTTTGATGTAATGTTGGATCACAGTCATGTGATCTCTGCTTGAAATACAACTACTATGTCTGCTCTGTTTAGCAGAAGTTATAAAGACTGAGTTTGTAGAGTTCATGTTGTGATTACCATCTGTTTATACTAGACATGTGTGCTGCGTGTATGATTATAACATGCATGTCTTAGTATGGGTTTTTGTGACCTTAGTTGTGATCTGGCTGACGGTCATGACTCTGTCATATGCATGTCTTTTATACACCAAGTGGCCCTAAGATGTGCGCAGCTTGGGGCATCACGATGCGATTGCTCATGACTCTGTCACATGCACACTTTGTTGTATGATCGAGCCCGCCCTAGACCCCGACTAAGTGATCGTGCTGGAGTAAGTCTATGTAAGGGTTATGATTCCATCGATAACATGGTTGAGGCGACTTGTCTATGAGTATGGGATTCACCACCCATAAGCATTTAGACTTGTGAGCGGACGATGAGGACCCATCTCAGTTGATCATCCGGCCTGGATGGGATGTCCCTCACGTTCGATGCTTATCGAGAGTGATCTGTGCTTGGCCTTGTCTGCTTAGACAAGTGGGTACGACTCTCAGCTCTCCATGTTATTGCATTGTGACCGGAATTACATACGCTAACCCCGGGTCCCGACAACTGGTGGCGCCCAACAGATTTACAACAACCCAGTCCAGCGAGGATAGAGTTCCCTTGTTGGTCCAAACTGACCGGCTGAGGACCCAAGCACAGTGATGCCACGGTAATCCAAACCTGGAGTCAGACGGTAGAGACCATTTCGAGAGCTCGGCCGACTTTTGAGTTGGATATCGACTCACCGGGGGCCACCCGGATTTGTGCGTCGTTAGTTAGAGGGACCTGTCATTTCGGATCTCTCGGGACTAAATCATAAAATGGCTACGTGTGATGGGTAGAAACTGAGAGAGATGGGCGTGCATGCGGAGCCTTGTAATGGGTAGTTGGTACACCCCTGCAGGGTTAAATCTTTTCGAGAAGCCATGTCCACGGTTATGGACGACTTGAGACCTACTCCTTGTTCACAGACAACAACAACTGAGATAATCTTAACAAACTTGATCAATGTGTCTGTGCCTTGACTGCTTTTTCTTCATCGGGTGATGAGAGAGGAGGACAAGGATATGATAGGTGTTATGCTTGCTTAAGTAGGTGGATAGCAGACTTGTTGGAGGCGATTCCTCATTGAATGCTTGGCTTCTTATCTTAGTCTCTAGATCGTTAGCCACTTCATAAATGCTAGTGCGGGAGCAACCTCACCACTTACCCCATCCTTACCGTAAACTACTAGTTATCCTAGAAGGACGAGTGATGAAGTCCTTGCTGGGTCAGTTGACCACTACAGTTGGATGTTGAGTACTTCTGTACTCATGATACTACCCAAAACTCTTTTCAGGGTTCTTGGTCGACAACAGGTATGGTGATCGACGTTTCACGTGGAGACTTGACGACGACTAGTTAGGAGGATCCCGACGGACCGCCTCGACCCGTGTGGTTATGGGAATCGATGATTTTCTCTTCGCCACTAGGAAATTGATTGTAGTCTATACTCAGACATGTATCTGCCGCTGATGTAATGTATTTAGGGAAGTTGTATGCCGATTGTATGAGATGTTGTATCCTTGTAGATGTAATGTTGTGATATCATGTTGGAAATCCGAGGCATATGAAATTGTCTTATGCCGCGGTGGGACCGATATATGCTTCATCCCCGCATCTGAATGGAAACATCTAGACCTGGAACAGTATCGCATACCGGCCCTTACAAATACCGGGATCCATGGCACACGGGGAGGGTGGGGATCGATCCCACCGGAGGAGGAGGAAGGAGACGGCACGGAGTCGGCTACACTGGGGGCGGGTGCCGGGTCGGGCGGCGCTGCTGCAGGAGATGGGGAGGATAAACTGGATGGGGGTATGGGGAGGATCTCCCCGTACCCCTTTGGTTATAACCCTCCCCGATACAGCGGTAGTACCGCACCTGGGACGATAGTACCGTGGGAGCGGTAGTACCGTGATCACGAGCGGTGATACGTCCCAAACATATCTATAATTTTTTCTAGCTCCATGCATGTTTTGTGTGATACTGCTATGCTTTTGATACACTTTCATACACTTTTGATCATATTTGGACCAACCTATTAACTCAGTGCACCCCAGTGCCAGTTTATTTTTTCTGCTGTCTTTTTATTTCAATTTTTCTCATTACATGAAATGCCAGAAAAATCCCGGGAAAAATATATAAAAAATCGGCGCAACGGAAGCTTCCAGAGTCCCGAAAGGGTACTAGAGGGGACCCACCAGGTCTCTAGGCGCCCTGTGGGCGCGACCTAGGGTGTGGCCGCGCTAGGGGGGCGCATGGACCCCTGGTGGCCCCCCTGGCTGCCCCCTTCGCCTATATCTCTCTCGTCCTGAAACTCCCGAGGACAGAACCCTTTTGCGCGATCTCGCCTCTGTTCCTCCGCCGCCGTGCTTCCAAGATCGGGAGAACCAGAAGACCTCTTCTCGGCACCCTGCCTGAGGGAGGATTGACCTCCGGGAGCTTCTCCACCACCATGGATGCTTCCCGGATGATCTGTGAGTAGTCCACCTTGGACCATGGGTCCATGATCAGTAGCTATGTGATGTACTCTCCCCCTCTTTGTTCTTCATGGATTAGACCTTGTGAGCTACCTTACATGATCAAGGAACATATGTAATTCTTTCTGCTGTTGCTATGTTGAGTTTGCTGGGATCTGATGGATTATGAGACTATGTTCAGATTGTGATGAGTAATATATTTGGTTCTTCTCTTTTATATTTTTCTTCTTGAGTAATTCTTCCATGTTCTCCGTTGTTGTTTATTGCTTTGGCCAAGTAGTAGGTAGTGACTCCAAGAGGGAGCGTTATGCTTGATTGTGGGTTCATGCCCCCTGATGACTAGCTTGAGTGACAGAAACATGAGTCTAGGGGATGTGCTGTTGCCACAAGGGGGAAAACAACGGTGCTTGTAACCGCGGTTGCAAGGATCGTTTACTTTACGCAAAGTTCTTTTAATGCAGTTATTTGTTGCTTTGGGTTTACACTTTGGGTGGGACTCACAACTTAATACCAATGAGATGTTCTGGAGAGATATCTCAAGGTGGATGATTAGTAGTAGATGTAGATGGATTTCAGTCTACTTATCTTGGCGTACTTCCCATCTTTTGAACCTCTTCCTTTCTTTTGTAGCATAGTTAGCATTGTGGTGCGTTTTTAATCCTGTCAATTGCCCAGCTGTAATTTGTTTACCTTGCATAGCTGTTTATCGTCTTTTGGGAGAGATGCATCACTTGTGAACATCATGGGACCCCGGTTCATATTTCCACCAATGTTTACACCCTCAATTTACTTCTTTCTTTTACTTTCTAGTTGAAATTATCACTACTATTATTTGTTGCATTGATCCTTTGTAAACAGCAAGGCCGGAGAGATTGACAACCTCTCTGAACTTCGTTGGGAGCAAAGTTATTTGTATTTGTGTGCAGATCCAGGTAAAGTAAGCAACCTGAGGTTGTGAACGGTGCCATTGTTCACTTTACCACCTCCTTGTCAACCTTGGAGTCCTACGGGTCGATCTCAAGCTTGGTATCTTCACCAAGGGAAATTTGCCGGTACGCTACATCTCACCTTCCACTTGGGGTAACCAACGAAGGGCGAGAAGCCGTTATCATCTCTCGCGCATCAGGCGGTAGTACCGCTGGCAGTAGAGCAGCCCAACCAAGGTTAAAAAGAGTGAGATTTTTCAAGGAGAGTCTTAGGGGGATGGGCTTAGGTTGGAGACTCAAAACACAACAGCTGGATGAGGACACTCTGAGATCAAAACATAAATAAACGCACGAGCAATCTCAGAGTGGACAAAATGCATAACTCAAAACCAAACATAAAAATGAACCAATCCTCCCAAGGGGATGGGCGGTGGCCGATGCCCTCATGTTTGACCTTATTTGGTATGACACCACAAAGATGTATCTTGGGTTCATTGCCAATGCTCTTCTTTGAAGCACCGTTGCCACTTCGGGTCACCAAGATAGCCGCCGAAAATGACCATAGTGAAAGAAATTTATCTCTTTTCGCATTATAGGTGGAGTGGTTGCCTATGAATTAAGAAACACCCCCCTATATCCATGCCTACATCCAAACTAGATACTATGTTGAGATAGGGTGTGTGGGCAAGCTTCTCAAACCACATTACTCGAATCAATGATATTTAGCTCATTCCTTAACTCTTGAAATCTTGCTTCATCCAAGGTCTTGGTGATAATATCCGCAAGTTGATCTCCGGTGCCCACATATGAAAGAGAAATATCACCCCGCTTCACATGATCTCGGATAAAATGATGACGAATCTCAATATGCTTCGTCTTGCTATGTTGAACGAGGTTGTGTGCGATATTGATAGCACTTTCATTGTCACATATAAGAGGCACTTCGTCACAAGTGACACTGTAATCCTTTAAAGTTTTCCTCATCAATAATAATTGTGCACAACTACTTGCGGAGGCAATGTACTCGACTTCGGTGGTTGAGAGAGAGACACAATTTTTCTTCTTGGACAACCAACTTACCAAAGACCTACCAAGGAGTTGGCATCGTCCAGAAGTAGACTTCCTCTCCACTTTGTCTCCCGCCCAATCCAAATCCGTGTATCCAACGAGGTTGAAGCTTGAGCCCTTGGGATATCATAAGACAAAGTTTGGGGTATGAACCAAATATCAAAAGATTCTTTTGACAGCCACTACGTGGCTCTCCTTTGGTGCGGATTGAAATATTGCACAGATGCCCACACTCAACATAATATCCGGCCTAGATGCGCAAAGATACAACAAAGAACCAATCATAGAACGATGCTCCCTTTGGTCTACCTCTTTGCCGTTCGGGTCGAGGTCAAGTTGGCACTTGAGGGGTATGGGGGTATTGGCGCCCTTGAGATCATCATACTTGAACCTCTTGAGCATGTATTGAGTGTATTTTGCTTGGTTGATGAAGGTTCCTATTGGCAATTGCTTCACCTCAAAACCGAGGAAGAACTCCAACTCCCTAATCACAGGCATCTCAAACTTGTCGGTCATTAGCTTAGAAAACTCTTCATTGAAAGATTTGTTAACCGAACCAAATATAATATCATCAAAATATAGTTGGCATATGAACATTTCCCAACCAAACCTCTTAGTAAAAAGAGTGGAATCTAGTTTCCCAATTTCAAACCCAAAATCGACTAAGAACTCGGTAAGGTGCTCATACCAAGCTCGTGGTGCTTGCTTAAGGCCATAGAGCGCCTTACCGAGTTTATAGACATGATTTGGGAACTTGGGGTCCCCAAACCCGGGGGGTTGCTTGAGATATACCAACTCATTAATGGGACCATTAAGAAAAGGACTTTTCACATCCCTTTGATATAACTTGAAGTTATGATGAGAAGCATAAGAAAGAGCAATACGAAAGGATTCAAGGCGAGCCACGGGGGAAAAGGTTTCACAGTAGTCAATACCTTCGACTTGGGTAAAACCTTGTGCCACCAACCTTGCCTTGTTCCGCACAACAATACCATGCGCATCTTGCTTGTTGTTGAATATCCACTTGGTCCCAATGACATTATGATAACCTTTGGGTCTCTCCACTAATGACTACACCTTGTTGCGCTTGAAGTTATTTAGTTCATCATGCATGGCTTCAAGCCAATCCGGGTCTTCAAGCGCCTCAAATACCTTTTGGGGTTCCACACATGAAACAAACGCATTATGGGCAAAAAAATTCTTAAACTACGTGTGGTTCCTTAAGCTTCCAAGCACTTGATCCACCGAATGATCTTGAGATGAAAGCTTGGATGAAATCTTGGCCGCACGACGTGCTATAGTTCCCTCAAGTGATTCTTGAGAATCCTCTTGAGTTTTATCTTCGGTAGCTTGAGCACCATCAAGGACTTGCTCATCACTTTGAGCTTGCCCTTGCATGAGAACTTGATCTTGGTCATCATTTTGTGCATCACCATCATCAATGACTTGATCTTGACCTTGATCTTGTTCGGTTGGGGGAGGGCCTTCATTTCTTCTTGGTTTGCTTGTTGATCTTGTGAAGATGATGGATCCACACGAGTAGAGAATTGTCCTTATCCTTCCATCACAAGGGGTTCCTCAATGGGTAGGATATGACCCACACCCATTCTTCTTAGGGCTTGAGGAGGAATTTCATCATCTACAACCAAAAGATCACTTTGCTCCACTTGGGAGCCATTATGTTCATCAAACTCCACGTTACTAGATTCTTCAACAAGCATGGAGGACTTGTTGTAGACTCTATACGCATGAGAATTTGAAGCATAACCAACAAATATGCCCTCATGTGTTTTCGACTCAAATTTAGACAAACGAGCACCCTTTTTGCGAATGAAACACTTACACCCGAAGACCCAAAAATACTTGATGTTGGGCTTCTTTTTGGTGATAATTTCATAGGGAGTCTTCTTCAAGATCTTGCGGAGATAGAGATGGTTGGTTGCATGTCAAGCGGTGTTGGTTGCCACAAGGGTGATAATTTCATAGGGAGTCTCACTCTTCCTCTTGAAGAAATAAACCCATGTATATCTTGAATAGTCATACACAATTACGAAGAAATATTTCTTTCCGCCAAGACTATCATATGTGGGAGGCCCAAATAGATCCATGTGTAGGAGCTCCAAAGGCCTTTTGGTGGTGATGATATTCTTCACAGGATGTTTCTTCTCATGTAGCTTTCCTTCAATGCAAACCCTACAAGCACGATCTTTGGCAAAACTAACATTTGTTAGTCCAATTACATGCTCACCTTTAAGAAGTGTTTGCAAAGACCTCATATTGACGTGGGCTAGATGGCGGTGCCAAAGCCATCCCACGTCAACTTTAGCCATTAGACATATGGCGGTTTTGGTGGGGACTCGTGAGAAATCTACCTCATACATGCCGTCCTACACATGTCCAACAAATCCTACTTTAAGAGTTTTGCACCACATCACGGTGACCATGTACACATCAAAGAAAGTACAAAGGCTCATCTTGGCAAGTTTACGAACGGAAAGTAAATTGAAAGCACAAGTCTCGGCTAGTAAAACATTCCCGATAGTTTTATCCTGATAAATGATTACTTTGCCATGACCCAATACCTTTAACGTTTTTGCATCACCAATTGGACTAGGATGTCACGAGATGATTGAAAGTCAATGTCCACCAACAAGTCCTTGCTTCTGGTCATATGACTTGTAGCCCCGCTATCCTGAACCTCCACCGGAAGCCGCCACCTACATGAGATCAATGCTTGGGTTTGGGGACCCATTCACGAATGGGTCCTCTTGCGTTAGTAACTAGGGTCTTAGTAACCCAAATACACCATGCAATATATTCATCATAAGAACCAAAAATTTTGGCATAAACATGCCCATCATTAGTGCAACCAATAATATAAGTAAGGTTAGTAGGACCGACAAAGTCATTGGGGGATGGCATTGCCCCTTTTGGCTAAGCCACCCTCAATAGGCTTTGCCACTTTCTCATTTGGAAAAGGTAGTCTGCTTGGAGGGAGAGGAGACCTTGCCCTTATTTTTCTTGTTCTTCTTCTTTGATGAACTAGCACCAAAACCAATTCCTTCCTTACCAATGACCTCCTTTTGATAACTCAAGAGATCATTAAGAGATTTCTCTTCTTGAATGCATGAGACAAGGCCCTTCTTGAGTTGTGCCTTCAATCTAGAGTTTTCCTCAACAAGAGGACAATGCTCACAACAATGGTTAGACGAACTTGGTGTCTCATGCATAATAATAGGATGGAAAGTAGTAATCTCTTTAGTTATTTGAATGCTTACTTCCTCATGTGCGTTCTTGAGAGTCATGAGTTCATGCTTTAAGGATTTGTGATCCTTTTCGACTTCCTCATGAGGTCACAACAAATATCATTGGCATGTTTAAGGTCAAGTTTCAACTTAGCAATATCAATAGCACATGTCTCCTCAAGAGAAACCTTAAGCTCACGCTCTTCTTCAAGAGATTGAGATAGCTCTCCTATCTCATCCGCATAGTCAAGACTATGCCCTTGCATTTCGGTGATGGTTTCATCAAGTTTCTCAATGTGAGCATGAGCTTCACCAAATTGTTCCAAGAGGGTCACAAAGTGCCTCTTGGTCTCACCTTTGAGATTTGACATGAAGAGCTCAAATTCATTTTCTTCCTTTTCCTTGGTCTCATCCCTTTCTTCTACACAATCCAACAAAGATGGGTTAGTGAAAATGAAAGGTTTAGAGGGAGGAGTTACCAAGGTAGTCTTGGACATAAGGCACTTGTGGACGATGCGAGGGATCTCGTTGGGGAAGTCGAAGAGTGAAGTTTATGGAGGTGGGTTGGTGACGATAGCAACGGTGGCCGTAGCCACAATTTCACCACCTTCATCATCGTCATCATCAGAGAGATATTCTTCATGAGCCACAAATGCACGTTGGGACTTCTTATTCACAAAGGTCTTTTTTATGGTGACTTGGACTTGTCCTTCCGGGTAAGCTTGCCACCATGGTCTTCTCTCTTCTTATACGGACAATCCGCAACGAAGTGACTTACATTTCCACAATTGAAGCATGTCTTTATCCTTTGTCCCTTTGGCTTGAAGCTACTTGAGTTTGAATTGAAGTTCTTCTTGTTGCCCCAAAATTGCCTTGATGCAAGAGCCATGTGATCATTGAATGCATAGTTGGTATCTTCCGGGCCAACTTCTTGTTCATCCTCTTCAACACACACTTGAACCTCCTTGGCCTTCAACGCAAGAGATGGCATTTTGTTGACACCTTGCCGGGCCAACTTTATGTCGGCCGTGGAGTTCCAGATTTCCATGGAGACGAACTCATCCAAGACTTGTTGAGCGGTCAAGGAATTGAACCCCGTCCTTTGACGAATGACTTGTGTAATGGAGTGCTGAAAGGGGAGGATGGCCGTGATGAACTTCCTTTTGATCCAACCATCATCGGTGTCCATTTTCCCATGATCCGTCATAAGGTTGGCAAGAGCAACAAGCCTTTGGTAGAGATCTTCGGGAGTCTCTCCTTCAATCATGACAAAGTGGTCTGCTTGATCTTGAACTTTGTAAAACTTGGAGCTTCGAATGCTTGAGCTCCCCATCATTGTCCTCTTAAGAAAATCACATGTCTCCTTGGCCATGGTCAACTTTCGGCAAAGGGTCTCTTGCTCAAATTTTAGCCCCTTTTGGATCCTGAGCAAGGCATGATTGTTGAGACAGTTATTCCACCACTCTCTTGGTGTCATGTTCTTGCGGTCATGGACATGAAATCCTTCTTCGGTGATAGTCCACAACTCTTCCGAACATCCTCTCATGTGATTCTTCATACAGAAAGCCCAAAGCGGATACTCATCTTTCTCAAGAATGGGTGGTGGACCTACATGAGAAAAATGTGGTTCGGGATGGGGTAATTTTGAAAATTTAGGAGGTGGAACGGCGGAGTGTAAACCTGATCCATTCCCGGTGATAGGAATAGAGGGCATAACACTACTACCATCATCATGAGCTTGAAAGATGACATCTTTCTCTCCCAACTTTGGAATATTGGGCATGATGTTGGTGGTGTTGTCCAATGGGGGCAAACGGGACATTAGAACCCGAAGCATGTTTGACATATCAGTCATGTGAGATTTCATGGAGGACATGCCTTCATTATACTCAACATGAGAAATGGAGGTCGAGTCATCCTTCGCAAACGTGTTGGTAAAGCCCTCGGTGCCTCCATGCGTTCCACAACCGGATCCTCCGTTCTCTCCCCTAAGTTGAGTTCTTGCGATTTATCCCCTTCCGACATTATCTTAAGGAGGTAAAGCCCTTAATAAGAGACGAGGATCTGATACCAATTTAAAGGATCGGAATGTCGACTAGAGGGGGTGGGGTGAATAGGCGACTACCAATTTTTAAGCTTTTCTTAACAAATTAAGGCTAAAAAATAAATAGGTTGTATAGATGTGCAACTAAGTGAGCAACCTATATGCCAACTAATGCAATACTATATAAGCAAGCAAGATATACGCAATGAAAAAAACTTTCACAAAGTAAAGGTAAAGGGGAACACGGGAGACAAGGATATGTTGCCGAAGTTCCTTCTCTTTCGAGAAGTACGTCTCCGTTTGGAGAGGGTGCGGAGCACAATGCTCACACGAAGACAACGACGGCCACCCTATTTTCCTCATGCTCTTACCAATGCAAGATGCCGTGATCCACTACACGGCGAACTTGAAAGTGGCAACCAAACCTTTACATACAAGGTTGGGGCAATCTCCACAACTTAATTGGAGGCTCCCAATGAAGCCACGAAGCTTCACCACAATGGAATATGGCTTCGAGGTGACCTCTTCCGTCTAGGGCACCAACGCGCCCAAGAGTAGCAAGATCCACAAGGGATTAATGGGGGGGGACCAAATATCCTTTGGTGGAAGTGTAGATTGGGTCCTCCTCTTCCAAACCCTAGAGAATCAACAAGTTTTTATGGCTAGGGAAGGAGATTGGGCGAGAATGGAGCTTGGGCGTCAATGGAGGAGAGAGCAATAAATGAGGTAAGTCTCTTTGGGGAAGAAAACCCCTTTTATAGGTGGGCATTAAAACAACCGTTGGCAGCCCACCAACCACGGTACTACCGCTCTAGGAGCGGTACTACCGTACCTGGGGCGGTACTACCGCCCCCACGGTACTACTGAGGGCTAGTATTGTGCCCCACTACTACGAGTCTAGTGGGATTCCGGTAGTGGGTGCGGTACTGGCCCATGGTAGTACTGTGGGGCGGTAATACCGTATCGGGCACGGTACTACCGCCCCACTATACTACCGAGGACCAGTACCGTGCCCCACTATTGCGAGTCCAGTGGGATTCCGGTAGTGGGTGCGGTACTGGCCCGCAGTACTACCGCACTGGGAGCGGTACTACAGCCCCACGGTACTAGAGAGGCCTAGTGCCGTGCCTCACTACCGCGAGTCCAGTGGTATTCCGGTAGTGAGTACGCTACTAGGCCACGGTACTACCGCTCCTAGAGAGGTACTACCACCCTGACAAAGCCAGGGAGCCCATGCTACCATGTCAAAATCCTCCACGACGCAATGAAAAAGAAGTGGGTGCAGAGAGTGTGTATGTGTGATGATTCCACCCACCATTCCACAGCGGATCCCCTCTTAATAGTATGAGTTTCCTACGACTCAATTCACCAAAAATAAATCGAAAGGAATACTCCGTCTTCACGCTCCATCCACCGATAAGTATATAACCGTCTTGTGCCATGAATATAGTTATCTGAAATGCTCATCGCACATGGTTAATCCGCAAATGTATTGTCATCAATCACTAAAACCAACCAAGGGGAATTATGCCCTATCACATACTCTCCTCTAATACATATGCCTTGCATAATGCATACCAATTTGAACAAGAAAAATAAGTGCATTATGGTTTATTAGTGACCTCGAATTTTAAAGTTATACCATGTTTAGTCGTTTTAATCTGGACTTCTTTTGTTTCATTCTCGTGCCAATCATTGACATTGACAAAGTCACATACGTGAGGTATTGCATAGCAGGGGATGCGCTAGTTGATTATAAAAAAATACACGTAAAAACAAAAATTTAAGTGAAGCATGCTTAAATAAGATGATGTCGCAATAAGTAAGCGTGAGGGAGAATTATCTTTCTTCATCCTCATCCAACTTTGTATACTTGTTGCACCGACCTGAGTTATCGTCACAATAGTCGCACTGGATGATTCTATCATAGTCGTCAGCCATTTTCTATGTTCATAATTCAATAGATTAGTTCAAAGTCAATACACAATCATGAAAAGTACGAAAGTAATCATGAAAACTAATATGATTTGTGCCTCGTACTTAGATTGGAAATATACACATGGAACTACAGGGATGGAGGGAGTGAGCCAAGTAAGATGCACATGTTCCATACTTGTGCGTATCACAAGGCTCCCTCGACCAACCCTGTTGTCACATGGTGTCACAGAACGATTTTAATCATCGACATTTAAAACAAAATGAGAAAAATAATGCTTAAATCTAAGAAAATTGCAACAATAATACATCTCAAATAATCCAATGAATACAACAATAATATCACATAATACTTCTCAAATAATCAAGTGAATACAATAATAATATCACATAATATATCACCAATACATTAAACGACGTCGCCTCCCGTTCCCTGAGCCGCGAGCGGTATACACCCAAAGATAAGGAACTGGTACAAAGTCATAGGCCGGGTGAGGTCCTTGAAGAACCTGCCAGGTATTGGAGAACCTGGCGTCCAACGCGACCATGTATCGACGGGCGTGTTCGTCCTCCTCTCTGACACGTTGGCGTACCACCACCTCGTGGGCCAGCTCCCTCTGCACCCTTTGTGGCCTACGTGGTCGCCACCAAAGAAGCTTCGGGTCGATGACAGGACCCGGATTTCTCACCAAGCAGCGCGCCCCAAAGACCACCTCCCAGTGCCAGCCCGAGGGAGCCCTGTCCCGGACATTGCGCATCTGATCAAGCATGTCCTCGCCGCTGAGTCGGAGACGAGGATGTCGGATGGGCATCGTTGCCGTAGAACTTATTTAATACAAAATGGTTTATTAAAATGGGTGAAAAAATTATAATAACTAATAAATTAAGACGAAAGTACTCTTAAATAATTCCTCATACTTAGATTGGACACATAAGCGATTCAGGGGGAGCGTGGCAGCCACCCAACTAGGATGCACAAGTTTCGTACTTGTACATATCACAAGGGTAGCTGGACGCTATCCCCCGATGTCACATAATGTCACAATATATTTTAATCATCGGCATTCTAAAAAAAGGAAAGTAATGATAAAAAATACTTTTAATTAATGCCTCATACTTAGATTGGACACATAAGCGATTCCAGGGAGAGTGTGACAGCAAACCCAAGTAGGATGCACATGTTCCGTACTTGTACATATCATAATGGTTTGCTTCACACTCTCCCCGATGTCACATAGTGTCACAATATATGTGAATCATTGGCATTCCAAAAAAGGAGAGAAGTAATGATGAAAAGAAATTTGACGCCGGAAAAAATTATTTTCGTTTTGGTTGAGAATCAGGCACCTTCTAGGTCAATAAAAATAGCAAAGTGTTGGGATACAGGGCAGAAAACAATAATTTTTCCTACCCACGATACCCAAACCCAAGATCTATGCTATGGTGATGTAATATAATGGAGGGAATCAATGTTCATACCTTTTGAAATCCGAAAGAGGGAAACGTTCTACAAATGTGGTTGGTGTAGACTCTGAACCTACGACCTCCCTGTCGTGCAGAAGACCACCGACGATGAATACTCCTGGAGACCTCCGGCGATGAAGTATCACTACAAGTGTAGTGCCTCAAGGAGATTACACACCTACAGTGCCACCGATGTTCCCTCCGGGCTCTGTACCAGACAAGCAGCAGAAAGAAGAAGGATTCAGATCCCGACTCCAGCAGAGAGACGACGTGCTTTGGTGGAGAACTCCCAACAAGGTGCAAACTCCAAACAAGGGGAGTCCGCTCGAGGTAGGATAAGGAGAGAGAAGAGCAAACTTAATGTTGTATCGAAAAGGGTGGCTACCCCTCCTTATATAGGCCAAGGGGGGGTGATCCTCCTCCCCTCCCTCATGTGGGACTAAACTCCCAAGGGGAAGGGGTGCTCCGGCCTTGGGGGCGGGATGGACCCCACCCTTGGTGCATGGCCCAAGGGGGGAACCCCCTCCTTCCCCTAATGGGCCCCATATGACCCATTTGCCTTTTTCCATTATTTTAATTAATTTAAATATATTTTAATAATTAACTTTGTCAATTAAATAGTAAAACATTATTAAATATAATTAACTTTATTTTCAATGTTTCAAAATATCCGGAACATCTTCCGACAATTCTCGGATCAATTATGATGCTCTCTCCTTTTCATCGATGATCCCGAATCTGCCCTAATGCATAGATTAACCCTTAAGTGTGACACCCTACGGTCATGGAAACAACAGACATGATCAAGACACTCTCTTGATCAATGACTAATCAATTGGACCTTGTTACAATCCTTGATGTTGCGCTTCCATCGAATGAACTTCAATCGCTGTTGGAAACCGTTAAATATAAGACATGATCCCTTTGTCCTGCGGTAGTTTGTTTGTCTGGGGTTTGATCGCGGTATCCTTATACCCAGTTCATACATCGTTATCAACAAACAAGTTTACTCGGCTGTGCCTATTACATCTCTTGTGACCTAGTCACTTGCTTGCAAGCTGTTGATGCAATATCACCGAGTGGGCCCAGAGTACCTGTCGGTCACATGGACTGACAAATCCCGTTTTGATCTATTTTCATACTCATTAACGTGTCTACTTCGAATACCTAAGATACACCTTTATGCACATCATATTTCAGTCAGGCGGTGGATGCAGGTTAAAGTATCCTGGTAGATAGTAATTATGTATGATCATCGCGGTCTAAGGACTAAGTCATATGTTACAAAGTCATCGCAATGCTGAACCATGTGAATTGATCACATCGCAATGCTTTAGGTGGGTGTGTTTCCATCACATCATTCTCTTAATGATATGAACTCATTGTCAATAGGCATTTCTTACCTCATGATCAGGAAACCTTGATCATCGATTGCCCAATGAGCTAATACACCTGAGTTTAACTAGGGACGAGTGTTTATACTACACGTGTACTAGTGTTTCCGATTAATAGAGTTCTAGCATAATATAAAATTTATTATGAAAAAAACGAATATGTGACAAATATCTTTATTAATTTTCCTCTAGGGCACATATCCAACAGTCACCCACTTGCACTAGAGTACAAATTACACTAGTTTACATGAGGCATGTATCTAACACCTATAGTCTCTCGGTGTTCTTCAAACTTGCTTTGTGGAAGAGGTTTAGTCATTGGATCTAATGCATTCAGATCCGTATATATCTTTTGAATCCTAGTATGACCACCCCTGACGTAATCCCGCGTCACATGGAATCGTCAGAGAATATGCTTGGTTGTAGAGTGAGTTCTTGGTTCCCCCGTGTTAGCAATGGCACCCGTGTTGCCTCAAAAAATGCCAACGAGGTCAGTGCAGCCGGGAAAGACACCAAGCTCGATCACGAACTTCTTCAGCCAATGCGCTTCATTGACGGTTCGCAAGAGGCAATATACTCCGACTCCATTGAAGATTGGGCGACGACTGATTGCTTGACGCTCCTCCAGCTAATAGCACCTCCATTCAACATTAACTCATATCCCGTCTGGGATTTGGAGTCATCTGTGTCAGAGTTAAGGCTAGTATCGACGTAACCTTTTACGGCTAGCTCCTCTTCACATCCTTCATAGACGAGAAAGAGATCCTTCTTCCTTCTTAAGTATTGCAGGATGTTCTTTTCTGTGGTCCAATGAATCATTCCTGTATGACTCTGGTAGAGATTAGTCATACTAATTGCCAGAGCTAAATCCGGCCGAGTACACAACATAGCATACATAATAGAACCTATGACTGAGGCATAGGGCTTTGAGGACATGTCCTCCTTTTCTTTTCCTGTTGCTGGACATTGTGTCACACTTAACTTAATTCCTCTTATAACTGGCAAGAGACCTCTCTTGGAGTTATCCATTTTGAACCTTTCAAAATGTTCTCGATATAAGTTCTTTGACTCAAAGCAGATATGCGATTTGGTCCATCTTTATAGATCTTAATGCCTAGTATGTACGCAGCTTCACCTAGGTCCTTCATGGAAAATTTCCTATTCAAGTATTCCTTCACTTCTTCTAAGAATTTTGTATCTTTCCCTATCAGTAATATGTCATCCACATACAACACAAGGAATGCTACAGAGCTCCCACTCAGTTTCTTATAGACACAAAACTCTTCGACGTTTTGGACAAACTCAAATGCTTTGATCACCTCATCAAATGGAAGGATCAAACGCCGACATGCCTGCTCCAACCTATGGATGGACCGTTAAAGCTTGCATAATTTACAAGCATTCTTTGGATCAATGAAACCTTCCGGTTGCACCATATAAAACTCTTCCTCAATGTTACCATTAAGAAACACGGTTTTGACGTCCATCTTCCATATCTCGTAATCATGGTATGTAGCTATTGCTAATAGAATCCGAATAGACTTTATCATCGCTATAGAAGAGAATGTCTCCTCGTAGTTAACTCCTTGAATTTGTCGGAACCCTTTCGCGACAAGCCGAGCTTTATAGAAAGAAATATTTCCGTCTGCGTCAGTCCTTTTCTTGAATATCCATTTATTCGCGACGACCTTTCGGTCCTCGGGAATATCCACCAAAGTCCATACATTGTTGGTATACATGGTGTCTATTTCGGATCTCTTGGCTTCCAGCCATTTCTCGGACTCGGGTCCTCCCATTGTTTATTTGTATCTGTAGGTTCGTCAGGTTCATTCAACGTGACTGCATTCACAAGTTGTCCATAAAACTCAGTAGCTTGACGAATTCTTGATGACCAACATGGCATAATAGGTTCCTCTTAGATTTCATCATGATCATCATGTATGTCATGATCATTATGAATGTCGTGTTGACCATTCTCTTCAACTCCCACTGTGTAAGATGGTTCAAGAACAATTTCTGTTGCCGAGTCTTCCATTTGGAGTGATTGGTTAGTCACTTCATCGAGGTATATTTTCCTCCCACTCAATTCTTTCGAAAGAAATTCTTTCTCAAGAAAGCATCCAGTCTTGGCGACAAACATTTTGACCTCAGACGGGTTGTAGAAGGTGTATCCACAAGATTCCTTTGGATAGCCCACAAAGATGCACTTACCCGCCTTAGATTCGAGTTTGTCAGGCTGAAGTTTCCTAACGTAAGCCTCACAACCCCAAATCTATAGGTGAGACAACTTTGGTTTCTTGCCATGCCATTCCTCAAATGGGGTTGTCTTTACGGATTTGGATGGTGCCCTATTAAGAACGTAAGAGACAGTTTCTAATGCATATCCCCATAATGACACAGCTAAGTCGGTATGAGACATCATGATCATACACTATCCAATAGAGTTCGATTACATCGTTCGGACACACCGTTCCGTTGAGGTGTTCCTACCAGCGTAAGTTGTGGTACAATGCCACAAGCCTTCGGATGATTGCCAAACTCGTGACTTAAATACTCGCCTCCTCGATCGGATCGAAGGTGCTTGATTTTCTTCCCGAGTTTATTCTCAACCTCACTCTGAAATTCCTTGAAATTTTCAAAGGTTTCAGACTTGTGTTTCATCAAGTAAATATACCCATATCTACTCAAGTCATCAGTGAAGGTCATGAAGTAGGGAAGACCATTGCGTTTGGGGACGTTCATAGGTCCACATACATTTGTATGTTTAATCTCTAATAATAAGTCTGCCGCATGCTCCATTGTTCCATGGAATGGAGTCCTTGTCATTTTTCCCATTAGGCATGGTTCACATGTGTAAGGGGATCCAAAATCCAATGATTCCAGAAGTCCATATTTATGAAGCTTCTCCATGCGCTTTATACCAATATGACCAAGTTGACAATGCCACATCGTCACGTGCTCTTCGCCACCAGGCTTTAATCTTTTGGCATTTATATTGTTGATATGACATACATCAAAATAGAGATTAAGTATGAATAAACCATTTCTTTCTGGTGCGTGAACAGAAAACACATCATTCTTATAAATCGCACAACCAATTGTATCTGACTTAAAAGAATGGCGGTCTTGATTCAAGCAAGAACCAATAACGATGTTCACACTCAATGCGGGTACATAGTAGCATTTATGCAAAATCAAAACTAATCCCGAAGGGAGACTAAGATGCTTCGTGTCGATAGTCAATACTTCAACTTGACAGCCGTTTCCCACGCGCATCGTCACTTCATCTTTCATCAACCGACACTTATTCCTTAGTCCCTGAACAAAGTTAGAAATATGAGAAAAAGATCATGTATCAAATACCCAGGAAGTGCTTCCGGCGCTTGATAAGAAAAGATCAACAATATGCATATCAAATATACCTTCATCTCTCTTGGCAATCTTGCTGGCCTCCTTGTCCTTTAGGTACTTGGGGCAGTTGCGTTTCCTGTGGCCATCACCCTTGCAGTAGAAGCACTCAACTCCAGGCTTGGATCCAGGTTTAGGTGCCTTCGGATGAACGAAAACTAACTTGCCATCCTTCTTACGACCTCCTTTCTTCCCCTTATCCCTTTTGCCATACTTCTTGAATTTAGTGGTCTTGTTGACCATGAATACATCGTGCTCCTTCTTGATCTCAACCTCAACACTTTTCAGGATGGCGAACAACTCAGAAGGGGTCTTAGTCATTCCCTGCATGTTGTAGTTCATCACAAAGCCTTTGTATCCAGGAGGCAGCGATTGCAGCACCATGTTGACCACGTTCTCACTAACAATGTTGTGCTCATCCATCTTAGCTGAGAAGGCATCAAAAGCCTTGTATTGTTCAACCTTGGATTGATGTAACAGCCCGAGTTTTTCACCCAAATTAAAAAAAATTGTTTGTTGCAATGTTTTGTTGATTGCTAGAATTTTTTACAGTATTTGCTTCGCTGATTTATTAATCGGTGAATATTATCCCCCTCTCTTTCTCGTATCGGATGCGTGACTAAACCTTTTTCCCAAATGACACACGACCTATGCGACACCGGGTTCACCTGAGCACCGTCGCAACATCCGGCACAAGACCAGCCATCGCCATCGGAACGAAAAACCCCATTTAATAATTAAATGGATTATTTTATTCGGCGTCGGAAAATATTCTCGGAACATCATTCAAGTGAGGTAGAATTGACAGGATCGCCGGTCTGAGCGCGTGGTTCGAGATTTCGTCTGAATCGGAGGTCGTATGCACTCCCGGCGGTCAGAAACGTGGAGTACCGGACGCGAAGGAGAAAACCCGAGGGTGTTTGCCCTAGCCCATCCAGGCCAGCCTATTTAAAGACCACCTCTCTCCCCTAGCCCTTCTAGGGTTTCCCCTAAGCTAATTTGAAGCCACCCCCTCAGATCTAGCACAAAGATTACCCCTAAGTCCTCCAAAATCCGAAACACTAGATCAGGGTGCACCAGAGCCATCGGATCCGAAATCGGAGGGACCAGAAGCCGCCACGTCGCCTCCACCCCCTCCACCTCCAGCCAGACCAGATCGGGCCCCGCTGGGCCTGGAGTCGCCGCCGCGGGCCCGCCGTGACCCATCTGGCGCAGCCGCCCGTGGAGTTCCTCGCGTCGCCGCCCGACTCCGGCGAGCTTGCCTCGCGCCACCGCCGGCCGGACGACCTCCATCGCCGCTCGTAAGCCGGACTCCCCCTCTCCTTCCTCTCCCTCTCCCTTCCTCCCTCTCATCACCTTCGTTCTCTCCCGTAGGAGCCGCCGGCGGCCGCCATGGAAGTCGCGAGGCGGAGCTCATCACCGGTAACAACCCTATGGCCAAGACCCGTACCGCGCCACCCCTGAAACCCGCACCGCCTCCAGATCCGCTCGACCCATTGCCCCTCGCCTCGCCGAAGTAGACGCGCCGCCGCGCCTGAAGCCGTCGCCGCCGGCCAAGCTTCGTTCCACGCGGGATCGGGCGAGGCCGCCAGTTGGGCCGGCCTCGCCCACTGGCCCGTCAACCGTCGGGGGCCGCGCTGCTCCCTGGCCCAACCTACACCGACCCACCGCCCGCAGCTATCCGTCGCTCAGGGCGAGAACCACCTAGGCCGCGCCCACCTCCACCTTATGGGACATGCCCATGGTGAGCCTTTTTCTTTTTTCTCTCCTCTGTCAAATTTCTGATAAGTCTTTTTAAACTGTGTGCTGATGCCTGTTTGCGAGTAGTTTTGCGAGTAATCCGTAGCCCGTATAAAGTTGCGCCCAAAATGAAATTGTTGACTGTGATGTTCTCTAACTTTCATATTTTGTGATTTGTTTGATTTGAGGTTGTTTAGATGTAGTTATTGTGTGTTGAACAGGGCTTCCCGTCGTTAACTGCAAACTGTTGATGAAACTGTTATTTTGAGCCAACTTCGGTCGACGAGTGCGTCGCAACCGTTTATCGGAATTGAGTGATTCTTGTTGCATACTGTTAATCATCATGTGTACTTCAGTTATATGCTTTCATATGTCATTTTGGTCTGCTGCATGTTGATTGAATATTCACCCAAAGTAGCTACCCTGTTGTTAGTGTGCTACTGTTAATGTAAGATGCAAACTTTGCTGCCCTATATCTTTTTAACCATGCATCCTATTGAACATTGCAATATGTCATTTTGATCTATGCCATGTCGAATTCCATTATATGTATTGCATGGTCATGTTTACATTTTTGGTTGTAGTTATATTCAGCCCCAAAGTTGCTACCCCGCTGTTTTTGACAGCCACCTCTGTTTTTCACCAAGTCTGCAACTTTTCGAAGCCATGTTGCACGCTTAATATCTTTTGATCTGTGATGCCTATGACCTTGATTCTTGTTTGTACCTGATCACCATCATGTCTACTTCATGCCCATATATTGCTATGTCATGTTGCTGCACTTTTGCATATAGTTTTACCCCTGTTTATACATCTTGCTAGTTACAGTTTTTTCCCTATTTACCTATTTTTCACTAAGTCCTTGACCAGTAATGTTTTATAGCTTCTTGTGTTGCTTATAACTAGTGAACCATGATGCCTATTTTCATGATTCCTTTTGCCATGCCTTGCCTGCCATGTCTACTTTAGTTGCACATCATTTTTGTGCATGTTTGCAACCATTTTCTTGTTTGTTTATTGCTCTAAAGTGTGCTTCCGGATGTTCACAAAATGTGTGCATAACTTGTTTTGCTTACATATTTTTAACCGTAACTCTGATCGGGGTGATCTTTATATGTAACGTGATTAGTTTTTCGTGTAGATTGTGTTTGTGCGGTTGTTTTCTGTTAATAACCAACCTAAAATATGTTTTAGGGAAGAACAGTAGTAAACTTGTAAATGCTCGTGTGGTGCTTAGTGACATGCCATGTTTTGGTTGTGCGCCACTTAAATTGACTAGCTTAGATAGTTTCCTTTATTCTTCACCTCTTGTCATGTTTGTGCGATATGCCATGCTTGAGTGAGATGCCATGTTAACAACCTTGGCTCATGTTGTGTAGCTACACAACTTGAACCTCTCTAAATGTGCGGTATCGTCGTGTGTGATGAGTACCTCACTTAACCTGTTAGTAACCGCTCTCGACGATAGAACCGTATCGTATCGCGTTGTCCCGTGTTGCCTTCTTATTGATGCTTGCTCGTGATTTCTTTGTAGTAATAGATGCTTTCTCGTCGATTACCTTTTCCAATGTTTACCTCTTGTGTGCTTCCGCGGGTACCTCTCGGAGACGATGCGAGCTTGTGATCAACTATACCTTCGGAACCCGACTTATCAACAGGTAAGGACTATACATTACTTATGATCCATTCTATTATAACCAACGGTTTGCATGCTTGTCTAGGTTAGTTTCGATGTTTGATCCGACCAAATGTTTACAGCCTCTCTTAAACCGATACAGGCATGTCCCCTCCCAGCAAACCATGTACTGCTATGTTACTATTGGTCGTTGCTAAGCCCCTTCTTAGTATGCATGCTAAGGATGCTACGAATGTTACACAGTTACTCCTTGGATTGGGCTATCACACACTATTATATTGTTGTGGATGATATGATTATTATAATGTTGACTATACTCGACGAACGATGGAAGGTCTAGGCTATCCTGCCCCGATGCTTTGGTCCATTCGAGTCACCTAGGACCCGAGTTCCGGGTATTGTATCTCTTGACGAGCGTGCCTAACCGCATGTGGGATGCTATGGGGTCCCCTCTTCTTACCTACCTAGCTTCAAACATTTCTAGTGGTGGCCAAAGATGATTTACCATTTGAAATCGTGTGTGTGACTGGTGAGCTCCCAGCAGATTTAAAACAACTTGGGCCAGCGGGGACATGGTTCCCATGTTGGTCCAACCTGGCCAGCTGAGGACCAAGACTCATGTTAGAATTCACCGGTAATCCAAACCCGAGTCATACGGTAGAGTCCGATTCAAGAGTGCGACCGGCTTTTGAGTTGGATGTCGACTCCCCGGGGTCCACCCGGATTGTTTCTTGTTAGTTAGAGGGATTATGACGTCCGGATCTCTCGAAACAACTCTTCAATGAGTGTCTTTAACGGGCCCGACTGAGAGTGATGGGCGTACGTGCAGAGCTTATAATGGGAAGTTGGTACACCCCTGCAGGGTTAAATATTTTCGAGAAGCCGTGTCCACGGTTATGGACGACTTGAGACCTATTCCTTGTTCATAGACAACATCAACTGAGATAATCTTACAAACTTGATCAATGTGTGTGTGCCTTGACTGCTTCTTCTTCGTCGGGATGCGAAGGGGAGGACAAGGATAGGATAGGTGTTATGTTTGCGTAAGTAGCTGATAGGAAGACTTATTGGAGGCAATTCCTCATTGAATGCTTGGCTTCTTATCTTACTCTCTAGATTGTTAGACACTTCATAAATGCTAGTGCAGTAGCAACCTCACCACTTATCCCATCCTTACCGTGAACTACTAGTTATCCTAGAATGATGAGTGATGAAGTCCTTGCTGGGTCAGTTGACCACTACAGTTGGATGCTGAGTACTTATGTACTCATGATACTACCCAAAATTCTTTTCAGGGTTCTTGGTCGACAACAGGTATGGTGATCGACGTTTCACGTGGAGACTCGACGATGAGTAGTTAGGCGGATCCCAATGAGGGCCTAGACCCGTGTAGTCTGTACTCAGACATGTATCTTCCGCTGATGTAATGTATTTAAGGCAGTTGTATGCCGATTGTATGAGCTGTTGTATTCTTGTAGCTGTAATGTTGTGATATCATGTTGGAGATCCGGGGAATATGGCATTGTCATATGTCGCGGTGGGAACGATATGTGCTTCGTCCCCGGATCTGGATGGAAACATCTAGATCTAGAACAGTACCGCATATCATGCCTTACAATTGAGCTGCAAAGATGGCCTTCAGGTCGGTGATTATCACATAAGAACCCATCCTCTCAAAGTGCTTCTGCAGCTCAGCCTCCATGGAATAGAGCATGCCACTCTGGCCAAGGTTGTAATCATCAGCCTTGGAGAGGTAGACATTCTTCTCATCCTGACTTTCATTTGCTGGTGGGTCATCACCTAAAGTGGCCTCTAGTATGTATGCCATTTTGTAGGGAACGAGGAGAATACTCAGAGTGTGGAAATAGTTGGTGAAGTTTGACCCATCAGTTTTCAGTTTGTCTTTCTCAAGAAATGACCCTAAGTTGAATGAGGGACGTGGTGCTGCCATCTAGAATGGTGATTCACAAAGATACATATTTAGACTTTTGTTCATAATGTGGTGTTTCATTTTTTAACTTAAATTCTAGAAAGTTCCCACGTAGAAAAACACCTCTCAATTTAACTAAGTGATCACATGATACGTCCCAAACGTATCTATAATTTCTGCTTGATCCATGCATGTTTTGTGTGATATTGCTATGTTTTAAATACACTTTAATACACTTTTGATCATGTTTGGACTAACCTATTAAATCAGTGCACCCCAGTGCTAGTTTCTGTTTTCTGCTGTCTTTTTATTTCAGGTATTTCCATTACGTAAAATGCTAGAAAAATTCCGGAAAAATCCAATAAAAAAATCAGCGCAACGGAAGATTTTGGAGCCCCGAAGGAGGACCTGGCGGGGGGGTGGTGGTGGGGGGCACCATGTGCCTAGGCGGCCAGGGGGGCGGTCCCACCCTAGGCCGCGCCAGGGGGGATCCTGCACTCCCTTGTGCCCCCCGGCTGCCCCCTTCGCATATATATTTCCTTCGCCCCGAAACCTCTAAAGAGAGAACCCTTTTTCGCAATCTCGCCTCTGTTCCGCCGCCGCCGCGCTTCCAAGATCGGGAGCACCAGAAGACCTCTTCCCGGCACCCTGCCGGAGGAAGGATTGACCTCCGGGAGCTTCTCCACCACCATGGACGTTTCCCGGATGATCCGTGAGTAGTCCACCTTGGAACATGGGTCCATGATTAGTAGCTATGTGATGTTCTCCTCCCCTCTTTGTTCTTCATGGATTAGACCTTGTGAGCTGCCCTACATGATCAAGGCACATATGTGATTCTTTCTACTATTGTTATGCTGACTTTGGTGGGATCTGATGGATTATGAGATTATGTCCTGATTGCGATAGAGTAATATATTTGGTTCTCATCTTTTATATTTTTTGTTCCTAAGTAATTGTTGCATGTTCTCTGTGTTGGGAAACGTAGTAGAAAACAAAAAATTTTGGCCTACGAATCAAGAACCCAAGATCATCCAAGAAGATTGCATACAATGTTTTAGGTCATGGCTCACCAACCGATGTAGCGGAAGTAGAGTTGGTGAAGACCTTTGGTGCAGATTCCCGCAGCTAGGAATTTCAATGACCTCCCAACCGCGAGGATATCGATCCCGCGTATCGTTCCACGATCCGTTGCACGATCTATCCCGTGAACCGTCCCGCGATCCGTCCCGATCAAGTCCCACGAACAAGTCCCTCGAACATGATCTCCGAGGAAGAAGAAGGACCTCGAAGAAGGATCAAAGGTATGATCCCTCTACCGGTATCCACACGTCCCGATGTAGCAATCCAGCAGCGCTCCGCCGTCCAGAGAAGAACGCCACCGAGAGAAACTAGAGGAAGAACAGCCTAGCGGCGTCCGGACTGGAACGATCTAGCCCGAATAGAGATTTAGAGGCGCGTGGATTAGCTAGGGAAACCTTGGGGCTTTTCTGGTGTAGTTTTGGGGTTGCCCCTGCTCCTGTATATATAGGTGGAAGCCTGGGGTCATAACTTGGGCGAGGGTCCTCCCCAAAGTCGGTTTTGGCCACCATGAGGAGTCCAACACGGATTCCCCGCCGAAACGTCGCGGACCCCGGCGTCCTGGTCCAAAATGCCAGGGACCCTGGCTTCTGGGCCTTGGACTCAAGGAAATTCCTTTTCCTTCCAAGTTACGACCTTGTGGACCTTCCTACTTGGTCTAATGTCGGTTTCCGCGGTTTGGAGAGTTCGTTAACCCTCCGGATACTTCCATAAGCTCCCGAGAACCTTCTGAAACCTCCCGGAACATTTCCGGAACCACCCGAAACAATTTCGGTACCCTTTCTCTTTTCATCTCCTAGTTCTCTAACAGATTACTACTCTTTAAGTGTGTGACCCAATAGGTTCGGTATAATGCGGACATGACTCAGAACATCTTCCGGACATAGGTCAACAGCCTTTTGTCAATAGCCAATAATCAACAGCGGAGCCATGGACACCCATGTTGACTCCCGCACATACACGAATAAACTTCGAGTGAACCTTTATGTTTAGTCATGTACCATTCCCTTTGCTTCGTGATATATGAAAAAGTTAGAGGAGAGATGTTTGGCACCCATGTGTAACAACTTCTTGAACACAAGCCACTCGTTATCCTCTTTGCTCGTTTGTCTCTATTTCTCGTTATTGGATTCCAGTATCCCCGTTATTAAATCATAATGCGTCTGGCCAGACTAGAATGGATACCGTCATACCGAGTGGGCCCAAAGTCAATATCTCTTCATCGTGAAGGAGCAAATCCCATTCTTGAACTATCACAGTCACTAGCCACACCATCTGACATACCCAGAACTTATTTTACTACTTCCCATTTACGGGAGGATTCATCTAAGAACCAAAGCATGTCTTCCTGTGTGAAGCAACTCGATACTCTCATGGGCTAAGGAATTACGTATATGATAACATTTCATGATATGACTTATAACATAGTTACGATGTGATCTCTAAGTATACCATTCAATACTGGGGTCGGTTCAACATCATTGTTCTGCTAACAATATGTTCCCATTGCTACTGACATCCTTGTTACAAGAACAATGTCCATGATTAAGAAAATGTAATCATAAGTTAGCACATGAGCTGGTCTTAGAGGCTAAACCAGGAACTCTTGGTGTTTACATTTCCACACATGCAAGTGAGTTTTCTTCTGAATCTCATAGTCAGGGTCATTGCAATTATAGCACAGAAATATAAACATTAATTACGAACGTGGAAATATATATAATAACATTTTATTATTGCCTCTAGGGCATATTTACAACACTCTGTTGCTGTTTATTGCTTTGGCCAAGTAGTAGGTAGTGACTCCAAGAGGGAGCGTTATGATTGATTGTAGGTTCATGCCCCCTGCTGACTAGCTTGAGTGAAACAAACATGAGTCTAGGGGATGTGTTGTTGTCACGAGGGGGAAAACAACGGTGCTTGTAACCGCGGTTGCAAGGATTCTTTACTTTACGCAAAGTTCTTTTAATGCAGTTCTCTGTTGCTTTGGGTTTACACTTTGGGTGGGGCTCGCAACTTAATACCAGCGAGATGTTCTGGATATATATCTCAAGGTGGATGAATAGTAGTAGATGAAGATGGATTTCGTTCTACTTATTTTGGCGTACTGCCCATGCTTTTGAACCTCTTCCTTTCTTTGTAGCATAGTTAGCATTGGTTAGCGCCCGTAATCCTGTCAATTGAGAGTTGTGATTTGTTTACCTCTCATAGCAGTTTTATCATATTTTGGGAGAGAGACATCACTCGTGAGCATCATGGGACCCCGGTCCATATTTCCACCACTATTTACACCCTCAATTTACTTATTGCTTTTACTTTCCAGTAGCAATTATCACTACTATTATCTATTGCGTTGATCCTTTGTGTAGAACAAGGCCAGGGAGATTGACAACCTCTCTGAACTTCGTTGGGATGAAAGTTATTAGTATTTGAGTGCAGGTCCAGGTTAATTAAGCAACCTCTGTTGTGAACGGCGCCATTGTTCACTTTACCACCTACTTGTCGACATTGGAGTCCTATTGGATAGACTCTATACCTTGTTATCTTTGCCAAGGGAAATTTGTCGTTACTCTACATCTCACCTTCCACTTGGGGTAACCAATGAAGGGTGAGAAGCCGTTATCATCTCTCGCGCATCAAGAAAATTTCTGGCGCCATTGCCGGGGACTCCAATCTTCAAGATAGGGGAGTTGCACACTATCTTTTACCTTTGTTTTTATTCTTGTTAGTTTACCTTTCAGTTCTTTCTTTTGTGTCCTTTATCAAAAATCACAAATTTTTGCTTGTCCCACTTGCTGCTACTATGGTGTAACATCCCAGATTTCACAAAAATTAAAAAATTTGTTTTCGGTGTGAATTGTTTGATTGTCTGATTTGTTTGCGGTGTTTGCATCCCCTATTTATCGATCGACGATTATTTTTCCCCCTCTTATCTCGTATCGAACGGAGACCGACCCTTGCCACCCTGACACTCGACATTTGCGACACCGGGTTTCGCCCGATCACCGTCGCGAAAACCGCACGAGACCAGCCGCAGCCAACGGAACAAAAACCCCGTTTACTAATTAAATAGGATATTTTTATAGCGCGCCGGAAAGTGTTCTCGGAACGGTTCCAGCGCGAGGTGAACGACGCCGGCTCGACGCGCTGATCACGCAGTTCGAAGTTTTACCCGACTCGGAGGTCCAGCGGACCCCCGGCGGTCAAAAACGTAAACACCGCGTGCACGAGAGAAAAACCGGGGATGTTTTTGCAAACTGCCAGCCACCTGGGCTATATAAAGACCACCACACTCCCACCTCTTTCTAGGGTTTCCCCTAAGCACCTAGGCAGCCACCAGCCCCAGATCAGGCACAAAAACACCCCATTTTCGCAGTTTTTATCCCCATTTTGCTCAAACCCTAACTTCCCTACGATCTGGACCGTTGGATCGGCCGATCCTACGGCCCAGACGCGCCCCAGCCACCCGTGGAGCAACCCTTTCCCGAGCACCTACCTCACGCCCATGGGCTCACGGCCGCCGCCGCCGCCGCGCGCCTCCGGCCGAAGCAGCCGCGCCGCCAAGTCCTCCTCCCCGCCGTGCCCCTCTCCGTCCTCTCCTTCCTCTTCCCCTCGCCTGAACTCTCCTCCATCCCACTGTAGGTCGCTGCCCGCTGGAAGCCGCGGCCGCCGCCGCCATGGCAGCCTCGAGCGGAGCTTGCTCCCAGGCCGACTCGCCGTCGTCCCTCCGACCTACCGCCTCTGGCGACCGAGCCGGTCCACCGCGCAGCCGCCCAACGACCCCGCGCCCCTCCTCTGGCCTCCCTTGCCAGCAGGTGGCTCGCCGTGCTCCACCGTCGCCGGATCCCGTCGGGATCGGGACGGGGACAGCCGCCGCTGACCAGGGCCAGGGCCACGCGCCACCAGCGGCCTGCCCCCAGCGCGGCCCAGCCAGGCGCCTCCCAGCCCAGCCGGCCAGTGGGCCGAGGCCCACTCGGGGTGAGACCCCGTTTTTTTCCTCTGCCGTTTTTTTTTTCTGCTAAGTCTGAGATTATTGCTGCTGCTACGTTTTTGCGACAATTATTGCGAGTAAACCGTAGCCCGGATGACGTTGCGCCCAAAAGGAAAATTGCTTAGAATTGTGTGTACTTCAGTTCTTCTTTTGTGAGCATTTTGATTTGAGGCCATCTTGATGTTGTTAATCTCTGTTGAAGTGGGCATCAGGTTGTTAACTGCCACTAATTCCTGTTAAGTGTTGTTGTTGTTATTTTATTACAAGTTTGCATGATGATTGTGACACATCCATGAGGCCTATTGCATTGATTCTTTTTGCATATTGTTAAGCATCATATCTACTTCCATTATATGTATTGCATTGTCATGATATGCTTCCTATTCATAGTTATTTTTAGCTCCAAAGTTGCTATGCCACTGTTTTTGACAGCCACCTCTGTTTTTCTCTAAGTCTATAACATTCCGATGCCATGTTGTTTGCTTAATATCATTTGATCTATGATGCCTATGACCTTGATTCTTGTTTGTACCTGATCACCATCATGTCTAGTTCATAATCATATATTACTATGTCATGTTGCTGCACTTTTGCATATAGCTTTACCCCTGTTTATACAGCATAAAAATAACAGTTTCTGCCCTGTTTTCATGATTTTCACTAAGTCCTAGACCAGTAATGCTTTATTGCATTTTGCGTGGGCTATAATTAGTTGTTCATGATGCCTTTTTGCATGATTTATTTTGCCATGCCTTCCCTGACATGTCTACTTTAGTTTCATATCATTTGTGAGCATGTTTGCATTCATTATCCTGTATATGCATTGCTCTAAAGTGTGCTTCGTGATGTTGGCAGATTGTGTTCCAAACTTGTTTTGCTTGTATCTTTTTAACCGTAACTCTGTTTGGAGTGTTCTTTATATGTAAATTGATTAGTTTTTCGTGTACTTTGTGTTTATGCTATTTTTTCCTGTTGTTAACCAACATAAAATATGGTTTAGGACAGAACAGTACAAAATCTTTTAATTATCGTGCGGCACTTAGTGGTAAGCCATGTTTAGGTTGTGCCTCACTTAAATTGACTAGCATAGATTGTTTTCTTTATGCTTCACCTCTTGTAATGTTTGTGTGCTATGCCATGCTTGAGTGAGATGCCATGTTAACAACCTTTGTTGATCACCTGTAACTAAACAACTTGAACCTTTCTAAACGTGCGGTATCGTCGTGTGTGACGAGTACTCCATTTAACATGTTAGTAACCGCTCTCGAAGGTAGGTGCGATGTCTCGTGTTTCCTTCTTGTTGATGCTTGCTCGTTTTTGCCTCGTAGTAATAGAGTGCTTGCTCTTTGATTGCTTTCCAGTGTTTACCCTCTTGTGTGCTTCCGCGGGTACCTTCGGAGATGATGCGAGCTTGCGATCAACCACACCTTCGGAACCCGACTTATCAACAGGCAAGGACAATACATTACTTATGATCCATTCTATTTCAACCAGCGGTTTGCATGCTAGTATATGTTAGGTTCGATGTTTGATCCTACCACATGTTTACATCCTCTTTCAAACCAATACAACCATGTCCCCTCCCAGCAAACCTTGTACTACTATGTTACTATTGCTCGTTGCTCAGCCCCTGCTTAGTATGTATGCTTAGGATGCTATGATGTTACCCTGTACTCCTTGGTTTTGGCTATCACATTATTATATTGTTGTTTATGATATGATTATTATAAATGTTGACAATATTCGATGAAGGATGGAAGGTCTAGGCTATCCCGCCCCGACGCTTTGTTCCATTCGAGTCACCTAGGACCCGAGTTCCTGGTATTGGTTTTAAGACTGAGCGTGCCTAACCGCGTGTGGGATTTTATGGGTTCCCCTTTTCTTACCTACCTAGCTTCAAACATTTCTAGAGGTGGCCCAAGCTGATTTACCATTTGAAACCGTGTGTGTGCTTGGTTGGGCCCCTAACAGTTTTAAAACAACTCGGGCTAGCGGAGACAGAGTTCCTCTGCTAGTCCACACTGGTGAGCTAGGGAATTCCCCTGTTATATAGGTGAGACTAACGCCGACCTTAGCCATACGGAAGAGTCTGATCCGAGGGCGCGGCCGGCTCTTGGATTGGGTGTCGACTCCCCGGGGGCCACCCAGATTTGTTCGTTGTTAGTTAGAGGGACCTGTCGTTTCGGATCTCTTGGAACTAAATCATAAAATGGTTGCCTGTGATGGGTAGGAACTGAGAGAGATGGGCGTGCGTGCGGAGCCTCGTAATGGGCAGTTGGTACACCCCTGCAGGGTTAAATCTTTTCGAGAAGTCGTGTCCACGGTTATGGACGACTTGAGACCTACTCCTTGTTCATAGACAACAACAACTGAGATAATATTAATATAATTTGATCAATGTGTGAGTGCCTTGACTGCTTCTTCTTCGTCGAGATGCGAAGAGGAGGACAAGGATAGGATAGGTGTTATGATTGCGTAAGTAGGTGGATAGCAGACTTGTTGGAGGAGATTCCTCATCGAATGCTTGGCTTCTTATCTCACTCTCCAGATCGTTAGCCACTTCATAAATGCTAGTGCGGCAGCAACCTCACCACTTACCCCTTCCTTACCGTAAACTACTAGTTGTCCTAGAATGACGAGCGATGAAGTCCTTGCTGGGTCAGATGACCACTACAGTTGGATGCTGAGTACTTCTGTACTCATGATACTACCCCCAAACTCTTTTCACGGTTCTCGATCGACAACAGGTATGGTGATCGACGTTTCACGCGGAGACTCGACGACGACTAGTTAGGCGGATCCCGGCGGAGGGCCTGGACACGTGTGGTTATGGGGATCGATGTTTTTCTCTTTGCCAGTAGGCATTTGAATGTAGTCTGTACTCAAACATGTATCTTCCGCTATTGTATTGTATTAAGGCAGTTGAATGCCGATTGTATGAGATGTTGTATCCTTGTATCTGTAATTTTGTGATATCATGTTGGAAATCCGGGGCATATGGCATTGTCATATGTCGCGGTGGGACCGATACGTGCTTCGTCCCCGGATCTGGATGGAAACATCTAGATCTGGAACAGTACCGCATATCGGGCCTTACATATGGGTACCACTGAAAACACAAAGTTGTGTGACTTCAGTAGTCACAAAAACAATGCTTTTATCTGCACTCCTATTTCTACACCTGATACTTCAGCTACCTCTTATGAAATTAAACCTGCCTTGCTACACCTTGTTATGAGAGATCAATTCTCCGGTGTTGGAGATGATGCTGCTTTACACTTAAATAATTTTGTTGAACTCTGTGATATGCAAAATTATAAAGAAGTAGAAGGTGATATTGTTAAGCTTAAGCTTTTTTCCTTTCTCCTTGAGGGAAGGAGCTAAAATCTAGTTTCAATCTTTGCCTAGGAATAGTATAGATCCTTGGGATAAGTTCAAGGATGCTTTTATTGGGAACTATTACCCACCTGCTAAAATTATCCAATTGAGGAGTAATATTATGAATTTTCATCAATTGGATAATGAACACGTTGCCCAATCTTGGGAATGCATGAAATCTCTTGTTAAGAAATGCCCTACACATGGTTTGACTACTTGGATGGTTATCCAGACTTTTTATGCAGTCTTGAACTTTACCTCGCGGAACTTGTTAGATTCGGCCACGGGAGGAACCTTTATGTCAACAACACTTGGTGCTGCCCCAAAACTATTAGATGAGATGATGAACAATTATTCCCAATGGCACACCGAACGAGGTCCAACAGGTAGGAAGGTAAACTCTGTCGAGGAGATTTCCTCCCTAAATGAAAAAGTTGACTTGATTATGTCTCTACTTACCAAGCAATCTCCTATTGATCCTCATGATGTTCCTTTGAATTCTTTGGTTTCTCAAGAAAAAGTAGATGTGAACTTTATCTCTAGAAACAACTTCAACAGTAATGCTTATAGGAGTAATTTTTCTAGCAATCCTAGACCGTTCCCATCCAACAACACTTATCCTAGAAACAAGAACTCCACTGCTGAATTAGAAAACATGCTTAAAGAATTTATCACTACCAAAAAAGCCTTCAACAAGATTGTAGAGGAAAAAATAGACAAATTAGATAATCTCTCTTTGAAGGTAGACAACCTAGCCCTTGATGTTGAGATGCTTAAAATTAGAACTTCCCCCCTCGAGGAGAGGACGACCACTCCTATTAATGTTATGCAAATGAAAATTAATGAAAATATTAGGATGATGGATAAACTTAAAGAAAGATGGGCTAGAGAAAAGGAGGAAGAAGATAGAATTAAGATCCTTCCTACACACCACACTTTTGCTACTATCCAAGTTGTTGAGGATACCCAAACCTTTAGCACCCAACACACTCCTAGTCCCATTGGAGCTATTAAGGGTGACGCTATTACCTCAACCATAGAAGAAGAAACTCCCATGAACACAGATGTTTTCAAACAAGTGAGCCTAGATGACACCACTACATCTTTCGATAGTAGTGACATTGATTTTGATATTTGCACCCTTTCTGAAGTTATTAGCTTACTACACAAAATGTCTAGAGAACCCCACACTAGCACACTAAATCTTGCTTTCACGGAGAATATCACCAATGCTCTCGTTAAAGCTAGGGAGGAGAAGCTTAGAGAACAAGCCTCCATACGTAGGAAGTTAGATGATTGTTGGGATCCTATGATCAAAATTAAATTGAATAACTTCTCTTGGTATGCTTTATGTGATGTTGGAGCTATGCCCAAAAGAATGTATAATATGTTCGAATTGAAACATTTTGATCCTTGTTCTTTTGGTGTTTGCCTCATTGGTTCTTCCATAAAGAAACCTTTGGGGAAGCTCGACGATGTTCTTATCATTGTCAATGAAAATTATGTTCCCGTTGATTTAACTATTATGGACATAGAGTGTGAACCTTTATGTCCGATTTTTTTGGGACATCCTTTTCTTTGTACCGTTGGTGCTGTTACTGACATGAAAGAGGGGAATATAAAATTTCAATTCCCTCTGAAAAATGGGATGGAACACTTCCCTAGGAAGAATATTAAGTTACCTTTTGAGTCCGTTACACGGGCTAGCTATTCTCTTTCACTTGATAAAACTTGATCTTTTTTCTTCTTGCCTAGCTTAAAGGAATCAAAGAAAGCACTTGTTGGGAGGCAACGCAAGATGTTTTTCCTTCTATTTTTAGTGGTCTTGATGATTTTTACTACTGTAGAAACATCATTGTATCTTTATTTTCACGCTTTGTGACAAGTTTAGCCTCCGATTGCAAGAAAGTTCAAGAGTTGCGACATGCTGCCTAGAAAACAGATTTTGTCCTTGGACAGAAACATTCACGATAAATTACCAGATCATATTTTTCATCTGAATTTTTTGAAAGCATGCTCTATACAATTAGCTTTCGGGTGTCTGTTCTGAGTTTTTTGATTTGAGTTGCAGAAGTACCCCAAAAAAAGTTATTTACTACCTGCTGGTCCGTTTTTCACAGATTCTTCCATGTTTTTCCCTTCCTCACTTTCGCAAGTCTTGCACTAGCTTTTTCTTTGCAAAAACTTTTTGGCGGTCTTGAGAGACAGTAGCACTTCAAGAAAATCTTTATTTCCAGTAGAGTAAAATTGCTTTATTGTTGGTACTAACCTCTCTAATAAGATTATGATGAGTTATGTATGAAGGGAGTTTTCAAGTGTGCGAGGGAATATGATGAAAGAAGATCCGGGAGTGTCAAACGCTCAAGCTTGGGGATGCCCCCATGCATCCCCAATAAATATCCAAGGAGAGTCAAGCGTCTAAGCTTGGGGATGCGCCCGCACATCCCCTTCTTCATCAACAATTATCAGTTCGTCCTTCGTCTCACTATATTTTTATCACTTCATGCATTATGTGCTATGCTTGGAGCGTCTTTCTCTTTAGGTTACTTTTTAGTTTTCTTTAGCTTTGTTTACTGTTCATAACAGTTAGAACCCAGCTTTATTTGTGTGGGAGAGAAACACGCTCCACTTCAAACTAGAACACATCATAGGATTTTCATGCTTATCTTTCTTTTGTTGTGTGTTTTTTATCTTTTCATAGCTGCTGTCATGTTTAGCTCTTAGTTTTCACGTTTATCTTTTTCAAGAGCTTTTGTTTAGTTTGTTGCTGGAACTCTCTTTAGTTTTCATATTTATCTTGTTAAGAGAGTTGGTTGTTGCACTGAGTTGTGTCTTGACTTAAAGTAGGTAATTGAGGTTGCTATTCAATTGTAGTAGTAACTTTCAATAGTTTTGAGGTATTGTTGTGTGTAATGTTTGAACTTTTGGTGTCAAGAGCTCTAGCCTATTAGTGACATGTGTCATATTTTGGGCAATCTGTATTTAATATCAAAAACTACAAATACTAGTTGAGAACTCTAGCTACTAGATGGATCACTAAACTTTGGAGGGATTGGATATTAGAGTATACTCACGTACCATGAGTCGAGCATGCGCAAGGATAACCAAACCCCGATACACTCCTCCCCGGGGTACTTGTGTCTTTGTGAACCTTCTGATTAGATTGAGAATTACCGATAATAAGTGCATGATTTCTTCGGACTAATGTAAGTATCGAAAGCTGACACTTCCACCTCCTCATATTTGCTAGCCTCTCGGTACCGTGCATTGCCTCTTCTCACTCCGAGAGTTGGCGTCTACCCGCTGGTGCATCCAAAATCTTGGCATGATACGCTCTGTCATCATAAACCTCCTTATATCTTTCCTCAAAACAGCCACCATACCTACTTATCAAGGCATTTCCATAGCCTTTTCAAGATATATTTCCATGCAACATCCACCTTCTCATGACTTGATCTTCATGTCGTACATGTTCCTGCTACACTGGCAGAGGCATACATTTGCATACATCATGATAGCTACATCTTCTTTATGTTGAGTACCTTGTAAAGTGTGAAAGATCTTCTATACTTCTTGTAAAATGGAGTGTTGCCCTTAAGTGAGGAAATGATCCCAAAGAGGACAAATTTAAAGATCCCATAGAGGACAAATGAGAGTTAAATAGAAAGAGCCATGGAGGCCACCAAAAAATACAAAAACTTGGAAAAAGAGAAAAATAAAATAAAAAGAGAGAAGGGGGGAACACTACTATTCCTTTTGAAAGATCCACACTCGTACTCCCTCTATATCTTGTACTCCATAGAGATGATCATATATGCATTTAGCTATGTGGGGACCTTCACACTATAGAACTTTGCTTGCATATTCCAAGGATGAGCCTCCTCTAACGAGCTCTAGGTCTTCATGAGCGAGCAACTTGGATGCACCCCAATAGTTCCATTGGAGAGCTATTCTTAGCTCATATGTGCATCCGTTGCATGGCAATACCTATTCCTCACATCATATCTATCATCTGGCCTTCTCTCGCCTATGATTGTCCTCATAGATATGAGCCTTTCACACCTTTTTGTATTCCTCCTCCACCATATCTCTCTTTGCCATCCTAAGTGCCATCTGTCGTGCTTACGCTCATCCCTGTGCTCAAAATATCGAAAGGGAGTGGATCAATTTGACTTGTACCTGGCTAGTGGTCTGGGACGAGTCAAGATAAGATTCCAAAGAAGACTTAAGTGTGAAACTTTAGTAGATTGAGTTCTTAACAACTAAATATTTTTTCTCGTATTCCCATCTCCCGCTTCTTGCACGCAAACACCATCTGGAGACATTCGAGTCATGAACAACGAGAGCTCTTGCACCTTAATGTTCTTATGTTGCTTGTTTGAATGCCAATATAGACTTATGCCTGTTATGACTTGAATTAAATTACATACCTTGATTGCTTTACTTAAAAGTTTTTATATGATTGGTAGCATGTCACCACAGAAATTATGCTTGTTATCATTTACCTACTCGAGGACGAGCACGAATTAAGCTTGGGGATGTTGATACGTCCCAAATGTATCTATAACTTCTGCTTGCTCCATGCATGTTTTGTGTGATATTTCTATTTTTAGATACACTTTCATACACTTTTTATCATATTTGGACTAACCTACTAACTCAATGCACCACAGTGCCAGTTCCTTTTTTCTGCTGTCTTTTTATTTCAGTTTTTTCCATTACGTAAAATGCCAGAAAAATTCCGGAAAAATCCAATAAAAATCAGCGCAACGGAAGCTTTCGGGGCCCCGAAGGAGGACCCGGGGGGCCACCCTGTGCCTAGGCGACCAGGGGGCGCGACCCCACCCTAGGCCGTGCCAGGGGGGCTCCTGCACTCCCTGGTGGTCCCCCGGCTGCCCACCTTTGCCTATATATTTCCTTCGCACCTAAATCTCCGAAGACAAAACCCTTTTTCGTGGTCTTGCATGTGTTCCGCCGCCGCCACATTTCCAAGATCGGGAGAACCAGAAGACCTCTTCCCGACACCCTGCCGGAGGGAGGATTGACCTCCGGGAGCTTCTCCACCACCATGGACACTTCCCTGATGATTCGTGACTAGTCCACCTTGGCCCATGGGTCCATGATCAGTAGCTATGTGATGTTCTCCTTCCCTCTTTGTTCTTCATGGATTACGAGCTTCCCTACGTGATCAAGTCACATATGTAATTCTTTCTGTTGCTTCTAGGCTGAGTTTGCTGGGATCTGATGGATTATGAGACTATGTTCAGATTGTGATTGAGTAATATATTTGGTTCTTCTCTTTTATATTTTTGTTCTTGAGTAATTCTTGCTTGTTCTCCATTGTTGTTTATTGCTTTGGACAAGTAGTAGGTAGGTACTCCAAGAGGGAGCGTTATGCTTGATTGTGGGTTCATGCCCCCTGATGACTAGCTTGAGTGACAGAAACATGAGTCTAGGGGATCTGCAGTTGCCACAAGGGGGAAAACAACTGTGCCTGTAACCTCTGTTGCAAGGATTGTTTACTTTACGCAAAGTTATTTTAATGTAGTTGTCTGTCGCTTTGGGTTTACACTTTGGGTGGGGCTCGCAACTTAATACCAGCGAGATGTTCTGGATAGATATTTCAAGGTGGATGATTAGTAGTAGATGCAGATGGATTTCGGTCTAGTTATTTTGCCGTACTGCCCATGCTTTTGAGCTTCTTCCTTTCTATGTAGCATACTTAGCATTGGTTCGCGCCCGTAATCCTGTCAATTGCCTAGCTGTGATTTGGTTACCTCGCATAGCACTTTTATCGTCTTTTGGGAGAAAGATATCACTAGGGAACATTAGGGACCCCAGCCATATTTCCACCACTGTTTACACCCTCAATTTACTTATTGCTTTTACATTCCAGTTGAAATTATCACTACTATTATCTGTTGCGCTGATCCTTTGTAAACAACAAGTCCGGAGAGATTGACAACCTCTCTGAATTTTGTTGGGAGCAAAGTTATTTGTATTTGAGTGCAGGTCCAGGTAAAGTAAGCAACCTCGGTTGTTAACGGCGCCACTGTTCACTTTACCACCTACTTGTCGACCTTGGAGTCCTACTGGATTGACTTAAACCTTGGTATCTTTGCCAAGGAAAATTTGTCGCTACTCTAAATCTCACCTTCCACTTGGGGTAACCAATGAAGGGCGAGAAGTCGTATCATCTCTCACGCATTATCACACAATCCTATAACCTCATACCTCCCCCGATTGTCACGGCCATCAGTATGTGGCTAAGGTAGGCCATCATGCCAATCACATCAGTTATGTGACTCATGCTCGACCTTTCGATCTTCTGTGTTCCAGGCCCGCATCTACATACGTCAAGCCTGCCATTCTGACCTTAATGTTAGCTGCTTAGCAAGGCCATATCTACATATGATAGGCTTTCCAAACCCAACCTCATGCAAACGCCGTTTATTATGTGTGGCACCCAATGTATGGTGTGTCGGCCATAAGGGATATCCTTTGAGGCAGTGCCCATTAAGGGAGAACACAATGCTGGTATTGTGAGAGATGGTCCTATTTATGCTACCGTCGATATATCTATCATATTAGCAGAAACAGGAAGTAAAATTGTAAATCATACAAGCTATGATCCCCCTTCATGCAAATTAAAGTTAAATGCCTTCTACTTTATATTTTGCAAGTTTTATGTGGCTGCTAGGGGTTTCGATAGAGAGAATCGTTTCTATCCTGCGAAAACACGCCACAACACCAATTCCACAATTGTCTCTATTACACCCCAGTCGGGGCCCTCCATTGCAAACATCTTCACGTCGCTAATGTTAGAGAGACACCCCTTGAGCCACTTATATGGTACAAGTCATATGTCAAGCATGGAACCAACCTCGCGTAAACGCGTAAGGTCGGTCGGGGCCGCTTCATAAGGACATTGCCGCAACACTAAATGAGTACACGTGGGAGGGTGACAAATGGAGAATTGATGCCCACATCCTAGATATGTTCTACCCGTAAAATACATCTACGCATAGCTAGCTCTGATACCACTATTGGGATACAGGGCAGAAAACAATAATTTTTCCTACCTACGATACCCGAACCCATGATCTATGCTTTGGCGATATAATGTAACGGAGGGAATCAGTGTTCATACCTTTGAAGACCGATAGAGGGAGACGTTCTACGAACGTGGTTGGCGTAGAATCTGAATCTACGACCTGCCAGTCGTGTAGAAGACCACCGAGGATAAAGACTCCTGGAGACCTCCGGCGATGAAGTAGCACCACAAGTGTAGTGCCTCGAGGAGATTACACACGTACATTGCAACTGATGTTCCCTCCGGGCTCCGAACCAGACGAGCAGCGTAAAGAACATGGGTTCGTATCCCGACTCCGGCAGAGTGACGTCGTGCTTTGGTGGAGAACTTCCAACCAGGTGCAATCTCCAAACAAGGGGAGTCCGCTCGAGGTAGGAGAAAGAGAGAGAAGAGAAAACTTAATGTTGTATGGAAAAAGGGGGGTCTACCCCTCCTTATATAGGCCAAGGGGGTGTGATCCTGCTCCCCTCCCCATGTGGGACTAAACTCCCAAGGGGCGGGGGTGCACTGACCATGGGGGGGGGCATGGGCCCCACCTTTGACGCATGGCCCAAGGGGGGAACCCTCTCCTACCCTTAATGGGCCCCATATGGCCCATTTGACTTTTTTCCATTATTTTAATTAATTTAAATATATTTTAATATTTATTTCTGTCTATTAAATAATAAAAAATTATTAAATATATTTAAACTTTATTTGAACCTTTCAAAATATCCATACATATTCTGACAATTCATGGAACAATTCCGATGCTCTCTCCTTTTCACCGATGATCCTCAATCTACCCTAATGCATCCATTTCCCCATAACTGTGACACCCTATGGTCGAGGAAACAACAGACATGATCAAGACACCCTCTTGATCAATGACTAATCAATTGGACCTGGTTACAATCCTTGATGGCCGCTTTGCTTCCATCGAATGAACTGCAATCTCCGTTGGAAACCGTTAACGATAAGACATGATCCCTTTGTCCCGCGGTACTTATTTGTTCGGGGTTTGATCGTTCGTATCCTTATACCCAGTTCATACCTCGTACTCAACAAACAAGTTTACTCGTCCGTGCCTATTACATCTCTTGTGACCTAGTCACTTGCTTGCAAGCTATTGGTGCAATATCACCGAGTGGGCCCGGAGTACCTGTCCATCACATGGACTGACAAATCGCGTTTTGATCTATTTGCATACCAGACTCTCTATCTATCTATCTATCTATATATCTATCTATCTATGTATATATATATATATAACAACTTACATACAAACCAATTAACCAACTTGCATGACCAATTTCACTTAAAAAAATACTAGGCACATGAAGTTGAAGGAGATCGCACCTGCGAGGTGAAGGAGAAGAAGAACATGGCGTCAGCGTCGAGGCAAAGGCGGCGCGGTCACGGGCGTCTCCTAGGTCACCGATGGAGGGGTGGCGGCGGATCTGGTGGTGTGGAGAGGGGAGGTCAGGGAGGGGCAGCGTCGAGGGGGCAACTCCGGTGGTGGGGTCGGTTCCAGTGGTGTGCGACCGGCGAAGGGAGGGGCAGCATCATGGGACAACTCCGGTGGTGGGCGCGACCGGGGAGAGACGACACACGTTGAGGGGGCGAATCCGATGGAGGCCGGAGGCCCGGAGAGGGGGTCACCTTCGGTGGCGGCTGGTGGCGGCCGGCGGCAAGGGGAGGGGAGGCACGACTAGGTTTGGGAGCACGGGGAGAGAGAGGGGGGTGATGGCACTGAAGTAATGCTCCTTGTTGGCTACCCCAAGTGGAAGGTTGAGATGTAGCTAGTAGCAAATTGCCCTCGATGAAGATACCAAGGTTATCGAACCAGCGGATTCCGAATGCTGCAAGTAGGTATCAACGGCGCCAAAGATCAAGTTGGCGTGGAACTGCACACAGAAACAAATAACTTTGCTCCCAACGAGTTCAGAGAGGTTGTCAATCTCTCTGGCCTTGTCGTTTACAAAGGATCAAACACACGGGATAATAGTAGCGGTGATTGCAACTGAAAGGAAATAAAAGCAGAAAGTAAAGTGGAGGTGTAAATAGTGGTGGAAATATGGGTCCCATGATGTTCACTAGTGATGTCTCTCTCCTAAAAGACGATAAGCTAAGCTGGGTAAACAAATTATAGCTGGGTAATTGAAAGAATTATAAACGCACTGCAATGCTAATTATGCTGCATAGAAAGTTCGAGGCTCAAAAGTATGGGCAGTACGCCAAGACAAGTAGACCAAAATCCATCTGCATCTACTCACTAATCATCCACCTTGAGATATCTATCCAGAACATCTCGCTGGTATTAAGTTGCGAGCCCCACCCACATTGTAAACTCAAAGCAAAAGACAAATGCATTAAAAAACTTTGCGTAAGGTAAACAATCCTTGCAACCGCAGTTACAAGCATCGTTGTTTTCTCCCTGGTGACAACATCACATCCCCTAGTCTCATGTTTATGTCACTCAAGCTAGACATCGGGGGGCATGAACCCACAATCAAGCATAAACGCTCCCTCTTAGAGTTAGTATCTAATAATTGTCCAAAGCAATAAAAAGCAACGAAGAACATGCAAGAATTAATCAAGAACAAAATATAAAAGGAGAACCAAATATATAACTCATCACAATCTGAACAAAATCTCATAATCCATCAGATCCCAGCAAAATCAGCATAGCAACAGCAGAAAAATTACATAGATGCCTTGATCATGTAGGGAAGCTCACAAGGGCTAAGAATTGAAGCACAAGATTGAAGAGAAGACATCACATAGCTACTGGTCATGGACCCATGGTCCAACGAGGACTACTCACGGCACATCCGGGAAGCATCCATGGTGGTGGAGAAGCTCCCAGAGGTCAATCCTCCCTTCGGCAGGGTGCCGGAAAGAGGTCTTCTAGTGCTCCCGATCTTGGAAGCGCGGCGGCGGCGTAACAGAGGGTAAAATCGCGATGCAGGGGTCTCTTTGAGGGTTTCCGGAGCGAGGAGGTAATATAGGCCAAAGGGGGGCACCAGGGGGTTTCCCCACCTCCCAGGTGGCCTGGTCGCGCGGCTAGGGGTGGGGTCGCGCCACCTGGCCGCCTGTGAGGGGGTGGCCCTCCTCTGGCCCCTCTTCGGTTTTTCCGGAAGCTTCTCCTGCGCTGATTTTTTATGTGATTTTCTCGGAATTTTTGGAGCTCTGTAAATTTGGGTAAAATCCTGCAACCTACAGACATCAGTAGACACAAACTGGCACTGGATGCACTGAGTTGGTAGGTTAGTTCAAATAACTGTAAAAAGGTATGAAAGTGTAGCAAAACACATAGCAATGTCATCTAAAAGGGAATGGAACAAGCAGAAATTATAGATACGTTTGGAACGTATCAAGGGGCCGAGGTGGGGAGGGGTGTGCGGGAAAGGGAGAGGGTGCGATGTAGTTTAAGGCTTATGGGTGGCGCAGATGGCAGAAATGCGCCACACCTAAGAACCATTTTTTTAATTCAAGTGCCCACGTGTAGCATATAATTGGAGGCCAGTGTTCTCCGTCCGTCAGGGCTAGCTGTCCGGCCGGCATGCCCCGTGTGGCGCCGTCTGTACCCCCGTCCCATGCCGCCTGCAATGCACAGCTGGAGAGATCGATCACGCACGCATCCATATTGGTGCATGCATGCACCAGGCGTCGTACCCATCGCTCTCCTTGTGCCGTCCAACCCCCAAACTCTCACCCATATCGTATGCATCATCAACGTTGCCTCCGTGGTGCTCCCTGTTGCGATTTTCCCATAAGTACCCACGCTACCATGCGTTTCTCGTGTTGCCTTTATGCCCACTGCATGGAACGGATGTACTTTTCGTACGTGCTTGCGATGGAGCTAGACGGCTAACAACAAGCTACTTTAGTTGCGTTGTCCTGTAAAAATATGAATTTCGACTTTTTTCCCATGTGATATGTGGTCTAATTGTTAGGGAAATTTAAAAATATGAATTTCGACTTTTTTAGCAAAATCTCTCGAGAATTTTGTAAAACGGGCATAACTTTTGCATACGACCTCCGATGAAAAAGTTTTTTATATGAAAAATCATCTACTCGAAAAGTTATACCCAAATTCATATTTAGAATCCTCAAAAACCTAACAGAAAAAAGTTACGGGCATTTGAAGATCTGGAGACAAAAAAATGAATTTTTTTTGAACTTAGTAGTGACGCATTTTGTATGAAATGCGCCACTAGTAACAGAAAAAATTGAAATTTTTAAAAAATATTTTTATTATTTTTTTAAAAAAAATTCAAAATAGGCTAGATGACCGATCGGGAAGTTTCAAAAAAAATTGAAAATTTTAGATACTAAAAAATTTAAAAATATATATTTTTTTAAGTTCAAAATATGCTAATGGTCCCATCGAGAAAGTTTCAAAAAAATGTTGAAAATTTAGCACACCCATGAACATCAACAAGGTCCTAGACATTGACATGGTTTAATAGGATTTATATGATAGATATATCAACAAGTGCCTGCTAGGTGAGCTGGAGTGGGAGTTGAATAGAACCGAGATGTTAAGACTCTTATGGGTGGCGGGGTGGCGCATTCTGAGAATGCGCCACCCATAAGGGCTTCTGGGTGGCGCATTTCGAAATGCGCCATGCATAAGAGTTTTAGGGGTGGCGCATATGAAATGCGCCACTATTAAGGCCTTATTAGTGCCTTGTCCTTAGTGGCGCATTTGAAATGCGCCACTAAAGGCAAAAAAAAGGACGCCACTATAAGGCCCTTTCCTAGTAGTGCCACTCAATCCCACCCATTTTAGGGTTACCTCTAGTCCATTTTTGCAGTCACCCCCTCCAAAATTTCCCCAAAATTCTGCCCAATCCCCTCCACAGCCGAAACCCTAGATCCAGAGCAACTCTGGCTTTCTTATCCACAGATCGACGGACCAGAGCGTGGCACGTCGCTCCCAGCCGCAGCACAGATGACCCGAGCCACGGTCCGACCCGAGCCCGATCTGGGCCAGCGCCGTCGGTGCCCGCGCTCATCCTCCCGTCGCGCCGCCGGTTGCCGTTGTCGGCCTCCATAGGGCACCCCGCCGCCGGTGATCCCCTCCAGCTCGCGCCCTGTACCTCCCTTCCCTCTCCTCCTCACCCCGTTCGACCTCCACCGTGCAGGATCCCAGTGGAACCGCACCGCCGCCATGGACTACCTCGGCCCGAGCTCGCCGCCAACCTCGCCATCGGGCCAGATTTGGCTGGATCTGGTCGGACCTAGCACTGCCGGCGCACCTCCCGGCCAACACGCCGGCAACCGGAAAGGCGGCCACATCAGCACCGCCGTGGCCTCAGTCCCGCTCGAGACGAGGAAGCAGCCGAGCCGCACACTCTTGTGGCCTCCCGCTAGTGGGCCGCGCCAGCAGGACCTCGGCCCAACTCCCCGCGCCCCCAACGGCCCAGCCTTCCAGCGCAGACCGCGGCTCCCCTACGCCCATGGGCGAGCGTACGCTATCCTACACCGCCTCCTCTCCATGGGCCTTGGCCCATGTAGTGAGCCCCGTTCCCTTTTTTCCCTGATTGTTGCTGGGCTCGGCCCATGACCGTGTAGCGCCCATGTGCGATGGATATTTATATTGCGCCCCCTATTAGGCCCGTTTATAGATGTTTCGGCCCAACACGAATATAATATTTTCTTGGTATTAATTAAATGGAAGATTGTATTAATATTTTGTGATGCTTATATATTTTTCATCGTAACTTGGATCGACGCGCGTTCTACATGAAACTTGCTTAGTTTTCTGTGTAGATTAATAAAATGTGCTATTTTGCCATGTTTGCACTTGTTTACATGTTGTTGCACTTCTATTTACATTGCTTGCCACCGTAAATCTAATAGACGTAACTTTTCAATCATTGCTCGGAATAAAATGTTCTTTACATGTAACTTGAATAGAATTGCGTGTAGATCATGTTTATGCTGCTCTTTATTGCTAATAAAAATAATAAAATATGTTTAGGGCTGATCAGTACCAAATGCAATAATTATCATGGGGTCCGTAATAGTATGCCATGTTTAGGTTGTTACCTCACTTAAATTGACTAGCATAGGTAGTTTACCTTATGCTTCACCTCTTTCCATGCTTGTGTGAGATGCCATGTTAACAACCTTTGCTCATGTTGTGTAACTAAACAACGTGAACCATTCTAAATGTGCGGTATCGTCGTGTGTGACCGATACTTCACTTAACCATTTAGTAACCGCTCTCGACGATAGATGCGATCCCATAGTGTGCGGTCTCGTGTTCTCTTTTTGCTGTTGCTTTCTCGTGATTGCTTCGTCGTAATAGATGCATCTCCGTTGATTGCCTTTCTAGTGTTTACTTCTTGTGTGCTCCCGCGGGTACTCTCGGAGAAGTTGCGAGTGTGCGATCGACTACACCTTTGGCTTTGTCTTCTCATCAGGTAAGGGGGAGCATATATCATGCTTATAACTTTTAGCTCACTTGTGCCCAGGTATAGGAGAGAACGATTGCTTGATCCTACCACTTCATATTGATTCCTCTCAAGTAAACTCAAGCAACCATGTCCTCCACATCCCAAAAAACCTTTGTTTGGCCATGTACCTTGCTTGCTTAACAACTGCTTAGTATGCATGATTAGGATGCTACTTATGTTACCCTGTTACTCCTTGGATTGGGCTATCACACTATTATATTATTATTGATGATGTGATTATTATAATGTTGGCTATATTCGACGAAGGGTGGAAGGTCAGGCTATCCCGCCTCGTTGCTTTGTTCCATTCGAGTCAACTAGGTCCCGAGTTCCGGGTATTGTGTCTCTTGGCGAGTGTGCCTAACCGCGTGTGCGATACTATGGGGTACCCTTGTCTTACCTACCTAGCTGCAAACATTTCTAATGGTGGCCCAAGATGATTTTACCATTTGAAAACCATGTGCGTAACTGTTCTGCAGCCAGTGGATTTAAAACAAACCGGGCCAGTGGGATGGTATATCCTGTTGGTCCACACCTGGAATCTAGGGAGCCTACCCGGGCGAGGGTAGGTTATCCCGACTTCATCCAGACGGTAGAGACCGATTCGAGAGCGCGACCTTCTTTGGAGTTGGATGTCGACTCATCGGGGGCCACCCGGATTTTTGAGTTGTTAGTTAGAGGGACTGTGATGTCCAGATCTCTCAGAACAACTCTTCAATGAGTGTCTTTAACGGGCCCGACTGAGAGAGCTTGCTATGCGTGTGGATCCTTGTAATGGACACATCCCTGCAGGGTTAAATCTTTTGGAGAAGCTGTGTCCACGGTTATGGACGACTTGAGACCTATTCCTTGTTCATAGACAACAACAACTGAGATAATCTTAATAACTTGATCAATGTGTGTGTGCCTTGACTGCTTGATCTTCGTCGGCATGCAAAGGGGAGGAAAAGGATAGGATAGGTGTTATGATGTCATAAGTAGCTGATAGAAAGACTTGTTGGAGGCGATTCCTCATCGAATGCTTCGTTCTCATCTTACTCTAAATAGAACGTTAGTTACTTATATGATGCTAGTGCGGCTGCAACCTCAACCACTACCCCAATCTTACCATGATAAGTTAGTTATTTTACTTGTTGATATAGCTCACCTCTTTCTTCTCTCTTTTACGCACGTAATGAAAATGATCTTGGACTACAGAGGAGCTCGAAGACCTTTCTTCTGGACGCCTTCGCGACGACTCGACAAAGACTAGTTAGGTGGATCCCGGCGGAGAGCGTGGACCCGTGTGGACGTGGGAATGGTGTGTTTTACCTTTGCCACTAGGCATTTGATTGTAGTTTGTACTCAGACATGTATCTTCTGCTGATGTATTTTATTAAGGTAGTTGCATGCTGATTGTATGAGATGTTGTATCCTTGTAGTTGTAATGTTGTGATATCATGTTGAAATTCGAGACATATGGCTTCGTCATATGTCGCGGAAGGTCCGATATGTGCTTCGTCCTCGGGTTTGGAGGGAAACGTCCAGATCTGAAATAGTACCGCATATCGGGTGTTACAATGCTTTTCCTGGGTCTAGTGCAAAGTCGAACCTTGAATATTAAATCACCACAATGATCACGGTGTACTTAATTTTGATAAATCTGGCCATCCGATCTGGAGCGATTGGCTCGCCCAGACAAACATGACCAAACGAGTTGGCGAATAAGGTGAAACCATCCAAGACGATCGACTTCCGTAGCAGAAATGGAACACTTAAGTTGATCTGAGGATTGATTCAAACACCTATCAAAACATGACGATCATCTAGTAGGACCTGCATGGGCCATCAGTGTTGGATTTGATTCCAAAAATTCCCTTGCTAGGGTATCCCGTGCTAGGTGGTCAGGAGTAGATGGTAAAAGGGGAGCAAAGTTACCCGGGTTTAGGTTCTCGAAGGAGATAAGACCATATTTCATGCTTGTGCTTTATTGCGTTGGAGCGTGTACAAACTAAAAAATATGGAGAGGTTGTCGATCTATGATTTTCTACGAGCCCACCTCCCTCGGCTTATAGAATACACCTGGGGGGATCCTTAGAGTTTTACATGAATCCTAGTCGTCTACATACGAGGACGTAGAATCCTCCATGACCTCGTCAGTTTCTCTTCTACGTAAGTCTTCTGGAACCCTCGTTTTATCTGCCATGGGCCGCCGAAAGTGGGCCAAGAAAATATTCGATAAGGGGTTCGTACCCAACCCATGAGGCCGAAACTCACATGGTGAAAGGCCCCTTATATGGGACAACAACACTATTCATAAGCTGGTAGGCTAGAGTAAGTTCACGAGCACGATGTTCCAAAGGCCCGTGGTAGGGATGTCCGTGTTGGGGAACGGCGCAGAAAACAAAAATTTTCCTACCTACGTGTCCCGAACCCAAGACCTATGCTATGCTGATGTATGCAACAGAGGGACTCGGTGTTCATACCTTTTAAGACTGAAAAAGGGAAACGTTCTACGAACGTGGTTGGCGTAGACTCGGATCCTACGGGCACACTATCGTGTAGAAGACGTCCGGCGATGAAGTAGCACCACAAGTGTAGTGCTTCCGGGATTACACACGTACGATGCAATTGATGTTCCCTCCGGGCTCCAAACCAGGTGAGCAGTGGAAAGAATATGGATTCAGATCCCGATTCCGGTAGCGCGATGACGTGCGTATGGTGGAAACCCTCAACCAAGTGCAGACTCCAAATAAGGGGGATCCACTCAAGGTAGGAGAAAGAGAGAGAGATATAACTCAATGGATAAAGAAAAAGGGCACCCCATCCCCTCCCCCATGTGGGACTCAATTCCCAAGATGCAGGAGGTGCGCCGACCAAGGGGGGATTGGGCCCCTCCCATGGCGCATGGCCCAAGGGGGGAACCCCCTCCTTCCCAACAGGGGCCTTTTTAGGCCCATGTGCCCTTTCTTCCTTTTATTTTAATAATTAATTATATTTTAATATTTAATTTTGTTAATTAAATAATAAAACATTATTAAACATTATTTTAAACCTTTCAAAATATCCGAAACAATTTCGGGCACCTCCCAGAACAATTTCGGTGTTCTCTATTATTTCACCAATGATCCTGAATCTATCCTTAATGCATCGATTACCCTTAAGTGTGACACCCTACGGTTCAGGAAATAGCAGACATGATCGAGACACTCTCCGACCAATGGCCATCATGCGGGAACTGGTGACAATCCTTGATGGCCCCTACGCTTCCATCGAATAAACTTCATCGATGTTGAACCGTTAACAATATGACTTGATCCCTTGGTGCTACAGTACTATGTTTGTCCGAGGTATGATCGTCGGTATCCAATACCTAGTTCTCCCTCGTCTCTGACAAAACATGTTTACTCGTCTATGCATATTACATGTCCTGTGACCTAGTCACTTGCTTGCAAGATATTGATGCAATATCATCGAGTGGGCCCAGAGTACCTAGTTGCCAATCGGATGGACAAATCCCTCTCTGATCTATTTCATATTCCTCAACAAATCTAGTTCGGATTACCCAAGATACACCATTATGATTACCATATTTCATTGTATCGGTTAATGCACTCAAAGCATCTAGATAGATAGAAAATATGTATGATCATCGCGGTGTGAGGATTGAGTCACTAAGTTATCAAGTCATCGCAGTGCTGAACTATGTGACTTGATCACACTTCAATGCTATCGGTGGGTGGGTTTCCATCACATCATTCTCCTAATAATATGACCTCATTTGCAATAGACTGTTCACATCTCATGATCAGGAAACATTGATAATCAATTGCCCAATGAGCTAGTATGCTTGAGTCAACTAGGAACAAGGTTGTTGTATACCACACGTGTATTAATGTTTCCTCTGAATACAGTTTATCACAGTATACAACGTATTATGAAGAAATAGATATGTGACAAATATATTTGTTAATTTGCCGCTAGGGAAGATATCCAACACGCCAGACCAGCAATGGCGCGATGTTCGAAGTTGTTGACACACGAACACGTCACCGTGTACCCTCGACGCCGGGGGTGATGCACCACAACTCACATCGAAGGAGACCCGACCGAAAGCCCGGTACGCAAGAAATACGGTAGGAGATTTTGTAGATCTGAAACCCCATACTCCCATGAGGGACCCCGCCAGCGAGCACGGTGGAAATGGGCTGCCCTAGGTCGACCCAATCGCCCATAGAGCCCCGTGGATCGTTGCCCTGCAAGAACAAGAAAGAACGAAGAACGAGAATAAAGATACAAGGGAGAGAGAGAAAAGTAGGGTAAAATATGTAGATGTATTTGTTCGATTGTGTCTTGTTTCAGTCGGCCGTCACCTCATCTATATATGTGGCGGCTGGACTTTCCGTACAAGAAAAGGACTCCCAATCCCGTCCAAATCTTTCCAAAGATAACCGAACTCGGATTACAGGTGGGCTTGGGACAAACAGTTCTGTTTTTGGAGTTTCCAGGCTCCAAACAACCTCACATGAAAAAACAAAAAACATCAAAGTTGCATCCCTCGAAATTTCCATGAACTTTCATGGTTAACTTTTTTTTTCTTTGGAGCCATCTTTAAAGGGTTTCGAACCGATTTCTAACTCAGGTCGGAGAAAAAATGCAAATCTGGGAAGTTTTCCCGAAACCCGTCGTCAAAATCGAATGCCCGTCATCATTCAGACGTCCGATTCTCGTCGGACATCTGGTCCAAGATAGGAGGTCTACTGAACTTTGCCGTCTAAAATACGTCGGATTTCCGATTTACGACGGACGTCCGAAACTCACTAGGAGGTTCTCTTACTTTTTCTGGAGCAGCGCACGGTTTCGGTCGTAAGTTTTTTATACAAACTCAGATTTGGACGTTTCAAATATGAAAATCGACCGGTTCGACGATCTTAAGCCGTAAGTTTTTTATACGAACTCAGATTTCCATTTGATGATGTCTTGAATACCTAATTGGCAGAATAGTACTTTGAATGCCATGATCTTATTTCTTCAAACATAGTTTTGGCCCTTTAGATCGAATCGGATGGCGATGACTCGAATAACAAACATGTTCATATCGATAATACCAAACTCCTTCATGTAGAACACTTATTCATTTGAGGCCATCTTATATAGGTTCATTGCCGTGCCAAAAAACGGTGTCAACACATGCCACCTGTTTTTCGGCAAAACTTGTATGCCAAAAAATAAGTTGTACCATGTTTTTTCTAAGGACGATGTCAACACTCCATCGACCATTTATATATACTTAAGGTGGTAGTCATATATCGGCCATGTGTATTAGCAACAAGATTTCAGCTAATCGAATGAGTAGTGATTCCGTAAACCCCTTTCACGATGAGAGAAATTGTAATGCATCCATGGTTTAAAATAATCCCATGGAGGTGAAGCTATCATACCTAAGGATGAATCCCTTGGCGTTGACATCAATGGCATATCTGAAGAATATGGATAATTTCTGGACCAATGATTTGGAAACCTTTGGCTTGTTTGTTCATACTTTAAACTCTTTTCCTTCTTCATCTTTGCTGCACTTTTTGCAATGGAAGCTCGCGCATTATTCTTGTTCAAAGTACTTCCTTTGGGAACCCATGCCATGTTCCTCTTTTCAAGTTCTTGTGCACTAAGCTTTTGCAAGTTCTTATTTTTCCAATACGATAAACCGAGTGGGCGCCTCAGCTGTGATCCTTGTTCAAGCAAGTTCTTCTCTTCACATCTGGTATCTTGATTTTGAAGATTTGTTTGCTCCTCTTCTTTACCTTTAGTAGAAAATGTCAACACTTTAATTGGATTTTTATTATTTGAAAGAAAGTCTTAAGTGGCACACTTACGACCATCCTTTTGACTTGATATACTTGCTTGACCACCTTTTTCTTATTCCTTGAGCTGCAGAACGATTCCTTTTGGGTGAAACGGTCTTGTTTATGCAATGGTTTATCAAATGTTGATCTTCTTGGAGCTGCATAATATTGATGAGATGATTCAAAATAGGATGGATAATGTGCCCTTGTATCATACCTGTCCCATGATGGATATGGATTCATATAAGCATAGGGAGGTATCCATGACATCGGCATTGGCGGCCGAAAATAAGGATCTTAATATGTTGCATTGAAATATCACTTTGCCAAAACCGGTCCTCAGATTTGCTCCGAGGGGGTGATCTTGACTTATTGGAATGATTTGGCCGGTAAGAATTTTTCTCTTATCTTATCTTCTGATATTTTTCCAATAGCTGCGCGAATGTGACTTTCGGCTTTTTACCTTTGCGTCTACCTCGACATTGCTTTCTTTGGTTTTCCTTGCATCGATATTAGGATTTGCTTGTTGCCCTCCAGTGCTTGGCGTCTTTATTATAACTTTGACATAATCTTTGCCTTCAAGAATATCATCATAGCACTGATGAATAATTTTTGTGCTTGGAAGCTTGACCCCATCACTTGCAGTTTTTACCTTCTTATCTTCAAATGAATCGGCTTGAAGCAGCTGATGCAAAAACTTGTTGTCATCAGGAGAAATAGGAATAGTATGATCATCCCTTGGTGTTTTAACAAGTTTAAATCGTCCACTATCAATGGCCGATTTAACTATTTGACGAAACATATTGCAGTCCTCAAAAATATGCTTGAACGAATCATGCAACTTACAATACATTCATCCTTGGATTGATTACTCTTAATTTTTTGGATAAAAGGATTTATTACTAAAAAGATATAAGAAACTACACCCTGTCTCTGCATAACTGAGATGCACACAGCCGCAAAACATTAAAGGAAAATAAAAAGAGTGCGCACGACAAGTTACAACTCCATTGAACTATCACCTCTCATGGTAGCTCTATACGTAGATCACGCGACCACCCATGTTGGATAAAAATATCCCTCGCCACCTTTTCCACTCGTGCACATGCCTCCATAAAAAGGCCTGGATATTCCACCCGTTGTAAGATGGACCACGAACGGAGAATACATGTGCATCGGTAAAGAACCTGCAAGCAAGAAATTTTTTTATCAGAAAAGATCTTGTCATTTCTACATAGCCAGAGAGACCATATTACGGAAAGCTTATTATCTATCCCACGAAGACAATTGCCAAATATATTAGCAGCGAATGTGGGTTGATGTAAGTTTGAAGTTGTTTGGATAGCTGACCAAATAGAAGTTCCAACCTTACAAGTGAAGAAAATATGTATTATTGTCTCGTCATGAGCACATGAAACACATTTCTTGCTCCCTTGCCAATTGCATTTGAAAAGATTGTCATTCGTTAGAATGAAACCTTTACTAAGATACCATGCAAAGACTTTAATATTTAGCGGTATCTTCATTTGCCAAATTTTATAATTATTATCGATTGGAATTTCAGGTTGGACAAGTGACCTATACATGGAATCCACAAAGAATTTTCCATTCCTATTTAGATTCGAACAAAACTCATCGCGGCCTTGTGACAGTTGCACTACCGCTAACCGTTCTAACAAGGCATTCCAAGACACAAGTATAGGTCCGATTAAGTCTCTCCTGAATGTAACACTGGGGGGTGATTCTTGCATGACCATAGCCAGCGTATCTCCCTTATGTCGCACAATGTTATATAGGGCCGGATATTGAGCTCATAGGGTGGCATTTCCTAGCCATACATCCTCCCAAAATCTTATCTCCGAAACGTCCTTAATATTGAAAACCCCAAAGCGATAAAAGTTTTTCTATGTCGCCATGATACCGGCCCAAAAGTGCGAATCCCCAGGCTTCCATACAACCTGAGATAACGCTTTCGTACCGATGTATTTTTGTTTAAGGAGCGTTTTCCAGACACTGTCCGAAGTGAGTAGCTTATACAACCACATTCCAAGGAGGGTGCAGTTTTTAACCTGGAGGTCGTGTATACCCAACCCCGCTTGTTCCTTCAGCCGACAAACGACGTTACACCTAGTCAGTTGATATTTCTTGTTTTTGTTATCCCCTTTCCAAAAGAATCTCGATTGGAAATAATCTAATCTATGTAAGACTCCTTTAGGTAGTTGGAAGAATGATATCATATACAGTACCATATCGGATAACACTGAATTTATGAGTACCAATCTTCCACCCAGGGACAATAGCTTCCCTTTCCAGCTAGCTAGCCTTTTTTGCAAACGTTCTTCGACGTACTCCCATTCCGCATTTGTCAATCTCCTATAGTGTATGTGTATTCCCAAATACTTGATAGGGAACTGACCTTTCTCGCATCCGAATATGTAGGAATTTTGAGCTGCAGAATCCTGGGCCTCGCCAAAGCAAAACAAATCACTTTTATGGAAATTAATCTTCAATCCGGATAACTACTCGAATGCTGATAATATTAATTTCAGATTCACTTCTTTATCTAGATCGTGTTCCATAAAAAGGATTGTATCGTCCGCATACTGAAGAATAGATAATCCCCCATCCACTAGATGTGGGACTACTCCCTCAATTTGGCCGTCTAGTTTGGCAAGTTAAATCATGATCGCTAACATATCAGCCACAATATTAAACAATATGGGCGATAAGGGATCACGTTTCCTTAATCCCTTTTTGGTTTGGAAGAAGCGTCTGATTTCATCATTGACGTTAACGGCAAAACTTCCTCCCGAAACAAAACTATGGATCAAAACACAGGACTCCTATGAAAAACCTTTCATTCTTAGAGTTTGTTGGAGGAACGACCATTTTACTTTATCATAAGCCTTTTCAATGTTAATTTTGAAAATGACTCCGTTAAGCTTTTTAGTGTGCATCTCATGAACGGTTTCGTGTAAAACCACGACTCCATCCAAGATATTCCTACCTTGCATTAAAGCAGTTTGTGTAGGTTTAACCACATGATCAGCCACCGAGTTCAATCTAATGGTTGTGACCTTCATGAAAATTTGAAGCTAACATTAAGGAGGCATATTGGTCTATAATGTTGTATCCTTTCGGCCTCCAAAACCTTAGGCAACAAAACAATTTCCCGAAGTTCAGACGGAACAATTGAAGTTATCCAACATGCCAACATTGGAACAAATCAAGAATGTCCGACTTAATTACATCCCAAAAGTTTTGATAAAACTCAACCGGAAAGGCATCTGGCCTAGGAGCCTTATTATGCTCTATTTGGAAAATCGTATTCTTAATCTCTTCTTCGGTGAAGGGATCATTCAAAAAGGTGTTTTCCTCATTAGAGACCTGGGCTATGCCATCCATCCGAGTCTCATCCATGGTAACATCTGCCGGAGTACCGAACAACGCTTTATAGTAGCTTGTAATATAAGCCTTGAGTTGTTCCTGACCTTCAATCATACCTTCATCCTGATTTAGAGTGTGAATACGTCTTTTCCTATGTATGCCATTGGAAACATTTTGAAAATATTTCGTATTTGCATCTCCCTTCAATATGAGGTAAGATTTTGATCTTTGCTACCATCTGAGCTCTTCCTCCCACATCAATCGTGCCACCTCCGCATTGGATCGGCTTTTAAGCTCAATTTCATTCTGGGTTAGCACTTGTGTTTCTACAGCTCGGTCAAGCTCGCCAATGATGTTACATAGACACTCCTTTTATTTTTTTATAGAATCTCGGTTGTTTCTCTAGCCCATCCATGAAGATATTTATGCAAATTATGGATTTTTGCGTTCCATCTTCCAACTGGACTAGTACCCAGGACCGGAGCAGACCACACTCTTTTAACCATCTCATCAAATCCATCATGCAGACACCATACCAAATAAAATTTAAAGCGATGTGGCACATTTGGTTTCAATGTACCGGTTGATAAGAGTAGAGGGGCATGATCCGATAAATCCTCAATACGTTCGAGAGCGCGTACTGTTACTAATGGGTATTTGTCTTCTCAATTAGTATTCATCAGTACACGATCCAATTTATCGTATATCGGCTCGGGTAGGCTATTCACCCATGTGAATGATCTACCTGTCATGTGTACCTCTCTCACATCCAAGATGTCAATGACAACATTGAACAAGAAAGGCCAATGATTATCGAATCTTACCTTGGTTTTCTCATGTGGGTACCTTAGCATATTAAAATCTCCACCTATCAGAATAGGATGTGGACCATTATTAGCTAGGTCCACCATTTCACGAAGAAAATCATCCTTATGCTCCTCCTGAGAGGCACCATACACGGAAACAAAACTGCATATGAAGCTATCAGCCGATGTGGAATTTTATATGAAATTTCCCACTCGTATAAGCTAAAATTTCCATGGAGTATGAAAGTACATGATACGTCCCAAACGTATCTATAATTTCTGCTTGCTCCATGCATGTTTTGGGGGACATTGCTATGCTTTTGATGCACTTTCATAAAATTTTGATCATATGTGGACTAACCTATTAACTCAGTGCACAATAGTGCCAATTTTTGTTTTCTGCTGTTTTTGTATTTCAGGTTTTCCCATTACTTAAAGTACCCAAAAAATTCCGGGAAAAATATAAAAAATATCAGCGAGACAGAACCTTCTAGAGCCCCGAAGTAGGGCCAGAGGGCGGGCACCATGGGTCCAGGTGCCCTGGGGGCGCGCCCCCCTGGTGGTCGCGCCGGGTGGAAGCCTGGACACCCGGGGCCACCCCCTGGCCCCCCTTCGGCCTATATTTACCCCGTCTTCCGAAACCCTCGAGGAAAGAATCCTTTTTCGCGATCTCCCCTTTGTTCCGCTGCCGCCGCGCTACCAATAATCGGGGCTTCTCAGCACCCTGCCGGAGGGAGGATTGACCTCCGGGAGCTTCTCCACCACCATGGACGCTTCAAGGATGAGCCGTGATTAGTCCACCTTGGACATGGGTCCATGATCAGTAGCTATGTGATGTCTTATCTCCATCTTTTTTCTTCAATGTTTAAACCTTGTGAGTTTCCCTACATGATCAAGGCACATATGTAATTTTCCTGCTGTTGATATGTTGAGTTTGCTGGGTTCTGATGGATTATGAGATTATGTTCATATTGCGATGAGTAATATATTTGGTTCTTCTCCTTTCATATTTATTTTCTTGAGTAATGCTTGCATGTTCTCCGTTGCATTTTATTACTTTGGCCAAGTGATGGATCGTAACTCCAAGAGGGAGCTTATGCATGATTGTGGGTTCATGCCCCCAATGACTAGCTTGAGTGACAGAAACATGAGTCTAGGGGATGTTCTGTTACCACCAGGGGGAAAACAATGTTTCTTGTACTGGCAGGTGCAATTATTATTTTCTTTACTCAAAGTTCTTTTAATGCAATTGTCTGTTTCTTTGGGTTTATACTTTGGGTGGGGCAAGCAACTTAATACCAGCGAGATGTTCTGGATAGATAGCTCAAGGTAGATGATTAGTGAGTAGATGGAGATGGATTTTGGTCTACTTGTCTTGGCATACTTCCCTTGCTTTTGAGCCTCTTCCTTTATTTTGTAGCATAGTTAGCATTGTGGTGCGTTTTTAATCCTGTCAATTGCCCAACTGTAATTTTTTCACCTCGCATAGTTGTTTATTGTCTTTTGGGAGAGAGACACCACAAGTGAACTTCATGGGACCCGGTCCATATTTCCACCACTGTTTACACCGTCGCTTTATTTTATTTCCTTTACTTTACTTTGCATTTATCTTTATCTCTACCATTATCTCTTGCGTTTAATCCTTTGTAAATGGCAAGGCCGGAGAGATTGACAACCTCTTTTTACTCTTTGGGAGAAAATTTATTTCTTGTGTGTGCAGGTCTAGGTAAAGTAAGCAACCTTGGGTTGTGAACAACGCCATTTTTCACTTTACCACCTACTTGTTGTCGTCGGAGTCCTACTGGAGACATAACCATATCCTCTACGTTAGGGGAAATTTCCTCTATGCTACATTTGAACCTTCCACTTGGTGTAGCCAACGAGGAGCACTACCTCGGTGCCATCAAGAGTAATTTATGGCGCTATTGCTGGGGACTCCACTCTTCAAGATAGGGGAGTTGGACACTATTTTTTATCTTTAATTTTTAGTCTTGTTAGTTTACCTTACCATTTTTATCTTAGTGTCCTTTATCAAAAACACCAAAAAAATAGTTACCTTGCTTTTAGTAGTCCTTCCTTTTTAGTCCAGCATGTTAGGATTTGGTGCCTTGAGGGAATCGGAAGTCCTAGATTTCCATCAAAGGGATGGAGAGAATATGAAGAAGGCATGTGATACGTCCCAAACGTATCTATAATATCTGCTTGCTCCATGCATGTTTTGTGTGATATTGCTATACTTTTGATACACTTTCATATCTTTTTATAACATATTTTGGAACTAACCTATTAATGGTTGCAAGAGTGCACAAGTTCTTGTTTTTATACTTTATGTGTAGAAATTACTTGGATAAAGGAAAGATCACAAAAAGAAGCCTTGTAAGAGTTGGACTCTAACTTTCCCGAAACCTGTCCCCACCAGACAGGTTTTAAAGATCGCCCCGGAAACGCCAGAAGAAGGCCTCAAACGGAAAAAATTAAAACTACAAAGTTGTAGGGAATTTTTTTCGGTGGATCTAGACATAAAATTTGTCCCAATCGGAGTTCGGATGCTCCCTGGAGACCCGAAATACCGAAGATGTAATATGGATAACGGGAATCTGAGAGTCTATATAAAGAGAGGAAACCTAGGTCAAAGGGCACCACGAAATTTCCTCCCCCTTGGCAGCCGTCTTGAGGGGGAGATCAATCTCCACAACAGCACCATCTCCAAGGAAGAAGAAGGGGGCCAAGGGCCGCTACCCCCAAGGGTCGTGGCCACCGTCGTGGTCGTGACCGTGGGCGCCGTCGCCGTCTCCTTCATCTCCTCCGGGCTGCACCTCTCCATCAACAACTCTCCCTCATCTTCTTTATGTGAGTACCCTTGTAAAGTGTGAAAGATCTCCTATATTCTTGTAAAATATAGAGTGTTTCCCCTAAAGTGAGGAAAAGATCCCAAAGAGGACAAAATCAAAAGATCCCAAAGAGGACAAATGAGAGAAATAGAAATAGCCATTGAGGCCACCAAAAAATACAAAAAATAGAAAAAAGAGAAAATAAGAAATAAATAGAGAGAAGGGGGCACACTACTATTCCTTTTGAGAGATCCACACTAGTACTTCATCCTCTATCCCTTGTACTCCATAGAGAGCATCATATATTCATATAGCTACATGGGGACCCTTCACACTATAAAACTTGGCTTGTATATTCCAATGATGAGCCTCCTCAAACAAGCTCTAGGTCTTCTTGAGCAAACAAGTTGGATGCACCCCCACTAGTTCCCTTGGAGAGCTTTTAGCTCACATGTGCATCCGTTGCACGGCAATCCCTACTCCTCACATCATATCTATCATTTGGCTCTCTCGCCTATGATTGTCCTCATTGATGTGAGCCTTTCTCATCCTTTTTGTCTTCCTCCTCCACCATATTTCTCTCTTTGCCATCCTAAGTGTCAACTTTCGTGCTTATGCTCATCCATTGCATGAGTGCTCAAAATATCGAAAAGGAGTGGATCAAATTGACTTGTACCTGGCTAGTGGTCTGGGGACGAGTAAAGATAAGATTCCAAAGAAGACCAAGTGTGAAACTTTAGTAGATTGAGTTCTCAACAAGTATACTTTTCTCTCGTACTCCCATATCCCCATTCTTGCACGCAAACACCATTTGGAGACATTCGAGTCACGGACAGCAAGAGCTCTTGCACCCTTTGTTCTTTTGTTGCGTGTGTCAATGCTAATATACTCTTGCTTGTTAAGACTTTAATTGAATTGCATGCTTTGATTGCTTTACTTTCAAAGTTCTTATACGGTTCCTAGCATGTCACCACATAAATTATGCTTGTTATCATTTATCTACTCGAGGACGAGCAGGAATTAAGCTAGGGATGTTGATACGTCCCAAACGTATCTATAATTTCTGCTTGCTCCATGCATGTTTTGTGTGATATTGCTATGCTTTTGATACACTTTCATATCTTTTTATAACATATTTTGGAACTAACCTATTAATGATTGCAAGAGTGCACAAGTTCTTGTTTTTCTACTTTATGTGTAGGAATTACTTGGATAAAGGAAAGATCACAAAAGGAAGCCTTGTAAGAGTTGGACTCTAACTTTCCCGAAACCTGTCCCCACCAGACAGGTTTTAAAGATCGCCTCGGAAACGCTAGAAGACGGCCTCAAACGGAAAAACTTAAAACTACAAAGTTGTAGGGAATTTTTTTTCGGTGGATCCAGACATAAAAGTCGGACCAATCGGAGTTCGGATGCTCCGTGGAGGCCCGAAATACCGAATACGTAATCTGGATGACGGGAATCCGAGAGTCTATATAAAAGAGGAAACCTAGGTCAAAGGGCACCACGAAATTTCCTCCCCCTTGGCAGCCGTCTTGAAGGGGAGATCAATCTCCACAGCAGCACCATCTCCAAGGAAGAAGAAGGGGGCCAAGGGCCGCTGTCCCCAAGGATCGTGGCCACCATCGTGGCCGTGACCGTGGGCGCCGCCGCCGCCGTCGCCGTCTCCTTCATCTCCTCCGGGCTGCACCTCTCCATCAACAACTCTCCCTCTCACCATGTCCACGTGTGAGTAGTTCCCCTCGGGGCTAAAGCTTGTATCTCGATCTATGTGGTTTCTCTCTCTCTCCCATGATGTGATCTTTGTTGTGATCATTGTCTATGTTAATCTAGGGTGATCCCATGATGTTTCCCCTTCTTCTACCTATTGGATTTGATGTACTCACTTGATCCTATCTAGTATAATCCCCGAGACCATGGTGACAGCGGTCTATTGGACATGGGTTAGAAGAATATTTTCATGAGTGATTTCCTCTTTTGTGTGTGGATTGAAGATTGAGAGTCTCTTGGTGCTTGTCTTTGACTATCCTTTAGATATGTTGTGGTGATTGTGGTACTCTCTTTGGATGGCCGCGGTGACATTGGGAAATCCATATATTGAGAACTACGAACTTTGAGGTGTGCTTTTGTAGCCCTACATAATTCTCTTCTTCTCTTGACCACAAAGGAATGACCTCCGAGTACGTCTCCATTGCATGTTTTATGGGAATTATTATGTGATTAGAATATGTTAATGTTGTTGGGAGTTGCCACTAGTGAAAGTATGGAGCTTAGGCCTTGTTTCCACCATTGCACCGTTTGTGCTCACGTTTACCACTTGTTTCTTTGCTTCACTTTTTATTACAGATTTATATTACTTCGTTTTGCCACACCTATCACCTATATTTTACCATCTCTTCGCTGAACTAGTGCACCTATACAACTCCTAGTTGTATTAGGTGTGTTGTGGACACAAGAGACTTCTTGCATCTTAATTGCAGGGTTGCTGGAGAGAGACCATCTTCAACCTCTACTTCCCTGAGTTCGATAAACCTTAGGTCACCCACTTGAGGGAAATTGCTGCTGTCCTTTAAACGTCTACGCTTGGAGGCCCAACATAGTCTACAAGAATAGAAACGTGCGTAGACATCAACATGGGACAGAATTTCTGATGCACATAGGATAATGATGCCTTGGATACCTATGAAAATTGTTCTTAGAAATGTTTACCATGGTCTTTTTAAGTTGTGTAAACAATCTCTTGATATTCTAGCTGAAGTAGATTTCTTAGAGTGTGATGAAGCTAGAGCTCTTGATATTATACATGGTCTATCTAGTTAGTTTGTTTATGATCATAGTTTTGATACTGTTATAGATAGACTTGCTACTATTGAGAGGAGAATGGATGCTCAAGACTTGAGAAAGGTAGAGAAACCCAAGCCGAATAAGAAAGATATCTTGGAGATAGATAATGACTGGGAGCCTTTTATTAGAATTAGCATCTCTAACCAAGACTTCCTTTCTTTTTTTTATATTGGATCCATGGTTTCTACAATGCCAAAAGTAGTTTATGATTCTTTAAAATTAAACATGGACAATTTGTCATCCTATCATGAACACGATAATGGAGATATTTTTGAGATCCATGGAAAGGTAAAAGACGTACAAGTTACATTCCTTGAAGGGATTGCGATGGTTGATTTCTTCATCATGGAGCCAAACCAAGGAAACATAGTGCTTGGAAGGGATTTCCTCCGAGCCGTGAAGGGCTTCATTGATATAGGTAAGGGACACATACGCTTACGTGGGAAGGCAAAATGTACATACCCCTTCCCCAAAAGAAATAAGGATGAACTTGTTGAGGAACCATTTGAAAGGTTTTATAACTCCGACAATTATGATGACTTTTGATTCCTCTTTTTGCTTCGTGCGTAGATCAAAGGCGTAAAGGAAAGCTCTTGTTGGGAGGCATCCCAATTTGTTTCTACTTTTGTTTTTAGTGGTCTTGATGATTGTTACTACAGTAGCAACATCATTGTATCTTTATTTTCAAGCTTTGTGCCACGTTTAGCCTCTGATTGCAAGAAAGTTCAAAAGTTGTGAAGTGCTGTCCAGAAAACATATTCTGTCCCTTGACGGAAAAATTCAGCTAAAATCACCAAATCATATTTTTGATCTGAATGTTTTTGACAACATGCTCTATATAATTAATTTTCGTGCATCAATTCTGACTTTTTTTATTTGAGTTGCAGAAGTACCCCAAAAAATTATTTACTACCTGCTGGTCTGTTTTTCACAAATTCTGCCATGTTTTGCCTTTTCTTCGTTTTGCAAACCTTAAGATTCCTTTTTATTTGCAAAAAGTTTTTGGCAATCTTTAGAAATAGTAGCTCTTCAATAATATCTTTATTTCTAGTAGAGAAAAATATATTTTATTATGGGTACTAACCACTCTAATCAGCTTATGACGAGTTATGTATGAAGGGAGTTTTCAAGTATGCGAAGGAAGATGATGAAATAAGATCCGGGAGTGTCAAACGCTCAAGTTTGGGGATGCCCGCATGCACCCCCAAGAAATATCCAAGGATACTCAATCATCTAAGCTTGGGGATGCCCCCTTGCATCCCCTTCTCCATCAGCAAATATCAGTCCGTCCTTCGTTCCACTATATTTTTATCACTTCGTGCGTTATGTGCTATGCTTGGAGCGTCTTGCTGTTTACATTTTATTTTTCTTTAGATTTTCTTGCTGTTCATAACAAGTTAGAACCCATCTTTCTTTGTGTGTAAGAGAAACACGCTCCACTTTAACCTAGAACACATCATAGGATTTTCATGCTTATCTTTGCTATGTGTGTCCTTTATCTTTTCGTAACTGCTGTCATGTTTAGCTCTTGTGCTTTCATGTTTATTTGTTTTTAAGAGATTTTGTATAGTTTGTTGATGGAACTCTCTTGAGTCTTCATGTTTATCTTTTTTAGAGAGTTGGCCTGTTGCAGTGAGTTGTGTGTCTTGACTTAAAGTAGGTAATTGAGGTTGCTATTCAATTGTAGTAGTAACTTGCAATAGTTTTGAGGTATTGTCTTGAGTAATGTTTGAACTTTTGGTGTCAAGATATTTATCCTATTAGTGATAGATGTCGTATTTTTGGCAATCCATGTTTATTTTTGAAAAACTACAAAAAACTACTTGAGAAATCTAGCTACTAGATGGATTACTAATCTTTGGAGGGATCGGATATTAGAATACACTCACGTACCATGAGTCGAGGATGCGCAAGGATAACCAAACCCCCATACACTCCTCCATGGGGTAGTTGTCTCTTTGTGAACCTCCTGATTAGATTGAGAGGTACCGATAATAAGTGCATGAGTTCTTTGGACTAATGTAAGTATTCGATTGTTCATACTTCCACCACCCATATTTTGCTAGCCTCTTCAGTACCGTGCATTGCCCTTTCTCACCTCGAGAGTTGGCGCATACTTCGCCGGTGCATCCAAACCCTTGGCATGATATGCTCTGTCATCATAAACCTCCTTATATCTTTAATCAAAACAGCCACCATACCTACCTATAAGGCATTTCCATAGTCTTTCCGAGATAAATTTCCATGCAACATCCACGTTCTCATGACTTGATCTTCATGTCATATATGCTTTTGCTTGATCGATGAGCCGCATTATAGTTGGGCCTTGCCCTAATAATTTCTACATGACGCGCTAGTATCATTGCATATCCTGCTACACTCGCAGAGGCATACATTTGCATACATCATGATAGCTTCATCTTCTTTATGTTGAGTACTTTTGTAAAGTGTGAAAGATCTTCTATACTTCTTGTAATATATGTTTCCCCTAAAGTGAGGAAAAGATCCCAAAGTGGACAAATGAGAGTTAAATAGAAAGAGCCATTGAGGCCACAAAAAAATACAAAAAAATAGAAAAAATAGAAAAACAAAAAAAAGAGAGAGAAGGGAGCACACTACTATTCCTTTTGAGAGATCCACACTCGTACTCCCTCTTATATCTTGTACTCCATAGAGATCATTATACATGCATATAGCTATGTCGGGACCCTTACACTATACAAGTTGGATGCACCCCCACTAGTTCCATTGGAGAGCTTTCCATTGCTCACATGTGCATCCATTGCATTGAAATCCCTACTCCTCACATCATATCTTCCATTTGGCTTTGTCTCGCCAATGATTGTCCTCATTGATGTGAGCCTTTCACACCTTTTCTCTTCCTCCTCCATCATTTTTTCTCTTTCACCGTTTAAGTGTCAACTTTCTTGCTTACGCTCATCCATGGAATGAGTGCTCAAAAAGTCGAAAGGGAGTGGATCAGTTTGACTTGTACTTGGCTAGTGGTCTGGGGACGAATCAAGATAAAATTCCAAAGGAGACCAAGTGTGAAAATTTAGTAGATTGAGTTCTCAACCAAAATAAATAGTATGATTTTTCCTCTAAAACCATCTCCCACTTCTTGCACGCAAATACCATTTAGAGACATTCGAGTCACGGACGGCGGGAGCTCTTGCACCTTTATGTTCTTATGTTGCTTGTTTCAATGACAATATAAACTCTTGCTTGTTATGACTTTAATTTAATCACATGCCTTGCTTTCCTTACTTAAAAGTTCTTATATGGTTGGTAGCATGTTGATACATCCCAAACGTATCGATAATTTATGCTTGCTCCATGCATGTTTTGTGTGATAGTGCTATGATCTAGATACACTTTCATACACTTTTGATCATATTTGGACTAACCTATTAAGTCAGTGCACCCCAGTGCCAGTTTCTATTTTCTGCTGTTTTTCTATTTCAGTTTCCCCCATATTAAAAGTGCTCCAAAAATTCGGGAAAAATCAGATAAAAAATCAGCGTGAAGGAACCTTCCGGAGTCCCGAATGGGGACCAGGTGGGACCCATCAGCGCCCGAGGTGCCTACCTGGCGCGACCTAGGGCTTGGCCGCGCCAGAGGGCGCCTGGACCCCTGGTGGTGCCCCTCGTTGCCCCCCTTCGCCTCTATATCTCCCGTGACATGAAACTTCCGAAGACATAACCTTTTTTCGCGATCTCGCCTCTGTTTCTCCGCCGCCGCGCTTCCAAGATCGGGAACACCAGCAGACCTCTTCCGGCACCCTGCTAGAGGTAGGATCGACCTCCGGGAGCTTCCCCTCCACCATGGACGCTTCCCGGATGTGCCGTGAGTACTTTCCTTTGGACCATGGGTCCGTGATCAGTAGCTATGTGATGTTATCCTCCCCTCTTTGTTCTTCATGGTTTAGACCTCGTGAGCTACCCTACATGATCGAGGCACATATGTAATCTTTCTGCTGTTTCTATGCTGAGTTTGCTAGGATCTGATGGATTATGAGATTATGTTCAGATTGTGATAGAGTAATATATTTGGTTCTTATCTTTTATATTTTTGTTCCTAAGTAATTATTGGAGCTTCTCCGTTGTTGTTTATTGATTTGGCGAAGTAGTAGGTAGTAACTCCAAGAGGGAACATTATGCTCGATTGTGGGTTCATGCCCCCTGATGACACGCTTGAGTGACAGAAACATGAGTCTAGGGTATGTGTTGTTTCCACAAGGGGGAAAAAACGGTGCCTGTAACCACGGTTGCAACGTTTGTTTACTTTATGCAAAGTTCTTTTTAATTCAGTTGTCTGTTGCTTTGGGTTTACACTTTGGGTGGGGCTCGCAACATAATACCAGCGAGATGCTCTGGATAGATATCTCAAGGTGGATGATTAGTAGTAGATGCAGTTGGATTTTGGTCTACTTATTTTGGCGTACTGCCCATGCTTTTGAGACTCTTCCTTTCTTTTGTATCATAGTTAGCATTGCGGTGCGTTTATCATCCTGTCAATTGCCCATCTGTAATTTGTTTACCTCGCGTACCAGTTTTATCGTCTTTTGGGAGAGAGACATCACTAGTGAACATCACGGGACTCCGGTCCATATTCTCATCATTGTTTACACGCTTATTTACTTTCTAGCTTTTACTTTCATCTGCTATCATTATCATTATCCCTTCTGTTTTGATCCTTTGTAAACAACAAGACCGGAAAGATTGACAACCTCTCTGAACTTCGTTGGGAGCAAAGTTATTTGTGTCTGTGTGCAGGTCCAGGTCAAGGAAGCAACTTTTTTCTAAAACTGTGCAATTGTTTCCTTGCCAGCTACTTATCATTATCAGAGTCCTACTGGTCGATACTCTCAACCTTGGTGTCTACACCAAGGGAAACTTGCTGCTACGCTGCATATCACCTTCCACTTGGGGTAACCAACGAAGGGCGAGAAGAAATTATCATCTCTCACGCATCACATGTCACCACAGAAATTATGCTTGTTATCATTTACCTACTCGAGGACGAGTAGGAATTAAGCTTGGGGATGTTGATACGTCCCAAACGTATCTATATTTTCTGCTTGCTCCATGCATGTTTTGGGTGAAATTGCTATGCTTTTGATGCAATTTCATACAGCTTTGATCATATTTTGACTAACCTATTAACTCAGTGCACCACAGTGCCAATTTTTGTTTTCTGTTGTTTTGTATTTCAGGTTTTCCCATTATTAAAGTGCCCAAAAAATTCTGGGAAAAATATATCAAAAAATCAGCGATACGGAACCTTCCAAAGCCCCGAAGTAGGGCTAGAGGGGGCCCACCGGGGGTCCAGGCGCCCTGGGGGCGCGGCCCCCCTAGTGGTCACGCCGGGTGGCAGCCTGGACACCCGAGGCCACTGTCGGGGAGATGGATCAAGCCCATAGATCCGACATTATAAACCTCTGGCCTGACTTACGTATGAAGGCCCACAAAATAAGACCCGGCCACGAGCCGGCCGCGCCAAGAATGAAGATCGAAGCCGTAGAAGGAATTCGACTTACCTTGTATAGCACGTAACATCATTTGTAAAGTAGAATAGGACTCCGCTTCGTATAGGAGTCAGACTCGCGGAACCCGGGGACCCGACGCCTTTATAAGTGGAGGTCCACGGGATCCAGAGGCAACTCAATCTCAATCCAACATAGGACTAGACACTTGCGGTGTAACCTAGATCTCCTCGAGACTAAGGTTACGATCCAATTCTCTTGTAATCAATACATTGACTCTTCTAATCGAGGAGTCGGTACCCGTAATAATAAGGAGCAGGAGTAGCTCTTTACCTCGAGACTAAGAGGGGACGAAACCTCGGTAAAATCATCGAGTATCTTGTCCATGTAGACTCTCTCCTCGTATCCACCTCGCAGAAAAGGTCCCATGTCAAGTTCGACTCTTCGAATATCTGCCTTGAGTTTCCCATGACAGTTGGCGCCCAAAGTGGGGCCTCCGTGTGCAGGTGTTGAGATTTTGGAGGGAGCTCTTCAAGGCATGGAAGGATTCATTGCTGGACGAATCACAAGAAGCCGGCGCGGGAAGCTCTGCATCGACGACTCAACTTGGGACCCTGAAGCCCATTTCATCGAATCAGGATATCAGGTCCCGATCAGGTCTAGTCACATCTTCATCGGCAGGATAGATGGATCTGAGCCAGAGCCGAACCCTAAAGTTCCCATGGAAACCTCGAGTTGGCAACCCGCCATGCCCTACAGTCTGAAAAACGCAGGAGCCATCTACCAGCAAACAGGCAATTCACAAAAAATCTCCCTCAAGCCGGCAGATCCATCCCCCCGACATCATGCCTTCGTTGGGTTTATCGGTGAGTCTCCAGAGCCGGAACGTTCTGTTGAGACCCCAACCCATGGCGACAGGGAAAATTTCTCTGATCTCGATTCGTACCAAGAAGTAGATAAGCATGAAGATACCAGGTCGATTCGATCCGCTAAAGAAGGTAGACTCGGATCCGACCCAGAGGAATACAATCCGGATTCTCCTTACCTCGAATCCCCCAGGAAAGAAGCCGTCTACACAGCAGATGCCTGAAGACGGAGAGACTCTTCAGAAGCCTGGAGTCTTACTTATGAAACCCACCGCAACGCCGATACCATTCCAAACTCATCGGAAATTAAAAACGGCTAAGAAGCACGAGCCACCAATGTGTGGCAATGACTGAGCCAAAACAGAACCGACTCTGACCAGGAGTTAGAGGAATAACAGAAAAAGGCCATGATGCTCAAAAAGGAGATAGCTTGGGAGCATCGAAACCTCACAGAAGCACAGGACCGGCTCTCACAGAAATAATAGCACGACAAGATCCAAGAGTCGATAGGCCTCCGGCTTACACCTATAACCAATGCACTAAAGCGCATAAAGTAAGTAGATGAAGACCTGAGGGGACTTGTGGATGCTGTCGTCAGGTATGCCGAGTCTAATGAAGCCAGATATGAGGGAATCCCAAATCAAAGCCGAACACACAACATGAAGCGAAGGCGCAACCAGACCCTGCGGAAACGCAGTAGTGACTGCTCCTAGAGTCACGAAAGCAGGATGAAAGATACCAGGACTGCGAGAAACCCATGCAAGAAGCTTGCCCAAGGCACTGCAAACCAGGCCGCCCTGCTAGTCATATATGGGACCAGTGCTACTTTATGCAAGACTACAGACGCCTAGTCGAGAAAAACGTCCTAAAGGCAAGTCAGTACATCGACGGCTCAAATGGCTCATACAGCTACAAGATATCAAGAACATGGACTCGTCCGTAGTAAAAAGCCGGTCCCTCACTTTCACTCTCAACATATATATAATAAGTCGACTTTGTTCGCACCGGCTCTCGCCATACATATATATAATAAGTCGACTTTCGTCGCACCGGCTCTCGCCATACCTATATATAATAAGTCAACTTTCGTCGTACCGGCTCTCGCCATACATATATATAATAAGTCAACTTTCGTCGCACCGGCTCTCGCCATACATATATATAATAAGTCGACTTTCGTCGCATCGGCTATCGCCATACATATATATATAAGTCGACTTTCGTCGCACCGGCTCTCGCCACATTTAGCTGTCATACCGACTCTTCTTTACTTTATTATTTTCATGTCTTCATCTTGCATCATACATTTCATACTTTTTATTTTATATCTCAGAGACCTGGGGGCTTGATCAACCCTCTATTGGTACTGAGCATGTATATGGCTTATTTTGGGGCATCGGGGAGCTCAATGATATTCATTGACTCTTATATGAGAACTTGGCACATATATATGGAAAAATTCACACGTATATTGCTTAGTCAGGGGAATCGGGGAGCTCGATGATATTCATCGACTCTTATCTGAGAACCTAGCATAAACGTGAATGGCCAAACACGCCTTAAATCTTGGCCTGTATAGCTCAAGCTCATACGACTAACGCGAACCCGACTTAGTCTAAACCTTGGGGGCTTCCAGCAAAGCCCATCAAATTTGGTTCTAAGCACCGGGAACACTAGTCATATGTGCCGGCTTACAGAGAAGTTTCGACTCTTGAACCAATAATATCTCTCAACGCGAGAATAAGAGGCATGAGTCGGCTTCTATATGAGCCCCCGAAATTTATTTTTTGCATACAAACATCATGCTTCCTTTTCAAAACATGCATAACAATTCTTTCTTTTCAGATAAAATGAGAGTTAGATCTATGTGACTCGGCACATCACCCAAATGCATATACCAACTCATGGGGACTACACCGCAAAATTTCTTATCAAGATTCAACATTAAAGCATTTTTTTCTTTTCTGCATCATTTTATATGTCGACTTTTAGAGTTTTCTCCCTGTTAAAACCTTATGGCATATGCGCCGACTTGACAGGGGATTATACCCTGTTTTTCTTACAAGATAAAAGCATATGACTCGACTGTAAATGTGGAAAGCTAGTAGAAATACCGACTTTCTTCAAAGCATTTCAAAAACTAGACTTGCCAAACGGAAACACCGGAATAACTTAGCAGAATAAAGATCCTTTGAGAAATGACTACTATAAGTTGGCAAACAAGAAAAGGGGCCAATGCCCAAAAGTAAAACCGACTTGCACCATAAAAAGATTGGCATTCAAAAGCCACAAGGGAAATTCAAGACGAAACATCATGAGAGTATCTGACGACACACTGGTCACAAACCATGGGACATGTCTCCCAATATTACAAACTCGGCGCTACGGCTACACCAAATGAATCAACAATTTTCAAGTATGAAGTCGATCGCATAAACTTATGCTTAATCGTCGGCTTTGCTCTGGGAAGATGACCCGGCACCACCTGCAGACGATACAAGTACATTACAAATTACAGCCAAGTCTACATTAGATATATCATCCATCTCCATGTCACCTTCTTCCCCACCTGAAGTCGGCTCAACAGAACCTGCCGGCTCTGAGATTTTCTTTGGGGACGAAAGAAGAGAAAACTCGATTGGAGAAGGTAGATCAACCCGGTGCCTCTTGTTGGTTCCGTCTTATCCGGCTTCTAGATAAGACAGCTCCATCCCATCATCTATCATAGTGGAAGCCGAGCGAGTCTCTTTACGAATCTTGCTATGGTCATCCTCGGAAAACTTGGACCCGTCAGCCTTGAATTCCGGAAAGCCGGCAGCCAAAAGTTTCGGCTTTAGACTGGGATGATAAGCCTTGGCAAGCTCCAAGCCTCTCATCACCCCCATACAGCAAGACGATCGCTTGACAAGCTTAACCCACTCAGAGAAAACTGAGAATGGCCCAACCACATCAGTTACATTCTTCATACTTGGGGGCTTCGGCTGAGTTGCACCTATAGCCTTACAGGCACCCTCAAACAATTTCTTGACAAGGGTAAAAGTGTAGGTCAACTTCATGGCAGGCGACTTGTTCAAAACATCATGCCCTTTGCCTAAAAACAACAAGTAAATACAACGAATTCAGCAAACAACGATGACAACCGGGGAAAAAAATACCAAAAGGTCTTTCCGACTTACCAAAAATCGTTGATACGAGTAGGTGAATACTGCCTTTCAGAGTTTCCAGCTTCTTCTCAGCCGATTCCAATTTATTATTGGTTGCATTACGCTGAGCCGTTACATCATCACAAGCCTTTGTCAAGGTACTTTTGACTTCAGCCATGTCGGTCTTCATCTGACCGAATTCTTCATATTTTTTCTTCAACTCCTCCAGGAGTTGGTTGACCTCTTCATCGGCTTGTTCGCGCTTTGCCGACTCAGCCCTGAACTTTTCTTCAGCTGACAAGCACTTTGACCATCCTCCAAAGCAAGAGCCTGCAAAGCAAGATATCGCTAAGTATCTACTTAGACAAACTTCCTAACCAGCTACTTGGGGGCTACACCTTCAAAAAATCAGTACCCCGGCGAGATACAATCATATCCCGCCGACTCATGGGGGCTACATCTCAGAAAAGTTTTATGACTCAACATACTACAAGTGATAAGGTGACTCATTATGAGCCCAAATTCACCTTTTTCTACATAACCCAACATGGCCTTCAATAACCATGCCGTCTTATGTGGGCTACAGATGCATAACAACAAGGACAGTATGTTCAGAAATAAATAAAAATACCTCATAACGCTGCCGGAGCTGGAGGACTATGCCATGTTGCTAAGTAGAGAAAGCCAGCGATCGCTTATACAAATGAGAGATCCCAAAGTGGACAAAATAAAATATCCCAAAGAGTACAAATGAGAGTTAAATAGAAAGATCCATTGAGTCCACCAAAAAAATACAAAAAAGAAAACAAAGAGAAAAAGAAATAAAAAGAGAGAAAGGGGCAACACTACTATCCTTTTGAAAAGATCCACACCAGTACTCTCTCCTATCCTTTTACTCCATAGAGATGATCATTTATGCATATAGCTATGTGGGGACCTTCACACTATAGAACTTGGCTTGCATATTCCAAGGATGAGCCTCCTCAAAAGAGCTCTAGGTCTTCATGAGCGAGAAAGTTGGATGCACCCCCACTAGTTCCTTTGGAGAGATTTTCTCAGCTCATATGTGCATCCGTTGCATGTCAATCCCTACCCCTCTCATCATATCTATCAGTAGGCCTTCTCCCCTATGATTCTCATCATTGATGTGAGCCTTTCTCACCTTTTTGTCTACCTCATCCACCATATTTCTCTCTTTGCCATCCTAAAGTGTCCACTCTCGTGCTTACGCTCATCCATTGCATGAGTGCTCAAAATATCGAAAAGGAGTGGATAAAATTGACTTGTACCTGGCTAGTTGTCTGGGGACGAGTCAAGATAAGATTCCAAAGAAGACCAAGTGTGAAACTTTAGTAGATTGAGTTCTCAACAAAAATACTCTTTTTCTCGTATTCCCTATCCCCTTCTTGCACGCAAACACCATTTGGAAACATTCGAGTCACGGACAGCGAGACCTCTTGCACCTAATGTTCTTTTGTTGCTTGCGTCAATGCTAATATAGACTCTTGCATGTTATGACTTGAATTGAATCACATACCTTGATTGCTTTACTTTTCAAAGTTCTTATATGGTTGCTAGCATGTCACCACAGAAATTATGCTTGTTATCATTTACCTACTCGAGGACGAGGAGGAATTAAGCTTGGCGATGTTGATACTTCCCAAACGTATCTAAAAATTCTGCTTTCTCCATGCATGTTTTGTGTGATATTGCTATGCTTTTGATGCAATTTCATACAGCTTTGATCATATTTTGACTAACCTATTAACTCAGTGCACCACAGTGCCAGTTCCTGTTTTCTACCGTTTTTCTATTTCAGGTTTCCCCCATATTAAAAGTGCTCTAAAAATTCGGGAAAATCAGAGAAAAATCAATGTACGGGAACCTTTCGGAATCACCTGGGTGGGGCCAGAGGGACACCACCAGGGACCCAGGCGGCCACCTGGCGTGGCCTAGGGTCTGTCCGCGCCAGGGAGCGCCTGGACCCCTGGTGCCCCCCTGGCTGCCCCCTATGCCTATTTAATCTCCGTGATGCGAAATCCCCGAAAAGAGAACCCTTTTTCGCGATCTCGCCTCTGTTCCGTTGGCGCCGCGCTTCAAAGATCGAGAGCGCCAGCAGACCTCTTCCCGGCACCCTAACGGAGGGAGGATTGACCTCCGGGAGCTTCCCCTCCACCATGGACACTTCCCAGATGTGCCGTGAGTATTTTCCCTTGGACCATGGGTCTGTGATCAGTAGCTATGTCATGTTCTCCTCCCCTCTTTGTTCTTCATGGTTTAGTCCTCGTGAGATGCCATACACGAACGAGGCACATATGTAATTTTCTGTTGTTGCTATGCTGAGTTTGCTGGGATCTGATGGATTATGATATTATGTTCAGATTGTGATTGAGTAATATATTTGGTTCTTATCTTTTATATTTTTGTTCCTAAGTAATTCTTGCATGTTCTCCATTGCTATTTATTGCTTTGGCCAAGTAGTAGGTAGTGACTCCAAGAGGTAACGTTATGCTCGATTTTGGGTTCGTGCCCCCCGATGACACGCTTGAGTGACAGAAACATGACTCTAGGGGATGTGATGTTGCCACAGGGGGGGAAACAAAAATGCTTCTAACCGCGGTTGCAAGGATTGTTTCCTTTACGCAAAGTTCTTTTTAATGCAGTTTTCTGTTGCTTTGGGTTTACACTTTGGGTGGGGCTCGCAACTTAATACCAGCGAGATGTTCTGGATAGATATCTCAAGGTGGATGATTAGTAGTAGATGCAGTTGGATTTCGGTCTACTTATTTTGGCGTACTGCCCATGCTTTTGATCCTCGTCCTTTCTTTGTAGCATAGTTTGCATGCAGCGCGTTTTTAATCCTGTCAATTGCCCAGCTGTAATTTGTTTACCTCGCATAGCAGTTTTATCGTCTTTTGGGAGAGAGACATCACTAGTGAACATCACGGGACCCCGGTCCATGGTCTCATCATTGTTTACTCGCTCATTTATTTTATGCTTTTACTTTCCAGCTGCTATCATTATCATTATCCCTTTCGTTTGATCCTTTGTAAACAACAAGACCGGAGAGATTGACAACCTCTCTGAACTTTGTTGGGAGCAAAGTTATTTGTTTCTGTGTGCAGGTCCAGGTCAAGAAAGAAACCCACGGTGCCATTGTTTCCTTGCCACCTACTTATCATTGTCGGAGTCCTATTGTATTGAACTCAACCTCGGTATATTCACTGAGGAAAATTTGCTGCTATCCTACATCTCACCTTCCACTTGGGGTAACCAACGAAGGGCGAGAAACCATTATCATCATCTCGCACATCAAGCAAATTTTTGGCGCCGTTGCCGGGGACTCCGAGTGCTAAGATAGGGGAGTTACCCACTACCTTTTACCTTTGCTTTTTATTCTGGTTAGTTTACCTTTCTGTTTTTATCTTTGTGTCTTGTATCAAAAATTACAAAAAAAATCTGCCACACTTGCTGCTACTATGGGTTCCCCTGAAAACACCAAGCTGTGTGACTTCACTAGTCACAACAACAAACACTTTATCTGCACTCCTATTGCCACACCTGCCACTTTAGCTACCTCTTATGAAATTAAACCTTCTTTGCTAAACCTTGTTATGAGAGATCAATTCTCTGGTGCTAGAGATGCTGCTGCTTTACACTTAAATAATTTTGTTGAGTTATGTGATATGCAGAATTATAAATAAGTAGAAGGTGATGTTGTTAAGATCAAGATTTTTCCTTTCTCCTTGAGGAATAGCATATATTCTTGGGATAAGTGCAAAGATGCTTTTATTGGGAAGTATTACCCACCTGCTAAAATTATCCAATTGAGAAGTAACATTATGAATTTTAATCAATTGGATAATGAACAGGTTGCCCAAGCTTGGAAACGTATGAAATCTCTTGTTAAGAAATTCCCTACACATGGTTTGACTACCTGGATGGTTATCCATACTTTTTATGCAGGCTTGAACTATACCTCGCGGAACTTGTTAGATTTGGCCGTAGGATAACACTTCTCGATGAGATGATGACCAACTATTCCCAATGGCACACCGAACGCGCTCCAACAAGTAGGAAGGTAAACTCTGTCGAGGAGATTACCTCCCTAAATGAAAAAGTTGACTTAATTATGTCTCTAATTACCAAGAAACCCTCTATTGATCCTCATGATGTTCCTTTAAATTCTTTGGTAGCTCAGGAACAAGTAGATGTGAAATTTATTGCTAGAAACAACTTTAGCAAAAATGCTTATAGGGGAAATTTTGCTAGCAATCATAGACCGTTTCCATCCAACTATCAGAACAACAACACCTATCCTAGCAACAAGAACCCCACTTCTTAACTAGAAAACATGCTTAGAGACTTTATCACTACCCAAAAAGCCTTCAACAAGAATGTAGAAGAGAAATTAGCTAAGTTAGATAATCTCTCTTTTAAGGTAGATAGCTTAGCCCTTGATGTTGAGATGCTAAAAATTAGAACCTCTCCCATTGAGGAGAAGAAGGCCACTCCTATTAATGCTATCCAATTACAAATCAATGAAAACATTAGGATGATAGCTAAACTTAAATAAAGATGGGATAGAGAGAAAGAGTAAGAGGATAGAATTAAGAGCCTTCCTACACACCACTGAGTTGCTACTATCCAAATTGTTGAGGACACCCAAACTATTAGCACCCAATGCACTCCTAGTCCCATTGGACCTATTAATGGTGATGCTAATACCTCAACCGTAGAAAAATAAACTCCTATGAATATAGAGGGTTTAAAAAAAGTGAGCCTAGATGACACTACTACCACCTTTGATAGTAGTGATATTGATTTTGATAGTTCCACCCTCTCAGAAGTTATTAGCTTGCTACACAAAATGTCTAGAGACCCCCACACTAGCACACTTAATCTTTCCTTCACGGAGCATATCACAAATGCTCTCATCAAATCTAGGGAGGAGAAGCTTAGGATAGAAGCCTCCATACCTAGGAAGCTAGATGATGGTTGGGACCCTATGATAAAAATTAAATTGAATAACTTTTCTTGCTATGCTTTATGTGACGTTGGAGCCAGTACCTCCGTCATGCCCAAAAGAATGTATGACATGTTTGAATTGAAACCTTTTGATCCTTGTTCTTTTGGTGTTCGTATCGTTGATTCTTCTGTAAAGAAACCTTTGGGGAAGATCGACGACGTTCTTATCATTATAAATGAAAATTATGTTCCCGTTGATTTTATTATTATGGATATAGAGTGTGAACCTTTATGTCCAATTATTTTGGGACGTCCTTTTCTTCGCACCATTAGTTCTGTTATTGACATGAAAGAGGGGAATATAAAATTTCAATTCCCTCTCAAAAATGGGATGGAACACTTCCCTATAAAGAAAATCAAGTTACCATTTGAGTCCGTTACACGGGCTAGCTATTCTCTCTCTCTCTTGATAAAACTTGATTCTTCTTTTGCCTTATGCCTAGCTTAAAGGCGTAAAAGAAAGCGGTTGTTGGCAGGCAACCCAAGATGTTTTTACTTATGTTTTTAGTGGTCTTGATGATTGTTACTACTGTATCAACATCATTGTATCTTTATTTTCAAGCTTTGTGCCAAGTTATAGCCTCTTATGATAAGGGAAGCAAAAGTTGTGACATGTTGTCTACTTGACGGAAAAAATCGGAACAAATCACCAGTTTATCTTTTTGAGCTGAATTTTTTAAACAGCATGGTCTATGCAATTGTGAAACTTTCGTATGTTATGATTTTTTTATTTTAGTTGCAGAAGTGCGCCGAAAAATTCTCTACTACCTGCTGTTATGTTTTTCACACATTCTGCCACGTTTTGCCTTTCCTTACTTTTGCGAACCATATGCTAACTTTTTCTTTGTAAAAACTTTTTGGCAATCTTTAGAAACATTAGCTCTACAAGAATATATTTATTTCCAGTAGGGAAAATTATTTTATTGAGGGTACTAACCTCTCTAATCATCTTATGATGAGTTATGTATGAAGGGAGTTTTAAGTGTGCGAGGGAAAATGATTAAAGAAGATCCGGGAGTGTCTAGCGCTCAAGATTGGGGATGCCCCCATGCATCCACAATAAATATTCAAGGAGACTCAAGCATCTAAGCTTGGGGATGCCCCCATGCATCCCCTTCTCTATCAACAATCATCAGTTCGTCCTTCGTCTCACTATATTTTTATCACTTCATGCGTTATGTGCTATGCTGGGAGCATCTCGCTCTTAGGTTTACTTTTTAGTTTTCTTTAGCTTTGCTTGCTTATTTTGTGTGGGAGAGAAACACGATCCACTCCAATCTAGAACACATCCTAGGATTTTACATGCTTATGTTTCTGCTGTTGTGTGTTCTTTATCTTTTCGTAGCTACTGCCATGTTTAGTTTATTTTTAGTTTTTGTCTTTAGCAAGAGCCATAGCTTTTGTTTAGTTTGTTGCTGGAACTCTCTTTAGTTTTCATTCTTATCTTGTTAAGAGAGTTGGTTGTTGCACTGAGTTGTGTCTTGTCTTGAAAGTAGATAATTGAGGTTGCTATTTAATTTTAGTTGTAACTTGCAATAGTTTTGAGGTATTGTTGTGAGTAATGTTTGAACTTTTGGTGTCAAGAGCTCTAGCCTATTAGTGATAGGTGTCGTATTTTGGGAAATCCGTGTTTATTTTCAAAACCTACAAAAACTAGTTGTGAACTCTAGCTACTAGATGGATCGCTAATCTTTTGAGGGATCGGATAACCAAACCCCCATACACTCCTCCTCGGGGTACTTTTCTCTTTGTGAACCTCCTTATTAGATTGAGAGTTACCGATAATAAGTGCATGAGTTATTCGGACTAATGTAAGTATTGAAAGTTGACACTTCCGGCTCCTGATATTTGTTAGCCTCTTCCTTACCGTGCATTGCCCTGTTCTCACTCCGAGAGTTGGCGTCCACCTTCACCGGTACATCCAAACCCTTGTCATGATACGCTCTGTCATCATAAACATCCTTATATCTTTCCTCAAAACATCCACCATACCTACCTTTCAAGGCATTTCCATAGCCTTTCCGAGATATATTGCCATGCGACATCCACCTCTTCATGACTTGATCTTCATGTCATACATGTTCCTGCTACACCGGCAGAGGCATACATTGCATACATCATGATAGCTACATCTTCTTTATGTTTGAGTACCTTGTAAAGTGTGAAGATCTTCTATACCCTCTTATAAAATAGAGTGTTGCCCTTAAGTGAGGAAAAGATCCCAAAGTGGACAAAATAAAAGATCCCAAAGAGGACAAATGAGAGTTCAATAGAAAGATCCATTGAGGCCACCAAAAAATAAAAAAAATAAAAAAAAGAGAAAAAGAAATAAAAAGAGAGAAAGGGGCAACACTACTATCCTTTTGAAAAGATCCACACTAGTACTCTCTCCTATCCTTGTACTCCATAGAGATGATCATTTATGCATATAGCTATGTGGGAACCTTCAAACTATAGAACTTGGCTTGCATATTCCAAGGATGAGCCTCCTCAAAAGAGCTCTAGGTCTTGATGAGAGAGCTAGTTGGATGTACCCCCACTAGTTCCTTTGGAGAGATTTTTTTGCTCATATGTGCAGTCGTTGCATGGAAATCCCTACTCCTCACATCATATCAATCATTTGGCCTTCTCGCCTATGATTGTACTCATTGGTGTGAGCCTTTCTCACATTTTTGTCTTCCTCCTCCACCATATTTCTCTCTTTGCCATCCTAAAGTGTCAACTCTCGTGCTTACGCTCATCCATTGCATGAGTGCTCAAAATATCGAAAAGGAGTGGATCAAATTAACTTGTACCTGGCTAGTGGTCTGGGGACGAGTCAAGATAAGATTCCAAAGAAGACTAAGTTTGAAACTTTAGTAGATTGAGTTCTCAACAAAAAATAGTATTTTTTTCTCGTATTCCCTAACCCCCTTCTTGCACGCAAAAACTATTTGGAGACATTCGAGTCACGGAAAGAGAGAGCTCTTGCATCTAATGTTCTTTTGTTGCTTGCTTCAATGCTAATATACACTCTTGCATGTTATGACCTGAATTGAATCATATACCTTGAGTGCTTTACTTTTCAAAGTTCTTATATGTTTGCTAGCATGTCACCACAGAAATTATGCTTGTTATCATTTACCTACCTGAGGACGAGCAGAAATTAAGCTTGGGGATGTTGATACGTCCCAAACGTATCTATAAATTCTGCTTGCTCCATGCATGTTTTGTGTGATATTTTCTTTGATCTAGATACACTTTCATATACTTTTGATCATATTTGGACTAACTTATTAACTTAGTGCACCAAAGTGCCAGTTCCTGTTTTCTGCTGTTTTTCTATTTCAGGTTTCCCGCATATTAAAAGTGCTCCAAAAATTTGGGAAAAATGAAATAAAAAATCAGCATACGGGAACCTTCCGGAATCACCTGTGCGGGGCCAGAGGGCCCCCACCAGGTACCCAGGCGGCCACCTGGCGCGGCCTAGGGTCTGTCCGCCTGGACCCCTGGTGGCCCCTTTGGCTGCCCCCTTCGCCTATTTAATCTCCGTGACGCAAAACCCCCGAAGAGAGGAACCTTTTTCACGATCTCGTCTATGTTCCACCGTCGCGCTGCCAAGATCGGGAGCGCCAGCAGACCTCTTCCCGGCACCCTGCCGGAGGGAGGATTGACCTCCGGGAGCTTCCCCTCCACCATGGACGCTTCCCGGATGTGCCGTGAGTATTTTCCCTTGGACCATGGGTCCATGATCAGTAGCTATGTGATGTTCTCCTCCCCTCTTTGTTCTTCATGGTTTAGTCCTCGTGAGCTGCCCTACATGATCGAGGTACATATGTAATTTTATGATGTTGCTATGCTGAGTTTGCTGGGATCTGATGGATTATGAGATTTTGTTCAGAATGTGATTGAGTACTATATTTGGTTCTTGTCTTTTATATTTTTGTTCCTAAGTAATTCTTGCACGTTATCCATTGTTGTTTATTGCTTTGGCCAAGTATTAGGTAGTGACTCGAAGAGGGAACGTTATGCTCGATTGTGGGTCCATGCCCTACGATGACACGCTTGAGTGAGAGAAACATGAGTCTAGGGGATGTGCTGTTGCTACAAGGGGGAAAACAATGATGCTTGTAACCGCGGTTGCAAGGATTGTTTACTTTACGCAATGTGCTTTTTAATGCAGTTGTCTGTTGCTTTGGGTTTACACTTTGGGTGGGGCTCCAAACTTAATACCAGCAAGATGTTCTGGATAGATATCTCAAGTTGGATGATTAGTAGTAGATGCAGTTGGCGTACTGCCCATGCTTAGTAGTAGATGTACTGGGGTAAAGAATGTATATGCTGAGCCGACTAAGAAACTAGATAAAGACAAGCAAGGGATGGCCTTAGCTAATAGATTGTGGAGTCGGACCAAATCCGACTTTACATCAACCACAGAAACTGATTTCACAAATTATGGTGAAACAGATGGATCTACCGGACCAAAGAAAATAGGCTAAAAATACGAAACAGTTCCAGAATTTACGGTTAGGGACTATGGATCTATTATATTTTTTAAGCAAATAATTGACCTTAACCTATCTACCAACATGCATGGTGAAATCTTTCGCGTAACTACCTCAATCTACTAAAATGATGAAGCTGGAAGCTCTACAACAATGGCGATGAGCGAAAACCCGTGACGTGAGGTACGGGACGAGAACTTATTTGAATGGAGTGCGGGAGTGGCGCAGCCCCAATACGCTTCTCTCTAGCGCTGAAATGAGGGAAGCTCAACGCAACGATGAGGATGAAGCTCGCGTTCTTCAGCACGCGAGGAAGAAGATGAGGAGAAGATGCGGACGAGGAGAAGTAAACAAATAGGTATGAGAGGCCTATTTATAAGGTACCTCTACCCGAAACCCGAGGCATCGCATGACTATGGCTAACGGCAGAAAATCCCTCAATTCCCGTAAACATATCTAATGGGCATTAATTGCGACGCCAAAATTGGGATAAACTATTCGAAAGTTCCAAGAAACACTGAAGAGTCGGATCCATTGTTGAAACAACGGAATGGATTCGGCATCAGGTGTTTGGAAGCATAATTCAGCTCAGCTAAAGAGTCGTCCCCATGAAGTCAAAGGGAATAAAGAAGATTGTTGTGAAGACTAAAGCATCACACCAATCCTGGGGGATAATGTCGGGGGGGGCGGGGGGTGGATCAGGCCCATAGACCCGACATTATAAACCTCTGGGATGACTTACGTATGAAGGCCCACACAAAAAACCCGGCCACGAGCCGACCACGCCAAGTATGAAGATCAAAGCCGTAGAAGGAATTTGACTTACCTTGTATAGCACGTAACATCTTTGGTAAAGTAGAATAGGACTCCACTTTGTATAGGAGTCGGACTCGCGGAACCCCGGGACCCGGAACCTTTATAAGTCGAGGTCCACGGGATCCAGAGGAAACTCAATCTCAATCCAAGATAGGACTAGACACTTGCGGCGTAACCTAGATCTCCTCGAGACTAAGGTTATGATCCGACTCTCTTGTAATCAATCGATCGACTCTTCTAATCGAGGAGTCGATAGACGTAATAATAAGGAGCAGGAGTAGGTCTTTATCTCGAGACAAAGAGGGGCCGAAACTTGGGTAAAATCACAGAGTCTCTTGTCCATGTCGACTCTATCCTCGTATCCACCTCGCAGCAAAGATCCCATGTCAAGTTCGACTCTTCGAACATCTGCCGTGACTTTCCCACGACAACCACCCCCCTAGACCCACTTCGGCCTATATTTACCCCGTCTTCAGAAACCCTCGAGGACAGAACCATTTTTCGCGATCTCCCCTCTGTTCCGCCGCCGCCAGGAGACCCTATCCCGGCACCCTGCCAGAGGGAGGATTGACCTCCGGGAGCTTCTCCACCATCATGGACGCTTCCCGGATGAGACGTGAGTAGTCCATCTTGGACCATGGGTTGATGATCTGTAGCTATGTGATGTCTTCTCTCCATCTTAGTTCTTCAATGTTTAGACCTTGTTAGCTGCCCTTAATGATCAAGGCACATATGTAATTTTCCTGCTGTTGCTATGTTGAGTTTGCTGGGATTTGATGGATTATTAGATGATGTTCAGATTGTGATGAGTAATATATTTGGTTCTTCTCCTTTTATATTTATGTTCTTGAGTAATTCTTGCATGTTCTTCGTTGCTTTTTATTACTTTGTCCAAGTGATGGATCGTAACTCCAAGAGGGAGCGTTATGCATGATTGTGGGTTCATGCCCCCCCAATGACTAGCTTGAGTGACAGAAACATGAGTCTAAGGGATGTGTTTTTGCCACCAAGGGCAAAATGACGGTGCTTGTACTTGTGGGTGCAAGGATTGTTTACTTTACGCAAAGTTCTTTTAATGCAGTTGTCTGTTGCTTTGGGTTTACACATTGGTGGGGCTCGCAACTTAATACCAGCGAGATGTTATCTATAGATATATCAAGGTGGATGATTAGTGAGTAGATGCAGATGGATTTCGGTCTACTTGTCTTGGAGTACTTCCCATGCTTTTGAGCCTCTTCCTTTCTTTTGTAGCATAGTTAGCATTGCGGTGCATTTTTAATCCCGTCAATTGCCCAGCTGTAATTTGTTCACCTCACATAGCTGTTTATCGTCTTTTGGGAGAGAGACATCACTAGTGAACTTTATGGGACCCCGGTCCATATTTCCACCACTGTTTACACCCTCACTTTATTTTATTACCTTTACTTTACTTTGCATTTATCTTTATCGCTACCATTATCTCTTCCGTTTGATCCTTTATAAACAGCAAGGCTGGAGAGATTAACAACTTCTCTGTACTCGTTGGGAGAAAAGTTATTTGTTGTGTGTGCAGGTCCAGGTAAAGTAAGCAACCTTTGGTTGTGAACGGCGCCATTGTTCACTTTACCACCTACTTTTCGTCGTCGGAGTCCTACTGGAGACATAACCCTATCCTCTACGTTAGGGGATTTTACCGCTATGCTACATCTCAACCTTGCACTTGGGGTAGCCAACGAGGAGCACTACTTCAGTGCCATCAGTACACCAAGAAAAATGCTGCCAGATCGACCGCGAGGTGGGATTGAGAGCCAAGTAAAGTCCATGCCTCCTGGAAGGCGATATAGGACACTCACTGGAAAATCCCTCCTCCCGGTTTTGGAAATAGCCAGAAAATCTAATTTATGACCCCGAACATATTGAGCAATATTAAAATGTTTAGCCAAGTCACGAAGACCTCTGCTATTCATGAAGATGTCGTTCATTGGGAAACAATTGGATATTTTGGCTGTTTCACGAATTTTCTCACTTTTTTATTTTCTTTGTCATTGGCAGTTTTGGATTTCCGGCCGGAAGCATGCAACATAGTGATCAAGAATTCTAATATAATCATTCTTCAGCAACAAATCAAAGATATGATCACACATGTTTGAATTGAAGGTAAACATTTTGTTTTCTAGCCGATCTTGGTGCGAGAACGGCTTTGGAAGTAAGCAAACAAATGGTTCAGATTTCGCATCACCCCATTCGGCTATGCATTGTTCTTCGCAATCCATCTCCAATGATTTTGAATAAGAAATTATACTATCATCGGTTTCCCAAAAGATTCAAATATTGGAATTATTTTTCCGAAATCAAAACTTTTATAACATATATGTCTCATTTGAGACGAAATGTAAGCCAAGTATGAAACTAGAAAAGCTATTCATGTATACATAAACTTTAAATGAAACAATGGGAAAATATTTTGCTGCAATAATAAGTCACTACCATTCTCTCTAAGTGGCACAATGGGTTGACCGATATTCTTTGTTATAATTGTATTGCTAACAAGTAAACTATCCTTCTTCATTGGTCTCTCAAGATTTGTTATAAGAATTTTTTGTAATAGTTGCATCAACAATAAAATTATGACCAAATCTGGAAATATATTAGTTACTTGCTAGACATACCTTTTCATACGCGTTGGGAGAGCATGATTGTTGAGTGAATTGAACAATATATCGCTCTAGTTTTGGATGACTCTCCAACGTCTTGTCCTTATCTTTATATTTATTATGTGCTTCATTACTCGAATGATTATCAGGTGAACTATGCTCCGCTGCACGGTTGTGTTCTTGATGTTCATCATTGACCAAACTTTGTTCGGTCATATCACTTTGTTATTGATGCTCATCAATTTCTATGGCATGCAACTCGTAGGGCAGGAAATAAGTCCCCTCTACTTCAGAAAAATCAAACACAGTTGTTTTGTGCTTGCCATGCCCTTTATCAATGGTGCTTGCCTCTTTGGATTTGATGGATTCAGAACACACACTAGTTGATTCGGCTTTTCCAGCCGAAAAACTTTCACTCTTCGAATCATCACTCTTTTCGTCAATTGGCAAGGGTTATTTTCTTTGAGCCAATTCTTTTTGTATTTGCTTCGACCGGTGAGCAGCGGAATTGGATTGAAGCTTCTCTTTAATTTCATACATGTATGGATACACTTGCCCCCCCCCCCAATGCTTTTAGACTCTTTCGGCATAGAAACTTGAGTAGTGCCGAAAGACTGCACATGTTTAGGGGGTATAATGGATGCTATAGTACTGGGTGAATGCATCATTTGCACAACTCTAGTTTTTACAGTAGTAAAATTATGAGGCTCCCCACTTTCTATTAACTCATGACGAATAGAATTGCACAAATCCCAAGAGAATTTAAGCTTGTTCTCAGTTACCCCATCTGGATATGGTTTGCCCCCAATGCTTTTAGACTCTTTCGGCACTGAAACTTGAGTATTTCCAAAAGTTTGCAATGGGGTAGGGGGTGCATAATATGCTACAATATTAGATGAAGGCATGGATTCCCTTGTAAATTTTTCACTTATTCGGCTATGAACATGAAGGTGTGAAGCCGAATTATGAGTATCAACAGTTGCATACGGTGCCGACACATTAGTAGCATTAGGTGTAGCATATGATGGTTGCTGGTAATTGGCCGAATAACTAGTAGTAGCATGGCCAATTCCCATATCCACCAGCATGTTTGAATTAACATATTACAAGTTAGGTGCCGATGAATAAAAAGGTGAAACACTTTGTTGCATATCATTTTAAGTTCCTACATGGGGTGTTTCAACTCTAATAACCGAACTCATCATGTTGTTCATCGACATATGGATTTACGGGGTTGTCGATGCATGACAGTTGGAATACATATGGTGCATGGTACTAGTATCATAAGAAGTTGAAGCATGTAAATTTCTTTCAATCGCCCCTTGCATATAATTAGATGTATAATTGCCAAAACTAGGGTTGGCCGATAGCATTGAACGATCTAGTAACACCATATGTGTTATTTGCTTCTACATTAGGGGATTGAGTATTCATATTACCTTAGTAGATAGCAAATCCTTGATGACGATCTTTTCATAGCAAGAACGTGCCGGAGACCATTTGAAGGTTCATCGCCAACGGAGTAGCCAAAAAGTGTGTTGAAACACGAACACGTCACCGTGTACCCTCGACGCTGGGGGTGATGCACCGGAACTCACGTCGAAGGAGACCCGACCGGAAGCGCGGTACGCAAGCAATCTAGCGGGCGATTTTGTAGACCCAAAACCCCACACTCCTAAGAAGGACCCAATCAGGGAGCACGGCGGCAATGGGCTGCCCTAGGTCGACCTAATTTCCCCTAGAGCCTAGTGGATCGTTGTCCTGCAAGAACTAGAATGAACGAAGAACGAGAATAAAAATACAAGGGAGAGAGATATAAGTAGGGTAAATGATGTAGATGTGTTTGTTCGATTGTGTGTTGTTTCAATCGCCCGTCACCTCATCTGTATATGAGCAGGGTGGACTTTCCGCACAATAAAAGGACTCCAAATCCCGTCCAAATCTTTCCAAACATAACCAAACACGGATTACAGATGGGCCTGGGACAAGAATTCGGTTTTTGGGAGTTTAGAGGCTGCACACGACATCGGATGAAAAAAACTGAAAACATCAAAGTTGTAGCCCTCGAAATTTCCAAGAGCTCTCATATTGAACACTTTTTGATTCAGAGCCATCTTAAAAGGGTTTCAAGCCGATTTATAACTCAGGTCGAAAAAAATCGCGAATCTAGGAAGATTTCCCGAAACCTGTCGCCAAAATCGGGCGTCCGTCATCGGTCGTCCGATTCTCGTCGGACATCTAGTCCAAAATCGGAGGTCTCTTGACCTTTCCCGTCTAAAATCCGTCGGATTCGGATTTACGACGGACGTCCGAAACTCACTAGGAGGTTCTTTGACTTTTTCTGCACAAGCGTACGGTTTCAACCGTAACTTTTTCATACGAACTCGGATTTGGAAGTTTCAAATATGAAAATCGACCGCTTCAACGAGACAAAGCCGCTCAATGTAGAACATTTTTCCATTTAATGATGTCTCGGAATACCTAATTGGAATAATAGTACTTTGAATGCCAGGATCTTATTGTTTCAAACATAGTGTCGGCCCTCGAGATCGAATCGGATGGCGATGAATCGAATAACAAAGATGTTCATATCGACAATACCACACTTCTTCATTTGAGACCATCTTATATAGGTTCATTGCCGTGCCAAAGACCTGTGTCAACGGAAGTGTCGTCTGATGACCTCGACGGGTTTATCATCGATTGTATCATGTGAGTTGATATATTGAGAGGGGTTCCCACAATCATATGTCCCTAAGATATAGCCATATTGGTGAACCTTATTAATAAAATCCGATGTCATGCTCATGTTATCGCTTGTCCTCGACGAATCAAATCTACATGGAGGAGGAAAGGTTCCATTGGCAATGGAGTAGCATTGTGGAGGAGGGACTATGTGGGGAGATGGAGTAGAGTAGGAGAAAAAAAGATAAGACACCCTTATGTTTGCTCGACCCCTTTGTAAGACTTATGGTTCAAACAGATCTAGGTCAACCAGAAGTTTCAAACATGAGCCATCTGCAATTCAACATGGCAATGGTACCCGTTACCCGCGAACCCAAGGGGTAAAAACCCCATTAGGGTAAAGGTATGGGAAATAAAAATACCCATGGATTCTTAAATAGGAAAAAATTAGACCCAATGGGTATGGTGGGTACGCATATGGGAAGGTAATACCCGCGAACCCATGAACTAGTACTATCATTATTCATTAGACAAAAAAACTAGCACAGCCGACCGTGAGCCGCCTAGTCCCCCAGCGCCCTCCCAAATTTTGATTTCCCTGCGCCCAAAACTCTCTGTTTATATGTGCTGAAATGCTGTTTTCATGTGGTGAAATTCTGAAATAAGCTATACATGTGTTGAAATGCGATATATATGTTGTTGAATGCTGAAATTTGATATATATATATATGTTGCTGAAATGATGAAATATGCATAACGAATTGCTAAAAAAAATTATATATGTGATGAAATACTTAAATATATATTCTGAAATGTGAATTGAATGAGATTGTTGAGATGAGTATTTTACCCACCGATATAACCCGTACCCTGAAGGGTACGGCAAGGTACGGGTATGGGACAATTTAAAACCCGAAGTATGGGTAAGGTTACAGGTATGGGCAAAAAATTATGAGGAGGCTACGGGTTAAGAACACATTATCCAAACCCATGCTGTGCGGGTGCCATGTTGATCCACAATGAAAATATAGTATCATAAACGGGTTTATAAATTAAGATTTCATGTTTAATGCCAATAACATGTTGTAAATTTTTGCATGGGCGAAGCAGAGGGGCCATGGTCGTGCACGATATCAAAGTCAACGGTGAAGATTGAAGAATTTTTCATAGACCAAAGGACCATGGTCCAGTTACATTCTTCAGGCAAAATTCAAGACTATATTGCAACCAGTTAAACAGTGTAGTATATTTCACTAGACAGGCTCCAACTCACAAACTAGAACGAACTATCTAAGAATTCAGTAGCCGAAAAGGATAACTTGGGTCTTCTAATCCTCTCCACCATCGCTTGAACGCAAAGAGGAATTCCTGCAACGATAGGACAGGTTTTATGCAGACATGTTAGTTCCATACAAAGCGCCATCGAAAAAAGAACTAACGTAAATAACTTGTGAGATAATCTTGCAATCGATCAAACTAGTTATTGTGGATTTCTTTTGAGATAGCTTACCACTTATGCCAAGTGATAATCCGATCAAACTAGCTATGCAGGACAGGAAATTACTTACATATTTTCTTGAAGCCTACAACGTCACAGTTCTGCACGTACTCGTCTCTTGGCTCAGCACAGAGATAATTCTCGATAAGGTCGTCCATGGAGACGAGATCGTTGACAATGGTCATCATTATCTGCAGCTTCTTAATCCCATATCCAATATCAACAAGCTTGGCTGCATGTCGAATGGTCGATAGATAAGTCAATTTCTGAACCCAGTCAGAGAGCGCTAAATTTTACACATGATTCAGAGCTACTGTTATAAAAAGCATGCAAAAAAGAAAAATAACAGAGAAATCAACATACAGGTACCCCAGGTCAGGCCTTCCATGTTGACGCTTCGTACGGCTTCCTCGAGCTTGGTCATGTCGGTTTCATCGCCCCATGGCTTCACGTCAAGCAATACCCAAGACTTTGCTGCTGCCGCCATCGAGAGATCAACAAAGCAAAATCGGCAGCGGAAAATAGATTAGGGGCCGGCCTTAAGTAGCCAGTGGAGAGGACGTCAATCCGTGTGGGTCTCGAACTCATATCCGCGGAGAAATCCACCGTACATATGCACGTGCGCGGCTGGGTTGTGCAAGAATTCCACCGGCACCTGCAGTCCGTTCATTTTGATGGAATTTTTTTTTGAGTCAATCAACTAGACTTTATTCAAATCGTCACCGGAACGAATAAAAAAACCCAATCGGTGGCCGACGCGCGCGCGCAATCCGGCTGGAACGAGCGGCCACACCAGAGCCGTCCATCGCGAAGATGGAAACAGGTGGTCGCGGGCGGACCAACCAGAGGATATGAGCTGACGCGCTGCTCACCTCGTTCCCCTTCCTCACTCTCTCCCCACGGCGACAGAGGGGGAGGCAATCCCCTCTCGGATTCGGCACAAGCGCCACCGGCGAGCGGAGATTTCCAACGAACGGAAGAGAAGGAGGGGAGGAGGCGAGCACCCGTACTGGAGGGGGAAAGAAGCGCCTCAACTTCGGGGAGAAGAGAAGGAGGGACACCGGAGCCAACGACTGAGCGCCGGCGACGATCCCTCAGCTCTACAGGTCAGTTTCCTTGGATGCTCGTACGATTTCCCGTGGGCGGATAGGGTTTTTTCGCTGCCAGGCCACCGCGACGCGCAACAAAGAGAGGGGCGGGGAGGAGGATGTAGATCTTGAGCGATAGAGCGGATGATGGGAGGTAGAGAGGAAATTGAACGAAGTCACGGCGATTCTCGTGGCGTTTCTCAGGAACGATTTCATGGAGCAGGAACAGGGCTAGAGAGGAAGGGAAATTTTCCAGGCAACAGGGTCAATTCGAGGGTTCTGTAGGCAATAAATCATATAGGCAACGTGTTTAGATTTTACAGTCATTCCTATGTTTTTCAGGATCGCAACAATGCTGTCTCAGGCAGGCAACAATGTGTGTACGCCTCAAAATGTAATCAGCTGGGAAAAGAAACGAGCAAGTACTGTTTATCGTTTTGTCGCCTACGTTTTGCGTTTACTTCTACCGAACTGGAGAAGAACAGAGCAAAATATACACAGCAAATAGATCACGGACCCCCCGATGGATGAACATATACATCTATCTAGCTAGAAGTAGTAGTAGCAAAATGAATATAAATGACAAATCCCCTTTGATTTGATCCATCCACTCATAGCCATGGCACACAACAAGATACAATTGGAGTAGAACGGCTAGCTAGCTGTTGTTAACAAGCAACAAAATTAGCGGGGAAATTCTTTGTAGGCAACACAGAGGAGATAAGCAGGCAAAATTATATGTAATTTAATGAATAATTTCAGGAGGTGGTCAGGCAATACTCTACACATCTTCGCCTATTTTTTCTGTGTCCTATAGGGGGTAGAGATAAGACTGTTGCCCATGATTACCAATTTACTATATAATTTAGGGATGGCACCAGAAATAACTGTATACATCCTGGCTTGTGAGATACAGAAATTTTGCCAATACTTACTGTATTCAGGACGTGGGCAATTAATATTCCGTTAGGCCCCGCTTGGTATGCGTGTAATATTTACACTTGTATTTATTTTACAAGTGTATATCATAGGATATCATGCAATTTCCACTTGTAAAATATACAGACCTATTGAGACCTGTAAATTTTTATAGGTGTAAAAGGCAGCAAAACGGCCATGAAATCGGCCTTAATGTAGATGCATAGAAACTTTTAGGATTGTAGGTTTCTGTTGATATCCTTTTTTCGGATGATCTATTCAGTTATATCATCACACAAGGTGTTGTCATGAGAAGTTATGACAACAGAGAACAGACCACCTTAACACTTTTTTGTTTCTAGCTTCTTCTTTGTAATGTGAGATCTATTTCTGGCCAAGTCATTGAATTGCGATCTTTTTTGCAACCTTACTGTGTTTTACGTCTTCCTGAATCGTTGCACTTTTAGTACTTTTCCAATTTGATACACATGATATTTTGCCAGGAGTAACCTGAGCCAACTCTAGAGTCTGAATATAGGCGAAACTTCATTTGTCTCCTGTTCAAATAGAGAACTAGTAGTGGCCCAAGAACCGACATCAAGTCTCCTACCCCTTATGCCACAAGTCGTCGTGATCGACAACATACGCAACAACCAAGTCGCCCAAGCCCCAACATGAAGTCGCCTACCCGCTCGACGCTACAAGTCGCCGCGATCGGCGCCATATGCACCAACCAAGTCGCCCAAGAACCGACATCAAGTCGCCTACCCCCTCGACGCTACAAGTCGCCACGATCGGCGCCATATGCACCAACCAAGTCGCCCAAGAACCGACATCAAGTCGCCTACCCCCGATGCCATAAGTCGCCGTGATCAACGACATACGCAACAATCAAACCACCGAAGCACCGACATGAAGTCGCCTACCCCTTCGACGCTACAAGTCGCCGCGATTGGTGACATATGCACCAACCAAGTCGCCCAAGAACCGACATCAAGTCGCCTACCCCTGATGCAACAAGTCGCCGTGATCGACGACATACGCAACAACAAGGTTTCCCAAGCCTCGACATTAAGTCGCCTACCCCCTCGACGCTACAAGTCGCCGCGATCGGCGCCATATGTACCAACCAAATCACCCAAGAACCGACATCAAGTCGCCTACCCCCAGTGCCACAAGTCGCTGTGGTCGACGACATACGCAACGACCAAGTCGCCCAAGCCTCGACATTAAGTCGCCTACCCCCTCGACGGTACAACTCGCCGCGCTCGGCGCCATATGCACCAACTAAGTCGCCCAAGAACCGACATCAAGTCGCATACCCTTGATGTTATAAGTTTTCGCGATCGACGACATATGCAACGACCAAGTCGCCCAAGCTCCGACATGAAGTCGCTACCCCCGATGCCACAAGTTGCCGTGATCGGTGACATATGCAACAACCAAGTTGCCCAAGAACCGACATCAAGTCGTCTACCCCCTCAACGTACAAGTCTCCACGATCGACACCATCCACAACAACCATGTCGCCCATGAATCGGCATGAAGTCGCCTACCCTCGACGCTACAAGTTGTCGTGATCGACGACATACGCACCTACCAAGTCACCCAAGCCCCGAGATGAAGTCGAAATCCTCGACGCCACAAGTAACCGCGATCGGCGACACAACAACAACCAAGTCACCCAAGAACCAACATGAAGTCGCCTACCCCTCGATGCTACAAGTCCTCACGATCGGCGATATACGCAACAACTAAATTGTCGAAGCCCCGACATGAAGTCGCCTACCCCCTCGACGCTACAAGTTGCCGCGTTCGGCGCCATATGCACCAACCAAGTAGCCCAAGAACCGACATTAAGTCGCCTACCCCGCAACGCAACAAGAATCTACTTACAAAACAAACATGTGTGTCTACAAATTACAAACAAGTTGCACCTCCTTTTTCTTAGACCCATGTTTTCTGTTTTTGAAGCAATTACAGCTTCTTGCTTTTGCACTTATCATTTTCAAGCAACTTTTTTACAGTCCTGGACACATTTTTTGTCGATGATGGAAGTACACAATCCCTAATCTTATTGCACTGATTTGGTTTTACAGGGTTCGGGAGTAGCTACAAAGAAGTGAAAGGCACAATCAAACCACACAAAAGTTTAAGGATAGAGTGGGTGCAGTCCAGATACAAGCAACTTGCCATATTTAATGTCGGTTTCTGAGAGGAAGATTTTCACAAACTTGCCTGAAAAACTGAAAGAATATGCAGAACAACCGGATGCGTGCAACTTTTTCTTTGATGCAAATCTATTGTTGCTTGGAATTTTTTGTGTGTAATTTCTGAAACTGTCGTTGCTTGACCCGTCTTGCCTGGCACGCCCTCTCTCACCGGATCGTGCGCGCCTGTGTGTTGGAGTTGAGGGCTCACCCAGCAGTAGATGCGCGCGTGACTGAAACGGGCACACACTTTCCTTTTTCGTATGAGGGATTAGAGAGGCCACGTGACTTACCAAAACTGGGAGGCCGCTCGATCCTGCTAGGTAGCAACGATTGCTAGCTAGTAGCGTCCATAAAAAAATCAGCTGTGAATAGAAAAGGAAAGAACTGTGGGCAAGACACGCCCCTAGAGCGCAGCTAGTCCACCAGCGTACGAGCCCGGTTAGCACTTGGTGCTTAGAGATTTCTTCTATGAAGCAATGCCTCCAAGAACTAGTTCTGAGTGATCTCATTTTTTTAGTGATTTTTTTTGGATAAATTACTTTATTACTTAAAAGATATAAGTAAATACACCCGGTCTCTGCATTGCTAAGATGCACACAGCCGTAAACCTACAAAAAAGATGAAAAAAAGGCGTATGACTAGTTACAAATGCAATTGGACCGTTATCGTTCATGGTGGCTCTATCCGTAGATCACGCGGCCATCTATGTTGATAAAAATATCTCTCGCCACTTTCTCCAGTCGCGCACAGGCCTTCATAAAAAGACCGCGATATTCCACCCGTTGTAATATGGACCACGAACAGAGAATACATGTGCATCGATATAGAACCTGCAAACAAGGAAAACTTTTATCAGAAAAGATCTTGTCATTTCTACAAAGTCAGAGCGACCATATTACGGCGAGCGCTCCTACCCTAAAGATGGTTTTAAGCTTATTATCTATCCCATAAGCCAGTTGCCAAAAATATTAGAAACGAATGTGGGTTGATATAAGTGTGAAACCATTTGGATAGCGGACCAAATAGAACATGCAACATTACACGTGAAGAATAAGTGTTTTATTATCTCATCATGAGCGCATGAAACACATTTCTTTCTCCCTTGCCAATTGTGCTTGACAAGATTGTCTTTCGTAAAAATGACACCTTTACGAAGATACCATGCAAAGACTTTCAACTTTAATGGTATCTTCATTTGCTAAAAATTTTTATTGTTATCGACTAGCATTTCAGGAATTTACTTTAAGGCCCGATATGCGGTAGTATTCCAGATCTAGATGTTTCCATCCAGATTCGGGGACGAAGCACATATCGGTCCCACCGCGACATATGACTAAGTCATATGTCCCGGATTTCCAACCTGATATCACAACATTACAGATAGAAGGATACAACATCTCATACAATCGGCATACAACTGCCTCAAATATAATACAACAGTGGAAGATACATGTCTGGGTACAGACTACAAGCAAATTCCTAGTGGCAAAGAGATAAACATCGATCCCCATAACCAAACGGGTCCAGGACCTCCGCCGGGATCCGCCTAACTAGTCGTCGTCGAGTCTCCACGTGAAACGTCGATCACCATACCTGTTGTCGATCGAGAACCATGAAAAGAGTTTGGGGGTAGTATCATGAGTACAGAAGTACTCAGCATCCAACTGTAGTGGTCAACTGACCCAGCAAGGACTTCATCACTCGTCATTCTAGGACAACTAGTAGTTTACGGTAAGGATGAGGTAAGTGGTGAGGTTGCTGTCGCACTAGCATTTATGAAGTGGCTAACGATCTAGAGAGTAAGATAAGAAGCCAAGCATTCGATGAGGAATCGCCTTCAACAAGTCTTGCTATCAACTACTTACGCAAAAATAACACCTATCCTATCCTTGTCCTCCTCTTCGCATCCCGACGAAGAAGAAGCAGTCAAGGCACACACACACATTGATCAAGTTAATTAAGATTATCTCAGTTGTTGTTGTCTATGAACAAGGAGTAGGTCTCAAGTCGTCCATAACCGTGGACACGGCTTCTCGAAAAGATTTAACCCTGCAGGGGTGTACCAACTTCCCATTACAAGGCTCCGCACGCACGCCCATCTCTCTCAGTTGCTACACATCACAGGCAACCATTTTATGATTTAGTTCCAAGAGATCCGAAACGACAGGTCCCTCTAGCTAACAACGAACAAATCCGGGTGGCCCCCGGTGAGTCGACACCCAACTCAAAAGCCGGCCACGCTCTCGAATCGGCCTCTACCGTCTGGATGAGGTCGGGTTAGTTTCCCAAACAGATGTGGACAACCCCCTAGATCCCTGGGGTGGACCAACTAGAGAAACCATGTCTCCGCTGGCCCGGGTTGTTTGAAAACTACTGGCGACCGACCAGCACACACACGGTTTCAAATGGTAAATCAGCTTGGTCCACCACTAGAAATGTTTGAAGCTAGGTAGGTAAGAAAAGGAGACCCCATAAAATCCCACACGCGGTTAGGCACGCTCAGTCTTAAAACCAATACTCGGAACTCGGGTCCTAGGTGACTCGAATGGAACAAAGCGTCGGGGCGGGATAGCCTAGACCTTCCATCCTTCGTCGAATATAGTCAACATTATAATGATCATATCATCAACAACAATATAATAATGGGATAGCCCAAACCAAGGAGTAAGAGGGTAACATCGTAACATCCTAAGCATGCATACTAAGCAGGGGATGAGCAATGAGCAATAGTAACATAGCAGTACATGGTTTGCTGGGAGGGGACATGGTTGTATCGGTTTGAAAGAGGTTGTAAACATGTGGTAGGATCAAACATCGAACCTATCCTAGACTAGCATGCAAACCGCTGGTTGAAATAGAATGGATCATAAGTAATGTATAGTCCTTTCCTGTTGATAAGTCGGGTTCCGAAGGTGTAGTTGATCGCAAGCTCGCATCGTCTCCGAGAGGTACCCGCGGAAGCACACAAGACGGTAAACACTGGAAATCAATCAATGAGCAAGCATCTATTACTACGAAGCAAACACGAGCAAGCATCAACAAGAAGGCAACACGAGATATCGCACCTACCGTCGAGAGCGGTTACTAACAGGTTAACTGGAGTACTCGTCACGCACGACGATGCCGCACATTTGGAAAGGTTCAAGTTGTTTAGCTACACAAGGTGAGCAACAAAGATTGTTAACATGTCATCTCACTCAAGCATGGCATAGCACACAAAAATGTCAAGAGGTGAAGCATAAAGGAAACTATCTATGGTAGTCAATTTAAGTGAGGCACAACCTAAACATCGCATAACACTAAGTGCCGCACGATGATTAAAACATTTGGTACTGTTTTGCCCTAAACAATATTTTATTATTTTTATTAGCAGGCAAGAGCAGCATAAACACAATCTACATGCAATTCTAGTCAAGTTACATATAAAGAACACTTTTATCGGAGCAACGGTTAAAAAGATATGGCAATTACAGTTTTCAGTGGCAAGCAGTTGTAATTAGGAGGTAAAAAACATGTAAACAAATTCAAACATGGCAGCAAGCAACATTTTAATAAACTACACGAAAAACTAAGCAACTTTCATGTTTAAAGCTTCGCGATCCGAGCTACGAGCTAAAAGATATAACACCCGCAAGAAAAACAATAAAACCTGCCAATTTATTAAATCAGTGAAAAAAAACGTCCGCGGGCCTAATCTAACTCAACTGGGCCGAGCCCAGCTCCACTGCGAAAAGAAAAAAAAGGTAGGGGGCGCTGGACCTTGGCTGGGCCGCCTGGCCTGGCTGGCCCACGCGCGGTGGCCGGTCCGGTCGGCTCGTTCCGAGCGGCAACTGGAGGCGGCGCTCGCCGGCAGCTGGTCCGTCCAGCATGCGGCGACGCGGAAGAGGGGTCGGGGTGGCCGTGCGGTGGCAGAGGAGGCAGGGGGCGGCCGGATCCAGCAGGGGCGGCGACCCTACGGCGGCCGGGCGGTGCAACGAGGAGATCAGGGCGCGGGGAGCTCGGGTCCAAGAGACCACGGCCATGGAGGCTCCAACGGCGGCCGGCTCCTGGCGCAGGACTTGCGAGAGGAAGAGGAGAAGGGTGAGAGGGAGGAGAGGGAAGGAGAGAAGGAAGGAGGGGCGCGGCTGGAGGAGGGGACCTGCGGGGACGGCGGCAGCACGGCCGTGGAGGCGGCGGCGGCTGTTGCCCTCGGGCTGGAGGCTGCGTGGAGAGGAGACCTCCAGGGGGCGATGTGGCACGATCCGGGCCATCAGATCTGGGATCTGATGGTCCAGATCTGAGGAGGGCTAGGTTTTGGGCTATAATTAGGAAAGTTTGCGAAAATTGGGGGCAAAGTGGAGGGGGTGGCTGCAGTTTTGTGGCTAGGGAAACCCTAGAAAGGGGTGGTAGTGTGGTGGTCTTTATATAGCCCAGGTGGCTGGCAGTTTGCAAAAACATCCCCGATTTTTCTCTCGCGCGCGCGGTGTTTACGTTTCTGACCGCCGGGGGTCCGCGGGACCTCCGATTCGGGTAAACTTCGAACTGCACGATCAGTGCGTCGAACTGGTGGCGTTCACCTCACGTTGGAACCGTTTCGAGAACACTTTATGGCGCGCTATAAAAATATCCCATTTAATTGTTAAACGGGGTTTTTCGTTCCGTTGGCTGCGGCTGGTCTCGTGCGGTTTTCGCGACGGTGATCGGGTGAAACCCGGTGTCGCAAAGGTTTTTCGTTCCGTTGGCTGCGGCTGGTCTCATGCGGTTTTCTCATTACACCCTTGCCAAAAGAATCTCGATCGGAAATAATCCAATCTATGTAAGACTCCTTTAGGCAACTGGAAGAATGATATCATATATAGTACCATATTAGATAATACGAAATTTATGAGTACCAATCTTCCACCCAGGGACAAAAGCTTTCCTTTCCATCTAGATAGTCTTTTTTGCAAACGTTCTTCGACGTGCTTCCATTCCACATTAGTCAGTCTCCCATAATGTATGGGTATAGCAAAATACTTAATTGGGAATAGACCTTGCTCGCATCCGAATATCTCGGCATATTGAGCTACTGCATCCTGTGCCTCGCCAAAACAAAACAATTCACTTTTATGAAAATTAATCTTCAATCCCGATAGCTGTTCGAACGCTGATAATATCAATTTCAGATTCACAGCTTTAACGAGATCATGATCCATAAATAGATTTGTGTCTTCTGCATATTGAAGAATAGATACTCCCCCATCCACTAGGTGTGAGACTACTTCAATCTGGCCATCTACCTTGGCACGTTCAATCATGATTGCTAACATATCGGCCACGATGTTAAACAATATGGGCGATAAAGGATCACCTTGCCGTAATCCCTTTTTGGTTTGGAAGTAGCGTCCAACGTCATCATTCACATTAACAATAACATTTCCTCCTAACACACAACTATGGATCAAGGCACGCCACTCCTCTAAGCAACCTTTCATTCTCAGAGTTTTTTGTAGGAACGACCATTTCACTTTATCATAAGCCTTCTCAAAGTCAATTTTGACAATGACTCCATTCAGCTTCTTAATATGCATCTCATGTATGGTTTCGTGTAAAAGCACGACTCCATCCAGAATATTCCTACCTTGCATAAAAGCAGTTTGTGTAGGTATAACCACATGATCAGCCACCGAGTTCAATCTAATGGTTGCGACCTTCGTGAAAATTTTGAAGATAACATTTTGAAGCTTTAAGACTGAAGGGTAAAGCACCCCCAGCATTTTATTCCCACTCTCAACAGTATTTACAAATTTACATCAAGCAAAAAAACAAAGATACATAGTATGTACAATCAGGGTGGTAGAAATTCTATCCATCTAAGCAATGCATCCCTGCATTTGGGTTTAATTCTATAACCAAGAAGGGAGAGGTCATGGATGAAGCTGGTTCTCCATTAAGCAAAGGAGTGTCTTTCATGCTTGAAACACTTATCAATCCTGACCCTCCAGATATTCCACCAAGCAGTGAAGACAACTTCTGCAAAGAAAGGTTTATTGAAATCTTTCCTAGCAGCAGAACCAATGCCAACCATATCAGTCCATGTTATCCAGTCAATTTGTAGATAAGTCCATATTCTGGCACTGAAATTACATTGGAAATACAGCTGGTCTCTGGTCTCAAGGTGTTGAGTGGGACATAACACACATTCAGGCCCATCATCAATATGCCAATGTCTTCTCAAGGTCATGTCCTTTGTATTGAGACAATCCATAATCACTAGCCATGCAAAAAACCTTGATTTTGAGTGTGCAACAAGATCTCCATATCCATTTCAGGAGAGGATTAGCTTGAATGGGAGCATCCACTAGAACAGAGAACTTTTTGGCAATATACTGGCCCTTGTTACCCAGCTTCCAGGTCCAGAGATCCTTATCATTGCTATTCCTGTGATTCTGGATGAGTCCACATAGTGCATTCAGTTCATCAAAAGCTTGGGAAGACGTAGCTGATTGAAAAGATTTATCAGCTCAGTAGAGGCCATAACCTCCTGCACAGATATAAGAGAATCCTTGGCATAGGACAACAGTCTCCCAAATTTGTGTGCCAAAGTGTTATTGGTGAGATCCAACCAGCAATCAGAGCAAAATAACACAAAATCTCCAGGACCCAATCTGATTTTAGAAACAGCCACAAAGTTGTCCATATGCTTAGCCACATCTCTCCACCAGAAAGAGCCACACAACTCAGTAGCATGTGGTACCCTCTAGTGATAATATGTGTTCCAAATAAGGGAAACAAAAGGTACCTCCTCTTTATTAAATTTTGAAGCTAACATTAAGGAGGCATATTGGTCTATACTGTTGTATCCTTTTTTCCTCCAAACTTTTGGGCAACAAAACAATTTCCCCAAAGTTCAACGGAAAAAATCAAGTTGTCCATTATGCCAACATTGGAATAACTAAATAAGTTCGGCCTTTATGACATCCCAAAAGTGTTGGTAAAACTCAGCGGGATATCCATCTGGACCTGGAGTCTTATTATGTTCCATTTGGAAAACCACCTTTTTAATATCCTCTTCAGTGAAGGGAGCATTCAAAAAGGTGTTTTCCTCGTTAGAGACCTGGTGTATGTCATCTGTTCGTGATTCATCCATGGACAAGATATCCTCCGTAGGAGCACCAAATAGACCATTATAGTATTTTGTAATATAAGCTTGAGTTGTTCTTGACCTTCAATCATACCTTCATCCTGGTTTAGATTGTGAATACCTTTTCTCCGATGCCTGCCATTGGCCACATTCTGTAAATATTTTGTATTCGCATCTCCCTTCAGTATGAAAGTAGATTTTGATCTTTGGTACCACCGAAGCTCCTCCTCCCGCAACATTCGTGCTAACTCCTCATTGGATTGGCTTTTAGTTCACATTATGAAAAAAATGAAAAAATAGAGCTAGAAATAACAAGCATCAATAAGATAAATTAGTTGGATCGCAAGATTCAAGGGAATTTGTATAGAGTTGATAGCTCCATGCATAAAACTATCAAAACTTTGGAGACCATCAAATCCCATGATTTGGATCCTTCTAGGATAGATAAGATTGAGGAAATCATTGACACGTTGGGAACTACTTTCTCCTCAATCAAGCCAAAAACGGTAGAAACTCCGGCAAGAAAGAACCGAAGTTCAATTATTTCCCACAGGTTCCCCGACCTAAAAATAATCCACTCATTGCCAAGGGAGTTGAAACAGTGAAAACTTTGGAAGAAATACCTCTCTTATATAAATTTATTAATGAAACTCCAATGGGTTTTCCGCCTTTTGGTTTTATCCCTAGAAGTATCTTCGTTAGGCCTTTGTTTGAAATACCTCTTAAAATTAGTTGTACAATTGAAGATATTTTTGATGATCTTGATGATGGTTCGATTGATACAACGTGATTCTTCTTTTTGCTTCATGCCTAGCTTAAAGGCGTAAAAGAAAGCGCTTGTTGGGAGGCAACCCAAGTTGTTTTTACTTCTGTTTTTAGTGGTCCTGATGATTGTTACTACTGTATCAACATCATTGTATCTTTATTTTCAAGCTTTGTGCCAAGTTTAGCCTCCGATTGCAAGAAAGTTCAAAAGTTGTGACACGCTGTCCAAAAAACAGATTCTATCCTTGGACGGAAAAAATCGCCTAAAATCACCAGATCATCTTTTTGATCTGAATTGTTTTGACAGCGTGCTCTATACAATTATCTTTTGAGCGTATGTTCTGAGCTTTTTGATTTTAGTTTCATAAGTACCCCGAAAAAATTATTTACTACCTGTGGGTCTGTTTTTCCCAGATTCTGCCATTTTTTGCCTTTCCTCACATTTGCAAGTCTTGTGCTAGCTTTTTCTTTCCAAAAACTTTTTGGAAATCTTGAGAAACAGCACACCTTCAAGAAAATCTTTATTTACAGTAGAGGAAAATTATTTTATTAAGGGTACTAACCCCTCTAATCAGCTTATGATGAGTTATGTAGAAGGGAGTTTTCAAGAGTGCGAGGGAAGATGATGAAAGAAGATCCGGGAGTGTCAAACGCTCAAAATTGCGGATGCCCCCATGCATCCCCATTAAATATTCAAGGAGACTCAAGCCTCTATGCTTGGGGATGCCCCCGTGCATCCCCTTCTCCATCAACAATCATCAGTTCGTCCTTCCTTCCGCTATATTTTTATCACTTGATGCGTTATGTGCTATGCTTGGAGCGTCTCGCTCTTTAGTTTACTTTTTAGTTTCTTTAGCTTTGTTTTCTGTTCATAATAAGTTAGAACCAAGCTTTATTTATGTGGGAGAGAAACATGCTCCACTTCAAACTAGAACACATCATAGGATTTTCATGCTTATCGTTCTTTTGTTGTGTGTTCTTTATCTTTTCGTAGCTGCTGTCATGTTTAGCCCTGAGTTTTCATGCTTATATTTTTCAAGAGGTTTTGTTTAGTTTGTTTCTGGAACTCTCTTTAGTTTTCATGTTTATCTTTTTTAGATAGTTGGTTGTTGCACTGAGTTGTGTCTTGACTTTAAGTAGGTAATTGAGGTTGCTATTCAATTGTGGTAGTAACTTGCAATAGTTTTGAGGTATTGTTGTGAGTAATGTTTTAACTTTTGGTGTCAAGAGATCTAGCCTATTAGTGATAGGTGTCATATTTTTGGCAATCCGTATTTATTTTAAAAAACTAAAAAAACTAGTTGAGAACTCTAGCTACTAGATGGATCACTAATATTTGGAGGGATCGGATATTAGAGTACACTCACGTACCATGAGTCGAGGATGCACAAGGATAACCAAACCCCCATACACTCCTTCTCGAGGTACTTGTCTCTTTGTGAACCTCCTTATTAGATTGAGAGTTATCGATATTAAGTGCATGAGTTCTTCGAACTGATGTAAGTATTGAAAGTTGACACTTCCACCTTTTAATTGCTAGCCTCTTCGGTACCGCGCATTGCCCTCTTCTCACTCCGAGAGTTGGCGTCCACCTCGCCGGTGCATCCAAACCCTTGGCATGATACGCTCTGTCATCATAAACCTCCTTATATCTTTCCTCAAAATAACCACCATACCTACCTATCAAGGCATTTCCATAACCTTTCCGAGATATATTGCCATGCAACATCCACCTTCTGATGACTTGATCTTCATGTCATACATGTTCCTGATACACTAGCAGAGGCATACATTTGCATACATCATGATAGCTAAATCTTCTTTATGTTGAGTACTGCCTTCTAAAATAGAGTGCTGCCCTTAAGTGAGGAAAAGATCCTTATGTTGAAGATCTCTATGCTTTTTTGTAAAATAGAGTGCTGCCCTTAAGTGAGGAAAAGATCCCAAAGAGGACAAACTTAAACGATCCCAAAGAGGAAAATTGAGAGTGAAATGGAAAGAGCCATTGAGGCCACAGAAAAATAGAAAAAAGAGAAAAAGAAATAAAAAGAGAGAAGGGGCAACACTACTATTCCTTCTAAAAGATCCATACTCGTACTCCCTCTATATCTTGTACTCCATAGAGATGATCATATATGCATATAGCTATGTGGGGACCTTCACACTATAGAACTTGGTTTGTATATTCCAATGATGAGCCTCCTCAAACGAGCTCTAGGTCGTCTTGAGCGAGCAAGTTGGTTGCACTCCCACTAGATGAATTGGAGAGCTTTTCTTAGCTCGTATGTGCATCCGTTGCATGGCAATCCCTACTCCTCACATCATATCTATCATTTGTATTTCTCTCGCCTATGAGTGTCCTCATTGATGTGAGCCTTTCACACCATTTTTGTCTTTCTCCTCTACCATATCTCTCTCTTTGCCATCCTAAGTGTCAACTCTCGTGCTTATGCTCATCCATTACATGAGTGCTCAAAATATCGAAACGGAGTGGATCAAATTGACTTGTACCTGGCTAGTGGTCTGGGGAAGAGTCAAGATAAGATTCCAAAGAAGACTAAGTGTGAAACTTTAGTAGATTGAGTTCTCAACAAATAAATATTTTTCTCTCGTATTCCCATCCCCCATTTTTCGCACGCACACACCATCTGGAGACATTCGAGTCACGGACAACGAGAGCTCTTGCACCTTAATGTTCTTATGTTGCTTGTTTCAATGTTAATATATACTCTTGCTTGTTATGACTTGAATTGAATTACATACCTTGATTGATTTACTTAAAAGTTCTTATATGGTTGTTAACATGTCACCACAGAAATTATTCTTGTTATCATTTACCTACTCAAGGACGAGTAGGAATTAAGCTTGGGGATGTTGATACGTCCCGAACGTATCTATAATTTCTGCTTGATCCATTCATGTTTTGTGTGATATTTCTATGTTTTAGATACACTTTCATACACTTTTGATCATATTTGGACTAACATATTAACTCAGGGCATCCCAGTGTCAGTTCCTGTTTTCTGCTGTTTTGCTATTTCAGTATTCCCTCGTATTAAAAATGCTGCAAAAATTCCGGGAAAATTCAATAAAAAATCAGCGCTTCGAAAGCTTTCGGTGTCCCAAAGGGGGGCCAGAGAGGATCCACCAGAGCCCGAGGCGCCCTCCCGGCGCGGCCAGAAGTGGGGCCGCGCCAGGGGGCCGCCTGGACCCCTAGTGCCCCCCTGGCTGCCCCCCTTCGCCTATTTATTCTCCGTCCTCCGAAACCCTCGATGATAGAACCATTTTTCGCGAACTCGCCTCTGTTCCGCCGCCGCCGCGCTTCCAAGATCGAGAGCGCCAGAAGACCTCTTACCAGCACCCTGATGGAGGGAGGATCGACCTCCGGAAGCTTCTCCACCACCACGGACGCTGATGATCCGTGAGTAGTCCACCCTGGACCATTGGTCCATGATCAGTAGCTATGTGATGGTCTCCTCCCCTCTGTGTTCTTTATGGATTAGACCTTGTGAGCTGCCCTACATGATCAAGGAACATATTTAATTATTTCTACTATTGCTATGCTGAGTTTGCTGGGATTTGATGGATTATGAGACTATGTTCAGATTGTGATTGAGTAATATATTTCGTTCTTATCTTTTATATTTTTGTTCTTGAGTAATTCTTGCATGTTCTCCGTTGTTGTTTATTGCTTTGGCCAAGTAGTAGGTAGTGACTCCAAGAGGGAGCATTATGCTTGATTGTGGGTTCATGCCCCCTGATGACTAGCTTGAGTGACAGAAACATGAGTCTAGGGGATGTGCTATTGCCACAAGGGGAAACAACGGTGCATGTAACCGTAGTTTCAAGGATTGTTTAATGTACGCAAAGTTCTTTTAATACAGTTGTCCGTTGCTTTGGGTTTACACTTTGGGTGGGGCTCGTGATACGTCCAAAATGCATCACTATTTTATATCGTAATTCATCCTTATTCATTGATATATTTCATATTACGATGATGTTCTTATGTTGTTTTGGCTTATTTTACACAGTTTGCAACTTTCTGGTGCCGAAGCAGCACATGCAGGATTCAGCGGTAAAAAGTGGACGCTGAGTTGCTGAAGAAGAATACCTCCAAATTACCTGAAAATCGACGGGGGGTATTTTCCAATAGATTAACGAAGACTCGCCGAAGAGGGGCCACAGGGGCCCCAGGCGGCCACTTGGCGCGGCCCCACCCCTGGCCGCGCCGGGAGGGCGCCTTGTAACACCCTCAGATGCTTGTAACAGTAATCATCATCACTGTTGACTATCACTGTTTGCTAATCACTGTTATCCCCTGTCCCTAATCAAACTTTGCTTCTTCTCTTTTCAAACCATGCTGGTTGGTAATCAAAACACAAAGCCCAATGCACTTTGCTCATCATGAAACCAACCCTAGTTGAAACTACCTCAAATGGAAATTAAAACAAAAGTGCTCAAATAAAGTTGTTCCAAAAATCATGGAACTATTTTTGTAAATTGCCTAAAATCATTAAAATGATGTTGGACCAACTTTGGTAATTTTTGGAGTCACAGAAAATTCTAAACAATTCTAACAGTAGGTTAAAACCCTAACTTTGGACATTTAATATTTAAAGTAAATATCTAATGATTTTATTTTGCTTCAAAACTTTTTGTGGCACTGACATGTCATGTTATACTAATATTGGGACACCTAACCCATTTTACAAAAATGCAAAAGGCACCAAATTAAAATACAAACAGCAGGGCAGTAAACAAAAACCAGAAAATAGAAAAACCCTAATCTATCGCCTGGGGCGAAGCCCACCGCAGCCCAGCCCAAGCCCCCCCCCCTTTCTTTTTCCCCAACCACCCCCCCACCTGCTCCCGTCCGGCGCCCGTCGTGGACGCGCCGCTGCCAGCCGGCCCCGCCCTTCACCTGCCCCCCTGACGCCGTGGACGCGATAAGAACGAGGCCCCCTCCCTCCTGGACACCCCCGCACCTCCATTACCCTCCTCCCCCTCTCGCCATCGTCGGGGAAGGAATCACCCGAGCGCAGCCTCGCCGCCGTGGTGAACCGCCGCGGCCAACAGCCTCCCCGAGCCCCGAAGACCTGTCTGGCGTGTTCCTCGTCGACGTCCTCGTCTCCGAGTGCAAGGAATCGAACGGTGGAGCCCGGCAGCGACGACTACGCCACCGTTCCCCTCCGGCGCCGCCGCGACATCGCCGTCGCATTCCCGCGTCGTCGAGCCTCCCCGAGCAGCCTGCCGTCCACTACGCATCGCAGGTGAGCACGGCTTCCGCATACAGCACCCCGATAACGTGTACTCTACCCGTAGCCGTCGCCCCCCTATACCGTGCTCCGACCGCCGCCGTTTGCCGTCGTAGTCGAGCACACAAGCCGCCCCAGGCCACGCGTTTGGCACCGTTAACCTCCCCGTGCTCCGTAGGGTTAGTTCCACCCACTGGACCGCCCGTTTTCGACTCGTGGACGCGTTCGCCATTGGAGCCCGACGACCTTCGCCGCCATTGTTGGAGCTGCGCTCACCTCCGTGCGTCCCAGCCCGCGGGAACACCCCAGATCGATGCGGCGTCGAGTTCTTCGTCGGATGCCGCAAGCAGCGCCTCAAACGGCGCTCGGAATCGTGGGCTAGCTCGACCTCGCCGTCGGCGAGCCTCCGGTGAGGCTGCCAGGTGGGGCCCCGGTATCAGTTAGCTAATTAGGGCTTAACCCAGACCCCTGAGTCACTGACAGTGGACCCCCCCTCGGCTAATTACTCGGTTAGTTAAACTGAAAAGATTAACCAAATGAAAAACCCTCCCAGACACTGACATGTGGACCCCCTGGTCAATTAACTTAATTAAACACGTTTAGTTAGCACCAGTGTCACTGACTGCTGGGCCCCAGCTGTAAGTCATTTAGAAATAAATAAAATTATTAAAGTTGGGTCACTGACATGTGGGTCCAGAGGCATTTCTAATTTAGATAAATGATTTATAAATAACAAGAGGCTGACATGCGGGTCCCACATGTCAGCACTGTTCTGCATAATGTTTTGGATAATGTTTAGATAAATAATAAAAGAAATCCAGAAAATCATTTAAATTGGTTTAAACTTTGGAATTCAATAACTTTTAAACCGTAACTCAGATTCAAAAACTTTATACATGAAAGTTGATCAGAAAAATACTACGAATACGAATACGCTATCCGTATGTCTACCACCTCCCTCTAACACAACGAAATCGAACATTCCCCCTCCGGACCGTCTGTCCGATAAATGGTCCGGTACTGTTAGAGTGCCCTGATGAATTTATTCCGAACACGAAAGTTGTTCGGAATGGATCAAATAGCACGGATACACCCCCCTTATGTTGTTCCGATAACCACGACACCTCCGGCTTGATCCTTCCCCCTCCGGACCCCCTGTCCGGTAATCGCCCGGAGCCGGTAGTTCATCCTCAGATGAATTCCCGCTCCGAGCATATTGCATTGCACTGCGATAGAACACCGATAACATTTCATCTATCATGTCATGCATATGTTTGTATATTATTGTTGTGTATTTACTGTTTCCTTCCCCCCCTTAATCTTCTGTAGACCCCGCTGCTGCTGTCGACTACACCGCTGCTGAGTACGACTACGTCGTCGACGACCCTACTACTACCGTCGAGCTTGCAGGCAAGCAGAGCCATTCTCTTCCCCAGATATCGCCTATCTTTCCGTACATTTCTTTCACTAGGCATGGTTACTGCTGCTGTTACGATTACAATCCTATTCAACTGCATAGCCTGATTTTGTCGCCCCTTGATGTGCCTTCCTTTATCCTATGCTGCCGTTTATTATTATGCATTATTCAGCAGTGAGCCCTGTGCATTGTTAGCTAGTATTAGATAGAGGGCCATGATCACTCAGGGGAGTGAAGGCGGATACTTATATTAACTGCATAGGTACGGTACAATGCAGACACCGTCAAAGGCCCCTATCTGGGTTATCCCTAGTCACCTCAAGTGTGAGCTATCAAGGAGTAATCCTTGTACTCGACTCGAGGCTGACTTTGTCTTGCCGCCATAGGGTCCTGTAAACGAGTGTCCTTCAGGTAAGAAATCGGGCGACCCAACGGTGCCCGCGAGAGGTATTGCGACGGGACGACAGGGAGGGCACGACCAGTGTACCGGTGTGCTTGGCCCCTGATCGTTGGCCGCGAGAGTTACCAACCCCCGAAAGTCGAGCTCCTCCCGAAGCACACGCGAGACAAGGTAAGGAGACGGTTCACCTTGTTGGTAACCGCAGTGACTTGGTGGGACGACGGGGCAGGCACCGATGTACTGGTGGTCCTGGCTGCTGTCGTTGTCCGCGGGTCGGTTAAGTCGAGGCAACGATAAAGGTTGTCACGCAGGTTAATTAAAATGCTAAATGGTTCAGTGAATGTCTTGAGTTGGCTATATGCCATGTACGCACTACCTACCCGTGGGAATTACGAGTTATGGGCTCCTCCGCTTCTTAGTGTCGTCCGAGGACTTTTCAGACGTCAGCAGTACCGCGGCCTGCGCCGGGAAGTGGTGTTGTCTTATTTGCTCGCGCGGTGTGTCTTATTTGTATTTGCTTTAACTTCACCGGCCAGCCTCGCACCGTGCAGGAGTACGTCGGGGCTAGGGTCCAAAGCCCCGCGTACATAGGATATAGTCCGGCGGATGACCTCTCTGTTGAGTTTGAAAGATGGGCTATGAAGTGTCGGATAGCCTCGGTGGAGCGTTCCCTAACAAGGTTCCCGCCACCCTGGGGATCCGTGCGTGTAGCGTAACACAAGTGCACCCCTGCAGGGAAGAATTGATCTATCGATAGCCGTGTCCACGGTAACAGGACGCTTTATGCTGAAGCTGGATCCTACCACTAGAAACTATTAGTATTAAACTGTATGGTTCCGGGTTCTCTTCCTCGCGGGGATGTCGAGGAGGTGAACTCGGAGGCATTGTTAATTATTACAACTTATCATTATTCAATGTTGCAGCAACTTCTGCTTCATTGTTACTTTATGTTTTATATAAACTGTTGGCTGATTCTTACCTCATGCTGCAAGACACCGTCGGAAGATGCTAGTCTTCGTTAGGCCTAGCTTCTTACCCTTGCTCTGGATTTCTGTCTTTCAGTCCACTATATACAGCCTCTTCTTTCCGTTGATGCAATGCATAATGCTTAGTAGCGGACGTAAGACTCGAGGGTATACTAGATACTCACCTGCTTTATTTCCTTTATTGTTTTGCCTGATCGGCCGCTGCAGCCGACGTTGGAGTCCAGGAGCAGGAGTACCCCGGAGGTGCCTACTACGACGTCGAGTTCCCCGTTGACTAGGAGTAGTACTGTGGATCCCAGGCAGGAGGCCTCGCCTTTTCGTTCTGTATCTCTGATGTGATTTGTGCTAGCCTTCTTAAGGCAAAACTTGACTAACTATGTCTGTACTCAGATATTATGGCTTGTATGACTTATATATTCGGGTCCGCGTGACCCCCTCCATTGTAATACTTTTGTTTATCCTTTGGTGTTTAGTGTTGTGCTGTGATATTATTACCGTGGCACCCTAATCTCAGTCGTGTACCCTGCATGTATGATTACTGTACACGGCTTGATTTTGGGGGCGTCACAAGTTGGTATCAGAGCCGACTGCCTGTAGGAAGCCACCTCACCACTACCTGGTCGAAGTTGAGTCTAGACTTTGAAAAACTATTTTGTTAACTTAATATTTGGCTTACGGGCCCACATCGATGTCACTACGTGTGATATCTATGGTATTAGGATCCTTTTCTCCTTACCTATGCTCTGGGAATCTGCTCTCGTATCCTTGCTGGTAAGTTTTACAAAAGCTGACATTAGGATCACGTTCTCTTGATTCCACCCGGCGTTTTTATGGTGCATCCCCCATTGATCGAGTCGTGTTGCAGGAGTCGTACGCCAGATCCCAGACCGCGGATCCCATTCTCATTATGGGCAGGCCGCGCGTTCTCTGGCATCAACTCCTGTGGCCAACAGTTTTCTTGCGGCGTGATTGACATAGTGGAATCTATGTCGCGTCGTGTAATCCTTACCGCGGTCTGCGCGCCGCCTAGAGAGTCCCTTTTTCCTTAATTTCTACGACGTTACGCTGCCCGATTTTCGATTGATTCTATGTGTGGATGTGTATGTCTTATATGACTACTCCTTTATATATATCTGCGCCTCCCTTACGTTGTCGTTTTACTTCAGGCTTGATTCCGGTATCTCGTTAAATTTTCATTGCTGAAATACCCCTGTTAAATTCTAGCAGGATGGCTGGTCGTGGTGGTCGTGGTCGTGGTCGTGCTGCCAACGACCCACCTCCGCCGCCGGATTACATGGCCGCGATGGTGCAGCAGTTCGAGATGAACCGTCAGTTCATGCAGAATATCATGGCTCAGTTCCCCCAGCCGAATCAGAATGGGCACCACCATCAGCATGCCACCGTGACTCTGCACGACTTCACCCGCCTCAACCCCACTATGTTTCGCAACACTGTTCAGCCGCTGGATGCTGATGACTGGCTTCGCGACATCACTCACGAGCTGGAGTCTGCTAATGTCGATCCAGCCGACTATGTGAACTTTGCGTCTTACCATCTGAAAGGCGCCGCTGCTCAGTGGTGGAGCACCCACAAGCGTTTCCTGCCAGTTGAAGAAGTCATCACTTGGGATGAATTTCAGTCTGCTTTCCGCGCCCGCTACATTCCTCAGGGGATCATGGATCGTAAGGCGGAAGAATTCCGTAACCTCACTCAGGGCGATATGACTGTTGAAGCCTATCAGCGCGAGTTCCTCAACCTCTCTCGCTATGCGGAGGGAGAGATCACCACTTATGCTCGCAGGCAGCAGAAGTTCCGTCGTGGCCTCAACCCTGAACTCAGGCTCGCTCTTGCCGTTCATGATTTCGCCAACTTCGCCACCATGGTGAAGAAGGCTATCACCGTCGAGACTGCCCAGATGGAGCACAAGAACTCTCTGAAGCGTTATCGTGACGTTGGCTCATCTTCGGGCGCAACGCAGAAGCGTCGTATCTGGCTCCCTACCAGTGTGACCCATTCAGCTGTCCCTGCTTCAAGACCGTCTTATGCTACACCCCGTCTGCCTCCACCACCGCAGATGCCAAGAGCTCTGCCTGCACCACCCAATGCTACCCCCCTTCGTCCTCAGGATGGATTATGCTTCACGTGCCGCCAACCTGGGCATTTTTCCAGAGAGTGCCCCCAGAAACAGAAGCAACTGGTAGTTCACCCCGCTGGCCGCGGAAATGGTCGTGGCAACAACAGGACCCCCAACTATAATACTGGGTCTGCTGCTTATGCTCGTGGACATGCTAACAACGTCAATGTTGAAGAAGCTCAACAACAACCCGCTACCGTGATGGGTACCCTTCTCGTTAATTCCGTACCTGCTGCTGTTTTATTTGATACAGGAGCATCGCATTCATTCATGTCGGAAGCATTTGCATTTTCGCATAACTTCAAGTACGACACGATGAAACCCCCGATGGTTGTTCGCACCCCGATTGGCCAATGCCGAACCACCATGATGGTGCCAAACACTACCATTGAAATCGAAGGAGTTGAATTCTTTGCGTCGCCCATCCTCCTGAAGTCTTCCACCATAGACCTCATTCTGGGAATGGAGTGGTTGAAATTTCACGATGCCGCACTGTATTGTGGCACCAAGTCTGTCCAGCTCTTTCACCCCTCCGGTGGGATTGTTAACCACACCGCCCGAGTTACCCGTAATGCTGAAACACAGATCTTTATGATGAATGCTTTGAATGTCTCACCTTTGAAAGGCATCGCGAACGTTCCGGTCGTTCGCGATTTTCCCGACGTCTTCCCAGAAGAACTGCCGGGAATACCCCCGATCAGGGAAGTTGAATTCGTCATCGACTTGAAGCCAGGCACTGTTCCTATTGCCAAGCGTCCTTACAAGATGCCGCCACATGAACTCCTTGAACTAAAGGAGGAAATCGACAAGGCACTTCAGAAAGGATTCATTCGCCCCAGTTCCTCAGCTTGGGGAGCACCTTCGCTCTTTGTCAAGAAGAGCGATGGGACAAACCGATTGGTCCAAGATTATCGGCCCATTAACCAAGCCACCATCCAGAACAAATACCCACTTCCCCGGATCAATGATCTGTATGATCAACTTGCCGGATCCAAGGTGTTTTCTAAACTCGACTTGAGGTTGGGTTATCACCAAATTCGGGTCCGTGATGAGGACAATTCCGAAGACTGCCTTCATTACTCGCTATGGTTCATACGAGTACACTGTCATGTCCTTTGGCTTAACCAATGCTCCAGCCACCTTCTCCAGATTGATGAATTATATTTTCATGGAGTACCTCGACCAGTTCGTCGTGGTTTATCTGGATGATATCTTGATATATTCCAAGAATGAAGAAGAACATGCTGAACATCTTCGTCTTATACTGGAGAAGCTTCGAGAACACAAACTCTACGCTAATTTTTCTAAGTGTGAGTTCTGGCTTCCCGAAGTAACCTACCTTGGACATGTGATTTCCAAGGATGGCATTGCCGTCACCCCAGAACGTATCCAGGCTATTCTTGACTGGACTCCTCCCAAGACCGTCAAGCAAGTCCGCAGTTTCCTCGGACTCGCTAGCTATTGCCGCCGTTTCGTCGAGAATTTTTCCAAGATTGCCAGGCCTCAGACTAATCTGCTTCACAAAGGCGTCAAGTTTGAGTGGACAGATAAATGTCAAGAAAGTTTTCAAGCCCTCAAGGACAAGCTAACTTCTCCCCCGGTGCTCGCTCCCCCTGATACTCAGAAGGATTTCGTGATATATTGCGACGCGTCTCGTCAAGGATTAGGCTGTGTCCTATTGCAAGAGCGCAAGGTGATTGCTTACGGCTCTCGTCAGTTGCGTGCTCACGAAGACAAATATCCAACACATGATCTCGAATTGGCAGCAGTAATTTATGCATTGAAGCTGTGGCGACATTACCTCGTTGGTAATCGTTGCGAGATCTACACCGACCACCAAAGCCTGAAATACTTGTTTACTCAGCCCGACCTGAATCTCCGCCAACAAAGATGGCTCGAGACAATAGCCGATTTTAACATGGATATTCATTACACCCCTGGAAAAGCTAATGTGATGGCTGATGCCCTGAGCCGTAAAGCTTACTGTAGTGAACTTGAGGTGCAGCTAGAACAACCACCTCTGTATGAAGATTTTCAAAAGTTGAACCTCGAGATTGTTCCTCAAGGTTGTGCAAATAACCTGGTCATTGAACCGGATCTCGTCAAATCCGTCAAGTGTATACAGTTCTATGATGATTTTGTACACAAGATTAAGCGCGATATCGCCAATGGGAGACCCTCACCCTTCACCATTGACAGTAATGGTGCGGCGTTCTACCAGAACCGTTTAGTGGTTACTCACAGCAAGGGCAGGCATGAGAACCTGGATATGACCCCGAAGGTCATGAAAGCGGCTCACGATACCCCGTTGTCCATTCATCCTGGGAGCACCAAGATGTACCAAGACATTCGTCAGCAATTCTGGTGGCCTAACATGAAGCAAGACATTGCCCGATATGTTTCTGAATGTGACGTTTGTCGTCGCGTCAAGGGGGAACATCAAAAACCCTCTGGAAAACTACAACCACCTGAAATCCCTGTATGGAAGTGGGACAAAGTTCAGATGGACTTCGTCACCGGTTTTCCCCGATCCCAGAAAGGTAACGATGCTATCTTTGTCGTCATCGACCGGTTCTCCAAGGTTGCTCACTTTATACCAGTCAAGGAGAAGATCACGGCGGCTCAGTTAGCGGAATTGTATATCGCCCAAATCGTGTCGCTCCACGGTATTCCGTTGGAGATCAGTTCAGATCGCGGCAGCCTTTTCACCTCCAGATATTGGCGGAGTTTCCAAGAAGCTCTGGGGACTACTCTGCATCTCAGCACCGCTTATCACCCCCGTCACAGGGCCAAGTCGAACGCTTCAATCAAATACTTGAAGATATGCTTCGAGCTTGTGTCATCTCCTTCGGCAAGAAATGGGAGGAATCTCTTCCATTTGCTGAATTCTCGTACAACAATAGCTACCAAGCTAGTCTGAAGATGGCACCCTATGAAGTTCTCTATGGGCGTAAGTGTCGGACCTCTCTGAGTTGGTCAGAAACTGGGGAACGTGCACTCATTGGCCCGGATATTATTCAGCAAGCTGAAGACCAAGTTCACGTCATCCGTGAACATTTGAAGGCCGCTCAGTCTCGTCAGAAGAACAACTATGACCGCAAACACCGTGAAATGGAGTATCAACCGGGTGAATACGCATACCTCCGTGTCACTCCCATGAGGGGCACTCATCGCTTCGGTATCAAGGGCAAGTTGGCTCCTCGCTACATTGGCCCGTTCCGTATCCTTTCCAGGAGTGGACCCGTGGCATACCGGTTGGAATTGCCACCGAACCTCTCCCAAGTCCACGATGTCTTCCATGTGTCGCAACTCCGTCGCTGCTTCAAGGATCCTATCCGCGAAGTGGAGCATGATATGATCGAGCTGCAACAAGACTTGACTTATCGAGAACATCTGAGCCGCATTCTCGATCAGTCTGAACGCCGAACCCGCAACAAGACCGTCAAGTTCCTCAAGGTTCAGTGGTCGAATCATTCTGAAGATGAAGCCACTTGGGAACGCGAAGATCGCCTTCGCGATGAATACCCCGATCTTTTCCTCGCTACCACTTAAATTCTCGGGACGAGAATTCTTGTAGTGGGGGAGATTTGTAACACCCTCAGATGCTTGTAACAGTAATCATCATCACTGTTGACTATCACTGTTTGCTAATCACTGTTATCCCCTGTCCCTAATCAAACTTTGCTTCTGCTCTTTTCAAACCATGCTGGTTGGTAATCAAAACACAAAACCCAATGCATTTTGCTCATCATGAAACCAACCCTAGTTGAAACTACCTCAAATGGAAATTAAAACAAAAGTGCTCAAATAAAGTTGTTCCAAAAATCATGGAACTATTTTTGTAAATTGCCTAAAATCATAAAAATGATGTTGGACCAACTTTGGTAATTTTTGGAGTCACAGAAAATTCTAAACAATTCTAACAGTAGGTTAAAACCCTAACTTTGGACATTTAATATTTAAAGTAAATATCTAATGATTTTATTTTGCTTCAAATCTTTTTGTGGCACTGACATGTCATGTTATACTAATATTGGGACACCTAACCCATTTTACAAAAATGCAAAAGGCACCAAATTAAAATACAAACAGCAGGACAGTAAACAAAAACCAGAAAATAGAAAAACCCTAATCTATCGCCTGGGGCGAAGCCCACCGCAGCCCAGCCCAAGCCCCCCCCCCCCCTTGTCTTCTTCCCCAACCACCCCCCACCTGCTCCCGTCCGGCGCCCGTCGTGGACGCGCCGCTGCCAGCCGGCCCCGCCCTTCACCTGCCCCCCTGACGCCGTGGACGCGATAAGAACGAGGCCCCCTCCCTCCTGGACACCCCCGCACCTCCATTCCCCTCCTCCCCCTCTCGCCATCGTCGGGGAAGGAATCACCCGAGCGCAGCCTCGCCGCCGTGGTGAACCGCCGCGGCCAATAGCCTCCCTGAGCCCCGAAGACCTGTCCGCAGTGTTCCTCGTCGACGTCCTCATCTCCGAGCGCAAGGAATCGAACCGTGGAGCCCGGCAGCGACGACTACACCACCGTTCCCCTCCGGCGCCGCCGCGACATCGCCGTCGCATTCCCGCGTCGTCGAGCCTCCCCGAGCAGCCTGCCGTCCACTACGCATCGCAGGTGAGCACGGCTTCCGCATACAGCACCCCGATAACGTGTACTCTACCCGTAGCCGTCGCCCCCCTATACCGTGCTCCGGCCGTCGCCGTTTGCCGTCGTAGTCGAGCACACAAGCCGCCCCAGGCCACGCGTTTGGCACCGTTAACCTCCCCGTGCTCCGTAGGGTTAGTTCCATCCACTGGACCGCCCGTTTTCGACTCGTGGACGCGTTCGCCATTGGAGCCCGACGACCTTCGCCGCCATTGTTGGAGCTGCGCTCACCTCCGTGCGTCCCAGCCCGCGGGAACACCCCAGATCGATGCGGCGTCGAGTTCTTCGTCGGATGCCGCAAGCAGCGCCTCAAACGCCGCTCGGAATCGTGGGCTAGCTCGACCTCGCCGCCGGCGAGCCTCCGGTGAGCCTCCGGTGAGCCCTCCGGTGAGGCTGCCAGGTGGGGCCCCGGTGTCAGTTAGCTAATTAGGGCTTAACCCAGACCCCTGAGTCACTGACAGTGGACCCCCCCCCCCTCGGCTAATTACTCGGTTAGTTAAACTGAAAAGATTAACCAAATGAAAAACCCTCCCAGACTTAACTTAATTAAACATGTTTAGTTAGCACCAGTGTCACTGACTGCTGGGCCCCAGCTGTAAGTCATTTAGAAATAAATAAAATTATTAAAGTTGGGTCACTGACATGTGGGTCCAGAGGCATTTCTAATTTAGATAAATGATTTATAAATAACAAGAGGCTGACATGCGGGTCCCACATGTCAGCACTGTTCTGGATAATGTTTTGGATAATGTTTAAATAAATAATAAAAGAAATCCAGAAAATCATTTAAATTGGTTTAAACTTTGAAATTCAATAACTTTTAAACCGTAACTCGGATTCAAAAACTTTATACATGAAAGTTGATCAGAAAAATACTACGAATACGAATACGCTATCCGTATGTCTACCACCTCCCTCTAACACAACGAACATCGAACATTCCCCCTCCGGACCGTCTGTCCGATATATGGTCCGGTACTGTTAGAGTGCCCGGATGAATTTATTCCGAACACGAAAGTTGTTCGGAATGGATCAAATAGCACGGATACACCCCCCTTATGTTGTTCCGATAACCACGACACCTCCGGCTTGATCCTTCCCCCTCCGGACCCCCTGTCCGGTAATCGCCCGGAGCCGGTAGTTCATCCTCAGATGAATTCCCGCTCCGAGCATATTGCATTGCACTGCGATAGAACACCGATAACATTTCATCTATCATGTCATGCATATGTTTGTATATTATTTTTGTGTATTTACTGTTTCCTTCCCCCCCTTAATCTTCGGTAGACCCCGCTGCTGCTGTCGACTACACCGGTGCTGAGTACGACTACGTCGTCGACGACCCTACTACTACCGTCGAGCTTGCAGGCAAGCAGAGCCATTCTCTTCCCCAGATATCGCCTATCTTTCCGTACATTTCTTGCAATAGGCATGGTTACTTCTGCTGTTACGATTACAATCCTATTCAACTGCATAGCCTGATTTTGTCGCCCCTTGATGTGCCTTCCTTTATCCTATGCTGCCGTTTATTATTATGCATTATTCAGCAGTGAGCCCTGCGCATTGTTAGCTAGGATTAGATAGAGGGCCGTGATCACTCAGGGGAGTGAAGGCGGATACTTATATTAACTGCACAGGTACGGTACAATGCAGACACCGTCAAAGGCCCCTATCTGGGTTATGCCTAGTCACCTCAAGTGTGAGCTATCAAGGAGTAATCCTTGTACTCCACTCGAGGCTGACTTTGTCTTGCCGCCATAGGGTCCTGTAAACGAGTGTCCTTCAGGTAAGAAGTCGGGCGACCCAACGGTGCCCGCGAGAGGTATTGCGACGGGACGACAGGGAGGGCACGACCAGTGTACCGGTGTGCTTGGCCCCTGATCGTTGGCCGCGAGAGTTACCAACCCCCGAAATTCGAGCTCCTCCCGGAGCACACGCGAGACAAGGTAAGGAGACGGTTCACCTTGTTGGTAACCGCAGTGACTTGGTGGGACGACGGGGCAGGCACCGATGTACTGGTGGTCCTGGCTGCTGTCGTTGTCCGCGGGTCGGTTAAGTCGAGGCAACGATAACGGTTGTCACGCAGGTTAATTAAAATGCTAAATGGTTCAGTGAATGTCTTGAGTTGGCTATATGCCATATACGCACTACCTACCCGTGGGAATTACGAGTTATGGGCTCCTCCGCTTCTTAGTGTCGTCCGAGGACTTTTCAGACGTTAGCAGTACCGCGGCCTGCGCCGGGAAGTGGTGTTGTCTTATTTGCTTTAACTTCACCGGCTAGCCTCGCACCGTGCAGGAGTACATCGGGGCTAGGGTCCAAAGCCCCGCGTACATAGGATATAGTCCGGCGGATGACCTCTCTGTTGAGTTTGAAAGATGGGCTATGAAGTGTCGGATAGCCTCGGTGGAGCGTTCCCTAACAAGGTTCCCGCCACCCTAGGGATCCGTGCGTGTAGCGTAACACAAGTGCACCCCTGCAGGGAAGAATTGATCTATCGATAGCCGTGTCCACGGTAACAGGACGCTTTATGCTGAAGCTGGATCCTACCACTAGAAACTATTAATATTAAACTGTATGGTTCCGGGTTCTCTTCCTCGCGGGGATGTCGAGGAGGTGAACTCGGAGGCATTGTTAATTATTACAACTTATCATTATTCAATGTTGCAGCAACTTCTGCTTCATTGTTACTTTATGTTTTATATAAACTGTTCTCTGATTCTTACCTCATGCTGCAAGACACCGTCGGAAGATGCTAGTCTTCGTTAGGCCTAGCTTCTTACCCTTGCTCTGGATTTCTGTCTTTCAGTCCACTATATACAGCCTCTTCTTTCCGTTGATGCAATGCATAATGCTTAGTAGCGGACGTAAGACTCGCGGGTATACTAGATACTCACCTGCTTTATTTCCTTTATTGTTTTGCCTGATCGACCGCTGCAGCCGACGTTGGAGTCCAGGAGCAGGAGTACCCCGGAGGTGCCTACTACGACGTCGAGTTCCCCGTTGACCAGGAGTAGTACTGTGGATCCCAGGCAGGAGGCCTCGCCTTTTCGTTCTGTATCTCTGATGTGATTTGTGCTAGCCTTCTTAAGGCAAAACTTGACTAACTATGTCTGTACTCAGATATTATGGCTTGTATGACTTATATATTCGGGTCCGCGTGACCCCCTCTATTGTAATACTTTTTTTTATCCTTTGGTGTTTAGTGTTGTGCTGTGATATTATTACCGTGGCACCCTAATCTCAGTCGTGTACCTTGCATGTATGATTACTGTACACGGCTTGATTTTGGGGGCGTCACACGCCTGGAGCCCTGGGGCCACTCCCGGCTCCCCCTCTCGCCTATATACTCCTCATTACGCGAAAACCCTAAAAAGAGAAGCTTTCACGGAGTTCCGACGCCGCTCCGTGGCGGAAACCTACAGAGAAGAAAAGTGCTCTCCGGAGGGAAGATTCCGCCGAGGAGATCACCTCCTGTAAGGGGAGATCATCGCCATCGTCATCACCATCGTCACGGGCATCATCTAGATCATCATCAACATCATCCCCAACATCAGCACCATCTCCACCACCATCCAATCTCACCTCACAAGTTCATCTTGTGTTGTAATCCGTACTATCTATCCTCTCTACTCTACCGGTGTAAGGACTGAGATTCTCAAGCTTCTAGCCGCAGGTAATATCTACCCTATAGCTGATAGTAAGTGGGTAAGCCCGGTTCATTGTGTTCCAAAGAAAGGAGGAACAACTGTAGTTCCTAATGATAAGAATGAACTAATACCTCAGATAATTATTATTGGATATAGAATGTGTATTGATTACAGGAAGCTGAACAAGGCAACCAGGAAGGACCACTACCCGTTGCCGTTCATCGACCAAATGCTTGAAAGGTTATCCAAAAATACTCATTTTTTTTATCTTGATGGTTATTCTGGCTTCTCTCAAATTCATGTTAACACTGCTGATCAAGAGAAGACCACTTTTACTTGTCCCTATGGTACATATGCTTACAGACGTATGCTTTTTGGTTTATGTAATGCCCCTGCTACTTTTCAAAGGTGTATGTCTGCTATATTTCATGGTTTTTTTGAAGAAATCGTGGAGGTATTCATGGACGATTTATCCGTCTATGGAACCTCTTTTGACCATTGTCTCCACAACCTTAATAAAGTTTTGCAGAGATGTGAGGAGACAAATCTGGTGCTTAACTGTGAGAAGTGCCACTTTATGGTCAACGAAGGAATTGTTCTTGGCCACAAGATTTCCGAGAGGGGAATTGAAGTGGACAGGGCCAAGATCGAAGCAATTGAAAGGATTCCCTATCCAAGGGACATCAAAGGTATTCGTAGTTTTCTCGGTCATGCTGGTTTCTATAGAAGATTTATTAAAGACTTTTCTAAGACTTCAAGACCCCTCACTAATGTTCTCCAGAAGGACTTTCCTTTCGTTTTTGATGAAGATTGTAAGGAAGCCTTCGAAGTTCTTAAGAAAGCTTTAATAACCGCTCCTATAGTACAACCACCTGATTGGAATTTGCCTTTTGAAATTATGTGTGATGCTAGTGATTTTGTTGTTGGAGTTGTTTTAGGTCAAATGGTTGATAGGAAGTTGAATGATATATACTATGCTAACAAAACCCTTTATAGTGCTCAAAAGAATTATGCTACTACCGAGAAGGAATTCTTAGCAGTAGTGTTTTCCTGTGATAAGTTTAGGCAGTATATTGTTGATTCTAAGATTATTTTTCATACTGACCATGCTGCCATTAAGTATCTTATGGAGAAGAAGGATGCCAAACCAAGGCTCATCCGATGGGTACTCCTTCTTCAAGAATTTGATTTTCAGATTGTCGATAGGAAAGGAGGAGACAATCCGGTGGCGGATAATCTTTCAACGATGGAAGATATACTGCATGATCCGATTCCAGTCAACGACAGTTTTCCAGACGAACAGCTAGCTGTTGTAAAAGTACAATCTCTCTCCGATCCTTGGTTTTCAGATTATTATAACTTTATCGTTGCAAAGTTTTTTCCTCCAGGTCTAACATTTCATCAAAGGAAGAAGTTCTTTCATGATTTGAGGCATTACTTTTGGGATGACCCTCATCTTTTCAAAGAAGGTCCAGATGGGATCGTGAGAAGATGCGTACCGGAACACGAGCAGAAGGACATTCTCAAACAATGTCACGATAGTCCATATGGAGGACATCATGCTGGTGAGAGGACCGCACATAAGGTTCTTCAATCAGGTTTTTATTGGCCTACTCTCTTTAAGGATGCTAGAAATTATGTTTTATCCTGTGATAAGTGTCAGAGATTTGGTAATATTAGTAGAAGGAATGAGATGCCTATGAATTACTCTCTAGTGATTGAGACTTTCGATTGCTGGGGTTTTGATTTTATGGGTCCTTTTCCCTCCTCACACAAGCACACTCACATTTTAGTTGTTGTTGATTATGTAACCAAGTGGGTAGGAGCAATCCCTACTGAAAGTGATGATCACAAGACATCTTTGAAAATGCTCAAGGATGTAGTTTTTTCTAGGTTTGGAGTACCCAGGTACCTCATGACTGATGGGGGTTCGCACTTTACACATGGAGCTTTTATAAAAGGTTTAGACAAGTACGATGTCAATCATAGAATTGCTTCACCGTACCACCCTCAAACTAGTGGGCAAGTTGAGCTCACCAATAGAGAGATCAAGCTGATCTTACAGAAGACAGTCAATAGAAATAGAAAGGATTGGTCAAACAAGTTAGGAGATGCTTTGTGGGCGTATAGAACTGCTTACAAAAACCCCATGGGCATGTCTCCCTATAAGATGGTCTATGGCAAGGCTTGCCATTTGCCATTAGAATTAGAACACAAAGATTTTTGGGCTATTAGAGAGCTTAATGCTGACCCGAAATTAGCTGGTGAAAAGCGTCTCATGAACTTGACTTCTATAGATGAGTGGAGAAGTGAAGCTTACGAGAGCGCTAAAATGTTCAAGGAAAAGGTAAAGAAGTGGCACGATAGGAGGATTCTAAAACGTGAATTTAATGTTGGTGATAAAGTTTTGTTGTTTAGATCCCGTTTCAGGTTTTCTCCAGGTAAACTACTTTCCGGTGGGAAGGGCCATTTCATATTGAGGAAGTCTACCACTAGGGTGCAATCAAGATTAACAATTTCGAAGGCACCAAGCCTCAAGTGGTGAATGGGAAAAGACTTAAGCATTACATAGCAAGATACCCTGTCAATGTTGATGTGGATTTGGTATACACAAAAACTCATGAAGAACATGTTGCAGCCCTGTTTCAGACACCAGCAGAAGCAGAATAAGGAAAGGTATGTATTACGGTAAGGAAACATAGCGAAACCGCCATAAAAGTTCCAGTTTACGTGTTTTTGCGAAATATAGGAAATTTGAGGCCGAAGTTGAGCCGGAGACCAGCTCCAGGGGGCCCAGGCGCCCCCCTGGCGCGGCCCCACCCCTGGCCGCGCCGGGAGGCCGCCTGGGCACCCTGGAGCCCGTCTCCGACTCCGCTTTGACCCGTTACCTTCCTTTCTGTGCAGAAATTTTTGCTATATATTTGCTCGGATCGTTCCGGCAACGTATCTCGCGATTTCGTGTGTTTTCTTTTCGAACTCTTTCTGCCAGAAAAGCTTTCGACTAGACCTAGGTGCCATGGCTTCCCCAAGTTCCCAGAAGGACAAGTTCGTCATTAACGTCATCAACCCTTACCTCGCTGAGGTGAAGAAGCACCCCCAGATCCTTCGTGTGGAGGATGGTGACCTCCAGAAGGAGGATCTGAAGGGACCAGTCAAGGAGGGGAGCACAGAGGAGCGACTGAAGGAGGTGGAACATGAGGTCTTCAAGTTCAAGAACATGGTGGAGCGTGATGTTGAAGCTAACTTCAACATCATGAACGAGATAGAGGCTTCCCACAAGAAGGAGATGAAGGAGATGTGGTCAAGTTTGGCCGCACTAGAAGAAAAAGTTTATGGGCTCCAAGCACAGATCTATGATCTGCAGAACCAGAACTGTGAGTATGAACTAAAGTTTCTGCGCATGAGTTTGGGTGCAGAGTGCAGGATCCCGGAGACGGTAATGTCCTTTGAGACTGGATAACAGCTGCCATGGAAGCGCTTCGCCAAGGAATACGTGACCGACAAGATCAAGAATGAGGAGTAAATCTCCTTGGGTAATGGCATCCCCTTAGCTTGTTCCAAGCTTGGGGGAGTGACCGGTATTTTTATCTTTATCTATGTCTTTTAGAGTCAAGTAGAGTCGTATCATGTCTAGGGAAGTTATCTTATAAAATAGGTGTTTGCTTTGAGGTCTATCACTCCTTTTTGGGGAGTTATGTATCCGTGAGTGCGGAGTCGTCTATGATGGAATATTAATGAGAAGTCTATTGATCGCTTCGCTGCACTCGGTATTCTCTTCACACAATCGACCTTATGATGATTCTTATGGGGAGTATTGACCTTATATCAGGTATGTCTTTGAAAACTTTATTTAATCTTTGCAAACATAGCTTTGGTCATAACAACAAGCATGTTATTTTTCTCAAAGTAGCGACATAGCCAAACCCTCTTTGTTATTATGCTTGTAGTTTTATGTTGACAAGGAAGACAACTTGATGTAATATGCTTGTTTTAATGTTTATGCTTTATATTGCTTTGCATCCAAGTCATCATCAATTGTCTGTTCTCTCAAAGCCTTTGCTAGCCAAACCTCTGTACTAAGCGGAATTCTGCTGGTGCATCCATACCCTGAAACCAGTATCTTCCATATGAGTCCACCATACCTTCCTATTCGTGGTATTCCACTACCACTCCTAAAGCATAGAATTTTTGTGTTATCCTTAGACGTTCAAAATCTTCTGTTTTGTGCCCCTGTTTTAGCTCATGAGGAAGTAGTAGTTAATTCATGACCTTCTTAAGTTGGACAAGTTTTATCCCAGGATTGCATGTCTAATCTGCAAACCCCTCATACGAGGAGGAACTGGCATGAGTGCGCCCAGCTCACAAAAGATAATACAACAAACAAACCCTCCTTCATGCTTTGTTCATGATAAATCAGAAAACGTTGGCAGTGATAAACAAAGCAGATTGCGGGGATGTCATCGTCCCCGTTTGGGAGCCGTTCCTCAAAACTTGTCCAACCTGAGAAGCAATTGAGTTATCTATTAGCATTCGTTGACAAATCACGCACCTCTCAAAACTTGTTTTCATTCTGTTTGATTTAAGGATAGCACTTGAGTTTTCCCTGCTTGCCTTTAACAAGGCTTTTTCCTTTACTTTTGTGTTGAGTCAGTTTTCCCTACGTCCTCCTTTCCCAAAGAGAACAGACACTTGATGCTGATGAGGATTCATCCATATAATGTTGCATTAAAGTTTTGCCATGCCATATCATTGTTGACATTATCTCTTGATAAGTAAGTTGTTTGCAAAAGCATTTGCCAATCAAACATCTTCATTTGTGTTAGCATTTGCAGTTCATGACTAATAGCTTGTTCTTTCAAAAGATTCAAATTGTCTCTTAAAAATATAAAGAGAAAGAGAAAAGGTAAAAGTTATTAGTTGTTCTTTGACCAAAGGACTTGTTTGCCATGATTTGATGAGTTTCCTTAGCCCTACTTTTGATTATAATTGTTATTACTCTTTCATAAGGGCCTTATGAGTTGGAGATTGTTGTTTAGGATGTTTGAGTTTGATGAAAAGATCATGATGCTTCTTGTCCGTATTTTATTTATCGACACTTCACTCTCTAAACTTGTGGACAGGTTTACCGAGCTCAGTTGTCGCTTGGGGACAAGCGAGGTCTAAGCTTGGGGGAGTTGATACGTCCAAAATGCATCACTATTTTATATCGTAATTCATCCTTATTCATTGATATATTTCATATTACGATGATGTTCTTATGTTGTTTTGGCTTATTTTACAAAGTTTGCAACTTTCCGGTGCCGATGCAGCAGACGCAGGATTCAGTGGTAAAAAGCGGACGCTGAGTTGCTGAAGAAGAATACCTCCAAATTACCTGAAAATCGACGCGGGGTATTTTCCAAAAGATTAACGAAGACTCGCCGAAGAGGGGCCAGAGGGGGGGCACAGGGGCCCCAGGCGGCCACCTGGCGCGGCCCCACCCCTGGCCGCGCCGGGAGGGCGCCTGGAGCCCTGGGGCCACTCCCGGCTCCCCTTATGGCCTATATACTCCTCGTTACGTGAAAACCCTAAATAGAGAAGATTTCATGGAGTTACGACGCCGCTCCGTGGCGGAAACCTACAGAGAAGAAATGGACTCTCCGGGGGGAAGATTCCGCCGCGGAGATCACCTCCCGGAAGGGGAGATCATCGCCATCGTCATCACCATCGTCATGGGCATCATCGATATCATCATCAACATCATCCCCAACATCAGCACCATCTCCACCACCATCCAATCTCACCTCACAAGTTCATCTTGTGTTGTAATCCGTACTATCTATCCTCTCTACTCTACCGGTGTTGATTACTACTTTGTGGTGAATTCTATTGAGTTTTCTTGGAGAAATACCATTATGTCCAGATTGTTTATCATATATTTATCACCTCTGATCATGATCTCTTTTATGTCTTGTGAGTAGTTACTTTAGTTCTTGAGGACATGGGAGAAGTCTAGTTGTTAGTAGTCATATGATGTTGAAGTAATTTGTGTTGTTTGATATTTAAGTTGTGTTGTTATTTTCCTAGTGGTGTTGTGTGAGTCGAACACTCAACAAATTCTCCTTCTTAAGGACCTATTGGAATACATTGTGTATTAAGAATGCTTATGGTGGGTTGCCGGAGTGACAGAAACCTGAACCCCAGTTTTCACACTTTTGCACAAGGGAATAATGGATCCCTGATCTCATTGCTGTGGTTAGGCTTTGCCTTAATTTCTATCTTGTATTTGCGGATGCTTGCAAGATGTTTAATCATAAGAGTGCACTATCTTAGTCTATAAGGTGTGCTAGCATAGATCCACCCACTCAACACTTATAAGCACAACACTTGTTATCGATACGGAGTATGGAGAAAGCACGTGACTACCTCTCCATGTGTCCTCAAGAACGCTTTAGTCTTTATAAGTTTAGGTGTCAGGCTTATCCTTTGCTCAAAAGGATTGGGACACTTGCTGCTCCTCAGTGCTATTTACTTTGCTTGCTTTTATCTTATTGTTGCTTATATCGAAAACCCCTAAAAAGTTATCTTTCAGTGTTTGCAGTTATTCCTTTTCCAAAATCACCTATCAATACCTTTCGCTGCTCGTTGGGTTCGACACTCTTTCTTATCGAAAACACTACAATAGATCCCTTTAAGTTGAGGGTCATCAGCTCGCAACTTAATACCAGCGAGATATTCTGGATAGATATCTCAAGGTGGATGATTATGAGTAGATGCAGATGGATTTCGGTCTACTTATTTTGGCGTTCCTCCCATGATTTTGAGCCTCTTCATTTCTTTGTAGCATAGTTAGCATTGGTTTGCGCCCGTAATCCTGTCAATTGCCCAACTGTGATTTGTTTACCTCACATAGCAGTTTTGTCATATTTTCGGAGAGAGACATAACTAGTGAACATCATGGGACCCCGGTCCATATTTCCAACACTGTTAAACCCTCAATTTACTTCCTTTTTTACTTTCCAGTTGCAATTATCACTACCTATTATCTGTTGCTTTTGATCCTTTGTAAACGGCAAGGCCGGAGAGATTGACAACCTCTCTGTACTCGTTGGGAGCAAAGTTATTTGTATTTGTGTGCAGGTCCAGGTGAAGTAGGCAATCTTAGCTTGTGAACGGAGCCATTGTTCACTTTACCACCTACTTGTCGACCATGGAGTCCTACTGGAGACACTCAACCTTGGTATCTTTTCCAAGGGAAATCTTGCTGCTACACTACATCTTAACCTTCCACTTGGGATGCACAACGAGGGGCGAGAAGTATTTCCTCGCTAGCATCAGTCCCCTCCGGGCCCCCTTCGGGACTCTGGAAGCTTCCATTGCGCTGATTTTTTATATATTTTCCACGGAATTCTTCTGGCATTTTACGTAATGGGAAAATCTGAAATAAAAAGACAGTAGAAAACAGAAAATGGCACTAGGGTGCACTGAGTTAATAGGTTAGTCCAAATATGATCAAAAGTGTATGAAAGTGTATCAAAAGCATAGCAATACCACCCAGAACATGTGTGGAGAAATCAGAAATTATAGATACGTTTGGGACGTATCAACATCCCAAGCTTAATTCCTGCTCGTCCTCGAGTAGGTTAATGTTAACAAGCATAATTTCTATGATGACATGCTACCAACCAGAAAAGAACTTTTTAATTAAAACAATCAAGGAATGTAATTCAATTCAAGTCAAAACAAGCAAGAGTCTATATTAGCATTGAAACAAGCAACATAAGAACATAAAGGTGCAAGAGCTCTCACTTTCCGTCACTCAAATGTCTCCAAATGGTGTTTGCGTGCAAGAACTGGGGGATGGGAATATGATAGAGAGAAATATTTATTTGTTGAGAACTCAATCCACAAAAGTTTCACACTTAGTCTTCTTTGGAATCTTATCTTGACTCGTCCCCAGACCACTAGCCAGGTACAAGTCAAACTGATCCACTCCCTTTCGATATTTTGAGCCCTCATGCAATGGATGAGCGTAAGCAAGAAAGTTGACACTTAGGATGGCAAAGAGACAGAGAGATGGTGGCGGAGGAAGACAAAAAGGTGTGAAAGGCTCACATCAATGAGGAAAATCATAGGAGAGAGAAGGCCAAATGATAAATATGATGTGAGGAGTATGGATTGCCATGCAACGGATGCACATATGAGCTATGGAAAGCTCTCCAATGGAACTAGTGGGGGTGCATCCAACTTCCTTTCTCAAGAATACCTAGAGCTCATTTGAGGAGGCTCATCATTGGAATATACAAGCCAAGTTTTATACTGTGAAGGTCCCCACATAGCTATATGCATATATGATCATCTCTATGGAGTAAAAGGTATAAGAGGGAATACGAGTGTGGATCTCTCAAAATGAATAGTAATGTTGCCCCCTTCTCCCTTTTTATTTCCTTTTTCTCCTTTTTCTAATTTTTTGTATTTTTTGGTGGCCTCCATGGCTCTTTCTATTTAACTCTCATTTGTCCTCTTTGGGAACTTTTCCTCACTTAGGGGCAACACTCTATTTTACAAGAAGTATAGAAGATCTTTCACACTTTACAAAAGTACTCAGCATAAAGAAGATGAAGCTATCATGATGTATGCAAATGTATGTCTCTGCCAGTGTGGCAGGAACATGTATGACATGAAGATCAAGTCATGAGAAGGTGGATGTTGCATGGCAATGTATCTCGGAAAGGTTATGGAAATGCCTTGATAGGTAGGTATGGTGGCTGTTTCGAGGAAAAATATAAGGACGTTTATGATGACAAAGCGTATCATGCCAAGGGTTTGGATTCACCGGCGAGGTAACCGCCAACTCTAGGAGTGAGAAGAGGGTAATGCACGGTACCGAAGAGGCTAGAAAATATGGGAAGGTGGAAGTGTCAACTTTAGAGTACTTACATTAGTCTGAAGAACTCATGCAGTTATTATCGGTAACTCTCAATTTAATCAGGAGGTTCACAAAGACACAAGTACCCCGAGGAGGAGTGTATGGGGGTCTGGTTATCCTTGGGCATCCTCGACTCATGGTATGTGAGTGTACTCTAATATCCGATCCCTCCAATGATTAGTGATCCATCTAGTACCTAGAGTTCTCAACTAGTTTTTGTAGTTTTTCGAAAATAAACACGGATTGCACAAAATACGACATCTATCACTAATAGGCTAGAGCTCTTGACACCAAAATTTCAAACATTACTCACAACAAAACCTCAAAACTATTGCAAGTTACTACTACAATTGAATAGCAGCCTCAATTACGTACTTCAAGTCAAGACACACACCTCAGTGCAACAAGCCAACTCTCTAAACAAGATAAACACGAAAACTCAAGAGATTTCCAGAAACAAACTAAAACTAAATCTCCTAAAAATGTAAACATGAAAACTAAGAGCTAAACATGACAACAGCTACGAAAAGATAAAGAACACACAACAAAAGAAACATAAGCATGAAAATCCTATGATGTGTTCTAGTTTAAAGTGTAGCGTGTTTCTCTCCCACATAAAGAAATATGGGTTCTAACTTTTTATGAAAAACAAACAAAGCTAATTAAAACTAAAAACAAAACTAAACAGCAAGATGCTCCAAGCATAGCACATAACGCATGAAGTGATTAAAATATAGTTGAATGAAGGACAAACTGATAATTGTTGATGGATAAGGGGATGCACGGGGGCATCCCGAAGCTTAGACGCTTGAGTCTCCTTGAATATTTCTTGGGGGTGCATGGGAGCATCCCCAAGCTTGAGCGTTTGACACTCCCGGAACTTCTTTCCTCATCTTCCCTTGCACACTTGAAAAATCCCTTCATACATAACTCCTCATAAGCTGATTAGATCATTAGTACCCATAAATAAACAATTTTCTTCTACTAGAAATAAATATTTTCTTGAAGGTCTACTGTTTCTCAAGACCGCCAAAAAGGTTTTTCAAAGAAAAAGCTAGCGCAAGACTTGCAAAATTGAGGAAAGGCAAAACGTGGCAGAATCTGTGAAAAACAGACCAGAAGGTAGTAAATAATTTTTTTGGGGTAATTCTGCAACTCAAATAAAAAAACTCAGAACAGACGCCCGAAATATAATTGTATATAGCATGCTGTCAGAAAAATTCAGATCAAAAAGATGATCTAGTGATTTATCTTGAATTTTTCCTTCCAAGGACATAATCTGTTTTCTGGACAGCATGTCACAACAGAAGGAAAAACATCTTGGTTTGCCTCCCAACAAGCGCTTTCTTTTACGCCTTTAATCTAGGAAAAAAGCAACGAGAAGAATCAAAGGTCACCGAAATCATTGGAATCACAAAAACCTTCAAATTGATCTTCAACAAGTTCATTCTTCTTTTTCCTAGGCAAGAGTTACGTACCTTTCGCTTTACCACTTAAGCGTGTGTGCCCCTTACCAATATCAATGAAGCCCTTCACGGCTCTGAGGAAGTCCCTTCCAAGCACTATGTTACCTTGGTTTGGCTCCATGATGAAGAAATTGATCGTTGCAATCCTTTTAAGGAATGAAACTTGTACGTATTTTACCTTTCCCTGGATCTCAGAAATATCTCCATTAGCTTGTTCATGACAAGATGACAAATTGTCCATGTTTAGTTTCAAATAATCATAAACTATTTTTGGCATTGTAGAAACCATGGATCCAATATCACAAAAATCAAGGGAGTCTTGGTTAGAGATGCTAATTCTAACAAAAGGCTCCCAATCATTATCTATCTCCAATATATCTTTCTTGTTGGGCTTAGGTTTCTCTACCTTGCTCAAGTCTAGAGCATACATTCTCCTTCCAAGAGTAGCAGTCCTATCTATAATAGTATCAAAACTACGAAAATAACTAGACATACCATGAATAATATCAAGAGCTCTAGCTTCATCACACTCTAAGAAATATCCTTCAGCTATAATATCAAGAGAGTGTTTACAGCACTTAAAAAGACCATGGTAAAAATTTCTAAGCATAATTTTTGTAGGTATCCAATGCATAATTCTCCTATGTGCATCAGAAATTCTATCCCATTCCTTCTTCATATTTTCTCCATCCCTTTGATAAATCTAGAACTTACGATTCCCTCAAAGCACCAAGTTCTAACATGCTTGACTAAACAAGATGGACTACTAAAAGCAAGGTAAATAATTTTTTTGTGATTTTTAATAAAGGACACAACGATAAAAACTGAAAGGTAAACTAACAAAACTAAAAAGCAAAAAATAAAAGATAGCGTGCAACTCCCCTATCTTGAAGATTGGAGTCCCCGGCAACGGTGCCAGAAATTTGCTTGATACACGAGAGATGATAGCGGCTTCTCTCCCTTCGTTGGTTACCCCAAGTGGAAGGTGAGATGTAGATAGCGGCAAATTTCCCTTGGTGAAGATACCAAGGTTTATGTCTCCCGTGGGACTCCGAAGACGAAAAGTAGGTGGCGCGGCAAGTGATGTGCCGTCTAAAAAGAATCACTAGCTTTGCCCGGACCTGCACACACAAACAAATAACTTTGCTCCCAACTGATATGCGAGAGATGATAATTGCTTTGCGCCCTTCATTGGTTAACCCAAGTGGAAGGTGAGATGCAGCGTAGCGGAAAGTTTCCCTTGGTGAAGATACCAAGGTTGAGAGTATCGACCAGTAGGACTCCGACAATGATAAGTAGGTGGCAAGGAAACACTATCACCATTTTAGACAAAAGTTGCTTCCTTGACTTGGACCTTCACACAGACACAAATAACTTTGCTCCCAACAAAGTTCAGAGAGTTTGTCAATCTCTCCGGTCTTGTTGTTTACAAAGGATCAAAACAAAAGGGATAATGATAATGATAGCTACTGAAACTAAAACCTAGAAAGTAAATAAGTGTGTAAACAATGATGAGAATATGGACCAGGGTCCCGTGATGTTCACTAGTGATGTCTCTCTCCCAAAAGACGATAAAACTGATATGCGAGGTAAACAAATTACAGATGGGCAATTGACAGGATTATAAACGTACCACAATGCTAACTATGCTACAAAAGAAAGGAAGAGGCTCAAAAGCATGGGCAGTACGCCAAAATAAGTAGACCGAAATCCAACTGCATCTACTACTAATCATCCACCTTGAGATATCTATCCAGAACATCTCGCTGGTATTAAGTTGCGAGCCCCACCCAAAGTGTAAACCCAAAGCAACAGACAACTGCATTAAAAAGAACTTTGCGTAAAGTAAACAATCCTTGCAACCGCGGTTACAAGCACCGTTGTTTTCGTCCTTGTGGCAACAACACATCCCCTAGACTCATGTTTCTGTCACTCAAGCGTGTCATCAGAGGGGATGAACCCACAATCGACCAGAACGTTCCCTCTTGGAGTTACTACCTACTACTTGGCCAAAGCAATAAACAACAATGGAGAACATGCAAGAATTACTAAGGAACAAAAATATAAAAGATAAGAACCAAATATATTACTCTATCACAGTCTGAACATAATCTCATAATCCATCAGATCCCATCAAACTCAACATAGCAACAGAAGAAAGATTACATATGTGCATCGATCATTTAGGGCAGCTCACGAGGTCTAAACCATGAAGAACAAAGAGCGGAGGAGAACATCACATAGCTACTGATCACGGACACATGGTCCAAAGGAAACTACTCACGACACATCCGAGAAGCGTCCATGGTGGAGGGGAAGCTCCTGTAGGGTGCCGGGAAGAGGTCTGCTGGTGCTCCCGATCTTGGAAGCGTGGCGGCGGCGGAACAGAGGCGAGATCACGAAAAAGGGTTCTGTCTTCGGAAGTTTCACGTCACGGGAGATATATAGGCGAAGGGGGCAGCCAGGGGGCCACCGGGGATCAAGGTGCACCCCTAGCGCGGCCAAGCCCTAGGCCACGCCAGGTAGGCGCCTGGGGCCCTGGTGGGTCCCACCTGGTCCCCCTTTGGGACTCCAGAAGGTTCCTTCACGCTGATTTTTTATTTTATTTTTTCCCGAATTTTTGGAGCACTTTTAGTATGGGGGAAAACTGAAATAGAAAATAGCAGAAAACAGAAAATGGCACTGGGGTGCACTGAGTTAATAGATTAGTCCAAATACGATCAAAAGTGTATGAAAGTGTATCTAGATCATAGTAATATCACACAAAACATGCATGGAGCAAGCAGAAATTTATCGATACGTTTGGGACGTATTAACATCCGCAAGCTTAATTCCTGCTCGTCCTCGAGTAGGTAAATGATAACAAGCATAATTTCTATGGTGACATGCTAGCAACCATATCAGAACTTTGAAAAGTAAAGCAATCAAGGTATGTGATTCAATGCAAGTCATAACTTGCAAGAGTCTATATTAGCATTGAAACAAGTAACAAAATAACATTAGGTGCAAGAGCTCGCGCTGTCTGCGACTCGAATGTCTCCAAATGGTGTTTGCGTGCAAGAAGAGGGATAGGGAATACGAGAGAAAAACAAGTATTTTTGTTGAGAACTCAATCTACTAAAGTTTCACACTTGGTCTTCTTTGGAATCTTATGTTGACTCGTCCCCAGACCACTAGTCAGGTACAAGTCACTTTGATCCACTCCTTTTCGATATTTTGAGCACTCATGCAATGGATGAGCGTAAGCACGAGAGTTGACACTTAGGATGGCAAGGAGATAAATATGGTGGAGGAGGAAGACAAAAAGGATGAGAAAGACTGACATCAATGAGGATGATCATAGGCCAGAAGGACAAATGATAGATATGATGTGAGGAGTAGGGATTGCCATCCAACGGATGCACATATGAGCTAAAAAGCTCTCCAATGGAACTAGCGGGGGTGCATCTAACTTGCTCGCTCATGAATACCTAGAGCTCTTTTGAGGAGGCTCATCCTTGGAATATGCAAGCCAAGTTCTATAGTGTGAAGGTCCCCACATAGCTATATGCATGAATGATCATCTCTACGGAGTAAAAGGAAAAGAGGGAGTACTAGTGTGGATCTTTCAAACGGATAGTAGTGTTGCCCCTTTCTCTCTTTTTATTTTCTTTTTTCTCTTTTTTTGTATTTTTTGTATTTTTTGGTGGCCTCAATGGCTCTTTCTAGTTAACTCTCATTTGTCCTCTTTGGGATCTTTTATTTTTTCCACTTGGGATCTTTTACTCACTTAAGGGCAACACTCTAATTTACAAGAGGGTATAGAAGATCTTTCACACTTTACAAGATACTCAAATCATAAAGAAGATGTAGCTATCATGATGTATGCATTATATGCTGCTCCCAGTGTAGCAGGAACATGTATGACATGAAGATGAAGTACTGAAGAGGTGGATGTTGCATGGCAATATATCTCGAAAAGGCTATGGAAATGCCTTGATAGGTAGGTATGGTTGCTGTTTTGAGGAAAGGTATAAGGAGGTTTATGATGATAGAGTGTATCATGCCAAGGGTTTGGATGTACCGGTGAAGGTCGACGCCAACTCTCGGAGTGAGAAGAAGGCAATGCATGGCACATGAGAGGCTAGCAAATATGAGGAGGTGGAAGTGTCAACTTTTAATACTTATATTAGTCCGAAGAACTCATGCACTTATTATCGGTAACTCTCAATCTAATAAGGAGTTTCACAAAGAGACAAGTACCCCGAGGACGAGTGTATGGGGGTTTGTTTATCCTTGCGCATCCTCAACTCATGGTACGTGAGTGTACTCTAATATTCGATCCCTCCAAAGATTAGCGATCCATCTAGTAGCTAGAGTTATCAACTAGTTTTGTAGGTTTTTGAAAATAAACACGGATTGCCAAAAATACGAAACCTATCACTAATAGGCTAGAGATCTTGACACCAAAATTTCAAATATTAATCACATCAATACCTCAAAACTATTGCAAGTTACTACTAAAATTATATAGCAACCTCAATTACCTACTTTCAAGACAAGACACAACTCAGTGCAACAACGAACTCTCTTAACAAGATAAACATGAAAAATAAAGAGAGTTCCAGCAACAAACTAAACAAAATCCAAGGCTCTTGCTAAAGACAAACTAAAACTAGAACTAAACATGGCAGTAGCTACGAAATGATAAAGAACACACAACAACAAAAAGATAAGCATGCAAAATCCTATGATATGTTCTAGATTGGAGTGGACCGTGTTTTTCTCCCACACAAAGTAAGATGGGATCTAACTTGTTATCAACAGCAAGCAAATCTAAAGAAAACTAAAAATAAAACCTAAGAGCGAGACGCTCCGAGCATAGCACATAACGCATGAAGTGATAAAAATATAGTGAGACGAAGGACGAACTGATGATTGTTGATGGAGAAGGGAATGCACGGGGGCATCCCCAAGCTTAGACGCTTGAGTCTCCTTGAATATTTATTGGGGATGCATGGGGGCATCCCCAAGCTTGAGCGCTTGACACTCCCGGATCTTCTTTCATCATCTTACATCGCACACTTGAAAACTCCCTTCATACATAACTCATCATAAACTGATTAGAGAGGTTAGTACCCTTAATAAAATAATTTTTCCCCAATAGATATAAATATATTCTTTCATATCTACTGTTTCTCAAGATTTCCAAAATGTTTTTTCAAAGAAAAATCAAGCTTAAGGTTTGCAAAAGTAAGGAGAGACAAAACGTGGCAGAATCTGTGAAAAACAGAACAGAATGCAGTAGAGAATTTTTTCGGGGTACTTCTGCAACTCAAAAAAAAAATAACTCAGCACATACGAAAGTTCCTCAATTCTGTAGATCACGCTGTGTAAAAAATTCAGCTCAAAAAGATGAACTGGTGATTTGATCCGATTTTTTCCGTCAAGAAGACAAAATCTGTTTTCTGGCAGCATGTCATAACGTTTGCTTCCCTTGTCATATGAGGCTATAACTTGGCACAAAGCTTTAAAATAAAGATAGAATGATGTTGCTACAGTAGTAACAATCATGAAGACCACTAAAAACTGAAGTAAAAACATCTTGGGTTGGCTCCCAACAAGTGCTTTCTTTTACGCCTTTAAGCTAGGAATAAGGAAAAAGAAGAATCAAGTTTTATCCAGAGAAAGAGAATAGCTGGCCCGTGTAACGGACTCAAAAGGTAACTTGAATTTATTTCTAGGGAAGTGTTGCATCCCCTTTTTAAGAGGGAACTGAAATTTTATATTCCCCTCTTTCATGTCAATGATAGCACCTACGGTGCGAAGAAAAGGACGTCCCAAAATAATTGGACATAAAGGTTCACACTCTATATCCATAATAATAAAATCAACGGGAACATAATTTCCATTGACAATGATAAGAATATCGTCGATCTTCCCCAAAGGTTTCTTTACGGAAGAATCGACAAGACGAACACCAAAATAACAAGAATCAAAAGGTTTCAATTCAAACATATCATACATTATTTTGGGCATGACGGAGGTACTAGCTTCAACGTGACATAAAGCATAGCAAGAGAAGTTATTTAATTTAATTTTGATCATAGGGTCCCAACCATCATCTAGCTTCCTAGGTATGGAGGCTTCTATCCTAAGCTTCTCCTCCCTACCTTTGATGAGAGCATTTGTGAGATGCTCCGTGATGGAAAGATTAAGTGTGCTAGTGTGGGGGTCTCTAGACATTTTGTGTAGCAAGCTAATAACTTCTGAGAGGGTGCAACTATCAAAATCAATATCACTACTATCAAAGGTGGTATGATACGCGAGAGATGATAATTGCTTCTCGCCCTTCGTTGGTTACCCCAATTGGAAGGTGAGATGCAGCATAGCAGCAAGTTTTCCTTGGTGAAGACACCAAGGTTGAGAGTATCGACCAGTAGGACTTCGAAAATGATAAGTAGGTGGCAAGGAAGCAATGGCACCATTTTAGACAAAAGTTGCTTCCTTGACCTGGACCTTCACACAGACACAAATAACTTTGCTCCCAACGAAGTTCAGAGAGGTTGTCAATCTCTCCGGTCTTGTTGTTTACAAAGGATCAAAACACAAGGGATAATGATAATGATAGCAACTGAAAGTAAAAGCTAGAAAAAAATAAGCGTGTAAACAATTATGAGAATAGGGACCGGGGTCCCGTGATGTTCACTAGTGATGTCTCTCTCCCAAAAGACGATAAAACTGCTATGCGAGGTAAACAAATTACAGATGAGCAATTGACAGGATTATAAACGCATCGCAATGCTAACTATGCTACAAAAGAAAGGAAGAGGCTCAAAAGCATGGGAAGTACGCCAAAATAAGTAGACCGAAATCCAACTGCATCTACTACTAATCATCCACCTTGACATATGTATCCAGAACATCTCGCTGGTATTAAGTTTCGAGCACCACCCAAAGTGTAAACCCAAAGCAACACACAACTACATTAAAAAGAACTTTGCGTAAAGTAAACAATCCTTGCAACCGTGGTTACAAGCACCGTTGTTTTCCCCCTTGTGGAAACAGCACATTCCCTAGACTCATGTTTCTGTCACTCAAGCGTGTCATCAGGGGGCATGAACCCACAATCGAGCATAACGTTCCATCTTGGAGTTACTACCTACTACTTGGCCAAAGCAATAAACAGCAACGGAGAACATGCAACAATTACTTAGGAACAAAAATATAAAAGATAAGAACCAAATATATTACTTTATCACAATCTGAACATAATCTCATAATCCATAAGATCCCATCAAACTCAGCATAGCAACAGCAGAAAGATTACATATGTTCCTCGATCATGTAGGGCAGCTCACGAGGTCTAAACCACGAAGAGCAAAGAGGGGAGGAGAACATCACATAGCTACTGATCACGGACCCATGGTCCAAAGGAAACTACTCACGGCACATCCGGGAAGCGTCCATGATGGAGGGGAAGCTCCCGAAAGTCGATCCTCCCTCCGATAGGGTGCCGGGAAGAGGTCTGCTGGTGCTGTCGATCTTGGAAGCGCGGCGGCGGCGGAACAGAGGCGAGATCGCGAAAAAGGTTTCTGGCTTCGGAAGTTTCACGTCACGGGAGATATATAGGCGAAGGGGGGCAGCCAAGGGGGACACCAGGGGTCCAGGCACCCCCCTAGAGCGGCCAAGCCCTAGGCCGCGCCAGGTAGGCGCCTGGGGCCCTTGTGGGTCCCACTTGGTCCCCTTCGGGACTCCGGAAGGTTCCTTCACGCTGATTTTTTATCTGATTTTTCCCGAATTTTTGGAGCACTTTTAATATGGAGGAAAACTCAAATAGAAAAACAGCAGAAAACAGAAACTGGCACTGGGGTGCACTGAGTTAATAGATTAGTCCAAATATGATCAAATGTGTATGAAAGTGTATCTAGATCATAGCAATATCACACACAACATGCATGGAGCAAGCAGAAATTATCGATACGTTTGGGACGTATCACCAACGAAGTACAGAGAGGTTGTCAATCTCTCCGTCCTTGCCGTTTACAAAGTATCAACGCAACAGATAATAGTAGTGATAATTTCAACTAGAAAGTAAAAGCAAGAAGTAAATTGAGGGTGTAAACAGTGGTGGAAATATGGGACGGGGTCCCATGAGGTTCACTAGTGATGTCTCTCTCCCAAAAGACGATAAACAGCTATGCGAGGTAAACAAATTACAGTTGGGAAATTGACAGGATGAAAAACACACCGCAATGCTAACTATGCTACAAAAGAAAGGAAGAGGCTCAAAAGAATGGGAAGTACACAGAGATAAGTAGACCGAAATCCATCTGCATCTACTACTAATCATCCACCTTGAGATATCTATCCAGAACATCTCGTTGGTATTAAGTTGAGAGCCCCACCAAAGTGTTAACCCAAAGAAACAGACAACTGCATTCACAGAACTTTGCGTAAAGTAAACAATCCTTGCAACCGCGGTTACAAGCACCGTTGTTTTCCCCCTTGTGGCAACATCACATCCCCTAGACTCATGTTTGTGTCACTCAAGCTAGTCATCAAGGGGCATGAACCCACAATCAAACATAACGCTCCCTCTTGGAGTCACTACCTACTACTTGGCCAAAGCAATAAACAACAATAGAGAACATGCAAGAATTAATAAAGAACAAAAATACAAAAGGAGAAGAACAAATATATTATTCATCACAATCTGAACATAGTCTCATAATCCATCAGATCCCAGCAAACTCAACATAGCAACAATAGAAAGAATTACATATGTACCTTGATCATGTAGGGTAGCTCACAAGGTCTAATCCATGAAGAACAAAGAGGGGGAGAGGACATCACATAACTACAGATCATGGACCCATGGTCCTAGGTGGACTACTCACGAATCATCCGGGAAGCATCCATGGTGGTGGAGAAGCGCCCGGAGGTCAATCCTCCCTCTGGCAGGGTGCCACGAAGAGGTCTTCTGGTGCTCCCAATCTTGGAGCCCTGGTGGGTCCCCTCTGACCCCCCCCTTTGGGTCTCTAGAAGCTTCCGTTGCGCTGATTTTTTATATATTTTTCCCAGAATTTTTCTGGCATTTTACGTAATGGGAAAATCTGAAATAAAAAGACAACAGAAAACAGAAACTGGCACTGGGGTGCACTGAGTTAATAGGTTAGTCCAAATATGATCAAAAGTGTATGAAAATGTATCAAAACCATATCAATATCACCCAAAACATGCATGCAGCAAGCATAAATTATAAATACGTTTGGGACGTATTAGGCGCCCCTGGATAAACTGACTACCAAGTACTGGACGATGCATTTTGATGGAAGTCTCCAGCTTCAGGTGTCAGGAGTCGGGTGTCGTCCTCACCTCACCCAAGGGGGACAAATTCTGCTACGTCTTGCAATTGCAATTTAACTGGACCAATAATGCAGCAGAATACGAACCCCTACTCCACGGCCTACGGTTGGCACGGGAGATGAACATAAGTCGGATCCACTATTTGGTGATTCTGACTTGGTTTCTCAACAAGTGTCAGGAACATGGGACTCCAAAGTCCCTGTCATGGCAGCTTACAGGCGAGAAGTTTCGAGGCAAGCCGGCTTCTTCACTGGTTATCAAGTGGATCATGTCGATCGCAGGAAAAATGAGGCAGCCGATGCTTTGTCCTGACTCGGATCACCAGAAAGCCGGTTCCTCCAAATGTTTTTTGGATGTATTTGGGTTAAAAAACCTAGGGTATCATCCCAGCAGATGAAGTACTGGCCAGACAGATCATCAGACGTAGCAAGTCCTTTGTGTTGATCAACGGCGAGTTAAATCGGCTCAGTCCTACACAAGTTTTTCAGCGATGTGTCTCACCAGTTGAAAGGCGAGCCATATTGAATGAGATACACTCTCGAGATTGTGGTCATCATGCCGGTTCTCGCTCCCTTGTGGCTGAAGCCTACCCTCATGGATTCTATTAGCCCACGGCTCATGAAGATGCGGAGGACATCGTGAGAAAGTGCGACGGTTGGCAACGTTATGCTAAGCAGGACCATGTGCCGGCTCAGGAACTCCGGATGATTCCGATCACTTGGCCCTTCGCATTCTGGGGACTTGATATGCTGGGACCTTTCAGACGTTCCAAATGTGGGAACACTGACCTTCTAGTCGTGGTGGATAAATTCACCAAGTGGGTCGAAGCAGAGCCGGTCAGCAAATGCGACGCGGCAACATCACTCAAATTCCCGAAGAAGATCCTCTTCAGATTCGGTTACCACCACAACATCATTACTGACAATGGAAGTAACTTTTCAGAAGGTGTCATGCAACGTTTCTGTGAGAAGGAGCATATTCAACTTGATCGATCTTGCGTTTGTGGCTCACCCGCAGTCAATGGACAGGCCGAGAGGCCCAATCAGGAATTACTGCGTGGCATGAAACCCCGACTTCTTGTTCCTTTATTATGAACTCCGGGTGGTTGGGTTGAGGAACTACCCTCTGTCCTTTGGAGCATCAGGACTACGCCCAACAGGTCTACTTGTTATACACCTTTGTTCCTTGTCTATGGACCTGAAATCGTTCTCCCAAGTGACTTCCTTCATGATTCACCCGAGTCACTTCTTATGTTGAGGCTGACAACGAAGAAGCAAGATAGGACTCTTCAGATGTCCTCGATGAAGAACGAGATTTAGCGTCTTGTAAGTCGGCTATCTATCAGCAGGACCTATGACGTTATCATAGTTGACCCATCGAAAGTCGGACTTTTCAAGAGGGGGACTTAGTGCTCCGCCTAATACAAAAAAAGGAAAGGAATGCACAAGTTATCCCCGCCTTGGGAAGGGTCGTTTATGTTAAGCAAGAACTTATACAATGGATCCTACTACCTGGTTGATATACGAGAGCCGGCAGCTACGCACACATCCGAGGAAGAAACTCCCAGGCCGTGGAATATTGCTCAGCTCCGTCCATATTATACTTAAGTAGACCAGGAATGATCGTGTATACCAATCTGAAAAAATCAGTGCTATTATAAAGGCATGCTATTCCGTGCCGACTTCTTCTTAAACATCAGTAATATTATAAAGGTCGACTATTCTGTGCCGACTTCTTATTTTTCTTTTTCACAATTTATTTTTCTTTCGTTTTGCATTGCATTACATTTCTTGCATTTAATAATCTGCGCACCTGGAGGGTCTGATCATCCCTCTTATTGCTGTCAGGCATATATATGACTTTATTAAGAGAACCAAGGGGCTTGATATTCTTCGGCAATCAGCTTGTTATACTGGGGACTCGGCATATATGTGTAATTGGACGACTATGGCATTATTTTGGCCTGTATAGCTGATGCGAAATCGCACTCATATGACCGTAGTGACCTAGTTTTGACTTAGCCATTCATCGACTCTATAAGATGTTTGTTGAGACTGGGTCTTCAATAGGAAAACTAGAACAAGTCATGCAGCGCCGACTTACAGAGAATTTTCGACTTAAATGCAATGACCAACAATCCTTTTTTCTATAAGTCAACCAACAACCTCTTATTAAGGAGTCGGCTGACCTTGAACTTTATCATTAAAGGGTGTTGAATATGTCGCGCGTACAGCCGGCTTCTGTAGCAGCCCAGATTTCACAAAAATTCAAATTTTTGTTTTCGGTGTAAATTGTTTGATTGCCTAATTTGTCTGCGGTGTTTGCATCCCCGATTTATCGATCGGCGATTATTCCCCCCCCCCCCCCTTATCTCGTACTAGACGGAGACCGACCCTTACCACCCTGACACTTGACCTTTGCGACACCGGGTTTCACCCGATCACCGTCGCGAAAACCCACACCAGACCAGCCGTAGCCAACGGAACGAAAACCCCATTTAATAAGTAAACGGGATATTTTTATAGAGCGCCGGAAATTGTTCTCGAAATGGTTCCAACGCGAGGTGAACGCCGCCGGCTCAACGCGCTGATCGTGCAGTTCGAAGTTTTACCCGAATCGGAGGTCCTGTGGACCCTCGGCGGTCAGAAACGTAAACACCGCGCGCGCGAGAAAAACCGGGGATGTTTTTGCAAACTGCCAGCCACCTGGTATATATAAAGACCACCACTCTCCCACCCTTTCTAGGGTTTCCCTAGCACAAAAATGGCAGCCACCCCCCTCCAAATTGCTCAGATCTGCCCATTTTGTCCCAAAATCCTGAAATCCTAACTTCCTGCGATCTGGACCGTCGGATCAGCCGATCCAACGGCCCAGATGCGCCCTAGCGCTCCACCTACCTCTCCTCTCTCTCTCTCTCTCCTGGAAGCAGCCTCCGCCCGCGGGGTCGCCGCCTCCGGCCGCCGCGCCACCACCCGTCGGGTCGCCTCCTCTTCCCTCGCCGCACCCTCTCCTCCTCCTCGCCTCCTCACCACCCCGCTCTCTACAGGACGCCGCCGACGGGAGCACGCCGTCCGTAGCCGCCATTGCTGAGCCGGCGAGCTCGAGCTCGCAACGGCCGCCTCCAATCTCGTCGCGCCGCCCCTAGAACCCCCTCCGGTGACCGGATCTGGCCGCGCGACCTCTGCCTCCCCTCCTCTGACCTCCTCGCCGCCCTCACGCCGCCGCCTGCGCCGGCGAGACGGCCGGAGCCGCCGCGTCCCATGCGGGATCCAGGCGCCCCGATCCAGCGGCTGGACGCCCAGGTGGGCCGGCCCAAGTCCAGCTGCCGGACGGCCCAACGCGCCCCCTCCACGCGGCCCAGCAAGCGCGGCCCAGGCCACCAGCCACTGCCAGTTGGGCCGAGCCCGTTAAGGGTGAGGTTCCATTTTTTCTCACTTCTCTGTTTTTTTTCTTTTTCTATTTTCTGCTGTCATATTGATTGTGCTGCTGATTCATTTTTGCGTTGTCGTTTGCGAGTAAACGGTAGCCCGAATCACGTTGCGCCCAAAAGGAAAATTGTTTAGTTTTGTGTGTAATTTTGTTCATCTTTTGTGAGTATTTTGATTTGATGCCATCTTGATGATTTTAATCTGTGTTGAAGTGGGCATCAGGCTGTTAACTGCTAGTAATTTCTGTTATGTGCTGCTGCTGTTATTTTATTGCAAGTTTGCATGATGATTGTGACACATCCATGAGGCCTATTGCATTGATTCTTGTTGCATACTGTTAAGCATCATGTCTACTTCCATTATATGTATTGCATTGTCATGTTTACATTCCTGGTCATTGATATGTTTAGCTCCAAAGTTGCTATCATGATGTTTTTGACTGCCACCTCTGTTTTTCTCTAAGTCTGTAAATTTCCGATGACATGTTGCATGCTTAATATCTTTTGATCTGTTATGCCTATGACCTTGATTCTTGTTTGTACCTGATCACCATCATGCCTACTCCATGCTCATATATTTCTATGTCATGTTGCTACACATTTGCATATAGCTTTACCCATGTTTATACAACATGATGATAACAGTTTCTGCCATGTTTTCCTGATTTTCACTAAGTCCTAGACCAGTAATGTTTTATTGCATTTTGCTTGGGCTATAATTAATTTTTCATGATGCCTCTTTGCATGATTCCTTTTGCCATGTCATCCCTGCCATGTCTACTTTAGTTGCATATCATTTGTGAGCAGCTTCGCATTCATTATCCTGTTTATGCAATGCTCTAACGTGTGCTTCCTGATGTTGGAAGATTGAGCCCGTAACTTGTTTTGCTTATATCTTTTTAACCGTAACTCCGTTTGGGTTGTTCTTTACATGTAACTTGATTAGTTTTTCGTGTACTTTGTGTTTATTCTATTGTTTGCTGATGTTAACCAACCTAAAATATGGTTTAGGACAGAACAGTACCAAATCCTTTAATTCTCGTGGGGTACTTAGTGATATGCCGTGTTTAGGTTGTGCCTCACTTAAATGGAGTAGCATAGATAGTTTCCTTTATGCTTCACCTATTTTCAAGGTTCTGTGCTATGCCATGCTTGAGTGAAATTCCATGTTAATAACCTTTGCTCATCTTGTGTAGCTAAACAACTTGAACCATCGTAAACGTGCGGTATCGTCGTTCGTGACGAGTACTCCACTTAACCTGTTAGTAACCGCTCTCGACGGTAGGTGCGATGTCTCGTGTTGCCTTCTTGTTGATGATTGCTCGTGTTTGCTTCGTAGTAATAGATGCTTGCTCGTTGATTGATTTCCAGTGTTTACCGTCTTGTGTGCTTCCGCGGGTACCTTCGGAGACGATGCGAGCTTGCGATCAACTACACCTTCGGAAACCGACTTATCAACAGCCAAGGACTATACATTACTTATGATCCATTCTATTTCAACCAGCGGTTTGCATGCTAGTCTAGGATAGGTTCGATGTTTGATCCTACCACATGTTTACAGCCTCTTTCAAACCGATACAGCCATGTCCCCTCCCAGCAAACCTTGTACTGCTATGTTACTATTTCTCGTTGCTCAGCCCCTGCTTAGTATGCATTCTTAGGATGCTACGATGTTAGCCTGTTACTCCTTGGTTTGGGCTATCACATTATTATATTTTTGTTGATGATATGATTATTATAATGTTGACTATATTCGACGAAGGATGGAAGGTCTATGCTATCCCTCTCCGACGCTTTGTTCCACTCAAGTCACCTAGGACCCGAGTTTCGGGCATTGGTTTTAAGACTGAGCGTGCCTAACTGCATGTGGGATTTTATGGGGTCCCCTTTTCTTACCTACCTAGCTTCAAACATTTCTAGTGGTGGCCCAAGCTGATTTACCATTTGAAACCATGCAGATATATCTTGTCGGGTCGCTCCTAGCAGATATCTTTTAACACAACTTGGGCCAGTGGAAACATGGTTTCTCTGTTGGTCCACCCGATCAGCTAGGACCCGGCCTCATGTGAGAATTACCGGCAATCCGACCTGCGCCAGCCGGAAGAGTCCGATCCGAGAGTGCAGACGGCTTTTGGATTGGGTGTCGACTCCCCGGGGGCCACCCGGATTTGTTCGTTGTTAGTTAGAGGGACCTTTCGTTTCGGATCACTTGGAACTAAATCATAAAATGGTTTCCTATGATGGGTAGAAACTGAGAGAGATGGGCGTGCGTGTGGAGCCTTGTAATGGGCAGTTGGTACACCCCTGCAGGGTTAAATCTTTTCTAGAAGCCGTGTCCACGGTTATGGATGACTTGAGACCTACTCCTTGTTCATAGACAACAACAACTGAGATAATCTTAATATAACTTGATCAACGTGTGTGTGTGCCTTGACTGCTTCTTCTTCGTCAGGATGCGAAGAGGAGGACAAGGATAGGATAGGTGTTATGCTTGCGTAAGTAGGTGGATAGCAGACTTGTTGGAGGCGATTCCTCATCGAATGCTTGGTTCTTACCTTACTCTCTAGATCGTTAGCCACTTCATAAATGCTAGTGCGGCAGCAATCTCACCACTTACCCCATCTTTACCGTAAACTACTATTTGTCCTAGAATGACGAGTGATGAAGTCTTTGCTGGGTCAGTTGACCACTACAGTTGGATGCTGAGTACTTCTGTACTCATGATACTACCCCCAAACTCTTTTCAGGGTTCTTGATCGACTACAGGTATGGTGATCGACGTTTCACGTGGAGACTCGACGACGACTAGTTAGGCGGATCTCGGCGGAGGGCCTGGACCCGTGTGGTTATGGGATCGATGTTTTTCTCTTTGCCACTAGGCATTTGATTGTAGTCTGTACTCAGACATGTATCTTCCGTTGTTGTATTGTATTAAGGCAGTTGTATGCCGATTGTATGAGATGTTGTATCCATGTAGCTGTAAGGTTGTGATATCATGTTGGAAATCCGGGGCATATTTCATTGTCATATGTCGCGGTGGGACCGATATGTGCTTTGTCCCTGGATCTGGATGGAAACATCTAGATCTAGAACAGTACCGTATATCGGGCCTTACAACTTCTATATGAGATTTTTACTTTTTTTGCATAGGTACGCTTATTTTTTAAGCATATATTGCATCATATTTTTCTCTTATATTATAAGAATGCTAAGATTCCAGTATTTTTAGCTCCAATTATCAGCTCCTATATGCACCAAAAGTCAGTTTTTGGAACACATATTCATTTTACTATGACTCGGCATGACATATAAAATGTCTATACCGACTCATGGGGGCTACATATTGATTTTACTATGACTCGGCATTACATATAAAATGTGTATACCGATTCATTGGGGCTACATATGGTCAAGATACCGACTCCTCAAAAAAGATTATTGACAATCTTGCATTCAACAGACCTGACAAGGGTGTTTGCCGGATATTCAAAAATTATTTTTATAGTATTTCTTCCTTCATAAAGGCAAAACATTACAAGCATGACCAACATTTGAAAGAAAACTACTTTGAAGCATCACGGCTGCTTCTCTTCAACTTCATCATCAGTGTTGGAAACACCAAAATCGTTAGTTGATGCAGAACTATGAGATGCGCCTTCTCCATTAGAAAATTCATTATCACTGCTACTGGAGCTTTCCACGCAACACTCCACGCAAATTCCCATCAGAATCAAAGCATCTTGCCCATGAGGTTTCGTATCCATCATACCTGAAGACGATGTTATCTCGCTTTTTAAGATTGCGGGAGCGGATAAAAGTCTTCCAACCTTTCTCCAAGAACATGGAACCGTTGCTGGAGAAGCTTGTGGTCACCCAGATAGGCCCGTGAGGGCAGCCATCCGACCGAAGCCACAACCCGGGGGGCTTGGAGTCTACCATGACTTGGGCTTCGTTTTCTGAAGACACTTTATGAGGATTTATCAGCTAGCATAGTGCTGATCTTTCCATTCCCACTCTGGAGAAATTTTTTGAAAACAGATTTGTAAGGAAAGTCGGCTCATCAGAAGAGTCTGTCTATGTCGTGGAGACGAAGCCATGAAGATTTGTTCTGGAGAAATCATCTGTGAAGCGAATCACAAGAGTCAGCATCGATATTTACAAAGGAATCTAGGAAGATCGCCGTGAAGCTAAAGCGCCGCGCCAATATTGGGGGCTAATGTCGGGGGGATGGCTCAAGGTCATAACCCGTGATTTTTCTAACCCGGACCGACTCCGCAGAGGAATGCCCAGAAGGAGACCCGGCAGTGGGCCGGGTCGTATTAAGTGTGAAGACCGAAGCTTAGAAGGAAATAAACTTACCTTGAAGAATAAGGAAACTACTTGTAATTAGATTAGGACCCTATTTCGTGTAGGAGTCAGATTGTGTAAAGCCTAGGACCCGACATCTATATAAGTCGGCGTCCCGGGACATCAAGGGGACAACTCAACTGAGAACCTCTCAAGGCATAGGTAGCGATTCCGCACCCTTGTAATTGAGAAGTCGACACCCAATAATAAAAAAGCAGGAGTAGGTCTTTACATTACGAGGGACCGAAACCTGGGTAAACTCTTGTGTCTCATGCTTCCGCCGACTCTCTCCTCGTATCCACCTCGTAGCAAAGGCCCCGCGCTAAGTCCTCCAATGAGGATATCTGCCGTGACTTTTCCACGACAAATGATGTTTAAGCCATAGATATTCCAGGAGACAATGTTGACGTTATTTTGAGCCCTCAATTAAACACAGAGGGCAGACATTTGTAGAGAGGATGAAGAAGTTTGGGGGCAAAGACAAAGAAGAAGAAAACTAGAAAGATGCTCATAATAATTTCGACGCGCAGAACTGATGTGGCCATCAACTTTTAGGTGAATGATCATGTGGGGTTGTCAAATAAAAATAATGTGCCTTGAGAAAATCAAGATATGCATGATAGTTGGATGAGGAAGATTATGCTATGCAATTGTGACGTCAACGATGACATCATACCAATGGTTACAAAACGAAACATAAATTGTATAAATGGTCATTTGAAGACAGGAAATGGTTGAGTGTGGTTAGGGAAAAACATTAGAGTGCACATACTTTTACTGAAAAATATAGTGTTTTTTCGGTAAAATGTTTGACCAAGTTTTTGAGTGAAACTATCAACATCTACAATACTAAATATATAAATATATAGAATTCAATCCAATTCAAATGATTAGTTTTTTTGTGGTGAGATTTCCTAGAATTACATTGTCACATAGGTACCATGGGTTGGGCCTCCCAAAAGAAATAGCCATAAAACAAAATACCAAAAAAAGCATATCTTTTAAAAACAAAATTATTAATTGAGGAGTATTCTTTTTAACGAACGCCCTCTCCTTTTTTGCGCTTGACAAGTGAACCATTGTATGCGCGTCACCTGTCGCGATGTGAAGGTTTTCTCAGTGCCGGTCCTGGGCATGTGTAGCCGGTGCAAAAGCACGGGACCTCCGGGAGTGAAGGGCCCCAATCCTGATAGTTACTACACATATATTGTGCTGTATCCTGTAGATTCAGCGAGAACCAGCCAACCACGTGAAGTCTAAAGCCGAACATGCAGCGAATTGTATGAAGGGTAGCACAAAAATATCAACGCCTGGAGACCCTGTACGCGGCCATATTAATTAGTGTAGCCCAAATATTATTTTGCAATGTTTGACACTGTCTTGTATTGTACGACAATCCCAACATTCTGTTCATTTGTGTTGCGTCATTATTAATTCTATAGTTGTCCTGCAAAAATTACTATGATTCTGTAAATAAAAATAGATAGTTATCCAATCACACTTTCTTTATTGTGCATTCTACGTACTCTTTCCGTTCCAAATTAGTTGACTCACATTTGTATACCTATGTAAACAAATGTGAGTCAACTAATTTAAAACGGAGGGAGTATTATTTTGTGTTATGTTATATCTAGAAAGGCATTACTTTGGTATTTTGCACTAGGGTCCCTCACAAACCAGGACCGGCCCTAGATTTCCTTTTTTACCTTTTTAGAGCTACGTGATAGGTGCCTTTTGCGGAAGAAAACTCATAGCTTTAAAGGCACGAAGTGTTTATTTTAAAAGCACGCGATATGCCTTTTACGAATGTAAATTCGTGTTTTCATGAGATGCATGGTCGTGCCTATTTTTAAGGCACAGATCATCCTTCTTTTTTAAAGACACAGTGTGTTTTTCACGAAAATAAATTTGTGGCTCGACGAGATGCATGATCATATTATTCTTTTTTTTTAAATTTTTTTTTATCAAAACGTGAGAAAAACTACACGAAAATAAAAAAACCATGCGAAACTCCAACATAACGTGCTCTCAGCTCAACGAAAATGACCCATGCGAAGGTTTCGAAGAAGCATCTTTGATTAATTGCTCTCTACCAACCATAAACAAAAACATCGACCTGACGGCGACGGGTGCTTTTATCTAACCAAGAGTGGGTTGCGAGGCCGAAATGAGCCGTGCCTTTTGTATGACCAAGGCAGTGCACTCACCAGCACGACACTGACTTTTTGACTGGGTCCAGTCCACGGGGACGGGGTGATGAACTGCATCCTCGCCAAGGAAAGTGAGAGACGAGGAAAATTTTATTTTATATAATCCATTTATTTGTCTTTTGCTTTCGCGCTTAAACACATGCCTTGTTCACATAAGCAGATTAATCAAACCACACGGTATGAACGCATGTGCATTTGTTGTGTTGATCAATTGTTCAGTGTATTTCTATGTACTTCGTACACAACTTGCTTTTGATAGAAAAAAAGACCATGCTTTTGATAGAGATCCCATGAATGCTCACCGGAGTACCTAAGAGCAACACCAACGGCGCGACACAAACGGACAACGATTTGGTCCGCGTTCGTTTGAGTCTGCTCGGCGAACCAAGCGTCCGCCAGGTGTTCGTTCGGGTCACCTAGTCCCCAACGGTGTAAGTAGGACGCAAATTTTGGTCGCTCGAAAAGTCACAATTATACATATTAAAAAAGGAAAATAACCTACTAAACCCTAACTCCAAACCCTAGTATGCCGGCAGTCGCTCCCTGGGGCGCCTACGGGTCGTCGACGTCGTCGTCGTGATCGCCGATGAGGTCGATGAACGCCGGCAGCGATCACGGCAAGTTCGGCGGCCAATAGCCCTGCGGCGGCTGCGGCGGAGGAGGAGGGAGCAGCTCCGTCGGGTCGGACTGGAAGGTCCAGCGCGTCCCGAAGAGTTCGCGGATGACCTCGTGCACGCACGCGTCAACATGGTCGGCGGGCGACGATGGTGGCGACGGCGAGGGCAGCTCATCGTACCATGGCGCCGGCGAAGGTGGCGGTGGCGGTGACGGTGGCGGTGGCGCGGAGTGTCGCCCTGGATCAGCAGGTCCATCCCCGGCCACATCGCACGCTCAGCCGGTCCTATTAAATGGGGCCGGTCCACGCCGCGTCAGAGAGTCAAACCGACCCCCTGTGGCTGCCAGGAGGAGCCGGGGCGGATAGGGAGGATCGTGCGCGGACGCGCAGACGGTCCGCCTCCTGTGCGCAGGAACCCAAATCCCCCCTCCGTCATTTTGGATCCGGTTTGGTTTCCGGGGACCAAAATGCGCACAGTTCCGGACCTTCCTACCGTGATTTTTTGTCCTTTCGACCCAAACGGACCAAAAGAAAATATTTGAATCGTGTTGTTGGATTTTCTCTAACAGCTTCGACCGGACCTCGTAAACATAACCGCGGATCGCTCCTATGTTGATATTTTCAGAACTGAAATAGATTTGTTTCAAATGAAAATAGTGGAGAAATATTATTACTGGATCAAGAGGGACGGCGTACATCATTTCGATTTGGCCAGTCAGCAGCGGCTTACAAACGACAAATAGCAAACAATTCTTAAAATACAGTACAATACTGAAGAATTGGATACAGTATTTTCTGGTATAATGATTTGGTCATGAAGCATCCTAAAACTAGCATTCATGGCCATATCACTGAATACGCATGGCTAATCATCAGGATTTTGTAATTTGATTTATGTACATACGTTCAATATATATGTTCTACAACGACTGTTCTATAGTCTTCTGGCTCAAAAAATGTTGTAGCATTCAGGCTAAGCGATTTGGAATCAAGCAAACTCGACACTTTTGAGCACACCGCCTAAAACTAAATTCAAGCAATCAACTCGACTGCCAGTGGACATTGAGGGCCCCTAGCAGCCAACCGTCGCTGGCCACTCCGCCCACGGCGGCCACAGCCAAACCCGTCGGTGTCCATTTCTCGCTGAGGGGTACTCCGCACCTTATCAACCACCATGTCACTTCAAGATCTTAATTTCGAGAGAGGCCAGAAGTTTGAGAAGCACATCTAGAAGACTTTGAAGAAGTCGATCGACTACGTGGAGAATCAAGGTCTATGTGAATTTTTCCTAGTGGTAGAGTTCACCAAATTTAAGTTTAGTCTCTCTGATGATTCAGTTGTTGTCATTCTATTGTCTTGTTTTGGAGGAAGGGCTAGTTTGTTCAAAGTGACTAGATTGCAATACTTGACGTTCAAATTATCAGTCTCCTCACTGGATGTTGGTTTTGCCATTTACAATGGTAGGAATGTCATCTCCCATTTGTTCAGTCTTTCTTTCTGGCTTTAGAATTCGGGTGGACCAAATTTTCAAAAGTAATTCAAACTTTATCAGAAAGAGAAAGATGAGTCTTGGACGCTGGTGAATCACTCCAGGAAAAAAATCCTATGCTCAGACTGCCAAAACCCCTCGGATCTTCAACAGTGCTAGAGAAAATCAGGCTATGGCTAATCGCAACACCGATGCAATTTCAGTTTCAAATTCAAACCAAAGAGCGGTGTTTACGCTCAGGGGGTCAAAGAATATGAATGCGGAAGTGACGAGGGGGTGACCCCACGACTCCTGCGTATGAGGCTACCTGGTGCGTATGAAGACAGAAGGCCCGCTAGGAAGCCACGACAGGCCCATGACTGGCCCGACCAAGAACCGACGTAAGAGTCCGCGACTAGTATGGAAGGCACAACTTGGCGTACAAGGAAAGACTAGAACTAGGAAACTATATTTATAACCTAGTACGGACTCCCCGAGACCTAGCCTAGTATATAAAGGCTGGGAGGGGAGACGTCCAGAACAATCCAATACACATCTACTCATCTAGCCTTGCGAGAACTCGCCTTGGCCTCCACTGTAATCGCCCCCTCACGCAATAATATCGAGCAGGAAGTGCTTCTCCTGTGAGCCGACGAGTATCGTCCAACCTGTGCCTTCTCTATGACTAACCGAGGGTCCCTGACCATGCGATTTGCCGGGGATGATCCCCGTCAATTGGCGACGTCTGTGGGGACTACACAGGTTGGAATCACGATCTCGGCGGTCCCGCTCTCAGCAGATCAAGACTCGAAGACTAGAACCAGATCTAGCGCGCTCGAGGAATTCAAGATCACCACAAGCATCTCCATCGTCTCGTCAAGATCACCTAGCCTGCAGCCGAATCAAGTCCAACACCTCGACGACCACCAGATCCATCATCGACGGAAGAGAACCCGACGACTCAAAAGGCAAACGCGAGGACTCTACTCGGGGACACCACTCGAAGAGTCGCGTCGCGTAACATAAGGCTCGCCACCAGTCGACGACCCACCGCCGCCCGGACTCCCACCACACGCCAAGACAGCGACTCCGAAACCCAGACCGGAGAGTACTACGACCCGGATCGAAGTCCAGATGAATTCGCCAACTTCATCCGGAGCCAATCACTTAGCGACGGGATAGAACTTGACCCAAGATTCCACAGCCGAGCAGAAGACCCCTCGCAGATCTTCCAAATCTCAAGGAGAAGAAGGCACACCGGCTCCAGAAAACTCATAGCTAAAAAGCAACTGGAAGGACCTTGCGCGATCCACAGTTTTGAAGACAGTCGGGGACATCTCAGAGCAAGCCACACCCTAGGAGATTGTCGCCTATTCACCGAATTCTCCAACAGCCTCAAGGAGGAGATGCATCGTGAAGCTAAGCGCACTCGAAGAACCGCGTAGTCGCCAGCACCAAGTACAGAAGGGCAATACCCCACATCCCATGGACGAATCTGCATGATCTAAGAAGGAAGACCCTCGAAAGCAAAGCAAGATGCCTACACCTTGCAGGCCGAAGCAGCCGAAGGCCTAAAGATAACTACAACCTACCAACTGAGCGGCGCTGAGACCAGCATCACCTTCTCACAGAGCGACCACCCGCCCGCAGTCCCAAGGCCTGGGCATGCACCCCTGGTCCTCGAAGCCCAGATCGGAGGATACGACATGGACAGAGTCTTCATGGACGGAGGCAGCAGTCTAAACATAATCTTCGCCAGCACCCTACGCAAGATGTTAATCCCACGATCAGTCTGGAAGAAGTCAGGCACAACAATACATGGTGTAGTTCCAGGTGAAGCAGCCGCCTCCATCGGAACAACCGATCTTGATGTAATCTTCGGCAGCAAGCGCAACTTCACAAAGCAAGTCCTCGAGTTCGAAGTGCTCGACTGGCAGTCGCAGTACCACGCCATACTCGGGCGACCAGCGTTCGCACAATTCATGGCGGTCCCACATTATACATATCTCAAGCTCAAAATGCCGGGACCTGCAGGAATCATCACAGTCAAGGGAAGCTTCACAAAACCAGACCAGTGCGACCGCGACTTCCAAAAAGTCTCCGACACATTTGGAGCCCAACAACAGCTCAAATAAATAGCCATGGTGATGGACAAAAGCATATTCCCCCTGGCAAGCCGAAGCGAGACAAAAGAATTTGGCCGTGATTTCAGCATCGACAGCGACACCATCACACACCGAACCACCCAACAGACCCAGAGAAGACGGTTCGCGTATATTCCCACCTTCCAGAAGAGCAAGCAACCGCCCACATAACCTTCCTTCGCAAAGAGTGGAAATTTTTTGCCTGGTGCCCAGCCGACATGCCCGGGAAACCACGAGAATTTGCAGAACACGCGCTCCACATCAAGCCAAACACCAAACCAGTAAAGCAGGCTTTGCGACGATTCTTAGAACCCAAGCGCAGAGCAATCGGAGAAGAAGTCAACCGACTACTCGACGCACAATTCATCCGGGAGACGAAGAAAGCAACCTGGATAGCAAATCCGGTCCTAGTCCCTAAAAAGGACACCGAGGTACTGAGGATGTGCGTCGACTATGGGCCTATCAACAAGCACTGCCCAAAATACCACTCCCCCTGCCAAGAATCGATCAAATAATCGACTCCACAGCAGTATGCGACCTCCTCTCCTTCCTCGACGCATACTCAGGATACAATCAGATCAGGATGAAGGAAGAAGACGAATAGCACACCTCGTTCATCACTCCCTACGGAGTATTCTGCTGCCAAAAAATTCCCTTTGGCCTAAAAAATGCGGGAGCCACGTACCAACGGATGATGCAAGCATGCTTGAGAGACAAGATTGGCAGGAACGTCCAGGTCTATGTAGACGACACTGTCATCAAAACCTACAGCGCAAACACGCAACTCGACGACCTCCGCGAGACATTCGCGGTCCTCAACAAGTACAGGATCAATCTCAACCCCAAAAAATGCGTATTCGGCGTCCCATCCGGAAAATTACTCGGGTACATGGTCTCTGCCCGAGGATTCTAAGCAAACCCCAGAAAGGTTCAAACAATCGCCACGATGCAAAGGCCAACCAACATCAGAGGAGGACAATAGCTCACAGGAAAGCTGGCAGCATTGAGCCGCTTCATCAGCAGGTTAGGCGAAAGGACCTTACCGTTCTATAAACTGCTGAGAAAAGGAGAAAAATTCGAGTGGACCGAGGAAGCCAACAATGCATTCACAGACTTAAAGAAGACCCTCTCGACCCCACCAATCTTGGCGGTGCCTAAAGAAAGGGAAAAGTTGTATCTCTGCATAGCAGCACGAAGTAGTGTCGTGAGCACAATGCTTGTCGTCGAGCGCGCAGAAGAAGGCAAAATCCAGAGCATCCAAAGACCAATTTACTACCTCAGCACGCCACTCACGAAGCCACAACAGAGGTACCCACACTACCAGAAGCTCCTGCTCGCCATTATCATGACCTCCAGGAAAGTATCGCACTACTTCGACGAACACTCCATCACAATCGTGAGCAGTGCACCACTCGCGGACATCCTCAACAATCCCGGAGCAACCGGTCGAGTCGCCGAGTGGAACATGGAGCTCATCCCTCTAGACCTGCAGTTCAAACACCCGACAACAATCAAAGCCCAAGTACTCCCAGACTTCCTGGTCGAGTGGGCAGAAGTCCAAACACCAGGTCCCCGAGACCTATCCAACTCATGGACGATGTATTTCGACGGATCTAAAAGACAACAAGGAGCCGGAGCAGGCGTCGTCCTAGTCTCCCCCAAAGGAACAAATCTTAAATACATCCTCCAGATCAACTTCAGCAACGCATCCAACAACGAAGCAGAATACGAGGCACTAATTCACGGCATGCGCATGGCAAAAACTTGCGGTGCCACTCGCCTCTCGATCTACGCCGACTCCAACCTCGTCATCCAGCAGGCGATGAGAGAAAGTAACGTAGTCGCAGACAACATGGTAGCCTACCAGAAGCTCTGTAACACACTAGAGGGAGGATTCGACGGCTTTGAACTCAACATCCCCAGAGCAAATAATACAGAAGCCGACGAACTCGCGAACATCGGATCGACTCGAGGACTAATACCACCAGGCGTTTTCCTCGAGAGCATCAACCAGAGATCAATAAAATCAAAGCCACCGGAACCCAAGATAGTCGCAGAGGAAGACGACACAAATGAGCTAGCACAGGTGGCAGCAACGAGCGCAGCTGATGGCACAAACAGCCAAGCAATCGAAGTCGAAGAACCAGCAGCACTCGAAGACCCGGCCTGGGCAAGACCCTTCCTTCGATTCCTAGTCGAAGGAACCCTACCACAAGACGTCGCAAAAGCCCGACGCATCAGTCGACGATCTAAATCATTCACAATAATCAACAGAAAGCTCTACAAGCGAAGCATTTCTTAGGTCCTCCAAAAGTGTATAGACGAAGAAGACGGCAAATCCCTACTATTCGATATTCACGAAGGTACCTGCGGGCATCACGCCAGCAGTCGAGCACTCGTGGCAAAAGCCTTTCGGGCAGGATTCTACTGACCGACCGCCATGAGAAATGCAGAGGATATCGTACGGCGTTGCATCGCCTGCCAAAAATTCGCCAGCAGGACACACGCCCCAGCATCGGAACTCAAAACCATACCTTTGTCATGGCCATTCGCCACATGGGGACTCGACATGGTAGGCCCACTCAAGAAATCCTCAAAAGTAGGAAGAATACACCTACTGGTCACAGTCGACAAGTTCACCAAATGGATCGAGGCAGTACCAATCACCAGCTCAACAGCCCTCACGAGAGTCAACTTCATCAAATCAATCATGTTCAGATTCGGAGTACCACACAACATCATCACAGACAATGGCACAAACTTCACAGCAGCAAAATTCCAAAACTTCTACCACGAGATGGGCATCAAAATCAAATTACGGCCGATACAGGAAAAAGTGCACAAACTTTCCCCATAATGGGAAGGGCCGTTCATCATCTCGGAAGTCAGATTGAAGAACCCGAAGACCAATGAGGACGTGGGAAATCCATGGAACGTAGCGAACCTATGCCTGTTCTACCCATAGTCCTCTAGGAATTATCAGAGACATCGGCAGCAGCACCGATCGGCAACTCATGTAATATTTTAAGGAATAAAATAATGTTTCCCAAAGTACCTTACTCAAAAGCACTCGGGGGTCCGAGCAAAAACTCCCCCCAAGAGACACTATATTCGCTCACTCGACTTTTACTTAAAATCACTCGGGGGCTCGAGCATAAAACTCCCCCCGAGAGACGCTATCTTCGCTCACGCGACTTTTACTTAAAAGCACTCGGGGGCTCGAGCATAAAACTCCCCCTGAGAGACGCTATCTTCGCTCAAGCAACTTTTACTTAAAAGCACTCGGGGGCTCGAGCATAAAACTCCCCCCGAGAGACGCTATCTTCACTCACGCGACCTTTACTTAAAAGCACTCGGGGGCTCGAGCAAAAACTCCCCCCAAGAGACGCTATCTTCGCTCACGCGAATTTTACTTAAAATCACTCGGGGGCTCGAGCATAAAACTGCCCCTGCGAGACACTATCTTCGCTCACGCGACCTTTAATTAAAAGCACTCGGGGGCTCGAGCAAAAACTCCTCCTGAGAGACCCTATCTTCGCTCACACGACTTTTACTTAAAAGCAATCGGGGGCTCGAGCAAAAACTCCCCCCGAGAGACGCCATCTTCTCTCACGCGACTTTTACTTAAAGCACTCAGAGGCTCGAGCAAAACCTCCCCCCGAGAGACGCTATCTTCGCTCACGCGACTTTCACTTAAAAGAACTCGGGGGCTCGAGCAAAAAACTCCCCCTGAGAGACGCTATCTTCGCTCACGCGACTTTTAATTAAAAGCACTCAGGGGCTCGAGCATAAAACTCCTCCCCAGAGACGCTATCTTCGCTCACGCGAATTTTACTTAAAAGTACTCGGGGGCTCGAGCATAAAACTCACCCCCCTGTGACGCCCCCAAAATCAAGCCCGTGTACAGTAATCATACACGCAAGGTACACGATCGAGATCAGGGACTCACGGTGAGATATCACAACATAACTCTACAAATAAAATAAAACAAGCTGTTTCATACAAGCTAGGGGCCACGAGGGCTCGAATACAACAGCTCGAGAGCACAAAGTTAGCGGAAGAAATAGTATCTGAGTACAGACACAAGGATACAAGGTTGCCTTAAGAAGGCTAGCACAAATATCAACAATGATCGAAAAGGCGAGGCCTCCTGCCTGGGAACCTCCAAACTACTCCTGGTCAACGGGGAACTCGACGTCGTAGAAGGCATCGGGGATCTTCACGTTGCGGTGGTCCACATCGGGGATCTCCTACTCCTGGACTCCAATGTCCACTACAGCGGCCGATCAGGCAAAACAGTAAAGGAAATAAAGAAGGGTGAGTATCTAGTATACCCGTGAGACTTACGTCCGCTACTAAGCATTATGCATTGTATCAACGGAAAGAAGAGGCTGTATATAGTGGACTGGAAGACAGAAATCCAGAGCAAGGGTAAGAAGCTAGGCCTAACGAAGACTAGCATCTTCCGAAGAGTCTTGCAGCATGAGGTAAGAATCAGCCAACAGTTTAATATAACAGAAATGAAAGTAACAATGCAGCAGAAGTTGCTGCAGCATTGTATAATAATAAGTTGTAATCATAATTAATAATGCCTCCGAGTTCCCTTCCTCGACTCCCTGTGAGGAAAATAAACCGGAACCATACAGTTTAATAGTAGTAGTTTGTAGTGGTAGAGTCTGGCTTCAGCATAAAGCGTCCTGTTACCGTGGACACGGCTATTCGAATAGATTATCTTCCCTGCAGGGGTGCATTGGTGTCATACTACACGCTCGGATCTCCAGGGTGGCGTACACCTTGTTAGGGAACACCCCATCGAGGCTATCCGACACGCCAAGGCCCATCCTACGGCTCATCAGAGAGGTCCCCGCCGGTCTACAGCCCTAAGTGCAAGGGGGTCATGGGCCTATCATCCCTCACTCTCCGGGTCGTTGTGAGGCGGGAGATCCGTACACCACAGGTGACGATCAGTCCCGGCCACAATGCTGAACTGGACGTCTTTCAGAGCTTTTGAACGAGAGCACAACGCAGAGGGCCCACACCGTAATCCCACGTATAGGTAGTGCGTACAAGCCAAAAGGCTACTCAAGTCATCCGCCGAACCCGTTAAGCATTTTATTAATTTTCTGTCGAGACAACCGTTATCGTTGCCCCTTACTGAATGAGTCGCGGACAACGACAGCAGTCAGGACCACCAGTAACATCGGTGCCTGCCCTGACGTCCCACCAACTCGTGCGGTTACCAACCAGGTGAACCGTCTCCTTACCTTGTCTCGCGTTTTCTCGGAAGAGCTCGACTTTCGTACAACAGGATACCTGTCGGCCACGAACAGTACCAGGCCCACCGCACACCGGTGGAATACACCTGACCTGTCGTTCCGCTAAGATACCCTGCGCGGGCACCGTTGGGTCACCCGAATCCTTACCTTTAAGGATACCAGTTGATTCGAGTGCCTACCATCAAGTGAAACCAGGAGGAATCACCCTCGATGGTACACTTGAAGAGGTTCGACAGAGACATCAGCGGAATGAACTAAAGAGGAATATTCTCGTATCACCCCAATGGTGCCGAGACACCAGCGGAATGAACTAAAGAGGAATACCCTCGTATCATCCAAGTGATGCTACGCTACTGAGACGACGAGAGTGAAATACGAGTCCTTCCACGCGTAAGTCAAACTCGAAGCGACTCGGCAGGGTGTCGCCGTTGTAGGTTCCCTAGGGAGTCTGCATTGATCCGTACCTGTTGCAATTATAATATTTTGTAATCCGCGTTCACTCACCAGAGTGATCACGGCCTGCTATTCTAAACCTAGCTAACAATGCGCAGGGTTCACTACTGAATATAATATATATATTTATAGGCCGCATAGGATACGGAAAGGTACATCAAGGGGCGACAATGACAGGCTATGCAATTGAATAGTTAAGCAACGTAGCAGCAGCAGTAACAATGCCTAGTGCTAGAAATGTACGGAAAGATAGGCGATATCTGGGGAAGAGAATGGCTCTGCTTGCCTGGAAGCTCGGTTGTAGGGGTACGATCGTCGACGAAGTAGTCGTACTCGGCATCGGTGTTGTCGGCTGCAACATCGAGGTCTACCGGAAAATAAATGGGGAAGAAACAATAAATACACGGCAATAATAGCAATACAAATATATGACATAGAAGATACAAAACAACAGAGCTCTAACGCAGTGTTCGATGATTTGCTCGGAGTGGGAATTCATCCGGGGATGAACAACCAGCTCCGGGTGATTACCGGACAGGGTGTCCGAAGGGGGAAAGGATCAGGCCGGAGGTGTCTTGGACATCCGACAAACATAAGAGGGGTGTATCCGTGGTAGTTAAACTATTCTGAAAAACTTTCATGTACAAAGTATTTTGATCCGGGCAATTTTTATAGGTACCGGGAATTACCGACAGACGGCCCGAAGGGGGGATGTCGATGTTCGTTGTGTTATGGGGGTGTTGTAGACATATGGATAGCGTATTATTATTCTACGTATTTTTCTGATCAATTTTGATATATAAATTATTTGAATCTGACTTACGGTTTAAAAGATATTCAATTTTGAAGTTTAAATCATTTTTTGGATTTCTTTTATTATTAAAACAGAACATTATCCATTAGCTCATTTGACTAGTCAAACTGTCACCTGGTACCCACATGTCATACTAAGTGGAAAGTAAAACCATTAAATGTATTTAAACATCACAGGGGACCCCACGTGTCATTCTAACATCCTTTTTTTATCTGTTTAAATAGTTAATTAACTAGGGGCCACATGTAAGTCACTGGGACATTTTATTAACAGCTATTTAAATTTAACCACTGGCCTTGGGCCCACTGGCATACTCACAGGTAAATAAGAAGGGGGTTTATTTCCCTAAGTGGGATTAAGGGTTGTTTACCACTAGCAGGCCCACCGGTCAGTGGTTCACCCCACTGGCTTAAGTCAGCGAGGGCACCGGCGGCGAGCCACAGGGGAAATGGTGGCGAGCAAACTGGCGAGGGGGGGGCCTAGGCAGGGTGTGGGGTCGTGGCGACCGAAGTGCGCGCGCGAACGCGGCCTGGGTCGACTGGAACCCGGCCTGGGCGCAGGCAAGGACGTGGCGGGAGCGTGCCTTGGCCATGGCGGCCACGGCGGAGCTAACTAGGGGGCTACGGCGTACCGGCGCACCAGAACGAGCTGGGAGAAGGGGGAACCGAGCATCTCCTTACCGTGAACACGAGGGCGGAGTCGGGGAGGCGTGAGGCGCGGTGCAGACGAGGCAATCGCCGGTGATGTGTTCCGCGACCGGCGGGAGGAGGCGGCGCGATTCGAGAATTCTGGTGCGGCCCGGTGAGGTCTGGCTTGGCGGGGAGTTGAGGATGACCATGGGGCAGCTCCAGGACGCGTCGCGGCAGGCTGTGACGGGCGGCGGCCGGGTGGTCTCGGGGTAGTTCCCATGGCGGATTCCAGCGAGGTGCGAGACAACGAGGGAGAGGCAGAAAGAGGGAGTGGCTCGATCTAGGGTTTGGAAACAAGGAGGGGGTGGCCGTCCTGATATCTCGCCTCGGTGCCCTGTAGCGACGCGGCCGAGCTGGTCTGGCGGCGACAGAAGCTGTTGCCTCGGTCACCATGGTAACGAGCCAGGGGAGAAGTGTGAGGGAGGGAGGAGAGAGGGCTAGGTGGGCCGTGGTTGGGCCTAGTCGGGAAGCTTTGCCCATGGGCGAGAGATAAGGTTTTTCTCTTTTTATTTTCTTTCCATTTTTCTTTTCTGTTTATATTTTAATTAGCCATCAAATGGGATTTTGTAAAACATGGGACCATCTCCAATATTGTTATTGCATACTAATACAAGGCTACAAAAAGTTTGGTTATTAAATAAAACCATTTGCATTTTATTTTATTTTAAAAGGATTTGAATGATACTGTTTTTCTATTGTTTTGATTTGTTTACAATATTTATACCTCGTAATAAATGCCCACTATTATTTTAATATGACCTAATGATTATTAGGCATTTTAGAAAATTAGTTGCAAGATTTTGGATTAAGTTTTATTTCCACTTTGTTTTTAATTCCATGAAAAGGGGTTTTAATATTTTTCGACTTGAATATGATCAAGACAAGATTAATCATTGTGATTTATCATTAACAACAGGTGATCAGTGTAGCTTGACACTGAGGGCGTTACAAATCTCCCCCACTACAAAGAATTCTCGTCCCGAGAATTAAAGGTAGTGAAAGGGGTAGAGTTTTGGTTTCGTATTCTAGCGATTCTCCTGGTGCTTGTTGTCCTTTTCGAAGATGTTAATCCTTCTGGTTGACGTCTTCATTTCTCTACATCAGTGCATCTCGATGAGTGGTCATCCTTCTTTCGGGGCTTCATCGTACTTACGAATAAGCTCGGGGTAAACTCAAGGGGGTTCGGATCGATACCAGGTTAATCAACCGAGGTTGTCCGAGGGAACGGTGTACAAAGTATCTTCCAAGTTTATACTCAGAGGAATACATCGAGAAAAACAAAAGAAGGTATGAGAAGTTTCAAGCGGATAAGCATGCATTCGATGTCGATGATGGATGATGAAAAGGGGTTCAGAGCATCAGGCACAAGCACTGAGTCTGATATCAGACGGAATATCACAAGGTAGACGACATGAGTCAGGTTTAGATCCTGTGAAACTGTGGGTTAGGGGCCCACAGGGGGTGGTGACATTTTATGCGATCACGATGCAAGGTTTGTCAAAGAATAGCTTGTCAACAGTTTTGGCAACAACGTCGATACCAAGGGAGAGGGACAATGAGAACCATTTTGCCGCTCATTGGAACGAGGCGGACCAATTGGCAAGGTTCTCGTCCATAGGTGGTTATTGAAATTCCATCAACAATAGCAACAGGTTATACCGACTGAGTAGCACATCGAGGTGTTTTCATAAGCAAGGAATTATCACTGCTCAGATAAGATACAATACAAGAAAGGTTAATCAGACCAATGAAAGGGAAAAGCTGATGATACACAAGTATGAGTGCATACCTTTCCAAGGGAAAGCAGAGCACGATATACACGACCAAGTTGTATTGGCAGAGAGTCAAGGGAGGTTGTCGATGATAACACAAATCATCGAGGGGGCAAGGATGGTATTTCACACGACGAATCCAATTGACACATGGAAGAAGCCATTTACGAATAGTCGGATAATAATCCGCATAGGTCGGATAGTTCGCAAAGAATCTGATGTGAGTATCGGCACTCAAACAGAAGGAGAAAGAATGCAAAGGCATTGGGTTATAGAAGCATCAGAATAATTCAATGCTTAAGTACAAGGTAATTATGATTTCCAGATTGGGAGGTGGATGTAATTATCCATACAGACTTATCGGTGGCAGGGGATTGCAAGGCCACGAACACGTAGGTTCAAGGGAATTTATCGGAGCGTAATCTTCAGAATCTTCGGGTGAAGCAAGCGATCATCTTGGGTGAAGGGCTCTCCGGGTAGATGCGACCACGAGAACCTAATTTCAGAGTTAGCAATATTACCCGAAAGGATAAGAGAGTAGAATCCCAGAGTAAAGGTACGGAGAAAAAGATCCTAATACCATAGATATCACACGTAGTGACATCGATGTGGGCCCGTAAGCCAAATATTAAGTTAGCAAAATATTTTTTCAAAGTCTAGACTCAACTTCGACTAGGTAGTGGGTGGGTGGCTTCCTACAGGCAGTCGGCTCTGATACCAACTTGTGACGCCCCCAAAATCAAGCCCGTGTACAGTAATCATACACGCAAGGTACACGATCGAGATCAGGGACTCACGGTGAGATATCACAACACAACTCTACAAATAAAATAAAACAAGCTGTTTAATACAAGCCTGGGGCCACGAGGGCTCGAATACAACAGCTCGACAGCACAAAGTTAGCGGAAGCAATAGTATCTGAGTACAGACACAAGGATACAAGGTTGCCTTAAGAAGGCTAGCACAAATATCAACAACGATCGAAAAGGCGAGGCCTCCTTCCTGGGAACCTCCAAATTACTCCTGGTCAACGGGGAACTTGACGTCGTAGAAGGCATCGGGGATCTTCACGTTGCGGTGGTCGACATCGGGGATCTCCTACTCCTGGAGTCCAACGTCGACTGCAGCGGCCGATCAGGCAAAACAGTAAAGGAAATAAAGCAGGGTGAGTATCTAGTATACCCGCGAGACCTACGTCCGCTACTAAGCATTATGCATTGTATCAACGGAAAGAATAGGCTGTATATAGTGGACTGGAAGACAGAAATCCAGAGCAAGGGTAAGAAGCTAGGCCTAACGAAGACTAGCATCTTCCGACGAGTCTTGGAGCATGAGGTAAGAATCAGCCAACAATTTAATATAAAAGAAATGAAAGTAACAATGCAGCAGAAGTTGCTGCAGCATTGTATAATAATAAGTTGTAACCATAATTAATAATGCCTCCGAGTTCCATTCCTCGACTCCCTGCGAGGAAAAGAAACCGGAACCATACAGTTTAATAGTAGTAGTTTGTAGTGGTAGAGTCTGGCTTCAGCATAAAGCGTCCTGTTACCGTGGACATGGCTATTCGAATAGATTATCTTCCCTGCAGGGGTGCATTGGTGTCATACTACATGCTCGGATCTCCAGGGTGGCGTACACCTTGTTAGGGAACACCCCATCGAGGCTATCCGACACGCCAAGGCCCATCCTACGGCTCATCAAAGAGGTCCCCGCCGGTCTACAGCCCTAAGTGCAAGGGGGTCATGGGCCTATCATCCCTCACTCTCCGGGTCGTTGTGAGGCGGGAGATCCGTACACCACAGGTGACGATCAGTCCCGGCCACAATGCTGAACTGGACGTCTTTCAGAGCTTTTGAACGAGAGCACAACGCAGAGGGCCCACACCGTAATCCCACGTATAGGTAGTGCGTACAAGCCAAAAGGCTACTCAAGTCATCCGCCGAACCCGTTAAGCATTTTATTAATTTTCTGTCTAGACAACCGTTATCGTTGCCCCTTACTGAATGAGTCGCGGACAACGACAGCAGTCAGGACCACCAGTAACATCGGTGCCTGCCCTGACGTCCCACCAACTCGTGCGGTTACCAACCAGGTGAACCGTCTCCTTACCTTGTCTCGCGTTTTCTCCGAAGAGCTCGACTTTCGTACAACAGGATACCTGTCGGCCACGAACAGTACCAGGCCCGCCGCACACCGGTGGAATACACCTGACCTGTCGTTCCGCTAAGATACCCTGCGCGGGCACCGTTGGGTCACCCGAATCCTTACCTTTAAGGATACCAGTTGATTCGAGTGCCTACCATCAAGTGAAACCAGGAGGAATCACCCTCGATGGTACACTTGAAGAGGTTCGACAGAGACATCAGCGGAATGAACTAAAGAGGAATATTCTCGTATCACCCCAATGGTGCCGAGACACCAGCGGAATGAACTAAAGAGGAATACCCTCGTATCATCCAAGTGATGCTACGCTACTAAGACGACGAGAGTGAAATACGAGTCCTTCCACGCGTAAGTCAAACTCGAAGCGACTCGGCAGGGTGTCGCCGTTGTAGGTTCCCTAGGGAGTCTGCATTGATCCGTACCTGTTGCAATTATAATATTTTGTAATCCGCGTTCACTCACCAGAGTGATCACGGCCTGCTATTCTAAACCTAGCTAACAATGCGCAGGGTTCACTGCTGAATATAATATATATATTTATAGGCCGCATAGGATACGGAAAGGTACATCAAGGGGCGACAATGACAGGCTATGCAATTGAATAGTTAAGCAACGTAGCAGCAGCAGTAACAATGCCTAGTGCTAGAAATGTACGGAAAGATAGGCGATATCTGGGGAAGAGAATGGCTCTGCTTGCCTGGAAGCTCGGTTGTAGGGGTACGATCGTCGACGAAGTAGTCGTACTCGGCATCGGTGTTGTCGGCGGCAACATCGAGGTCTACCAGAAAATAAATGGGGAAGAAACAATAAATACACGGCAATAATAGCAATACAAATATATGACATAGAAGATACAAAACAACAGAGCTCTAACGCAGTGTTCGATGATTTGCTCGGAGTGGGAATTCATCCGGGGATGAACAACCAGCTCCGGGTGATTACCGGACAGGGTGTCCGAAGGGGGAAAGGATCAGGCCGGAGGTGTCTTGGACATCCGACAAACATAAGAGGGGTGTATCCGTGTTAGTTGAACTATTCTGAAAAACTTTCATGTACAAAGTATTTTGATCCGGGCAATTTTTATAGGTACCGGGAATTACCGACAGACGGCCCGAAGGGGGGATGTCGATGTTCGTTGTGTTATGGGGGTGTTGTAGACATATGGATAGCGTATTATTATTCTACGTATTTTTCTGATCAATTTTGATATATAAATTATTTGAATCTGACTTACGGTTTAAAAGATATTCAATTTTGAAGTTTAAATCATTTTTTGGATTTCTTTTATTATTAAAACAGAACATTATCCATTAGCTCATTTGACTAGTCAAACTGTCACCTGGTACCCACATGTCATACTAAGTGGAAAGTTAAACCATTAAATGTATTTAAACATCACAGGGGACCCCACGTGTCATTCTAACATCCTTTTTTTATCTGTTTAAATAGTTAATTAACTAGGGGCCACATGTAAGTCACTGGGACATTTTATTAACAGCTATTTAAATTTAACCACTGGCCTTGGGCCCACTGGCATACTCACAGGTAAATAAGAAGGGGGTTTATTTCCCTAAGTGGGATTAAGGGTTGTTTACCACTAGCAGGCCCACCGGTCAGTGGTTCACCCCACTGGCTTAAGTCAGCGAGGGCACCGGCGGCGAGCCACAGGGGAAATGGTGGCGAGCAAACTAGCGAGGGGGGGGCCTAGGCAGGGTGTGGGGTCGTGGCGACCGAAGTGCGCGCGCGAACGCGGCCTGGGTCGACTGGAACCCGGCCTAGGCGCAGGCAAGGACGTGGCGGGAGCGTGCCTTGGCCATGGCGGCCACGGCGGAGCTAACTAGGGGGCTACGGCGTACCGGCGCACCAGAACGAGCTGGGAGAAGGGGGAACCGAGCATCTCCTTACCGTGAACACGAGGGCGGAGTCGGGGAGGCGTGAGGCGCGGTGCAGACGAGGCAATCGCCGGTGATGTGTTCCGCGGCCGGCGGGAGGAGGCGGCGCGATTCGAGAATTCTGGTGCGGCCCGGTGAGGTCTGGCTTGGCGGGGAGTTGAGGATGACCATGGGGCAGCTCCAGGACGCGTCGCGGCAGGCTGTGACGGGCGGCGGCCGGGTGGTCTCGGGGTAGTTCCCATGGCGGATTCCAGCGAGGTGCGAGACAACGAGGGAGAGGCAGAAAGAGGGAGTGGCTCGATCTAGGGTTTGGAAACAGGGAGGGGGTGGCCGTCCTTATATCTCGCCTCGGTGCCCTGTAGCGACGCGGCCGAGCTGGTCTGGCGGCGACAGAAGCTGTTGCCTCGGTCACCATGGTAACGAGCCAGGGGAGAAGTGTGAGGGAGGGAGGAGAGAGGGCTAGGTGGGCCGTGGTTGGGCCTAGTCGGGAAGCTTTGCCCATGGGCGAGAGATAAGGTTTTTCTCTTTTTATTTTCTTTCCATTTTTCTTTTCTGTTTATATTTTAATTAGCCATCAAATGGGATTTTGTAAAACATGGGACCATCTCCAATATTGTTATTGCATACTAATACAAGGCTACAAAAAGTTTGGTTATTAAATAAAACCATTTGCATTTTATTTTATTTTAAAAGGATTTGAATGATACTGTTTTTCTATTGTTTTGATTTGTTTACAATATTTATACCTCGTAATAAATGCCCACTATTATTTTAATATGACCTAATGATTATTAGGCATTTTAGAAAATTAGTTGCAAGATTTTGGATTAAGTTTTATTTCCACTTTGTTTTTAATTCCATGAAAAGGGGTTTTAATATTTTTCGACTTGAATATGATCAAGACAAGATTAATCATTGTGATTTATCATTAACAATAGGTGATCAGTGTAGCTTGACACTGAGGGCGTTACAAATCTCCCCCACTACAAAGAATTCTCGTCCCGAGAATTAAAGGTAGTGAAAGGGGTAGAGTTTTGGTTTCGTATTCTAGCGATTCTCCTGGTGCTTGTTGTCCTTTTCGAAGATGTTAATCCTTCTTGTTGACGTCTTCATTTCTCTGCATCAGTGCATCTCGATGAGTGGTCATCCTTCTTTCGGGGCTTCATCGTACTTACGAATAAGCTCGGGGTAAACTCAAGGGGGTTCGGATCGATACCAGGTTAATCAACCGAGGTTGTCCGAGGGAACGGTGTACAAAGTATCTTCCAAGTTTATACTCAGAGGAATACATCGAGAAAAACAAAAGAAGGTATGAGAAGTTTCAAGAGGATAAGCATGCATTCGATGTCGATGATGGATGATGAAAAGGGGTTCAGAGCATCAGGCACAAGCACTGAGTCTGATATCAGACGGAATATCACAAGGTAGACGACATGAGTCAGGTTTAGATCCTGTGAAACTGTGGGTTAGGGGCCCACAGGGGGTGGTGACATTTTATGCGATCACGATGCAAGGTTTGTCAAAGAATAGCTTGTCAACAGTTTTGGCAACAACGTCAATACCAAGGGAGAGGGACAATGAGAACCATTTTGCCGCTCATTGGAACGAGGCGGACCAATTGGCAAGGTTCTCGTCCATAGGTGGTTATTGAAATTCCATCAACAATAGCAACAGGTTATACCGACTGAGTAGCGCATCGAGGTGTTTTCATAAGCAAGGAATTATCACTGCTCAGATAAGATACAATACAAGAAAGGTTAATCAGACCAATGAAAGGGAAAAGGTGATGATACACAAGTATGAGTGCATACCTTTCCAAGGGAAAGCAGAGCACGATATACACGACCAAGTTGTATTGGCAGAGAGTCAAGGGAGGTTGTCGATGATAACACAAATCATCGAGGGGGCAAGGATGGTATTTCACACGACGAATCCAATTGACACATGGAAGAAGCCATTTACGAATAGTCGGATAATAATCCGCATAGGTCGGATAGTTCGCAAAGAATCTGATGTGAGTATCGGCACTCAAACAGAAGGAGAAAGAATGCAAAGGCATTGGGTTATAGAAGCATCAGAATAATTCAATGCTTAAGTACAAGGTAATTATGATTTCCAGATTGGGAGGTGGATGTAATTATCCATACAGACTTATCGGTGGCAGGGGATTGCAAGGCCACGAACACGTAGGTTCAAGGGAATTTATCGGAGCGTAATCTTCAGAATCTTCGGGTGAAGCAAGCGATCATCTTGGGTGAAGGGCTCTCCGGGTAGATGCGACCACGAGAACCTAATGTCAGAGTTAGCAATATTACCCGAAAGGATAAGAGAGTAGAATCCCAGAGTAAAGGTACGGAGAAAAAGATCCTAATACCATAGATATCACACGTAGTGACATCGATGTGGGCCCGTAAGCCAAATATTAAGTTAGCAAAATATTTTTTCAAAGTCTAGACTCAACTTCGACTAGGTAGTGGGTGGGTGGCTTCCTACAGGCAGTCGGCTCTGATACCAACTTGTGACGCCCCCAAAATCAAGCCCGTGTACAGTAATCATACACGCAAGGTACACGATCGAGATCAGGGACTCACGGTGAGATATCACAACACAACTCTACAAATAAAATAAAACAAGCTGTTTAATACAAGCCAGGGGCCATGAGGGCTCGAATACAACAGCTCGACAGCACAAAGTTAGCGGAAGCAATAGTATCTGAGTACAGACACAAGGATACAAGGTTGCCTTAAGAAGGCTAGCACAAATATCAACAATGATCGAAAAGGCGAGGCCTCCTTCCTGGGAACCTCCAAATTACTCCTGGTCAACGGGGAACTTGACGTCGTAGAAGGCATCGGGGATCTTCACGTTGCGGTGGTCGACATCGGGGATCTCCTACTCCTGGAGTCCAACGTCGACTGCAGCGGCCGATCAGGCAAAACAGTAAAGGAAATAAAGCAGGGTGAGTATCTAGTATACCCGCGAGACCTACGTCCGCTACTAAGCATTATGCATTGTATCAACGGAAAGAATAGGCTGTATATAGTGGACTGGAAGACAGAAATCCAGAGCAAGGGTAAGAAGCTAGGCCTAACGAAGACTAGCATCTTCCGACGAGTCTTGGAGCATGAGGTAAGAATCAGCCAACAATTTAATATAAAAGAAATGAAAGTAACAATGCAGCAGAAGTTGCTGCAGCATTGTATAATAATAAGTTGTAATCATAATTAATAATGCCTCTGAGTTCCATTCCTCGACTCCCTGCGAGGAAAAGAAACCGGAACCATACAGTTTAATAGTAGTAGTTTGTAGTGGTAGAGTCTGGCTTCAGCATAAAGCGTCCTGTTACCGTGGACACGGCTATTCGAATAGATTATCTTCCCTGCAGGGGTGCATTGGTGTCATACTACATGCTCGGATCTCCAGGGTGGCGTACACCTTGTTAGGGAACACCCCATCGAGGCTATCCGACACGCCAAGGCCCATCCTACGGCTCATCAAAGAGGTCCCCGCCGGTCTACAGCCCTAAGTGCAAGGGGGTCATGGGCCTATCATCCCTCACTCTCCGGGTCGTTGTGAGGCGGGAGATCCGTACACCACAGGTGACGATCAGTCCCGGCCACAATGCTGAACTGGACGTCTTTCAGAGCTTTTGAACGAGAGCACAACGCAGAGGGCCCACACCGTAATCCCACGTATAGGTAGTGCGTACAAGCCAAAAGGCTACTCAAGTCATCCGCCGAACCCGTTAAGCATTTTATTAATTTTCTGTCTAGACAACCGTTATCGTTGCCCCTTACTGAATGAGTCGCGGACAACGACAGCAGTCAGGACCACCAGTAACATCGGTGCCTGCCCTGACGTCCCACCAACTCGTGCGGTTACCAACCAGGTGAACCGTCTCCTTACCTTGTCTCGCGTTTTCTCCGAAGAGCTCGACTTTCGTACAACAGGATACCTGTCGGCCATGAACAGTACCAGGCCTGCCGCACACCGGTGGAATACAGCTGACCTGTCGTTCCGCTAAGATACCCTGCGCGGGCACCGTTGGGTCACCCGAATCCTTACCTTTAAGGATACCAGTTGATTCGAGTGCCTACCATCAAGTGAAACCAGGAGGAATCACCCTCGATGGTACACTTGAAGAGGTTCGACAGAGACATCAGCGGAATGAACTAAAGAGGAATATTCTCGTATCACCCCAATGGTGCCGAGACACCAGCGGAATGAACTAAAGAGGAATACCCTCGTATCATCCAAGTGATGCTACGCTACTAAGACGACGAGAGTGAAATACGAGTCCTTCCACGCGTAAGTCAAACTCGAAGCGACTCGGCAGGGTGTCGCCGTTGTAGGTTCCCTAGGGAGTCTGCATTGATCCGTACCTGTTGCAATTATAATATTTTGTAATCCGCGTTCACTCACCAGAGTGATCACGGCCTGCTATTCTAAACCTAGCTAACAATGCGCAGGGTTCACTGCTGAATATAATATATATATTTATAGGCCGCATAGGATACGGAAAGGTACATCAAGGGGCGACAATGACAGGCTATGCAATTGAATAGTTAAGCAACGTAGCAGCAGCAGTAACAATGCCTAGTGCTAGAAATGTACGGAAAGATAGGCGATATCTGGGGAAGAGAATGGCTCTGCTTGCCTGGAAGCTCGGTTGTAGGGGTACGATCGTCGACGAAGTAGTCGTACTCGGCATCGGTGTTGTCGGCGGCAACATCGAGGTCTACCAGAAAATAAATGGGGAAGAAACAATAAATACACGGCAATAATAGCAATACAAATATATGACATAGAAGATACAAAACAACAGAGCTCTAACGCAGTGTTCGATGATTTGCTCGGAGTGGGAATTCATCCGGGGATGAACAACCAGCTCCGGGTGATTACCGGACAGGGTGTCCGAAGGGGGAAAGGATCAGGCCGGAGGTGTCTTGGACATCCGACAAACATAAGAGGGGTGTATCCGTGTTAGTTGAACTATTCTGAAAAACTTTCATGTACAAAGTATTTTGATCCGGGCAATTTTTATAGGTACCGGGAATTACCGACAGACGGCCCGAAGGGGGGATGTCGATGTTCGTTGTGTTATGGGGGTGTTGTAGACATATGGATAGCGTATTATTATTCTACGTATTTTTCTGATCAATTTTGATATATAAATTATTTGAATCTGACTTACGGTTTAAAAGATATTCAATTTTGAAGTTTAAATCATTTTTTGGATTTCTTTTATTATTAAAACATAACATTATCCATTAGCTCATTTGACTAGTCAAACTGTAACCTGGGACCCACATGTCATACTAAGTGGCAAGTTAAACCATTAAATGTATTTAAACATCACAGGGGACCCCACGTGTCATTCTAACATCCTATTTTTATCTGTTTAAATAGTTAATTAACTAGGGGCCACATGTAAGTCACTGGGACATTTTATTAACATCTATTTAAATTTAACCACTGGCCTTGGGCTCACTGTCATACTCACAGGTAAATAAGAAGGGGGTTTATTTCCCTAAGTGGGATTAAGGGTTGTTTACCACTGGCAGGCCCACCGGTCAGTGGTTCACCCCACTGGCTTAAGCCAGCGAGGGCACCGGCGGCGAGCCACAGGGGAAACGGTGGCGAGCAAACCGGCGAGGGGGGGCCTAGGCAGGGTGCGGGGTGCGGGGTCATGACCACCGGAGCGCACGCGCGAGCGCGGCCTGGGTCGACCGGAACCCGGCCTGGGCGCAGGCAAGGACGTGGCGGGAGCGTGCCTTGGCCATGGCAGCCACGGGGAAGCTAACTAGGGGGCTACGGCGTACCGGCGCACCAGAACGAGCGGGGAGAAGGGGGAACCGAACATCTCCTCACCGTGAATGCGAGGGAGGAGTCGGGGAGGCGTGAGGCACGGTGCAAACGAGGCAATCGACGGCGATGTGTTCCGCGGCCGGCGGGAGGAGGCGGCGCGATTCGAGAATTCTGGTGCGGCCCGGTGAGGTCTGGCTTGGCGGGGAGTTGAGGATGACCATGGGGCAGCTCCAGGACGCGTCGCGGCAGGCTGTGACGGGCGGCGGCCGCGTGGGCTCGCGGTGGTGCTTCCATGGCGGATTCCAGCGAGGTGCGAGACGACGAGGGCGAGGCAGAGAGAGGGAGTGGCTCGATCTAGGGTTTGGAAAGAGGGAGGGGGCGGCCGTCCTTATATCTCGCCTCGGTGCCCTGTAGCGACGCGGCCGAGCTGGTCTGGCGGCGACATAAGCCGCTGCCTCGGTAGCCATGGCAACGAGCCAGGGGAGCAGTGTGAGGGAGGGAGGAGAGAGGGCTAGGTGGACAGGGGTTGGGCTTTGTCGGGGGGCTTTGCCCATGGGCGAGAGATAAGGTTTTTCTCTTCTTATTTTCTTTCCATTTTTCTTTTCTGTTTATATTTTAATTAGCCATCAAATGGGATTTTGTAAAACATGGGACCATCTCCAATATTGTTATTGCATACTAATACAAGGCTACAAAAAGTTTGGTTATTAAATAAAACCATTTGCATTTTATTTTATTTTAAAAGGATTTAAATGCTACTGTTTTGCTATTGTTTTGATTTGTTTACAATATTTATACCTTGTAATAAATGCCAACTATTATTTTAATATGGCCTAATGATTATTAGGCATTTTAGAAAAGTGGTTGCAAGATTTTGGATTAAGTTTTATTTCCATCTTCTTTTTAGTTCATTGAAAAGGGGTTTTAATATTTTTCGACTTGAATATGATCAAGACAAGATTAATCATTGTGATTTATCATTAACAACAGGTGATCACTATAGCTTGACACTGAGGGCGTTACACCCCCCCCCCAAGAAACAATATCCTCGCTAAAAAACGCGGCCTTATGTACCACCATCGGGAGGCCAGAAGGCAAGACTCCCGCCAAACACAAAAGCTCCGGCAAAGAAAGTCGCATCAAAAAGTGCACGGTTCTTTAGTCTTGACCCGATCGCAAGCGATCACATAAAGACTTGGGGGCTACTCCCATCGGGAGCGTTGGCGCGCACCCGATCGAAACTTGGAAAAAAAAAGCTACAAACCAGCAAGACAAAAATTCATAAAGCCTACGCTTGATTCTACAAATCAAACGCATCCTCGGGGGCAACTCCCATCGGGAGCGCTGGCGCGCACCCGCGAAGACAATTTCATTACAAAGGAGTCGAAGACAGTTTCATTACAAACGAGTCGAAGACAGTTTCATTACAAAGGAGTCGAAGACAATTCCATTACAAAGGAGTCGAAGACAAGTCCATTACAAAGGATTCGAAGACAGTTTCATTACAAAGGAGTCGAAGACAATTCCATTACAAAGGAGTCGAGGACAATTTCATTACAAAGGAGTCGAAGACAGACATTACAAAGGAGTCGATGACAGTCATTTCATTACAAAGAAGTCCAAACCACAGTTGCCGCTACAGAAGGACCCGCGAAACTACAAGATGGGCTACATTCAACTTCTACATGTGTGCTCATGCTGAGATAATTGGCACTTTCGTGCCACAACCTGACGGGCATCACCACAGACAAAGCAGCAACCCAGCCCGTGAAGAATAAGGTCGTTGTCCTCCAGTTCTACAAGGTGCCTCGCCTACTGACGTAGCCGCTTGACGACTGGCTTGACGTCCAGTTCAACCTTAGAACTAGAAGAGCAAACACCATCGGCCGAGGAATCAGCCGAAGACGAAGACACGGGAGAAGCAGGAGAACCACAACTCGAGCCATCGGACGCCGCTGCTTGTTTCCTCCCAGTATGGATCCAGGCGGTTGCCACTGGCATCAAATGCACGTATAATAACAGTATCTTCGCCATCAAAACGACAACAAAGGCTATCTCCGCCGCGCAGATTCAACTGACGAGAAAACGCCCTCCAGCCAGACCCAAGGAAAATAAAGGATGAATTATCAACTTGCAGCTCCACCCAAGAAGAAGAACGAGCGCATCCGTGAAGACGGAGCCAGAAGCCCCTCAAGTTACGCTCAGAAGCAATGGAGGCAAACGAGAATGGAAGAGGAATCCGGGCAGCATTCCGGCCAAGAACACGCAAAAGAAAATCATAGCGCCAAAAACCCTCTTCCATGGAGGAAGAAGAAGAAGGCACTGACGTGGTACCATGACGTCCACCGCGTGATGAACGAGGCGTGCGGCCACCACGACCACGGCGGCCAAGACCTCGCCCAGCCACACCACCACCACGCTTGGGCACCATATGAAGAAGAAGCAGAAAAGAAAGATGTGAAGAATGAATGCCCAGAACCGGCAAACCAAAGGAGGTATTTATAAAAAAATCCAAGGGAAACCAGGAAAACACGAAGAAGCCCAGGCGGCACCATCATTAAATCAAAGACCAAGCGCGTCGGGCGTTACGATTTCCAAGACAAGATGCTTTGACACAATCAGCATTATTTAAAAGACGCGTCAAATCTCGCTTGTTTCTCATACAAGCCTTGGAAATCCAACAGGCACCAGGCAGCACGGCGCCCAAGTCATCATCATGACTGGCCAGAAGACGAGACGGTTCCAAGGCTAAAACATCATCTTAGGTCATCAAAAATAATGCCAATACTTATCAAAGCATCATATCAAGAAGGGAAGGATCAGGATACAAGGGAAAGGCAAACGACAGCAAAAGCTACTTATCTCTTGGGGCAAATTTTCTGATTCCAAAACACTATTACTCCCATCGGGAGTACCTTTATTCGAGTGCGGGTGCTCCCTCTCCAAGAAGGCAAAGATGTGTTCGAGTGATCACTCGCACCAGCAGAAACAACATACTCTCAGAGTTCGGGTGCTCCCTCACCACGAAGACAGTAAAGCATTCGAGTGACTACTCGCAAAACAGACTTAGCAATTCAATAATATGATTTACTCGCGCACTCGACGACATTCCGAGTCGGTGCTTTCTTATTTTCCTCGCATGAGTTCACTACAAACTCCGCGAGTGACGGCTAAACAGCTCACTTGATTGTTTATTCCAAGTGGGTGCATCGCTAACCAGGCTCCGTGCCTCTATAAAAGAAATTATGCCTGGGCTACGGCACACTGTACCCAGATGCCACGCAAGCTTAGCGTGTAGGTAAGACCCCTCTGCGCAGAACGGCCGGGCCGGGACTTGCAGCAGAGTGATTTCACTCCCGACCTTTTCCATGCGCTCGCATGATAGAAAGAGCCGAGGGGACGCGCTCAGGCTATGTGCTTAGACTGGCAGCAATTGATCCTATAAGACCTGCAGCGGCATGTCGAGGGACGTGAGCTTGATTGGGCTATTGCGGTACTTGCCACTAGCGCAATTCACCAAGGCTCGACCAGTCGACTCCTTGGGCCCTTTTAGCTTAGCAATCCCTCGAAACAGATATTGTCATGGCTCAAAACTGCCAGCGACCCGCGGCGAGGCCGCGCCTACAGACAATGAGGCGTTGACAAATTCGAGTCCCTGCGCGACTCTTCGAGTCCCCCAGGCACTCGGGGGCTAATGACGAGGGGGTGACCCCACGACTCTTACGTATGAGGCTACCCGGTGCGTATGAAGACAGAAGGCCCGCTAGGAAGCCATGACAGGCCCATGACTGGCCCGACCAAGCACCGACGTAGGAGTCCGCGACTAATATGGAATGCACAACTTGGCGTACAAGGCAAGAATAGAACTAGGAAACTATCTTTGTAACCTATTACGGACTCCCCGAGACCTAGCCTAGTATATAAAGGCTGAGAGGGGAGACGTCCAGAACAATCCAATACACATCTACTCATCTAGCCTTGCGAGAACTCCCCTTGGCCTCCACTGTAATCGCCCCCTCACGCAATAATATCGAGAAGGAAGTGCTTCTCCTGTTAGCCGACAAGTATCGTCCAACCTGTGCCTTCTATATGACTAACCCAGGGTCCCTGACCATGGGCTTTTCCGGGGCTGATCCCCGTTAGCAGGGTAATGCCCCAATCACTGCCATTAACCAGTCAGCTTATATAGGGCATATTAGCAGGGCGGGACAAGCGCCAAGCGCCCGGGTTCAAAATTCGCAGGCCAAGAAGTCGGGCCCATTCTGCTTCAGATGCTTGGGCACAGATCACTTTAGGCCCGCATGCAAGGAAAAAATAAAATGCCAAAAGTGCAAGGGGTGGTCCCACATTGCCAGAGACTGTCGATCCGTATTTCACACCCCGTCGCCGGTGACTGCGATGCCTTCCATAACAATTTCACTTGACAAGACAAGGCAGCCTCTGACAGCGACTGCTCGACATTACTCCCCATTGATTCTGCCACCTTCCTTTGCTCCGGGCATTCTCCCCTTCCTCAAGCGCCGCCACCAAATCTCTAACCCCCAAGGTCTTCACCGTCGGCTCAGGAAAGAAGCGCCGCGACGCCCTCGAGGTCTCCTCCAATGGTGTCCTTTCCCTTCGACCCAACAACGTTCCTTCCCCCAGGTCAGCAGGTTTTGGAAGTCCAAGGGAGGCCTGCAAGGGTGCGTGTACTTTCTTCCTCATCTGCTCCATGCCATGAAGAATGGGCCATTGCAACCTTTGTCCCGATTCCCAACTTGCCTGCTCACTTCAACAACATTAGGGATTTACTTAGCGAGTTTATGCTCAATGTCCGGCACATGAAATTTTCTGAAATCAGTCCCTGCCCCTTTGGTCAAGAATATTTGAGGTTAAATAGTGCTCTTGACAGGGACACACTAGTGTACGAGAGCCCCCATCAGTTTGGAGATATTCATGTTATTTTTTAGAGGCATAACCAAGGTCTCAATTGGAGAAACATGCAGCTTGACAGAGATGTTTGGATACAAGTGGTTGGTTTTCCTTTTGATAAAAGGGACATTTAAGAGGTCTCTAATTCTGTGAGAAGCTTTGCTAAACTTCTTATTTGGGACAGAGCCGGGAGCACCAGGGCTGTTGATGTGTTAAAAATTAGAGATGCAAACCTCGGTGACATTCCAACTAGTGTGGTGATTGGAGATGGTGACATCCCCATGTCATAATCTTCGACCATGCCTATAGTAATTCTTCAACATGATCTTCTTGGTGGTGGCCCCCTCATGAGACCCCCCCCCCGATGGCAATCCCATTCCTGTGCCAAATAACCCTCACTTCCACCCCAACCAACTGAATCACTTCCTGGGGCCAATTCATCAACATCAAGCTTTAGATGATTTGAACCTGCCACCTCCTGAACAAGTGCTTGTGCCCATCCCTGACTAAAATCAGGAGATGGATGATAATGATGAGATGTCTGACTTACCTGGTTGGGGACAATGGCCCAATCTAGCTGATAATGGCTTAAGAAATTGAGCCAGGTGAATTCCCAGTACTGGAAGAGCTAATGCAACCACTAGAAGAACAAGTGGAAGTTGGCTACAATAGCTCTGCGATCCAAGCCAGCTCTGGAAGTGATCTCACACTCTCTCCGGGATCAAATTCAGTGCACACTGTCTCTGAAGGAAGTTCTAAACTTGGCAGACTGGAGGGAAACCCAAATTTGAATCTTATGGTCCACATCATCAATGGTCTCCCAAGCACGGCAACTCTCTCTCAGCCCATTGAGGCCCATCAGCCCTCTCTGCAATTGGGGATCAATTTTTCCAGCAGTTCACACAGAAATATGTAACCTTCCTCCCAAGCTTTAATCCCTTATGTGCCCCTTCCCTTCTCTGAACCTCATTACAGCACAAACCTCATACCCTCGGCTTCCACTGAGGCAATGGTTGCAACTCATGATCCTGTGCTTGAATTAATGCAACCCATCATAGCACATGCTAAACCAGGCTACATTGTGGATGACCCACTTGATCCAGTCCTTCAGCCTGCTAGCCCTGAGGATTTGACCAATCACCCTGTCAAGGATGCTAGCTGCAGCACATCTTTGGATGAAGAAATCATCATGGAGAGTGAGGAAGGCAATAGCAAACACTCTGGGAATAATAAGGAGGTGGCTATCCTCCCATCTGAATTAAGTGACAACTCTCTTCTTTTTGCCCCCCTGGTTTTCTTATTAAAGGGAAATTTTCACTACCAATTCTTTCCTGCCAGGATAATGAAGATTCTTCAGGTGCACTAGAAGCAGTGCCTTGGGTGGACTTCTTCACCACCAGATTTGAAGATGCTGTTCAGGTTAAAATTCCCACTGAATGGGCATATGTTATTGCAAGACACCTTATCTCCCCTGATAAATTTGAACGAACCTGCAAATTCTTACAATCTCAAATGTGGCATATCATTGTGGATGGAACTAATATTGATGAAATTATGGTTTTCTATGTTCCTAAAAATTGTCCCTCAACTGATCAATTGAGTAATTTAGACTAGCATCCTCAGCACTTAGTAACTGAACTTTCTAGCTCTGATTTTACCTCCAATTGTTGTACTCCTCAGGATATGGAAGGGAAAGAGGACAAGAGCTCCCTGATATCCTCCACCAGTGCTCTGCATGCCAAAGGAAAAAGAAAGGATAGAGCTCCCCTAGTGGAAACAGAGGTAAGAAGAAGTAACAGACTTAGATGCACTGCCAAGGGTTTCAGACAAACTCCCTGTCTCAATAAAAACTGTCTAGCCCGTAATGTTGTATCTCCTCCTATGAAAAGCAAAGTGGTTAAAAATCTCAATGTGGCTTATTGCAAGGTTGATGCCAAGGACTCCAATGTTGAAGTACTGTAGAAAAAAAGGAAAAAGAAAGGGGGAAAAGACAAGGGAAGCAAGATCCCAAGGAAGGCCTAGCTAGCTCTGGGCTACTTTAGTTATAAACTTTATGATGTCAATCTATTGTGATCCTGTTGGTCATGTAATATTCAGAACTTCCCCCTATACTTCAATGAACCTTTCAACTATATAAGTTACTCCATATGCTCAGTTGACCTGGTTACCACAATTTCTTGTTTTCCCAATGATATTTTCTTCCTGGAATATACCGAACTGGAACATTAGGGGGATTAATGCCCAAGACAAGTGGCTCGCAGTTTCTAACAAAATTGCAGAATCAAACAGTTCCATAATATGCGTTCAAGAAACCAAAAGAGAATCCTTTGACTCCTCTTACATTAAGAATTTTTGTCCTAGAAACTTCCATAAATTTGATTTTGTCCCTTTAGTGGGATCATCTCGTGGCCTGCTGGTAGCCTGGAATGATAGGCTGTTCCAAGGGGAGTGTTTGTTCAAAAATAAATTCTTTATTTCCATCTGATTCACATCCTTGCACAATAATCAGTCCTGGATCTTCACCAACATCTGTGGGCCCTGTGACTCAGTACTGATACGTCCCAAACGTATCAATAATTTCTTCTTGCTCCTTGCACTTTTTGTGTGATATTTCTATGATCTTGGTACACTTTCATACACTTTTGATCATATTTGGACTAACCTATTAACTCAGTGCACCCCAGTGTCAGTTCCTGTTTTCTACTGTTTTTCTATTTCAGGCTTCCCCCATATTAAAAGTGATCCAAAAATTCGGGAAAATCAGATAGAAAATCAGCGTACCGAAAACTTCTGGAAGAGCCCGAGAGGGGCCGGAGGGCCACCACTAGGTGCCCTCCCAGCGCGCCCTAGGGTGGAGCCGCGCCAGGGGGGCGCCTGGACCCATGGTGGCTCCCCTGGCTCCCCCCTTCGCCTATATATTCTCCGTTACAGGATTCTTCCGGAGATAGAACCCTTTTTCGCGGTCTCGCCTCTGTTCTGCCGCCGCCGCGCTTCCAAGATCAGGAGCGCCAGCATACCTCTTCCCGGCACCCTGCCGGAGGGACGATTGACCTCCGGGAGCTTCTCCTCCACCATGCACGCTTCCCAGATGATCCGTGAGTAGTCTACCTCGGACCATCGCTTCGTGATCAGTAGCTATGTGATGTTCTCCACCCATCTTTGTTCTTCATGGATTAAACCTTGTGAGCTGCCCTACATGATCAAGGCACATATGTAATTCTTTCTTCTGTTGCTATGCTGAGTTTGCTGGGATCTGATGGATTATGAGACTATGTTCAGTTTGTGATAGAGTAATATATTTGGTTCTTATCTTTTATATTTTTTTCTTGAGTAATTATTGCATGTTCTCCGTTGCTGTTTATTGCTTTGGCCAAGTAATAGGTAGTGACTCCAAGAGGGAACGTTATGCTCGATTGTGGGTTCATTCCCCCTGATGACTAGCTTGAGTGATAGAAACATGAGTCTAGGGGATGTGTTGTTGCCACAAGGAGGAAAACAACGGTGCTTGTAACCGCGGTTGCAAGGATTGTTTACTTTACACAAAGTTCTTTTAATGCAGTTGTTTGTCGCTTTGGGTTTACACTTTGGGTGGGGCTCGCAAGTTAATACCAGCGAGATGTTTTGGATAGATATCTCAAGGTGGATGATTAGTAGTAGATGTAGCTATATTTCGGTCTACTAATTTTGGCGTATCGCCCATGCTTTTGAGCCTCTTCGTTTCTTTGTAGCATAGTTGGCATTGCGGTGCATTTTTAATCATGTCAATTGCCCAGCTGTGATTTGTTTACCTCGCATAGCAGTCTTATCGTGCTTTTGGAGAGAGACATTACTAGTAAAAATCATGGGACTCGGTCCATATTCTCATCACTGTTTACACGCTCAATTTATTTCCTGCTTTTACTTTCCAGTTGCAGTCACCATTATCATTATCCCTTGCTTTTGATCGTTTGTAAACACCAAGGCCGGAGAGATTGACAACCTCTCTGAACTTCATTGGGAGCAAAGTTACTTGTGTGTGTGCAGGTCCAGGCGAAGCAAGTGATTCTTTTCAGACGGTGCATCACTTACCGAACCACTTACTTGTAGCTTTCGGAGTCCTACGGGAGACAAACCATATCCTCTACATAGGGGAAATTTTCTGCTATCCTACATCTCACCTTCCACTTGGGGTAACCAACGAAGGGCGAGAAGCCATTATCATCTCTCGCGCATCAAGAAAATTTTTGGCGCCGTTGCCGGGGATTCAGAGGTGCAACAAAAGATTGGTCCTGTCAACGGCCCAATTTCTGGCGCCGTTGCCGGGAACTCCAATCTACAAGATAGGGGGGTTGCACACTATCTTTTACCTTTGCTTTTTAGTCTTTTAGTTTATCTTTCAGTTTTTGTCTTAGCGTCCTTTATCAAAAATTACAAAAAAATTGTCTGTCACATCTGCTGCTGCTATGGGTTCCACTGAAAACACCAAGTTGTGTGACTTCACGAGTCACAACAACAATGGTTTTATCTTCACTACTATTGCCGCACCTGCCACTTCATCTACCTCTTATGAAATCAAATCTGCTTTGTTTAACCTTGTTATGAGAGATCAATTCTCTGGTGCTGGAGATGATGCTTCTTTACACTTAAATAATTTTGTTGAGCTATGTGATATGCAAAACTATAAAGAAGTAGAAGGTGATGTTGTTAAGCGTAAGCTTTTTCCTTTCTCTCTGAGGTAAGGAGCTAAAATATGGTTTCAATCTTTGCCTAGGAATAACATAGATTCTTGGGATAAGTGCCAAGTTGTTTTTATTGGGAAGTACTACCCACCTGCTAAAATTATCCAGTTGAGGAGTGACATTATGAATTTTAAGCAATTGGATAATGAACACGTTGCCCAAGCTTGGGAACGAATGAAATCCCTACACATGGTTTGACTACTTGGATGGTTATCTAGACTTTTTATGCAGGCTTGAACTTTACCTCGCGGAACATGTTAGATTCGGTCGCGGGAGGAACCTTTATGTCAACAACACTTGGTGCTGCCACAAAACTGTGCTGCCACAAAACTTCTAGATGAGATGATGACCAATTACTCCCAATGGCACACCGAACGCGCTCCAACAGGTAGGAAGGTAAACTCTGTCGAGGAGATTTCCTCCCTAAATGAAAAAGTTGACTTGATTATGTCTCTACCTACCAAGCAACCCTCTATTGATCCTCATGATGTCCATTTAAATTCTTTCGTTGCTCCAGAACAATTCGATGTGAATTTTATCTCCAGAAACAACTTCAACAATAATGCTTATAGGGGTAATTTTGCTAGCAATCCTAGACTGTTTCCATCTAACTATGGGAACGACAACACTTATCCTAGCAACAAGAACCCCACCTCTAAATTAGAAAGCATGATTAAAGGCTTTATCACTACTCAAAAAGCCTTCAACAAGAGTGTAGAAGAGAAATTAGACAAATTAGATAATCTCTCTTTGAAGGTAGTCAGCATAGCCCTTGATGCAGAAATGCTTAAAATTAGAACGTCTCTCCTCGAGGAGAACAAGGCCACCACTCCTATTAATGATATCCAATTGCAAATTAATGAAAATATTAGGATGATGGCTAAACTTAAAGAAAGATGGGCTAGAGAAAAAGAGTAAGAGGATAGAATTAAGAGCCTTCCTACACACCACACTGTTGCTACTATCCAAATTGTTGAGGACACCCAAACAGTTAGCACCCAACACACTCCTAGTCCTATTGGACCTATTAATGGTGATGCTATTACCTCAACCATAGAAGCAGAAAGCCCTATGAACATAGAAGCTTTCAAACAAGTGAGCCTCGATGACATCACTACCACCTTTCTTAGTAGTGACATTGATTTTCATAGTTGCACCCTCTCAGAAGTTATTAGCTTGCTACACAAAATGTCTAGAGACCCCCACACTAGCACACTAAATCTTGCCTTCACGGAGCATATCACTAATGCTCTCATCAAAGCTAGGGAGGAGAAGCTTAGAATAGAAGCCTCCGTACCTAGGAAGCTAGATACTGGTTGGGATCCAATGCTAAAAATTAAATTGAATAACTTCTCTTGCTATGCTTTATGTGATGTTGGAGCTAGTACCTCCGTTAGGACCAAAAGAATGTATGATATGTTTGAATTGAAAACTTTTGATCCTTGTTCTTTTGGTGTTCGTCTTGTTGATTCTTCCATAAAGAAACCTTTGGGGAAGATCGACGATGCTGTTATCATTGTCAATGACAATTATGTTCCAGTTGATTTTACTATTATGGATATAGAGTGTGAACCTTTATGTCCAAATATTTTGGGACGTCCTTTTCTTCACACCGTTGGTGTTGTTATTGACATTAAAGAGGGGAATATAAATTTCAGTTACCTCTAAAAAAGGGGATGGAACACTTCCCTAGGAATAAGATTAAGTTACCTTTTGAGTCTGTTACACGGGCAAGTTATTTCTCTCTCTTGGTAAAACTTGATATTTTGCTTTATGCCTAGCTTAAAGGCGTAAAAGAAAGCGCTTGTTGGGAGGCAACCCAAGATGTTTTTACTTCTGTTTTTAGTGGTCATGGTGATTGTTGCTACTGTAGAAACATCATTATATCTTTATTTCAAGCTTTGTGCCAAGTTTAGCCTCCGATTGCAAGAAAGTTCAAAAGTTGTGACAGGCTGTCCAGAAAACAGATTCTGTCCTTGGACGGAAAAACTAGCCTAAAATCACCAGAACATCTTTTTGATCTGAATTTTTTTGACAGCGTGCTCCATACAATTGAATTTCGAGCGTCTGTTCCGAATTTTTTGATTTGAGTTGCAGAAGTACCCCGAAAAAATTATTTACTACCTGATGTTCTGTTTTTCACAGATTCTGCCACGTTTTTCCTTTCCTCACTTTTTCAAACATTAAGTTTGCTTTTTCTTTGGAAAAACTTTTTGGCAATCTTGAGAAACAATAGCTCTTCAAGAATATATTTATTTCCGGTGGAGAAAAAAATATTTTTATTAAGGGTACTAGCCTCTCTGGTCATCTTATGATGAGTTATGTATGAAAGGAGTTTTCAAGTGTGCGAGGGAAGATGATGAAAGAAGATACGGGAGTGTCAAAAGCTCAAGCTGGGGGATGCCCCCATGCATCCCCAATAAATATTTGATACGCCCCAAACGTATCTATAATTTCTGCTTGCTCCATGCATGTTTTGTCTGATATTGCTATGATCTAGATACACTTTCATACACTTTTGATAAATATTTGGACTAACTTATTAACTCAATGCACCCAGTGACAATTCCTGTTTTCTGTTGTTTTTATATTTCAGGTTTCCACCATATTAAAAGTGCTCCAAAAATTCGGGAGAAATCAGATAAAAAATCAGCGTTCCGGAAGCTTTCGGATTCACCGAAGAAGGGCTAGAGGGGCCCCACCTGCTGCCCAGGCGACCAGGTGGCGCGGCCTAGGGCTTGGCCGCGCCGGGTGGCCGTGCCCCCCTCTGGCTCTTATTTATTCTCCCGTCGCGAAAACCCTGATTCCAAACCCATTTTCTCCAAAAGCAATTCCGATCTCTGCCGCCATCGCCGACAAGCTTCGGGGGACCAGAATTCCTGTGCCAGCACCCTGCCGGGACGGTGAAGTGCCCCCGGATTCATCTCCATCGAAATTGCTTCCTCCCTCCATGAAGAGGGAGTAGTTCCTCCTCGGGGATAAGGTTTGTACCAGTAGCTATGTGGTCAATTCTCTCTCCCGTGATGTGATCTTCGTTGTGATTATAAGCTATGTTAATCTAGGGTGATCCCATGATATTTCCCGTTCCTCTACCTATTGGATTGATGTACTCACTTGATCTTATCTAGTATAATCCCCAAGACCATGGTGACACTGGTCTATTGGACATGGGTTAGAAGAATATTTTCATGAGTGATTTCCTCTTTTGTGTGTTGATTGAAGATTGAGAGTCTCTTGGTACTTGTCTTTGACTATCCTTTAGATATGTTGTGGTGATTGTGGTACTCTCTTTCGATGGCCGTGGTGACATTGGGACATCCATAGATGATAACTACGAACTCTGAGATGTGCTATTTTAGCCCTACACAATTCTCGTCCTCTCTTGACCACAAAGGAATGACCTCTGAGTACGTCTCCATTGCATGTTTTATGGGAAATATGATGTGATTAGACTATGCTAATGTTGTTGAGAGTTGCCACTAGTGAAAGTATGAAGCCTAGGCCTTGTTTCCACCATTGTTACAACGTTTGTGCTCACTTTTGTCACATGTTTTCTTGCTGAAATTTTTATTACAGATTTATATTACCTTGCTTTTCCACACCTATCGCCCATATTTTACCATCTCTTCGCCGAACTAGTGCACCTATACAACTCCTAGTTGTATTAGGTGTGTTGGGGACAAAAGAGACTTCTTGTATCTTAATTGAAGGGTTGATTGAGAGAGACCATCTTCAACCTCTACTTCCCTGAGTTCGATAAACCTTAGGTCATCCACTTGAGGGAAATTGTTGCTGTCCTACAAACCTCTGCGATTGGAGGCCCAACATAGTCTACAAGAATAGAAGTGTGTGTAGACATCAAGATATTTCTGGCGCCGTTGCCGGGGAGGTAAGGTTTGAAGGTATATCTTTACATCTTGCAATTAAATCTTATCGTTTCTTGTTTTTAATTTCACTAGGTAGGCTTATGGAAAACAACAACAAAATGAGAGAGCTTTATGATCTCTACCTTGAATTGGGTCATGAAGTGATTGAAGAGAAAATAAAAAAACCTATGGAATTTTTTTTGCATACTCTTCATGATTGCAATGTGTAAGGCCCGATATGCGGTACTGTTCCAGATCCAGATGTTTCCATCCAGATCCGGGGACGAAGCACATATCGGTCCCACCACGACATATGACATAGCCATATGCCTCGGATTTCCAACATGATATCACAACATTATAGATACAAGGATACAACATCTCATACAATCGGCATACAACTGCCTTAAATACAATACATCAACGGAAGGTATATGTCTGAGTACAGACTACAATCAAATGCCTACTGGCAAAGAGAAAATCATCGATCCCCATAACCACACGGGTCCAGGCCCTCCGCCGGGATCCGCCTAACTAGTCGTCGTCGAGTCTCCACGTGGAACGTCGATCACCATACCTGTTGTCGATCAAGAACTCTGAAAAGAGTTTGGGGGTAGTATCATGAGTACAGAAGTACTCAACATCAATCTATAGTGGTCATCTGACCCAGCAAGGACTTCATCACTCCTCATTCTAGGACAACTAGTAGTTTACAGTAAGGATGGGGTAAGTAGTGAGGTTGCTGTCGCACTAGCATTTATGAAGTGGCTAACGATCTAGAGAGTAAGATAAGAAGCCAAGCATTTGATGAGGAATCGCCTCCAACAAGTCTTGCTATCCACCAACTTACGCAAGCATAACACCTATCCTATCCTTGTCCTCCTCTTCGCATCCCGACGAAGAAGAAGCAGTCAAGGCACACACACATTGATCAAGTTATATTAATATTATCTCAGTTGTTTTCTATGAACAAGGAGTAGGTCTCCAGTCGTCCATTACCGTGGACACGGCTTCTCGAAAATATTTAACCCTGCAGGGGTGTACCAACAACCCATTACAAGGCTCCGCACGCACGCCCATCTCTCTCAGTTGCTACCCATCACAGGCAACCATTTTATAATTTAGTTCCGAGAGATCCGAAACGACTGGTCCCTCTAGCTAACAACGAACAAATGCGGCTGGCCCCCGGTGAGTCGATATCCAACTCAAAAGCCGGCCGCGCTCTCGAATCGTCCTCTACCGTCTGGACGAGGTCGGGTTAGCTACCCAAACTATGTGGGCAGCCCCCTAGCTTCCAGGTGTGGACCAACAAAGAAACCATGTCTCATCTGGCCCAAGTTATTTTAAAGAATATCTGATAGGAGCGACTCCACAGACACACACACGGTTTTCAAATGATAAAATCAGCTTGGGTCACCACTAGAAATGTTTGAAGCTAGGTAGGTAAGAAAAGGGGACCCCATAAAATCCCACACGCGGTTAGGCACGCTCAGTCTTAAAACCAATACCAGAAACTAGGGACCTAGAGACTCGAATGGAACAAAGCGCCTGGGCGGGATAGCCTAGACCTTCCATCCTTCGTCCAATATAGTCAACATTTATAATAATCATATCATCCACAATAAATATAATAATGTGATAGCCCAAACCAAGGAGTAACAAGAGGTAACAGGGTAACATTCGTAGCATCCTAAGCATGTATACTAAGTAGGGGCTGATTAACGAGAAATAGTAACATAGCAGTACATGGTTTGCTAGGAGGGGACATGGCTGTATGGGTTTAAGAGAGGCTGTAAACATGTGGTAGGATCAAACATCAAACCTAAGATAGGCTAGCATGCAAAACGCTGGTTGAAATAGAATGGATCATAAGTAATGTATAGTCCTTGCGTGCTGATAAGTCGGGTTCCGAAGGTGTAGTTGATCGCAAGCTCGCATCGTCTCTGAGAGGTACCCGCGGAAGCACACAAGACGGTAAACACTGGAAAAGGAAATTGACGAGCAAGCATCTATTACTACGAAGCAAACACGAGCAAGCATCAACAAGAAGGCAACACGAGACAACGCAATGATTGCGTCTATCGTCGGGAGCAGTTACTAACAGGTTAAGTGGGATACTCGTCACACACGACGATACCGCACATTTAGAATGGTTCAAGTTGTTTAGCTAGACAAGGTGATCAAGGTTGTTTAACATGGCAACTCACTCAAGCATGGCACAGCACACAAGCATGAAAAGAGGTGAAACATAAGATAAAATATCTATGCTAGTCAATTTAAGTGAGGTACAACCTAAACATGGCATCCACTAAATACCTCACGATAAAATGGAATTTGGTACTGTTCTACCCTAAACCATATTTTAGGTTGGTTAACAACAGAAAAAATAGAATAAACACAAAGTACATGAAATTCTAATCAAGTTACATATAAAGAACACTCCAAACGGAGTTACGGTTTAAAAGATACAATCAAAAGATGTTTGGAACACAATCTGCCAACATCAGGAAGCACACTTTAGAGCAATGCATATACAGGATAATGAATGCAAACATGCTCACAAATGATATGCGACTAAAGTAGACATGGCAGGGAAGGAATGGCAAAAGAAATCATGCAAATAGGCATCATGAACAATTAATTATAGCCCATGCAAAATGCAATAAAACATTACTGGTCTAGAAATTAGTAAAAATCAGGAAAACAGGGCAGAAACTTCTATTTTTATGTTGTACAAACACGAGTAAAACTATATGAAAATGTGCAGCAACATGACATATCAATATGTGGGCATGAATTAGACATGATGATGATCAGGTACAAACAAGAATCAAGGTCATAGGCATAACAGATCAAAAGATATTAAGCATGCAACATGGCATCGGAAAGTTACAGACTTAGAGAAAAAAAGAGATGGTTGTCAAAAACAGTGGCATAGAAACTTTGGAGCTCAATAACTATATGACCAGCAAGCATATCATGACAATGCAATACATGCAATGGAAGTAGACAGAAGCTTAACAGTATGCAAAAAGAATTAATACAATAAGCCTCATGGATGTGTCACAATCATCAATCAAACTTGCAATAAAATAATAACAAAAACACACTAACAAGAAATAATAGCAATTAACAGCCTGATGCCCACTTCAACACAGATTTGCACCATCAAGATGGCCTCAAATAAAAATTCTCACCAAAGATGGATTGAAGTACACACATTTCTAAACAATTTTCCTTTTGGGCGCAAAGTCATCCGGGCTACAGATTACTCGCAAACTTCAACGCAAAACAACAATCAGCAACAGCTTTCCCAGACTTAGCCAAATTCACACAAGGGAAAAATAAAAAAATAAAAAATATTGAGAGTTGTCTCACTATGGTCCAAGGCCCAAGAGGTCGCGGCGGCTCGGCTGGGCTGTTGGCTGGGAGGCCGGCTGGGCCCAGGTCGGCGAGGAGGTGCTGGGCCGGCCCAACTCGGAGTCAACGGGGGTGCTGGCACGTCGAGCTCGTCTCCATGGCGCCGGTAATGAGCGGCGACAGCGCTCCGGCGGGCGGCGCAACGCCGGCAGGGGACGGGCGTGGCGGAGGAGGCACTGCTAGGGGCAGATCCGTGCGCGGTGTGCTGGATCCGGTCGCCGGGATCCCAGGAGGCGTGGGGCCGAGCTCGGTGAGCTCCATGGCGGCGGCTCGGGGCGGCCATGGCGGGTGGCGGCGACTCCGCCGGTTCCTGCAGGGAGGCGAGAAGGAGGTCAGGGGCGAGTTGAGGCTAGGAGGAGGAGGGAGAGGAGGGACGCGGCGGCGGCATGCACGCCGTGGTCGCCGGGTGGCGGCCGGCCGGAGCGGCTCGGGTGCGGGCGTGGAGGCGGCGACGCCAGGAGAGAGAGAGAGGAGTGGTAGGTGGGAGGCTAGGTGGCGATGTGGCACACACCTGGCCGTCAGATCGGCCGATCTGACGGTCCAGAACCCATTGGGCTGGATCTCAGATCTGGAATTAGGGTTTGGTGCGAAAATGGGGTAGTTTTTAGGGCAAATGTGAGGGGGTGGCTGCAATTTTGTGGCTAGGGAAACCCTAGAAAGGTGTGGGAGTGTGGTGGTCTTTATATAGCCCAGGTGGCTGGCAGTTTGCAAAAACATCCTCGGTTTTTCTCTCGCGCGCGCGGTGTTCACATTTCTGACCGCTGGGGGTCCGTGGGACCTCCGATTCGGGTAAAACTTTGAACTGCGCGATCAACGCATAGAGCCGGTGGCGTTCACCTCGCATTGGAACCGTTTCGAGAACATTTTCCGGCGCGCTATGAAAGTAACCCGTTTAATTATTAAACAGGGTTTTTGTTCCGTTGGCTGCGGCTGGTCTTGTGCCGGTCTCGCGACGGTGATCGGGTGAAACCCGGTGTCGCAAAGGTCGAGTGTCAGGGTGGCAAGGGTCGGTCTCCGTCTGGTACGATATAAGAGGGGGAAAATAATCGTGATCAATAAATCGGGGATGCAAACCCCGCAAACAAATCAGGCAATCAAACAATTCACACCAAAAACAAAAAATTTAATTTTTGTGAAATCTGGGCTGTTACAATACAACACCACCAACAAGGGATCTCGTCCCGAGATCCGGCTGATCCGGGGGAGAGGGAAGGGGGATAGAAGAGAGACGACGATTTTCAACACCACCAACAAGGGACTTTGCTCCATATCAATGTCGAACTTCGGTCGAGATAAATTTTCGCAGAGAGACGGCAACGTCGAAAAAGGAAACCATCAAGGGATCAAGAGGAAGAACGATAGTCCAAGCGACGATCAAGAGAAGCATTCTCACTCAAATAGCGAAGATACTGGGCAAGAGGAGTGGGTTCAACGGACGACCAAGATGTTTAGCAGAGTTGGATAGACTAAAGGTACTACAGGATTTCCCAACCTGAGATCGGAATCGAGACAATACGCTGCAATCAAGGCATTGTAACGGTTCCGATACTCCACACACTCGGGATCCTAGAGTTTGAAGGGGATAATAAGAGAATTAAAACACTTAAGACACTTGTCCTGACCAGAGCAAGGTTAAGGAGTAAAAATATTCCTACTCTCCGATAACTAACTTAATAACTACAAAACAATTCTTGTCTAAAGTCGACTTCGGCCAGAAAAGGGATCCTACGGTCGGTAATGCTCTGATACAAAGTTGTAAGGCCCGATATGCGGTACTGTTCCAGCTCCATATGTTTCCATCCAGATCTGGGGACGAAGCATATATCGGTCCTACCGCGACATATGACATAGCCATATGCCTCGGATTTCCAACATGATATCACGACATTACAGATACAAGGATACAACATCTCATACAATCGGCATACAACTGCCTTAAATACAATACATGAGCGCAAGGTATATGTCTGAGTATAGACTACAATCAAATTCCTACTGGCAAAGAGAAAATCATCGATCCCCATAACCACACGGGTCCAGGCCCTCCGCCGGGATCCGCCTAACTAGTCGTCGTCGAGTCTCCACGTGGAATGTCGATCACCATACCTGTTGTCCATCAAGAACCCTGAAAAGAGTTTGGGGGTAATATCATGAGTACAGATGTACTCAGCATCCAACTGTAGTGGTCATCTTACCCAGCGAGGACTTCATCACTCATCATTCTAGGACAACTAGTAGTTTACGGTAAGGATGGGATAAGTGGTGAGGTTGCTGCCGCACTAGCATTTATGAAGTGGCTAACGATCTAGAGAGTAAGATAACAAGCCAAGCATTCGATGAGGAATCGCCTCCAACAAGTCTTGCTATCCACCTACTTACGCAAGCATAACACCTATCCTATCCTTGTCCTCCTCTTCGCATCCCGACGACGAAGAAGAAGTCAAGGAACACACACATTGATCAAGTTATATTAAGGTTATCTCAGTTGTTGTTGTCTATGAACAAGGAGTAGGTCTCAAGTCGTCCATAACCGTGGACACAACTTCTCGAAAAGATTTAACCCTGCAGGGGTGTACCAACTGCCCATTACAAGGCTCCGCACGCACGCCCATCTCTCTCAGTTGCTACCCATCACAGGCAACCATTGTATGATTTAGTTCCGAGTGATCCGAAACGACAGGTCCCTCTAGCTAACAACAAACAAATGCGGGTGGCCCCCGGTGAGTCGACATCCAACTCAAAAGCCGGCCGCGCTCTCGAATCGGCCTCTACCATCTGGACGAGGTCGGGTTAGCTACCCAAACTATATGGGCAGGCCCCTAGCTTCCAGGTGTGGACCAACAATGAAACCATGTCTCAGCTGGCCCAAGTTATTTTAAATAATATCTGCTAGGACCGACCCGACAGACACACACGGTTTTCAAATGGTAAAATCAGCTTGGGCCACCACTAGAAATGTTTGAAGCTAGGTAGGTAAGAAAAGGGGACCCCATAAAATCCCACACGCGGTTAGGCACGCTCAGTCTTAAAACCAATACCCGGAACAAGGGTCCTAGGTGACTGGAATGGAACAAAGCGTCGGGGCGGGATAGCCTAGACCTTCCATCCTTCGTCGAATATAGTCAACATTTATAATAATCATATCATCCACAATAAATATAATAATGTGATAGCCCAAACCAAGGAGTAACAAGAGGTAACAGGGTAACATTCGTAGCATCCTAAGCATGCATACTAAGCAGGGGCCGAGCAACGAGAAATAGTAACATAGCAGTACATGGTTTGCTAGGAGGGGACATGGCTATATGGGTTTAAGAGAGGCTGTAACATGTGGTAGGATCAAACATCGAAACTAACCTAGACTAGCATGAAAACCGCTGGTTGAAATAGAATCGATCATAAGTAATGTATAGTCCTTGCCTGTTGATAAGTCGGGTTCCGAAGGTGTAGTTGATCGCAAGCTCGCATCGTCTCCGAGAGGTACCCGCGGAAGCACACAAGACGGTAAACCATGGAAAAGGCAATCGACGAGCAAGCATCTATTACTACGAAGCAAACACGATCAAGCATCAACAAGAAGGCAACACGAGACAATACTACGATCGCGTCTATCGTCGGGAGCGGTTACTAACATGTTAAGTGGGATACTCGTCACACACGACGATACCGCACATTTAGAATGGTTCAAGTTGTTTAGCTACACAAGGTGAGCAAGGTTTTTTAACTTGGAAACTCACGCAAGCATGGCATAGCACACAAACATGACAAGAGGTGAAACATAAGATAAACTATCTATGCTACTCAATTTAAGTGAGGTACAACTTAAACATGGCATCCGCTAAGTACCTCACGACAAAATGGAATTTGGTACTGTTCTTCCCTAAACCATATTTTAGGTTGGTTAACAACAGAAAACAATAGCATAAACAGAAAGTACATGAAATTCTTATCAAGTTACATATAAAGAACACTCAAAACGGAGTTACGGTTAAAAAGATACAATCAAAACAAGTTTGGAACACAATCTGCCAACATCAGGAAGCACACTTTAGAGCAATGCATATACAGGATAATGAATGCAAACATGCTCACAAATGATATGCGACTAAAGTAGACATGGCAGGGATTACATGGCAAAAGGAATCATGCAAATAGGCATCATGAACAATTAATTATAGCCCATGCAAAATGCAATAAAACATTACAGGTCTAGGAAACAGGGCAGAAACTGTTATTTTATGTTGTACAAACAGGAGTAAAACTATATGCAAATGTGCAGCAACATGACATAGCAATATGTGGGCATGAAGTAGACATGATGGTGATCGGGTACAAACACGAATCAAGGTCATAGGCCTAACAGATCAAAAGATATTAAGCATGCAATATGGCATCGGAAAGTTACAGACTTAGAGAAAAAAAGAGGTGGCTGTCAAAAATAGTGGCATAGCAACTTCGGAGCTCAATAACTATATGACCAACAAGCATATCATGAAAATGCAATACTTTCACTGGAAGTAGACATGATGCTTAACAGTATGCAAAAAGAATTAATACAATAGGCGTCATGGATGTGTCGCAATCATCAATGAAACTTGCAATAAAATAATAACAGCAGCACACTAACAGGAAGTAATAACAATTAACAGCCTGATGCCCACTTCAACACAGATTTGCACCATCAAGATGGCCTCAACTCAAAATTCTCACAAAAGATGGATTGAAGTACACACAAAGTCATCCGGGCTACAGATTACTCGCAAACTTCAACGCAAAACAACAATCAGCAGCAGTTTTCCCAGACTTAGCCAAATTCACACAAGGGAAAAAAATAGAGAGTGCCCTCACCATGGGCCAAGGCCCAAGAGGTCGCGGCGACTCGGCTGGGCTGTTGGCTGGGAGGCCGACTGGGCCCAGGTCGGCGAGGAGGTGTTGGGCCGGCCCAACTCGGAGTCAACGGGGGTGCTGGCACGTCGGGCTCGTCTCCATGGCGCCGGTTACGAGCGGCGACGGCGCTCCGGCGGGCGGCGCAACGCCGGTAGGGGACGGGCGCGGCGGAGGAGGCACGGCTAGGGGCGGATCCGGGCGAGGCGTGTTGGATCTGGTCGTCGGGATCTCAGGCGGTGCGGGGGCCGAGCTCGGCGAGCTCCATGGCGGCGGCTCAGGCCGGCCATGGCGGGTGGCGGCGGCTCCGCCGGTTCCTGCAGGGAGGCGAGAAGGAGGTCAGGGGTGAGGAGAGGCTAGGAGGAGGAGGGAGAGGAGGGACGCGGCGGCGGCATGCACGCCGTGGTCGCCGGGTGGCGGCCGGCCGGAGCCGCTCGGGTGCGGGCGTGGAGGCGGCGGTGCCAGGAGAGAGAGAGGAGAGGTAGGTGGGAGGCTAGGTGGCGACATGGCACACTCCTGGCCGTCAGATCGGCCGATCTGATGGTCCAGAACCCATTGGGCTGGATCTCAGATCTGGAATTAGGGTTTGGTGCGAAAATGGGGTAGTTTTTGGGGCAAATGTGAGGGGGTGGCTGCAATTTTGTGGATAGGGAAACCCTAGAAAGGAGTAGGAGTGTGGTGGTTTTTATATAGCCCAGGTGGCTGGCAGTTTGCAAAAACATCCCCGGTTTTTCTCGCGCGCGCGCGGTGTTCACGTTTCTGACCGCCGGGAGTACGCAGGACCTCCGATTCGGGTAAAACTTCGAACTGCACGATCAACGCATCGAGCCAGTGGTGTTCACCTCGCGCTGGAATCGTTTCGAGAACATTTTCCGACGCACTATAAAAGTAACCCGTTTAATTATTAAACGGAGTTTTCATTCCGTTGGCTGCGGCTAGTCTTGTGCGGGTCTCGCGACGGTGATCGGGTGAAACCCGGTGTCGCAAAGGTCGAGTGTCAAGGTGGCAAGGGTCGGTCTTCGTCCGGTACGAGATAAGAGGGGAAAAATAATCGCCGATCAATAAATCGGGGATGCAAACCCCGCAAACAAATCAGGCAATCAAACAATTGACACCGAAAAAAAAATTAATTTTTGTGAAATCTGGGCTGTTACACAATGTTACTAGTTTGTCTTCTTTGAATACCTTTGATGCTAATGATATGAAAATTTATAAGCTTGGGGATGCTACGTTTTATGAAGAAGATGTTTTTAGCCCCCCATGTTTTGATGAGGAAATTTATTTTGATGATACTTTGCCTCCTATCTATGATGATTATTGTGATGACATTTATGCTATAAAGAATAAATGTTTGCAAGTGTATCATGATAAGAATGATTCATGTGATACCTATTTTCTTGAGTCTTTTCCCACTATTACTAATGAGAATGATTTTGCTTATGTGGGGAGTAATAAAATTTCTATGCTTGTTGATCATGATAAAAAAGTTTTATGTGATACTTATATTGTTGACTTTATTCATGATCCCACTGAAAATTATTATGAGAGGGGAACATATCTTTATAGATATTTCAATAATATCAAGTCCGTCTCTTTATGTTGAAGGTTTTTAAGCTGCACTTATTTTGTCTTCCTATGCTAATATCTTTATGCTTCAATGAGTTATTTCTCTACAAGATCCCTTTGCATAGGAAGCATGTTAGACTTAAATGTGTTTGTTATTTGCTTCTTGATGCTCTCTTTTGTTCTTCAACTCTTATTCCTATGAGAGCATCATTAAAATCTTAAGCCTATCTTTAAGGCTATAAAGAAAGAGCTCTAGGGAGACAACCCTTGTTATCTTTAGTTTGAGTTTTTACTTCTGTTTTTAGTGGTCTTGATGATTGTTACTACTGTAGCAACATCATTGTATCTTTATTTTTCAAGCTTTGTGCCAAGTTATATCCTCTTATGATAAGGGAAGCAAAACTTGTGACATGCTATCCAGAAAACAGATTCTATCTTCTTGACGGAAAAAATCGGAACAAATCACCAGTTCATCTTGTTTAGCTGAATTTTTTTACAAAGCATGCTCTATAAAATTTTGAAACTTTCGTATGTTCTGAGTTTTTTTATTTGAGTTGCAGAAGTGCCCCAAAAAAATATTTACTACTTGTTGTTCTGTTTTTCACGGATTCTGCCACGTTATGCCTCTCCTTACTTTTGGAAACCTTAAGCTTGCTTTTTCTTTGTAAAAACCTCTCTAATCAGCTTATGATGAGTTATGTATGAAGGGAGTTTTCAAGTGTGCGATGGAAGATGATGAAAGAAGATCCGACAGTGTCAAGCACTCAAGCTTGGGGATGCCCCCATGCATCCCCAATAAATATTCAAGGAGACTCAAGCATCTGAGCTTGGGGATGCCCCCGTGCATCCCCTTCTCCATCAACAATCATCAGTTCGTCCTTCGTCTCACTATATTTTTATCACTTCATGCGTTATGTGCTATTCTTGGAGCGTCTCGCTCTTAGGTTTCCTTTTTAGTTTTCTTTAGCTTTGCTTGCTAGTCATAACAACTTAGACCCCAACTTACTTTGTGTGGGAGAGAAACACGCTCCACTCCAATCTTGAACACATCATAGGATTTTGCATGCCTATCTTTTTACTGTTGTGTGTTCTTTATCTTTTCGTAACTGCTGCCATGTTTAGTTTTAGTTTTAGTTTTTTTTTAGCAAGAGCCTTGGCTTTTTTTTAGTTTGTTGCTGGAACTCTCTTTAGTTTTCATGTTTATCTTGTTAAGAGAGTTGGTTGCTGCACTGAGTTGTGTCTTGTCTTGAAAGTAGGTAATTGAGATTGCTATTTAATTTTAGTAGTAACTTGCAGTAGTTTTGAGGTATTGTTGTGATTAATGTTTTAACTTTTGGTGTCAAGAGCTCTAGCCTATTAGTGATAGGTGTCGTATTTTGGGCCATCCGTGTTTATTTTCAAAACCTACAAAACTAGTTGAGTACTCTAGCTACTAAATGGATCACTAATCTTTGGAGGGATCGGATATTAGAGTACACTCACATACCATGAGTCGAGGATGCGCAAGGATAACCAAACCCCCATACACTCCTCCTCGGGGTACTTGTCTCTTTGTGAACCTCCTTATTAGATTGAGAGTTACTGATAATAAGTGCATGAGTTCTTCGGACTAATGTAAGTATTGAATATTCACACTTCCACCTCCTCATATTTTGCTAGCCTCTACCGTGTTGTGCATTGCCTTCTTCTCACTCTGAGAATTAGCGTCCACCTTCGCCGGTGCATCCAAACCCTTGGCATGATACGCTGTGTCATCATAAACGTCCATATATTTGTCCTCAAAACAGCCACCATACCTACCTATCAAGGCATTTCCATAGCCTTTCCAAGATATATTGTCATGCAACATCCACCTCTTCATGACTTGATTTTCATGTCATACATGTTCCTGCTACACTGGCAGAGGAATACATTGCATACATCATGATAGCTACGTCTTCTTTATGTTTTGAGTACCTTGTAAAGTGTGAAAGATCTTCCATACCCTCTTGTAAATTAGAGTGTTGCCCTTAAGTGAGGAAAAGATCCCAAAGTGGACAAATCAAAAGATCCCAAAGAGGACAAATGAGAGTTAAATAGAAAGAGCGATTGAGGCCACCAAAAAAATAAAAAAAAAATAAAAAAGAGAGGAAAATAAATAAAAAAGAGAGGAAGGGGCAACACTACTATCCTTTTGAAAGATCCACACTAGTACTCCCTCTTATCCTTGTACTCCATAGAGATGATCATTCATGCATATAGCTATGTGGGGACCTTCACACTATAGAACTAGGCTTGCATATTCCAGGGATGAGCCTCCTCAAAAGAGCTCTAGGTTTTCATGAGCGAGCAAGTTGGATGCACCCCGACTAGTTCCTTCGGAGAGCTTTTCTTAGCTCATATGTGCATCCGTTGCATGGCAATCCCTACTCCTCACATCATATCTATCATTTGGCCTTCTCACCTATGATTTTCCTCATTGATGTGAGCCTTTCTCACCCTTTTTGTCTACCTCCTCCACCATATTTCTCTCTTTGCCATCCTAAGTGTCAACTCTCGTGCTTACGCTCATCAATTGCATGAGTGCTCAAAATATCGAAAAGGAGTGGATCAAATTGACTTGTACCTGGATAGTGGTCTGGGGACGAGTCAAGATAAGATTCCAAAGAAGACCAAGTGTGAAACTTTAGTAGATTGAGTTCTCAAAAAAAAAATTCTCGTATTCCCTATCCCCTTTCTTGCACGCAAACACCATTTGGAGACATTCGAGTCACAGACAGCGAGAGCTCTTGCACCTAACGTTCTTTCTTTGCTTGTTCCAATGCTAATATAGACTCTTGCATGTTATGACTCGAATTGAATCACATCACTTGATTGCTTTACTTTTCAAAAGTTCTTATATGGTTTCTAGCATGTAACCACAGAAATTATGCTTGTTATCATTTACTTACTCGAGGACGAGCAGGAATTAATCTTGGGGATGTTGATACGTCCCAGACGTATCTATAATTTCTAATTGCTCCATGCATGTTTTGTGTGATATTGCTATGATCTAGATACACTTTCATATAATTTTGATCATATTTGGACTAACTTATTAATTCAGTGCACCACAATGCCAGTTCGTATTTTCTGGTGATTTTCTATTTCAGGTTTCCCCCATATTAAAAGTGCTCCAAAAATTCAGGAAAAATCAAATAAAAAATCAGCGTACGGGAACCTTTCGGAATCACCACGGTGGGGCCGGACGGCCACCACCAGGGACCCAGGCGGCCACCTGGCCCGGCCTAGGGTCTGGTCGCGCCGGGGAGCGCCTGGACCCCTGGTGACCCCCCTGGCTGCCCCCCTTCGCCTATTTAATCTCCGTGAGGCGAAACCCCCGAGGACAGAACCCTTTTTCACGATCTCGCCTTTGTTCCGCCGCGGCCGCGCTTCCAAGATTGGGAGCGCCAGCAGACCTCTTCTCAGCACCCTGCTGGAGGTAGGATTGACCTCCGGGAGCTTCCCCTCCACCATGGACGCTTCCCGGATGTGTCGTGAGTAGTTTCCCTTGGACCATGGGTCCATGATCAGTAGCTATGTGATTTTACCCTCCCCTCTTTGTTCTTCATGGTTTAGTCCTCGTGAGCTGCCCTACATGATCGAGGCACATATGTAATTTTCTCTTGTTGCTATGCTGAGTTTTCTGGGATTTTGATGGATTATGAGATTATGTTTAGATTGTGCTTGACTAATATATTTGGTTTTCATCTTTTATATTTGTGTTCCTAAGTAATTCTTGCATGTTCTCCGTTGTTGTTTATTGCTTTGGCCAAGTAGTAGGTAGTGACTCCAAGAGGGAACGTTATGCTCGATTGTGGGTTCATGCCCCCGATGACACGCCTGAGTGACACAAACGTGAGTCTAAGGGATGTGTTGTTGCCACAAGGGGGAAAACAACGGTGCTTGTAACCGTGGTTGCAAGGATTGTTTACTTTACGCAAACTGCTTTTTAATGCAGTTGTCTGTTGCTTTGGGTTTACAGTTTGGGTGGGGCTCGCAACTTAATACCAGTGAGATGTTCTGGATAGATATCTGAAGGTGGATGATTAGTAGTAGATGCAGTTGGATTTCGATGTACTTATTTTGGCGTACCGCCCATGCTTTTGAGCCTCGTCCTTTCTTTGTAGCATAGTTTGCATTGTGGTGCGTTTTTAATCCTGTCAATTTCCCATCTGTAATTTGTTTACCTCGCATAGAAGTTTTATCATCTTTTGGGAGAGAGACATCACTAGTGAACATCGCGGGACCCCGGTCCATATTCTCATCATTGTTTACACGCTCATTTATTTTCTGCTTTTACTTTCCAACTGCTATCATTATCATTATCCATTGCGTTTGATCCTTTGTAAATAACAAGACCGGAGAGATTGACAACCTCTCTGAAATTCGTTGGGAGCAAACTTATTTGTTTCTGTGTGCAGGACCAGGTTAAGAGAGCAATATCTCAAACGGCGCATTGCTCGCTTCACCATTTACTTATCACTATGGGAGTCCTACTGGATTGAACTCAACCTCGGTATCTTCACTGAGTTAAATTTGTTGCTATGCTACATCTCAGCTTCCACTTGGGGTAACCAACGAAGGGCGAGAAACCATTATCATCATCTCGCACATCAGGCACTTGGACCCCTGGTGGCCCCCCTGGCTGCCTCCCTTCGCCTATATATTCTCCGTGACGCGAAACCTCCGAGGAGAGAACCCCTTTTCGTGATCTCGTCTCTCTTCCGCCGCCGCCGAGCTTCCAAGATCGGGAGCGCCAGCAGACCTCTTCCCGGCACCCTGCCGTAGGGAGGATTGACCTCCGGGAGCTTCCCCTCCACCATGGACGTTTCCCGGATGATCCGTGAGTAGTCTCCCTTGGATCATGGGTCCGTGATCAGTAGCTATGTGATGTTCTCCTCCCCTCTTTCTTCTTCATGGTTTAGACCTCGTGATCTTCCCTACATGATCGAGGCACATATGTAATTTTCTGTTGTTGCTATGCTGAGTTTGCTGGGATCTGAGGGATTATGAGACTATGTTCAGTTTGTGATTAAGTAATATATATTTCCTAAGTAATTCTTGCATTTTCTCCGTTGTTGTTTATTGCTTTGGTCAAGTAGTAGGTAGTGACTCAAAGAGGGAACGGTATGCTCGATTGTGGGTTCATGCCCTCTGATGACACGTTTGAGTGACAGAAACATGAGTCTAGGGGATGTGTTGTTGCCACAAGGGGGAAAACAACGGTGCTTGCAACCGCGGTTGCAAGGATTGTTTACTTTACGCAAAGTGCTTTTTAATGCAATTGTCTGTTACTTTGGGTTTACACTTTGGGTGGGGCTCGTAACTTAATACCTGCGAGATGTTTTGAATAGATATCTCAAGGTGGATGATTAGTAGTAGATGCAGTTGGATTTTGGTCTACTTATTTTTCCGTACCACCCATGCTTTTGAACCTCGTCCTTTCTTTGTAGCATATTTAGCATTGTGGTGCGTTTTTAATCCTGTCAATTTCCCAACTGTGATTTGTTTAACTCGCATAGCAGTTTTATCGTCTTTTGGGAGAGAGACATCACTAGTGAACATCAAGGGACCCCGGTCCGTATTCTCATCACTGTTTACACGCTATTTTATTTCCTGCTTTTACTTTCTAGCTGCTATCACCATTATCATTATACCTTGCGTTTGATCCTTTGTAAACAACAAGACCGGATAGATTGACAACCTCTCTGAACTTCGTTGGGAGCAAAGTTATTTGTTGTGTGTGTGCCGGTCCATGTCAACCGCTAAATTTGTAGCGCCGCTGTCACCTACTTTTCCGCTTTCGAGTCCTACGGGAGACAAACCCTATCCTCTACATAGGGGAAATTTGGTGCTATCCTTCATATCACCTTCCACTTGGGGTAAAAAACGAAGGCCGAGAAGCCATTATCATCTCTCTCGTATCAGTGTGTGAGCAAGATACCGAAGAATTCGCTTTACAATAATATGATGTGATTCCTTTGGGTTTGCCTGAAAGCAATCACAAATACATACTGAAAGCATAATGTCAGGTCTAGATGCACATAAGTATAAGAGAGAACCAATCATAGACCGATATTTCTTTTGATCGAAGGGTTTGCCCTTCTCATCTGCATCTAGGAAGCCATTTCTAGGAATTGGAGTCTTTATCGTTTTGCAATCAGTGAGTCGAAACTTCTTCAGGAAATCCTTGACATATTTTTCTTGAGAAATAAAGGTGCCATTCTTCTGTTGACAGATTTGAAGTCCAAGGAATAACTTCAATTCACCCATCATAGACATCTCATATTTCTTCGACATCATTTTGGAAAATTCTTCGCTGATATCAGTGTTAGTGCAGCCAAAAATAATATCATCAATATATATTTGACCCACAAACAAATCACCATTATAAGAACAAGTGAAAAGGGTCGGGTCAGTTATTCCTGGTTCGAAGCCTTTCTTCAGAAGGAAATCCTTCAGGGTGTCATACCAAGCACGAGGTGCTTGCTTTAACCCATAAAGAGATTTGTGCAACCTGTAGACCATGTCAGGATTCTTCGAGTCTTCAAAACCCGGAGGCTGCATAACATACACTTCTTCTTCGATTTTACCATTAAGAAATGCACTTTTCACATCCATTTGATAAAGCAGGATACCATTGAAATTTGAAAAAGCAAGCATAACACGAATAGATTCGAGACGAGCAACTGGAGCATAAGTTTCGCTGAAATTGATAACTTAGATTTGGATGTAACCTTGTGCCACTAGTGGTGATTTGTTTCATACCACAATACCATCTTCATCTTGCTTGTTCCGAAAAATCCACTTAGTACCAATGATGTTGTGCTTCGTGGGATCAGGTCTTTCAACTAAGGACCAGACTTTGTTTCGCTCGAATTGGTTGAGTTCATCGAGCATGGTAGTTAACAAATCTGGGTCCTTCATGGCTTCATCAAACTTTGAAGGTTCTAGCATGGAGACAAACGAAAATTTTACACAGAAGTTAGCCAAACGAGTACGAGAGCGAGTTGTGGGACAACTTGGTTGTTGTATTTCTTCAAGGATCGAATGAACATCAACTATTCTTCGCACACGAGGCAGTGAATTTTCATTAGCTTGTGGCTCTGGTTCTTCTTCAGAATCAGCATTTCCTTCGGGATTGGCATTTCCTTCAGGATCAGCATTTCCTTCGGGATTTTCATTTCCTTCAGGATCTGCATTCTCTTCGTTCCTAGGTTCTTCTTCATCCTGTCCATCATTAGCTTCAGGATGTTGATCTCCAGCGCCTCGGGCTATGTGTGGGAACATTGGACCATCATCATCCATGTTAGCTTGATGAGTATTTGCTTTGACAGGGCGAATCTCTGCAATAGCCATGGACCTGATCACTTCATCAAGTGGAGGTTCATCTAGATCATGAGGTAAATGCTTCTTTTGAGAGCCATTAGTTTCATCAAACCTCACATTTACATTTTCTATAACCTTCCCAAAGTGGGAGTTATACACTCTGTAAGTGGGAGAATTTGAGCCATAACCTAGTAGAAAACCTTCATGTGCCTTAGGGGCAAATTTGGACCTATGATTCATATCTCTAATAAAACAAGGAGCACCAAATACTCTAAGATATGAAACCTTTGGCTTTTTACCAGTGATAAGCTCATGTGAAGTCTTCTTCAGAAATTAGTGAAGGTAAACCTTGTTGATTATATGACATGCAGTGTTAATTGCTTCGGCCCAGAACCTAATGGGAGTCTTGTATTCAGCAAGCATTGTTCTGGCCATTTCAATAAGAGTTCTATTCTTCCTTTCAACTACACCATTTTGTTGAGGTGTATAGGCAGCTGATAACTCATGAGGAAAGCCATGATCATCAAGAAAATCTTCAATATGAGTATTTTTAATTCATTTCCATTATCACTTTGGATGTGCTTCAGATATAATTCATATTCGGTTTGAGCTCTCTTAGCGAATGACTTGAAGATATCAACAACTTTGCTCTTGTCATCCAGATTGAAAACCCAAGTATAGCGAGAGAAATCACCCACAATAACTAGACCATACTTGTTGCCTCCCAGACTTGCATAATTTTGAGGACCGAAAAGATCCATGTGAAGCAATTCAAGGGGACGATTAATAGTCATGATAGTCTTCGATGAGTGATGTTTCTTTGTAATCTTGCCAGCTTCATAGGCACTGTAGAGACGATCATTATCGAATTTTACTTCGCTAAGGCCAATAACATGCTTCTTCTTCACTAGAGTTTGAAGATTTCTCATCCCTGTATGACCAAGTCTTCTGTGCCATAACCATCCAAATGAAGCTTTTTCCATTAAGCATGTGGATACAGCGCGACCCGAAGAAAAAAATAATATATAAATCTCCTTTTCGGTAACCCTCAAAGTCAAAAGTATAGTCATCCTGTGAAAAGACAACACAGCGCGAAGCAGAAAATAGAACAAGCATACCCATATCGCATAGCTTTGAAATAGACATGAGATTATAACCTAGTGATTGAACCAGCATAACTTTTTCAATATGCTTATCTTTCGATATGGCCACCTTACCCAAACCTAAAACTTTACCCTTGTTGTTATCACCGAAGGTAATGTACTTCTGAGAAGATTGTGATAATTTTTCTTCGGTTAATAACTCCTTGTCTCCGGTCATATGATTAGTGCAACCAGTGTCCATGACCCATTCGGATCCACCGGAGACATAACCCTGCAGAAGAATTAGTTCTTCTTAACCACCCACTAACGAGCAGGTGACTGAGAAGAGGCGGAAGCACTTGTTGAAGCAATATTAAATCGCACAGGGTTATATTGCCTAGGGGGGACCATCATGTACACCATAAACGTAATTCCTCTGCGAGGGATTAGGATATGAATGAGCATATGAAATCTTATCATTATTATCACGGTGTCGATAAGTGTAACGACCAGTACGATAGTATTCCTTTTTAGGAGCATTTGATTCGGGCACTAGTGAATCATTTCTCTCGAGAGAGAATAGAAGTGTTTCGGTTGAACCGAAGATTTTCCCTGCATAGAATGGTTAGCAGGAAATTTCTCAATGAGTGACTTGCGCACCCAAATTTGTCTTTTATAGAAACCATTCTTTGGAGGGGCACTAATGTATTCGGCCAAAACCTTTCCTTCCCTGTCCTTGAAAAGCTTGTAGTCTGAATCAAGTGATTCATCAACAATAGCCTTATCAATTTTGCAGTTGAAACCTGAAAGATTAGCAATATCTATAGGCCTATCCTTCGCTAGGACCCATATAGTTTTTTGGTATTGCTTAGGTTCCCAGTAAGTGCCATCAAGGTTTAGCTTCTTTTCAAAGCCAACACCTTCATTCCTAGGATTCCTGTGAAGGAGTGCCTTCTTCAGGATATCTCAAAGGTACTGGTGTCCCTGAACACTTTTGAATAGTCATGTTTCAAACAAATCTTTCAACATGAGGAGTTCCTTGGTAACAGTAGAGTTTTCCTCATCTGAGGCATTAGTATCATAATTAACAATAGGTGCTTTTCCTTTAGAATCATCTTTGCTTCGTTCCAAACAAGTTAAGCATGGTGAATAAAAATTAAGATTTGCTTGAGAACCTTGTTGAGCCATGAGAGAGAGATTGAAGTTTTCCAACTCTTCATGAGCCTCTTTAAGTTTTTTGAGAGCCATTTTCCTTAGAAGAAATTCATAGGTGAGCTTCTCATAATCAATTGAAAGAAGATAATGCCGAGAGGATAGTTCTTCAATTTTCTCCTTCAGAGCAGCATGCTCATTAGTTAAAGTTTGACCTTTCTCTATCTCATCGATCAACAGGGTCTCTGATTTCTTAATAGTTTTGCTTAGTGAATCAAGTTCATCTTGTTGGATTGAAGAAATTTTAGCAAGTTTAGCATAGCTTATCTTTGAGTTACTGTCATATGAAGAACAATCAGAAGTATCATAGGAAACTTTGGATGAAGATACCTTTGCCTAGGCCTTAAAGCAGTATGCAGGAGTTTCATCTTCACTGCTATTGGTGGTGAAGAAAGAGCTCGAAGCACCGGCCGAAGCAAATGCCAATCCAGCAACACCATCAGACTCGGATCCAGACGCTGATCTTGACCCTGGTTCTGCTTCAGACCCAGAGGCTTCTTCTTCAGAGTTCATCTCTTTACCCAGATAGGCCTTGGCCGAGACGAGTGTGTCTTCGAAGAAGAACTCTCACGCTTCTTGTGATACTTACTTTTCTTGTCATCATCAGAATCTTTCTTCTTGTCTCTTCTTGAACTGGAATCGTGTCTCTTTGACTCATAGCTTCTTGAGGATCTATGGGACTTGCTTGAGGAATCTCTGAGTGAATGCGTCGATTTGTTTTCGGCTTCCAGAATGGCCAATCAGCAATGTAATGGCCTGGTTTCTTGCACTTGTAGCAGAAGTTGTCCTTCGATGGAGAGCTTCGTGAGGATGAGCGGTGAGAAGAATTGCTTGAGTACCTAGACGATTAATTCTTCTTCGGTGATGAAAAACCTTTTCTTTGGAAGCGGTTGAAGAGTCTCATGATCAATGCCAAGTTCTTCCCTATACTTGCAGGATCATCTGACTCAACACTGGAAGCAGAACTGACTTTAGTTGAGAAGTAGCGTGAAACTTTTTCTTTTAGAGCATGAGATCTTCTTCGAAGAACATTTATATCTCGCTTCTCTTCTTCTTCCATCTCAAAGGTATTGAGTATTTCCAGAATATCAGCAACAACAAGTTTTCTGAAATGAATCATTTCCTTGATCATTAGCACAATGTGATCAAAAGAGTCATCCAATGAGCGAAGCAAAGTTCTCACCACCATGTGAGGGGTGATGTTTTCAGCGCCGAGGGAAATCAACTCAATTGCGAGAGTAGTGAGTCTGCTGTATATGGAGTTGACTTTCTCTCCCTCGTTTCTCTTGAATCGATAGAATTTGCTTCGGAGGGTGTCAATTCTGACATCTTTCTGAGTGGAAACTCCTTCTCCAATCTTTAAAATAGTCCCAGACACCTTTGGTAGATGGGATATTCTTCACTTCATGATACTTCTTTGGAGTCAAATGATTCGTGATGAATACCCAGACTTTAGAATCGAGTGCTATACCTTTGATTTCATCAGCTGTGGGGGCATCCCTGTCCTTAAGCTGAACTCCATTTTTGAAAACTTCCCAGGCAGCAGAATTGATAACAATGATATTCCTCATCATCTTGTCCTTCCAGTACGGATAGTCCTTCCCATTGAAAAAGGGAATAGGTTCGCCGGAGCGAACATCTGCAAAAGACATACTTGAAAACACTCCAGGAGGTTAATCCAAATCACACAGTGTAGGGAGTGCCTTGCTATGATACCAATTGACAGTCCAAGTATGTGATCAGAGGGGGAGAGGGTGAATGATCACTTCAAATTTTCGAGTGAAACTTTGAAGTTAATCATAAACTTAGCAGAAGAGGATCACAGAAACATGTAACTGTGAAACAAAACAAGTAGCGAAACGAAACACAGCGAATCAAAAACATGTTGAAGCTTAACTGGAAGGAAATGCAATGCGGAAAGTAAATTCTTGAAGTAAAACGAACTCTTGAATCGGCGATGTTTGTTCGACCAGTTCACGCTCTTCAAAGCGCTATGTTTGGTTGGAGGGACTTGTGACTGAACACCTGGAGCGAAACTCTCTCCGTACGTTTCTCCACTTCATCAATCTCCTTGAGCTTGGCCAGTTTTGACGTGGGGTAGATTATCAAGGAAATCTCCGAAACCTTTGACAAACTTGAACTTCGAGGTAACAATTACTCTTCGCTCTCTGAAGACGACACTCTAATCGTCTAGGAGAATTGCAGTTCTCCAAGATAAAAAAAGGCTAGCAAGCTTTCACCTAAGTCATCGTGAATCTACTCAGATCAATGAGACTTAGGACTCGGTGATTAGGCTTTTGGGATTTTCTTCGGAGGCATTCTTGGGATGCTCTCTTCAGTCTCTCTCAGTAATAATCTCAGAGCAGCCACCGCAAATGGAGGCGGGCGGCGTATTTATAGTTGGCGATCCCGAGGTGCGAAATGACTGATTTGACCTGAAGCGACAGCTTGACGCGTGTCCACAACGGTCGGATTAGTCATCAATGCGCAACTTTACTTGCGGAACAATTAAGGCTGACTCACGGACTTAGTTCTGCTTCGGATGGCAAAGAATGAAGTCTTTGCTACCGAAAACTAACTCAGTGCATATGAGATTTCTTCTCTCTGGCTTCTCACTTGGTTTAGATTTGATCTGATCATTTTCACAATAGCTTCGGTGTCCACAAACTAAACCCCTCTTGATAGTACGGTTTTTTCTATGAATCAAAGAATAGAAAAAGAACTACACAAAAAACATCTACGTCTTGCACCATCTTCTTCATTTCCTTCGAAGAGGTGATCTTTAGTACATCTTCACTATTAGGGGTCAACCTCCGTGATTAAGCTTCGCTCCAAGGGTAATGCTTCGATAACTTGAAAAACTTCCTTGAAGCTTTATCACCTAGCTTGTCCTTCAGGAACATAATCAACTGTTTACACTAGAAAACATTGTCCAACAATATCCAAAACACATGGGGGGAAATTTTTTCTCTTACAACACTCGAGCTTTGTAGCGTGGGCGAGTAGTAACTCGAGCCTTGTATATGCATTGTTCTTGCTGGAGGGGATTAGCCACTCGCACCCTCGGAATTTGATCTGTGTTGCCTGTGCTCTGTTGGCGGTGGCAGGGGTGCTCCCGATGGGAGTAAAAAATTTATGTAATAAAAATTGTAAACAAGAGAAAGAAAAATGGAAGATGGAAGGGGAGAATCTTTCCCTTGTCAGAGCATTTGCACAGGTATCGAACCGTCCCATCTGTGCAGCCGAGATTTGAAAGGTCGTAATAATGCTTCTTGATGACGTGTTGAAGATGATGGTGGAAGATTGCGAACCGTCGTGTCCGTTGGCAGCTATGATGACGCCATGGGTAGCGTGTTATGAGCGTTGTGCTTCTGCCGCCTGTTGGATTTCCAAGATTGCGTGGGAATGCGCGTAATTTTACTGTTGTTTTAAATATTGGTAGATGCGAAAAGACGCCTTTTCTTGGAGTGAGTAGGGTTGCATACTTTGGTCTTTAATAATGTTTTATTATTTAATTGATAGAATTAAATACTAAAATATATTTAATAATTAATAAAATGGGAAAAGGCAAATGGGCCACATGGGGCCCATTAGGGAAGGGAGGGGGTTCCCCCTTGGGCCATGCGCCAAGGGTGGGGCCCATCCCCCTATGGCCGCGCACTCCCCTCCCCTTGGGAGTTTAGTCCCACATGGGGGAGGGGGGAGGATGGCACCCCCCTTGGCCTATATAAGGAGGGGTACACCCTCCTTTTTTCATACAACATTGAGTTTGCTCTTCTCTCTCTTTCTCCTACCTCGAGCGGACTTCCCTTGTTTGGAGTTTGCACCTGGTTGGGAGTTCTCCACCAAAGCACGTTGTTGCTCTGCCAGAGTCGGGATTCGAATTCGTCATCTTTCCGCAGCTCGCCTGGTTCTGGGCTCGGAGGGAATATCGGTTGCACCGTACGTGTGTAATCTCCTCGAGGCACTACACCTGTGGAGCTACTTCATCGCCAGAGGTCGCCGAGAGTCTCCATCTCCGGTGGTCTTTTACATGACAGGGAGGTCGTAGGTTCAGAGTGTACGCCAACCACGTTCGTAGAACGTTTCCCTCTTTCGGTCTTCAAAGGTATGAACACCGATTCCTTCCGTTACATTACATCGCCATGGCATAGATCTTGGTTTCCGGATTCGTAGGTAGGAAAAACAATGCTCGAGACCCCGAGTCCCAATGTGTAAACGATGCATAAGCAAAATAACGCATCGGGGGAGAGGGTAAAACCGTGCTCGACATCCCGAGTGACAATGTGTAAACATCGCGTAAGAGAAAGAACGCCCCGGGGGAGAGGGTAAAACCGCGCTCGAGCCCCCCGAGTGCCAATGTGTAAACGTCGCGTAAGTGAAAAAACACCTCGGGGGAGAGGGTGAAACCGTGCTCGAGCCCCCGAGTGGCAATGTGTAAACGTCGCGCAAGCGAAAGAATGCCTTGAGGGAGAGGGTGAAACCGCGCTCGAGCCCCCGAGTGCCAATGTGTAAACGTCGCATAAGCGAAAGAAGGCCTCGGGCAAGAGGGTGAAACTGCGCTCGAGCCCTCGAGTGCCAACGTGTAAACGTCGCGTAAGCGAAAGAACGCCTCGGAGGAGAGGGTAAAACCGCGGTCGAGCCCCCGAGTGTCGACGTGTAAACGTTGCATAAGTGAAAGAACGCCTCGGGGGAGAGTGTAAAATGGCGCTCGTTCCTCCGGGTGCCAATGTGTAAATGTCACGTAAGCGAATAAATACCTCGGGGGAGAGGGTGAAACGGTGCTCGATCCCCCCGAGTGCCAATGTGTAAACGTCGCGTAAGAGAAAAAATGCCTTCCATATTTTACATGAGTTGCATGTGGATAGTACTACTTCGATCGTTTACATGTTTTGCATGTGGATAGTACTGCTGGTACTGAGAAAGCGGTGGGACCAAAGTAATCGCGGTAAATCTATGGGTAGAAGATGCGTAAGTTTTCCACTTCCACGGGTTGCCCACGTCTTCGTCGTTCTTCGGGTTCTTCAGCCTGTACGCTCCTCCTCCGATCACTTTGGAGATTATGTAGGGTCCTTCCCACTGTGGGGCGAGTTTGTGTACTTTTTCCTTCTTTAGACATAGGATGAGATCCCCAACATTGAAGACTCATGAAGGGAGTCGACTTCTCTGATAGCTGCATAGTTTGTCTTGGTATCCCTCTGACCGTGATAGGGCTATGTCTCTTGCTTCATCTGCTACGTCCTTGTCGTCTGCGAGTGCATCCCCTGCTTCTTCTTCCTCGTACCCAGTGATGCATGGGAACCGAATCTGAGGTCGTGTGGGAGTACTACCACTGCTCCGTACACCATGAAGAAAGGGGTGTATTTGGTAGAAGCGTTGGGTGTAGTTCGCAGGCTCTAGAGGACGGCTGGTAGCTCCTCGACCCAGCTACCTGTGGCTTTCTCGAGTGGTGCGAGGATCCACTTTTTGATGCCGCCACATACTAGCACGTTTTCCTTCTCGACTTGTCCGTTGGACTGTGGGTGTGCGACTGATGCGTAGTTGATTTTGATGCCCAATTCCTGGCAGAAGTTCTGGAAACTCGTCATCTGTGAAGTTTTTACCATTGTCGATGATGATGTTGTGCGGCACACCGAACCGGAAGATGATTGACTTGATGAAGTTGACCGCTGTCAGGGAAGTCGAGCTAGTGATTGGCACTTCTTCGATCCATTTGGTGAACTTTTCAACTGCCACCAGGAGGTGTGTGTGACCCGCCTTTTGAAGATTTCTTGAGTGGTCCTACCATATCGAGTCTCAAGGTTGCAAAGGGCCAGGATAGTGGTATAGTCTTGAGCTCCGATGCGGTTGCATGAGGCCTGCTGGCAAATTTCTAGCAAGCGATGTAGCGCCGCACGATGTGTTCTTCGTTTCGCATGGAGGTTGGCAAGTAGAAACCTGCTCGAAAGGCTTTGGCCACCAGGGCACGGATGCTTGCCTGGTGGCCGCAAGTTCCTTCATGGATCTCAAGAAGTAGTGCCTTGTTGTCTTCTTCTTTGATACATTTTTGGAGCACCTGGGAGATGCTGCGCTTATAGAGCTGTGAGTTGATTATGGTGAAGGCCTTGGATCGTCGACTGATGCGTCGTGCTTCCGTGAGTTCTTGCGGCAGGATGCCATGTATTAGGTAGTTGAGGAAGGGTCTTGTCCATGTAGGGTCCTCGGGTGGTACGGGTTCTTCTTCGGCGGATGCATTGTTGCCTTCTTCACCGTTGGCTAGGTCTGCTGCTGCTACCTATTCTGGCCCGTTTTCCTTGTCGACTGCTGCACTCGCTGCTGGTTTGAGTGTTATTGTCTTTATTGATCTCTGGTTGATACTTTCAAGGAAGACACTTGGGGGGATTGGTCCTCGAGTCGACCCGATGTTTGCGAGTTCGTATGCTTTTGTGTTGTTTGCTCTGGTGACGTAGTTGAGTTCGCATCCATCGAATTCTCCTTCTACAGTGTTGTAGAGCTTCAGATCTTCCGACATGTTATCTGCGACTGCCTCACAATCTCTCATTGCTTGTTGGACGACAAGGTTGGAGTCGCCGTACATTACGAGGTGCGTGGCACCACATGCTTTTCCCATGCGCATACCATGAAGGAGGGATTCATATTCTGCTTCGTTGTTGGATGACTTCTCAAAGTTGATCTGAAGTAAAATGGTATTGGTGCAAAGAGATATGTTTATGATTTTCATCCCCGGAAATGCTTACCCAAGAACCAAGTTTTTTAGCAGATCATGCATTACATAGCCAAACACAGCATAGTTGAACATATCATTGCATCATCAAACCAACAGAAGGAGCATAACAGACTAGTTGATACCTAAATATAGACATTAAAGTGGTATTGGTGCAAAGAGATATGTTGATACCTAGTTTATGATTTTCATACCCAGAAATGCTTACCCAGGAACCAACTTTTTTAGGTATTTTGATAAAGATAGTAATTTGAATAGCTCCTTCCCCTTGGAAGAGGACACGTCGTGGGTTCCCTCCTCGTGGTTGTAGTTTTCGAACATATCTAACTTGGTGGTTGGTGATGCCGAGCCACCGGTTCTGCAAGCGGCTTTCATAAACAATAAAAGGGGCTCACAAGGGTACATGCATCGCATGTCCTTCACTGAGAGCTCGACGAGATCAGAGGAGGGGCAATCCAATAGATCAAAGATGGGAGACTTCATCTATGTCATAGCCCTTGTCAAGTCGTCGCTATTGACGAACTCGATGTCGGGACCAGCACGCAGCAGATGAAGAAAGACACATGCACGCTAATTTATACACTCCAACCTGGCAAAGTAGGCACCCCACTCGGTCGCAACGGAGGTGAGGTGTTCGTCCGGGGGTACAAGGAAGGAATGCACCACGGTCTGTTGTGCCGAGCGACCTAGTGCGGCCGGGAGATGACTATCGGCGGCCACATCTACCTCCTCGAGCTCACGGCGATATGTGGATATGCTTACACGGCGATGGTTTGGGGAAGTGTGTGGGGATATGGATGAAAGAGGGTGTTTCGCCGGATCCATGTACGCATATCGTACGAGGAAGGGATGCAGCTCGGTGGTTTACCTGGTAAGAACGAGAGGATCGCGGCAGCGCGGAGCAGATGGTGGCGGCGGCGGAGTGGGGGGGAGGGGAGGGGGATATTATGGGTGGGTTTGGGGCTGGGGTGGGGGAGATAAGGCGCGGATACTGAAAATTTCGCTTGGAAACTGAAAACTTGAGCGGAGGAAACATACATTGCACACAGTTCCTTCCGATAAATGTGTGCCATAAAGTGGAAACCATCCATGGAACCCCTCATCCCCGAAATTTTGAGCCACCTCTCTTCAGTTCCAAACACTCGAGGTAGGTGCGGTGATAGAGATCACACATGGCAAGGTTGTTCTGTGCGTCCGTAATAGGGTGACTATCCCACACAGATTTGTGAGAACAATCGTGCGTGAAAATATAAGCCATGGATTACACGGTTTAAGGTTCGGGCATGCCATACTAAGCGGTGGTTCCTCTCTGAAGGCACCGATGGGACTGCACGGACGTCTCGGGGAAGTGCGCCATGTTTGGATATGGGGCAGAAAACACAAAAATTTTCATACCTACGGTACCCGAACCCAAGATCTATGCTATGGCGATGTAAAGTAACAAAGGGAATCGGTGTTCATACCTTTGAAGACCGAAAGAGGGAAACGTTCTTGCGTAGACTCGGAACTACGACCTCCCTGTCGTGTAGAAGACCACCACCGGCGAGGATGACTCCCGGTAAACCTCCAGCGACGAAGTAGCACCATAGGTGTAGTGCCTCGAAGAGATTATACACGTACGGTACAATCGATGTTACTCCCGGGCCCCGAACCAGGCGAGCAGCGGAAGAAAGACGGCTACGGATCCTGACTCCAGCAGAACGACGGCCTTCCTTATGGTGGAGAACTCCAATCCAGGTGCATACTCCAAACAAGGGGAGTCCACTTCCGGGAAGGAGAAGGAGGAAGAAGGAGATATTGGTGTGTTGGAAAAGGGGTTGTACCCCTCCTTATATAGGCCAAGGGGGGGTGCCATCCTCCTCCCCGCCCCCATGTGGGACTAAACTCCCAAGGGTGGTGAGTGCGCCGGCCAAGGGGGTGGTGGGCCCCACCCTTGGCGCCAAGCCCAAGGGGGGAGACCCCCTCCTCCCTTAATGGGCCCCATGGGCCCATTTAGCCTTTTCCCATTTTTTAATTTATTTAATATGTTTTAAATATTTAATTCATATAATTAAATAATAAAACATTATTAAAACAATTAAACTTTATTTTGAACTATTCAAAATGTCCGGAAACCATTCCGTCCTCCTCCGGAACTATTCCGGTGAATCCTCCTATTTCACCGATTGATCCCATAACTGTCCTATGCATCGATTGCCCTTAAGTGTAACACCCTAACGGTCCGGGAAACAGCAGACATGGTTGAGACTCTTCTCATTGACCAATGACTAGTCAGTTGGACCTGGTTACAATCATTGACAACCCCTGCGCTTCCATCGAATGAACTTCGATCGCTTTTGAAAACCGTTAACGATACGACGTAATCCCTTTGTGCCGCAGTACTTTGTTTGTCCGCGGTTTGATCGTCGGTATCCTACATACCGTGTTCACATCTCGTTCACAACAAACAACTTCTCTCGTCCATGATCATTGCATCTCTTGTGACCTAGTCACGTCCTTGCAAGGTGTTGATGCAATATCACCGAGTGGGCCCAGAGTACCTGTCCTGTCACAAGGACTGACAAATCCCGCTCTGATCTATTAACATACTCATCAACCATCTATTTCGGAATACCCAAAGTGCACCGTTATAGCCAGCATATTTCAGTCAGGCGGTGGGATACAAATCAAAGTCTCCTCATAGTTGACAATTACGTATGATCATTACGGTCTAAGGACTAAGCCATATGTTACAAAGTCATAACAACGCTGAACTATGTGACTCGTTCACATTGCAATACTTTAGGTGGGTGTACGTCCATCACATCATTCCCCTGAACGATATGACCTCATTGTCAATGGACTTAAGTGTCGCCATGATCAGGAAAGCTTGATCAATCAATTTCCCAATGAGATAGTTTACCCGAGTTAAACTACGGACCATGTTTTATACTACACCTGTATTAGTATTTACAAGTAATACAGTTATAGCACAGTATAAAATTTATTATGAACAAAACGGATATGTGACAAATATCTTTATTAATTTGTCTCTAGGGCACATATCCAATAGTCTCCCACTTGCACTAGAGTACAAATTACACTAGTTTACATCAGGTATGTATCTAACACCAATGGTCTCTCGGTGTTCTTCAAACTTGCCCTGTGGAAGAGGTTTAGTCATCGGGTCTGATGCGTTCAGATCCGTATATATCTTGTGAATCCTAGTGTGTCCATCCTTGACATAGTCTCGCGTCACATGGAACTTTCAGAGGATGTGCTTGGCTGTAGAGTGAGTTCTTGGCTCCTTCGCGTTAGCAATGGCACCCGTGTTGTCGCAGAAGATTCCCACGGGGTCAGTGCAGCTGGTAAAGATGCCAAGCTCGATCACAAACTTCTTCAGCCATAGCGCCTCGTTTGACGCTTCGCAAGCGGCAATATACTCCGACTCCATTGTAGATTGGGCGACGACTGACTGTTTGCCGCTCCTCCAGCTAGTTGCTCCACCATTCAACATGAAAACATATCTCGTCTGGGATTTCGAGTGATCTAGATCTGAGTCGAGGCTTGCGTCAACGTAACCCTTTACGGTGAGCTCCTCATCAACTCCTCCATAAACGAGAAAGAGATCCTTGGTTCTTGTCAAGTACTTAAGGATGTTCTTTACTGCTGTCCAGTGAGCCATTCCCGGGTTACTCTGGTAGAGATTAGTCATACTAATGGCCAGCGCTAAATCCGGTCTAGTACATAACATAGCATACATGAGAGAACCTATGGCTGAGGCATAGGGCTTTGAGGACATCTCCTCCTTCTCTTTTGCTATGGTTGGGCATTGAGTCACGCTTAATTTGACACCTTTTATAACTGGCAAGAGGCCTCTCTTGGAGTTACCCATACTGAACCTTTTCAATATCTTGTCAATATAAGTGCTCTGACTCAAGGCCAACCGTCAATTAGGTCTATCTCTATAGATCTTAATCCCCAATATGTACGCAGCTTCACCCAAGTCCTTCATGGAAAATTGTCCATTCAGATATTCCTTCACCTCCTCTAAGAATTTCTTATCGTTCCCTATTAGTAATATGTCATCTACATATAACACAAGGAATGCTACAGAGCTCCCACTCAGTTTCTTATAGACGCAGAACTCTTCGACGTTTTGGACAAATCCAAAAGCTTTAATGACCTCATCAAATCGAAGATTCCATCTCCGAGATGCTTGCTTCAACCCATAGATGGACCGTTGAAGCTTGCACACCTTACCAGCGTTCCTTGGATCGACAAACCCCTCTGGTTGCATCATATACAACTCTTCCTCAATGTTGCCATTTAGGAATGCAGTTTTCACATCCATCTACCATATCTCGTAATCATGATATGCAGCTATTGCTAGTAGGATCCGAATAGACTTTATCATCGCTACTGGAGAGAACGTCTCCTCGTAGTCAACTCCTTGAATTTGTCGGGACCCCTTCGCGACAAGTCGAGCTTTGTAGACAGATACGTTTCCGTCTGCGCCAGTCTTTTTCTTGAAAATCCATTTGTTCTCGACGGCCTTGCGGTCCTTGGGAATATCCACCAATGTCCATACTTTGTTGGTGTACATGGAGTCTATTTCGGATTTCATGGCTTCAAGCCATTTCTCGGACTCGGGTCCCTCCATTGCTTCTTTGTAACTTGTAGGTTCATCCGACTCATCAGTCGAGATTGCATTCACAAGTTGTCCGTAAAACTCAGTAGTTTGACGGACTCTTGATGACCTACGGAGAATAAAAGGTTCCTCTTCATTCTCATCATGATCATCATCAATGTCATGATCGTTATGAATGTCGTTCTGGCCATTCTCTTCAGCTCCCACTGTGGAAGATGGTTCCAGAACAATTTCCGTAGTCGTTTCTTCCAATTGGAGTGATTGGTCAGTCACTTCATCGAGGTCTATTTTCCTCCCACTCAACTCTTTCGCGAGAAACTCCTTCTCAAGAAAGTGTCCCGTCTTGGCAACAAACGTTTTGCTGTCAGACTTGTTGTAGAAGGTGTATCCACAAGTTTCCTTGGGATAGCCCACAAAGATGCACTTATCCGCCTTGGATTCAAGTTTGTCAGGCTGTATTTTCCTAACATAAGCCTCACAACCCCAAATCTTCAAGTGAGACAACTTAGGTTTCGTGCCATGCCATTCTTCAATTGGTGTTGTCTTTACGGATTTGGATGGTTCCCTATTAAGAATATGAGCGGCAGTTTCTAATGCATACCCCCATAATGACACAGGAAAATCAGTATGATACATCATCGATCGTACGCTATCCAATAGGGTTCGATTACGTCGCTCACCCACACCGTTTCTCTGAGGTGTGCCTGCCGGCGTAAGCTGTGGTACTATGCCACAAGACTTCAGATGATTGCCAAACTCGTGACTCAAATACTCGCCACCTCGATCCGATCGAAGGTGCTTGATTTTCTTTCCGAGTTGATTTTCGACCTCATTCTGAAATTCCTTGAACTTTTCAAAGGTTTCAGACTTGTGCTTCATCAAGTAAATATACCCATATCTACTCAAGTCATCAGTAAAGGTCACGAAGTAACGAAGACCATTGCGAGTGGGGACGTTCATGGGTCCACATACATCTGTGTGTATGATCCCCAATAAGTCATCTGCACGCTCCATTATCCCATTGAATGGAGTCCTTGTCATTTTGCCCATGAGGCATGGTTCACATGTATCAAGGGATTCAAAATCCAATGACTCAAGAAGTCCATCCTTATGGAGCTTCTCCATGCGCTTTATACCAATATGACCAAGTCGGAAATGCCACATCTTCATGTGATCTTCATCATTCTTCAGTCTTTTGGCCTCAATATTATTAATGTGACACACGTCACCATCGAGATCAAGTACGAATAAACCATGCAACTTCGGTGCGTGAACATAAAACATTTCATCCTTATAAATTGAACAACCAATTGTATCATACTTAAAATAATAGCGGTCTCGCTTCAAACAAGAGCCACTAACGATGTTCACACTCAACGCGGGTACATAGTAGCAATTATTCAGAACTAAAACCAATCCCGAAGGGAGACTAAGATGCTTCGTGCCGACCGCCAAGACTTCAATTTGACAGCCATTCCCCACGCGCATCGTCACTTCATCCTTGAGCAAGCGTCTCCTATTCTTTAGTCCCTGAATGGAATTAGAAATATGAGCGACAGATCCTGTATCAAGTATCCAGGATGTGTTCCCGGCGCTTGTCAAGAGAAGATCAACAATATGTATATCAAATATACCTTCGTCTCTCTTGGCGACCTTGCTAGCCTTCTTGTCCTTTAGGTACTTGGGGCAGTTGCATTTCCAGTGACCTTCACCCTTGCAGTAGAAGCACTCCACTCCGGGTTTAGGCTTGGGTGCCTTGGGAGGAGCGGCAACTGACTTGCCATCCCTCTTGGGGCCACCTCTCTTGGCCTTCTCCCGCCTGCTTGACTTCTTGAAGTCAGTGGTCTTGTTGACCATGAAGACGGCGTGCTCCTTCTTGATCTCAACCTCGGCGCTCTTCAGCATGGCGAACAACTCAGAAGGGGTTTTGGTCATCCCCTGCATGTTGTAGTTCAGCACAAAGCCTTTGTAGCTAGGGGGAAGCAACTGCAACACCCTATCAACAGCAAGTTCATCTGGAATCTGGCATTCCAGAGCATTCAAGCGCTGAACGTAGCCAGACATTTTGACTACGTGCTCACTCACGCTGCCGTGCTCGTCCATCTTTGCTGAGAAGAAGGCTTTAGAAGCCTCGTACCGTTCAGCCCTGGATTGAGGTGCGAAGACCGCCTTGAGGTCGGTGATAATCTCATATGCACCCATCCTCTCAAAGCGTATCTGCAGCTCAGCCTCCATGGAGTAGAGCATGCCACTCTGGACAAGGTTGTAATCATCAGTCCTGGAGAGATAGACATTCTTCTCGTCCTGACTGGCATCATCTGCTGGTGCTTCACCTAACGCGCCCTCTAGTACGTATGCCATCTTGAGGGGAACGAGGAGAATCCTCAGGGTGCGGAACCAGTTGGTGAAGTTTGTCCCATCTGTTTTTAGCTTATCTTTCTCAAGGAATGATCCTAAGTTGAACGAGGGGCGAGGTGCTGCCATCTACAAGGTTGATTCACAAGGATACATATTTAGACTTTTGTTCATAATGTGGATTTTCAATTTAATCTCAAATTTCTAGAAAGCTCCCACTTAGATAAACACCTCTCAATTTAACTAAGTGACTACACAATCCCAGCCCCCATACCGCCCCCGATCGTCACGGCCATCAGTATGCGAACCAGGTAGGCCTCTAAGCCAATCACATCAGGCATGTGACTCGTGCTCGACCTTTCGGTATCCTGTGTTCCAGGCCCGCATCTACATACGTCAAGCCTGCCAATCGAACCTTGATGTTAGCTGTTCAGCAAGGCCATATCTGCATATGCCAGGCTTGCCGAACCCAACCTCATGCGAACTCTGTTGAATATGTAGGACAACTCCGGTATGTACGGAGCATCAAGCCATATGGGAGAACCTTCCAGGCGGTGCCCACCAAGGGAGAACACAATGTTGGTATTGTGAGAGATGGTACTGTTTCGTGCTACCGTCGATATATCTAGCATACTAGCATAAAACAGAAAGTAAAACTGTAAATCATACAACCTATGATCCCCCTTTATGCAAAGAAAAGTTAAACGCCTTTCTACTTTAGCTTGTGCAAGTTTTACGTGGCTGCTAGGGGTTTCGAGAGAGAGAACCGTTTCTATCCTGCGAAAAACATGCCACAACACCGTCTCCCATCCGTCTCTATTACACCCTTGTCGGGGATCTCCGTTGTAAACATCTTCGCATCGCTAATGCAGAGAGACAGACACCCCCCCCCCCCAGCCACTTTATATGTACAAGCCATATGTCAAGCGTGGAACCAGTCTCGCGTAAACGCGTAAGGTCGGTCGGGGGACGCTTCATCAAACATTGCCGCAACGCTAAATGAGTACACGTGGGAGGGTAACGAATGAAGATTCGATGCCCACATCCTAGATGTGTTCTACCCGTACAATACATCTATGCATAGCTAGCTCATGATACCACTGTTGGGATACGGGGCAGAAAACACAAAAATTTCATACCTACGGTAACCGAACCCAAGATCTATGCTATGGCAATGTAAAGTAACGGAGGGAATTAGTGTTCATACCTATGAAGACCTAAAGAGGGAAACGTTCTTGCGAACGTGGCTGGCGTAGACTCGGAACTACGACCTCCCTGTCGTGTAGAAGACCACCACCGGCGAGGATGACTCCCGGTAAACCTCTAGCGACGAAGTACGGTACAATCGATGTTCCTCCCGGGCCCCGAACCAGGCGAGCAGCGGAAGAAAGACGGCTACGGATCCTGACTCCAGAAGAACGATGGCCTGCCTTATGGTGGAGAACTCCAATCCAGGTGCAGACTCCAAACAACGGGAGTCCACTTCCGGGAAGGAGAAGGAGGAAGAAGGAGATATTGGTGTGTTGGAAAAGAGGGGTCTACCATTCCTTATATAGGCCAAGAGGAGGTGTCATCCTCCTCCCCTCCCCCATGTCGGACTAAACTCCCAAGGGGGGGAGTGCGCCGGCCAAGGGGGGTGGTGGGCCCCACCCTTGGCGCCAAGCCCAAGGGGGGAGACCCCCTCCTCCCTTAATGGGCCCCATGGGCCCATTTAGCCTTTTCCCATTTTTTAATTTATTTAATATGTTTTAAATATTTAGTTCAGATAATTATATAATAAAACATTATTAAAACAATTAAACTTTATTTTGAACTATTCAAAATGTCCGGAAACCATTCCGTCCTCCTCCGGAACTATTCCGGTGATTCCTCCTATTTCACCGATTGATCCCGTAACTGTCCTATGCATCGATTGCCCTTAAGTGTAACACCCTAACGGTCCGGGAAACAGCAGACATGGTCGAGACTCTTCTCATTGACCAATGACTAGTCAGTTGGACCTGGTTACAATCCTTGACAGCCCCTGCGCTTCCATCAAATGAACTTCGATCGCTTTTGGAAAACCGTTAACGATACGACGTAATCCCTTTGTGCTGCGGTACTTTGTTTGTACGAGGTTTGATCGTCGGTATCCTACATACCATGTTCACATCTCGTTCACAACAAACAACTTCTCTCGTGCATGATCATTGCATCTCTTGTGACCTAGTCACGTCCTTGCAAGGTGTTGATGCAATATCACCGAGTGGGCCGAGAGTACCTGTCCTGTTACAAGGACTGACAAATCCCGCTCTGATCTATTAACATACTCATCAACCATCTATTTCGGAATACCCAAAGTGCACCGTTATAGCCAGCATATTTCAGTCAGGCGGTGGGATACAAATCAAAGTCTCCTCATAGATGACAATTACGTATGATCATTACGGTCTAAGGACTAAGCCATATGTTACAAAGTCATAGCAACGCTGAAGTATGTGACTCGATCACATTGCAATACTTTAGGTGGGTGTACGTCCATCACATCATTCCCCTTAACGATATGACCTCATTGTCAATTGACTTTAGTGTCACCATGATCAGGAAAGCTTGATCAATCAATTGCCCAATGAGATAGTTTACCCGAGTTAAACTACGGACCATGTTTTATACTACACCTGTATTAGTATTTCCAAGTAATACAGTTATAGCACAGTATAAAACGTATTATTAACCAAACGGATATGTGACAAATATCTTTATTAATTTGTCTCTAGGGCACATATCCAACATGCCATTACCAGGGAGCCTTGACTTCATGCAGTTGAGGCTCAAAAAGAAACTGCATGCAGTTGAGAAGGAAGAATGCGTAGTGGGGAAAACCACTGACTCGTCCATCCCCTCAATGATAGCCCGGTTCCTCAGCCCTCCCATGCATCATCCGCCTCCAAACCATCGTCTTCCACCTGTTGCGTGCATCGCGCCCCACCGATCCCCGCTGCCGCCGGCCACTACACCACCACCCTGCCGTTGCAAAAAGAGCACCATGTCGATGGCACATTGTCGGAAGATCATGCATGATTACACCATCGATTCCCACCTTGGGATGAAACTCTCCGTCTGGTACGCCAACGACTCCAGCCAGGACGCCATATGCATCGACGAGCTTGAGGAAGACCTAGCGATGATGCGCTACAAGGTTGTCGGCCTTGACATCGAGTACACCAAGGATCATAGCAGGGCCACCGTCGTGCAGTTCTGCGTCGGGAAGAAAGTCCTCCTCTGCCACATCAGCAGGGTTGCCAGAGGCTCGAGGAGTTCCTCTCCAGCGAGAAGTACACCGTCGCCACCATCGACACCGCAAACGACAAGAAGGTGCTAAAAAACTCTGGCTTGCAGGTAACCAACCTCGTCAACCTACAGAAGAAGGACAGGGTGGCGGGAAGCCCCAAGAAGGCGGGTGAAAGGGATTCCCTTGAACACCTTGTCGTTTCCATCATATGTCCTTCTTACAAAGGCAAGCGCGGGATGGACACTCTTATGAAGCAACGACTGCACTCGACATGGGAGGGCGACCTCACTCCGCCTCACGTTGTCTACACGGCGTTGGACGCCTTTGTCTATTACGACTCGTACAGACACATGTCAACAATGCGGGAGTTCCTCGTCCTACAAGAAATCCTTGATGATCCTGCGGATGATCCGGTGGCGAACAGTGGAAAGAAGAAGCAGAGGAGGAGTCGACGACGACAATGAAGCGCGCGTGAGAACGCCGAGCGTACTGAAAGTGCATTTAGCGTATATGGTAGTAATTCACTTATTAGTCTGTTTTAATTTATCCGTCTGATTATGCATGAAGTTATATATGTATTTACTATTGGTGTATAATTCAAAATACTTGATTACTTGTGAATTGTATATATATGATCACGAAATTGCGGAGGGTATGGGTTCAGCAAATGATTGTAATATACAAACCGTGTGCTTAACCATGCCACCGAAAATGGTCCATTTAAAGGTGTGCGATTGATATATTTAAGTCATTAAGTGTAGATTACGCAGTTGCTATGGATTTATTTACTCCTGAGCTATGGTGTTTTTTGTCATTTTTCATGTTCCGTTTGATATACATAAGGCGCTAAGTCTGTTTCATATGCACTTACTATTAATTTATTTGCATTTGAACTACAAGTTCACCAAAATTTCACAAAGATATAATGGGAAGTCATATATGTCATGTTAACGTGTAGGTTCCACGTACGGCATTAGGATGAACTTGTTGCACCTCGGTCACGTCTTTCGATCGGGAAACATTGAGTTCAGTGGTTTTAAAATTCCAAAAAATTCAAAATCGCACGGAAATATATGAAACTTTGTGTGGCGCCGTGATAAGGTAAAATTAGGATATGATAAAATTTTCAGACATTTTGAGAAAGGTTATCATGCGACCGCATTGCAAACGGGGGCATCTCACATGAAGGACCATGATTTCGATATGTATGAACGAGTCGTGAAATGTTCGGGTTACAAGTAGATTGTACCGTTATTTCGTCGATTGTGGTTAATTTTTTTTTCACAGCTGCCACGCGTCTATACATGATATGTCTTCGAATTTTGCACGCATTCCTTGTTATTTTGGTATTTTTAAACATTTTATTTCACTTACAAACCGTAAAAAAGAGTTTAATACAATATCCAACGAACTACAGCATCATGATCTTGGTTCATTGGTGGCTGTTCAATCTTTACGCATTGGACGATGCAAGGCGTGCGATCCGTGGTGGTGCGTTCTGGCCAATCTGAACACACGGGCGAATTTCACAGGTTATAGGTTAAGCAAACGGTAATAATACAAGAACCATATGCTTTACCATATCACGAAAATTTTGGCATGTAAAGGGATGTGTTTGATATATTTAATTCATCAAGCATAGATTAGGAAGTTGCTATGGGTTTATTTACATTTGAGCTATAATTGTTTTGTCATTTTCATCTTCCGTTTGATATATATATATATATATATATATATATATATATATATATATATACAGCTGGTCTGTTCTGACATCGATGTCAGGATAACTATTCTAACAACTTTCCGAACTGCAGTATTTTCGCAAAGAGAACCGCACTACTGAATTCGGAGCACTACAGTTCGGGTAAAACAGAACCGCATGCACCATTTTTGCTTCAACTTTTTAACCGTTTGTCGGAATGGAGCGTATAATATACAATTGGATTCGCATGGAAAAGGATCATCTTCCGTATGTTGAACACTTTCCCCGATTCTTCACGGATTAAGAGAAGTTTCGAAAATGGTGCGGAGACCCACTTTCACAGCTGCAGTTTTTTCGCAATTTCTCTTAAACCGTTCGTCGGAATGATGCAAATGATAAACCATTGAAAAGATATCGTTCAGGCGCTCCATCCATATGTATAACACTTTGTCTAATTCGCTACGGATTTGAGAGAAATCTAGCCGCAAAAAAACGCAGCAACTCTGTTTTTCGTTTTCAGATCTTGTAGAGAGTAGAACTTTTTAACCGCTTGTCCAATCGATGCGTATGATAAACTGTTGGATTCTTCTAGAGTAGTAGATTAATCCATATGTTGAACACTTTTCCATATTCCACACGGTTTTGAAGTAATTTAAAAAATGGTGTTGCTGCCCTCTTTTGGACAGCGGGAGTTTTCCCGTAAATTCATTTGATTCGTTCGTCCGATTGATGCAATTGATACACCATTGGATAGCTATCGTCGAGGCGCTCCATTTGTATGCATAACACATCCTCTAATTCCTTACGGTTTAAAAGTTGTGTCGATTTTAATAAATCGCGGAACTCCATTCTTCGCGGACCCGGAATCGACGACGTGAACTGCATTCACCGGAAACCGTGCCGCATTTGACAGGCGAGTGCACTGCATTATCGCCATACAGAACGCACGTGTTTTTCGCGGAACAAAAAATCGGCGAGTGAACTGCATTCGCGGGGCACCCGATTGCATTCGTCAACAGAAAGAACTGCACATGATTTTTTCACATGGCAAAGAGAAATACGCGTATTTTTTCACGGACCCAGAATCGACGTAGTGAACTGCATTCGACCGATACAGGTTGCATTTATCGGCAGAGAGAACTGCATTTGTTTTTTAACTTTTAACATAATTTTTTTATCAACAAGCGTGCACCGCAAAGACGAGGCAAGCGAACTGCATTTATTTTTTAGATGTTTTTCTCGTGTTATCAAGCGAACTACAGATAAATTTATAGTGAACCACATACATATGACAAATAATAGCAAAGAACTTTCTTATACAATTTTTTGTAAATAATGCACTGCATTTTTCTAGTTCATAAAAAAGTGCATTGCAGTTTTTTACACATTCCAAAGATGCACAGAACCCAAATATAATTGCTCAAACATATACAAAGGGAACTGTAATTATTTTACAAAGAACAGCAAGCTGCACTGCGAATCCCCATGCTTGAATTCATCGAAACAAACTACGCAGAACGGGGTGCTGGAGGCCAGCCAAAGCTTTGGGTAAGTTCCTATGATTACTCTGAATATTCATTTGTTGTCAGACAACGCCCTGCACTGAAGCGCTGGGAAGGATAATTTTTCTCCTGGGACAGCATTGCCTCTTGCTCTCTGGCGCCGACGATTCGGCTCCGGCTGCTGCCGCCACCCTCTTGACGTCCCTGCAGCTTGAGCTCGCCTTGGAGTCGCCAGAAGCAGACGAAGAAGTAGAAGACTCATTGTCATCGGTGGCGCGCTTCCTCTTGAGATGCCCAGCTGGGAGGATCTGATCGAGCACGTAGGACGACAGGTCCTACCTCCGGGCGTGCGAGACCTCCAGCTCCATCCCGGGCCTCCAGAACTCGTACGTGTACACCTCCTGCTTGAACCCCTCCGTCGTTGCATGGAGTCCAAACTGCACCTGTTGTCGCTGATGCGGCTTGGAGAAGCCCACGAAGAAGGAGGTCGCGCAGTGCAAGTCATGGGGATGGAGCTTGGAGGCATAGGCTTTCGGGTTGGGGTGGCAGAGCAGCATGCCGGTGATAACCCACAAGTGTAGGGGATCGCAACAGTCTTCGCGGGTAAGAGTAACCCAATTTATTGATTCGACACAAGGGGAGCCAAAGAATACTTATAAGCCGTAGCAGTTGAGTTGTCAATTCAACCCCACCTGAAAAAAGCACTAGAAAAGATATAAGTAGCAACGGTGTGTTGACGGGTGTAGCCTTTAAGACATCCCCAATCACCAACACCACAAAGTAGTAACAAAGTAGTAGGAGCACCAAAGAAAGTAAAAGTAACAACGAAGGCAATGAAGGTGAAAGATGGACCGGGGTTCAAGGTTTCACTAGTGGTACCTCTCAAGAAAAAGAACAAGGTGCTGGGTGAAAAATTTACAATTTGGAAATTGACAGAATTGCACGAACTCTAGCCAAAGAACAAACTAGAGCATCCTAGTCTAAGAACCAAACGTATGCATGTGTTCCGTATGTAGTTGTATGTGCTTGCAATAAGAACTTTGCACAACATCTTTTGTCCTACCATCCCGCTACGAACGGGGCCACTTAAGGAACTTATGGAGATTAAGGTGCTCCTGCGGCGGAGGACCGGAACAAAGCATTAACACTCCATGAACACATGTGATCCTCAAATTATAGCCCATCCCCTTTAGTGTCCCAAGCTGTCACCATTGGGATCGCCGGTTCCGGACTATAATAAGTGCATACAACCGTAGATAAGATCTAGAACAACAATTATGATCATGAAACCATAACGTGCTCAGATCTGAGATCATGCTACTCGTGCACTAGTAATAAGCATTAAGAACAACAAATTGCAGCAACAATAATTCATATACCTCTTAGGACTGAACAAGGTAACAATTCATCGGATCCCAACAAACACAAGACCAATTAGATCATATGGATCTCAATCATGTAGGGCAGCTCATGAGAACATTGTATTGGGGATCTAGGGGGAGAGAATACCACATAGCTACTACCAAGAACCCGTAGTCCAAGGAGGAACTACTCAAGAAGCATCACGGGGGGGAGAATAGTCAATGAAGATGGCCCCGGGGGCCAAGGCCCTCCCCGTTAGGGTGCCGGAGCAGGATCCTGGTGACCCCCGAAGCTAGTTTTTTTCGATGGCAGCGGAGATCGGAATCGCTTCTGGAAAAATTACTTCGATATTAGGGGTTTCCTCCTCGGGGGTAAAAATAGGGGCCAAAGGGGGCACCGAGAGGGGCCACCAGGCAGCCAGGAGGGTGCCTGGCACGGCCTAGGGCTGGGCCGCGCCATGGACCCTTCTGGAGTCCTGGTGGTGGCCCTCCCTTCCTTCCTTGGTGTTTCCGGAGGATTCTGGGATGCTGATTTTTTATATAATTTTTCCGGAATTTTTGGAGAACTTTTAATGGCCGGAAAACCTAAAATACAAAAACAGCAAAAAACAGGAACTGGCAACTGGGTGCACTGAGTTAATAGGTTAGTCCAACTATGCTCAAAAGTGTATGAAAGTTCAAGAAAAACATGGCGAAGTCACACAAAACATGCATGGCACAAGCAGAAATTATAGATACGTTTGGGATGTATCAACATCCCCAAGCTTAATTCCTGCTCGTCCTCGAGTAGGTAAATGATAACAAGCATAATTTCTGTGGTGACATGCCACACAACCATATAAGGACTTTAAAGTAAAGCAATTAAAGCACGCAATTCAATTCAAGTCTTAACAAGAAAGAGTCTATATTATAATTGACACAAGCAACAAAAGAACATAAGGTGCAATAGCTCTCGCTGTCCGTGACTCGAATGTCTCAAAATGGTGTTTGAGTGCAAGAAGGGGAATTTGGGAATACGAGAGAGAAAACTTTTATTGTTGAGAACTAAATCTACTAAAGTTTCACACTTGGTCTCCTTTGAAGTCTTATCTGGACTTGTCCCCAGACCACTAGCCAGGTACAAGTCAAACTGATCCACTCCCTTTCGATATTATGAGCACTCCTGCAATGGATGAGTGTGAGCAAGAAAGTTGACACCTAAACACGAAATAGAAAGATGGTGGAGGAAGAAGACAAAAATGTGTGAAAGGCTCACATCAATGAGGACAATCATAGGCGAGAGAAAGCCATATGATAGATATGATTTGAGGAGTAGGGATTGCCATGCAACATGCAGATGCACATAGAGCTATAAGTGTATGAAAGCCCTCCAATGGAACTAGTGGGGGTGCATCCAACTTGCTTGCTCATGAAGACCTAGAGCTCTTTTGAGGAGGCTCATCCTTGGAATATGCAAGCCAAGTTCTATAGTGTAAGGATCCCCACTTAGTTAAGCAAGTACAACATGAAAACTCTCTACAAACTGAAGTACAGGTGCTACTTTGAAGCACAAGTGTGGAATAAAGGATATTAGTGTTGCCCCCTCTCTCTTTTTTTGTATTTTTTTGATTTTGGGTGGCCTCCATGGATCTTTATTTCTCTCTATTTTTTCTTTCGTCCTCTTTGGGATCTTTTTTTTGTATTTTGTCCACATTGGGATCTTTTATTCCTTTCCTCATTGTAGGGGCAACACTCTAGAAGAACATCAACACACTTTTATCTACTTACAACTCTGAATCGAAAAGTAATGACTCTATATGAATGCCTCTGCCAGTGTAGCAACATGTGCAATGATCAAGCGCAACATGCAGCAAAAATATGAATAGCGGGCAAAGCCCAACTACATGAAGGCTATGAGATCATGCAAGGCAATATGACAATGAAGGATAAGTCATATGAACATGAAGAACAATGGATGTTGCATGGCAATGTATCTCGGAAAGGCTATGGAAATGCCTTGTAGGTAGGTATGGTGGCTGTTTTGAGGAAAGATATAAGGAGGCTTATGATGACAGAGCGTATCGTGCCAAGGGTTTGGATGCACCGGCGAAGTATGCGCCAACTCTCAAGGTGAGAAAGGGCAATGCACGGTACCGAAGAGGCTAGAAAAATATGGATGGTGGAAGTGTCAACTTTCGAATACTCACATTAGTCCGAAGAACTCATGCACTTATTATTGGTAACTCTCAATCTAATCAGGAGGTTCAAAAAGAGACAAGTACCCCGAGGAGGAGTGTATGGGGGTTTGGTTATCCTTGCGCATCCTCGACTCATGGTACGTGAGTGTACTCTAATATTCGACCCCTCCAGAGATTAGTGATCCATCTAGTAGCTAGAGTTCTCAACAGGGTTTAGGTTTTCGAAAATCACACGGATTGCCAAAAATACGACATCTATCACTAATAGGCTAAAGCTCTTGACACCATAAGTTCAAACATTACTTAAGTCAATACCTCAAAACTATTGCAAGTTACTACTACAAAGAGAATAGCAACTTCAACTACCTACTTTCTAGTCAAGACACAAAACTCAGTGCAACAGGCAAACTCTCTAAACAAGATAAGCATGCAAACTATAGAAAGTTCAAGCCTGAACCAATTAAAATCTCTAGAAAAAACTCTAAAGCACATGAACTAAACAGGGCAGCAGCTAAGAAAAGATAAAGAACAACTCACAGCAAAAATAAGCATGAAAATCCTATGAGGTGTTCTAGTTTAAGCGGAGCGTGTATCTCTCCAAATCAAGCATGTTAGGTTCCGACATTGTAATGACCAGCAAAAAAAACAAAAGAACTAAGAAAAGTAAAGAGCAAGACGCTACAAGCATAGCACATAACGCATGAAGTGATAAAAATATAGTGGAACGAGGGACGAACTGATGATTGTTGATGAAGAAGGGGATGCATGGGGGCATCCCCAAGCTTAGACGCTTGAGTCTCCTTGAATATTTCTTGTGGGTTCTGGGCGCATCCCCAAGCTTGAGATTTTGACACTCCAAGATCTTCTTTCATCATCTTCCATCGCACACTTGAAAACTCCCTTCATACATAACTTATCATAAGCTGATTAGAGAGGTTAGTACCCTATTAAAATAATTTTCCTCTACTGAAAATAAAGATTTACAGGAAGGGATACTCTTTCTCATGCCTGCCCAAAAGACTTTGCAAAGAAAAATCAAGCTTAAGGATTGCAAAACTGCGAAAAGAAAAACCGGGGCAGAACCTGAGAAAAACAGAACAGCAGAGAGAAAAGAATTTTTTAGGGATACTTCTGCAACTCAAATAAAAAAACTCAGAACATACGAAAGTTTCGTAATTGTATATAGCATGCTGTGTAAAACATTCAGCTCAAAAAGATGAACTGGGATTTTTCTCTGATTTTTCTAGTCACGAGGACAGAATCTGTTTTCTGGACAGCATGTCACAACTTTCACTTCCCTTATCGTATGAGGCTATAAAAGGCACAAAGCTTGAAAAGTAAAGATACAATGATGTTGCTACAGTAGTAACAATCATCAAGACCACTAAGAACAGAAGAAAAACAAAAAGAAAAACCTAAATTCGTTGCGGGCTGCCTCCCGAAAGCGCTTCTTTAAAGCCATTAGCTAGGCATGAGTGTAACGATGCTCACACAAGAATAAGAGTTGAAGCACAAAAGAGAGCATCAAAGGATTAAAGACAAACCACATTTAAGTCTAACATGCTTCCTATGCATGGGCAACTTGTAGGAAAAAAAATAAATGAAGCGAAAAGCAACAAGCATAGGAAGGTAAAACGAGAGCACCTTCAAGATTTTCAACATGGAGAGGGGTGTTTTCCTAACATGAAAATTTCTATAACCATATTTCCCTGACTCATAATAATTTCAGTAGCATCATGAACAAACTAAACAATATAATTATCACACAAAGCATGATTTTCATGATCTACTAGCACATAATCATGTAGACTTTCTAAGCAAACCTCATCATCATTAAGAACATCCATAGTAGGCAAAAATAGAGGTTTATCATAAGATTTATCAAGATAGCAAGGTTTATCATAAAGAACAGTAGAAAAATCATCCTTGCAAGTATCATTCATAGGGGCATCGTGTCCACAAGCATCAATTTCATCAAAAAGGGATATTTCAAAAGAATCCATAGGATCATAGCAATCAATATAGCATTCATCCTCCTTTGGTAAGCATGGAGGGAAATCATATAAAGTAAGAGTCAAAGAGATACTCTCATTAGTAGGTAGAGATGGGTAGCTACTCCATTCTTCCTCCTTTTGTTCGTCACTCTCCTCCTCTTTTTCATCCAAGGAGTATTCAGTTTCAGCAATTTCTTCTTCCGTAGAGTCCTGCAAAGCATTAGTCTCTTCCTCTTGTGGAGAGAACCTTTTGAGATGGTCAATAATATAATAATTGTCATTAAAATCCTCAAAGCAACGATTAAGTATTTTAAGACTCTCGGATTTGTAAGGGGCATCATCAATATTTTCAACAAAGGAAGCAATTTCATAGGCACCCTTAAAGATAACAACTTCTTCTATTTGTTCTGCATCATAAAAATCATAGTTTCCCTTAGCATAAGAACCTAAGGTTTCATCATCATTGTACTCACATTGGAAATCAAGGTGTTTGTGCCTCATAAAGCAACAAGATTCATCCTTGCATAAAGATATATTATATATTGAGCACAAGTTTCTAGCATAGTCATACAACTCTTGTATTAGTCCCCATGAGTGTATCCCTTTTTGAGACAAGCGGTATTCCTTATAATGTTTTTGTTGATCATCCGTGAATCCGCCTTGCCAATAAGATCTAGTCTCAAAGAAAGTAGTCATTAGTAGCAAACAGAGTAATAAGCAAAAGTGTACTTATCAAGAGAACTTCTAAGTAAAGCTATGCTCCCCAGCAACGGCGCCAGAAAATAGTCTTGATAACCCACAAGTGTAGGGGATCGCAACAGTCTTCGCGGGTAAGAGTAACCCAATTTATTGATTCGACACAAGGGGAGCCAAAGAATACTTATAAGCCTTAGAAGTTGATTTGTCAATTCAACCACACCTGAAAAAAGCACTAGACAAGATATAAGTAGCAACGGTGTGTTGACGGGTGTAGCCTATAAGACTTCCCCAATCATCAACACCACAAAGTAGTAACAAAGTAGTAGGAAAAGAAAGTAAAAGTAACAACGAAGGCAATGAAGGTGAAAGATGGACCGGGGTTCAAGGTTTCACTAGTGGTACCTCTCAAGCAAAAGAACAAGGTGCTGGGTGAAAAAATTACAATTGGGCAATTGACAGAATTGCACCAACTCTAGCCAAAGAACAAACTAGAGCATCCTAGTCTAAGAACCAAACGTAGGCATGTGTTCTGTATGTAGTTGTACGTGCTTGCAATAAGTACTTTTCACAACATCTTTTGTCCTACCATCCCGCTACGAACGGGGCCACTTAAGGAACTTATGGAGATTAAGGTGCTCCTATGGCGGAGCACCGAAACAAAGCATTAACACTCCATGAACACATGTGATCCTCAAATTATAGCCCATCCCCTTTGGTGTCCCAAGCTGTCACCATTGGGATCACCGGTTCCGGACTATAATAGGTGCATACAACCGTAGATAAGATCTAGAACAACAATTATGATCATGCAACCATAACGTGCTCAGATCTGAGATCATGCTACTCGTGCACTAGTAACAAGCATTAAGAACAACAAATTGAAGCAACAATAATTCATAAACCTCTTAGGACTGAACAAGGTAACAATTCATCTGATCCCAACAAACACAACACTAATTACATCATATGGATATCAATCATGTAGGGAAGCTCATGAGAACATTGTATTGAGGATCTAGGGGGAGAGAATACCACACAGCTACTGCCAAGAACCCGTAGTCCAAGGAGGAACTACTCAACAAGCATCATGGGGGGAAGAATATTCGATGAAGATGGCCCCGGGGGCCAAGGCCCTCCCCGGCAGGGTGCAGGAGCAGGATCCTGGTGACCCCCGAAGCTAGTTTTCGATGGCGGCGGAGATCGGAATCGCTTCTGGAAAAAGTACTTCGATGTTAGGGGTTTCCTCCTCGGGGGTAAAAATAGGGGCAAAAGGGGGCACCGAGAGGGGCCACCAGGCAGCCAGGAGGGTGCCTGGCGCAGCCTAAGGCTGGGCCGCGCCATGGACCCTTCTGGAGTCCTGGTGGTGGCCCTCCCTTCCTTCCTTGGTGTTTCCGGAGGCTTCTGGGACGCTGATTTTTTATATAATTTTTCTGGAATTTTTGGAGCACTTTTAATGGCTGGAAAACCTGAAATAAAAAAACTGCAAAAAACAGGAACTGGTAACTGGGTGTACTGAGTTAATAGGTTAGTCCAAATATTCTCAAAAGTGTATGAAAGTTCAAGCAAAACATGGCAAAGTCACACAAAACATGCATGGCACAAGCAGAAATTATAGATACATTTGGGACGTATCAGCCGGCCGTGGCCATCTCCCCGGAGCTCGCCCTCTCCTCCGGCGGCCTTCACATCCAGGCTTGCAACTCCGCGAGGGTAGGCGAGGTCGGTGGGAAGGGGTCACGGGGGAGGCAGATCGGCGTCCGGGGTCGCCGGATCCGGCTGGTGGCGGCGAACGGCGGACGAGCGGCGCTGTGTAACGACCCAATTCACATAGAATTGAAGGCTCTGTGATCAAGTGCCAGTCCCTGGATCGAACTCGCTGGCACACACAGTATTATAGATGTATATCAAAGTACAAGTGCATCATTATTACAACGTATGATCCAGAATAAAAAAATAACAAGTTGCATAGCTCAAGGCTAGCTTATTCAACATAAATATAGCGGAAGCAAAAGCAAATAACGAGGAGTCCCATCAAGAGCTACAAGCGAACATGCTGAGTGTAGACCCGCAACCCTAAACACACCTTACTGGTCGTCTGAAAAACCCGCAAAACTGAAGGTTACAGCCCGACAATGGGTCAGTACATCTGATTTGTACGGCAAGTGACACGGAAAAGGTATATATAAAGCACCTACAACTACATGCAAGGTGAGTCAAAGGAAAGGCTTATGGTTTTGTTTTGCAGAAAGCCAATTTTCTCCTGAACTAAACTAGTAAAAATTTTAAGTTGAAGTCTACCTGAAACACACAGCAACCCATGCTAATCTTTCCCACCAAATTATTATTAAGTGTTCATCTGTCAAGATCATTCATCAATAGTACTGACTAGTTGCTCAAAGTTCGTCCGTAACCGTGGACACGGCTAATCATGATCAGTTTATACGCTCTGCAGAGGTTGTACACGTTCCCCGCTGGTTGCCTCCACCCTTTGGTAGCCGGTACACCTAACACACATCTACATCAGCTAGCTACCAGGGCCAGGTTCCCCACAACGTACTCATGCTAAGCCAGAGCCCATATAGCCAGTGGCTGTACACGGAAGCTACTAGTAATATTGCATGTCTGATCTTTTTGAGCCTGGACGGCGCCCACTGCGTTCAGAGGATAGACAACATGTCGCACCCGGTTCACCACCAAAACAACCATTGGGTGCATATAACCCCGACTCTGTCCTTAGACAAGGCACAGCCACCGGGATGCAACCCGCCTGTCCAGAAGTGATTTCTATTTATTATAAAGTTGCTACACAAATTATTAAATAGCTCACATGCACTCCATGAATTCTCACAACCAAAACCATGTCTACAAAGCATAGCAAAAGAGTAACAACACGTGCTAGGTTGATCTACAAATACAAGTCAAGACATGTGGCTATCCTAACTGGTTTTGCAGCAGCAGTAACGTAAACTACCTATCATGCAATAGGGTTATATTCTTAACATATTGCATATAGAAAATTATAGGTATGAGTATAATCAAAGCATCACTTGCCTTGTTGCTGTTCCTGACGATCACAATCCTCACAAAACGATGCGGCGCACTCCGGACAATCAACATATATTCAATACAAATATGCACAAACAGTAATAAACATACAAAGAACAGTATCAAAACTTGCCTAACAGAAGCTAAACTTAAAGTACTCAACAAAATAAAACTAACGCAAAAAGAAACGGCGCAAACGGACACACCGTTAAAAAGATACGGCTATCGGAAGTTCAAATTTGAATCTGCTTGGGATTCAAATTTGAAAACTTCAAACTTCTGCAAAAGTTAGTCTACTGGCTAGAACTTTTTGACACGGTCGCAACTCAACTGGAATCACTTAATTCCGAGCTACGGTTAAAAAGTAACCGCGAAAACGGTATCGGGGTGGCATCGGGGTCCAATCTGCAAAAAGGACCTATCCGTAGATAAAATAAAATCAAAAAACGCGATTGGGTCCCCGGAGGCGGTTGACCTAGATCTAGCGTTTTTTTTACAACGTGTTTATCCTCTCTTCCTCACGAGGCCATGGCCATGGCCTGGAGGTTGGCTCCGGCAAAGCGCAGGCGCGGGCTACCCCGGCGAGCCTGCCGGTCGGCAGCGCGGCGAGCGGCCGGCTGCGGCGGGCGCGGGGGAGGCGCGGCGGCGGCTCACCTCCGGCGGCGGTCCGGCGGGTTTTTCCGGCAAACTCCGGCGATAATGTCGGCGTTGGCGGCGATGACATCGTCGGCGGCGGGTCCCGCGGATTAGTTTAAGGCTAAACCTAAAAAGCTAAAAGAAATTAATCTAACCCTAAACAGAGCTATTTATAGACAACCCCTCCTCCATTTTTTTTATCCGAGTCCGGCCCAAACTCTAATTAGCGCCCAGCTCGGAAAAAAAATAGAACGGACGCTCGGAGGCCCGAAACAATTTTAGAAAAATAACGGATAATTTTTTTAAATTTCCGTTTTCACCAAAACTTTTAAAATAATAAAATTGAATTTTTGGCATTACCTAAATATTGAATAAAAATAAAAACTTTGCAACTTATTTTTAAATATTTTTAAATACTTTTTCGGTAATTTAAAAATACTGAAAAACTCTAAAAATGATTTTTAAACTTTTCCGAAGGATAAATAAATTCCCAAAATATTTTTAGAAATTATTTGTAACCCCAAAGCAATTTAAAATGTCTCCAAAAATATTTTAAACTATTTTCCAACAATTTAAAAATGGGGATAAGTCATATTATATCCTCTCCAATAAATTGCCTTAAGTTGAAAAATGTTTAAAATATTTTGAAAACTCCAGAAAAAATGCGGAAACCAGCATGAGATGCATATGATGATCTATTAACATCCGAATTTAGAAAATTGGGATGTTACAAACCTACATCCGAATTTCAAAGGAATATCTGCCATCTCTGCATGACACTTCTTCAGCCGGGATACGTGAAACACATAATGAACTCCTGACAAAGCTTTTGGCAACTCCAACTGATAAGCTACTTCTCCTCTGCGCTCCAAGATCTTGTAAGGCCCCACAAAACGTGGTGCTAACTTTCCCTTGATTCCAAACCTCTTGATTCCGCGAATTGGTGAAACTCTGAGATACACACGGTCTCCAACCTCATAGGTTACATCCTTGCGCTTCGCATCTGCATAGCTCTTCTGCCTGGACTGTGCTATCTTCAGTCTATCACGAATCACCTTGAATTTCTCCTCAGCATCTCTGATCATGTCTGGTCCAAACAACTGACGTTCTCCTACCTCATCCCACATCAACGGAGTCCGGCACTTCCTGCCATACAGTAACTCGAATGGTGCCATCTAAAGACTAGCCTGGTAACTGTTGTTGTATGAGAACTCAGCATACGGTAAGTTGTCATCCCAACTCGAACCATAATCCAACGCACAAGCTCTCAACATATCCTCCAAGATCTGATTTACTCTCTCGGTCTGCCCATCTGTCTGAGGATGGACCGTTGTACTGAACTCCAGCCTAGTGCCCAAAGTCTCATGCAACTGACGCCAAAACTTTGATGTAAACTGAGTACCTCTATCAGACACTACCTTGCTCGGAACTCCATGCAGACACACGATTCTGGACATATAAATCTTGGCTAGCTTGGCACTGTTGTAAGTTTTCTTCACCGGAATGAAGTGAGCAACCTTGGTCAAACGATCAACAATCACCCAAATAGAATCATATCCTGACCGAGTCCTGGGTAAACCAGTAATAAAGTCCATACCTATCTGATCCAACTTCCAATCTGGTATAGGCAAAGGCTGCAATAATCCTGCTGGCTTCTGATGCTCATCTTTGACTCTCTGGCAAACATCACACAATGCAATATACTGGGCTATCTCTCGCTTCAGGCTAGGCCACCAAAATCTCTCCCTCAAGTCCAAATACATCTTGGTATTCCCGGGATGAATAGAATAAGGTGAATCATGTGCCTCCTGAAGAATCAACTTCCTGATCTCTGCATCTTGCGGTACACAAATGCGCTTCCCAAATCAAATGGCTCCATGATCATCCTCACAGAAACCCTCTGCTTTCCCTTTGGTCATATTCACCTTTATCTCATCAATTTCTACATACCCTTCTGAGCTTCTCTGATTCTTTCCAACAGATTTTGCTTCACTTCCAATGTTGCCACATATCCCTTAGGAACTATCTCCAACCTGAGATTCTTGAACTTCTCACATAACTCAAGTGGCATATCCTCAACATTAGCAACATTGATATGACTCTCACGGCTCAATGCATCAGCAACCACATTCGCTTTACCAGGATGATACTGCACATTCAAATCATAATCCTTAATAAGCTCCAGCCATCTACTCTGCCTGAGATTCAACTCCTTCTGAGTAAAGATATACTTCAAACTCTTATGATCAGTAAAAACATCACAATGATTACCAACAAGATATTGCCTCCATGTTTTCAATGCGTGAACAACTACAACTAACTCCAAATCATGTGTAGGATAGTTCTGCTCATGGTTCTTAAGCGGACGTGAAGCATAAGCAACAACTTTACCCCCTTGCATCAAAACACAACCAAGTCCTCGACGAGATGCATCACAATATACTTGGAAATCCTTATGTATATCAGGAAAACATAAAACAGGTGCAGTTACTAACCGTTTCTTCAACTCCTGAAAGCTGGTTTCACATGCCTCGCTCCAATCAAACTTATTCTCTTTCTTCAACAGCTCAGTCATTGGTTTTGCAAGCTTGAAGAAATTCTCAATGAACCTCCTATAATATCCTGCAAGACCCAAGAAACTGCGAATGTCTCCAACTGTCGTGGGTGTCTCCCATTCTGTAACTGTTGAAACCTTGGATGGGTCCACAGCTACTCCTTCGCCTGACACAACATGTCCAAGGAATCCTACCTCCTTCAACCAAAACTCGCACTTGCTGAACTTGGCATACAATTTGTGCTCCCTGAGCTTCTCCAATAGCAAACGCAGATGTGCCTCATCCTCTTGCTCATTGTTGGAATACACCAATATATCATCAATGAACAGCACAACGAATTTATCCAAGAACTCCATAAACACCTTGTTCATCATATTCATGAAGTATGCAGGAGCATTAGTCAATCCAAATGACATAACAGTATACTCATACAACCCATACCTTGTAGTAAAAGAAGTCTTCAGAATATCCTTCTCCCGAATCTTTACTTGATGATAACCAGAACGAAGATCAATCTTAGAGAATACACAAGCTCCCTCCAACTGGTCAAATAGATCATTAATCACAGGTAAAGGATACTTGTTCTTGATAGTAACATCATTCAGAGAACGGTAATCAACACACATCCTCTGGGTTCCATCCTTCTTCTCCACAAACAACACTGGAGACCCCCAAGGTGACGAGCTTGGGTGAATGAAGCCCTTTGCTTGCAACTCTCTAATCTGTTCCTTCAATTCTGCAAGTTCATTAGCGGGCATCCTATACGGTCTCTTAGCAATAGGCCCAGTACCTGGTATTAAATCAATAAGGAACTCAATCTCCCTATCCGGTGGCATACCTAGAAACTCCTCTGGAAACACATCCGGATAATTCCTCACAACACGCACATCATCAAGGCTACCCCCCTTAAGAGAATTCACCTAAGCGTGCTGATGCTTATACTTGGACACATATCTGATCTTCTGCCCCTTCGGTGTATGGAGAGTGCTAGACCGACTGGCACAATCAATAACACCTTGGTACTTAGCTAGCCAATCCATGCCCAATATAACATCCAAACCTTGTGACTCCAATATAATCAGATCTATAGGAAAAACATGCTTCCCTATGGCTAGACTTAACTGATAGCATCCCAAACTAGCTGACATCTCCGCTCCCGGTGAACTTATGAGCATAGATGACTTAAGAACTACGGTAGGTAACTCATGCTTATCCACAAATACCCTCGATATGAAAGAATGCGATGCACCAGAATAAAAAAGAACAAGTGCGGGTACTGAATTGATAAAGAACTTATCAATCACAGCATCAGGCTCATCATAGATCTCCTCCACGTTGACATGGTTCACATGCCCCTTGTTGAAAGGATTGGGCTTGACGACTCCATTCCCATTGGGCTTCGACTCTGGGCAGTCTGTGGCATAGTGTCCCATGTTCTTGCACTTGAAACACTGGATGTGACTCATGTCCTTTGGTGCCTGGCCATTCTGACGGTTATTTCCATTGCCTCCATTGGCTCCATTGCTTCTCCCATTCCCATTGTTCCTTCCATTGCCATTGCCATTGCCATTGCCATTGCCATTCCTGTTACCATTGTGGTGGTTGTGGCCATTATGGTTGTGACCACTCCCACCATGATGGTTATGTCCTCCACTGTGAACATGGCCAGTCCCACTATTGTGGTTATGTCCATGGTTATGTCCTCCATTGCCACCATAAGAAATACGTGGCTTCTGATGCGGTCCAGAGTTATACTTGCCACCATTGTTGTTGTTGTACTTCCTCTTGTGGTTCTCAATGGCCTGCTACTTTCCTTCCAACACAATAGCTTTGTCTATGAGCCCCTGGCAGTTAGCAAAGATAGCCACTGTCAACTGGACTCCCAACTCATCATTCAGCCCCTCCAAGAACTTCTCCTGCCTTGCTGCATCATTCCTGACATCATCTAGAGCATATCTTGCAAGCTTGTTGAACACCTCAACATACTCGGCCATTGAACGGCCTCCCTGATGCAAGCTGCGGAACTCCTTCTTCTTCAAGCTCATGGCGCTTGCTGAAACATGTGCGGCGCGAAAAGAAGACTGAAACTGCGCCCAAGTGATGGTGTCGATGGGTTAAGTCACCAAGTAGTTGTCCCACCATGCTGCGGCAGGACCCTCCAGCAAATGTGAGGCAAACCTCACTATCTCTACTTCAGTACAGCCAACTGTCTCCATGTTCCGGCCCACTGAACGAAGCCAGTCATCCGCCACTATGGGTTCAGGAGTGCTAGAGAACCTCTGAGGATTCAACCTCAGGAACCTTGCAAGCGTGTCCACAGGTGGTGGTGGTGGCGCATTGTTGTTGCCCATATTCTGAGTGATCAACTGAGCTTGTCCTTGAAGTAACTGCTGCATGTAAGCTGGCACTTCATTGTTTTTGTTCCCATTCCCCATTGGATCACGTCTCGGCGGCATCTGTTGGGCAAGAATAGGTAAGTTGTAGACAGAAAGTAGCTAGAGAAATATATCCTACCCCATATGCTTATGATGATCATGGCAAGAATTATATATACAATACATATATCACCAATCAACTTCACCAAACAATATCACCATAGCATCAAACATATAACAATCATCAACCAATGCACTCATACGAAAAACCATCACATATCACACCATATGGTTTAAAATATATTGCATAACTGATATAAGATCCTCAACACAACCACGAATAATATAAGATCCTCAACACAACCACGAATAAGAGTATATCAAGCAACCTAGTATTGCCACACCGAATAAGTCGACATGGTCAAATACGCTAACACGATAACGATAGTGAACTAATTGCCGGTGAAGTAATTCTGAATGTTGTCTTTGCTAAACAGCATGCGGTATTCGCGCCAGCTAATGCGGTTGCGCCTTTTGGGACTCGGTTCATCTTCTTCTGCCGAGGTCTCCACTTCTGGTTCCTCTTCTTGTTCTTCAGTTCCATTTGCCTTCATCTTCTCCTTCAGCCTCTTTATCTCCGCTTGCATCTCCACCCTCTCCTTCTTCAGCTTGTTGGTGTCCCTCTTAAGCTTAGTGTTCTTCTGTTGCAACTCAGTGATGGTGTAGAGATCCGACTGAGTGCTCTTCTCCAGGTCATGGATGTGCTTCTCCAGGCTCTGGATGATGTAGGTAGTTGTACCTGGACAAATGGGCCCAGGCACATAACTTGAACTTCTTTGGCCATATGATCCACGATGGAAGGATCTTGGTCATCTTCTCGTACACCGTACCCTTTAGCTGGCCGACATACTGCTCAACGATGCGTCCAAGAGCCATGTGAGCGGCTATGCGCATACACTGCTCCTTCTCCGGGGAATGCACCTCGAATGACTCCGTGATCACCCTTTCTCCCGTCATGCTTCCTAGGAGAAATGTCTCCACTTTCCAGTAGTCATCAGCTCCCCTTGTCTCCACTATGTCCGGCTGAAAGACTGGCGCGTAGATGTTCAGGTAATGGCAAATCACCCTGAGCTCAGGTCCAAACGCCATAGCGCGGTATGACAAGGTGGTCATCTATAATCAAAGAGAGGAAAGGCAAGATTAGAATAGGTATGAATAAGAGATAGAGAAGGTAAGTAAGTACAAGACAGAGTGATGTAAAGTAATATTTTCATTCCTATGGCTTTTTTAATCCATTTTCTAGGGTCACGTCCTACAGTCAACACACTGCTCTGATACCATCTGTATCGACCCAATTCACATAGAATTGAAGTCTCTGTGATCAAGTGCCAGTCCCTGGATCGAACTCGCTGGCACACACAGTATTATAGATTTATATCAAAGTACAAGTGCATCATTATTACAACGTATGATCCAGAATAAAACAAATAACAAGTTTCATAGCTCAAGGCTAGCTTATTCAACATAAATATAGCGGAAGCAAAAGCAAATAACGAGGAGTCCCATCAACAGCCACAAGCGAACATGCTGAGTGTAGACCCGCAACCCTAAACGCACCTTACTGGTCGTCTGAAAAACCTGCAACACCGAAGGTTACAGCCCGGCAACGGGTTAGTACATCAGATTTGTACGGAGAGTGACACGGAAAAGGTATATATAAATGACCTACAACTACATGCAAGGCGAGTCAAAGGAAAGGCTTATGGTTTTGTTTTGCAGAAAGCCAATTTTCTCCTGAACTAAACTAGTCAAAATTTTAAGTTGAAGTCTACCTGAAACACACAACAAACCATGCTAATCTTTCCCACCAAATTATTATTAAGTGTTCATCTTTCAAGATAATTCATCAACAGTACTGACTAGTTGCTCAAAGTTCGTCCGTAACCGTGGACACGGCTAATCATGATCAGTTTATACGCTCTGCAGAGGTTGTACATGTTCCCCACTGGATTCAACCCGAATATTGAGACGAAGACTTTCCGAAGAGGTTGCCTCCACCCTTTGGTAGCCGGTACACCTAACACACATCTACATCAGCTAGCTAACAGGGCCAGGTTCCCCACAACGTACTCATGCTAAGCCAGAGCCCATATAGCCAGTGGTTGTACACGGAAGCTACAAGTAATATTGCTTGTCTGATCTTTTTGAGCCCGGACGGCGCCCACTGCGTTCAGAGGGTAGACACCATGTCGCACCCGGTTCATCACCAAAACAACCATTGGGTGCATTTAACCCCGGCTCTGTCCTTAGACAAGGCACAACCACTGGGATGCAACCCGCCCGTCCAGAAGTGATTTCTATTTATTATAAAGTTGCTACACAAATTATTAAATAGCTCACATGCACTCCATGAATTCTCACAACCCAAACCACGTCTACAAAGCATAGCAAAAGAGTAATCTGCTTGGGATTCAAATTTGAAAACTTCAAACTTCTGCAAAACTTAGTCTACTGGCTAGAACTTTTCGACACGGTCGCAACGAAACTGGAATCACTTAATTCCGAGCTACGGTTAAAAAGTAACCGCGAAAACGGTACCGGGGTGGCATGGGGGTCCAATCTGCAAAAAGGACCTATCCGTAAATAAAATAAAAGCGAAAAATGTGATCGGGTCCCTGGAGGCGGTTGACCTAGATCTGGTTGTTTTTTTTTCAACGTGTTTTCCCCTCTTCCTCACGAGGCCACGGCCATGGCCTGGAGGTTGGCTCCGGCAAGGCGCCGGCCCGGGCTACTCCAGCGAACCTGCTGGCCGGCGGCGCTAGGCGGCGGGGGCGGCGGGCGTGGGGCGCGGGGCGGCGGCGGCGGGGTGGCGCGGCTGCCGGCGTGCGGCGGCGGGCACGGTGGAGCGGGGGGAGGCGCAGCGGCGGCTCACCTCCGGCGGCGGCGAATCCGGCGAGTCCGACGGCGGTCCGGCAGGTTTTTCTGGCGAACTCTGGCGATGATGTCGGCGTCGGCGGCGATGACGTCGACGGCGGCGGGTCCCGTGGATTAGTTTAGGGCTAAACCTAAATCGCTAAAATAAATTAAGCTAACCCTAAACGAAGCTATTTATAGACAGCCCCTCCTCCTTTTTTTAATCCGAGTCCGGCCCAAACTCTAATTAGCGCCCAGCTCGGAAAAAAAAACAGAACGGACGCTCGGAGGCCTGCAACAATTTTAGAAAAATAACGGATAATTATTTTTAATTTCCGTTTTCACCAAAACTTTAAAATAGTAAAATTGAATTTTTGGCATTACCAAAATATTCAATAAAAATAAAAACTTTGCACTTATTTTTAAATACTTTTTCGGCAATTTAAAAATACCAAAAAACTCCAAAAAATGATTTTTTAACTTTTCCGGAGCATAAATAAATTCCCAAAATATTTTTAGAAATTATTTATAACCCCAAAGCAATTTAAAATGTCTCCAAAAATATTTGAAACTATTTTCGAACAATTTAAAAATGAGGATAAGTCATATTATATCCTCTCCAATGAATTGCCTTAAGTTAAAAAATGTTTAAAGTATTTTTAAAACTCCAGAAAAAATGCGGAAACTTGCATGAGATGCATATGATGATCTATTAACATCCGAATTTAGAAAATTGGGATGTTACACGCTGGTGGCGAGGCACCGCGTCGCTGTGTGGGCGAGGGGGGGCGGGATTCGCCGGGGCGAGGTGGTGCACCGCCGGGGCCGCAAGATCCGCCGGGGGCGGGCGGCACGCTCCAGTGGCCGGGGGCGGGCGGCGCGCTCCGGTGGCCGGGGGTGGGTGGCGGTATCCGGAGGAGGAGGAGGCGTGCCGGGCCTGGGTAGGAGGCGGCGGAAGAAGGTGCGTGGAGGGTGGGGTGGTCACGATGGGATCTGGAGGAGGGGTAGTTTTTCGTTGCGGGGAGTTTTACTTGTTTTTTATCATCAGACCGAAACGGGCCTGCGTGCGGTTTGGTGTTGGCAGAATAAGCCCAAGTGTTGTTAGAATAAGGTCTTAAGGGGTGTTGTTATTTCGGGTCCGCGAAGAACGGAGTTCCGCGATTTACTAAAAACGACACAACTTTTAAACCGTAAGGAATTAGAGGATGTGTTTTACATACAAATGGAGCGCCTCGACGTCAGCTATCCAATGGTGTATCAATTGCATAAATCGGACGAACGAAACAAACAAATTTAAGAAAAAACTCCCGCTGTCCAAAAGATGGCAGCAACACCGTTTTTCAAATTACTTCAAAACCGTGTGGAATATGGAAAAGTGTTCAACATATGGATTAAAATAATACTCCAGATGAATCCAACGGTGTATCATAAGCATCGATCGGACAAGCGGTTAAAAAGTTCTACTCTCTACAAGATCCGAAAACGAAAATCAGAGTTGCTGCGTTTTTTTTTTGCGGCTAGATTTCTCTCAAATCCGTAGCGAATTAGACAAAGTGTTCTACATATGGATGGAGCGCCTGATCGATATCTTTCCGATGAATGATTTAAGAGAAATCGCGAAAATACGCCCGCTGTGAAAGTGAGTCGCTGCACCATTTACGAAACTGCTCTTAATCCGTGAAAAATCGGGAGAAGTGTTCAACATACGGAAGATGATCCTTTTCCATACGAATCCAACGGTGTATCATACGCTCAATTCCGACCAACGGTTAAAAAGTTATCGCGAAAACGGTGCATGCGGTTCTGTTTTACCCGAGCTGCAGTGCTCCGAATTCATCAGTGCGGTTCTCTTTTGCGATAGGATGCAGTTCGAAATGTTGTCAGGATATTTATTCTGACATCGATGCAGACCCCATATATATATATATATATATATATATATATAAATATATAAGTATATATATATGGTGGGTCTATTTTACTCTCCGTTCCATATGAGATGACTTATAAATAGATGTATCTTAAACTAAATGTAGTCTAGATATATCTATTTGGAAATCATCTATTGTGAAACGAAGGGAATTGATGGTAGAATATTATTCTACAATAAACTCCACCCTATATAAAGCAATTTCCACAAAAATTGTTCAAAAACAAGTCCCCTCACGTCTCACCTCTCTCCTCTCCCCCGATCTGTTTCTTCCCGAAACTGCGCCGGTCCACCCCCTCCGCGCTCCTCCACGTCGCCGGGCGCCGCCCCCTCCTGCGTGCTCCTCCTGGCCGCCGCCGCTGGGCTTCTCCCACTCCTGCGCGCGCCTCCTTGCCGCCGCGATCCGCCCCCTCCAGTGCGCGCCTCGTCGCCGCCGGGGACGTCTCCTCGACGCCGAGCGCCGTCCCCTCCTTTTGGTTCTGGATGGTGAGGACCCACCGGAATCCGCCGCTCGCCCCGAGTTTTGATGGTGCTCCCGGAATCCGCCGCCCCCTACTGCTTCTGGTGGCTGCAGCGACCTCTGCCCCGCCCTGGTTGTGCACTGCGGCCGGCAGATGGGGCATCACCTCCTCCTACTGTCCCGGTCGTCCCGGACCACTTCGACGCCGGCATGCAAGAAGGAATGGTGATCAGCGGCACGAAGATCGGCGGGTCGAAGCAGCAGCAGGCGCCACGAGTGTTCAGGTCTGGGCTTACGATTGGTCTGAACATTTTCCTGTTTCATCAATTCAGTTTTCTACAGGTTGGCATGCTTCCATTTGTCGTGCAGTTCTTCTGTGAAATAAGAAATGCAGCAGAATAATCTCATGAAAAGCAATACAAAAATAAAATCATTAGAAGTGCACAACATATATATAAAAGCAGTACAAAATAAAAATTCGGAAAAACAGGTAGAACATACGTTTTTGTTGGGCAGTACCATTGATTGATTCATCTGGGAACTATTTTGTTGGGCCGCCATAACCTTGCTCCCCGCGCGGCCCGCTCCCTCACCGGCCTACCTCCCCCTCACCGGTGCGCCGCCACGGCCCCTCCCGGCCTCCCTCCCTCACCGGCCTACCTCCCCCTCACCGGCTATGAACTTAATTTTGTTAACAATGAAAAATGTCTGCATTACATACTTCAGTGTATAGAAATTATAGAAGATGAGAGCAGTACTACGGATTCATACTAGGCAGTACAACAGATTCACACTAGGCAATACTAATGATTCATTCTAAGCAGTACCATTTACACCGTATCTTTTACCGGGCAGTACCATTGTATCATCTTAAGAGTACGATTAAATCACTCTAGGTAGTACCATTAATACACTCTAGGTGGTACCATCGATTCGTTCTAGGTAGTACAAAATATTGGTACACGAAAGCAGTACCAGATCGTCATCTCGGGCAGTACCGTGTTTAGAATCTACGAGTGAATTACTACATAGGTACGAAAAGCAGTACCGTGTTTACTAAAAAAGCAGTACCATAGTGGTCACAAAAGCAGTACATGATCGTCATCCCTAGCAGTATGAAAATCATATTCCGAAGAAGTACAAGGTACATGTCGAGGGAATTTGAGTTCTCTGGAAAAAATTATGGGCAGTGCAATTTAATCATTTTGAGCAGTACAAAAACTTCTTTATTGTCGGGCAGTACGAAACTCATATTACCAGAAGTACAATACTATGTTTCCTTCGAACCGGAAAAATCTCGGTATTTTGAATATTGTTAAAAAACTGCGAAGAATTGGGAAAATGTAAAATCACGAAAAAGTTGCTAAATTTCATTACCTTTCCAACGCCATATCATTTGCATCATTCCAAGTTCCGATTAATATCAATGATCATCTTTTAATAAAACTGAATTTTAGTATTTTGAAAACTGTTCAAAAACTATGCATAATTTGAAAAAACTTAAAACACGAAAACGTTTGTAAATTTCAGTAGCTTTCCAACTATATATCATTTGCTCTGTTCCGAGAAGTGGTTAAAAAATTAATATCAATTTACATTTCGTCTATTTAGAATGAATCTCGGTATTTTCAAAACTTCTCAATAGCTTTCCAATGCCATATCATTTTCATCATTTTGAGTTCTAAAAATTATCAATAATCATCTTTTAATAAAACTGATTTTTAATAAAATTATCAATAATCGCCACCTTGTCTCCAGCGTAGCTGAGCTCCCAGATCCCCTCTATCCTTCCGTGGTATCTTTTCTTGACATTATCGGCCGTATCGATGTAGGATTCCATTGTTACCCCGGAGTTCTGATAATCGCTCTTCATGTCCTTTTCCTCGGTGTAGAATGTGTAGCCGTTGATATCGTATGTCTGATATGTCATAAGGTTGTGCTCGGCGCCATGTGACAAGGCGAATACACATTTTACTTCCTCGGAAGGATCCTCATGTAACGGGTACGACAAACGCTTGTCCTTGAAGCAACGCGTGAAACATGAGTTGTTCAATTTGAGTACATCTCCGTCCGTCCATTGTTGGCCTCAGTCATTGTACATCTTCTCAATACAGGTTTTGTGCTCTACCACCCAAGGACCGACCACGTCACTGTGTTTCAGCGCGACTAGGTTTGCTCTTTCTGCATGATTGTGATATTACTCATTCTGAAATATTTATGTCTAGTCTCCTCCAAAACTATAAAGGAGCTTCTGCATTTATGTTTTGCTTCACTCATGGAGGCTAGCGAGATACCACTCTAGTATGTTCAATTCATGTGCACTGTGATCTTATATTGATTTTCAGTAGCATATTATTCATTCATGGTTGTTTGAAACTCTTCACTTGAAAGAAGGATTTCTTCATGCACTGTCTTTGTAGCATTGTTCCAACACTTGCTAGTCTTGTTCATAGTACATGCTTATATATATCTAATGAATTAAAAGAAGTTTGTCAAAGTTTTCTTTGTCGAGTCCAGTTCGTTGAACTGAATTGCTTGAGGACAAGCAATATGCTAAGCTTGGGGGAGTTGATACATCTCAAACGTATCGACTTTTCCAAACACTTTTGCTACTGTTTTGACCTCATTCTTGCATGATTTGAATGAAACTTACCTGGACTGACGTTGTTTTCAGAAGAGTTGCCTGTATGGTTTTCTTGTGTGCAGGAAAATAGATTTTTAGTTGTCCCAGAAAATTCCAGTAAAATAGAGAAAATCCACGCACCGGGAGGAACCAGATATCAAAAGAGGGGCCTGAGGGAGGGTACCCCTGGTCTAGGCAGCCAGGTGGCGCGGCCAGGCCCCTGTCGAACCAGGAGGGCGCCTACGTGGGTCCCACCCCCTCTGGTGCCCTACCTCGACTACTATTTTTAGCCGAGACAGGGAAACTCCAGAACATAAGTCATTTTGCGAATTCTCGTCGCTAATGTGGAGGCTGTTTTGGCCTCCAGTGAGGGGGAATCATCACCATCGTCATCATCATCGCCACTCCATCACCCTTCCATGAATTCTAATTTCATGTGTGAGTAATTCCCTACTGTAGGAAAAGGGGATGGCAGGTATTGGATGAGTTAGACCATGTAATAGTTCATCAGATTGTTGGAGGCATGTTGCCTATCATCTACTATGGTGTTTATCATCTTTTATACTACTTGTTATTCTTCATGCTTGTCACTTCGGCCCCGAGTGCCATGATTTCAGATCTGAACCCTATGTGTTTTCATGAATATATTTGTGTTCTTGATCCTATCTATGAGTTGTATGCACCTATTATACTCCGGAACCAGCGATCCCAATGGTGACAGCTTGGGACACCAAAGGGGATGGACTATAATTTTAGGATTCCATGTATCCATTGATTGTTAATGCTTTGTTCCGGTGCTCTTTGACAGGAGCACCTTAATATCCATAAGTTCCTTTTGGCCCCGTTTGTTGCGGGATGGTAGGACAAAAGATGTTGTGCAAGTTCTTATTACAAGCACGTACAACTACCTTGGGACACATGCCTAATGTTTGATATTTGCCTAGGTGATCATTACTTTTCAGTGTGCCTTGCCCCAAGTAAATTACATGCTATCTCTCATCCATGCAGCGCCCAACCATCCATTCCCCTAGCCTACAGTGTTTTAATTCTTCTTGTTACAAGTTACTTTACTTTTACCATTTTACTTTCGTTGCTTTGCTACCACCATCACTTCCATATCATTGTTACTACTAATATCCCATTGCCAAGCAAGTATCTTTCAGGTGAGGTTGAATTGACAACTCAACTGTTAAAGCTTATAAATATTCTTTGGCTCCCCTTGTGTCGAATCAATAAATTGGGTTATCTTACCCGCGAAGACTATCACGATCCCCTACACTTGTGGGTCATCAAGACTGTTTTCTGGCGTTGTTGTCGGGGAGCATAGATTTATTTACAAGTATACTTGGATTTATTTTGCTTGCTGCAATTTATCCGCTATGGGTAAGAAAGGAGACCCCGAGGTTCCGATTTTACTATCCACTACAAGAAAAGGTACCATTATTAGCACTAGTGCTACGCTTGATTCACCCTCCATTATGAGTAAGTTTGTTTCACCACCACTACATGTTTCTTCTATTGAGTCTGTTACTATGTCTAATACGTTTGATGATGCTTCCACTACTTTTGATGAGATTGGTTCTCTTAGTCGCTTTGTTGAATCTCAAATTGCTAAGGCTGCAAAACAGTCTGGAATTGAAATTCCTGTTACACGTTATCCTATTTGCAGATCCTCTGGTTACCCAGACTTGAGTGGACTCAAGGAAAGAATCCTTGATGATGATTATATTGAACTTGATGATGATTTATGTAGGGAACTTACAGAGTGTGTTGACTCTGGCCCTCGTGTTGTTAAGAAGCTGCTTGAAAAGCACTCTATGAAGAACAAGTTTACTCCCGATCCTAAATTTGCTTCATCTCCTATTTGCATTGTAGATGATGATTTTGATTTCTCTGTTGATCTTTTACTTATATTTACAGTTGAAGTTGACCCCTTTTCTGGCAGAGAAAATGACGACACTATTGCACACCTTACTAAACTCATTGAGTTATGTGGCTTATTCACCACAAAGGACAAGAAGAGAAATCATTATGTTACTTAGCTTCTTCATTTTTCTTTGAAGGAGGGTGCTAAAGCATGGTATGGCGCACTACCATGTGGTTCTATTAAAAGTCTTCAAGAATTAGCTCAATAATTTTTTGATAAATATTTTCCTTCTCATATGCAAAATGCTGCTTTACAAAGAATTTGTAACTTCAAATAGTTGCAGGATGAGAACCTCCCTAAAGCTTGGGGGGGGGGGGGTATTGCACTTTACTCAAAGCTAGATCGAGACATGGAGTCCCTAAGAATTAATATCTTGATATATTTTATGTTGGTCTAACCGATAAATCTAGAACCTATCTAGATAGTTGTGTTGGTTGTGTTTTCAGGGAAAGAACACAGGATGATGCTGCAACACTGATGGGCAAGATAGCCAAGAATCCTGATGACTGGTTGATGCTAGAGAGGAGATAGTAGCTCTCGCCCTTTGTTGGTTACCCCAAGTGGAAAGTATGATGTAGCGTAGCGGCAAATTTCCCTCGGTAAAGATACCAAGGTTTGTCTCTAGTAGGATTCCGAAGACTACAAGTAGGTGGTTCGGCAAGTGATGTGCCGTTTATGATAATCACTTGCTTTGCCTGGACCTGCACACAGATACAAATAAATTTTCTCCCAACGAGTACCAAGGGGTTGTCAATCCCTCCGTCCTTGTCGTTTACAAAGGAGAAAACACAACTGATAATGGTAGTGATAACGGCAACTAGAAAGTAAAACAGTAAGTAAATTGAGGGTGTAAACAGTGATGGAAATATGGACCGGTGTCCCATGAAGTTCACTAGTGATGTCTCTCTCCCAAAAGACGATAAACAACTATGCGAGTTGAACAAATTAAAGCTGGGAAATTGACATGATTAAAAATGCACCGCAATGCTAACTATGCTACAAAAGAAAGGAAGAGGCTAAAAAGCATGGGCAGTACGCCAAGATAACTAGACCGAAATCCATTTGCATCTACTACTAATCATCCTACTTGATATATCTATCAAGAACATCTCGCTGGTTTTAAGTTGCGAGACCCACCCAAAGTGTAAACCCAAAGCAACAGCAACTACATTAAAAGAACTTTGCGTAAAATAAACAATCCTTGCAACCGCGGTTACAAGCACGGTTGTTTCCCCCCTTGTGGCAAAAACACATCCCCTAGACTCATGTTTCTGTCACTCAAGCTAGTCATCAGGGGGCATGAACCCACAATCAAGCATAACTCTCCCTCTTGGAGTTACTAACCACGACTTGGCAAAAGAAATAAACAGCAACGGAGAACATGCAAGAATTACTCAAGAATAAAAATATAAAAGGAGAAGAACCAAATATATTACTCATCACAATCTGAACAGTAAGCTCAACAAAGCAACAAAGCAACAACAGAAAGAATTACATATGTTCCTTGATCATGTAGGGAAGCTCACAAGGTCTAATCATTGAAGAACAAAGATGGAGAGAAGACATCACATAGCTACTGATCATTGACCCATGGTCGAAGGTGGACTACTTACGGCTCATCTGGGAAGCGTCCATGGTGGTGGAGAAGCTCCCGGGGGTCAATCCTCCCTCGGGCAGGGTGCCGGAAAGAGATCTTTTGGTGCTCCCGGTCTTGGAAGCGCCGCGGCGGCGGAACAGAGGAGAGATCGCGAAAAATGGTTCTGTCCTCGGGGGTTTTGGGACGAGAGGTAAATATAGGCGAAGGGGGAACCCAGGGGCCACCAGGGAGTGCAAGCGGCCCCCTGGCGCGGCCCCACCCTAGGCTGCGCCCCCTGGCCGCCTAGACTCTAGGTGGGTCCCCTTTGGTCTCCCTTCGGGACACTGGAAGCTTCTGGGTCGTTGCTTTTTTATATATTTTCCCGAAATTTTTCTGGCTATTTAAGTAATGGGAAAACCTGAAATAAAAAGACAAGAGAAAATAGAAACTGGCACTGGGGTGCACTGGGTTAATATGTTAGTCGAAATATGATAAAAAGTGTATGCAAGTGTATCAAAAGCATAGCAATATCACCCAAAATATGCATGGAGCAAGCAGAAATGATAGATACGTTTGGTACGTATCACTGATCCGTCCCTGAACCACCTCCACCACCAAAGAAGCGGGGAATGCTCGTCTTGAACCCCGAAGATATGCAAGAAGCCAAGAAGTCTCTTAAAGAGAGAGGCATTAAAGCTGAAGATGTGAAGAATCTACCTCCAATTGAAAAACTTTGTGAGCCTACCACTCACCCTCCTATGGTACAAGTACACTCTCTTTTAGATTTCAAAGCAAGTGACATCCCTCATGGTAAGCCTACTGATCAATGTTTTTAGATGAGCTTTTGATAATTTTATTATGAAGCAAAGTCACATTAATGAGAGTATTCAAAGTCTGTTGCATGATAATTCCCTTTCTATCAAAAGTCTGTTTGAGGTCTTAGGTAGAACTGTTAATGATGTTAAAGGCCTTGTTAAGCATTTTCATATGGTTCAAACTCAGCTTGAACAAATTTGTAATGTGCAAAAAGATTTGCTTGCTAACAATGCAATACAAGATGACATGTAGGCTTTCAGGATTAAAACCCGAGGTGGCACACACACCCAAGACCCACTTTATCCAGAGGAACATCCTAAGAGAATCGAGAAAGATTCTCAATTACAGGAAGAAGACATTGTCGGCTCCCCTAAGAAGAAGAAGAAGAAGAAACATAAGGAAGATGACAACTCAAATGATCCTATAATTGACGAAGAACCTATTGTTGATCCTAATAGTATATCTACTTACGTTGCTGAAACTGAAGATGGCCGGTGCTGAAACTGAAGATGGCCGGTGCTGAACCTGCTAAAGATAATGAGAAGAATGATCCTCCTGAAGTACGAGAAGAAGAAGCACCCGTTAAACGCAAGAGATATACTAGAGAAGAATTCATTCCAAGGAAGCATGGGAAGGAACGAGAACCATGGTTGTAGAAACCGATGCCCTTTCAAGGCAAGTCTCTCAAAACTAAAGATGAAGAACACTACAATAAATTTTGTTAATGGATGAAGCCTTTTTGTTTTCAAATTTCGTTGACTGATGCTATTAAGTTGCCTCCGTCTTCGAAGTATATAAAAGATATTGTCACTAATAAAATAAAATTTCCTAATGAGGAAATATCTACTACGCTTGCTAATTACTCTTTCAGTGGCAAGATTCCTGAGAAGCTTGGTCATCCAGGTATACCCACCATTCCTTGATCCATAAAGAATAATTATGTTGGAACTTCTTTATGTGATCTTGGTGCAGGAGTGAGTGTTATGCCTTTCTCTCTTTACAAAAGGCTTTTCTTAGATAAACTAATCCCTACAGACATATCTCTCCTAATGGCTAACAAGTCAACAACCGTTCCCATTGGTATTTGTGAAGATGTTCCTGTTGAAGTTGCTAAATGCTTGATTCTTACTAATTTCGTTGTGCTTGACATGCCCGAAGATGGTACCATGTCCACTATTCTTGGTAGAACTTTTCTTAACACCGCAGGTCTTACGCATATTGTGACACGCCATGTGACACAGTATCCAAAACTCACTTATTATTTTGTCAACTGGTTTGGATATAATGATAGAACTTCCATGATTGAATTTATAATATATGAGGAAGTTATCACCTTGTCTCTTGCAGAATTTTGTGATATTATAGATGTGCAGAATGTTGGGAAGACTCGGATATCTAATCAGCCCTACGATTTGAAGGCCCTCTTCGCTTCTCTTTGCACCAAGGATCCGAGGGACGTTCACCGGGGGAATATTTCCAGTATTTTGTTTCCCCACATCAGTTATTTCGCGTACTATATTTCTCGATGGGTGTTAGCTCGTGACAACACGAGCAACATTTTGGGTCCAATAATTGCTATCTTGGCAGCCGCCCTCTTAGGAAATAACAAGTATAATATTGTTTCTTTGATTGCTCGCCTCCTTGTCACTAACATCGGCAAATGGCCTCACTTTGGTGGCATTTATGCCACGCTTATAATTGAGCAACTCGAGCACACTATACGTGTTGATGATGCGCCTTTTTCCATTATTAAGCTTTGATCTTACTGCTATGTAGAGGCATGAGTTTTTTACTAGGACTTCTGAGTTTGCTAACTTTGTTTATGTTATGAGGTTTGGCGAGATTACTACTCGTGAGATCCGTCTACCTGCACCACTTTTGTTTGATTATACTAGCAGGAACGGATGGTCTTTCACCGTGGTTGAGATGGATGAGTTTGTGACCCAGCAGCAGTTCCATAACCCCGTGGAGGGGGTTGCTATCGAGGAAGAGGAGCCGGAAGAGATTCCACCTACCCAGGAGGAGCCTGTTGCCCAGTGGGGTGAGGGATCTTCTTCTTGGCGTGGGGAGCCTTCTTCTTGGGGGGACAACAGGACGCCCATCTACGCACCCGAGACCTCGTACGACGGGTGGACGTACGAGTACTACCCCGGAGCCGGAGGAAGCTCCTGGGGCCCGCAGTAGCCAAGCCCTACCTAGGCCAAAAGCCTAAGCTTGGGGGAGTACGTGCCCTTCTCCCCTTTCATTGTATCATCCATGGTGTTGACTTTAATATTTTTGAAGTTTTTTCCTGTTCTTCTTTGTTCTTTCTTAATTTGCAAAAAACAACAAAAAGATTTCTCTTTTCTTTTGCTTTCGTTTAACTTTTGAAAAACTCGAATGGATTTCCTTTCTCTCTTTATTTTGCTTTTTTTGCAGAGTTCAGCTCACGTCCATGGTTGCAATTCCACTTGATTATATATTTCTATGTTCGGTTGTGCAAGCAACAAGGCAATAATGACGAAGATCTACGGAAGGGATGCAACAAGGAAAGCCGGTATGAACTCTTTTTGTTTCTACTTTTGTACATATGCCTGTACTTATGACCTAGACACCAGCTTGTAGCGACATAGTGCTATGTTTACAATGCTTTTCCAGTAGTTCATGCTTTCTTGTGACTAGTCTCAAATAGCTGGAGTGCATAATGAGTTATTGAAATGATTTGCATGCATTGCATTGTTCATGATTTGGCATATTGAAGTGGTATTTTCCCTTCGGAGAAGTTTTGGATTGACTTGGCACATGCTTACACATGTTTATGACTGAAAGTATATCAAGCCTTGATGATCTTTTTTATTTCAGAATAGTTATATCACTTTCATGCCCGATTCAATGTTGCTTTGTCGCTCTGCATGATTATGACCGTTATTGCTCTCTAGTTGGTCGCTTCCCCATATTTTGCTAGCCTTCGCCTTCACTAAGCGTAATTATGCTTGTGCATCCAATATCCTTTAAACCAGTTACGCCATATGAGTCCACCATACCTTCCTATATATGGTATTTACCGGCCATCCTAACGAAGACTTTGTTATACTATCTCAAAATTGTTCAAACATACTTCTCTTTTTGTATCCGTACAAGCTCATGGAGCGTTAGGGATAATCATTATCTTCCATGATAAAAATGTTTTACTCCTTGACAAAGTTTAATCTAGTCAAATTTATGAGGTAGAGGCCGCTCTAGAGAATGCCCAGTTCTCACTTGTTACACATTGTATAAAAGCTTGCACTTTCCCTCCATACTTGATGAAGAAATGAAATGGAACTAATGTTGGCCACCAACTACTAATGATAGGTGGAGGGAGATTCACAATCTTCTCTTCCATACTTGAGGAAGGATAAAAGGCACCACAAAATTATTGCTGGCCATGGACTGTTTATGATTGATGAAAAGGGAACACAATGCAGGCATAATACAAAAGCGTGGGAACCGCCATTAATATGGTTGGTATGGAAGATATTGAGAACCTTAACCGTTACCATTGACTGGAAATTTACACTCCCAATTTTTTTATCTCCGTTTTGAAAACCACGAGCTCTGGTACTTGTTTAGTCTTTGCTTCCAGCCACGGGTTTTCAACCTTGCCATCAAAAGCCACGGTTCGAGAGTATCCCCTTCTTTCTTGAAAGCACCAACTATTGAGAGAATAATTGTCATTCTAAGTGTAATGTGCTTCTGCATGATTGTGATATTACTCATTCTGAAATATTTATTTATAGTCTCCTCTAAAACTCCGAATGAGCTTCTGCATTTATGTTTTGCTTCACACATGGAGGCTAGCGAGATAGCACTCTAGTATGTTCAAGTCATGTGCATTGTGATCTTGTCTTGATTTTTAGTAGCATATTATTCATTCTTTGTTGTTTGAAACTCTTCACATGAAAGAAGGATTTCTTCGTGCATTGTCTTTGTAGCATTGTTCCAACAATTGCTAGTCTTGTTCGTAGTACATGCTTATATACATCTAATGAAGCAAAAGAAATTTGTTAAAGTTTTCTTTGTCGCGTCCAGTTCGTTTAACTGAATTGCTTGAGGACAAGAAATATGCTAAGCTTGGGGTAGTTGATACGTCTCAAATGTATCGACTTTTCCAAACACTTTTGCTATTGTTTTGGCCTCATTCTTGCATGATTTGAATAAAACTAACCCAGACTGATGCTGTTTTCAGCAGAGTTGCCTGTATGGTTTTCTTGTGTGCAGGAAAATGGATTTTTAGGTGTCCCAGAATATTCCAGTAAAAATAGAGAAAATCCATGCACCGGGAGGAACCAGATGTCAAAAGAGGGGCCAAAGGGGAGTTGCCCTTGGCCCAGGCGGCCAGGTGGCGCGGTCAGGCCCCTGGCCGTGCCAGGAGGGCTCCTGGGTGGGTCCAACCCCCTTTGGTGCCCTACCTCGACTCCTTTTTTTACCCGAGACGGATAAACCCCAGAACAGAAGTCGTTTTGCCCATTCTCGTCGCCGAGCCGCCGCCACCCTCTGTTCTTCTCCGGGAGAGCTAATTTGGAGGTTTTTTGGCCTCCGGTGAGGGGAATCATCGCCATCGTCATCACCATTGCCACTCCATCACCCTTCCATGACTTCTCCTTTCATGTGTGACTAATTCCCTGCTATAGGAAAAGGGGATGGTATGGATTGGATGAGTTAGATGATGTAATAGTTCATCAAATTGTTGGGGGCATGTTGCCTATCATCTACTATGGTGTTTATCATCTTTCCTACTACTTGTTGTTCTTCATGCTTGTCACTTTGGGCCTGAGCGCCATGATTTCAGATCTAAACCCTATGTGTTTTCATGAATATAAGTGTGTTCTTGATCCTATCTATGAGTTGTATGCGCCTATTACAGTCCGGAACCGGCCATCCCAATGGTGACAGCTTGGGACACCAAAGGGGATGGACTAGAATTTGAGGATTCCATGTATCCACTGATTTTCAATGCTTTGTTCCGGTGCTCTTTTATAGGAGCACCTTAATCTCCATAAGTTCATTTTGGCCCCGTTTGTAGCGGGATGGTAGGGCAAAATACGTCATGCAAGTTCTTATTGCAAGCACGTAAAACTACCTTGGGATACATGCCTAATGTTTGATTTTTTCCTAGATGATCATTACTTTTCAGTGTGCCTTTCCCCAAGTAAATTACATGTTATCTCTCATCCATGCAGCGCCCAACCATCCATTCCCCTAGCCTACAAAGTTTTAATTCTGGTGGTTACAAGTTACTTTACTTTTACCGTTTTACTTTAGTTGCTTTGCTACCACTATTTTTGCTACCACCATCACTTCCATATCACCATTACTACTAATATTCCGTTGCCAAGAAAGTATCTTTAAGGTGCGGTTGAATTGAAAACTCAAATGTTAAAGCTTATAAATATTCTTTGGCTCCCCTTGTGTCAAATAAATAAATTGGGTTATCTTACCCGCGAAGAATATCACGATCCCCTACACTTGTGGGTCATCAAGATTGTTTTCTGGCGCCGTTGCCGGGGAGCATAGCTTTATTTAGAAGTACACTTGGAGTTATTTTTCTTGTTGCAATTTATCCCCTATGGGTAAGTAAGGAAACCTCAAGGTTCCGATTTTACCATCCACTACAAGAAAAGGTACCGTTCTTAGCACTAGTTGCCAAAAGGATTGACTAGATCCATCAGTGATCGCGACCAACATGATGTTCCTTGGATCCTTCCCAAAGTCTTGTTCGAAGTTCAACGCTTCGCACTGGGTCCCATCCGAAGGGTGACTCAACATCCTGTCTTTTCTAGATTATTTTTTCCAGCTTCTACCTTCTGCTGCTTCCTTTCCGCATGCCAGCGCATGATCTTAGCTGTCTTAAAGTACACAAAATAATGCTGCAAACGAGGAGTGATTGGAAAGTACCACACCACTTCTTGACGAGCTTTCATCCTCTTCTTGTATCGTCTCACGCCGCACTTCGGACATACGGTAGACTCGGCGTACTCATGTCGATAAATGATGCAATCGTTAATGCACACATGGTATTTAATGTGCCGTAAATCCAGAGGACACATGATTTTCTTTGACTCCTTGTCACTGGTCGGGCATGTGTTCCCCATGGGAAGACGTTCGTGCCAGAATGACATATTTTTGTCGAAGCATGTGTCAGTCATTTTGTGTTTTACTTTCATCTCCAGAGCCATGAGCGCTACTTTCAAGTAGGTATCCTCGGGCCTGTATCCTTCATACAATGGAGCAACCGTTTCTATCTCAGGTTGATTCAACTTGGCTTTTTCTCGTCCGGTAGCTCTTGTGTTACTCGCCTACTTCAGATGAAACTTTTGAAAATGAGGGTCCTGCACCCATTCCATCGACGATGGTCCATCGTGGTCTTCTTCGGCGTCTTCATCTTCATGATCATGCCCTTCGTATTGATCTTCCTCATCATCATGTCCGGCATCTTCTACATGCTGATTGTGCCTACATCGTGATCATGTCCAGGACATTCTACGTATTCTCTCCCTCTCTCGGCGCTATTGTCCTGCTGCCCTTCGTTATTTCTTACTGTTGCCTGGCCATCGTGGGCGACTTCATAATCATCTTCATCACCTTGCCACCGATAGCCATCCATGAAACCACGCACGAGAAGGTGCCCCATTATGGTATCCGAATCCGGGTCCATAAGGCTCTTCAGCTTGCATCTTCGACACAGACATCTTATCTCCGTCTCGTTCTTTTGAATCATCTCGGCCTTCGCGGATCTCGAAAACCTATTCATGATGCCTTCGCTCATCTTGCGGACCATGTTCGCCTGCGGGGTATAGAGCAAAACGATAATTTAAACAATTTTTTTGGCATGACTTTGCCTACAAATATGACAAAAAAGAATGCATTGTGTGCCAAACTTTCGCCGAAACGGAAATGAATCAACATTCCGGCAAAATATTGGCAATTATTGCATTTAAAATACCGGTACCTGCAAACACACCAAGATCACACCACATACATATCCCATGATCATCACACCCATTATCACACCACGTACATACCCCATGATCGTCACATCACACCACACATACACCGACAAAAAAGTATGTTGGAGAGAGAAAAAACTAGATCTACAACAATAAAGAGAGATCCCTTTACTTACTAATAAATAAAATGGGATTCAACCACTTAATCTGGGTAGATCTATGGTGCAAATGAGGTGAGGAGAAGGAGGGAGCCGAGACAAGCTTGGTGGAGGTGGAGAGAATGAAGTGGGGAAAGTGAGTGTGGTAGGTGGGCTGCCAAAATATATAGCTGCTCCCAGACTTAGAAATGACGCACCTTCTTAAAAATTTGAAATTAGTAACTAGGGATGTTAACGGAGCACACTTTGTCTTGTGCTCCATTGTTATTTCTTTTTCTAGGCCCAACCCTCCCCATACTTAGCAATGGCGCATCGTGGCAACATGCACCATTAGTAACCAGGGTAGCTAATGGTGCATGTTATTTCAGGTGTGCCATTGCTATTTCATTGCCTGGGCCCACCCCTCCCTAGACTTATCAGTGGAGCACCACGCAGAATGTGCGCCATTAGCTACCCTGGTGACTAATGACGCACTTTCCCCTGGTGCGCCACTTCTAAGTCTAGGGAGGGGTGTGGGCCCAAGAAAAAATTAGCACTGGCGCACCAGAAATAACATGTGTCATTAGTAACATGGCCATTAATTGCGCACCTATGTCTGGTGCGCCATTGCTATATAGTAGTGGCGCACCACATGTATGGTGCGCCATTAGTGTCCATATTAGCTATAGGCGTTTTTTCAACAGTGCTAGATTATGGGTTCATGCCTCCTAATGTCCGTCTTGAGTGACAGAAACATGGGACTAGGGAATGTGTTGTTGCCATTGGGGATAAAACAAGGGTGCTTGTGAGTATGTGTCATAAGGATTGCTTACATTACGCATAGAGTGTTAATGCAGTTGTTCGTTGCTTTGAGTTTACAACTTATCTTTGAGGCTCGCAACTTAATACCAGCGAGATTTTATGGATAGATATCTCAAGGTAGATGATTAGTAAGTAGATGTTGATGAATAAGAAATCTACTTGAATTGGTTTAATGCACGTACAATTGAACCTTGCCCTCTCTGCTAGAATAATTAGCATTGAAGTGCATTTATAATTCCGTTAATTGCCCAGCCGTAATTTGTTCGCACATCATTGCTTTTTACTGTCTTTTGGGAGAAAGAAATTACTAGTGAGCGTCGTGATGCCCCAGTCCATATTCTCATCATAAGTTTACACTGGCACTATTTACTTCTTTACTTTTCAATCCAGTCGCACTATTACTATCTCTTGCATTTTAACCTTTGTAAACAACAAGGCCAGAGAGATTGACAACCTATCTGTACTCGGTGGGAGAAAATTTAGTTGTGTCTGTGTGTAGGTCCAGGTCAATTAATTTCTAAGCGCCAAAGAAGTAACTAGACACCTACTTATCGTCTCAGGAATCCTCCTGGTTTGATAAACCTTACAGTTCCCACGTAAGGGAAATTTTGTACTATCTGCATCATAACCTTCCACTTGGGATAACCAACAAAGAGGTGTTATCCGCACCCATCAAAAAGTAACAGTGATTCCTCCAGGTCCAACCTCCAAATGATCTTCTTGGGGATCGAAATTTGAAGCGAAATGTCACCCACCTTCGTATAAAGCCAAGTCTTCAGAGCCTTCGCCAAGTGAGTATTATTTATGTGAAAACGATAGGTGTGATCAGTTCGCATTGACCTGCTTCTGCCAAACATAAGCGACCTCGTCCTTGATGTCATGAAACTAAATCAAAAATTCCTCAAACTTGAAGTATGTCTTGGGCGGAGAAGATAGGTCGCCCTAGAGATGTAGAGGGGCATTGTTAGAAAAAAAAATGAGGGGATGGCCTTAAGGTGCATAGATGAAAAAATATCCCATGCATCAGTAGAGAAATATAGTCAATCTTCGTGATCATAGATTCATTATGCTCATTTGACCAGGTAAAGAGGCGCCTGATGGTACGAGAGTTGACGGGTATAGTTTGCTTGCTTCCCCGGCAACAGCGAGATAGCTTCTCGCCCCCTCGTTGGTTACCCAAAGTGGAAGGTTGAGATTTAGATAGCAGCAATTTCCCTCGGTGAAGATAAAATAGCCATGCGAGGTAAACAAATTACAACTGGGCAATTGACAGGATTATGTGCGCAAACCAATGCTAATTATGCTATAAAGAAAGGAAGAGGCTCAAAAGTATGGGCGGTACGCCAAGACAAGTAGACCGAAATCCATCTGCATCTACCTACTAATCATCCACCTTGAAATATCTATCCAAAACATCTCGCTGGTATTAAGTTGCGAATCCCACCCAAAGTGTAAACTGAAAGCAACAGAAAACTGCATTAAAGAACTTTGCGTAAAGTAAACAATACTTGCACCCGCAAGTACAAGCACCGTTGTTTTCTCCCTTGTGGCAACAACACATCCCCTAGACTCATGTTTCTGTCACTCAAGCTAGTCATCGGGGGGCATGAACCCACAATCATGCATAGCGCTCCCTCTTGGAGTCACTACCTACTACTTGGCCAAAGTAATAAACAGCAACGGAGAACATGCAAGAATTACTCAAGAACATAAATATAAAATAGGAGAATCAAATATATTACTCAAACACAATCTGAACATAGTCTCATAATCCATCGGATCCCAGCAAACTCAGCAGAGAAACAACAGAAAGATTACATATGTGCCTCGATCATGTAGGGCAGCTCACGAGGTCTAAACCATGAAGAATAAAGAGGGGAGGAGAACATCACATAGCTACTCATCATGGACCCATGGTCCAAGGTGGACTACTCACGGTTCATCCGGGAAGCATCCATGGTGGTGGAGAAGCTCCCGAAGGTGGTTCCTCCCTCCGGCTGGGTGCCGGGAAGAGGTCTCCTGGTGCTCCCGATCTTGGAAGCGCGGCGGCGGCGGAACAGAGGAGAGATCGCGAAAAAGGGTTCTGTCCCCGAGGGTGTCTCTTCACGGGGAATAAATAGGCGAAGGGGAGCAGCCAGAGGTGGACCAGGGGCCCCAGGCGCCCCCCTGGCATGGCCTAGGGGGTGGCCGCGCCAGGTGGCCGCCTGGGCCACCCCTCTCCCCCCTCAGGCCCCACTAGGGCTCTTCTGGAAGGTCCCGGTACGCTGATTTTTCCTATATTTTTCTCGGAATTTTTCTGGCACTTTAAATAATAGGAAAATGTGAAATACAAAAACAACAGAAAAAAGGAACTGGAACTGGGGTGCACTGAGTTAATAGGTTAGTCCAAATATGATCAAAAGTATATGGAAGTTCATCAATATCATAGCAATATCACACAAAAGAGGCATGGAGCAAGCAGAAATTTTAGATACGTTTTGGACGTATCAACATCCCCAAGCTTAATTCCTGCTCGTCCTCGAGTAGGTAAATGATACAAGCATAATTTCTGTGGTGACATGATAACAATCATACAAGAACTTTGAAGTAAACTAATCAAGGCATGTAATTCAATTCAAGTCATATCAGACAAGAGTCTATATTATCTTTGAAACAAGCAACATAAGAACATAAAGGTGCAAGAGCTCTCACTGTCCATGACTCGAATGTCTACAAATGGTGTTTGCGTGCAAGAAAGGGGATAGGGATATACGAGAAAAAAGTATTTTTGTGTTGAGAACTTAAGCTACTAAAGTTTCACACTTGGTCTTCTTTGGAATCTTATCTTGACTCATCCCCAGACCACTAGCCAGGTACAAGTCAAAATGATCCACTCCTTTTTGACATTTTGAGCACTCATGCAATGGATGAGCGTAAGAAAGAAAGTTGACACTTAGGATATCAAAGAGAGAATATGGTGGAGGAGGAATTCAAAAAGGTGAGAAAGGCTCACATCAATGAGGACAATCATAGGCGAGGGAAAGCCAAATGATAGATATGATGTGAGGAGTAGGGATTGCCATGCAACGGATGCACATATGAGCTAAGGTAAGGTCTCCAATGGAACTAGTGGGGGTGCATCCAACTTGCTTGCTCAAGAAGACCTAGATCTCATTTGAGGAGGCTCATCATTGGAATATACAAGCCAAGTTCTATAGTGTGAAGGTCCCCACATAGCTATATGCATGAATGATAATCTCTATGGAGCACAAGATATAAGATGGAGTACGAGTGTGGATCTCTCAAAAGGAATAGTAGTGTGCCCCCTTCTCTCTTTTTTTATTTCTTTTTCTCTTTTTTGTATTTTTTGGTGGCCTCAATGGCTCTTTCTATTTCTCTCATTTGTCCTATTTGGGATCTTTTGATTTTGTCCTCTTTGGGATATTTTCCTCACTTTATGGGCAACACTCTATATATTACAAGAAGTATAGAAGATCTTTCACACTTTACAAAAGTACTCAACATAAAGAAAATGAAACTATCATGAAGTATGAAAATGTATGCCTCTGCCAGTGCAGCAGGATATGCAATGATACTAGCGGGTCATGTATCAATGATTAGGGCAAGGCCCAACTAGCATGCGGCTCATAGATCAAGCAAGTGACATATATGACATGAAGATCAAGTCATGAGAAGGTGGATGTTGCATGACAATGTATCTCGGAAAGGCTATGGAAATGCCTTGATAGGTAGGTATGGTGGCTTTTTTGAGGAAGGATATAAGGAGGTTTATAATGACAGAGCATATCATGCCAAGGGTTTGGATGTACCGGCGAAGGTGGACGCCAACTCTTAGAGTGAGAAGAAAGCAATGCACGGCACATGAGAGGCTAGAAAAATATGGGTAGGTGGAAGTGTCAACTTTCGAATACTCACATTAGTCTGAAGAACTCATGCACTTATTATCGGTAACTCTCAATCTAATAAGGAGGTTCACAAAGACACAAGTACCCCGAGGAGGAGTGTATGGGGGTTTGGTTATCCTTGCGCATCCTCGACTCATGGTACGTGAGTGTACTCTAATATTCGATCCCTCCAAAGAGTAGTGATCCATCTAGTAGCTAAAGTTCTCAACTAATTTTGTAAGTTTTGAAAATAAACACAGATTCCCAAAAATACGACATCTATCACTAATAGGCTAAAGCTCTTGACACGAAAAGTAAAAAATCCCTCAAAACTATTGCAAGTTACTAGTACAATTGAATAGCAACCTCAATTACCTACTTCAAGTCAAGACACAAAACTCAGTGCAACAGGCAAACTCTCTAAACAAGATAATCATGAAAACTCAAGAGAGTTCCAGCAACAAACTAAACAAAATCTCTTAAAAAGATAAGCATAAAAACTAAGAGCTAAACATGACAGCAGCTATGAAAAAGATAAAGAACACACACAACAAAGATACACTACTGGAAAAAGCTAATTTGCCGTCAGCTTCCGGCTTTGCCGTCAGCATTTTCACGGGGCTGACGGCATAGGATAGGCGCCGTCAGCCGGAAGAAAAGCTAACGGCATAGCCCGGGCTGACGGCAAAGGGATGCTGTGCCGTCAGCTGTGGCAAAGCCGTCAGCCAGCTGACGGCTATGGCTGGCCAAGCTGACGGCAAAGGCGAGCCGACGGCAACGAGAGCGCCACGCCCCCACACTCGGGCAAGCCCTAACCGCCCCAGGCTTTGTCGTCACCTAGCTGACGGCAAAGGATAACGGCGAGCCTATGCCGTCAGCTAGCTGACGGCAAAGACCCGAACAGATAACCCCCCATCCCCCCAACCCTCTCTCTCGCGCGCACACACCACCCACCCCCGAGCCCCAGCCGCCGCCGCCTCCTCGTTGATTCACCGTCGCCGCCGCCCCCCGCCGGAGCCCGCCCCCGCCGGTGCCCACCCCAGCCGGAACCCGTTCCCCCCCGCCCCCGCCCCTCCCACGCCGGATCCCTCCCCTGCTGCCGCCGCCGTCGCCCGAGGTGGTCGCCCACCCCAACAACGCCGCCCACACCGCCGGTGACCACCTCCTCCTCCGCAACGCCGCCGCCCCGAGCCGGCGACCACCTCCTCCACCGTGCCACAGGTGAGCCGCCGCCACCACCCCCTCCTCCCTGTTCATTAGTTTAGTGTAATTAGTTTTTAGTTTTCTTTTGTATTATTAGTTGAATTATCTTCTGTTTTTATTAGTTTAGTGTAATTAGTTATTAGTTTAGTGTAATTAGTTTAGTGTAATTAGTTTAGCAACATTTTCTTCTGTTTTTATTAGTTATTAGTTTAGTGTAATTAGTTTAGCAACATTTTCCTTCTTATTTAACTATTAATTATCTTCTGTTTTTATTAGTTATTAGTTGTTAGCCAATAGGAAAGAAGAATAGAAAAGAAAAATATTGTGAGATGCAAAGCAGAAAATTTTCTATACATTTGACAAACTCTTAATGGGCATCTTCAATTAAAATATTCATGTCAAATAAGCCTATCAAAATGTTCATGTCAAATAAGCCTATCAAGTATTCCTGCTTTGACTTGCATAGACAGTTCTTGCCTATGGACCATCCATTCAGAAAAGACAAGAAGAATTTCATGAAAGGTAAAGTTGTCAAACACTCGGCAACACCTGCGTTGACGGGCACACAAATTCATGAACAGTTAAAATCTATGGAGCCTGATCCAAACCGTCCAGGGTATTAGCTTTATTGTAGTGATATCGCGAGTGCGTATTTGTTTTGATTGATTGCATTTAAATGTGCAGTAGCTTCGCGAGGGTTTGGTTTTCGACGACCTCCACTGCATTCGAGAGTGAGCACATCTGTTAACTCTTCCTTCTCCACCTTTATATTGCTCTGTTCCGGCCTTCGTGCCGATGACACTATCTAGATAGGTAGTTTTAGTATTGAAATGCAAAGTCTTCGCGTAACCAATATGTGTCTCCCGTTCGAAAGGGTTACGGTTATAAATATGCATGCATTTGCATATTTATAACGATGATTCTTTCGAATTGTCCAACGTTATCCATGTACAGCCCGGGTATGTGTAGATTGGGTCATTTTCCCATGCTTTGTTCCGGATCCGATGCAGAGTTTGGACAGCGCCTCCTTGTTGTTCTCCGAGTACACATCCTCTCGGTTAGTTTTCGAGACGTGTATTAGGAGAACAGCGGGGAGGTGCTGCCGAAATTTTGCGTTGGATCGGGAGCAGAGCATGGGAAAATGACCCAATCTACACATACTCGGGTGGGATTAGGACCCATCTTTACCTAGTAGCTGGTAGGTGTGCATGCCGTGCATCCCAATGTTTTAACCATGATTAAAAAATGACCATAATTAATTTGACATACTTGATGAACTGATAATTTATATTGTTCATATGTGGATACTATATAGCTAGCTTGACAGAATGACTGATCGTGAATGGATGTACTCCGGTCACCCTAGTCAGAAAGACATGACCGATGAATGGTTGAGCAAAACCTATGAATTCCTGCAAACGGCATTTTCTAAAGGCCAGCCAAAAACATGGTGCCCCTGCACTAAGTGCAAGAATTATTCGCGACAGACAAAGGATGTAATGGGTAAACACCTGCAGATGCGTGGTTTTACTCCCGGCTATACCTTGTGGACATTTCATGGTGAGTCGGCCCAACGTAATAGAGAAAAAGTTTTGCGTCGGCGCACCGACGATTATGGTACAGGGATTGAAGACATGGTCAATGATTTTGATGATGCTCGGAACAAGGACGAAGAGATGGAGGAATCCGCAAAGGCCTTCTATGCCATGTTGGAGTCTTCAAAACGTCCTCTTCACGAGCACACTAAGATTTCTCAGCTAGATGCCATCGCACAAGTAATGGCTCTGAAAGCCCAATTCAACATTGGAAGAGACCTGTTTGACTCAATGATGACCCTATTTGGGCGGTTTCTACCCGAAGGTCATATTATGCCTTGAAACCTATATGAGTCAGACAAAATCCTTAGTGCACTGAAGATGCCGTATGAGCAGATACATACTTGTGAGAAAGGATGTGCCTTATTTAGGAAAGAGTATGTGGACGAAACATATTGTCCATTTTGCAAGTCCTCCAGATATGTTGAGGTAGAAAACGGTGAAGGTGAGAAGAAGCAGAGCAAAATCCCTGTGAGTGTTCTACGGTATCTGCCGATCCTACCAAGACTTCAACGACTTTACATGCTCGAAGAAACAGCAAAACAGATGACATGGCACCAACATGGAATTAGGAAAGAATTAGATGAAAACGGAGATCCGATGTTGGTACACCCTTCGGATGGTGACGCATGGAAGGCATTTGATGCTAAACATACGGAAAAAGCTAAAGAGCCAAGGAATTGCCGAGTCGCCATCGGTCTCGATGGGTTCAATCCTTTTGGTATGACGGCTACCCAATATAGTTGCTGGCCTGTGTTTGTTATTCCGCTCAATCTTCCACCATCGTCCATTATGCAAAGAAAGCACATATTTCTGACGTTGATAGTTCCAGGTCCAAACTATCCGGGGAAGAATATGAGTGTGTACATGCAACCGCTGATGGATGACTTGAAAGAAGCTTGGGTGAATGGGGTCAACACATACGACGCAACTAAGAAAGAGAACTTTCAAATGTATGTTTGGTACCAATACTCGTTGCATGATCTGCCGGCATTTGCGCTTTTCGTTGCCTGGTGTGTGCATGGAAGGTTCCCATGCCCACAATGCAAAGCAGCTCTTAAGTTTCATTGGTTGCCGGCGGGTGGAAAGTATTCCTGCTTTGACTTGCATAGACAGTTCTTGCCTATGGACCATCCATTCAGAAAAGACAAGAAGAATTTCATGAAAGGTAAAGTTGTCAAACACTCGGCAACACCTGCGTTGACGGGCACACAAATTCATGAACAGTTAAAATCTATGGAGCCTGATCCAAACCGTCCAGGGTATTTCTTGGGTTATAATGAGGAACACGCCTGGACCCACAAGCCATGCATCTGGGATCTCCCCTACTTTGAAGACCTCTTACTACCACACAACATTGACATGATGCACACTGAAAAGAATATCGCCGAGGCCCTTCTTGGCACATTTTTCGGCACTGATAAGGGCAAAGATAATACAAAGGCTAGAGTTGACCAGGAGACTCTTTGTGATAGGCCATCACTAAACATGCGACAACCTAAAGGAAGAAAAAATTGGTCCAAGCCACCTGCCTGGTACAATCTCGAGAAGGGAGCAATAAGGGAAATCCTCTTGTGGGTGCAAAAAAAGTTGTTGTTCCCTGATGGGTATGCTGCGAATCTAGCGAGGGGAGCGAGCATTGAAAAAATGTTATATCTTGTTATTTCCTATTCATCTGTGCATATATATGGCATAATTGCAGAGTTACCATAGGGTCGAGGAGGGGACGGAGGAGGCGGCCAAGAAGAATCTCGAGAAAGAGTGCAAGAGATTATTGAATAACACGAGGCATGAGATGCGTGTTCAGGCCGTTCGAGATTGGTACGCCAAGCAAAACGAGCCGAAGACGAAGGCTGAATGTCGAAACCTTTTCCCTGATAAGACCGAGTACATGGAGGTACGTAGATTCCTTAGTTACATTCTTTATTAGTTTTGTTAGGGCTAGTTACAATACTTAGTTTCATTCATAGGTGCCCCCGAGATGGTTGGCCGATAAGATGGATTGTTGGGAGATGATAGTGGACAAGTGGTGCACAGAGGCTTGGTTGGCCACCCACAATGTGGCCAAGGAGCGTCGTGCCCAATTGGTTGGTGTGGCACACCACCAAGGAAATGCCAACATCAAGCAATACGCCAAAAAATGGGTATGTGTGCCTTGTTTTCTTTCATCATTAATTCATTTGTGCATGATTTTTGTTGTACTAACTCTTTGCCTTTTCTTGTAGGCCAAACACCATGACCAGCCTGAGCCTCAGGGATACGCCGCGTTTGGCATGGCCCATAAGGGCTCGTACAAGACGGCGACACCATATTCTGAGGGGGACGGGCCATCGGCATACACAAGCCTGTCCGCCTACAACAAGATGACGTCTTATTCTCAGGTTGTCAAACAACTGCGCGGCCCTGACTTCGACCCGAGCCTGAATCCTATGGATGCGGAGGCGTTGATGATCTCTGGTGGCGGTAAGAGTCATGGCACGGTGGCCATGTGTGATGGCTTCGTCCCTATCACTGAGTCTCTATCTCAGATCAAGGCGAGGCAAACTAGCTCGGCTCCTGTAATACGGCAGCGCGCGAGGCCAGTTGATCTTGCCATCGAGGTTAGTTTTCCTTCATTATTTCTTTAGTCCATTTGACCCTGGATGGATGATGACGAGAAGTGGTTGCAGGCCGCACTTGAGAAGGAGAGGGAGGCCACCAGACTCTTGTTGGAGGAGAGGGACCGGAATACACAGAGGCTGCTGGAGGAGGAGAGGGCACGCAATAATGCCCATGCGAAGGCTATGCACGACTTCGTTGCGGTAAGTCAGTTGTGTGAGAAGCAAGACTATGTGTGAGAAGCAACAAGACTATTTCTTTGACTTCTCATCAACTAATTTGCAGGCTATGTGTGAGAAGCAAGGTTTGCCCCCCCCTCCGCCGATGCCTTCTCCGGTGGGAACGGTGAGTTCCCTTTCAATGACCAACCTTGCACGGTCTTATATCATTGTATGTTGCCATGCTAACCACATATTTCAACTCTTGCCTTGTTGCAGCATCATTCCAGAGTCGCATCCCACAATCCCTCTCCCGGTGAGAGCCCAACCAACCCGGCGACCAACCGAGATGGTGCTTCTCCTCCGTGACTTGGCTTATTTGGTAAAAACATGACATAATTACTTGATAACACCAAAAATAGCATAATTAGTTGATATTAGAGCTCAAAAATGACATGCTTAGCTCAACTTAGACTATGCCATGCTGTAGTTAGCTTAGTAAATTCTAGTTAGGCAAAAATAGCATAATTAGTTGATATTAGAGCTCAAAAATGACATAATTACTTTAGAAATTTTCAAAAGAAACCATAAGAGAAGAACAAAACAGAAGAGAAGAACAAAGAAGAGATGAAGAAATAAGAGAAGAAGAAAGAGGAGAAAAAGATAGATTAAGAAGAAACAAATCTTCTTATTCTTCCTTTTTCTCTTCTTTCTTTTTCTCCATCTTTTTCTTCTTCTTCTTCTTCTTCTTCTTCTTCTTGTTCTTGTGTCCTTCTTCTTCTTCTTCTTCTTCTTCTTCTTGTCTTCTTCTTCTTCTTCTTGTTCTTCTTCATCTTCTAATTAATTAGCGCTAAATTCTTTCTTCTTCTCATTATGCAGATTTTGATAAAGCAGCATGGCACATGGATGGATGCTCCAGGGACTCTAGCTAGTTGTAGTCTTAGATGCTTTGTAATGCACTTTGTAATGCACTTGGGATTCTTTGCGATACTTTGTGATGCCATCTTTGTTGTTTGCACTTTCTGTTATTTATATCGTGATGTTTTGTGATGCTTTGCGATGCTTTGTGATGCACTTGTGGTGCTGTTTAGGGCCTGGCAGAATATTAATTGTGTTATATATATTGTTGTTTGAAAATGCAGGGAATTAACAGAAACAAAATTAAAAAAAAACAGGGAAAGTCTTTGCCGTCAGCTTCCTGACGGCAAAGCCTTTACCGTCGGTGGGCTGACGGCAAAGGTGGACACGTGGCAGCTAACTGTTTAATCTGGCAACTCTGGGACGATCAAATGTCCCAGGTTGCCAGCTTTCCCGTCAGCTGGTCGCTGGCTGACGGCAAAGGCAAGGACCCCACGTGGCACTGATCGCAACTCCCCTGACAAGCATGGCCCACAAGCAGCAGCTTTGCCGTTAGCTGGTCTCCAACTGACGGCAAAGCCTGCTGTTAACCCCCCTAACGGGGCTGAGCTTAAATCGTTGCCGTCAACGTTCTATGCCGTCAGCCTCGGCTCCCTAGCTGACGGCAAAGCCTTTGCCGTCGGTCGATTTCCAGCTGACGGCAAAGAAGCTATTTACCGATAAAATTGTGGCCAGTCTCTTTGCCGTCGGTTAAAGTGGCATTTTCCGTCAGCTATGGCTGACGGCAAACTAGCAGATTCCAGTAGTGATAAGCATGAAAATTCTATGTTGTGTTCTAGATTTTGAAAGTGGAGCGTGTTTCTCTCCCACACCAAGAAAGATGGGTTCTAACTTTCTATGAACAGCAAGCAAAGCTAAAGAAAAGTAAAAAGGAAATAAAGAGCAAGATGCTCCAAGCATAGCAACGCATGAAGTGATAAAAATATAGTGGAACGAAAGATGAACTGATAATTGTTGATGAAGAAGGGGATGCATGGGGGCATCCCCAAGCTTAGACGCTTGAGTCTCCTTGAATACTTATTGGGGATGCACGGGGGCATCCCCAAACTTGAGCGTTTGACACTCCTGAATCTTCTTTCATCATCTTCCCTCGCACACTTGAAAACTCCCTTCATACATAACTCATCATAATCTGATTACCGAGGTTAGTAACCACAATAAAATAATTTTTCTCTACTGGAAATAAGGATATTCTTGAATAGCTACTCTCAAGATTGCAAAAAAGTTTTTGCAAAGAAAAAGAAAGATTAAGGTTTGCAAAACGAAGAAAAGGCAAAACAAGACAGTATCTGTGAAAAACAGACCTGCAGGTAGTAAAGAATTTTTTTGGGATACTTCTGCAACTCAAATAAAAAATCTCAGAACATACGAAAGTTCCGTGATTGCATAGATCACACTGTGTAAAAATTTCAGCTAAAAAGATGAACTGGGATTTCTATGATTTTTCCCGTCACGAGGACAGAATCTGTTTTCTGGACAGCATGTCACAACTTTCACTTCCCTTGTCATATGAGGCTATAATTGGCACAAAGATTGAAAATTAAAGATACAATGATGTTGCTACAATAGTAACAATCATCAAGACCACTAAAAATAGAAAAAAAAGGAAAACCTAAATTCGTTGCGGGCTGCCTCCCGAAAGCGCTTCTTTAAAGCCATTAGCTAGGCTTAATGCAAATAGATCAAGTCTTATCAATAGAACCATCATATAGATCATCAAAAAGCTCTTCAATAGTACAACCACTCTTAAGAGGTCCTTAAAATAAAGGCCTAACAAAGATACTTCTAGGGATAAAAGCAAAAGGCGGAAGATCAATTGGAGTTTCATTTATCCTACTAAAGAGAGGCATCTCTTCCAGAGTCTTCACAGTCTCAACCCCTTTGGCAATAGATGGATTATTTTTGAAATGAGGAGCCTTTGGAACGTAAATGAACCTAGGTTCCTTCTTTGCCGGAGTTTCTACCTTTTTTGTTTTGATAGAGGAGGAGGTAGTTCCTAGAGTGTCAATGATTTCCTCAATCTTATCTATCCTAGAAGGATCCAAGTCATGGGATTTGATGGTCTCCAAGGTTTTGAAAATTTTATGCATGGAGCTATCGAGTCTATTCAAATACCCTTGAATCTTACGATTCAACTCACTTATCTTATTAATGCTTGGCATCTCTAGCTCTATCTTTTCAAGTTTTTTCATAATGTGAGCTAGGGTAATGTCCTCTTGAATGCTAGCAACAGGGGGGTTTCCAACAAGATTTTCCATAATACTAAGAGCTTCCCAAACTGGGACTTCTAGGAAATTCCCATTGATAGCAGTATCTAGAATAAACCTATTCCAAGAAGTAATTCCAACATAAAAGTTTCTAAGTAGGATAGTAGTGGATTGCTTCTTGGTGGCCCTTTTTTCAGAATCATTAATTCTATACCAGGCATCTTTCAGACTTTCACCACCTCTTTGTTTAAAGGTGAGCACTTCTGCTTCACCAAAGGTAAAAGGACCAGACATAATGACAACTACTAGCAAGGTAACTATTTTTTTGATTTTTGATAAAGGACACTAAAGAAAAAACAGAAAGGTAAACTAACAAGACTAAAAAGCAAAGATAAAAGATAGTGTGCAACTCCCCTATCTTGAAGAGTGGAGTCCCCGGCTACGGCGCCAGAAATTGCTTTGATGGTACGAGAGTTGACGGGTATAGTTTGCTTGCTTCCCCGACAACAGCGCGATAGCTTCTCGCCCCCTCGTTGGTTACCCAAAGTGGAAGGTTGAGATGTAGATAGTAGAAATTTCCCTCGGTGAAGATACCAAGGTTTGTCTCCAGTAGGACTCCAACAACGACAAGAAGGTGACAACGGCGCCAGCAATTAGGCGGTTGACGTGGACCTGCACACACAACAGATAACTTTTCTCCCAACGAGTTCAGAGAGGTTGTCAATCCCTCCGGCCTTGTTGTTTACAAAGGATCAAACGCACGGGATAATAATGGTAGTGATAGCAATGGAGAAGTAAATAAATCAGAAAATAAATAGTGGGTGTAAACAGTGTTGGAAATATGGACCGGGGTCCCATGATGTTCACTAGTGATGTCTCTCTCCCAAAAGACGATAAAATAGCCATGCGAGGTAAACAAATTACAGCTGGGAAATTGACAGGATTATGTGCGCAAACCAATGCTAACTATGCTATAAAGAAAGGAAGAGGCTCAAAAGTATGGGCGGTACGCCAAGACAAGTAGACCGAAATCCATCTGCATCTACCTACTAATCATCCACCTTAAGATATCTATCCAGAACATCTTGCTGGCATTAAGTTGCGAATCCCACCCAATGTGTAAACTCAAAGCAACAGGCAACTGCATTAAAGAACTTTGCGTAAAGTAAACAATCCTTGCATCCGCAAGTACAAGCAGCGTTGTTTTCTCCCTTGTGGCAACAACACATCCCCTAGACTCATGTTTCTGTCACTCAAGCTAGTCATCGGGGGGCATGAACCCACAAGCATGCATAACGCTCCCTCTTGGAGTCACTACCTACTACTTGGCCAAAGAAATAAACAGCAACAGAGAACATGCAAGAATTACTCAAGAACATAAATATAAAAGAGGAGAATCAAATATATTACTCAAACACAATCTGAACATAGTCTCATAATCCATCGGATCCCACCAAACTTAGCATAGCAACAGCAGAAAGATTACATATGTGCCACGATCATGTAGGGCAGCTCACGAGGTCTAAACCATGAAGAACAAAGAGGGGAGGAGAACATCACATAGCTACTGATCATCGACCCATGGTCCAAGGAGGAATACTCACGGTTCTTCCGGGAAGCATCCATGGTGGTGGAGAAGCTCCCGGAGGTGGTTCCTCCCTCCGGCAGGGTGCCGGGAAGAGGTCTTCTGGTGCTCCCGATCTTGGAAGCGCGGAGGCGGCGGAACAAAGGATAGATCGCGAAAAAGGGTTCTGTCCCCGAGGGTTTCTCGTCACGGGGAATAAATAGGCGAAGGGGGGCAGCCAGAGGTGGAACAGGGGCCCCAGGCTACCCCCTGGCACGGCCTAGGGGGTGGCCGCGCCAGGTGGCCGCCTGAGCCACCCCTGACCCCCCTCTGGCCCCACTTGGGATCTTCTGGAAGGTTCCCGTACGCTGATTTTTCCTATATTTTTCCCTGAATTTTTCTGGCACTCTAAATAATGGGAAAACCTGAAATACAAATACATCAGAAAATAGGAACTGGCATTGGGGTGCACTGAGTTAATAGGTTAGTCCAAATATGATCGAAAGTGTATGGAAGTTCATCAATATCATAGCAATATTACACAAAAGAGGCATGGAGCAAGGAGAAATTATAGATACGTTTTGGATGTACCAGCGCCCATTTAGATTGGGATCTTTTAGTTGCAGGAGATCGAGGGCCTTTCTGAATATAACCATGATGCGTCGATTGATGTTAATGTCATTCTTCTCGGGGCCTTAGTTATGAGGTTAAAATCCCCCAACAATAACGACTTCTCGCGGATGAAAGGATGCTTGGCCTTGAGCTCCTCGATGAAAAAAAACTTGTCCACATTACTTTGAGAGTCATAAATACACGTTAGAGTCTAAGTGGTGCCCTTGGCACATAGTGATGGTATCCGACAATGTATTAGTTGAATCTTGGACCTCGAAAATCATGAAAAGGGAGTCAGATCCCGCGAAAATCATGCTCCCACTAGTATCATTTGTCTTATGGACGACATAATTATTGCTGAAAAGAGGACCAAGTGTACCTTCGATGAAGTGGTTGTCAATGATCAGTAGCTTGCTCTCTAGGAGTAATACAATGTTGGAGTGAGAATCACAGATGAGGTCATAGATGATGTTATGTCACGCTGGTTTGTTTGAGCCATGGAAATTTCGAGAACCAAGGTTAAAATTATTTTGAGCCGTAAATATGAACTTCTAGGCAAAGAGGACTTGCACTAAAGGTGCAATGGCTTACAACTCTACCCGAAAGGGTAGGAAGATAAAAATAGTAAGGCCTTTTTTCTAGTGGAGAAGTTGGCGCACAATGAAGAAATGGGGGACACACCCATGCATGAGCAAAATAAAGAGGTCGATGATGGAACTGAAGTAGTGCTCCTCGTTGGCTACCCCGAGTGGAAGGCTAGGAAGTAGATAGCGACAAATTTCCCTCGGTGAAGATACCAAAGTTATCGTACCAGGAGGACTCCAAGTTTTCCAAGTAGGTAATCAAACGCGCAAGGCGCCATTTGAGATAAGATACTTCCTTGACCTAGACCTACACACAAAAGAAAATAACTTTGCTCCCAACGAGTTCAGAGAGGTTGTCAATCTCTCCGGTCTTGTTGTGTACAAAGGATCAAACATATGGTGGAAATAGTAGTGGTGATTGCAACGAAAAGGAAATGAAAGCAGTAAATGATGGAGGTGTAAAAAATGGTGGAAATATGGACTGGGGTCCCATGATTTTCACTAGTGATGTCTCTCTCCCAAAATACGATATAACAACTATGCCGGGTGAACAAATTACAACTGGAAAATTGACAGAATTATAAACGCATTGCAATGATAATTATGCCACAAGAAAGTTAGAGGCTCAATCGTATGGGCAGTACGCCAAAGACAAGTGGACCATTTATTCATCAACATCTAATCACAAATCATACACCTTGAGATATCTATCCAGAGCATCTCTTTGGTATTAAGTTGCGAGCCCCACCCAAAGTGTGTAACAGCCCAGATTTCACAAAAATTAAAATTTTTGTTTTCGGTGTGAATTGTTTGATTGTCTGATTTATTTGCATCCCCGATTTATCGATCGGCGATTATTTCCCCCCCTCTTATCTCATATCGGACGGAGACCGACCCTTGCCACCCTGACACTCGACATTTGCGACACCGGGTTTCACCCGATCACCGTCGAGAAACCGCACGAGACCAGCCGTAGCCAACGGAACAAAAACCCCGTTTAATAATTAAACGAGTTATTTTTATAGAGCGCCGGAAAGTGTTCTCGAAACGGTTCCAGCGCGAGGTGAACGCCGCCTGCTCGACGCGCTGATCGCGCAGTTTGAAGTTTTACCCGAATCGGAGGTCCTGCGGACCCCCGACGGTCAGAAATGTAAACACCGCGCGCGAGATAGAAAAAACGGGGATGTTTTTGCAAAATGCTAGCCACTTGGGCTATATAAAGACCACCAACCTCCCACCTCTTTCTAGGGTTTCCCTAGCCACAAAATTGCAGCCACCCCCCTGTTTTTGCCCCAAATTTGCCCAATAGCCCCAATTTGCGAAATCCCTAGCCAGATCAATCCTGGACCGTCAGATCTCGCGATCCGACGGCCCAGGAAGCTCCTCCCTCTCTTCTCTCTCCTCAGCCCTGCCTCCAGCCCGAGGGCACAGCCGCCGCCGCCTCCGCCTCCGGCCGCCGCCGGCCCGTCGCCGCCCGGTGAGCCACCCCCGCCGCCGGCTGTCTCCTCCTCTCCTCCCTCCTCTCACGCCTCCCCCGCTCCTCTTTTGTCCCTTGCAGGACGCGGCCACGCCGCCATGGCCATGGAACCACCACGCCCCGCTCCCGTTCGCCTCGCTGCCGGCCTGGATCCGGCCGGATCCGGCGCCAAGGCCCCTCTGCGCCACCGCATGCCTCCCGGTCTCGCCTGCCTCGCCGGAACAAAGCTCCGCCGTTGCCGGCTGGTCTGGATCGGGCGGTCGGCCACCCCAACCGCGGTCGGGCCAGCCTGCGCCCCAGCGGCCTACCAGCGGCCACGGCCCAGATCCGCCTTCGTGGGCCGGCCTGCCACGCCAGCCCCTCCACCGTCCGCGCCATGAAATGGGCTTGGCCCATGGTGAGCGGCCCGATTTCCTTTTTTCTGTTTTTTTTTCAGGACCTCAATTTCTGCTAAGTCTGGAAATAACTGTTGCTGTTTCTGTTTCGCATTGTAATTTGCGAGTAAACTGTAGCTCGGATCACGTTGCACCCAAAAGGAAATTTCTTGGAATTGTATGTACTTCAATTCATATTTTGTGAGAATTTTGATTTGAGGTCATATTGATGGTGCAAATTTGTGTTGAAGTGGGCATCAGACTGTTAACTACTGTTAAATTCTGTCAAATGTTGTTGCTGTTATTTTATTGCAAGTTTGCATGATGATTGTGACACATCCATGAGGCCTATTGCATTGATTCTTTTTGCATACTGTTAAGCATCATGTCTACTTCCATTATAAGTATTGCATTGTAATGATATGCTTGCTATTCATGTAGTTATTGAGCTCCAAAGTTTCTATGCTGCTGTTGTTGACAACCACCTCAGTTTTTCTCTAAGTCTGTAACGTTCCGATGCCATGTTGTTTTCTTAATATCTTTTGATCTGTTATGCCTGTGACCTTGATTCTTTTTTGTGCCTGGTCCTCATCATGCCTACTCCATGCTCATATATTTCTATGTCATGTTGCTACACTTTTCATATAGTTTTTCTCCTGTTTATACAGCATAAAAATAACAGTTTCTTCCATGTTTCTCTGATTTTCACAAAGTCCTAGACCAGTAATGTTTTATTGCATTTTGCATGAGCTATAATTAGTTGTTCATGATGCCTATTTGCATGATTCTTTTTGCCATGCCTTCCCTGCCTTGTCTACTTTACTTACATATCATTTGTGAGCATGTTTGCATCCATTATCCTATTTATGCATTGCTCTAAAGTGTGCTTCCTGATGTTGGCAGATTGTGCCCGTAACTTGTTTTGCTTGTATCTTTTTAACCGTAACTCCGTTTGGAGTGTTATTTGGATGTAACTTGATTAATTTTTTGTGTACTTTGTGTTTATGCTATTGTTTGCTGCTGTTAACAAATATAAAATATGGTTTAGGGCAGAACAGTACAAAATCTTTTAATTGTCGTGCGGCACTTAGTGTAATGCCATGTTTAGGTTGTGCCTCACTTAAAATGACTAGCATATTTAGTTTATCTTATGCTTCACCTCTTGTAATGTTTGTGTGCTATGCCATGCTTGAGTGAAATGCCATGTTAACAACCTTTGTTGATCACCTGTAGCTAAACAACTCGAACCTTTCCAAATGTGCGGTATCGTCGTGTGTGACGAGTACTCCACTTAACATGTTAGTTACCGCTCTCGACGGTAGGTGCGATGTCTCGTGTTGCCTTCTTGTTGATGCTTTCTCGTGTTTTCCTCGTAGTAATAGAGTTCTTGCTCGTTGATTGTTTTACAGTGTTTACCGTCTTGTGTGCTTCCGCGGGTACCTCTCGGAGACGATGCGAGCTTATGATCAACTACACCTTCGGAACCCGACTTATCAACAGGCAAGGACTATGCATTACTTATGATCCATTCTATTTCAACCAGCGGTTTGCATGCTAGTATAGGATAGGTTCGATGTTTGATCCTACCACATCTTTACAGCCTCTTTCAAACCGATACAGCCATGTCCCCTCCCAGCAAACCATGTACTGCTATGTTTCTATTGCTCGTTGCTCAGCCCCTGCTTAGTATGCATGCTTAGGATGCTACGATATTACCCTGTTACTCCTTGGTTTGGGCTATCACATTATTATATTGTTGTTGACGATATGATTATTATAATGTTGACTATATTCGATGAAGGACGGAAGGTCTAGGCTATCCCGCCCCGACGCTTTCTTCCATTCGAGTCACCTAGGACCCGAGTTCCGGGTATTGGTTTTAAGACTGAGCGTGCCTAACCGCATGTGGGATTTTATGGGGTCCCCTTTTCTTACCTACTTAGCTTCAAACATTTCTAGTGGTAGCCCAAGCTGATTTACCATTTCAAACCATGTGTGTGCTGGTCGGCCGCGAGTAGTTTTCAAACCACCCTGGACCAGCGGGACTTGTTCCTTGGCTGGTCCACCTTGTTCGGCTGAGGATCCGGTTTCCCATGTGTGATTAACCGGCTATCCAAACCTGCGACAGGCGATAGAGACCGATTCGAGAGCGCGGCCGGCTTTTGATTTGGGTGTCGAGTCACCGGGGGCCACCCGGATTTGTTCGTTGTTAGTTAGAGGGACCTGACGTTTCGGATCTCTCGGAACTAAATCATAAAATGGTTGCCTATAATGGGTAGCAACTGCGAGAGATGGGCGTGCGTGAGGAGCCTCGTAATGGGAAGTTGGTACACCCCTGCAGGGTTAAATCTTTTCGAGAAGCCGTGTCCATGGTTATGGACGACTTGAGACCTACTCCTTGTTCATAGACAACAACAACTGAGATAATCTTAATATAACTTGATCAATGTGTGTGTGCCTTGACTGCTTCTTCTTCGTCCGGATGCGAAGAGGAGGACAAGGATAGGATAGGTGTTATGCTTGCGTAAGTAGTTGATAGCAAGACTTGTTGGAGGAGATTCCTCATCGAATGCTTGTCTTCTTATCTTACTCTCTAGATTGTTAGCCACTTCAAAATGCTAGTGCGGAAGCAACCTCACCACTTACCCCATCCTTACCGTAAACTACTAGTTGTCCTAGAATGACGAGTGATGAAGTCCTTGCTGGGTCAGATGACCACTACAGTTGGATGCTGAGTACTTCTGTACTCATGATACTACCCCCAAACTCTTTTCAGGGTTCTTGATCGACAACAGGTATGGTGATCGACGTTTCACGTGGAGACTCGACGACGATTAGTTAGGCGGATCTCGGCGGAGGGCCTGGACCCGTGTGGTTATGGGGATCGATGTTTTTCTCTTTTCCACTAGGCATTTGATTGTAGTCTGTACTCAGAATTGTACCTTCCGCTGATGTAATGTATTAAGGAAGTTGTATGCCGATTGTATGAGATGTTGTATCCTTGTATCTGTAATGTTGTGATATCATGTTGGAAATCCGGGGCATATGGCATTGTCATATGTCGTGGTGGGACCGATATGTGCTTCGTCCCCGGATCTGGATGGAAACATCTAGATCTAGAACAATACCGCATATAGGGCCTTACAAAGTGTAAACTCAAAGCAGCAGACAAATGCGTTAACAAACTTTGTGTAAGGTAAACAATCCTTGCAATTGTGGTTACAAGCACCGTTGTTTTCTCCCTGGTGGCAACAACACATCCCCTAGTCTCATGTTTCTTTCACTCAAGCTAGACATCAGGGGGCATGAACCCACAATCATGCATAACAGTCCCTCTTGGAGTTCCAATCTACTACTTGGCCAAAGCAATAAAAAGCAACGGAGAACATGAAAGAATTACGCAAGAACAAATATATAAAAGGAGAAACAAAGATATAACTCATCACAATCTGAAATATCTCATAATCCATCGGATCCCAGCAAACACAGTATAACAACAGGAGAAAGATTACATAGATGCCTTGATCATGTAGTGCATCTCACAAGGGCTAAGAGTTGAAGCACAAGATTGGACAGAAGATATCACATAGCTACTGGTCATGGACCCATGGTCCAAAGAGGCCTACTCACAACACATCCGGGAGGAGCTCATGGTGGTGGAGTAGCTCCCGGAGATCGATCCTACCTCCGGCAGGGTGCCGGGACAATGTCTTCTACTGATCCCGATCTCGGGATCGCGGTGGCGGCAGAATAGTGGTGAATTTCGCAATGCGGGGTCTTTTTCATGGTTTTTGTGTCGAGGAGTAAATATGGGCCGAAGGAGGGCACCAGGGGGTCCCACCCCTACAGGAGGCCTCCTGGCGCAGCCTATGATGGGCCCGCGCCCCCTGGCCGCCTGGGAGGAGGGGTGGCCCCCTCCGGCTCTCCTTCGGGCTTCCAGAGACTTCTGGAATGATGATTTTTTTTGTATTTTTCTTGGAACTGTTTGGGCATTGTAAATATGGGTATAAATCTGAAATTCACAGACATCTGCAGACAGAGACTAGCACTGGGTGCACTGAGTTAGTAAATTAGTCCAAATATGTGTAAAAAGGTATGAAAGTGTAGCAAAACACATAGCAATGTCACCCATAAGAGAAAGGAACAAGAAGAAATTATAGATACGTTTGGGACGTATCAACATCCCCAATCTTAATTCCAGCTCGTCCTCGAGAAGGTAAATGATAACGCAGATAATTTTTGTGGTGAGATTCTACCAACACATATAAGAACTTCAAAGTAAAGAAAATAATATATGCAATTCAAGTCAAGACAATAACAAGCAAGAGTCTATATGTAGTATTGAAACTAGCAAAGTAAGAACATAAAGGTGCAAGAGCTCTCGCTGTCCATGACTCGAATGTCTCCAAATTGTGTTTGCGTGCAAGAAGTGGGAGATGGGTTTAGAGCATAAAAAAACTATATAGTTTAATTGAGAACTCAATCTACTAAAACTTCAGACTTAGTCTCCTTCGGAATCTTATTTTGACTCATCCCCAGACCACTAGTCAGGCACAAGTAAAACTAATCCTCTCCCTTTCGACTTTGAGCACTCATGCAATGGATGAGCACGAGCAAGATATGTTGGGACTTAGGATGGCAAAGAGAATAATGTTGGGTAAGGAAGACAAAAAGGTGTGAAAGGCTCACATCAATGAGTACAATCATAGGTGAGAGAAAGCCAAATGATAGATATGATGTGAGGAGTAGGGATTTCCATGCAACAGATGCACATATGAGCTCAGGTAAGCTCTCCAATGGAACTAGTGGGGTGCATCCAACTTGCTTGCTCATGAAGACCTAGAGCTCATTTGAGGAGGCTCGTCCATGGAATATGCAAGCCAAGTTCTATAGTGTAAGGATGCCCACATAGTTATGCATGAATGGTAAGAAAATCTCTATGGAGTACAAAATATTATATGGAGCAGGAGTGTGGATCTTTCAAAAGGAATAGTAGTGTTTCCCCTTCTCTCTTTTCATTTATTTTTTCTATTTCTTTGTATTTTTGTGGCCTCATTGGCTCTTTCTATTTATCTATTATTTTTCATCTTTGGGATCTTTTAATTTGTCCTCTTTTGGTTTCTTTTATTTTGTCCTCTTTGGGATCTTTTCATCACTTAAGGGGAACACTCTATATTTTACAAGAGTATAGAAGATCTCACACTTTACAAGAAGTACTCAACATAAAGAAAAATGAAAAACTATCATGATGTATGCAAACACTAGTAGGAAATAGGCTATTGCTAGCATACGCTTTTTCGCTACTACTGACGAATAAGCATTCGCCAGCGCTTCCACGCCAGTGGTTGCAGGTACCGCTGGCGAACAGATTGTACGCTAGCAATACGTTTGGTTACCGCTGGCGTACGATATCCACGCTCGGCAACGGTAACATCTCAGGTCTCTGGCGTCCGCTCAGCCCGCCCGTGCTAACACATACATATGCCAGTGATCATAGTTCTTGATTAGGTACTGTACGCCAGTAGCAGAACTGTTGTACCCAGCAATATGTTTTTCTGGAATTATTTGTTGCTGAAACTTGTTATTCCAGCAACACAAATAATCAAATATTTTCAGCAATAGTTTACCAACACAATACAAATACCCAGAATCCATAAGTTCAAATATACAAGAGTGATCAAATATTGTTTCATCACATTACTAACCAAAATAGGAAAGTTGTTAGTGCATCACATATTGTATCACAAGTTGGGAGTTACATCACGTACATTGTATCACACACAACCACATCTCGATGGAATCGGTAGTTTAGGTCGCAAGATTTTTCGAAAGTAAGTAGTCACCTAACAACTACAATCACATACAAGAGAATGGTAATGACGATGAGCAAGAAGGGGATCATGATGAAGTTGGACTTCATCCGGTGGTTCTTCCTTTCTTTCCCTTGCCCATAGTTCAAGTACCAAGCTTCCGCCTCCACTTTACTCTTGTAGCTCTTGTAGTTGTTGCCCTTGAACTTGTTCACTTGCTTGAAGCAGTCTTCCAAGTGCTCATAGACTCCTGGAATGCTAACTTCTTACACCACATACCACTTCTTCATCTCTGCAATATAAAAGACATATAAAAATATTAACCAAGATGTGTACATTCATGCATTATAAAAGAAGACTTAGTTCAATGTAAAAGGAGTTCACATGTCCACAATATTTGATATCAAATAGTTAAGTATGCACACGATTCATATAAACCTAAATATAGAACTATTCATCATGTAGTACGTACACAAGTTCAACGTGAGATAAAGTTTACAACACATGTTCATCGAATTTTTTAAACAAACTACATGCATAGAGAACACACCGTCTCACTTCTTGCTCAACTTCGGCTTCGGCGGACGGAATGGGAGACAACCTTACAATGAGTTGAATGGTCTGTCATCGCCATGTTGTTTTAAGCGGGTTTCTATGTCATCGTTAGGTTGTGGACGATGATTGTAGAAGAACACCCCATCACTATGTATGGCATCCCTGGAGATTGTTCGTGCGATCATTTGTTGGATTCGGCCGAACTCTTGTCTTATTTCGGCATCGAAGGAGTACGCCAAGGTTTCGCACCATTTTGTAATAGACGACAAATATTGTAGTCGTTGTTCATCCGTTAGGTACTCGCGCATATGATATATGGCGTACCAGGCCTCCCTCGTACTTCCTGGCGCGTGCTTGATGCAGGGGAACTCCGTTTTATGGATGAATGTGTACTTTCCTCGCCCTTGATTTTTTCTTTTCATGATGCCCTCCCTATAAGAGTAGCCAGTGAGAGCATCATCCAAAACACCCTTGATTATCTTTGTACTTCTGATGACTCCTCGAGTCGAGATACATGGAAAGCGAGTCTTTCGGCTCTAGAATGATGAGGGTGTCGTATTGGTTACTACACAAAACAGTTTGTGGTTCAAAGAGATCATCCACCTCAGATTACTTTAATGATAGGAAATCTACAAAAGCATGTTACGGCTGCAAGCGAGAGTGACTTACTCAGGAAAGTAAGGGATGAGAAAGATGTTCTTGTAAGGATGATCCACCAAGAAATCTTCGATGTAATTCGTTACCGCTACCTTACCCTTAGGGTTGTTCAAGAACATTTTTGGCATGTAGAAGGGGTCCATTATAGAGATGTTCAAGGTATTCTCTTTGATGAGCTGGTAAGCCAAACTAAGCGCAGGCAGGCGTACCATGGATGGGTGGAACGCATTCATGTGGAACATGTCAAAGATGTCAATAAACCTCAAGAAGACCAAGTCCCCTGGGTATTTATCGACAAAGACCAAGCCCTCCGGTACCTTTCCTGTGTGAAGCGGGTATGTTGGGTTGTCATCTTTGGCAAGATTCCTCTCCACATAAAGAATACCATTATCGAGGTTACTCATATCTTTAGTGATGATTTCTAAAAAAATTGACGGAAGCATCGGTTTACCCAAATCATGGATATCATGCCAGTTTATGATGGGTACCTTCTCCTAGACCCGGATCAGCTTCCTACTACCCTCCAACAACACGCTGCTGGAGTCAAAGGCATGTTTCTTCTGTCTTTTCCGTCATGTTGTCTTCTTACTAGGCTGCTGATGGCTTATCGCCCCTCGTTGGTTACCCCAAGTGAAAGGTTTGAGATGTAGCGCAGCAGCAAGTTTCCCTCGGTGAAGATACCAAGGTTTGTCTCCAGTAGGACTCCAGAGATGATAAGTAGGTGTCAGCGGCGCAACTGACGTGGACCTGCACACAGACACAGATAACTTTGTTCCCAACGAAGTTCAGAGAGGTTGTCAATCTCTCCGGTCTTGTTGTTCACAAAGGGTAAAACACAAGGGATAATGATAGCAATTGAAAGTAAAAGAAGAAAAGTAAAGATAGCGTGGAAACAGTAATAAGGATATGGACCGGGATACGTGATGTTCACTAGTGATGTCTCTCTCCCAAAAGACGATAAAACTGTTATGCGAGGTAAACAAATTACAGAAGGGCAATTGACAGGATTATGAACGCACCGCAATGCTAACTATGCTACAAAAGAAAGGAAGAGGCTCAAAAGCACGGGCAGTACGCCGAAATAAATAGACCGTAATCCAACTGCATCTACTACTAATCATCCACCTTGAGATATCTATCCAGAACATCTCGCTGGTATTAAGTTGCGAGCCCCACCCAAAGTGTAAACCCAAAGCAACAGACAACTGCATTAAAAATAACTTTGCGTAAAGTAAACAATCCTTGCAACCGCGGTTACAAGCACCGTTGTTTTTCCCCTTGTGGCAAAAGCACATCCCCTAGACTCATGTTTCTGTCACTCAAGCGTGTCATCGGGGGGCATGAACCCACAATCGAGCATAACGTTCCCTCTTGGAGTCACTACCTACTACTTGGCCAAAGCAATAAACAGCAACGGAGAACAAGCAAGAATTACTTAGGAACAAAAATATAAGAGATAAAAAACAAATATATTACTCTATCACAATCTGAACATAATCTCATAATCCTTCAGATCCCATCAAACTTATCATAGCAATACCAGAAAGATTACAAAAGTGCCTCGATCATGTAGGGCAGCTCACGAGGTCTAAACCACGAAGAACAAAGAGCGGAGGAGAACATCACATAGCTACTGATCACGGACCCATGGTCCAAGGAAAACTACTCACGAGACATCCGGGGAGCATCCATGGTGGAGAGGAGACTCCCGGAGGTAGGCCCTCCCTCCGGCAGGGTGCCGGGACGAGGTCTTCTGGTGCTCCCGATCTCGGAAGCGCGGCGGCGGCGGAACAGAGGAGAGATCGCGAAAAAGGGTTCTGTCCTCGGAGTTTCCCCGTGACGGAGAATAAATAGGCGATGGGGGGCAGCCAGAGGTGGACCAGGGGCCCCAGGCGCCCCCCTGGCGCGGCCAGGGGTGGGGCCGCGCCGGGTGGCCGCCTGGGCCCCCCTGGCTCCCCTCTGGCCCCTCTCGGGCTCTTCTCGAAGCTTCTTGTACGCTGATTTTTCCTATATTTTTCTCGGAATTTTTCTGGCACTTTTTATATGGGGGAAAACTGAAATAGAAAAACAGAAGAAAACAGGAACTGACACTGGGGGTGTACTGATTTAATAGGTTAGTCCAAATATGATCAAAAGTGTGTGAAAGTGTATCTAGATCATAGCAATATCACATAAAACATGCATGGAGCAAGCAGAAATTATAGATACGTTTTGGACGTATCAACATCCCCAAGCTTAATTCCTGCTCGTCCTCGAGTAGGTAAATGATAACAACATAATTTCTATGGTGACATGCTAGCAACCATAAAAGAACTTTGAAAAGTAAAGCAATCAAGGTTAGAGATTCAATTCAAGTCATATTATGCAAGAGTCTATATTAGCATTGAAACAATTAACAAAAGAACATTAGGTGCAAGAGCTCTCGCTGTCCATGACTCGAATGTCTCCAAATGGTGTTTGCGTGCAAGAAGGGGGATAGGGAATATGAGAAAAAGTAATTTTGTGTTGAGAACTCAATCTACTAAAGTTTCACACTTGGTCTTCTTTGGAATCTTATCTTGACTCATCCCCAGACCACTAGCCAGGTACAAGTCAATTTGATCCACTTTTTTCGATATTTTGAGCACTCATGCAATGGATGAGCGTAAGCATGAGAGTTGACACTTAGGATGGCAAAGAGAGAAGTACGGAGGAGGGAGACAAAAAGGATGAGAAAGGCTCACATCAATGAGGAAAATCATAGGCAAGAGATGCCAAATGATAGATATGATGTGAGGAGTAGGGATTGCCATGCAACGGATGCACATACGAGCTAGGAAGCTCTCCAAAGGAACTAGTGGGGGTGCATCTAACTTGCTCGCTCATGAAGACCTAGAGCTCGTTTGAGGAGGCTCATCCTTGGAATATGCAAGCCAAGTTCTATAGTGTGAAGGTCCCCACATAGCTATATGCATAATGATCATCTCTATGGAGTACAAGGATATAAAGAGAGTACTAGTGTGGATCTCTCAAAAGGATAGTAGCGTTGCCCCTTTCTCTCTTTTTATTTCTTTTTCTCTTTTTTCTATTTTTTTGTATTTTTTTGTGGCCTCAATGGCTCTTTCTATTTAACTCTCATTTGTCCTCTTCGGGATCTTTTATTGTGTCCATTTTGGGATCTTTTCCTCACTTAAGGGCAACACTTTATTTTACAAGAAGGTAAAGGAGATGTTTCACACTTTACAAGGTACTCAAAATCATAAAGAAGATGTAACTATCATGATGTTTGCAATGTATGTCGCTGCCAGTGTAGCAGGAACATGTATGACATGAAGATCAAGTCATGAAGAGGTGGATGTTGCATGGAAATATATCTCCGAAAGGCTATGGAAATGCCTTGATAGGTAGGTATGGTGGCTGTTTTGAGGAAATATATAAGGAGTTTTATGATGACAGAGCGTATCATGCCAAGGGTTTGGATGTACCGGCGAAGGTGGACACCAACTCTCGGAGTGAAAAGAAGGCAATGCACGACACGGGAAAGGCTAGCAAAATATGGGAAGGTGGAAGTGTCAACTTTCAATACTTACATTAGTCCGAAGAACTCATGCACTTATTATCGGTAACTCTCAATCTAATAAGGAGGTTTACAAAGAGAAAAGTACCCCGAGGAGGAGTGTATGGGGGTTTGGTTATCCTTGCGCATCCTCGACTCATGGTACGTGAGTGTTCTCTAATATTCGATCCCTCCAAAGATTAGTGATCCATCTAGTAGGTAGAGTTCTCAACTAGTTTTGTAGGTTTTGAAAATAAACACGGATTGCCCAAAATACGACACCTATCACTAATAGGCTAGAGCTCTTGACACCAAAAGTTCAAACATTACTCACATCAATACCTCAAAACTATTGCAAGTTACTACTAGAAGAAAATAGCAACCTCAATTACCTACTCTCAAGACAAGACACAACTCAGTGCAACAACCAACTCTCTTTAACAAGATAAACATGAAAACTAAAAATAGTTCCAGCAACAAACTAAACAAAAGCCAAGGCTTTTGCTAAAGACAAACGAAGACTAAAACTAAACATGGCAGTAGCTACGGAAAGATAAGGAACACACAACAGCAACAAGATAAGCAGGAAAAATCCTATGATGTGTTCTAAATTTTGAAAGTGGAGCGTGTTTCTCTCCCACACAAAGTAAGACGGGATCTAACTTGTTATGAACAGCAAGCAAAGCTAAATAAAACTAAAAATAAAACCTAAGAGCGAGACGCTCCAAGCATAGCACATAACGCATGAAGTGATAAAAATATAGTGAGACGAAGGACGAACTGATGATTGTTGATGGAGAAGGGGATGCACGCTCCCATTGTGGGCCAGCACCTACGTCTGTGGGCCCTATGACCCAGCACGCCAAGGCCCAACGTCGCCGCACCCCCTCTGCGCCCTAGGCGCTCGGCACTATCCTCCGCCACGTTCGCCTGCTGGGCTCGGCCCGCTAAGATGAGCCGCCCTTTTTTCCCTTATCCTTTTTTTTCTTCTGCTGCGGTAGTTGGGCCAGCCCAATAGCTATTTAGCGCACTGTGCGCATTATAGATAATTCGCGCCGCCCCCTATTTAGGCCCAATGGGAGTAGATTGGCCCCAAGAGCTCTTTTAGCTCTTTTCTTTATATTTTATTGACAAATTATATCGCAATATTGTGGTGGCCGTATCTTTTTAACCGTTTGTCGGATCGTGACGTGTTCTACATGAAAGTTGATCCGTTTTGCGCGTAGATTAATAAAATGTGCTTATTTACCATGTTTCAGCTTGTCTACATTCTGTTTCACTGCTATTTGTACCGCATGCCGCCGTAAATATAATAGACCGTTACTTTTTAACCGTTGCTCCGTTTAAAATGTTCTTTATATGTAACTTGACTAGAATTGCATGTAGATTGTGAATATGATGCTCTTGCTTGGTAATAAAAACAATAAAATTATGTTTAGGAAAAAACAGTACCAAAATATATTATTTTCGTGGGGTACTTAGTATATGCATTGCTTAGGGATTTACCGCACTTAACTTGACTAGCATAGATAGTTTATTGATGCTTCACCTCTTTCCATGATTGTGTGCTATGCCATGCTTGAGTGAGTTTCCATGTTAATAACATTTGCTCATGCTGTGTAGCTAAACAACTTGAACCTTTCTAAATATGCGGTATCGTCGTGTGTGACGAGTACTCCACTTAACCTGTTAGTAGTCGCTCTTGATAATAGATGCGATACCGTAGTGCGTTGTCTCGTGTTGCCTTCTTGATGATGCTTGCTCGTGATTGCTTCATAGTAATAGATGCTTGTTCGTCGATTGTATTTCCAGTGTTTCCTGCTTGTGTGCTCCCGCGGTTACCCTCGGAGACGTTGTGAGCTTGCGATCGACTACACCTTCCGTTTCGTCTTCCCATCAGGTAAGGGGGAGCATATATAATGCTTATAACTTTCATCTCACTCGCGCCTAGGTGTAGGATAGAACGATTGCTTGATCCTACCACTTCATATTCATGCCTCTCAAATAAACCCAAACCGCCTTGTCCTCCACATCCCAGCAAACCTTGTTCGGCTATGTTACTATTGCTCGCTGCTCAGCCACTGCTTAGTACGCATGCTAGGAAGCTATCAATTGTTATCCTGTTATTCCTTGGATTGGGCTATCACACTACTATATTTATGTAACATCCAAAAATTCTCCGAATTTTGGAATGTTAATTAAATTAAATAGATAATGATTGTTTGCTTGATGTGTTTGATTTTCTCTGGGATTTAAAACTTTTGGTGTTGAAATGAATATTAAAGAGAGAGGGAATAAAATGACTTTCCCTAATATTCACCGTTGGTGTTTTGGAATTTATTATTTAAAAACAAAACCAAAAAAATAAAATGAGAGAAGGTAATATGACTCCTTCAACTTATTAAAAGTTTGGAAAAGGTTTTTAAATCTTTATTGGAATTCTTTTGAATATTCAAAACATTTTTTCAACTCAAGGAAATTAATTTGAGAGGATATAAAAGGACTTATCCCCATTTTTAATTTGTTGAAAAATAGTTTAAAATATTTTGGGAGACTTTTTAATTTTACTTTGGAGTTATAAATATTTTCTAAAATTATTTTGGGAATTTATTTATGCTCCGGAAAAGTTTTTAAATCAATTTTCGGAGTTTTTGGTATTTTTTAAATGCCAGAAAAATATTTAAAAATATTTAAAAATAAGTTGCAAAGTTTTTATTTTTATTTAATATTTTAGTCAAGCCAAAAATTCAGTTTTATTATTTTAAAATTTTTGTCGAAGACGGAATTTTAAAATAAATTTCCGTGATTTTTCTAATATCGTTTTGGGCATAATGGGCCAGCCCTGATTAGGGGTAAATTTATTTTCGCTTAGCGTTTTTAGGGTTAGACTAATCTAATCCGCGGGACCCACCGCCGCCGACGTCATCGCCGGAGTTCGCCGGAGCATCGCCGGATTTTTCGCCGGAGCATCGCCGGAGTGCGTTTTTTTGCGTTTTTTCGAGGTAATTTTCGCGAGTCGCCGGAGTTGCGCCCGAACCGTGCCTCGCCGGAGCACCCCGCTGCCCTAGCAGCGTCGCCCCCGGCTGCCCCACGGCCCGACCCGGCCGGCCGCTGCCCCGCGTGCGCCCCCGCACCCGTGCGCCAGGCCGCCGCCCCGGCCGCCCTCGCCGCGCTCCCATGGCCGGAGGAGCCGCAGCCGTAGCCATGGCTGGCTCCATGGCCCCTGTGCCCGCGCGTGAGGTTGAAGACGAGATAGGGAAAAAAAGTTAGAAAAACGTTTCGAATTTTTTTTTTCAGATCTCGATCCAAACCGCCCAGGGACCCGATCGCGTTTTTTGTAAAAAAGTTATTTATGTATGGGACCTTTTTACAGTAGAACCCCCCGGTACCCCCGTTCTCACCCGAAACCGTTTTCGCAACTACTTTTTAACCGTAACCCGGAATCGAGTGATTCCAGTTGCGTTGCGACCGTGTAGAAATTTTTTAGCCAGTAGACCTAGTGTTACAGAAGTTTGAAGTATTTAAATTTGTATACCAAGATGATCCAAATTTGAACTTCCGGCAGCCATAACTTTTTACCGGTGCACCCGTTTGCGCCGTTTCTTTTTTCGTTGGTTTTATATGACAAGTACTTTAAGTTTAGCTACTGTTAGGAAAGTTTTTCTACTGTTCTTTGAATGTTTATTATTGTTTGAGCATATTTGTATTGAACATATGATTGATTGGTGCTATGTTTGCTCGTATAGATTGTCCGGAGTGTGCCGCCTCGTATTGTGAGGATTGTGACCGTCAGGACCAGCAAGAAGGCAAGTGATGCTTTGACCATACTCATGCCTATATTTTCTATATGCATTATGTTAGGAAATACCACTCTATTGCACGATAGGTATTTTACTTTACTGTTGCAGCAAAACCAGTTAGGATAGCCATATGTCTTGACTTGTCTACTGTAGATCAACCTAGCCGTGTTGTTACTTTATTGCTATGCTTTGTAGACGAGGTTGGGCTGTGATAATTCATGGAGTGCATGTGAGCTATTTAATAAACAGTGTAGCAACTTTATAATAATAGAAATCACTTCTGGACGGGCGGGTTGCATCCCGGTAGTTGTGCCTCGGTTGAGGACAGTGCCGGGGTTAAATGCACCCAATGGTTGTTTGGTGGTGAACCGGGTGCGTCATGGCGAGTACCCTCTCAAGCAGTGGGCGCCGTCCAGGCTCAAAAAGATCAGACATGCAATATTACTAGTAGCTTCCGTGTACAGCCACTGGCTATATGGGCTCTGGCTTAGCACGAGTACGTTGTGGGGAACCTGGCCCTGGTAGCTAGCTGATGTAGATGTGTGTTAGGTGTACCGGCTACCAAAGGGTGGAGGCAACCTATTCAGAAAGTCTTTGTCTCAATCTTCGGGTTGAGTCCAGTGGGGAACGTGTACAACCTCTGCAGAGCGTATAAACTGATCATGATTAGCCGTGTCTACGGTTACGGACAAACTTTGAGCAACTAGTCAGTACTGTTGATGAATGATCTTCACAGATGAACACTTAATAATAATTTGGTTGGGACAAGAGTAGCATGGGTTGCTGTGTGTTTCAGGTAGAACTCAACTTAAAATTTTGACTAGTTTAGTTCAGGAGAAAATTGGCTTTCTGCAAAACTAAACCATAAGCCTTTCCTTTGACTTACCTTGCATGTAGTTGTAGGTCCTTTATATAAACTTTTTCGTGTCACTTGCCGTACAAATCAGATGTACTGACCCGTTGTCGGGCTGTAACCTTAGGTGTTGCAGGTTTTTCAGACGATCAGTAAGGTGCGTTTAGGGGTTGCGAGTCTACACTCAGCATGTTCGCATGTGGCTGTTGATGGGACTCCACGTTATTTGTTTTTTCTTCCGCTATATTTATATTGATTAAGCTAGCCTTGAGCTATGCAACTTGTTATTTATTTTACTCTGGATCATACGTTGTAATAATGATGCACTTGTACTTTGATATACATCTATAATACTGTGTGTGCCAGCGAGTTCGATCCATGGACTGGCACTTGAGCACAGAGACTTCAATTCTGTGTGAATTGGGTCGCTACATATGGTATCAGAGCAGTGTGTTGACTGTAGGTTCGTGACCCTAGAAAATGGATAGAAAAAGCTATAGGAACAAAGATATTTTATCACTCTTTGATTACTTACTCTCTCACTAGTATTTCTCATCTATTATTCATCTTCTAAACTCCTCATCTTGTTTTACTATGAATACCTCTGAGTTGCTTACCCCTGAAGACAAGACATTTGAGAAGAACATCAGCAACCTCGTGGATCAATTGAAGTTATGATCACAAGAACCAGAAGAATACCCTACGGTGATCAATAAGTTCTGGAACTACGAGAAGAATCTTTAAGATCAGCTTAGCTGAGAGGGATGAATCCTAGCATCAGACCACCACCTTTTATGTGAAGTTAGATGAACGAATTTTCGCGTAGTATGACGAGATCGTATGTCTTGCACATATGACCTTACTCTAGGAGTTGTTTGTGTGTTTTGACTGTTGTGACTGTATTGTTTGTTGTTATGTGTTACTGTCGAACGTAGGAGTTTTGCCGCTTCCTTGTTTGAGTGCATATGCTTGGTGTTACCTTAGTTTGTTTTCTTGTCGGTGTTATAGTTTTGCCCTAACCTTTGTTGTATGGGCTTAATAGATGGAGTATGAAGTAGTACTCGCCTTTTCTGGGGCGATGTCGAGACTGAAGGTGGAGCAGTGGATTCGTAGTATGGAGGAGAACATGAAGATAAACAAGGTTGGAAGCGAGGACATGGTCCTCTATGCTGTAGAGTACTTGGTAGAAGAGGCTGCTACTTGGTGGGGAATGCACCAAGCGATTGACGAATCACGAAGGAAGATTACTTGGAAGGAGTTCACAAGGATTTTGATGGGATCCCGCCTCGTCACCCCGATGCAAAGGACGGTAACCCTTAAGAGGATCCGTGCCTGTACAATTTGCGGGGAAGCAGGGCACTCCTATGTAGGACACCAAGATGGATGTCCTTATTGTGAAGAAATTCACTCGGGTGAAGAATGCCCCACTGCACAAGTCACATGTTTTACGTGTGAAGGAACTGATCATTACCCCGCTCGGTGTCAACTTTTCATCATGACACAACAAGTGGTTGAACATCAAAAGGAAGAAATGAAGAAAGCTATCCAAGAATTGAAGGAAGCACCCGTGAAGAGGAAGAAGAAGGACATTAGCCACATTCAGTGTTTCCGGTGCAGGAATATGGAACATTACGCCAATATGTGTCCAGAATTGGAGGGGAAGGATAAGTTGTGAACGTGGAAGCAAGGATGCTGACTTGAAGAAGCTCATGTTTTGCAATTGGAGGATAGAATGTTCTTGGTGTGCACTAGTGTATGGTGGTACCTTTTCTTTGTTAGCTGGAGTGGTGGATCGATGCATTGTTTGCTATGGATTTACTAGATGTTTTATGTCATGATTGTTTTGTTAAGTTTTGTCTTGTACCCTGTGACCCTGTTATGTCTTGTTTTGATTGATGTGTGTGTGGCCCTTTGTGTTTCTTCTATGCGAGTAGAATAAGTTTACGTTTCATTAGACCCTCATCTATTTAGAATGCTTCAAGACTAAAGAAGACACAACAACAAGAAGAATAACTCGACGAATGACCCAACGATATGAAGATTGTTTCGACATTTCAAAACTGAAGCTACCAGCATTGAAGACTTGAAGACCTGGAAGATTCGAGTTTCTACCGTTAGATCGTTCTGTGAGCTGTCATTTCTTGTTTTACCGACAGTTACACATCAAAACTTATATTTTCCAAAACTAGTGTGATGTTTGTATGGGTATCCATATCTCTCTACCTTCTGTTCCCTCATCCTCATCCCTACACTGAAGAAGCTACTACAATGGCTGCTAATGCCAGGACGAGGATAAAGATGGATGCAAGTTAATGCTGAGTTCAAAGTAAACCCCTTGTGCCAGTATCTTACGACAAGCAAGCACAATCTTGCTGAAGGAAGAACCCCGAAGAAAGTTGTAGTCCACCAGTACACTTTTTATAGAAGTTTGCGTAAACCTGAGAGTTGTGAAGAAGCGCTAGATGTTGTTGGCTTGCAGAAAAATGGATTGTCTGAACCCGGTTCATGAACAAGAGGAATTTCTGCAACACTTGTGAGGATGACCGAGTGTTAGATTGCGAGATCCACTAAACCATGTACAAGGTAATGATTTGGGTGCGTAATGGATTGGCCCCCATGACGACTACCCTTATTATTCTCTCTTGCTATGCGGGATAGTAAATCTTGAGTGACTTACGTATAGCAGAGAGACGACGATGTTAAAGCCTGAACCATAGAATGGTACGATGTGTGACCCCTGTAGGAGTTTACCGTTTGTGTTATACGGTGAGTATAAACCAAGACCATTTGCTGCAGGTATCCCGTAGAAGTATTCTTGATGACCACCATGAGAAAATCGATAGTTGTTTAGTAGTGGCGTCTAACCTGTCAGCCATGAAGTCTCAGTACTTGGAAGACCACTCTCTGGCTAAGGAATGGAAACCTCAAAAAGGGAATTCGTGAAACCTCGAAGACCGAAGGTGTAACCCGTACGAGGAATGTCATCGATGAATTAAGATACTGGAAGCCCACACTTGTGATGAAGAATTCGATGCCCCAACGGAGCATGAAGATTATGTGTGAGGAGCTCGCTGAGGGAGCAAGCTTTTGAAGACTAAGTCGCATTCCTTTTAAGGGTGGTAGCACCCTAGCTCATCGGAGGATCAACGGACTGTCATGAAGACCCGAACCCTAACCTTTCTCTCTCTAGCCTTCTCGAATCTCGAGGACGAGATTCCTTTTAAGGGTGGTAGTGTGTAACATCCCAAAATTCTCCGAATTTTGGAATGTTAATTAAATTAAGTAGATAATGATTTTTTGCTTGATGTGTTTGATTTTCTCTGGGATTTAAAACTTTTGGTGTTGAAATGAATATTAAAGAGAGAGGGAATAAAATGACTTTCCCTAATATTCACCGTTGGTGTTTTGGAATTTATTATTTAAAAACAAAACCAACAAAATAAAATGAGAGAAGGTAATATGACGCCTTCAACTTATTAAAAGTTTGGAAAAGGTTTTTAAATCTTTATTGGAATTCTTTTGAATATTCAAAACATTTTTTCAACTCAAGGAAATTCATTTGAGAGGATATAAAAGGACTTATCCCCATTTTTAATTTGTTGAAAAATAGTTTAAAATATTTGGGAGACTTTTTAATTTTACTTTGGAGTTATAAATAATTTCTAAAATTATTTTGGGAATTTATTTATGCTCCGGAAAAGTGTTTAAATCAATTTTCGGAGTTTTTGGTATTTTTAAAATGCCAGAAAAATATTTAAAAATATTTAAAAATAAGTTGCAAAGTTTTTATTTTTATTTAATATTTTAGTCAAGCCAAAAATTAAGTTTTATTATTTTAAAAATATTGGCGAAGACGGCATTTTAAAATAAATTTCCGTGATTTTTCTAATATCGTTTTGGGCCTAATGGGTCTGCTCTGTTTTTTTTTTCCGCAGACTGATTTTGTATTTATTTCGGATTTACAAAAAAAAGAGGATTAGGGGCTGGCTATAAATAGCCCCGATTAGGGCTAAATTTATTTTCGCTTAGCGTTTTTAGGGTTAGCTAATCTAATCCGCGGGACCCGCCGCCGCCGACGACATCGCCGGAGTTCGCCGGAGTATCGCCGGATTTTTCACCGGAGCATCGCCGGAGTGCGTTTTTTTGCGTTTTTTCGAGGTAATTTTCGCGAGTCGCCGGAGTTGCGCCCGAACCGTGCCTCGCCGGAGCACCCCGCCGCCCTAGCCGCGTCGCCCCCGGCTGCCCCGCCGCCCGCGCCACGGCCCGACTCTGCCGGCCGCTGCCCCGCGTGCGCCCGCGCACCCGCGTGCCAGGCCACCGCGCCCGCGCGCCAGGCCGCCGCCCCCTGGCCGCGCTTGGCCGCCGCCGCCCGCCGGCGCTGGCCGCCGCCCTGGCCGCCCTCGCCGCGCTCCCATGGCCGGAGGAGCCGCAGCCGTAGCCATGCCTGGCTCCATGGCCCCTGTGCCCGCGCGTGAGGTTGAAGACGAGATAGGGAAAAAGTTAGAAAAACGTTTCGAATTTTTTTTTTCAGATCTGGATCCAAACCGCCCAGGGATCCGATCGTGTTTTTTGTAAAATTTTTATTTATGTATGGGTCCTTTTTACAGTAGAACCCCCCGGTACCCCCTGTTTTCACCCGAAACCGTTTTCGCGACTACTTTTTAACCGTAACCCGGAATCGAGTGATTCCAGTTGCGTTGCGACCGTGTAGAAATTTTCTAGCCAGTAGACCTAGTGTTACAGAAGTTTGAAGTATTTAAATTTGGATCCCAAGCTGATCCAAATTTGAACTTCCGGCAGCCGTAACTTTTTACCGGTGCACCCGTTTGCGCCGTTTCTTTTTGCGTTGGTTTTATTTGACAAGTAATTTAAGTTTAGCTACTGTTAGGAAAGTGTTGCTACTGTTCTTTAATGTTTATTATTGTTTGAGCATATTTGTATTGAACATATGATTGGTTGGTGCTATGTTTGCTCGTATAGATTGTCCGGAGTGTGCCGCCTCGTATTGTGAGGATTGTGACCGTCAGGACCAGCAAGAAGGCAAGTGATGCTTTGACCATACTCATACCTATATTTTCTATATGCATTATGTTAGGAAATACCACTCTATTGCATGATAGGTAGTTACTTTACTATTGCTGCAAAACCAGTTAGGATAGCCACATGTCTTGACTTGCCTACTGTAGATCAACAGGAGTGCATGTGAGCTATTTAATAAACAGTGTAGCAACTTTATAATAATAGAAATCACTTCTGGACGGGCGGGTTGCATCCCGGTAGTTGTGCCTCGGTTGAGGACAGTGCCGAGGTTAAATGCACCCAATGGTTGTTTGGTGGTGAACCGGGTGCGTAATGGCGAGTACCCTCTCACGCAGTGGGCGCCGTCCAGGCTCAAAAAGATCAGACATGCAATATTACTAGTAGCTTCCGTGTACAGCCACTGGCTATATGGGCTCTGGCTTAGCACGAGTACGTTGTGGGGAACCTGGCCCTGGTAGCTAGCTGATGTAGATGTGTGTTAGGTGTACCGGCTACCAAAGGGTGGAGGCAACCTATTCAGAAAGTCTTTGTCTCAATCTTCGGGTTGAGTCCAATGGGAAACGTGTACAACCTCTGCAGAGCGTATAAACTGATCATGATTAGCCGTGTCCATGGTTACGGACGAACTTTGAGCAACTAGTCAGTACTGTTGATGAATGATCTTGACAGATGAACACTTAATAATAATTTGGTTGGGACAAGAGTAGCATGGGTTGCTGTGTGTTTCAGGTAGAACTCAACTTAAAATTTTGAATAGTTTAGTTCAGGAGAAAATTGGCTTTCTGCAAAACTAAACCATAAGACTTTCCTTTGACTTACCTTGCATGTAGTTGTAGGTCCTTTATATAAACTTTTTCGTGTCACTTGCCGTACAAATCAGATGTACTGACCCATTGTCGGGCTGTAACCTTCGGTGTTGCAGGTTTTTCAGACGATCAGTAAGGTGCGTTTAGGGGTTTCGAGTCTACACTCAGCATGTTCGCATGTGGTTGTTGATGGGACTCCACGTTATTTGTTTTTGCTTCCGCTATATTTATATTGATTAAGCTAGCCTTGAGCTATGCAACTTGTTATTTATTTTACTCTGGATCATACGTTGTAATAATGATGCACTTGTACTTTGATATACATCTATAATACTGTGTTTGCCAGCGAGTTCGATCTAGGGACTGGCACTTGAGCAGAGAGACTTCAATTCTGTGTGAATTGGGTCGCTACAATTTATTTGGATAATGTGATTATCATAATGTTCGACTATATTCAACGAAGGATGGAAGGTCTAGGCTATCCCGCCCCGATGCTTTGTTCCATTCGAGTCACCTAGGACCCAAGTTCCGGGTATTGTGTCTCTTGACGAGCCTGCCTAACCGCGTGTGGGATACTATCGGGTTCCCTCTTCTTACCTATCTCACTTCAATCATTTCTAGTGGTGGCCCAAGCTAATTTACCAGTTGAACCCCGTGTGTGTGACTGGTGGCACCCTAGCAGATTTACAACAACCCGGGCCAGCGAGGACAGAGTATCCTTGTCGGTCCAACCTGACCGGCTGAGGACCCGAGAATAGTGATGCCACGGTAATCCAAACCTGGAGTCAGACGGTAGGGACCAATTCGAGAGCACGACCAGCTTTTGAGTTGGATGTCGACTCAACGGGGGCCACCCGGATTTGTGCGTTGTTAGTTAGAGGGACCTGTCGTTTCGGATCTCTCGGGACTAAATCATAAAATGGCTGCCTGTGATGGGTAGAAACTGAGAGAGATGGGCGTGCGTGCGGAGCCTTCTAATGGGAAGTTGGTACACCCTGCAGGGTTAAATCTTTTTGAGAAGCCGTGTCCACGATTATGGACGACTTGAGACCTACTCCTTGTTCATAGACAACAACAACTAAGATATTATTAATAACTTGATCAACGTGTGTGTGCCTTGACTGATTTTTCTTCTTCGGGATGCGAAGAGGAGGACAAGGATATGATAGGTGCTATGTTTGCGTAAGTAGCTGATAGCAAGACTTGTTGGAGGAGATTCCTCATCGAATGCTTGGTTCTCATCTTACTCTAAAATAGACCATTAGACACTCATATATTGCTAGTGCGTCTGCAACCTCACCAGTACCCCCATCTTACCGTGAGAAGTAAGTTACAAGACTTTGATATAGCTTATGTCTTTCTTTTCTCTTTTACGCACGTTATGCAAACGATCTTGGAATTTAGTGGAGCTCGATGACCCTTCTTCTGGATGCCTTCGTGGAGACTCGATGAAGACTAGTTAGGCGGATCCCGGCGGAGAGCCCGGACCCGTCTGGTTACGGGAATGGTGTGTTTTACCTTTGCCACTAGGAATTTGATTGTAGTCTGTACTCAGACATGTATCTTCCGCTGATGTAATGTAATTAAGGAAGTTGTATGCCGATTGTATGAGATGTTACATCCTTGTAGCTGTAATATTGTGATATAATGTTGGAAATCCGGGGCATATGGCATTGTCATAAGTCGCGGTGGGACCGATATGTGCTTCATCCCCGGATCTGGAAGGAAACATCTAGATCTGGAACAGTACCGCATATCGGGCCTTACAACTTGGTATCAGAGCCTTACCAACCGTAGGGTCCCTTTTCTGGCTGAAGTCGAGTCTAGACAAAAACTATTTTGTAGTTACTAAGATAGTTATCGGAGAGTAGGATTCTTTTCCTCCTTACCCATGCTCTGGTCAGGACAAGTGTCGTAAGTTATTTCATTCTCGTCTTATCCCCTTCAAAACTCTAGGACCTCGAGTGTGTGGAGTATCGGAACCGTTAAAATGCCTTGCTTGCAGCGTATTGTCTCGATTTCAATTTCAGGTTTGGGATATCCGGTAGTACCTTTAGATTTCCAACTCTGGTGTACATCTTGGTCATTCATTGCCATCCATCCTCTTGCCTGATGTCTTCACGATTTTGAGTGGGAACACCTTCTTTTGATTTGGTTCTCGTTGTCATTCTTCCTATTGATCATCTGATGGTTTTGTTCTCCGACGTTGTTGTCTCTCTGCTAAAATTTATCTCGATGGAAGTTCGTCGTCGACATGGAGCGGAGTCCCTTGTTGGTGGTCTTTAAGATCGTCGTCTCTCTTTTCTTTCCCCTCCTCTCTGCCAGATCATCCAGGATCTCGGGACGAGATCCCTTGTTGGTGGTGTTGTATTGTTACAACCCGGAAATTCCACCCTAATTAAAAAATTTGTTTGTTGTGTTGCTTTGTTGATTGTCTGTGTTGTTTGCAGTGTTTGCTTTGCCGATTTATTAATCGGTGAATATCCCCCCTCTTTCTCGTATCGGATGCGTGACCAAACCGTTTCCACCACAGCACGCGACTTTTGCGACACCGGGTTTCACCCGAGCACCATCGTAAACTCCAACACAAGACCAGTCATCGCCATCGGAACGAAAAACCCCATTTAATAATTAAATGAATTATTTTACTGGGCACCGGAAAATATTATCGGAATGGTATCGAAGTGAGGTAGGACTGACGGGCTCGCTGCGCTGAGCACGTAGTTCGAGGTTTCGGCCGAATTGGAGGTCGAACGGAGCCACGGCGGTCAGAAACGTGTAACGCCGTACGCGGGTGATAAAAGGGTTTTTTTTCCGTAATCTTCCAGCCACTGTAACACCCTCAGATGCTTGTAACAGTAATCATCATCACTGTTGACTATCACTGTTTGCTAATCACTGTTATCCCCTGTCCCTAATCAAACTTTGCTTCAGCTCTTTTCACACCATGCTGTTTGGTAATCAAAACACAAAGCCCAATGCATTTTTCTCATTATGAAACCAAACCCTAGTTGAAACTACCTCAAATGGAAGTTAAAACAAAAGTTCTCACATAAAGTTGTTCCAAAAATCATGGAACTATTTTTGTAAATTGCCTAAAATCATTACGATGATGTGGGACCAACTTTGGTAATTTTTGGAGTTGCAGAAAATTATAAACAATTCAAACAGTAGGTTAAAACCCCTACTTTGGGCATTTAATATTTAAAAGAAATATCCAATTAAATTTTTTTGCTGCAAAACTTTTTGTGGCACCTTAGTAATATGTAACCCTAATTTACAAACACTAATAACCTTTTACAAAATTGCTAGGGTGAATCAATTAATTAACAGAAAGAAATGGGTTAAGCAGCAACACAAAACAAATTGGAAAAATGCTAAACCCCGCCCAGGGCGAGGCCCACCGCAGCCCAGCCCAACCCCCCCTCCTTGTCTTCTTCCCCAACCACCCTCCCAGCTTCTCCCGTACGGCGCCGAGCTCGCCGCGACGCTGGCAAGCCGACCCCGCCTCCACCTGCTCCCTCCCGGCGCAGACGCGATAAGGACGCCACCGGCCACCTCCTGGACATCCTCCCACCTCCATTCCCCTCCTCCTCGCCTCCCACGCTTCGGGGAAAGCTTTCCCGAGGGCCGTCGTCGCCATTGCCGTGGCCAAGCGCGGCCAACGGCCTCGCGACGCCTCACCGAGTTGTCCAGGAGCCGCGCCATCGTCGTCTTCGTCAAGGCCCGCAAGGAATCGAGCCCTAGTCCACCACGTCGAGCTCTACTTCGTTGTCTTCGCCTTCGGCTCCGGCGGGATCCGCGACCAATTCCGGCAACCTCGCACCTCCGTCGAGCTCGCTGCAAGCCTCAACGCGTTCCTGGTGAGCACACCTACCACCGGCAACGCCCCGTTCCCTCTCCCGTTCGCAGTAGCCTCCCGCGCCATTGGAGCCGAAGCTCGTCGCCGTCCGCGAGGTCGCCGCCGTGGCCTGGAGCCCGCGTATGGCAGGCCGAGCGCGTCACTGCACTCGCGCTGCCCCCAGTAGTCGAACGCGCTAGCTCCCCTTCGTGCCCGTGCGCTAGGACGTCGTCGTCCTCCTCGCCCCGTTCGGTTCCGCCGCTGCGCACGTCGCCGTCGTCGCTCCGGTCACCTTCCGGCGAGGCCACCACCCCCATTCGACGCGGCGCTGTCCTCCGGTTCGAACGCACCAAGCCCCGAGGCGAATGGTGCTCCCTAGCCGAATCCCGACGCCCTCCCGTGGCCTCCGGCGTGCTGGGCTCGCCGGCGACTAGCCGCCGGCGCCCCCTGACGTGGCACCCCTGGGGCAACCCCCCTGGGTCACTGCCAGTGGGTCCCCATGGACCAGTTGACTGGGTTGACCAGTCAACTGTGCTGACTGGGCAACCCCAGTCACTGACTGGTGGGTCCCCCTGTATTAATAAAACTAAATGATTTAGATTAATTAACTAAAAAAAATTGAGTCACTAACATGTGGGTCCAGAGGCATTTTCTAATTTAATTAAATGTTTTATAAATAACAGAGGCTGACATGTGGGTCCCACATGTCAGCACTGTTCTGGATAATGTTGTGGATAATGTTTTGGATAATGTTTAAATAAATAATAAAAGAAATCCAGAAAATCATTTAAATTGATTTAAACTTTGAAATTCAATAACTTTCAAACCGTAACTCGGTTTCAAAAACTTTATACATGAAAGTTGATCAGAAAAATACTACGAATACGAATACGCTATCCGTATGTCTACCACACCCCTCTAACACTACGAACATCGAACATTCCCCCTCCGGACCGACTGTCCGATAAATTTTCCGGTACTGTTAGAGTGCCCGGATGAATTTATTCCGAACACGAAAGTTGTTCGGAATGGATCAAATAGCACGGATACACCCCCCTTATGTTGTTCCGATAACCACGACACCTCCGGCTTGATCCTTCCCCCTCCGGACACCCTGTCCGGTAATCGCCCGGGGCCGGTAGTTCATCCTCAGATGAATTCCCGCTCCGAGCCTATTCCATTGCACTGCGGTAGAACACCGTTAACTTTTCATCTGTCATGTCATGCATATGTTTGTATATTATTGCTGTGTATTTATTGTTTCTCCCCCCTTTAAATCTCCGATAGACCCCGCTGCTGCCGTCGACTACACCGCTGCTGAGTACGACTACGTCGTCGACGACCCTACTACTACCGTCGAGCTTGCAGGCAAGCAGAGCCATTCTCTTCCCCAGATATCGCCTATCTTTCCGTACATTTCTTGCACTAGGCATTGTTACTGCTACTGCTACGTTTACAATCCTATTCAATTGCATAGCCTGATTTTTGTCGCCCCTTGGTGTGCCTTCCTTTATCCTATGCTGCCTATTATTATTATCATGCATTATTCAGCAGTGAGCCCTGCGCATTGTTAGATAGGATTAGATAGAGGGCCGTGATCACTCAGGGGAGTGAAAGCGAAATATTATAACTGCACAAGTACGGTACAATGCAGACACCGTCGAAGACCCCTATCGGGGTTATGCCTAGTCACCTCAAGTGTGAGCCATCAAGGAGTAATCCTTGTACTCCACTCGAGTCTGACTTTGTCTTACCGCCCTAGGGTCCTGTAAACGGTTGTCCTTCAGGTAAGAAGTCGGGCGACCCAACGGTGCCCGCGAGAGGTATTGCGACGGGACGACAGGGAGGGCACGACCAGTGTACCGGTGTGCTTGGCCCCTGATCGTTGGTCGCGAGAGTTACCAACCCACGAAAGTCGAGCTCCTCCAGGAGCACACGCGAGACAAGGTAAGGAGACGGTTCACCTTGTTGGCAACCGCAGTGACTTGGTGGGACGACAGGGCAGGCACCGATGTACTGGTGGTCCTGGCTGCTGTCGTTGTCCGCGGGTCGGTTAAGTCGAGGCAACGATAACGGTTGTCACGCAGGTTAATTAAAATACTAAATGGTTCAGTCAATGTCTTGAATTGGCTATATGCCATGTACGCACTACCTACCCGTGGGAACTACGAGTTATGGGCTCCTCCGCTTCTTAGTGTCGTCCGAGAACTCTTCAGACGTCAGCAGTACCGCGGGCTGATTGCCGGGAAGTGGTGTTGTCTTATTTGCCGCGGCGTGTGATTTGTATTTGCTTTGATTTGACTTCACCGGCCAGTCACGCACCGTGCAGGAGTACGTCGGGGTTAGGGTCCAAAGCCCCGCGTACATAGGATATAGTCCGGCGGATGACCTCTCTGTTCAGTTTGAAAGATGGGCTATGAAGTGTCGGATAGCCTCGGTGGAGCATTCCCTAACAAGGTTCCCGCCACCCTGGAGATCCGTGCGTGTAGCGTAACACAAGTGCACCCCTGCAGGGAAGAATTGATCTATCGATAGCCGTGTCCACGGTAACAGGACGCTTTATGCTGAAGCTGGATCCTACCACCAGAAACTATTAATACTAAACTGTATGGTTCTGGGTCGTCTTCCTCGCGGGGATGTCGAGGAGGTGAACTCGGAGGCATTGTAAATTATTACAACTTATTATTATTCAATGTTGCAGCAACTTCTGCTTCATTGCTACTTTATTGCTTTATATAAACTGTTGGCTGATTCTTACCTCATGCTGCAAGACATCGTCGGAAGATGCTAGTCTTCGTTAGGCCTAGCTTCTTACCCTTGCTCTGTATTTCTGTCTTCAGTCCACTATATACAGCCCCTTCTTTCCGTTGATACAATGCATAATGCTTAGTAGCGGACGTAAGACTCGCGGGTATACTAGATACTCACCTGCTTTATTTCCTTTACTGTTTTGCCTGATCGGCCGCTGCAGCCGATGTTGGAGCCCAGGAGCAGGAGTACCCCGGAGGCGCCTACTACGACGTCGAGTTCCCCGTGGACCAGGAGTAGTACTATGGATCCCAGGCAGGAGGCCTCGCCTTTTCGTTCTGTATCTCTGATGTGGTTTGTGCTAGCCTTCTTAAGGCAAAACTTGACTAACTATGTCTGTACTCAGATATTATGGCTTGTATGACTTATATATATTCGGGTCCGCGTGACCCCCTCTATTGTAATATATTTGTTTATCCTTTTGTGTTTAGTGTTGTGCTGTGATATTACCACCGTGGCACCCTAATCTCAGTCGTGTACCCTGTGTGTATGATTACTGTACACGGTCTGATTTTGGGGGCGTCACAGTCACCTACCCCCTTGTTATAAATAGTAGCACCTCCTGGCCATTTTAGGCAGAAAACCTAAGCCAAATTTGGGTTTTCCCCTAACCCAGCCGCCACCCCACCTCAAATTCCGTGCACCCCCAATCCCACCACATCCAGATCTGGTGGCCCAATCTGCACCATCCGATATGAATCGAGCAGCCCACATTGACCCATGTCATCAGATGGGAGTCTCCTCTGCCCGAGGTCCTCCCATGGAGGGCTCCTCTTGCCTCGAGCCCGTCTGCGCCGTCTCGCGCCTCCGGCCAAGCCGCGACCGCCAGCGAGCAGCTCGGCCGACCCCGGCCAGGTTGCCTCGACCCGCGCCCCTCCTCCTCTTCTTTCATCTCCATCTCTTCACCTTGGACCCTACCTTCCAGGAATCGGCGCCGCAGCCATGGATGAAGGTGGAGCTCTGACAGCCCCCATGCCTCCCCAAGACCTCAGCCTGCTGGATCCGGCGACCACCAAACAGATTCACTCGTCCACGACACTCCTGCACCTTCCCCGGCCTCCTCTGCACCTTCACCGCCGGGACCTCGCTGGAGGAACCTCTGCCGCTGCTTGATCGAGTCGAGGACGGGAACGATCCAGTCCGCCCGCTCGTCGTCCTGGGCCGGCGCGCCCCAGAAGGCCCAGCGGTGGCGCCCCATTGTGGGCCAGCACCTACGTCTGTGGGCCCTATGACCCAGCACGCCAAGGCCCAACGTCGCCGCACCCCCTCTGCGCCCTAGGCGCTCGGCACTATCCTCCGCCACGTTCTCCTGCTGGGCTCGGCCCGCTAAGGTGAGCCGCCCTTTTTTCCCTTTTCATTTTTTTTTCTGCTGCAGTAGTTGGGCCAGCCCAATAGCTATTTAGCGCACTATGCGCATTTTAGATAATTCACGCCGCCCCCTGTTTATGCCCAATGGCAGTAGATTCGGCCCAAGAGCTCTTTTAGCTCTTTTCTTTATATTTTATTGACAGGTTATATCGCAATATTGTGGTGGCCGTATCTGTTTAACCGTTTGTCGGATCGTGACGTGTTCTACATGAAAGTTGCTCCGTTTTGCACGTAGATTAATAACATGTGCTTCTTTGCCATGTTTGAACTTGTCTACATGCTGTTTCACTGCTATTTACACCACATGCCACCGTAAATGTAATAGACCGTAACTTTTTAACCGCTGCTCCGTTAAAATGTTCTTTATATGTAATTTGACTAGAATTGCATGTAGATTGTGAATATGCTGCTCTTGCTTGCTAATAAAAATAATAAAATTATGTTTATGTAAAAACAGTACCAAAAGGTATTATTTTGGTGGGGTACTTAGTATATGCATTGCTTAGGGCTTTACCGCACTTAACTTGACTAGCGTAGATAGTTTATTTATGCTTCACCTCTTGCCATGATCGTGTGCTATGCCATGCTTGAGTGAGATGACATGTTAATAACCTTTGCTCATGCTGTGTAGCTAAACAACTTGAACCTTTCTAAATGTTCGGTATCGTCGTGTGTGACGAGTACTCCACTTAACCTGTTAGTAATCGCTCTCGATAATAGATGCGATACCGTAGTGCATTGTCTCGTCTTGCCTTCTTGATGATGCTTGCTCGTGATTGCTTCATAGTAATAGATGCTTGTTCGTCGATTGTATTTCCAGTGTTTCCTGCTTGTGTGCTCCCGCGGTTACCCTCGGAGATGTTGCGAGCTTGCGATCGACTACACCTTCCGTTTCGTCTTCTCATCAGGTAAGGGGGAGCATATATCAGGCTTATAACTTTCATCTCACTCGCTCCTAGGTTTAGGATAGAACGATTGCTTGATCCTACCACTTCATATTCATGCCTCTCAAATAAACCCAAACAACCATGTCCTACACATCCCAGCAAACCTTTTTCGGCTATTAGCACTATTGCTCGCTGCTAGCCACTGCTTAGTATGCATGCTAGGATGCTATCAATTTGTATCCTGTTATTCCTTGGATTGGGCTATCACAGTACTATATTTGTTGTGGATAATGCGATTATCATAATGTTTGACTATATTCGACGAAGGATGGAAGGTCTAGGCTATCCCGCCCCGATGCTTTGTTCCATTCGAGTCACCTAGGACCCGAGTTCCGGGTATTGTGTCTCTTGACGAGCGTGCCTAACCGCGTGTGGGATACTATGTGGTCCCCTCTTCTTACCTATCTAGATTCAAACATTTCTAGTGGTGGCCCAAGATGATTTACAATTTGAACCCCGTGTGTGTGACTGGTGGCGCCCCAACAGATTTACAACAACCCGAGCCAGCGAGGACAGAGTTCGCTTGTTGGTCCAACCTGACTGGCTGAGGACCCGAGCACAGTGATTCCACAGTAATCCAAACCTGGAGTCATACGGTAAGGACCAATTTGAGAGCGCGGCCGGCTTTTGAGTTGTATGTCGACTCACCGGAGGCCACCCGGATTTGTGCGTTGTTAGTTAGAGGTACCTGTCGTTTCGGATCTCTCGGGACTAAATTATAAAATGCTGCCTGTAATGGGTAGAAACTGAGAGAGATGGGCGTGCGTGTGGAGCCTTGTAATGGGAAGTTGGTACACCCCCTGCAGGGTTAAATCTTTTCGAGAAGCCGTGTCCACGGTTATGGACGACTTGAGACCTACTCCTTGTTCATAGACAACAACAACTAAGATAATTTTAATAACTTGATCAACGTGTGTGTGCTTTGACTGCTTTTTCTTCTTCAGGATGCGAAGAGGAGGACAAGGATAGGATAGATGTTATGTTTGCGTAAGTAGATGATAGCAAGACTTGTTGGAGGCGATTCCTCATCGAATGCTTGGTTCTCATCTTACTCTAAAATAGACCGTTAGCCACTCATATATTGCTAGTGCATCTGCAACCTCACCACAATCCCCATCTTACCGTGAGAAATTAGTTACAAAACTTTGATATAGCTCACCTCTTTATTTTCTCTTTTACGCACGTTATGCAAACGATCTTGGACTTCAGTGGAGCTCGATGAACCTTCTTCTGGACGCCTTCGTGGAGACTCGACGACGACTAGTTAGGCGGATCCCGGCGGAGAGCCTAGACCCGTGTGGTTACGGGAATGGTGTGTTTTACCTTTGCCACTAGGCATTTGATTGTAGTCTGTACTCAGACATGTATCTTCCGCTGATATAATGTAATTAAGGAAGTTGTATGTCGATTGTATGCGATGTTGTATCTTTGTAGCTGTAATGTTGTGATATCATGTTGGAAATCCAGGGGATATGGCATTGTCATAAGTCGCGGTGGGACCGATATGTGCTTCGTCCCCGGATCTGGATGGAAACATCTACATCTGGAACAGTACCGCATATCGGGCCTTACAGCGTACAAGGTTTTGTGTAAGCCAGCAGTAAGATGGCGGCTATAGCTATTTCCTACTATTGAATGTATGCCTCTTCCAGTGTACCAGGATATGCAATGATACTAGCGCGTCATGTAGCAATGATAAGGGGAAGACCCAACTAGCATGCGGCTCTACGATCAAGCAAACGCATGTACGACATGAATATCAAGTCATGAGATGATGGATGTTGCATGACAATGTATCTCAGAAAGGCTATGAAAATGCCTTGATAGGTAGGTATGGTGGCTGTTTTGAGTAAGCTATACGTAGGTCTATGATGGCAGAGCTTATCATGCCAAGGCTTTTGATGCACCGTAGAAGTTTACACCAACTCTCAAGATGAGAAAGGGAAATGCACGGTACCGAAGAGGCTTGCAAAATATGGAAGGTGGAAGTGCCAACAATCGAATATTCACATTAGTGAAAGGAACTCATGCACTTATTATCGGTAACTCTCTATCTAATCAGGAGGTTCACAAAGAGACAAGTACCCCGAGGAGGAGTGTATGGGGGTTTTGTTATCATTGCTCATCCTCGACCCATGGTACGTGAGGGTACTCTATATATTCCAACCCCTCCATAGGTTAGCAATCCATCTAGTGGCTAAAGTTCTCATCTAAAAAAATTGCTTTTCAAAAATAAGCACGGTTTTCCAAAAATACGACACCTACCACTAATAGGATCAAGCCAAAAGTCCAAACATTACAAATCAATACCTCAAAACTATTGCAAGTTACTACTACACTTATAATAGAAACCTTAATTACCTACTCATGTCAAGACACACAACTCAGTGCAACAGACCAACTCTCTAAACAAGATAAGCATCATAACTCAAGAGAGTTCCAAAAGCAACAACCTAAATAAAAACTCTTAAAAAGATAAGCATGTAAACTAAGAGGTAAGCATTACAGCAACTAAGAAAAGGTAAAGAACACATACAATCAAAGATAAGCATGCAATCTACGTTGTGTTCTAGGGTGGAGTGGAGCGTGTTTCTCTCCCAAACAATGTAGGCTAGGGTCCAACTTGTTATGAACAGAAAGAAAAAGAAAACAAATTAAAAAGTAAAGAGCGAGAAGCTCCAAGCATAGCACATAACATATGAAGTGATAAAAATATAGCATGGAGAAGGACGAACTGATGATTGTTGAAGGAGAAGGGGATGCACGGGGGCATCCCCAAGCTTAGAGCTGCATGGGGGGGATCCCAAGCTTGAGCTTTTGACACTCCAGGATCTTCTTTCATCATCTTCCTTCGCATACTTGAAAACTCCCTTCATACGAAACTCATCATAAGCTGATTATAGTGGTTAGTTCCCATAAATAAATAATTTTTATTTACTGGAAATAAAGATTTTCATGAAGAACTACTATATCTCAAGATTGCCAAAAAAATTTTGCAAAGAAAAAAGCAAGCTTAAGATTTTCAAAACGGTGAAAATGCAAAACATGAAAGAATCTGTGAAAAACAAACAAGCAGGTAGTAAATAATTTTTTAGGGGTACTTATGCAACTCAAATAAAAAAACTCAGAACATACGCTAGAAATTCTATTATATAGAGTATACAGTCAAACAAATTTAGATCAAAAAGATGATCTGGTGATTTTAGGCGAATTTTTCCGTCAAGCAGACATAATCCGTTTTCTAGACAGTATGTCACAACATTTGATCTTTCTTGCAATCGGAGGCTAACTTGGCACAAAGCTTCAAAATAAAGATACAATGATGTTACTACAGTAGTAACAAGAATCAAGACCACTAAAACTGAAAGTAAACACATTTTGGGTTGCCTCCCAATAAGCGCTTTCTTTTATGCCTTTTAGCTAGGCATGATGCAAAAAGATCAAGATTTGTCAACTTCAAATCAATAGCTTGCCCGTGTAACAGACTCATAAGGTAACTTCATCTTCTTTCTAGGTAAAATTTGCATGCCCTTTTTGTGGAGGAATTGGAATCTAATAGTCTCTTCTTTGATATCAATGATAGCACCAACGGTGCAGAGAAAAGGACGTCCCAAAATAATTGGACATGAGGGATCACACTCAATGTCCATGAAAATAAAATCAACGGGAACATAATTATCATTGAAAACTATAAGAACATCATCAATCCTCCCTAATGGTTTCTTTACGGAAGAATCAAAAAGTCGAACACCAAAAGAACAACGATCAAAAGGTTTCAATTCAGGCATATCATACATTCTTTTGGGTAAAACGGAGGCACTAGCTCCAACATCACATAAAGACAAGCAAGAGAAATTATTCATTTTGATTTTGACCATAGGATCCCAACCATTTTTTAGTTTTCTAGGAATATAGACCTCTAACTTACATTTCTCCTCCCTTGCTTTGATAAGATCATTGGTAATATGCTCGGTTAAGGCAATGTTGAGTGAACTAGTGTGGGGGTCTTTGGCCATTCTTTGCAGAAAAGTGATAACTTCAGAAAGACTAAAATTATCAAAATAAATCTCTATAAATAAGATTTCCACCAAAAAGGATTTTGTCTAATTATCCCAACTATTTTTCTTACAAGGGGATAGGGAATGGAATCACTTCTTTGGTTTTCCATGGAGGGATAAATCAATGAATTTTAATGAATAGGTCACTTTCCATCCCAGGAGTTGTTTGTTCATCACACACCCTCTCAAAATTTTCCAAATGATAGATAGCATCCTCTCCATTCTCAGAAAATGTATCTCTCTAATAGTAGTTGAGGAAAGGTCTACTATTAGGGGTGCAAACATAATAACTATCGTGACAAACATAATTGCAAAGCTCGAAATCATTACAGGTCTCCCAACTAGGGGTTCCGTGCCTGGGGAAAATTTCAATGCTAGTGGAACCCATAGCAACAACAACAAGGAAAGGAAAAAGAAAGCTAACTAATTTTTTTGTGATTTTTTGCTATAAGACTCTACAGCAAAAGCAAGAAAGTAAACTAACACGACTAAAAATAAAAGGGAAAAGATACTATGCAACTCCCCTATCTTGTAGACTGGAGTCCCTGGAAACGGTGCCAGAAATTATGCTTGGTGTCACTGAAGTAGTGCTCCTTGTTGCCTACCCCAAGTGGAAGGTTGAGAAGTAGACAGTGGCAAATTTCCCTCGGTGAAGATACCAAGGTTATCGTACCAGGAGGACTCCAAGTTCAACAAGTGGGTGGTCAACCGAGCAAGGCGTCGTTTTCGTTTGAGATAAGTTACTCACTTGACCTGGACCTGCACACAAAAGCAAATAACTTTGCTCCCAATGAGTATAGAGTGGTTTTCAATCTCTTAGGCCTTGTTGTTTACAAAGGATCAAGCACACGGTGGAAATAGTAGTGGTGATTGCAACGAAAATGAAATAAAAGCAGTAAATGATAGAGGTGTAAAAAAATATGGAAATATGGACCGGGGTCCCATGATGTTCACTAGTGATGTCTCTCTCCCAAAAGACGATAAAACATCTATGCCGGGTGAAAAAATTACAGATGGGAAATTGACAGAATTATAAACGCACTGCAATGCTAATTATGCTATAAGAAAGTTAGAGTGGCTCCAATCCTTGCCTAGGAATAGCATATATTCTTGGGATAAGTGCAAGGATGTTTTTATTGGCAAATACTACCCACCTGCTAAGATTATCCAGTTGAGAAGTAACATTATGAATTTTAGACAATTGGCTAATGAACATGTTGCCCAAGCTTTGGAATGTGCGAAATCTCTTGTTAAGAATTTCCCTACACATGGTTTGACTATTTGGATGGTTATCCAGACTTTCTATGCAGGATTGAACTTTACCTCGCGGAATCTATTGGACTCGGCCCCGGGAGGAACCTTCATGTCAACTACACTTGGTGCTGCCACAAAGCTATTGGACGAGATGATGACAAATTATTCTCAATGGCACACCGAAAGATCTCCAACAGGTAGGAAGGTAAACTCTGTTGAGGAGATCTCCTCTTTAAATGAAAAGGTTGACTTGATTATGTCTCTACTTACTAAGCAACCTCATATTGATCCTCATGATGTTTCTTTGAATTCTTTGGTTGCTCGAGAGCAAGTGGATGTTAATTTATTTCTCGTAACAACCTCAACAATAATGCTTGCAGGAGTAACTTTGGTAGAAATCCTAGACCGCTCCCATCCAACAACTATGGTAACAACAACTCCTATAACTATAATCCTAACGATAGAAGAATGCCTAGTTATAAAAAACTTTTAGAAATATAGAAGGCTACAAAGAATTACATGCACACTCAATATGAACAAAATAAGGCCTTCTCTAGACAAGTACATGAGCATTCTTCTATTTTGCAAAACATTGGAAGACAAGTTCAGAGCCTGAATAGTGGGATTTCTAATCTCCAGACTAGACTCACCACCACTGAAACCAAAGTTTCCAATATGACTCACACCCATGCTACTTTGATAAATCAAATGGCAGCTAAACCCGAAGTGGTTTCGTCTCTAGAAGAGGAAGATAGAATTAAGAGCCTTCCTACACACACTACTATTGCTACTATACAAGTTTTTGAGGATCTCAAAACCTTTAGCACCCAACACATCCCTAGTCCACCTAATAGACCTATCTATGGAACATCATGACGATCAATAGAGGGTTGCTTGGTAAGTAGAGACATAATTAAGTCAACTTTTTCATTGAGGGAGGTAATTTCTTTGACATAATTTACCTTCCTACCTGTTGGAGCGCGTTTGGTGTGCCATTGGGAATAATTGGTCATCATTTCATCGAGAAGCTTCGTGGCAGCACCAAGTGTAGTTGACATAAAGGTTCCTCCCGCGGCCGAATCTAACAGGTTCCGCGAGGTAAAGTTCAAGACTGCATAAAAAGTCTGGATAACCATCCAAGTAGTCAAACCATGTTTAGGGCATTTCTTAACTAGAGATTTCATTCGTTCCCAAGCTTGGGCAACGTGTTCATTATCCAATTGCTTAAAATTCATAATATTACTCCTCAATTGGATAATCTTAGCAGGAGAGTAGTACTTCCCTATAAAAGCATCTTTGCACTTATCCCAAGAATCTATGCTATTTCTAGGCAAAGATTGAAACCAGATTTTAGATTCTCCCCTTAAAGAGAAAGGAAAGAGCTTGAGCTTAACAACATCACCTTCTACTTATTTATACTTTTGCATATCACATAATTCAACAAAATTATTCAAGTGTAAAGCAGCATCATCTCCAGCACCAGATAATTGATCTCTCATAACAAGGTTTAGCAAAGCAGGTTTAATTTCATAAGAGGTAGCTGAAGTGGCAGGTGTGGCAATGGGAGTGAAGATAAAGTCTTGGTTGTTGTGACTAGTGAAGTCACACAACTTGGTGTTTTCAGTCGAACCCATAGTAGCAGCAAGTGTGGCAGATTTTTTTGTAGTTTTTGGTAAAAGACACAAAGATAAAAACTGAAAGGTAAACTAACAAGACTAAAGAAACAAAGGTAAAGGGTAGTGTGCAACTCCCCTATCTTAGCACTTGGAGTCCCCGGCAACGGCGCCAGAAAACTTGCTTGATGGCTTCTCGCCCCTTCGTTGGTTACCCCAAGTAGAAGGTTGAGATGTAGTGCAGCAGCAGTTTTCCCTCGGTGAAGATACCAAGGTTTTTCTTCAGCAGGACTCCAGAGATGATAAGTAGGTGTCAGCGGCGCAACTGACGCGGACCTGCACACAGACACAGATAACTTTTTTCCCAACGAAATTCAGAGAGGTTGTCAATCTCTCCGGTCTTGTTGTTCACAAGGATAAAATGCAAGGGATAATGATAGCAAGTAAAAGTAGTAAAGTAAATATAGCGTGGAAACAATAATGAGGATATGGACCGGGATACGTGATGTTCGCTAGTGATGTCTCTCTCCCAAAAGACGATAAAATTGCTATGCGAGGTAAACAAATTACAGAAAGGCAATTGACAGGATTAATAACGCACCGCAATGCTTACTATGCTACAATAGAAAGGACGAGGTTCAAAAGCACAGGTAGTACGCCAAGATTAGTAGACCGAAATCCATCTGCATCTACTACTAATCATCCACCTTGAGATATCTATCCAGAACATCTCGCTGGTATTAAGTTGCGAGCCCCACCCAAAGTGTAAACCCAAAGCAACAGACAACTGCATTAAAAAGAACTCTGCGTAAAGTAAACAATCCTTGTGACCGCGGTCACAAGCACCGTTGTTTGCCCCCTTGTGGAAATAGCACATCCCCTAGACTCATGTTTCTGTCACTCAAGCGTGTCATCGGGGGGCATGAACCCACAATCTAGCACAACGTTCCCTCTTGAAGTCACTACCTACTACTTGGCCAAAGAAATAAACAACAACGGAGAACATGCAAGAATTACTTAGGAACAAAAATATAAGAGATAAAAACCAAATATATTACGCTATCACAATCCGAACATAATCTCGTAATCCAATAGATCCTATCAAACTCAACATAGCAATAGCAGAAATATTACAAAGGTTCCTCGATCATGTAGGGAATCTCACGAGGTCTAAACAATGAAGATCAAAGAGGGGAGGAGAACATCACATAGCTACTGATCACGGACCCATGGTCCAAGGAAAACTACTCACGAGACATCCGGGGAGCATCCATGGTGGAGAGGAGACTCCCGGAGGTCAATCCTCCCTCCGGCAGGGTGCCGGGAAGAGGTCTTCTGGTGCTCCCGATCTTCGGAAGCGCGGCGGCGGCGGAACAGAGGCAAGTTCGCGTAATAGGGTTCCTCTTTTGGAGTTTTCCCGTGACGGAGAATAAATAGGCGAAGGGGGCAGCCAGAGGTGGACCAGGGGCCCCAGGCGCCCCCCTGGCGCGGCCAGGGGTGGGGCCGCGCCGGGTGGCCGCCTGGGCCCCCTGGCTCCCCTCTGGCCCCTCCCGGGCTCTTCGTGAAGCTTCCTCCACGCTGATTTTTTATCTGAATTTTCCCGAATTTTTCTGGCACTTTTTATATGGGGGAAAACTGAAATAGAAAAACAGCAGAAAACAGGAACTGGCACTGGGGTGCATTGAGTTAATAGGTTAGTCCAAATATGATCAAAAGTGTATGAAAGTGTATCTAGAACATAGCAATATCACACAAAACATGCATGGAGCAAGCAGAAATTATAGATACGTTTTGGACGTATCACCAACGAGGTGCGAGAAGTTATCTCGTGCATCAAGGAAATTTCTGGGGCCGTTGCCGGGGACTCCGCACTTCAAGATAGGGGAGTTGCACACTATCTTTTATCTTTGCTTTTTAGTCTTGTTTGTTTACCTTTCAGTTTTTTCTTTAGTGTCCTTTATCAAAAATAAAAAAAAATAGTTATCTTGCTTGCTGCTACTATGGGTTCCTCTGAGAACACCAAGTTGTGTGACTTTACTAGTCACAACACCAGTGACTTTATCTGCACTCCAATTGCTACACCTGCTACTTTAGCACCTTCTTATGAGATTAAACCTGCTTTGCTGAACCTTGTTATGAAAGATCAATTCTCTGGTGCTAGAGATGATGTTGCTTTTCACTTAAATAATTTTATTGAGCTTTGTGATATGCAAAAGTACAAAGAAGTAGATGGTGATATTGTTAAGCTTAAGCTTTATCCTTTCTCCTTGAGACATGAAGCTAAAATATGGCTTCAATCCTTGCCTAGGAATAGCATAGATTCTCGGGATAAGTGCAAGGATGCTATTATCGGGAAGTACTATCCCCCTTCTAAGATTATCCAATTGAGGAGCTTTATTATGAAATTTAATCAATTGGATAATGAACACGTTGCCCAAGCTTGGGAACGCATGAAATCTCTTGTTAAGAATTTCCCTACGCATGGTTTGACTACTTGGATGGTTATCCAAACTTTTTATGCAGGCTTGAACTTTACCTTGCGGAACTTGCTAGATTCGGCTGCGGGAGGAACCTTTATGTCAACTACACTTGGTGCTGCCACAAAACTTCTCGATGAGATGATGACCAACTACTCCCAATGGCACACCGAAAGAGCTCCAACAGGTAGGAAGGTAAACTCTGTCGAGGAGATCTCCTCCCTAAATGAAAAAGTTGACTTGATTATGTCTCTACTTACCAAGCAATCTCCTATTGATCCTCAAGATGTACCTTTAAATTATTTGATTGCTCAGGATCAAGTATATGTGAACTTTATCTCTAGAAAAAAATTCAATAACAATGCTTATAGGATTAATTTTGGTAGCAATCCAAGACCGTTCCCCTCCAACAACTATGGGAAAATAACACTTATCTTAGCTCCAGAAACTCTACCCCTAGACATAGAGACATGCCTAGTTACGAGAAACTTTTGGAAATAGAGAAGTCCACTAAGAACTATATGCACACCCAGTATGGACAAAATAGGACCTTCTCTAGACAATTAGATGAGCACACTTCTATCCTACAAGACATTGGTACACAACTAGAGATTTTGAACACTGAGATCACTAACCTTCAGACTAGGCTCACCACTACGGAAACCCAAGTTTCCATATGTCTCATACTCAGGCTACTTTGATAAACCAAATGGCGGCTAAACCTGAAGTGGTTTAGGCCATAAAAGAAGATAGTATTAAGAGCCTTCCTACACACCATATTGTTGCTACTATCCAAGTGGTTGGGGATATCCAAACTCTTAGCACCCAATGCACCCCTAGTCCCATAGGACCTATTAATGGTGATGCTATGACCTCAACCGTAGAAGAAGAAATTCCTATGACTATAGAATCTACCAAACAAGTGAGCCTAAAGGACACCACTACCACTTTACTTGATAGTAGTGACCTTGATTTTGATAATTGCACCCTTTATGAAGTTATTCGTTTCCTTCACAAGATGTCTAGAGACCCCCACACTAGCACACTTAATCTTGCCTTCACGGAGCATATAACTAATGCTCTCATCAAAGCTAGGGAGGAGGAGCTTAGGGTAGAAGCCTCCATAGCTATAAATCTAGAAGATGGTTGGGATCCTATGATTAAAATTAAGTTGAATAATTTCTCTTGCTATGCTTTATGTGATGTTGGAGCTAGTACCTCTATTATGCCCAAAAGAATGTATGATATATTTGAATTGAAACCTTTTGATCCTTGTTCTTTTGGTGTTCATCTCGTCGATTCTTCCGTAACGAAACATTTGGGGAAGATAGATGATGTCCTTATCATTGTCACTGACAATTATGTTCCCGTTGATTTTACTATTATGGACATTGAATGTGAACCTTCTTGTTCAATTATTTTGGGACGTCCTTTTCTTCGCACCGTGGGTGCTGTTATTGATATGAAAGAAGGGATTATAAAATTCCAATTCCCTCTCAAGAAAGGTATGGAACACTTCCCTAGGAAAAAGATTAAGTTGCCTTTTGAGTCCGTCACACGGGCTAGTTGTTTTCTTGAAAAGACTTGATCTATTTGCATTAAGCCTAGCTAATGGCTTTAAAGAAGCGCTTTCGGGAGGCAGCCCGCAAAGAATTTAGGTTTTACTTTTTGTTTTTCTTCTGTTTTTAGTGGTCTTGATGATTGTTACTACTGTAGCAACATCATTGTATCTTTACTTTTCAAGCTTTGTGCCTTTTATAGCCTCATATGACAAGGGAAGTGAAAGTTGTGACATGCTGTCTAGAAAACAGATTCTGTCCTCGTGACTAGAAAAATCAGGGAAAAATCCCAGTTCATCTTTTTGAGCTTAATTTTTTACACAGCGTGCTCTATACAATTACAAAACTTTCGTATGTTCTGAGCTTTTTGATTTGAGTTGCAGAAGTATCCCTAAAAAATTCTTTACTACCTGCTGGTCTGTTTTTCAAAGATTCTATCTTGTTTTGTCTTTTCTTCATTTTGCAAACCTTAACCTTGCTTTTTCTTTGCAGAGACTTTTTTTCAATCTTGAGAAACAGTAGCTCTTCAAGATTATCTTTATTTCCAGTAGAGAAAAATTTATTTTATTATGGTACTAACCTCGCTAATCAGATTATGATGAGTTATGTATGATGGGAGTTTTCAAGTGTGCGAGGGAAGATGATGAAAGAAGATTCAGGAGTGTCAGGATCTCAAGCTTGGGGATGCCCCCATGCATCCCTAAGAAATATTCAAGGAGACTCAAGTGTCTAAGCTTGGGGATGCCCCCGTGCATCCCCTTCTCCATCAACAATTATCAGTTTGTCTCTCGTTTCACTATATTTTTATCACTTCATGCTTTATGTGCTATGCTTGGAGCGTCTCGCTCTTAGGTTTTATTTTTAGTTTTCTTTAGCTTTTCTTTCTGTTCATAAAAAGTTAGAACCCAGGTTTCTTTGTGTGGGAGAGAAACACGCTCCACTTACAAAATCTATAACACAACATAGGATTTTTCATGCTTATCTTTGTTGTGTGTTCTTTATCTTTTCATAGCTACTGTCATGTTTAGCTCTTAGTTTTCATGCTTATCTTTTTAAAGATCTTTTGTTTAGTTTGTTGCTGGAACTCTCTTGAGTTTTCATGTTTATATTGTTTAGAGGGTTTGCCTGTTGCACTAAGGTTTGTGTCTTGACCTTAAGTAGGTGATTGAGGTTGCTATTCTTTTGTAGTAGTAACTTGCAATAGTTTTGAGGTGTTGTTTTGACTAATGTTTGGACTTTTGGTGTCAAGAGCTTTAGCCTATTAGTGATAGATGTCGTATTTTGGGCAATCCGTGTTTATTTTCAAAACCTACAAAATTAGTTGAGAACTCTAGCTACTAGATGGATCACTACTCTTCTGAGGGGTCGAATATTAGAGTACACTCACGTACCATGAGTCGAGGATGCGCAAGGATAACCAAACCCCCGTAAACTCCTCCTCGGGGTACTTGTCTCTTTGTGCACCTCCTTATTAGATTGAGAGTTACCGATAATAAGTGCATGAGTTCTTCGGACTAATGTGAGTATTCAAAAGTTGACACTTCCACCTTCCCATATTTTTCTAGCCTCTCCTGTGCCGTGCATTGCTTTCTTCTCGCTCCGAGATTTAGCGTCCACCTTCTCCGGTACATCCAAAACCTTGGCACGATATGCTCTGTCATCATAAACCTCCTTATATCCTTCCTCAAAACAGCCACCATACCTACCTATCAAGGCATTTCCATAGCCTTTCTGAGATACATTGCCATGCAACATCCATCTTCTCATGACTTGATCTTCATGTCATACATGCTACTTGCTTGATCGATGAGCCGCATGCTAGTTTGGCCTTGCCCTAATCATTGCTACATGACGCGCTAGTATCATTGCATATCCTTCTACACTGGCAGAGGCATACATTTGCATCCATCATGATAGTTGCATCTTCTTTATGATTTGAGTACTTTGTAAAGTGTGAAAGATCTTCTATACTTCTTGTAATATATAGAGTGTTGCCCCTAAAGTGAGGAAAAGTTCCCAAAGAGGACAAATTAAAAGATCACAAAAAGGACAAATTAAAAGATCCCAAAGAGAAGATATGAGAGAAATAGAAAGAGCCATTGAGGCCACCAAAAAATACAAAAAAATAGAAAAAAGAGAAAAAAGAAATAAAAAGAGAGAAGGGGGCACACTACTATTCCTTTTGAGAGATCCACACTCGTACTCCCTCTTATATCTTGTACTCCATAGATATTATCATTCATGCATATAGCTATGTGGGGACCTTCACACTATATAACTTGTCTTGTATATTCCAATGGTGAGCCTCCTCAAATGAGCTCTAGGTCTTCTTGAGCAAGCAAGTTGGATGCACCCCCACTAGTTCCATTGGAGATCTTACCTTAGCTCATATGTGCATCCGTTGCATGGCAATCCCTACTCCTGACATCATATTTATCATTTGGCTTTCTCTCGCCTATGATTGTCCTCATTGATTTGAGCCCTTCACACCTTTTTGTCTTCCTCCTCCACCATATTCTCTCTTTTCCATCCTAAGTGTCAACTTTCTTGCTTACGCTCATCCATTGCATGAGTGCTCAAAATGTCGAAAAGGAGTGGATCATTTTGACTTGTACCTGGCTAGTTGTCTGGGGATGAGTCAAGATAAGATTCCGAAGAAGACCAATTGTGAAACTTTAATAGATTGAGTTCTCAACATAAAAATATTTTTTCTCGTATATCCCTATCCCCTTTCTTGCACGCAAACACCATTTGGAGACATTCGAGTCACGGACAGCGAGAGCTCTTGCACCTTTATGTTCTTATGTTGCTTGTTTCAATGCTAAATATAGACTCTTGCCTGTTATGACCTGAATTGAATTACATGCCTTGATTGCTTTACTTAAAAGTTCTTATATGGTTGTTAGCATGTCACCACAGAAATTATGCTTTTATCATTTACCTACTCGAGGACGAGCAGGAATTAAGCTTGGGGATGTTGATACGTCCAAAACGTATCTATAATTTCCACTTGCTCCATGCTTCTTGTGTGTGATATTGCTATGATATTGATGAACTTACATACACTTTTGATCATATTTGGACAAACCTATTAACTCAGTGCACCCCAGTGCCAGTTCCAGTTTTTTGCTGTTTTCTATTTCAGGTTTCCCCCTTATTGAAAGTGCCAGAAAAATTCCAGGAAAAATATAGGAAAAATCAGCATACGGAAACCTTCCAGAAGAGCCAAAGTGGGGGCCGAGGGGGGCCAGGGGGGCGCCTGGAGCCCCTGGCCCACCTCTGGCTGCCCCCTTTGCCTATTTATTCCCCGTGACGAGAAACCCTCAGGGACGGAACCCTTTTTCGCAATCTCTCCTCTATTCCGCCGCCGCCGCGCTTCCAAGATCGGGAGCACCAGAAGACCTCTTCCCGACACCCTGGCGGAGGGAGGAATCACCTCCGGGAGCTTCTTCACCACCATGGACGCTTCCCGGATGAACCGTGAGTAGTCCACCTTGGACCATGGGTCTATGATCAGTAGCTATGTGATGTTCTCCTCCCCTCTTTGTTCTTCATGGATTAGATGATGGATTATGAGATTATGTTCATATTGTGTTTGAGTTATATATTTGATTCTCCTATTTTATATTTATGTTCTTGAGTAATTCTTGCATGTTCTCCGTTGCTGTTTATTGCTTTGGCCAAGTAGTAGGTAGTGACTCCAACAGGGAGCGTTATGCATGATTGTGGGTTCATGCCCCCCGATGACTAGCTTGAGTGACAGAAACATGAGTCTAGGGGATGTGTTGTTGCCACAAGGGGGAAAACAACGGTGCTTGTACTTGAGGGTGCAAGGATTGTTTACTTTACGCAAAGTTCTTTAATGCAGTTGTTCGTTGCTTTGAGTTTACACTTTGGGTGGGATTCGCAACTTAATACTAGCGAGATGTTCTGGATAGATATCTCAAGGTGAATGATTAGTAGGTAGATGCAGATGGATTTCGGTCTACTTGTCTTGGCGTACTGCCCATGCTTTTGAGCCTCTTCCTTTCTTTATAGCATAATTAGCATTGGTTTGCGCACATAATCCTGTCAATTTCCCAGCTGTAATTTGTTTACCTCGCATGGCTATTTTATCGTCTTTTGGGAGAGAGACATCACTAGTGAACATCATAGGACCCTGGTCCATATTTCCAACACTGTTCACACTCGCTATCAATTTACTGCTTTATTTACTTTTCCATTTCTATCACTATCATTATTATCCCGTGCGTTTTATCCTTTGTAAACAACAAGGCCGGAGGAATGTACAACTCCTCTTTACTCGTTGGGAAGTGTAAGGCCCGATATGCGGTAATGTTCCAGATCTAGATGTTTCCATCCAGATCTGGGGACGAAGCACATATCGGTCCCACCGCGACATATGACGAAGTCATATGCCCCGGATTTCCAACATGATATCACAACATTACAGATACAAGGATACCACATCTCATACAATCGGCATACAACTGCCTTAAATACAATACAACAGCGGAAGATACATGTCTGGGTACAGAATACAAGAAAATGCCTAGTGGCAAAGAGAAAAACATCGATCTCATAACCACACGGGTCCAGGCCCTCCGCCGGGATCCGCCTAACTAGTTGTCGTCGAGTCTCCACGTGAAACGTCGATCACCATACCTGTTGTCGATCTAGAACCCTGAAAAGAGTTTGGGGGTAGTATCATGAGTATAGAAGTACTCAGCATCCAACTGTAGTGGTCAACTGACCCAGCAAGGACTTCATCACTCGTCATTCTAGGACAACTAGTAGTTTACGGTAAGGAAGAGGTAAGTGGTGAGGTTGCTGCCGCACTAGCATTTATAAGTGGCTAACGATCTAGAGAGTAAGGTAAGAATCCAAGCATTCGATGAGGAATCGCCTGCAACAAGTCTTGCTATCAACTACTTACGCAAGCATAACACAACGAGATTGTAAGTGCATCAACAAGGTAAGAAGCCAAGGATTGTTTACTTTACGCAAAGTGCTTTTTAATGCAGTTGTCTGTTGCTTTGGGTTTACACTTTGGGTGGGGCTCGCAACTTAATACCAGCGAGATTGTAAGTGCATCAAGTGCCCTCCCATTGAGGTTTTGGAGTTTGATGACAAAAAGGTTAAGGGACTGATGTGTTTGTGAGTATACACAGGAGAACAGTCCCTGATGTGGTGTTTAACCACCAATGTCGACCCCCCAAAATGTTGAGGAACATTGAAGAAACGAAGGTTTTCCTGAAGAACGTATTGGCGCAAAATCCTGAGGAAACAGGATCCTGAAGACTTGGAATCCTAAGGAAACAGGATCCTGAAGACTTGGAATCCTGAAGAAACTGGATTTCGAAGAATTGTGACCCTGAAGAAAGTTGCGCCATACTGATGACATGTCAAGATGAAGATCAAGCTGAAGCGTAGTATTCGTTAAGTATTTTTATTTCTTGAGTCGTAGGAAAACATCGTACTATTGGAGGGGTTGAAGAAAATGAGTTCCGAAGGTCTGAGGAATTGCTCAACTAGGAATCCTGAAGAAAAACCCTGAGGAAATCTCCTGCAGTAGAAGTTCAGTCCTCGGGTGTCGGAGACGTTGTTCTTCAGGACACTGAGGTAACTAACTTCGGTTGAGGAGTCTGGAGATTTCCAGTGCGACTCTTCTGAAAATCGTGAGGAGAGAGAATACTTTGACCGTGCCACGTGTTGCGTGGTGAGAGGCTAGAACTTGTCTAGCAACGGTCATCTCCGAGGGCATGAGAGTAATTGTATCCATGGGCATTTATGTCCTTTCACCTCGGGTTGCTCCGCGACTATAAATAGCCAACCCCAGCCCCATTTGTGGGTTGGCTGATCCGAGAGAAAAACTGACACTTGTCATTTGAGAGCAACCCACCTCTAAAGATACTGAAGAACCTAAGTGAGGAAAACCACCAGCCTGAGTAGTTGAGCATTTCTGAGGAAGTCGGTTCGAGTGATCCGAAGCTTTTTACTCTTGAAGACTGTGATCTTCCAGCCGGTGTAGAAGTCTTCAGTCTGAGGAAGTCAAGATGCAATTGTGACTTCCTGGAGTGACTGAGTCTGTGAAGGTTTCGGGAGTCTACCTTGAAGACTCACCTGAGTTATTGGACGGAGTCTGAAGACTCTAGTTCAAGGAGAACAAGGTGAAGACTATGTCTTCTGAGTTGAATCTCAGCCTCTCCAACCAGATGTAAAGATGTCACAACAACTTGAACTAGTCTACCAAACCAAGTCTTCAATCACTGGTGCTATCTCTTCAACCTCTTAAGCTTCAGTACTTGCTATGTTGACTTCTTATGCTTCAGTTCACCCTCTGATCTTAGTCTTCATACTATGCATCTGAAGCACTTCTGCATATCTGAATTTATTTATTTCTGTTGCATTGTGATGAGCTTCCCTAATGATTACATTCTGTGAAGTTTTATTTCTTCATCATTTTGGTTACTTCTTCAGCTTCGTATTGCTTCAGTCCTGAAGAAAACCAAAATCTGGTAGTTAAATTGAAAATCTCCCATTCACCCCCCCTCTGGTCGATATATTGCACTTTCAATTGGTATCAGAGCAAGGTACTCCCTTGTTCTGTGTGATTCGGTTTAACCACCTGGAGTTTTAGTTATGTCGACCTCAGGTACAATGAGCGTTTCCTCAAACTTCCCCATCTTCGACGGAACAGACTATCCATACTGGAAGAACAAGATGAGGTTGCATCTTGAAGCCATTGACAAGGATCTGTGGGATATTGTTGATCAAGGCATTCCTGAAGCTAATCTGATGACTGCTCCTGAAGTCGTCAAGAAAAACTGGCAGCTTGATGCAAAAGCTCGAAGCATCATTGGTGGTAATCTTAACAAGTCTCAGTTCAACCGTATCCGTGGTCTGGATACTGCAAAGAAGATATGGACAAGACTGTCAAAAGTCAATGAAGGAGTCTCTTCTCAACGAGACTCACGAGTTGATACACTTCGCAGTCTCTTCAACAGGTTCAAGAGGCTGGACAATGAGCACGTGCAACAAACCTTTGATAGACTCACCGACATATCCAATGAACTTCAAGCACTGGGTTCCGCTGATATCACAGATCATGAGGTTGTGAAGAAACTACTGAGGTCACTGGATGACTCATTTGAGTTCCGGTCGCTGATGATTCAAGAAAGGCCTGACTTCAAGACTCTGGATCCAGCGGACATTCTCGAGTGCCTCAATGCTCATGAACTGAAGCTCTCTGAAAAACGAGATTTATACAGCTCCACGCCTAAGGTCCGCGCGCTAAAAGCTAGAGCACGAAGAGTGTCCTCTGATGAAGAGTCTGAGGCTGATACTGATGATCCTGAAACCCTCAGCCGGGAACTTGCTCTCCTCACCAGAAAGTTCCAAAGATTCACGAAGAAGAATCGCTTCGGAAATTCCTCAAGATCTTCCTCAAGAAAAAGCAAAGATGATGACTCTGTCGAAGCAAGAAAGAGAGTCTGCCACAAGTGCAAGAAACCTGGGCATTACATCGCTGAGTGTCCTCTATGGGAAAAGGAAGCTAGACTGAAGAAGAAGAAGAAGAAGAAGAAGAAGAAAGGGAAAGATGACAATTCTGATGAAAAGACAAAGAAGAAATCCTCAAGATCCTCAAAGTCTGCTGGATACAGGAATAGCAATTCCCGTAAGGCTCGCGCATATCTCGGCAAAGAATTGTACTTGGAGGAATCTGGTTCCAACCCTGATGCTGAGGAAGAAGAATCTGAAGAATCTGAGGGTGTGGCCGGTCTGGCTCTTGCCACGTCGCTTGTCTCCAAGTCAATCTTCATCACTGAGGAATCTGGTCTATCACATGTTGATGATGAAGCTGAAGACACAACCCCTTCCTTCTGCTTCATGGCCAAGTCCTCCAAGGTATCTTCTTACTCATCATCAGATGATCCCTCTGATGAAGAACCTGATGAAAACTATGCTAAACTTGCTAAACTTGCATCTAAGAAAAAACGTGCACTTGAAAAGATCCAGATCTCACTAAACAAGAGTGATGATATGTTGGTTGAGGAAATGACGAAGACTCAAAAGTTGACTGATGAATCAAAAATTCTTCAGTCAAAATTTGATGACTTGCTCAATCGTCATGAGGCACTCCTTACCGATCATGAAAAGCTGGCTCATGAGTTCCTCATGAGGAAACAAGAACTTGAACGCGTAAGGCTGTCTCATGACGATCTGAGGAAAGAAAATGATTCACTCCTCTCCCTACAGATCATCATGCCACAAGAAGGATTTAATCCTCCCTGTTTAAAATGCATTGAACATGATCGTATCATCTCTGTTCCTAGTTCTTCAATGTCTTCAGACTCTGTTATTTATATTACTTCTGTGGTATCTAACCCCTCATCTGAGGATACCATAGACATTCCTGAAGAAAATGCTAGGTTGAAGAGTCTACTAGAAACCGGCATGTTCAAGAGTCTGAAAGGACATCAGACTCTTTGTGACATCCTCAAGAAACAGATCCTCAACAGGAACCCGAGGAAAGAAGGTGTTGCATTCACTCGGAAACTCAACCCTGATGGGTCTTACTGGAAACCTGAACAATATCCAGAGACCACTTGGGTTCGGGAAAAGATGCCTCCTCCTGATCCCTATACTTTATCTGGTTATGATGTTGTTTCTTCAGATGTGATGATTGAGTCTTTTGACTCAAACTATAAACTATTTAAGAATGTTAATGGTGAGGTATTTGACAGATACATCGGAACTAACTGCGGGAACGGTCCTCCAGTCAAGCAGATCTGGGTTCAGAAGGACCTCATCACTAACCTTCCTGTGAATGCAGATGCAAATGAGCTGAGGATATCATCTGCGGACGATACCTCAAAAGGAAATGATTATAATCATGTATCTGCTAACCATTTTGTTCACAGAGAAGCCCCTCATAAGAATGCTTATTCATTTATTTATCCTGATGCCACCATCTCACACCCCATTAGGTCTCATCACTCTCATCAGTCCTCTTGTACCTCAAGACCACCCATTAAGATGTGGGTGGTAAAGAGGAACTAATCATCCTCGCAGGGACATGTCCTGAGGCAATCACAAATTCTGCAGATCATATGCCCAGGACAACATCATTTAAGTCAGTTGAAGGACATTTATATTGTTTGGTTTCATAGAATCAATCCTGAGGAACGTCCTGAGGAATTAATTCCGAGGAATCATAAATTCCTCAAACTGAGATTGGCTCATAACTTGTTGTATGAGATACTAATTCCTTTGCAGGGAAAGACTGAATGGGTAATGGACAGTGGATGCACAAATCACATGACTGGTGACAGAAGCCTTCTTATGGAATCATCACTAAGTCCTTCTTCAAAGAAAACCATCACCTTCGCTGATAAAGTGGGGTTAGGAAAGGTGACCTCTATATTGTAGATTTCTCTGAAGGTCCTCAGGTCGCTACATGCCTCATGGCACGAGCCTCAAAGTGTTGGCTATGGCATCGAAGACTCGGCCACGCTGGAATGAGAAATCTTCAGAAGCTGGTGCTTAAGAAACATGTCCTCGGGATTGAGGAAATTAGATTCACGAAGGACCGGCTGTGCGGTGCTTGCGAAGCTGGAAAGATGACCAAGGCCAAGCATCCTGCCAAGACCATCATGACTACTACAAGACCTCTAGAATTTCTTCACATGGATCTATTCGGTCCTCCAAAGTATTCAAGCTTTGGAGGTAATATGTATGGTCTTGTTATTGCTGATGAATTCTCACGATACACTTGGGTGCATTTTCTTCTCTATAAGTCAGAAACCCCAGCAATCCTCAAGCGCTTCGCCCTGCGAGTCATGAACAACTACAACCTAAAGATCAAGCACATTCGAAGCGACAACGGCACTGAGTTCAAGAACTTCGGTGTGGAAGAATTCCTCAATGACTTGGGAATCACTCATGAATTCTCTGCGCCTTACACTCCTCAGCAAAATGGAGTTGTTGAGAGGAAGAACCGAACCCTCATCGAGATGGCTCGCACGATGCTGGCTGAGTACAATACTCCACTCAAGTGGTGGGCTGAAGCAATCAACACTTCATGCCACATCGTCAATCGAGTGTATCTTCACAAGTTCTTCAATAAAACAGCATACGAGTTAATGGTCGGTAAGAAACCCAATGTAAGTTACTTCAAATTATTCGGTGCACCTTGCTGGATTCGTGATCCTCATCACCAGTCCAAATTTGCACCCAAAGCATGTGAGGGTTTCATGCTTGGTTATGGTATCAACTCGCACACCTACAAAGTCTTCAATATTAGTCATTATAAAATTGTTGAAACTGTAGACGTACGATTTGATGAATCTGATGGCTCCCAAAGAGAGCACCTGCCACATCATTTAGATGAAGCACCACCTAAAAAACAGATCAAGAAGATGGGTGCTGGTGATATCATTCTTGTGGATCATCCTGAAGAAATCCACATACCTCCTGCTCGTGAAGAACATCCAAATCCTGATGCAAATAATCCTGATGACGATCATGATCCTGAGGCTCCTGATACCCCTGAAGCTCCTGAAGCACCTGAAGCAGATGCAAATGAATCTGACAACAGTGACGAAGATGCGCCTCAAGATCATCCTCCTCGACTTCCTCATGTGGCAAATGAAGTTCAAGTGGACAGAATCCTCGCTGATGTCAACCTACCAGGTCCTCTTACTCGTGCAAGAGCTAATCGTATAGCTAACTTTTGTGGGCATTTCTCGTTTGTATCAATTTCAGAGCCCACCAAAGTCACTGAGGCATTCCAAGAAGCGGAATGGATTCAGGAAATGCAAGATGAACTTCTTCAGTTTAAACTGAACGATGTTTGGGAATTAGTCAAACGTCCTGATCCTCGAGTTCACAATGTCATCGGCACGAAGTGGATCTACCGCAACAAACTCGATGAAGATGGACAAGTCATCAGAAACAAAGCTCGTCTCGTAGCTCAAGGATATACACAAGTCGAGGGGATCGACTTCGGTGAAACCTTCGCTCCTGTTTCTCGACTTGAGTCCATTCGTATTATGATTGCATTCGCTAACCATCATAATATCAAGCTATATCAAATGGATGTGAAAAGTGCTTTCCTCAATGGTAATATCGAGGAAGAAGTATATGTTGATCAACCTCCAGGTTTTGAAGACGCAAAGGAACCTGATATGGTGTACAGATTGAAGAAAGCCCTCTATGGACTGAAGCAAGCCCCTCGGGCTTGGTATGACACACTAAGGGACTTCCTCATCAGCAAGGGCTTCAAATCTGGTTCCCTCGATCCAACTCTTTTCACAAAACGATATGATGATGCATTATTCATATGTCAAATTTATGTTGATGACATAATATTTGGATGCACTAACAAGAAATAGAGTGAAGAATTTGCATTCTTGATGAGTGAACAGTATCAGATGTCCATGATGGGCGAACTGAAGTTCTTCTTAGGGCTCCAAATTCGTCAACAACGCAACGGCATCTTCATCTCTCGGGAGAAGAACCTCAAGGAGTGCCTGAGGAAATTCGGGATGCAAGACTGCAAGGGCATCAAGACACCGATGCCTACAAATGGACAACTTGGCCCTGATGAAAATGGCAAGGACTACGATCAAAAGGTATACCGCTCCATGATAGGTTCTCTGCTATATCTATGTGCATCTAGGCCTGATATAATGTTGAGAGTTTGCATGTGTGCCCGATTCCAAGCGGCACCTAAGGAATCGCATCACCAAGCGGTGAAACGAATTCTTCGATATTTGGCTCACACCCCGTCGCTAGGCTTATGGTATCCAAAAGGCACACAACTGGATCTCGTTGGGCACTCAGACTCAGATTATGCTGGAGATCAAGTGGATCGGAAGTCTACCTCAGGAACATGTCATTTCCTCGGACGTTCTCTAGTGTGCTGGTCATCGAAGAAGCAGAACTGCGTCTCCCTCTCCACTGTTGAAGCTGAATACATTGCTGCTGGTGCTAGCTGCTCACAGCTTCTTTGGATGAAGAAAACTCTGAAGGACTACGGCATCAACTTGAATAAAGTACCACTACTATGTGACAATGAGAGCGCCATCAAGATCTCTCAGAATCCAGTACAGCACTCGAGGACAAAGCACATTGAGATTCGGTATCACTTTCTTCGGGATCATGTTTTGAAGGAAGATATTGTCATCAATCACGTGAAGACTGAAGACCAACTTGCTGATATATTCACTAAGCCTTTGGATGAGAAGCGATTTAGCACTCTGAGGTGTGAGCTAAATATCTTAGATTCCTCAAACGTCCAGTGAATGGACACACATCCTAACACTTAAACAATATTGAAGAATCCTGATGTACAACACACGATGCGTCGTACTCCTCAAGTCATGAGGAACTACCTTGCTCAATGTGAAGAAATTAACGTGGAATTGACTCAAGATCCATACGACAATTGTATGGTATCAAGTGTCTCATTCCCTATAAGGTGGGTAGCACCACCGCCCAAACACCTCAGGATTTGTTGTTCCTCAGCTTCCTCAGGATTTGAAGTCTTCATTACTGATGATTACCGTGTTTGTCCTCAACAGCGTTCACCTATAGTTATTGTTCTTTAGCTTTTGCTTCTTCATCTAGGTGAACGTGATCGGACCCGTCCCTCTGTGCTCACTTATCTAATATGTCTATCTCATATGCGTTCATCCGGAAATCATGTATTCCTCGGGCTGAGACCATTAGTCTTCATCATCAGCCTGAGACCATTTTTCTTCATCCTCAGCCCTTCTCCTCAAGTTCCTAAAATCAAGGATTTACAGTTACAACTGTCTTCAATTTGTTGCGATTTTACCGCACGTCGTGCTTATCCACCCCGGATATACACTGAGGATCCCAACAATCAGGGGCAATCTGGTCCACAAATTTCGCAACCCCTCAGCTTTCACCACTCTATAAATAGCACTCTACCCCCCCCCCCGGTCATTTCCCCCCACCGCTTCTCTCACTCTTGCGCCGCCGCCCTTGAGCTCCTCAAGCTCTCGTGCTAACGTCGCCGGAGTTCGCCGTCGCCGGGGAAGAAGACTCGTGGTTCCTCAGCATTCTCCTCAGTTCTGGTATACCTATTCCTCAGTGGCTTATTCCTCAGTGTCTTATTCCTCAGTACTGTTGTGTCCTCAAGCCATTTAATCCTCAACTGTACTACTAGCTTTCTGAGACCTATTCCTATGCCTCATTCATTTTCTTTCCTCAGCCTATTCCTCATGAACGCATATAACCATACCCCACTTCCCTCGCAACTTAACTCTGTCACAGGTACATGTCTGCTGAGGAATCGTATGGTTCTCATAGTCTCACTTCATCTGCAGCTCAGCTTGAACGAACCATTCCTCAGTCTCCACCACTGAAGAAAATGGCTCCTCGGCGTAAGTTCACTGATACTGCTAAAGACCTGCCTCCTAAGCTCTATGAGAAGCTGAAGACTCCCGAATGTGAAACTGCTGATGATCGTAAGAAAAGGGTCCAGAAGATCACGAGGGAATGGGCCAAGCGTTGGGTGGCATATCAATGGCTTAATCCTCATCATGAGTAAATGTTTGCTGTCAATCCGCCGCTGAAGACCTTGGGTATCAAGGCTCGACCTCCACCTGCACCAGGAGTCACTCCTGATCCCACAACAATGCACACCCCTGATGACTTTCCTGCGGCATATGAACAATACCTCAAAAGGAGTAGCAGCCGTGTCAAGAATCTGGTCCGTGACTTGACTGCCTCAGTACAGATTCCACCTCAGGATCAGTCTCAACCCAGGCCACAACCTCCGCCTCAGCACCGCAAAAAGGCTCCTGGCATGAAGCCCTCCCAGAATTCCTCAGTTAAGCCTCAAGTTATTGGTTCCTCATGTCAACGCACGAATGGTGTTGCTTGCTCCTCACGGATTCGCACTGATGAATCTGGTAATACTCCTGAGGCCTCAACCACAATGCCTCAGTCTCAGCTGAAGACCAAAAATGTTCTTCAACGCGGCTCACGCCCCTCACCAAAGAAAACTGCGATGCGTGGCGCCATTCATCATACTCCTCAAACCTCTGATGATGCAGATGAATTTGAGGATTTGGCCGCCTTCGTCGCCACTGAAGCTGATAAGATTGAATATGTGTGTGCTGCAGCCAGACGCAAAGCTGAAGCAACGGGTTCAGAAATCCCGCTTCTTCTTGATCCCAAGAAGATCTTGGAGTACATTGAAATTTGGTCTGTCAAGCCTGACACTCCTCTTGATGATTTGGACATCCCTAAAGACATCAAGTTCTATGTTCAACAGTTCCTCATAAATGAGATTCATCAACTTGATCTTCAGAAATAGTTGAAGGAAAAACTGAAGAAAGTCCTCAGTGACTTCAAAAAGAAACCTATCACTGATGTTACTCCTCAGGAGTTTATAGAGCATCAATGTGAAGTTCAACGCCTCAACACTGAGTGCGCTGCCAACCGTGCTTATATAGGAAAATCCAAGGAACGGATGTCTCAGCAGATGGCAAAGTTGATGAAGCTTCGGCAGCATGCTTCCTCAGTACCCCCTGCTGCCTCTGCCAAAAGCCTCAAGCGTCTGCCCGAAGCCCAACCCTCAACTCCACCTGCCGCGAAGAAGCCTACTGTTGAGGACCCCATTGATGCTACACCACTTTCCTCAGCTCCTTCGGCATCAAAGGCCGCTGATACCACCGTTCTCATTACTGCTGCCTCAACTCCACCTCCAAATCCTCAGCGCAGCTTAATCGTCTAAACTCCGCCCCCTGCTGCAACACCCATTGTTCCATCTCCTCAGTACCCACTGCCACCGATTATTACTGAGGTTGAAGACATGGACGTCGACATTATGGATCATGGAACTCCTCGCGTCCAGATTAGGATTATGGGCTGACCAACTCGCCCACTCATACTATCTTCTCACCTGAGCCTCACTCCCCCACCGTTACCGAGGTGCTTCCTGATACTTCTCAGCAGTCTGAAGAATCAGTTGGTGCATCTTCCTCAGCATCTGATGCTGATGAACCATTAGCCACAAGTGCTCCCACAAATTATGCTGCTGAAACTGATGCTGCAGCCACCACTACTGCTGATACTGATGCTACGGAAACAACCACTGCTCATCCTAAGACAGATCCCCCAGCCGCTGAAACTGAAGCTGAAGCCGAGCACAGTACAAATGCTCCTCCTGAAGCAGAAAACAGTACAAATTCTCATCCTGAAGCCTCAAAGGATGGATCTGAAGACAAACAGGCAACATCACCTCGTCTTCCCAAGGACCTCAACACGTCTGTGCCTGAAAAATCTGCAGCGGCTCCGCCTCAGCCTCAAGCCTCTCTTCAGATTGAAGTGCCTCAAGCGCCTACACCACCTCAAGGCCCAGTTCAAGATCGGTCCTTGTGTCCGAAGCAGAAGCAACCATTCTTCCTTGACCTTGAAGCTGATGATACCCAAGCTTCGATGCTACTGATTTCTTCAATGCCATGAGTTTCTTCCAAGAGGGGATTCACAATCCATATAATTCTGCTCCACCTCGAAAGCTGCTGAGGTTCTGGACTGCTTCAGTTCTCTATAAGCAAAATAAACTGTTTCCTCAAAAGCATATTCCTCTAATGGATATGGAAGCACTTCCCTGCTTCAACAGTGTGCTTCAGGATCTACATCATGCCAAGCTGCTTCAGTTCTTCTCCGAATGCATCCACTGGAACGAAGAGCTTGTACTTTAGTTTTATGCAACTTTGTATGTTTCAGGAGATCCTCTGGATATCACCACCTGGGTCCTCGAGGGGATGACTGAGCATCATCACTACACCATCACTGTTCCTGAAGCAATTGCCATTCTTGAGTTGCCTCAGTGCACTTCCCCCACTGCTTGCTCCTATGGGTCTCAAATTCTTCGAGATGACCTGATGAACATGCTTATGAAGCCTCAGGCACCTGAAGCCCCAGCTCGCACAAATTTTCCAGTTTTTGAGCTTTTGTATCTGCCAAGTACACTGTATCGGATTCTGGCGAAGACCTTCTGCCCCATTAAAGGCTATGAATCCACTGCTGAAGAAGTCATTGGCATCATGAAGAACATAACATACTCCACAACCTCTGCATATCTGGGCCAATCAACGTTCCTGACTTCTTCTTCAGAACTCTGGTGGATGCAGCACATAATCCTCATATCCTGAAGCCATACGCGCCATGGATCATAAAGCTCATCCGAGCCACGACTGGTATTGAGTTCCAACCTGATCATCCGAAACATAGAACCTATCTGCCGCCTGTCGAAGTGCTTCAGCATACGATTGCTTCAAATGATAAGGGCAAAGGCATATTCTATGAAGAAGTTCTCCCGACCAATTCTCTTGGTGGAAACATTCGTCATCCTCAGTCTCGCACTACTGATGAAACCAGAACTCATGCCTCTACTGAGGATACGACTCAGGCTCGAGTGATGACTGACCGAGAGCTTCTGATTAGTCTTCATCAGAAGGTTGACCGAAATCATGATTGGGTGAAGCGTCAGTTTTCTGAAATACTCAGCTACATGGCTCAGACGCATTCTTCAGTGAAGAAAGTGCATCAGTATACTCATCATACATATGAACATCTCGATGCCTTGATGAGAGAAGTAATCACCCCTGAAGACCTTGCAAAAATGGATCTTCAAAAGCCTCCGATTCCTGCAATCAGACCCCCGAGGCAATTCAGACGCTGCACAACTCCTCCTCCGGCCATGGACTCCTATTCTTCAAACCAAGAAATGACTGCTGAAGAAGCCAAAGACACAGTTGCCTGCCCTCACACTCCAACGGATTGCCTCAGGCGTGACTCACCTCAGCTTTGAAACATCTTCAAAGGGGCGTTAGCTTCAGGTTTTCCCTTTTTGTTCATTTTATGACAAAGGGGGAGAAATTTGTTAGTCTTCAAGCGGGTTTTAGTTAGGAGGTTCTTTAGTTACAACTCTCGTTATTCAGATTTTTTTTGTAACGAGTTGTAAACTGTTATTTTGGTGTTTGCCTGATACTATTCCTCAGTTGCCTCATGCTATTTCCTCAAGTTTATCATATATGCATGTGATTATCTCTGCAAACACCTCTCTCAGTGCGTTGTTTAAATTCCTCAAACACTTCATAACATGCACTTCTTCAAAAATTCCTGGATATAGGGGGAGCTCCTCATATACCTCAAAATGCTTTAGATATTAAAAATTCTTCAACTCATATGCATATCCTCAGGGGGAGCTGCATTATATCCAGCTTAATGATAGAAATGTTCTTCAAAGTTTTTATTCTTCAAACTCATAATTTTATCCCCGTTGAAGCTTAACCTGATTGTCATCAAATCACCAAAAAGGGGGAGACTGTAAGTGCATCAAGTGCCCTCCCCTTGAGGTTTTGGAGTTTGATGACAAAACGGTTAAGGGACTGATGTGTTTATGAGTATACACAGGAGAACAGTCCCTGATGATGTGTTTAACCACCAATGTTGACCCCCCAAAATGTTGAGGAACATTGAAGAAACGAAGGTTTTCCTGAAGAACGTATTGGCGCAAAATCCTGAGGAAACAGGATCCTGAAGACTTGGAATCCTGAGGAAATAGGATCTTGAAGACTTGGAATCCTTAAGAAACTGGATTTCGAAGAATTGTGATCCTGAAGAAAGTTGCGCCATACTGATGACATGTCAAGATGAAGATCAAGCTAAAGCGTAGCCTTCGATAAGTCTTTTTCTTTCTTGAGTCGTAGGAAAACATCGTACTGTTGGAGGGGTTGAAGAAAACAAGTTCCGAAGGTCTGAGGAATTGCTCAACAAGGAATCCTGAAGAAAACCCTGAGGAAATCTCCTGCAGTAGAAGTTCAGTCCTCGGGTGTCTGAGACGTTGTTCTTCAAGACACTGAGGTAACTAACTTCGGTTGAGGAGTCTGGAGATCGCCAGTGCGACTCTTCTGAAAATCGTGAGGAGAGAGAATACTTTGACCGTGCCAGGTGTTGCGTGGTGAGAGGCTAGAACTTGTCTAGCAACGGTCATCTCCGAGGGCATGAGAGTAATTGCATGCAAGGGCATTTATGTCCTTTCACCTCGGATTGCTCCGCGACTATAAATAGCCACCCCCAGCCCCATTTGTGTGTTGGCTGATCCGAGAGAAAAACTGACACTTGTCATTTGAGAGCAACCCACCTCTGAGGACACTGAAGAACCTAAGTGAGGAAAACCACCAGCCTGAGTAGTTGAGCATTTCTGAGGAGGTCAGTTCGAGTGATTCGAAGCTTTTTACTCTTGAAGACTGTGATCTTCCAGCCGGTGTAGAAGTCTTCAGTCTGAGGAAGTCAAGATGCAATTGTGACTTCCCGGAGTGACTGAGTCTGTGAAGGTTTCGGGAGTCTCCCTTGAAGACTCACCTGAGTTATTGGACGGAGTCTGAGGACTCTAGTTCAAGGAGAACAAGGTGAAGACTATGTATTCTGAGTTGAATCTCAGCCTCTCCAACCAGATGTAAAGTTGTCACAGCAACTTGAACTGGTCTACCAAACCAAAGTCTTCAATCACTGGTGCTATCTCTTCAACCTCTTAAGCTTCAGTTCTTGCTATGTTGACTTCTTATGCTTCAGTTCTCCCTCTGCTCTTAGTCTTCATACTATGCATCTGAAGCACTTCTGCTTATGTGAATTGATTTATTTCTGTTGCATTGTGATGAGCTGCCCTAATGATTACATTCTGTGAAGTTTTATTTCTTCATCATTTTGGTTACTTCTTCAGCTTCGTATTGCTTCAGTCCTGAAGAAAACCAAAATCTGGTAGAAAAATTGAAAATCTCCCATTCACCCCCCCCCCTCTGGTCGATATATTGCACTTTCAGAGATGTTCTGGATAGATATCTCAAGGTGGATGATTAGTAGTAGATGCAGTTGGATTTCGGCCTACTTATTTTGGGGTTCTGCCCGTGCTTTTGAGCCTCTTCCTTTCTTTTGTAGCATAGTTAGCATTGCGGTGCGTTCATAATCCTGTCAATTGCCCTTCTGTAATTTGTTCACCTCGCATAGAAGTTTTATCGTCTTTTGGGAGAGAGACATCACTAGTGAACCCACGTATCCCGGTCCATATCCTCATCACTGTTTCCACACTCATTTACTTTTCTTCTTTTACTTTCAGTTGCTATCATTATCCCTTGTGTTTGATCCTTTGTGAACAACAAGACCGGAGAGATTGACAACCTCTCTGAACTTCGTTGGGAACAAAGTTATTTACGTCTGTGTGCAGGTCCGCGTCAGTTTCTCCGCTGACACCTACTTATCATCTCCGGAGTCCTACTGGAGAGAAACCTTGGTATCTTTACTGAGGGAAATTTTCTGCTGTGCTACATCACACCTTCCTCTTGGGGTTTACCAACGAAGGGCGAGAAATCACTATCATCACCTCGCACATCAAGCAAAGAATTTCTGGCGCCGTTGCCGGGGACTCCGAGTGCTAAGATAGGGGAGTTGCACACTACCCTTTACCTTTGTTTTTTAGTCTTGTTAGTTTACCTTTCAGTTTTTATCTTTGTGTCCTATATCAAAAATAAATAAAAAATTGTTTATCTTGCTGTTAGTAGTCCTCCTTGTTTAGATGAACATGTTAGGGCTAGGTGCTTTGCGGGAATCGGAAGTTCTCGATTTCCGTCAAAGAGACGGAGAAAATATGAAGAAGGCATGGGACAGAATCTCTGAAGCACATAAAAGAATTATGCCTTGGATACCTATAAAAATTGTGCTTAGAAATTTTTACCATGGTCTTTTTAAGTGGTGTAAACACTCTCTTGATATTATAGCTGAAGGAGATTTTCTAGAGTGTGATGAAGTTAGGGCTCTTGATATTTTGCATAGTCTATCTAGTTATTTTGTTTATGATCGTAGTATTGATACTGTCATAGATAGACTTGCCACTATTGAAAAAAGATTGGATGCTCTAGACTTGAGGAAAGTAGAGGAACTTCAGTCCAACAAGAAAGAAATGTTGGAGATAGATGATGATTGGGAGCCCTTTGTTAGGACTAGCATCTCTAACCAAGGCTTCCTTGCTCTTTGTGATATTGGATCCACGGTTTCTACTATGCCAAAATAGTTTATGATTCTTTAAAGCTAGATATGGATAAATTATCATCTTATCATGAACATTCTAATGGAGATATTTCAGAGATTAAAGTAAAGGTAAAAGAAGTCCAAGTTGCATTCCTTCATAGGACTGCACCAATGGATTTCTTCATCATGGAGCCAAACCAAAGTGACATTGTGCTCGGAAGAGACTTCCTCCGTGCTATGAAAGGCTTCATTGATATTGGTAACGGGCATATACGCTTACGCGGTATGGCGAAAGGTAAGTACCTCTTTCCTAGGAAGAAGAAGAATGAGCTTATTGAAAATCAATTTGAAAGTTTGTATGATTCTGATCTTGGAGACCCTTGATTCTTCTTCTGCATCATGCCTAGCTTAAAGGCATAAAAGAAAGCTCTTTTGGGAGGCAGCCCACAGCTAATTAGGTTTCTTTTTGCTTTTGTTGTGTCTTGATGTTTGTTACTACTGTAGCAACATCATTGTATCTTTATTTTCAAGCTTTGTGCCAAGTTATAGCCTCTAATGATAAGGGAAGCAAAAGTTGTGACATGCTGTCCAAAAAAACAGATTCTGTCCCTGGACAGAAAAAATCGAAAAATATCACCAGATCATCTTTTTGATCTGAATTTTTTTGGCAGCATGCTCTATACAATTGTTAAACTTTCGTATGTTCTGAGTTTTTTTATTTAAGTTGCAGAAGTGCCCCGAAAAAATTCTCTACTACCTGTTGTTCTGTTTTTCACAGATTCTGCCACGTTTTTCCTCTCTTCACTTTTGCAAACCTTAAGCTTGCTTTTTTTTTGCAAAAGCTTTTTGGCACTCTTGAGAAACAGTATCTCTTCAAGAATATCTTTATATACAGTGGGGAATGTTCAACTTCAGCAATGCCTCAAACAACAATGTTCTTCGACGGGTCAAAAAGACAGCAAGGAGCTGGAGCAGGCGTCGTTCTATTCTCCCCCAAAGGAGCCAAACTCAGATACGTGCTTCAGATCAACTTCAGCAATGCCTCAAACAACAAAGAAGAATACGAGGCACTACCCCAAGCTTGCGGGGCCACTCGCCTCTCCATCTACAGCGAATCCAACCTCGTTGTCCATCAGGACATGAGAGACTGTGAAGCAGTCGCAGAAAACATGATGGCTTACCAGAAGCTCTACAACACCCTGGAAGGAGGATTCGACGGCTGCGAGCTAATCTACATCCCCAAAGAAAATAACACAGAAGTAGACAAGCTCGCAAACATTGGATCAACCCGAGGACCCATCCCTCCAGGCGTTTCCTTAGAAAGCATCAACCAGAGGTCGATCAAAACCAAGGCACCCGCATTAGAGGCAGTCGCAGAAGACGACGACGCAAACGAACAAGCACAAGTAGAGGCGGCGAACCCTGCAGACGACACATGCAATGAAGCAGCCGAAGAAGCAGAACCAGCCGCGCCTGAAGGCCCAGCTTGGACAAATCCGCTCCTTCGATTCTTAATCGAAGGTACCTTACCACAAGATGTCGCAGAAGCCCGACAAATCAGCCGACGATCTATAGAATTCACAGTAATCAATGGACAGCTCTACAAGCGCAACATCTCTCAGGTCCTACAAAAGTGTTTCGAGGAGGAAGACGGCAAGGCCCTACTACTCGAGATCCACGAAGGCAGTTGCGGGCACCACGCGAGCAGTCGTGCACTCGTGGCCAAATTCTTTTGAGCAGGGTTCTACTGGCCAACCGCAATGAAAAATGCGGAAGACATCGTACGACGCTGCATCGCCTGCCAAAAATTCGCCAGCAGGCCGCACGCCCCAGCATCAGAACTCAAAACCATACCACTATCCTGGCCGTTTTCCACCTGGGGACTCGATATGGTGGGCCCACTCAAGAAATCTTCAAAAGGAGGTCGAAAACATCTACTAGTAGCAGTAGACAAGTTCACCATGTGGATCGAGGTGGTGCCAATCACCAGCTCAACAGCCCTCACGGCAGTTAACATCATCAAGTCCATCATCTTCAGATTCGGCGTACCCCATAACATCATCACAGATAACGGCACAAAATTCACAGCGACAGAATTTCAGAACTTCTGCCAAGATCTGGGCATCAAAATCAACTACGCGTCAGTAGCGCACCCACAATCTAACGGCGAGGTGGTGAAAGCAAATGGTTTAGTGTGCGGAGGAATAAAAAAGCGGCTCCTCGCACCACTCGAACAAGCTGCATGCAACTGGTTAGAAGAACTCCCCGCAGTCCGTTGGAGCTTGCGCACTACCCCCAACACCTCAACCCAGTACACACCCTTCTTCATGGTGTACGTAGCAGAAGCGGTACTACCGCACGACCTAAAGTTTGGAGCCCCCTGAATCTCAGGATACGAGGAAGAAGAGGCAGAAGAAGCGCTCCAGGATGATAAAGACACTGCAGATGAAGCAAGGGACACAACCATAGCAAGGTCAGAAGGATACCAGGACAAACTACGCACATACCAAAGCAGTCGCCTGCGGACCAGAACTTTCCGCAAAGGAGATATCGTCCTACGACTAATACAAGAAAAAGTGCACAAACTTGCCCCGCAGTGGGAAGGACCCTTCATAATCTCTGAGGTCATAGGAGGAGGTGCATACAGGCTGAAGAATCCAAAGCAGTCGCCTGCGGCACAAAACTCCCCCCGAGAGACGCTATCTTCTCTTACTACCTAAAAGCACTTGGGGGCTCGAGCACAAACTCCCCCCGAGAGACGCTATCTTCGCTCACGCAACACCATTTCAAAGAACTTGGAGGCTAGAACGCACTCCCCCCGACGGACAACATATTCTGCTCTCACAGCCACAAAAAACTTATTCAGGCACGCTTTAAAGATAAGGACGAAGCAAGACAGAAAAATTCCTTAGTCTTCACCTGATCACAAAACGATCACCTAACGACTCGGGGGCTACTCCCATCGGAAGCGCTGCCGCGCACCCGATAAAAAGTTTGGAGCAACTAAGCAGCTACAAGAAAGGATAGTCCAGGTGCATAAAAGCTCGCAGCCTACGCCTGATTCTACAAATCAAGCGTAGCCTCGGGGGCTACTCCCATCGGGAGCGCTGCCACGCACCCGACAAACCTTTACAAAGGAGTCAAAGATAATTTTCCATTACAAAGAGTCGAAGACAGTTCTACATACAAAGGAGTTGAAGTTAGTTCTTCATTACAAAGGAGTCGAAGACAATTTTCCATTACAAATGAGTCGAAGACGGTTCTTCATTACAAAGGAGTCGAAGACAATTTTCCATTACAAAGGAGTCGAGGACAGTTCTCATTACAAAAGGACTCGAGCAGCTACCAGATGGGTTACAATACCAATTATCTCAGGGAATTATGACTTCTACATGTGTGCTCATGCTGAGATAATTGGCACTTTCATCCCACAACCTGACGAGCATCACCACAGACAAAGAAACAACTAAGCCTGCGAAGAAGCAAGTCGCCGCCCTCCAGTTCTACAAGGTGCCTCGCCTACTGACGCACCATCTTGGCGACCGGCTTGACGTCGAGCTCATCCTTAGAACTAGAAGAGCAAGCACCACCAGCCGAGGAGTCGGCAGAAGATGAAGTCACAGGAGAAGCAGGTGAACCACCCCTCGACCCATCAGAACTGTCACTGCTTGTTTCCTCCCATTATGGATCCATACGATTTCCACCGGTATCAAACGCACGAACAATGAGGGTGTCTTCACCATCAAAACAACAACAAAGACTATCCCCATCACACAAGTTTTGCCGCTGTGAAAACGACCTCCAGCCAGCATCAAGAAAAATCAAGAAAGAGCCATCAAGAGAAAGCTCAACCCAAGCAGGAGACCGGCCGCACCCTTGAAGCCGAAGCCACAGACCCCTCAGATTAAGCTCAGAAATCATGGAGGCAAATGAGAATGGAAGAGGGATCCGAGTAGAAGTGCGACTAAGAATGCGCAGAAGGAAGTCATAGCGCCAAACACCCTCATCCGCACAAGACGAAGAGGGTGTCGCCGCAGCTCCACGGCGTCCACCACGAGAAGAATGAGGGGTACGGCCACCATGACCGCACCGGCCACGACCTCGGCCAGACACACCACCACCCCTCCTAGAAGCCATAGGAAGAAGACGAAGATGGGAGAAGAATGGATGACCAAGCCCAAGCAAAAAGAAATGGATATTTATAGCGCAGCCTAGGGGAAAACCAGGAAAACATGTAGAATCCTAGGAGGCGCCATCATTAAATCAAAGACCAAAAATTCCAGGCGTTAGTAATTCCAAGACAAGATAACTTCACACGGTCAACAATATTTAAAGGACGCGTCAAATCTCGCTTGTTTCCCATACACGCCTTGGAAAGCCAACGGGCACCAGGCAGCATGGCGTCCAAGTCAACATTATGACTGGCCAGAAGATGCGACGGATCGAAGAACAAGCATCATCAAAGGTCACCAAATAGCATGACAACACCTATCAACGCGACATCCCAAGAAGGACGGATCAAGATAAAAATAATTGTAAAAAACAAAAGAATGGCAGAGGTTACCTATCTCTCGGGGCCAAAATATTCCGATTCCAAAATCCTTTTACTCCCATCGGGAGTACCTTTATTCAAGTTCGGGTGCTCCCTCACCCAGAAGGAAAAGTTGTGCTCGAGTGACCACTCGCACCAGTTGAATTCACAGCGACTACAGAGTTTCGTGTGCTCCCTCACCCAGAAGAAAAAACACGTGCTCAAGTGATCACTCGCACTAGCAGAAGCGACGTACATTCAGAGTTCGGGTGTTCCCTCACCCCGAAGACAGCAAAGCAATCGAGTGATTACTCACAAGGACTCGACAACCATTCGACAATATAGACTACTCGAGCATTCGACGATTTTCCGAGTGGGCGCTTTCTTATTTTCCTCGAAGAGAGTTCGTGAAACAGCTCCGCGAGTGACCGCTAATAGCTCACTTGATCGTTTATTCCAAGTGGGTGCATCTCTAGTTGGGCTCCGCGCCTCTATAAAAAACGATGCCAGGGCAGCGACTTGCTGTACCCAGATGCCACGCAAGCTGAGCATGTAGGTAGGACCCCGCTGCATAGACGACCGGTCCGGGACTTGCCACAGCGCGACTTCATTCCCGACATTTTCCATGCGCTCGCATGATTGAGTGATGAGCCGATAACGGACACGTGAAGGCTATTTACTGGGACCGGCAGCATTGATCCTGTAAGACCTCAACTTTGCTAGACACTGGTCGTTCCCAAGTTCGTGTCGAGGGACACAGGCTTGATTGGGCTACTGAGGTATTTCCCACTAGCGCGATTCATCGAGGCTCGACCAGTCGATTACCTTGGGCCCTTTCATCTTAGCATCCCTCAAATTAAAACATTTGTCATGGCTAAAGATGCCAGCGACCCGCAGCTGCGCTGCACAAAGCGAACGAGGACGGATTCGAGTCACTGCGCGACTATTCGAGTCCCCCAGTCACTCGGGGGCTACTAACGAGGGGGTGACCCCACGAATCCTGCTGTCGTGGATATAGTCCTGACAATAGAGAGGGGGGGTATGGAAGGAGCTAAATGAATCTGTACGTAGAGTGGTTGACGCAGGGAAATTATACAGGTTAGGCCTCTCCGTAGAGATAAAAACCTTAGTCCTGTCCCAGGCGGACTGGGGTGTTCTTTGCTCAAAGGTTGAGAAGAAATGGTGTTGCGCGTACCCATGCTGGAAGAGGGGGGAGGCTTATATAGAGTGCGCCTCAGCCCCTTTAATGCCTCAGCTTAATGCGGATCTAATTACAGGGTTAAATGCATACTAAATACAAGAAACGGTCTACTCATTACTGCTAATAAAGGAGGAGGAACGCCCACGGTCTTGAATGATTTCCGTCCGTTGCGTTCTTATCTTCCGAGTAACGAATAGCCCGTCGTCCGTCTTCTCCGAGTAACATACTACTCGGATCTTGTTTGCTCGTCGAGTGACTAACTACTCGGAGGTGGTTTCTGTCTTCCGAGTAATATGTTACTCGGGGATATTGGGATTCAAGCTTCTACGATTGATAAAACATCTGTATTCTGTACTTTTTATGTTGTTAGGTGTGTTGGAAACCTAAGGGCTTGAGGGTACCCCTTGGTTTCCCTTTCCTAGGGGTATACCTTTGGTATGACCACGACAGTATCCCCCAAGCGCTTTCGGGTGCTTGTGATTGAGGTAACTGACATTTGGCAGATTTCATGAGGTATGTGAAGATTAAACTCAATAAGAGGCCCGAAAGAGCTTTATTGATATTTAGACTTTTCGCTCGAGCGTGGGTTGGGCAGGTTAAAGGAAAAATCTGGAGACACTCAAACGTCTCTCGGAAGAGGTGGACTGAGGCCTCAGAAGGCTTGTCTTGGAGTAAAAGGCCTTAAACTCCATATAAACCATATTTGTAAAGCTCAATATCCTAAGGCATCGAAGCGAGCCTTAGGCCATACCACATGGTATATTGATTCTTTACCACCTGCGTCGATTCATACTAGTAGCCTGGCATTCTTCGTTAGAGACGGGCCACTAGTGAACCAGCTACCCAGGTTTTCACTTGAGTAGTTGGTGGGTGCAAGATTTTCCGTTTGCGCTGAGCTCCACGGATGTGGTTACTAGCATCAAGTGGTTGTCCCTGTGGTTGCTCCGAGTGACAGCTCACTCGGTTGCCTTGAGAGCTCAGTAGTTCCTTCCGAGTGATGACTTACTCGGAGAGTTTTGTCAGTTGGAGCAGTGTTCCGTGCCGTCCGAGTAGTTGGAGCGAACTCAATCTTCGAATCCAAATCTGATTCGGTTTAAAATAAAAAAGATCTTGTCTTGTCAGAGAATCTTCTCTTCAAGGCAAGTGGGCGCACTATCAGGCATGTCTCCTCGATTCCCACGGCGGTCTTATAGAATAATAATTAACCGTTCATGGGAAAACCGGAGGAATTATGGGGAAGTGGAGCGGTTTTATGGGAAAGGAAACCGGCACGCCCGTAATGGGGCGCGGATCTGACGCGTGGCAGTTGCCATCCCAAGCTCTAAAACCATCTCCTCCTTCGACTTGAGACAGATCTGCGCCCTCTTTCCCTCGCACGTCCTTTCTTATTCTTTGTCTCTCTCTCTCTCTCTCTCTCTCTCTCTCTCTCCCGTGCTCTTGCCTCCGCAGCCGGGGAGCTCTTGCCGGCCGCTCGTGCTTCACCCTGGGAGGCCGCCACTCGCGTTGTTCCTCCGCTGCCGCCGAGACCATGTCTGCGGGTGAGTGGCTCCCGTCGATCGTGGCGGAGGATATGCTGCTGGGGTACCAGGACGCCGACCTGGTTCCCCGCGAGGGTTGCCGCCTTCCCGCGCCTGGAGAAGACGAGCCTCTTCCGCCGGATGGTGAGAGGGTCATTCTTCTTTCGCATGTGCATCGCGGGTTTTCTCTTCCTCCGCATCCATTTTTCTTGGATTTCCTGACTTTTACGAGTTCTCAACTCCATCATATCATCCCAAATGCCATTACCTTCCTCTCTAGCTTGTTCACCCTCTGCGAGGGCTATTTGGGCTTAGAGCCCCACTGGCATCTTTTCCGTACCATATACGCTATTAAGCCTCAAAAGGCGAAAAAATCTGGAGCGGGTGGTGGTGTGGAGTTCAACCATCTATGCGGCGGTTTGTTTTTAGCTCAGAAGTTGGGGGGTTCAATATTTTTCCTCTAGCCTGCCGGATTCTATTAAGAATTGGCAAAATAGTTGGTTTTATTGCAAGGTGGCCGAGGAACCGGGAGTACGTACATTGCCTCCTTACTCGGAGGTGAGGCTGACTTCTTCCCATGGCTGCATGAGGTCATTAGGCTGAAGAAGAACGGTTTGGACGCCATGGACCTGATAGCCACCTTTGTGATTCAGAAGATTCAGCCTCTCCAAGCCAGGGCTCGGGGGATGTGGGCGTACTCCGGGGTTGTAGGATGACACACGCTATAGCAACACCACGATGCCCCTGGATGAGTTTGAGCTCCAGATGAAGATAATTACCTGCGTGACCCAGGGTCTGCAGCCGACTGGACGAGTAAAACCTCTCAGCAGCGAGAATCCTCCAACCTTGGTATGCCGTCTTGTATCATATGTATCTTGTATGTACATCGCCTGTTTGTTTCTAACTCGGACTCCCCTTTTTTGGTTAGGATTCTTCCCAGTTCCATTCTCCTATTCCTCTGGCTCTGCAACATCCTGTCGAGGAAGATGAAGATAGTACTGCTGGCGCAGGGGTCGGAGTTGAGGTGGGGGAGGAGTTGGAGTCTGAGGTGGCTCGGATTCAGGCGGCATCCGAGCAGCGCTCGAAGAATAACCAGGACCGCGAGTCGGCGCGAGAAGGCCTTACTCGGACTCGTAAGAGGGCCCATACTCCGAGTGGTGAGGAGGGCAGCAGAAACCTTCCGCCCTTAAGCCTCAGCTCTGGGAAAATTTCACCCATGAAGAAGAAGAAGCTTGTTACGCTTGGTGGCACGGAGGCTAACCCCTAGGGGGATGCTGCTGTCGAGAAGGCCAAGGGGGTTGGAGCTGGTCCGGCCAAAGTTGCTCCCTCGAGGCGTACTTTGAAGACTGTCCATAAGTAATATCGCTAGTTCTCTATGACTTGGTGCTTCATTGATTTCCCAAACTTTTCCTTGACTATTCCATTTTGCAGCATTCCTCCAAGTGGTTCTGAGACGTTGCCCGGGGTTGAGGATCCAGGAGTCGACACTTTGGAGGATGTTAGCACTTGCGGGGTGACTGACTTTCCTGTCATGGACACTATTCTAGAAGATGTTGTAGCTATCGGTGAGAATTCCTCACTACATCTATTGGTGCTTTTACTACTGCCATCTTTCTGTTTTTAGTTGTTTGTTGTATCTATCACATATATGGATATTGACTCCTCTGCCGGTCCGACTCGGATTGTAACTGAGCCGGCCGTCGCTGGGTTCGCTACTCCTGAGGTGATTGTCCCTGGGGGAGTGGTATGGTCTGGGTCTGGTCACCCTGCCGCCGGTGGCTTGCATGGCTCTTCTGACGCGCCTGAAGCTCCTGCTGAGGAGGCTGTTAAGGAGACTCCTTCCGTCCCAGCTACTGCTCAAGGGGATGGGCTTGCTTCCTCGGTTATCCATTCCGGTCAGTACCCCGGTTGAGAGTGCCATCATTGGTGGTCTGAAGGAGTCCTTGGTGAAGGCGACTCAGTTTGAGCTGCGGCTGCGCGAGCTGGCTTCCGAGGCCGAGTTGGTGAATTCCAACATGCACGTAAGTACTTATGTAAGTTTTCTACCCAGTGGGTGTCGGAGTGACTTTTTTGGGCGAATTGTTGTTACTCTGCAGGTTTGAAACTTCCGCTGGGGGCACTTCTTAGTGCACCCACTGGGTGTAGCCCCCAAGGCTCCGAGTAACTTCTTGAAGTTATTCGGAGTCTTTTGATAGGAGTTTTTTTTTATAACATGGTATTTCTTTCTGCTTCGTAGGAGGCTTGCAAACTTGGTTCGGCCTTTGTGAAGTTACAAGAGAAAAACGCAGCTGCGAAGAGTGCGTACAAACCACTGCTTGAAGAGCATAACAAGATTAAGAGACAACATGCTGAGGATAATGGTGAGGAATCCCGATATAGACCTCTTTGGCGCCCCGGCATTGGTATCTTTCATCCTCCTATTGATCCATTTAAAATGTTGTTGCAGAAGCGGCCAAGAAGTCTTTTGATGCCAAGGTCAAAGAGAGCGATGATTTCGTGGAGAAAATGAAGAAAGAAATAGACCAAGCCGAGAAGCGGGCTAAGGAGAAGAAAGCTTTAGAGACAAGTCTGCACTATTACAAGAAAGCGGTGAAGGAAAACGAGGCTTGCATCATGAAGCTGGAGTCTGACTTGGAGAAGTTATCTGAGCTGTGTGCTAAGGATGAAGAGAAACACAAAGCCAAGCTGGAGGCTACTCGAAAAGCGGTGAGGACGGCTGAAGAGTACTGTGCTGGGCGGTTCGTTATCTTCAGCGAGACTTTGTCTGGTGAGTCGTGTGACACGATTGTGAAGGATGAATGGTCTCATTCCTCTCTGTCATATACTCATCTTTCACATTCGTGCAGTGTATGGGACCGACCCTGAAGCCGAGCAAGCCCGAATGGCCGATTTTGCCGAGATGATGAAGAGGGACAACTACACGGCGGTGACGATGGAGTTTTCTCTAGTTCGGGGTCTACTGACCATGAGGTGTGCCAAGGCGAAGAAATTTGCTGAAGAGGTCATTGGCGCTACTCTAGCCTTGAAGAGAAAGTTGTCTCCTAGTGAGGGAAGTAGGGTGAAGCTGGACACTGTTGTGCCCATCCTCCAAGAGGCCCCTCAGCAACTGGCATGCTGGAAGCGTTCTGTGGCACGTAGCGGTGTGAACTATGCACTGGCTTTGACCAAAGCAAATTTTCCGGAGCGAGTCCATAATCTTGAGCGGGTTGGTGGTGGTGATCCCGAAGAGGGTCAGAGCTTCACCGCCTTCCTTTCGCGATATGCCGAGACGGCCAGCCGGGTTGCCTTAATGCCTAATCTGGACTTCTTCGTGGATTCGACTGGTGTAATGAGTGAGTCAGACGAAACGGGCGAGGAATGAGCGAGCTCGGTTGGGTTGGAGCGTCGCAAAGACAATTCTATTAAATTTTCCTCAGAATGCCGGGTGGATCTGTAATGACTTTTGCTATTTGATGTTGTGACTTGGGTACTATGCATGCTTTTTCTTTAGTGTTATCTATGAACTCATCGCCTGTTTCCTAGTGGGAAACAGGTTTATCTTCCGATACTAGGTTCACGTTGTACTTCTGTTGATAAGCTGGTTGATGTTGTTCTCCCAGTTACCGGCGTCGTTCTTAATGCATACGATGTTGTGCTTCCCCAAACCTCTTAGGTTTTGGTAAGAACTTAGAAGAAAAATTTCTAAGTTCTCGTCCGACCTGCGTACAGCTCGGATGAAAAACCTGATTTTAAGTTCTCGTCCGAGCTGCGCATAGCTCAGATGAAAACCTGATTTTATGACATTAAGCAGCCCCCCCCCCCAGTCTCCTGAGACTTGGTGAGTACTTAGAAAAAATTTCTATTGATGATCTTGTGAACAAGATCCTCAATGCAGATGATGTAGTGCTCCCCCAAACCTCTTGGGTTTTGGTAAGCACTTATAATAAATTTTCTAAGTTCTCGTCCGAGCTGCGCACAGCTCGGATGAAAAACCTGATTTTAAGTTCTCATCCGAGTTGCGCACAACTCGGATGGAAACCTAATTTTATGACTTTAAGAAGCCCCCAAGTCTCCTGAGACTTGGTGAGTACTTAGGAAAATTTTCTATTGATGATCTTGTGAACGAGATCCTCAATGCAGATGATGTTGTGCGCCCCCAAACCTCTTGGGTTTTGGTAAGAACGTAGAATAAATTTTCTAAGTTCTCGTCCGAGCTGCGCACAGCTCGGATGAAAAAACCTGATTTTATGGCATTAAGCATCCCCCAAGTCTCCCGAGACTTGGTGAGTACTTAGGAAAATTTTCTATTGATGATCTTGTGAACAAGATCCTGAATGCAGATGATGTTGTGCTCCCCCAAACCTCTTGGGTTTTGGTAAGCACTTAGAATAAATTTTCTAAGTTCTCGTCTGAGCTGCGCACAGCTCGGATGAAAACCTGATTTGATAACAAGAATGTAATCATACAAAGATTGAGCAAGACACACTGTTTGTGCTAAACAATATTTTATTCAAGTCTTACGAACATGCTCATGCGTATAAACGTCGCAATAACTGAGCGTTTCATGCATGAGGCTCCTCTATATTATTAGTTACATCGTACAAGCGATAAGCCCCATTGCGCAGTACCCTGGAGATGACATATGGTCCTTCCTATGGGGGAGCTAATTTGTGGTCCGAAGTTTGCTTGATTCGTAGTACCATGTCACCTTCTTGGAATGAGCGAGCTCGGACATGCCGGTCGTGATATCGGCGAAGGTCTTGCTGATAAAACGCCGAGCGGGTGAGAGCTAGGTTCCGCTCCTCTTCCAAGAGATCGACACCATCTTGTCGTGCAGATTCGGCTTCAGCTTCAGTGTACTGGCTTACACGGGGGGCGTTGTGCTTAAGATCACTCGGGAGAACTGCTTCTGGCCCATAAATGAGGAAGAAAGGGGTTGACCAAGCGGAGCGATTGGGAGTTGTCTGCAATCCCCATAGGACCAAAGGAAGTTCATCGACCCAGGCACCAGCTGCTTCCTTCAGTTCCCGAAGCAGACAGGGTTTGATTCCTTTGAGTATTAATCCATTTGCTCGCTCGACTTGGACATTAGACTGTCGGTGTGCAACTGAGGCAAAATTGACCCGGATGCCCTTGCTCCAACAGAATTTCTTGAATTCGGCCGAGTCGAAATTTGACCCATTATTGGTGATGATGTCGTGTGGCACGCCGAAACGATGTATAATGCCTTGCATAAAGCCAACTGATGTGGTCGAGTCGAGGGCTTTGATGGGTTTTGCTTCTATCCATTTGGTGAACTTGTCCACTGCGACCAAGATGTGGGTGAAACCATATTTGCCTTCTCTCAGTGGTCCGATCATGTCCAGTCCCCATACTGCAAATGGCCAGGCTAAAGGGATTGTCTTCAGCTCGGAGGCCGGTTTGTGTGGTTGGTTGGCATAACACTGATAGCCTTCGCCGTGGTCTACGATGTACCGAGCATCGCTGAGGGCTTGAGGCTAGAAGAAACCAGCTCGGAAAGCTTTTTCCACCACTGTCCGACTCGAGGCATGGTGTCCACAGTCACCCGCATGGATGTCTTGCACGATACAACGACCCTCGTCCTCGGAGATGCATCACTGGGGAAGCTTAGTGATGTTGTTTCTGTATAACTCTCCATTGATCACCGAGTAGGACGTAGATTTGCGGACAACTTGCTTAGCTTCTATCTCGTCATCTGATAACTCTTGTTTTTGAAAATAAGCTATGATTGGGAGTGTCCACTCGGGAGGAATGACCTCCACGTCAAACACCATGTCGACTACTACGGGTATATCTTCCTTGTTAGGTATGTTTTTGTCAGGCATCATATCTGGATCGGCTTCTAGGAAAGGATCTTCCTTGACTGTTGCAGAGTGCAAGTGCTCCAAATAAATTCCTGATGGGATCTGACCCCAAGTAGAGGCCAACTTGGCTAGGTCGTCTGCTGCCTCATTTTGAACCCTTGGAATGTGATGGAGCTCTAATCCATCAAAAAAATTCTCCAATTTTCTCACTGCTACGCAGTAAGTCGTCATTGCTGGACTCTGAATGTCCCATTCTTTCATTACTTGATTTATCACCAGTTCTGAATCTCTGAATACCATGAGCCTCCTGATTCCGAGTGAAATGGCCATTCTTAGGCCATACAAAAGGGCTTCATACTCGGCCTCGTTATTTTTTGCTAGGAAATGTATTTGGAGGACGTATCTCATCTCATCTTTCCTTGGTGAAACTAGTACCACCCCTTCCCCTGCTCCATTTAGCATCTTGGATCCATCAAAAAACATTGTCCAATGCTCTGGTGTTGGCTGTGGAGGATGTTGGACCTCAATCCACTCGGCCAAGAAATCCACCAATGCTTGCGACTTGATTGCTTTTGTGGGTTGGTAATAGAGGTCAAAGGGAAGTAATTCCAAACTCCATTTTGCAATTCTGACCGTTGAGTATCTGTTGTTCATGATTTCTACCAGGGGAGCTTCAGATAACACTGTGATGGAATGATCCTGGAAATAATGTGCAAGCTTCTGTGATGCCAAGTAAATTCCCATTGCCAGCTTCTGATAGTGGGGATATCTCTGCTTGGATGGTGTGAGGACCTCGGAGATGAAGTACACCGGTCTTTGTACCTTTTGTGACTTTCCTTCTTCTTCTCTTTCCACCACTATAGCTACGCTGACAACTCGGCTTGTGGCTGCAATATATAATAAGAGCGGTTCTTTTTCTTGAGGTGCTGCCAGGATTGGACGAGTTGACAGTTTCTTCTTTAGCTCTTCAAATGCCATTTGAGCTTCTTCCGTCCACTCGAAATTTGGCGATTTTTTCATCAGCTGGTAGAGAGTTAGGGATTTCTCTCCTAGTCTGGAAATGAACCGACTGAGTGCTCCGAGACAGCCTGTCAGCTTCTGGACGTCTCGTAGCTTCTTGGGTGGCTTCATGTTTTCGATTGCTGCAATTTTTTCTGGGTTAGCTTCTATCCCACGCTCGGAGACCATGAATCCGAGTAGCCTCCCAGCTGGCACACCAAAAACACACTTTTCAGGGTTAAGCTTGATGTTGTTGGCTCGGAGGCCCTGAAAGGTTTCGGCTAAGTCGGCTAGCAAACTATTTCCTTTAACCGACTTGATCACAATGTCATCCACGTAGACCTCCACATTTCTGGCGATTTGCCAGATCAAGCAGTTCTGCATCATGCGTTGATACGTGGCACCTGCATTTTTTAGCCTGAATGGCATCGTGACATAACAAAAACATCTGAATGGGGTTATGAATGTTGTTTTAAGCTCATCTCGTTCATATAGTCGGATTTGATGATAACCCGAGTACGCATCGAGGAAACATAATCTCTCGCAACCCGATGTGGAATCCACAACCTGGTCAATGCGAGCAAGAGGGAAATGGTCTTTTGGACAAACTTTATTGATGTGACGGAAATCAACACAAGTTCTCCAAGTTTTATCTTTCTTCGGAACCATTTCAGGATTTGCTAACCACTCAGAGTGGAAGATTTCCTTAATGAATCCGGCTGCTAATACTCTAGCTATTTCATGTCTGATGGCCTCCAAAGGGACTCCTTCACCGGTCTTTCTTTTGGATCGACATGTAATTTGTGCTCGGCCAACCCCCTTGGGACTCCAGGTATATCAGCAGGCTTCCATGCGAAGATATCCCAATTCTCAAGGAGGAAGTTGACGAGCTCGAGTTCCTATTGGGGATCCAAATCGGTCGCAATATTGGTGTACTTGTCTTTATCCGTGGGATGTATTTGTACTCTCTTGGTCTCTCCAGCTGACTCAAACGAAGATGTCTTCTTTGGTTGCAGCAGCTCGAATGAGTCGGCGGCTTTTTTGTACTTTTTTGTACTAGCCATTTGTTGGTCGGCTATCAAAGATCCCTTCTGTAATAGTTCTTCGGCTTGTTTGGAATCTCCCGAGATAGTGATCACGCCGTGCGGGCCAGACATCTTCAGTTTCAGATGGACGTAACAAGAATGGCCATGAATTTTGCATAAGCTGGTCTTCCGAGTAGAGCATGATATGCACTCAGAAAATCCACCACCTCAAAGGTGAGCTTTTCTTTCCGAAAGTTACTCGGAGTACCAAAGACCACATTGAGGGAGATCATTCCGAGTGAATGTGCCTTTTTCCCCGGGATGATCCCATAAAATTCCAGATAGCTTTTGCGGAGCTTGGACATTGGAATGTTCATGCTCTTCAGAGTGCTTGCATATAGGATATTAATCCCGCTGCCACCGTCCATCAGGACATTTCTGATCCTGAAGTTTCCATTCCCTATTTCTACCAAAGTATCAACGATCAGAGCATGCCTTCCTGGGTGAGGGATGTGAGGAGGGTGATTCGACTGATCGAAGGTGATCGGAGTGTCAGCCCACTTCATGTAACTCAGAACTGCAGAAGCTGCCGAATTGACTTCTCTGAACCTTATCTTTTCTACTCTCTTCGAATCCCGTCCTACAAAGATGACCAGCACTCCGTCTTCTCGTGGGAAGCATTCGCTGTCCAGATCCTGGCTCGTTGCCTTCTTTTTTCCAGTATCTTTATTTTGCTGAGGTCCCGTTTTCGCATTCTGGGCCGCTCTTTTGATTAGGCGACACTGCCGAGCTGTGTGCTTTGGAAGAACCAAATTTCCCTCGGCATCTCGGGTGGTGTGAAGAGGACAAGGTTGATCCAGGACTTCATCATCGTTCGACGGTTTTTTTCTGGCGTGGCTGCCACTCCTTTCGCGCCTGACCCTTTCCATGAATCACTGAGGCATTCGCTGCTGCGACTAACTCTGCATCTGTTGGGGCGTCTTCTGCCTTCTGCTAGTTGTTACCTCCGGTCTTCTGCTTTGGGTTGGGCGCCGAGCTGTTGCCTCCTCTGTGCTGCTAGGACTTCTGTCGAATCTCCTCTTCACCATTAGCATATTTATTTGCTATCTCCATCAGTCTTCCGAGTGAGGTAACATGGGGTGATCTTGCCAACTTGAGACTCATCTCTCTGTACTTGACCCCTTGCTTGAATGCATGGATGGCCTGGAACTCGGAGACTCCCTCTACCGAGTTGTGAAGCGTGATCCACCTCTGGATATAATACCGAGTAGATTCGGTGTTTCCTTGCACACACAACTGTAGCTCAGTTAGTCCTCCAGGACTCTTGTAAGTCCCTTCAAAACTCTTGATGAAAACCCTCTCAAGGTCTTCCCAAATCCAGATGCTACTTGGGGGAGCTGATTCAACCATGCCCGAGCTGAGCCTTCTAGCATTAATGGCAGGTGCATCATAGCTATCTCATCCCCTCCCCATCCGATTTGCATGGCTATTCTGTAATCATCCAACCATATATGGGGTTTGGCATCACCTCGGTATTTATCCACCCTTTGAGCTATCCTAAAGTGAGGAGGAATAGGGGTAGACCGGATTCTCTCGCTGAAGCAAACTGGCCCTGTAGCCATTGAGAGACGAGCCTGATCCTGCCGATGTGACCTAGCACGATCAACTCGGCTCTGTACCAGATGACTTCGGGCGTCATCTTCAACATCTATATGACGGTCGCCTCGGTGCCGAGGGAACTCTTCTCTCCGAGGAGCAGCCCGACCCAACCTGCGAGCTTCATAGTTATCTGCTCTTCGGTGCTCTTCGTGCCTATACTGATCTTGGTGGTGGTCTCCCCGGGCTCATTTATGTGCCGAGGATAATTGTTCCTATTTCTCTGTGCTTCTCCATAAGGCGTATGTACCGACTGTGACGTTCTTGCGGTAGGAACTTGAGTCGCCGCTGTGATTGACTGACAGCGGCGTTTTGATCTACTGCGGCTTGCAACAAAAATGCCAGGTTCTGAATTCCCTATGCTGCCGATCCACTGGGCTGCAGAGAGTTTGCAATCCGAGTTGCCGATATGAGATTTTCTACTGGGGTCCCCACAGCTCGGAAAGGTTCTCGACCTTGGCCTCGCAGTTACCGACTTGTTCTGCTTTGCCTGAGCCGAGCGACCTCCCGGGCCTGACGTTCCAGGGTGCTCTCTAGCTCGGCCAGGCGTTCCCGCTCGGCCAAGTTGGTTAATCTGTCCGCCTCCAGACTTCGACCTTCCGGAGTACTTGTATCGATAGGGGTGTTTAACAGTAGCTCGGCTGCCTCCGCCTCTGCCTGCTCTTCTTGAGTAAGGGGTCGGGGCTGCTGACTTGCTTCCCCGAGTTCTAACCTTCAGAAAGAGGACACACGCCGAGCTGGCTCTCGACCATCAGCCCTGGATGGGCTGTTAGCTTCATCTCGGGCGTGACTATCCCGAACTGGTGACGGTTGATGGGGTGGAGTTTCCTCCATGCACACTTCTGCAACTGCGACTGGAGCGCCCCTGCTGCCCTCATGTTCATCCTCCGACTCGGGGTCTGATGTCGACATGCCCTCCTCTTCGACTAGTTGAACAGATGCAAAAGAGATGTTGAGGAGCCTTCTCTTGCAATCAATTCATCCAAGGCCTTCTGGGCTGACTCCACCGAGTCGATGACCGCCACCTGCTGCACCTTGACTTGTTTGCCGCGATGATGAGCACGTGGGTGGCCCGAGCGCTTCTTCTTATGGCGGGCTGTTAAAGGTGCGGGGGCTTGACGATGGGACGAAAGTTGGAAGCGCAGAGCCCCCGACTCGTCAGCTCGGAAGTGGACGGTGCCTCTTGAAGGTAGCAGTTGCGCCTAGAGCGGTAAATCCGCCAGCCAGGCAGAATCATCAGCAACAAATGCCAATGATCCGAAACGAAAAGCCTCTCCGACGATGAGCTCGGGGCCGCGAACCGACGAAGAGGATGTAGAAACTATCACCTCTACGATTGCTGGTCAACTCAGCCCCACGGTGGGCGCCAACTGTCGTGGATATAATCCTGACAATAGAGAGGGGGGTATGGAAGGAGCTAAATGAATATGTACGTAGAGTGGTTGACGCAGGGAAATTATACAGGTTAGGCCTCTCCATAGAGATAAAAACCTTAGTCATGTCCCAGGCGGACTGGGGTGTTCTTTGCTCAAAGGTTGAGAAGAAATGGTGTTGCGCATACCCATGCTGGAGGAGGGGGAGGCTTATATAGAGTGCGCCTATGCCCCTTCAATGCCTCAGCTTAATGGGTCTCTAATTACAGGGTTAAATGCCTACTAAATACAAGAAACGGTATACTCATTACTGCTAATAAAGGAGGAGGAACGCCCGCGTTCTTGAATGATTTCCGTCCGTTGCGTTCTTATCTTCCGAGTAACGAATAGCCCGTCGTCCGTCTTCTCCGAGTAACGTACTACTCGGATCTTGTTTCCTCTCCGAGTGACTAACTACTCAGAGGTGGTTTCTGTCTTCCGAGTAATATGTTACTCGGGGTATTGGGATTCAAGATTCTACGATTGATAAAACATCTATATTCTGTACTTTTTATGTTGTTAGGTATGGTGGAAACCTAAGGGCTTGAGGGTACCCCTTGGTTTCCCTTGCCTAGGGGTATACCTTTGGTATGACCACGACACCTGCGTGTGAGGATACCTGGTGCATAAGAAGACAAGAGGCCTGCTGGAAGCTTCGACAGGCCCATGACTGGCCCGCTCCAAGCACCAACGTAGGAGTCCACGATCAATATGGAAGTCACGACTTGGCGTGTAAGGCAAGGATATAATTAGGAAAACTCCCTTGTAAACCTGAGACGGACTCTTCGAGACCTAGCCTAGTATATAAAGGCTGGGAGGGGGACGTCTCAGGACATCCAATCTACAATCATCACCTCTGGTCTTGCGCGAACTCGCCTAGACAACCACTGTAATCGCCCCCTCGCATAATACAATCGAGCAGGAAGTATTTCTCCTGTTATCCGACGAGTATCGCCAACCTGTTCTCTCTACTATCTAACCCAGGGTCCCTGATCCTCGTCACACGCTCCATTCCACCCTAGAACAAAATATAGGTTTCATGCTTATCTTTGATTGTTTGTTCTTTATCTTTTCATAGCTGCCGTCATTCTTAGCTCTTGTTTTTATGCTTATTATTTTAAATATATTTCATTTAGGTTGTTTCTTTTGGAACTCTCTTGAGTTATCATGCTTATCTTTTTTAGAGAGTTTGTTTGTTGCACTGAGTTTTGTGTCTTGACTTGATTAGGTAATTGAGGTTGCTATTATAAGTATAGTAGTAACTTGCAATAGTTCTGAGGTATCGATTTGAGAAATGTTTGAACTTATGGTGCCAAGAGCTTGAGCCTATTAGTGATAGGTCTCGTATTTTGGGCAATCCGTGATTATTTTCAAAAACTACAAAATAATAGTCGAGAACTCTAGCTACAAGATGGATTGCTAACCTCTCGAGGGGTTGGAATATATAGAGTACCCTCACGTACCATGGGTCGAGGATGCGCAAGGATAACCAAACCCCCATACACTCCTCCTCGGGGTACTTGTCTCTTTGTGAACCTCCTGATTAGATAGAGAGTTACCGATAATAAGTGCATGAGTTCCTTTGACTAATGTGAGTATTCGATTGTTGGCACTTCCACCATCCATATTTTGCTAGCCTCTTCGGTTATGTGCATTGCCCTTTCTCATCTTGAGAGTTAGTGCAAACTTCGCTGCTGCATCCAAACCTCATTATATCCTTCCTCAAACCACCCACCATACCTACCTATCAAGGCACTTCCATAGCCTTTTGAGATACATTTCCATGCAACATCCATCATCTCATGACTTGATCTTCATGTCATACATGCTTTTGCTTGATAATTGCTACATGACGCGCTAGTATCATTTCATATCCTGCTAGACTGGCAGAGGCATACATTTGTATACATCATGATAGTTTTTAGTTTTCTTTATGTTGAGTACTTCTTGTAAAGTGTGTAATCTTCTATACTCTTGTAAAATATAGATTGTTGCACTTAAGTGAGGAAAAGATCCCAAAGAGGAAAAATTAAAAGATCCCAAAAGAGGACAAATTAAAAGATCCCGAAGAGGACAAATGAGAGATAAATAGAAAGAGCCAAGGAGGCCACAAAAATACAAAAAATAGAAAAAAAGAAAAAAATTATAAAGAGAGAAGGGGGCAACACTACTATTCCTTTTGAAAGTCCCTCACTCGTGCTCCATATATTATTTGTACTCCATAGAGATTTTCATATCATTCATGCATAACTATGTGGTAATCCTTACACTGTAGAACTTGGCTTCTATATTCTGATGACGAGCCTCCTCAAATGAGGTCTAGGACTTCTTGAGAAAGCGAGTTGGATGCACCCCCACTAGTTCCATTGGAGAGCTTCTCATAGCTGACATGTGCATCCGTTGCATGGCAATCCCTACTCCTCACATCATATCTATCATTTGGCTATCTCTCGCCTATGATTGTCCTCATTGCTGTGAGCCTTTCACACCTTTTTTATCTTCCTTCCCCGTCATTATTCTATATTCCATCCTAAGTGCCAACATATCTTGCTTGCGCTCATTCATTGCATGAGTGCTCAAAGTCGAAAGGGAGAGGATCCGTTTGACTTGTGCATGACTAGTGGTCTAGAGACGAGTCAAAATAAGATTCCTAAGGAGATCAAGCGTGAATCTTTAGTAGATTGAGTAATCAATTAAACTATATAGTATTTTATGTTATAAACCCATCTCCCACTTCTTGCACGCAAACACTATTTGGAGACATTCGAGTCACGGTCAGCGACAGCTCTTGCACCTTTATGTTCTTATGTTGCTAGTTTCAATACTAGATATAGAATCTTTATTATCATTCTCTTGACTTGAATTGCATATCTTGCTTGCTTCACTATAAAGTTCATATGTGTTGGTAGCATGTTACCACAGAAAATATCTGTGTTATCATTTACTTGCTCGAGGACGAGCAGGAATTAAGCTTGGGGATGTTGATACGTCCCAAACATATCTATAATTTCTGCTTGTTCCATGCTTATATGGGTGATATTTCTATGTGTTTTTCTACACTTTCATACCTTTTTCAACATATTTGGACTAACCTACTAACTCAGTGCCCAAGTGCCAGTTTTTGACTGTTGTTGTCCGTGCATTGCAGGTATTTACCAATATTTAAAGTGCTCGGGAAATTTCATAAAAAAAATATAATCAGCGCAGAAGAAGGCTCCAGAAGCCCGAAGGGGGGCCAGATGGGGGACACCCCCCCCCTCGGGGAAGCCAGGTGGCGCGGTCACCAAGGAGGCCGCGCAGGGACCCACCTCGAGGGGTGGGACCTCCCCTGGTGACCTCCTTTGGCCAATATTTAGCCCTCGTTCCGTAAACCCTCGGGAGGCACTCCATATGGCGATTTTCGCCACTGTTCCGCCGCTGCCACGATCCCGAGATCAGGATCGCCAGAAGAACCTATCCCGGCACCCTGCCGGAGGGAGGATTGATCTCCGGGAGCTTCTCTACCACCATGAGCGCTTCCCGGATGTGTCGTGAGTAGTCCCCCTTGAACCATGGGTCCATGACAATTATCTATGTGATGTCTTCTCTCTAATTTTGTCCTTCAATTCTTAGCCCTTGTGAGCTGCCCTGCATGATCAAGGCATCTATGTAATAGTTTCTGTGTTGCTATGGTGTGTTTGCCGGGATCTGATGGATTATGAGATTATGTTCAGATTGTGATGAGCTATATATTTGGTTATCCGTTTATATATTTTTTCTTGAGTAATTCTTGCATGTTCTCCGTTGATTTTTATTTCTTTGGCCAAGTAGTATATTGGAACACCAAGAGAGATTGTTATGCATGATTGTGGGTTCATGCCCCCTGATATCTAGCTTGAGTGACATAAACATGGGACTAGGGGATGTGATGTTGCCACCAGGGAGAAAACAAAGGTGCTTGTAACTGCGGTTGCAAGGATTGTTTACCTTACGCATAGTTTGTAAATGAAGTTGTCTGTTGCTTTGAGTTTACATTATGGGTGGGGCTCGCAACTTAATACCAGCGAGTTGTTCTGGATAGATATCTCAAAGTGGATGATTAGCGAGTAGATGCTGATGAATAAACAGTCTACTTGTCTTGGCATACTGCCCATACGATTGAGCCTCTAACTTTCTTGTAGCATAATTAGCATTGCGATGCGTTTATAATTCTGTCAATTGCCTAGCTGTAATTTGTTGACACATCATAGTTGTTTTATCGTCTTTTGGGAGAGAGACATCACTAGTGAACATCATGGGACCCCTGTTCATATTTCCACCATTGTTTACACCTCAACCATTTACTGTTTTTATTTCCTTTCAGTTGCAATCACCACTACTATTTTCACCGTGTGTTTGAGCCTTTGTAAACAACAAGATCGGAGAGATTGACAACCTCTCTAAACTCATTGGGAGAAAAGTTATTTTATTTTTTGTGCAGGTCCAGGTCAAGTGAGTAACTTATCTCAAACGACGCATTGCTCGTTTGACCACCTTCTTGCTGCTCTTGGAGTGCTATGGGAGACAAACCTTGGTATTTTCCAAGGGAAACTTCTTGCTGACTACTTCTCAACCTTCCACTTGGGGTAGGCAACGAGAAGCACTACTTCAGTGCCATCACCAAGTTATCAGGCCTTTCTGGAATCTGTTCTGACTCTACAACATTAACATTCATTGGGCACTACAGCAATCAAAACTAATATGTGTCTGGATATTAAAACTAAGGTTGGTAGGAACAACATCATTGCATTGTTGTAGTGGCGTGACCTCTACAGAAAGTGTCTTTTCCTTTGCAACATATGCTTCTATAGCTGGTAATAGTGTAGCAATATGTGTGTTTGCAATGTTGAGTTGTGGGGTTGTATAAATCTGGAAATTTTCATAATCTGCTTCTGCCATTGGTATGTTCAGGTCTAGTGCAGAGGGGTTGGTGATACGTCCCAAACGTATCTATGATTTCGGTTTCCTCCATGAATGTTTTGTGTGACTTTGCCATGATTTGCTTGATCTTTCATACACTTTTGAGCATATTTGTACTAATCTATTAACCCAATGCACCCAGCTGCCAGTTGCTGTTTTCTGTTGTTTTTGTATTTCAAATTTTCCGGCCATTAAAAGTGCTCCAAAAAATCCGGAAAAATCAGATAAAAATCAGAGACACGGAAGCTTCCGGAAACACCAAAGGAGGGAAGGGGGGCCACCACAGGGACTCCAGAAGGGTCCCTGGAGCGGCCCCACCCTAGGCCGCTCCAGGGAGCCTCCTGGCTGCCCTGTGGCCCCTCTCGGTGCCCCCCTTCGCCTATATTTAGCCCTCGGGGTGGAAACCCCTAAGACTGATATCTTTTTCGCGAACTCGCCTCTGTACCGCCGCCGCCGCCGTCTCTAGATCGTTGCTGACTGGAGAAGCTGCCCCGGCAGCCTGCCGGGAGGAGGAACCCCCTCCGGGAGACCATCCATAGCCACGGACGCCTCCCGTATGTACCGTGAGTAGTTCCCTTGGACCATGGGTCCGTGACCAGTAGCTATGTGATGTTCCTCTCCCCTCTTTGTGCTTCCACTTTCGAGACCTCGTGAGCTACCTCACATGATCGAGGCACCTTTGTAATTTTCTGTTGTTGCTATGTTGAGTTTGCGGGGATCTGATGGATTATGAGACTATGTTCAGATTGTGATGAGTAATATATTTGGTTCTTATCTTTTATATTTTGTTCTTGATTAAATTCTTGCATGTTCTCCGTTGCCGTATTTTACTTTGGCCAAGTGATTTGTTGCAACGCCAAGAGGGAGCGTTATGCTTGATTGTGGGTTCAACCCCTTGATGTCTAGCTTGAGTGACAGAAACATGAGACTAGGGGATGTGTTGTTGCCACCAGGGATAAAACAACGGTGCTTGTACCCATGGGTGCAAGGATTGTTTACTTTACGCAAAGTTCTTTTAATGAAGTTGTCTTTTTCTTTGAATTTACACTTTGGGTGGGATTCGCAACTTAATACCAGCGAGATGTTCTGGATAGATATCTCAAGGTGGATGATTCCTAGTAGATGCAGTTGGATTTCGGTCTACTTACCTTGGCGTACTGCCCATTTCTTTTGAGCCCTTCCTTTCTTTGCAGCATAGTTAGCATCGCGATGCCTTCATAATTCTGTCAACTGCCTAGCTGTGATTTTTTTACCTCGCTAGCACTTTTATTGTCTTTTGGGAGAGAGACATCACTAGTGAAAATCACGGGACCCCGGTCCATCTTCACATTATTGTTTACACCCTTAGGTTACTTTCAGTCTTTACTTTCAGTTCCACTTTTATCTCTTGCGCTGATCCTTTGTAAACAGCAAGGCCGGAGGAATTAACTACTCCTCTGTACTCGTTGGGAGCAAAGTTATTTGTATCTGTGTGCAGGTCCAGGTGAAGCTAGCAACCTCGGTGCCATTGTTCACTTTACCACCTTCTTGTATCCTTCGGAGTCCTACGGGAGACAAACCTTGGTATCTTTGCCAAGGGAAAACTTGCCGCTGCATTATATCTCACCCTGCACTTGGGGTAACCAACGAGGCTTGAAGAGTATTAACACTCTCTTTCCATCAGCAAGTTTTCTGGCGCCGTTGCCGGGGACTCCAGTCTACAAGATAGGGGAGTTGCACACTATCTTTTATCTTTGCTTTTTAGTCTTGTTAGTTTACCTTTCAGTTTTTACTTTTGTATCCCTTATCAAAAATACCAAAAATATCTGCTGCTACTATGGGTTCCTTTGAGAACACCAAGTTGTGTGACTTCACCAGTCACAACAACACTGACTATATCTGCACTCCTATTGCTACACCTGCTACTTCAACACCTTCTTATGAGATTAAACGTGCTTTGCTGAACCTTGTTATGAAAGATCAATTCTCTGGTGCTAGAGATGATGCTGCTTTGCATTTAAATAATTTTATTGAGCTTTGTGATATGAAAAAGTACAAAGAAGTAGATGGTGATATTGTTAAGCTTAAGCTTTTTCCTTTCTCCTTGAGGGATGAAGCTAAAATATGGTTTCAATCCTTGCCTAAGAATAGCATAGATTCTAGGGATAAGTGCAATGATGCTTTTATTGGGAAGTACTACCCCCCTGCTAAGATTATCCAGTTGAGGAGCTTTATTATGAATTTTAAACAATTGGATAATGAACACGTTGCCCAAGCTTGGGAACGCATGAAATCTCTTGTTAAGAACTGCCCCACACATGGACTAACTACCTGGATGGTTATCCAGACTTTTTATGCAGGTTTGAACTTTACCTCGTGGAACCTGTTAGATTCGGCCGCGGAAGGAACTTTTATGTCAACCACACTTGGTGCTGCCACAAAGCTACTTGATGAGATGATGCTGAACTACTCTCAATGGCACACCAAAAGATCTCCAACTGGTAAGAAGGTAAATTCGGTCGAGGAGATCTCCTCTCCAAATGAAAAGGTTGACCTTATCATGTCTCTACTTACCAAGCAAGCTCCTATTGATCCTCAAAATGTTCCTTTAAATTCCTTGGTTGCTCAAGAACAAGTAGATGTGAACTTCATTGCTAGAAACAACTTCAACAACAATACTTATAGGAGTAATTTTGGTAGCAACAATCCTAGGCCTTTCCCATCCAACAACTATGGGAACAACAACACTTATCCTAGCACCAAAAACTCCACCTTTGAATTAGAGACCTTTCTCAAAGACTTTATCACTACCCAAAAAGCCTTCAACAAGAATGTGGAAGAAAAACTAGCTAAATTAGATAATCTTTGTTTGAAGGTAGATAACTTAGCCCTTGATGTTGAGATGTTAAAAATTAGAACCTCTCCCCTTGAGGAGAGTAAGGTCACTCCTATTAATGCTATCCAGTTACAAATCAATGAAAACATTAGGATGATGGCTAAACTTAAAGAGAGATGGGCTAGATAAAAGGAGGAAGAAGAGAGAATTAATAGCCTTCCTACCTACCACACAGTAGCCACTATCCAAGTAGTTGAGGATGTCCAAACAGTTAGCACCCATCACACCCCTAGTCCCACCGGACCTACCAATGGTGATGCTACCACCTCAACCATAGATGAAGAAACCTCTATGAACATAGAAGCTTTCAAACAAGTGAGCCTAAATTATATCACTACCTCCCTGATAGATAGTAGTGACCTAGACTTTGACAACTGCACTTTAGCTGAAGTTATTGGTTTCCTACACAAGATGTCTATAGACCCCCACACTAGCACACTTAATCTTGCCTTCACAGAGCATATCACCAATGCTCTAATCAAAGTTAGGGAGGAGAAGCTTAGACTAGAAGCCTCCATACCTAGGAATCTAGAAGATGGTTGGGATCCTATGATAAAAATCAAATTGAATAACTTCTCTTGTTATGCTCTTTGTGATGTGGGAGCAAGTACCTCTGTTATGCCCAAAAGAATGTATGATATGCTTGAATTGAAACCTTTTGATCCTTGTTCTTTTTGTGTTCGTCTTGTTGATTCTTCCGTAAAGAAACCTTTGGGGAAGATCGAAGATGTTCTTATCATTGTCAATGACAATTATGTTCCCGTTGATTTTACTATTATGGACATTGAATGTGAACCTTCTTATCCAATTATTTTGGGACGTCCTTTTCTTCGCACAGTTGGTGCTGTTATTGATATGAAAGAAGGGATTATAAAATTCCAATTCCCTCTCGAGAAAGGAATGGAACACTTCCCTAGGAAAAATATTAAGTTACCTTTTGAGTCCGTCACAAGGGCTAGTTATTTTCTTGAAAAGACTTGATCTTCTTCTTTAAGCCTAGCTAATGGCTCTAAAGAAGCGCTTTCGGGAGGCAGCCTACAACGAATTTAGTTTTTTATTTTTGGTTTTCTTCTGTTCTTAGTGGTCTTGATGATTGTTACTACTGTAGAAACATCATTGTATCTTTACTTTTCAAGCTTTGTGCCTTTTATAGCCTCATACGACAAGGGAAGTGAAAGTTGTGACATGCTGTCCAGATACAGATTTTGTCCTCGTGACTAGAAAAATCATGGAAAAATCCCAGTTCATCTTTTTGAGCTGAATTTTTTACACAACATACTCTATAAAATTACGAAACTTGCGTATCTTCTGTGTTTTTTGATTTTAGTTGCAGAAGTATCACTAAAAAATTCTTTACTACCTGCTGTTCTGTTTTTCACAGATTCTGCCATGTTTTGTCTCTTTACTTTTGCAAACCTTAAGCTTCCTTTTTCTCTGCAAAAACTTTTTGGCAATAAACAGTAGCTCTTCAAGGTTATATTTATTTCCAGTAAGGGAAAAATTATTTTAATAGGATACTAACCTCTCTAATCAGTCTACAATGAGTTATGTATGAAGGGAGTTTTCAAGTGCGCGTTGGAAGATGATGAAAGAATATCTTGGAGTGTCAAACGCTCAAGCTTGGGGATGCCCATGTGCACCCCCAATAAATATTCAAGGAGACTCAAGCGTCTAAGCTTGGATATGCCCCCGTGCATCCCCATCTTCATCAACAATTATCAGTTTGTCTCTCGTTGCACTATATTTTTATCACTTCATGCGTTATGTGCTATGCTTGGAGCGTCTCGCTCTTAGGTTTTATTTTTAGTTTTCTTTGGCTTTGTTTGCTGTAGTAACAAGTTAGACCCCAGCTTACTCTTTTGTGTGGGAGAGTTACATGCTCCTCTTGAACTAGAACTCCTCATAGGATTTGCATGCTTATTCTTTTAGCTGTGAGTTGTTCTTTTTCTTTTCTTAGCTGCTGCTCTGCTTAGTTGTAGTCCTTTAGTTTTTCTAGAGTTTTTCTTTTGTTTTAGGTTGAACTTTCTATAGGTTGCATGTTTTATCTTGTTAGAGCGTTCCTGTTGCACTGAGTTTTGTGTCTTGACTAGAAGTAGGTAGTTGAAGTTTCTATTCTCTTTGTAGTAGTAACTTGCAATAGTTTTGAGGTATTGACTAGAGTAATGTTTTAACTTTTGGTGTCAAGAGCTCGAGCCTATTAGTGATAGATGTCGTGTTTTGGGAAATCCGTGTGTTTTTCGAAAACCAAAAACCCTTGTTGAGAACTCTAGCTACTAGATGGATCACTCACCTCTGGGAGGTTCGAATATTAGAATACACTCACGGACCATGAGTCGAGGATGCGTAAGGATAACCAATCCCCCATACACTCCTCCTCGGGGTACTTGTCTCTTTGTGAACCTCCTGATTAGATTGAGAGTTACCGATAATAAGTGCATGAGTTCTTCGTACTAATGTGAGTATTCGAAAGTTGACACTTCCACCCACCTATACTTTTTCTAGCCTCTTCGGTACCGTGCATTGCCCTTTCTCACCTTGAGAGTTGGCGCATACTTCGCCGGTGCATCCAAACCCTTGGCACGATACGCTCTGTCCTCATAAGCCTCCTTATATCTTTCCTCAAAACAGCCACCATACCTACCTACAAGGCATTTCCATAGCCTTTCCGAGATACATTGCCATGCAACATACACCTTCTCATGACTTGATCCTCATGTCATACATACTACTCTCTTGATCAAGGAGCCGCATGCTAGTTGGGCCTTGTCCTAATCATTGCTACATGATGCGCTAGTATCATTGCATATCCTGCTATCCTGGCAGAAGCATACATTTGCATCATGATAGTTATATCTTTTTTATATGAGTACCTTTGTAAAGTGTGAAAGATCTCCTATATTCTTGTAAAATATAGAGTGTTGCCCCTAAAGTGAGGAAAAGATCCCAAAGAGGACAAAATAAAAAGATCCCAAAGAGGACAAATGAGAGTTAAATAGAAAGAGCCATTGAGGCCACCAGAAAAATACAAAAAAATAGAAAAAAGAGAAAAAGAAAAATAAAAAGAGAGAAGGGGGCACACTACTATTCCTTTTGAGAGATCCACACTAGTACTTCATCCTCCATCCCTTGTACTTCATAGAGATCGTCATCATGCATATAGCTATGTGGGGACCTTCACACTATAGAACTTGGCTTGTATATTCCAATGATGAGCCTCCTCAAACGAGCTCTAGGTCTTCTTGAGCAAGCAAGTTAGATGCAACCCCACTAGTTCCCTTGGAGAGCTTTTAGCTCACATGTGCATCCGTTGCATGGCAATCCCTACTCCTCACATCATATCTATCATATGGCCTTCTCTCGCCTATGATTGTCCTCATTAATGTGAGCCTTTCACACCTTTTTTGTCTTCCTCCTCCACCTTCTTTCTATTTTCGCCTTTTTGGTGTCAACTTTCTTGCTCACACTCATCCATTGCATGAGTGCTCAAAATATCGAAAGGGAGTGGATCAGTTTGACTTGTACCTGGCTAGTGGTCTGGGGACGAGTCAAGATAAGAATCCAAAGGAGACTAAGTGTGAAACTTTAGTAGATAGTTGTTCTCAACAACCTTTTTTTTCTCTCTTTTTCCCACTCCCCTGCTTGCACGCAAACACCATATGGAGACATTCGAGTCACGGACAGCGAGAGCGCTTGCACCTTTTGTTCTTTTGTTGCTTGTGTCAATGCTAATATAGACTCTTGCTTGTTAAGACTTGAATTGAATTGCATGCTTTGATTGCTTTACTTAAAAGTCCTTATATGGTTGTGTGGCATGTCACCACAGAAATTATGCTTGTTATCATTTACCTACTCGAGGACGAGCACGAATTAAGCTTGGGGATGTTGATACGTCCCAAACGTATCTATAATTTCTGTTTGCTCCATGCATGTTTTGTGTGACTTTGCCATGATTTGCTTGAACTTTCATACACTTTTGAGCATATTTGGACTAATCTATTAACCCAGTGCACCCAGCTACCAGTTGCTGTTTTCTGCTGTTTTTGTATTTCAGGTTTTCCGGCCATTAAAAGTGCTCCAAAAAATCCGGAAAAATCAGATAAAAAATTAGCGACATGGAAGCTTCCGGAAACACCAAAGGAGGGAAGGGGGGCCACCACAGCGACTCCAGAAGGGTCCCTGGCGCGGCCCCACCCTAGGCCGCGCCAGGGAGCCTCCTGGCTGCCCTGTGGCCCCTCTCGGTGCCCCCCTTCGCCTATATTTAGCCCTCGGGGTGGAAACCCCTAAGACGGATCTCTTTTTCGCGAACTCGCCTATGTACCGCCGCCGCCGCCGTTTCTAGATCGGGGCTGCGTGGAGAAGCTGCCCCGGCACCTTGTCGGGAGGAGGATCCCCCTCCGGGAGACCATCCATAGCCATGGACACCTCCCGTATGTACCGTGAGTATTTCCCCTTGGACCATGGGTCCGTGACCATTAGCTATGTGATGTTCCTCTCCCCTCTTTGTGCTTCCACTTTCGAGACCTCGTGAGCTGCCTCACATGATCGAGGCACCTTTGTAATTTTCTGCTGTTGCTATGTTGAGTTTGCTGGGATCTGATGGATTATGAGACTATGTTCAGATTGTGATGAGTAATATATTTTGTTCTTATCTTTTATATTTTGTTCTTGAGTGAATTATTGCATGTTCTCCGTTGCCGTATTTTACTTTGGCCAAGTGATTTGTTGCAACTCCAAGAGGGAGCGTTATGCTTGATTGTGGGTTCAGCCCCTTGATGTCTAGCTTGAGTGACAGAAACATGAGACTAGGGGATGTGTTGTTGCCACCAGGGATAAAACAACGGTGCTTGTACCCGCGGGTGCAAGGATTGTTTACTTTACGCAAAGTTCTTTTAATGCAGTTGTCTGTTGCTTTGAATTTACACTTTGGGTGGGATTCGCAACTTAATACCAGCGAGATGTTCTGGATAGATATCTCAAGGTGGATGATTCGTAGTAGATGCAGTTGGATTTCGGTCTACTTACCTTGGCGTACTGCCCATTGCTTTTGAGCCCTTCCTTTCTTTGCAGCATAGTTAGCATTGAGGTGCCTTCATAATTCTGTCAATTGCCCAGTTGTGATTTGTTTACCTCGCTAGCACTTTTATCGTCTTTTGGGAGAGAGACATCACTAGTGAAAATCACGGGACCCCGGTCCATCTTCACATTATTGTTTACACCCTTAGATTACTTTCAGTCTTTACTTTCAGTTCGACTTTTATCTCTTGCGTTGATCCGTTGTAAACAACAAGGCCGGAGGAATTGACAACTCCTCTGTACTAGTTGGGAGAAAAGTTATTTGTATCTGTGTGCAGGTCCAGGTGAAGCTAGCAACCTCGGTGCCATTGTTCACTTTAGCACCTTCTTGTATCCTTCGGAGTCCTACGGGAGACAAACCTTGGTATCTTTCCCAAGGGAAAACTTTCCTCTGCATTATATCTCACCCTGCACTTGGGGTAACCAACGACGCTTGAAGAGTATTAACATTCTCTTGCCATCAGTTGGTAAAAGGTATAACTGGAATATCCAATGGGGCAACAAGTGAGTCAAAATCCATAAGATACATGTTTCTGCCACTGATCCAAAGGAATGTTTTTCATTTGCAGGATTGACAGAAATTGTGATTTCACTATCATTTGCCTGCAGGTTGGCTACTTGTTGTGGCACTAGCTGATCATTTAATTCCAAAAATTCTCCAGAAGCTAGTTCAGCAGGAATGTTAGGTGCTTGAGGTGGCATTGCCCAGTGCATCATATCTTTCTCATTCTCATCTTGATGTGCACTATCAGACTGAATTGGAGCAGCCATATGAAATGCAAGTGGACCAACCACATTATTTCCTTGATTTGGATGGTTGACTTCTTCCTCGAGTAAAGGATGGGGATTTCCATCATCAGGTACAGGATCTTCCTCAGCAGGTGGTCCACTGATACGTCTCAAACGTATCAATAATTTCTGCTCGCTCCATGCATGTTTTGTGTGATATTGCTATGATCTAGATAAACTTTCATACACTTTTGATCATATTTGGACTAATCTACTAACTCAGTGCACCCCAGTGCCAGTTCCTGTTTTCTGCTGTTTTTCTATTTCAGTTTTTTCCCATATAAAAAATGCTCCAAAAATGAGGGAAAAACAAGATAAAAATTTAGCGTGTCGGAAGACTCCAAAAGCCCGAAGGAGGGCCAGGGGGGCACCACCAGGCACCCAAGCGGTCACCTGGCGCGGCCGCGCCTGGGCCCCTGGTGGCCCCCCTGGCTTCCTCCCTTCGCCTATTTATTCTCCGTCACGGGGAAACTCCAAGGACAGAACCCTATTTCTCAAATTCTCCTCTGTTCCGCCGCCGCTGCGGTTCCAAGATTGGGAGCACCGTCAGGACCCTTCCCGGCAACCTGCCGGAGGGAGGATCGACCTCCGGGAGCTTCTCCTCCACCATGGACGCTTCCGGATGTGCCGTGAGTATTTTACCTTGGACCATGGGTCCGTGATCAGTAGCTATGTGATGTTCTCCTCGAGGCACATATGTAATTCTTTCTGCTTTTGCTATGCTGAGTTTGATGGGATCTGATGCATTATGAGATTATATTCAGATTGTGATAGAGTAATATAATTTGTTTTTATCTTTTGTATTTTTGTTCCGAAGTAATTCTTGCATGTTCTCCGTTGCTATTTATGGCTTTAGCCATGTGGAAGGTAGTGACTCCAAGAGGGAATGTTATTCTCGATTGTGGGTACATGCCCCCCGATGACACGCTTGAGTGACATAAACATGAGTCTAGGGGATGTGATGTGGCCACAAGGGGGAAAACAATGGTGCTTGTAACCGCGGTTACAAAGATTGTTTACTTTACGCAAAGTTCTTTTTAATGCAGTTGTCTGTTGCTTTGGGTTTACACTTTGGGTGGGGCTCGCAACTTAATACCAACGAGATGTTCTAGATAGATATCTCAGGGTGGATGATTAGTAGTAGATGCAGATGGATTTCGGTCTACTTATTTTGGCGTGTTGCCCATGCTTTTGAGCCTCTTCCTTTCTTTTGTAGCATAGTTAGCATTGCGGTGCGTTTATAATCCTATAAATTAATACTACTAGTACTAAGGCAAGAACAGGGCAGGCTATGGCAGGTAAGGCCGCTCCGGCGTCTCGGCTTCCACCGCCACCGCCACCCCCACCGCCGCCGCGCACCCTTCCACCACCACCGTTCAAACCCACCATCCTTTCCCCCCAAGCGCCCTGGTTCCTCTCCCCCAACCAGCGCTCCACCATTCTCAACTCCAACCTTGTTTCCCTGCCCGAGAGCTCGCAGATCCAATCCCGGCCACCTTCGGTGTCGCCGCCGCGCCCTGCTGCGTCCCCGTCGTCCACGGTCGTCCCCGAGTCCGATCTGGGTTCTCCGAGCCACGCCGCCGTGTCTGACCGCGGGTCTTCACCTCCTCCGCGGATCGGTTCCTTGGTCGTCGCGCCCCCTGGTTTTAATGGCGACCTTCAATGCGGGGGCGCCTCTCCGCATCCGGCCGTTGCGGCTGACGAGGAAGGATGGGAGACGGTGGGCTCGAAGCGTCGCTCCCGCATGCGCCGAGATGCGCCTTTACGGCGCCACGACCGGAACTCGAAGGGGCCGGCATCCAAACGGGCCACTGAGCGCGAGCTGGCCTTCAAAAGGCGGACTTGGGGCCGCTGCTTCCGATGCCTCGACCGCGACCACCGCGTCGTCGACTGCCGCAACCCCTTCCGCTGCCTCATCTGCAACCAGCTCGGCCACCGTCAGAGGGACTGCACCACCACACCGCCTCCTCCTCCTCCTCCCCGCCCCGCTCCTTCCTCCGGGCAGCGTCGCTCGGGTGACCGCCGCTCCTGGGCTGGGGTTGCTGCGGGCTCCAAGTGCCCGCCGGCCTCCGATGACTCTGCGCCCATGGCGACCCAAGGTTTCGGCGCGCCGGCCTCCCGTCCTGAGGAGGACGTCTGCATCATCCCGGCCACCTACGAGCTCGACCGCGAACGCCGCGACTGGGAGACAACGGCGGCCATCGCCTGGGCCGTTGATGCGCCCACGCCGGTCTCTGCTTCCGAGGTCGCCAAGATGATCATCTTCCGGTTCAACCTCCACCGCCACGACCTCGCGGTGAGCCCGCACTTCCCTGAGGAGTTTCTGGTCAAGTTCGAGACCAAGGACATGTGCGACAAGGTGCTGCGCAAGGGGAGAATCAAGGCCGACGACGGCACCTTTGTCTTCTTCCGTCCGTGGCGCTCTCTCGCTCACGCCCTCGGCGCGGTGATGCCGTTTCGCGTCCACCTCGAGCTCGAGAATGTCCCTGCCTTCGCCTGGAACCCGGCCATCGTCGACAGGCTCATCTCGCGCCGCTGCTCGCTCCACCGCATCGACGACCACTCTTCGCTCATGACCGTCACCTCCACCCTTGGGTTGTGGGCGTGGACGGCCAACCCTAGCGCCATTGCCAAGGTCCTTTGGGTGACGTTCACGACGCGTTCGCCGGATGCCGCCATCTCTGTCTCCGAGACTCCTCCGGAGCACCGCAAGCGTGGTGCGACCTATCGTGTCCTCGTCCACCTCGACAAGGTGGAGGACTACACCGCTGCCCCAAGTGAGCCTGTGTCTCTGCCTTCCGGAGGCTATGCTGCGTACCTGCCGCCCACGGAGACTTTCACCTGGGTGCTTGGCTGTGTGGATGGAGCACCGACGCCCCCGGCACCCGTCGCTGTGCCAAAGGAGTTCGGCTCCAGAGGCTCGGGTGCGGCGTCGCGCCTGCTGGGTCCCGGCCGTCGTGGATGCAAGGAGCGCAGGGACGTGCGGTCGCGTCGTGACCGCGACGATGATGAAGACCGCGACAGGGAGGGCGCTGGGAAAGATCGTGCACGCCATGGTGCCCGCGGGAACACGGCTGGTCGTGCGGCTCCGGTGCGTATCCGCTCCCGCTCTCCTCGCCGCCGTTCGGGAGGTGGGCGTCATGATGGTCAGAGGCGCCACGGGGCCACTCCGCCTCAGCCTGTCAACTTCCATCGCCTCGACATCGTGCCCTTGGCTGAGGCCAAGCTCCAGGCTGCTTTCGGCCCCAAGGAGGTAGAGCGTTGTGCAGCCGAGAGGGTTGTGATCATGGAGGAAGCCATTGAGCTACGCAATCTGATCGTGCAGTCGGAAACCGTCGTGAATGAAGCCTGGGACGATATGGAGGGTGTCACCATCGACTCCGCATCTCTGCAGCTCACGCCGGCACCGCCAGCTTCGCCGGTGTGCCGCGTCCGTTCCAGGTCACCCGCGTCCATCCGGGAGTCGACGCCGCAACGCACCATGTCCTCAAAGGCTGCACTTCTGCGCTCACCTACCTCGGCTGGCCGTGCGTCGCCATCAGTTTTTGAAGGTCTGAACCGGACTCCCTCTCCTTTCATACAGAGCCAGTCCTCGCTGCCTGCCCCGGAGCTCCAGCTCGCGAGTTTCGTGCCTCCTGTGCTGACCACCGAGGCTGAGGAGGCGCCGCCAGCTCCCATGGGAACCCTGGAGAAGTTCCTTGCTGAAGTCTCCATGCCAGCGCCTCCTCCTCTGCTCGAGCTTGTGGCTGCTCCGACACCTACCAGGGCTGCGCGTTCATCACCTGTGTTTTCCCTGGCCAACCCGAGGCAGAGTGCTCGGATCGCAAAGAAGAAGGCTCGCAAGGTGGCTGTTGATGTAGAGCATGTGCGCAAGACTGGCTCCAAGAAGCAAGCAAAGACGGCGGACGTCACTGACTTGGCTGTGCGTGAGCTGCTCGCCAAGGTCTGCGGCCTCATGGACAAGGACGATACCTTTGACGAGAAGAACCAGGCCGCCTACCTGGACATGTTCGCAGGACCGCTTGCCGCGCCGGTGATCGCGGCGATTGAAAAGCTTGTCAAGAACATCCAGAAGGTGAAGAAAGCTAAACTCAAGAAGACTACCTTTGTGTCCACTTCCGTTGCCAATGTGTAGACATGAGCTCTACATGGTCCAGTCCGTGGTGTTTCACACTAGGCTGATGATGCTCCTGTCCGTGTACTGGGTCGCCTGCGTGCCTCCCGCTTTGAGTTCTTGTTGCTACTTCTGCTACTGTGTTCGGCCGCTGCGCCAGTCTAGTTCTTGCTTGCTGTCTGTCTCTTCCTGGTTGCTGTTCATTACCAGCATCAACGTTAGTAGAAGTACTGTCAAAGTTTGTTTTCGTGAGTTCAAACCCTGGTTTCCATATGGCGCAACATGATGTCAAACTGCTTTGCCTCAACGCCCGTGGCATGAACTCCACTATCCACTGCGATGCCATTTGTGACTCTGTCCGTGACGCCCACGCCACCATCGTTTGTATCCAAGAGAGCAAGTTGGCAGTCGTCGACGACGCTATTATTGCGCGCGCCCTCGGCACTCAGTTTGTTGCCAATTACGCTGTCCTTCCAGCCGTTGGCACTCGCGGAGGCTTAATCCTTGCGGTTTCAGACGCCTTCTTCACCATCTCCAACATCCACCTCACCACCCACACTGTATCTGCTACAATTTTGATGATGAATGAGAGAGTCGAATGGTCCCTTTCTGTGGTGTATGGACCCCAGGGTGATGCGGGGAAGATAGCTTTCATCGATGAGCTCAAGCTCTTGGGTCCTTCCATGCGTACTGAATGGGTGCTGTTGGGAGATTTTAATCTCATCACCAAGGCTGCTGATAAAAGCAACTCCAACATCAACCGTCGTATGATCGGCAAGTTCACCACGGCGCTGCACGCGCTTCAACTTCGTGAGATTGAGCTTTCAGGGCGCAAGTACACTTGGACAAATGATCAGGCCATCCCAACTATGTCCAAGATTGATCATGTTTTTGTATCCGATGATTGGGATATGCTTTTCCCGGACGTTCACCTTCGGGCTCTTCCTTCAACTTGCTCGGACCACTGCCCCCTCCTCCTTCAAAGTGCCACTGATGAGAAAAGAAATCCGTCCTTCAAGTTCGAGCAGTTTTGGCTAAAAATGCCAGGGTTCCATGAGACGGTGTTTGAGGCTTGGTCCAAGCATGTTGCGGCATCCGATCCTATTCGTCGTGCCCACATCAAGCTCAACCGTACTGCCAAGGCCCTTAAAAAGTGGCACCGTGCTTCCATCGGCAACATTCGTATGCAGGTTGGGGTCGCTAAAGAGATCATCGGTCGTCTGGACATTGCGGAGGAAACTAGAGGCCTTTCGGCTGAGGAGCGTAATCTAAGGAGAACCCTTAAGGCCCGTTACCTGGGGCTACTGTCCATTCAGAAGATCCAGATTCGCCAAAAATCCCGTCTTACTTGGATACGGGTTGGTGATGCGAATACTAAGCTTTTCCATCAGAGGGTTAACGGAAGGCGGCGCAAGACCTTCATCCACTCCCTCCGCACCACCTCCGGTTTCTCCATCTCCCGCGATGACAAAGAGGCTGAGTTACACAAGCACTTCCATGATCACCTCGGCACTCCAGCTAACCGCGCCACTGTTCTCAACTGGGAGACCCTGGGTTACCTCCCACGCGACCTCTCCGCTCTTGAGGCCCCTTTCGATGATGCCGAGATCAAGAAGGCTGTCTCCTCTCTCCCTTCGGTCAAGGCTCCAGGACCGGATGGTTATATTGGCGCCTTCTTTAAGGCATGTTGGGATACTATTCAGGAGGATATCTGCTCCGCCATCCGTCACCTCGCTAACCACAGCGGGGGTTGCGCTAGTCTTGTGAACTCGGCAAACATAATCCTCCTACCGAAGAAGGTTGATGCGACTGCTGTGGGGGACTTTCGTCCTATTAGCCTCATCCACAGCATCTCGAAGATTTTCTCGAAGTTGTTGGCGAACCGTCTGGCGCCTCTACTTCCCACGCTGGTGTCCTCGGTCCAGAGTGCTTTTGTTAAGAAGCGGTGCATCCACGACAACTTTCTTCAAGTCCAAAATGTTATCAAGGAGCTGCACAGATCCAACTCCCCCGGCCTTTTCCTCAAGCTTGACATCTCCAAGGCTTTCGATTCGGTTAACTGGGCCTACATGTTGGAGGTGCTGGAGAAGCTAGGTTTCGGGCCTAGGTGGCGTAATTGGGTGTGCCATTTATTCGCTTCCGCCACTTCTAGGGTCCTTTTGAATGGTACACCGGGGCGTCCTTTCCGCCATGCTAGGGGTCTGCGGCAGGGCGACCCGCTGTCTCCTATGCTCTTCATCCTCGCCATCGACCCTCTACAACGCATCATCGAGCTTGCTGCATCACAAGGCATCCTCCAGCCTATTCCTGCGAGTGCGGCCAGATTCAGAGTGTCCCTGTATGCCGATGATGCCGGCATCTTTGCCAACCCTTCCTTTGAGGAACTCCGCGCCATCTCCGACATCCTTGGGGTCTTCGGCGCTGCTAGTGGTCTTATAACCAACAAGACCAAGTCGGAAGTTTTCCCTATCCGCTGCAACAACATTGACCTTCACACCATCCTTGCGTCCTTCCCGGCCAAGATCATGGAGTTCCCAGGTCGCTACCTTGGACTCCCCCTCCACTACAAGCGCCTACGTCGGGTTCATCTCCAGGACCTCATCGACAAGGCCCGCGCCCGCCTCCCGGGTTGGATGGGAAAAAATATGACTCGCATTGCTAGGGTGACTTTGGCCAAGTCGGTCCTCACTTCCATCATTACCTTCCACCTCACGGTACTGCCGATGCCGAAATGGGCACAACGGCTGTTCGACCGCACCTCTCGACGTTTTATTTGGCATGGCGATGATCAGGAGGCCGTCAGCGGTGGCCACTCTCTTGTGAACTGGAAGACTGTGTGCAGGCCAAAATCTCTGGGCGGGCTAGGGATTGCAGATCTCGAAAGATTTGGCAGGGCTTTGCGGCTGCGTTGGCCCTGGCTTCAGTGGACTGAGCCGGATCGGCCTTGGGTGGGCTCCCCTCTTCCTTGCGACGCCTCTGACATGAACCTTTTCCGGGCGTCCACTAAGATCACCCTTGGTAACGGTCGAACCACCCTCTTCTGGCATGATTCCTGGTCGTCGGGTGGACCTCTCTCCATCAGGGCCCCTAACCTTTTCAAGATCGCCACTAGGAAGAATAGAACTGTCAGGGCTGAGCTCCATAACGACACCTGGATCCAGTCGATTGCTCGTCTTACCAATCTCACACAGTTTGCCGAGTTTTTGGACATTGCCACCATCACTCAGGACACGAACCTCTTGGAGGATCAGGCCGACGCCATTAGGTGGCTATGGACGGAGGACGGATGCTACTCCGCGGCCTCGGCCTACGCGGTTCAGTTCCAAGGATCCTTCCCTAAGTTTGAGCCATCTAAAGTCTGGAGGGATTTTGCGGAGCCCAAAGCCAAGTTCTTTGCCTGGCTTGTCCTCCATAAGCGCATCCTCACGGCCGACCTTCTTGCCACCAAGGGCTGGCCACATGATCCCACCTGCCAGCTCTGCCTCACCCATCCGGAGACTGTGGCTCACTTGTGTATGGAATGCCCGTTCACGGTGGCGGTTTGGAACACCATCGATACGTGGTCTGAGGATAAGCTCGGGCCTTTCATTGGGACTCTGAACTCCGTTGACTCGGCGTGGTGTAAGATCATTTCGAACACAACCTCTGCCAATGCTCGTGTTCGTAGTGCGAGAATCACCTACATCATGTGGAATGTCTGGAAGGAGAGAAACAGGCGCATCTTCGATGGTAGGCGCCAAGCCTATCTTGAGGTGGCCTTCCTTGCTTATGAGGAACTTCGTCAGGTTTCAGGTGTGTTGCACCCTTCGGGGCCGCCGCGTGTTGTTCAGCTTGGGGAGTAATCCGCATGTGAATCTCCTGTCGTGTGGGTTGTAAGACCTTTGTTCTCTCTTCTTCTATATATGAATAGGCAGAGCTCCTGCCAAGTTTCGCTAAAAAAAATATAATCCTATAAATTGCCCTTCTGTAATTTGTTTACCTCGCATAGCAGTCTTATCGTCTTTTGGGAGAGAGACATCACTTGTGAACATCACGGTACCCCGGTCCATATTCTCATCACTGTTTACACGCTCATTTACTTTCTTTCTTTTTACTTTCAGTTGCTATCATTATGATTATCCTGTGTTTTTTATCCTTTGTAAACAACAAGACCGGAAAGATTGACAACCTCTCCGAACTTTGTTGGGAGCAAAGTTAATTGTGTTGTGTGCAGGTCCGCTTCAGGTGCGCCGCTGACACCTACTTATCATCGCCGGAGTCCTACTGGTCGATACTCAACCTCGGTATCTTCACCGAGGGAAACCTGCTGCTACGCTGCATCTTACCTTCCACTTGGGGTAACCAACGAAGGGCTAGAAGCAATCCTCTCTCGTGTATCATCCACCAAGTGTTTTGGTCCTGAAATATAACCACAGGGACTGTCCAGGACTGGCTGATAAGTTGACAACCTCCTGATACAACAACACTAGTTGGGATATCACTGAGTACATCGACCCTAACTTTGATGAAAACAACAACATCAGTGGTTTTGACCCTATCCCATGCAAGCAGTTTGCCAAATGTCTTGGTTGCATTGTGAAACTCCTGAGAGTTTCTCAAATTTGCTGGGGATGCAATCAGTGCTAACCAAACTTCCCTATTAAGATTGAAATTCCGCCAGTTCATACCCTCATTATGTTTACTTTTACCATGGTCTTGTTAGTCTACCTTTCTGTTTTTATTTTTTTGTCCACTAAGATAGGGGAGTTGCCCACTACCTTTTACCTTTACTTTTTAGTCTTGTTAGTTTACCTTTCTGTTTTTATCTTTGTGTCCTTTATCAAAGAAATCACAATTTTTTTTATTATTTATCTTGTTGTTAGTAGTCCTCCTTGTTTAGATGAACATGTTAGGACCTGGTGCTTTGCGGGAATCGGAAGTTGTCAATTCTGGTCAAAGGGATGGAGAAAATATGAAGAAGGCATGGTACAAAATTTCTGAAGCACACAAAAGAATTATGCCTTCGATACCTATAAAAATTGTGCTTAGGAATTTTTACCATGTTCTTTTTAAGTTTTGTAAACACTCTCTTGATATTATAGCTGAAGGAGACTTTTTAGAGTGTGATGAAGCTAGAGCTCTTGATATTTTGCATAGTCTATCTAGTTATTTTGTTTATGATCGTAGTATTGATACTGTTATATACAGACTTGCCACTATTGAAAAGAGGATGGATTCTCTAGACTTGAGGAAGGTAGAAGAACTTAAATCCAACAAGAAAGAAATATTGGAGACAGATGATGATTGGGAGCCCTTTGTTAGGATTAGCATATCTAACCAAGACTTCCTTGCTTTTTGTGACATTGGATCCATGGTTTCTACTATGCCAAAATTAGTTTATGATTCTTTGAAACTAGATATGGATAAATTTTCATCTTATCATGAACATGCTAATGGAGATATTTCAGAGGTTAAAGGAAAGGTAAAATAAGTCCAAGTTACATTCCTTCATAGGATTGCACCAATGGATTTCCTCGTCATGGAGCCAAACCAAAGCAACATTGTGCTTGGAAGGAACTTCCTCCGAGCCATGAAAGGCTTCATTGACATTGGTAACGGGTTCATACGCTTATGTGGTAAGGCGAAAGGTAAGTACATCTTTCCTAAGAAGAAGCAGAATGAGCTTATTGAAAATCAATTTGAAGGTTTTTATGATTCTGACAATTTTGGAGACCTTAGATTCTTCTTTTCCCTTATGCCTAGCTTAAAGGCGTAGAAGAAAGCGCTTGTTGGGAGGCAACACAAGAAGTTTTTACTTCTGTTTTTCGTGGTATTGATGATTTTTACTACTGTAGCAACATCATTGTATCTTTATTTTCAAGCTTTGTGCCAAGTTATAGCCTCATATGACAAGGGAAGTGAAAGTTGTGACATGCTGTCCAGAAAACAGATTCTGTCCTTGTGACGGGAAAAATCAGAATAAATCACCAGTTCATCTTTTGAGCTGAATTTTTTACACAGCGTGATATATACAATCACGGAACTTTCGTATGTTCTGAGTTTTTTTATTTAAGTTGCATAAGTGCCCCTAAAAAATTCTTTACTACCTGTTGTTCTGTTTTTCACAGATTCTGCCATGTTTTGTCTCTCCTAACTTTTTCAAACCTTAAGCTTGCTTTTTCTTTGCAAAAACCTTTTGGAAATATTTAGAAACAGTAGATCTTCAATAATAACTATATATCCAGTGGGGAAAAATTATTTATTAAGGGTACTAACCTCTCTAATCAGCTTATGATGAGTTGTGTATGAAGGGAGTTTTCAAGTGTGCGATAGAAGATGATGAAAGAAGATTCGGGAGTGTCAAGCTCTCAACCTTGGGGATGCCCCCATGCATCCCCAATAAATATTCAAGGAGACTCAAGCGTCTAAGCTTGGGATGCCCCCGAGCATCCCCTTCTCCATCAACAATCATCAGTTCGTCCTTCGTCTCACTATATTTTTATCACTTCATGCGTTATGTGTTATGCTTGGAGCGTCTCGCTCTTAGGTTTTATTTTTAGTTTTATTTAGTTTTTTTTGCTGTTCATAACAAGTTACATCCCGTCTTAGTTTGTGTGGGATAGAAACACGCTCCACTTTCAAATTCTAGAACACATCATAGGATTCTTCATGCCTATCTTTTTGCTGTTGTGTGTTCTTTATCTTATAATAGCTACTGCCATGTTTAGTCTTAGTTTTAGTTTTAGCAAGAGCCTTGGATCTTGTTTAGTTTGTTGCTGGAACTCTCTTTATTTTTCATGTTTATCTTGTTAAGAGAGTTGGTTGTTGCAATGAGTTGTGTCTTGTCTTGAGAGTAGGTAATTGAGGTTGCTATTTAATTTCAGTAGTAACTTGCAATAGTTTTGAGTTATTGATGTGAGTAATGTTTGAACTTTTGGTGTCAAGAGCTCTAGCCTATTAGTGATAGGTGTCGTATTTTGGGAAATCCGTGTGTATTTTCAAAACCTACAAAACTAGTTGAGAACTCTAGCTGCTAGACGGATCACTACTCTTCTGAGGGGTCGGATATTAGAGTACACTCACGTACCATGAGTCGAGGATGCGCACGGATAACCAAACCCCCATACACTCCTCCTCGGGGTACTTGTCTCTTTGTGAACCTCCTCATTAGATTGAGAGTTATCGATAATAAGTGCATGAGTTCTTCAGACTAATGTAAGTATTGAAAGTTGACACTTCCACCTCCTCATATTTACTAGCCTCTCTCGTGCCATGCATTGCCTCCTTCTCAGTCCGAGAGTTGGTGTCCACCTTCGCCGGTACATCCAAACCCTTGGCATGATACGCTCTGTCATCATAAACCTCCTTATATACTTCCTCAAAACAGCCACCATACCTACCTATCAAGGCATTTCCATAGCGTTTCCAAGATATATTGCCATGCAATATCCACCTCTTCATGACTTTATCTTCATGTCATACATGTTCCTGCTACACTCACAGCGTCATAAATTGCATACATCATGATAGCTACATCTTCTTTATGATTTGAGTACCTTGTAAAGTGTGAAAGATCTTCTGTACCCTCTTGTAAATTAGAGTGTTGCCCTTAAGTGAGGAAAAGATCCCAAAGTGGACACAATAAAAGATCCCAAAGAGGAAAAATGAGAGTTAAATAGAAAGAGCCATTGAGGCCACCAAAAAATAGAAAAAAATAGAAAAAAGAGAAAAAAGAAAATAAAAAGAGAGAAAGGGGCAACACTACTATCCTTTTGAAAGATCCACACTAGTACACCCTCTTATCTTTGTACTCCATAGAGATGATCATGCATATAGCTATGTGGGGACCTTCACACTATAGAACTTGGCTTGCATATCCCAAGGATGAGCCTCCTCAAAAGAGCTCTATGTCTTCATGAGCGACCAAGTTAAATGCACCCCCACTAGTTCCATTGGAGAGCTTTTCAGATCATATGCGCATCCGTCGCATGGCAATCCCTACTCCTCACATCATATCTATCATTTGGCCTTCTCGCCTATGATTGTCCTCATTGATGTGAGCCTTTCTCACTTTTTGACTTCTCCTCTACCACATTCTCTCTTTTCCATTCTAAGTGTCAACTCTCGTGCTTACGCTCATCCATTGCATGAGTGCTCAAAATATTGAAAAGGAGTGGATCAAATTGACTTGTAAATGGCTAGTGTTCTGGGGACGAGTCAAGATAAGATTCCAAAGAAGATCGAGTGTGAAACTTTAGTAGATTGAGTTCTCAACTAAAAATACTTTTTTCTCGTATTCCCTATCCCCCTTGTTGCACGCAAACACCATTTGGAGACATTCGAGTCACGGACAGCGAGAGGTCTTGCACCTAATGTTCTTTCGTTGCTTGTTTCAATGCTAATATAGACTCTTGCATGTTATGACTTGAATTGAACTACATACCTTGATTGGTTTACTTTTAAAAGTCCTTATATGGTTGCTAGCATGTCACCACAGAAATTATGTCTGTTATCATTTACCTACTCGAGGACGAGCAGGAATTAAGGTTGGGGATGTTTATACGTCTCAAACGTATCGATGATTTCTGCTCGCTCCATGCATGTTTTGTGTGATATTGCTATGATCTAGATACACTTTCGTACACTTTTGATCATATTTCGACTAACCCACCCCAGTGCCAGTTCCTGTTTTCTGCTGTTTTTCTATTTCAGTTTTCCCCATATAAAAAATGCTCCAAAAATCCGGGAAAAATCAGATAAAAAATCAGCGTGTCGGAAGACTCCAGAAGCCCGAAGCAGGGCCAATGGGCCACCACCAGGCACCCAGGAGGCCACCTGGCGCGGCCAGGCCCCTGGCCGCGCCAGGGTGGCGCCTGGGCCCCTGGTGGCCCCCCTGGCTGCCCCCCTTCACCTATTTATTCTCCGTCACGGGGAAACTCCGAGGACAGAACCCAATTTTGAAAATTCTCCTCTGTTCTGCCGCCGCCGCGCTTCCAAGATCAGGAGCACCGTCAGAACCCTTCTCGGCACCCTGCCGGAGGGAGGATCGACGTCCGGGAGCTTCTCCTCCACCATGGACGCTTCCCGGATGTGCCATGAGTAGTTTACCTTGGACCATGGGTCCGTGATCAGTAGCTATGTGATGTTCTCCTCCCCTCTTTGTTCTTCATGGTTTAGACCTCGTGAGCTTCCCTACATGATCGAGGCACATATGTAATTCTTTCTGCTTTTGCTATGCTGAGTTTGATGGGATCTGATGGATTATGAGATATGTTCAGATTGTGATAGAGTAATATAATTGGTTCTTATCTTTTGTATTTTTATTCCGAATTAATTCTTGCATGTTCTCCGTTGCTATTTATTGCTTTGGCCAAGTGGTAGGTAGTGGCTCCAAGAGGGAACGTTATGCTTGATTGTGGGTACATGCCCCCTGATGACACGCTTGAGTGACATAAACATGAGTCTAGGGGATATGTTGTGGCCACAAGGGGGAAAACAACGGTGCTTGTAACCGCGGTTACAAGGATTGTTGACTTTATGCAAAATTCTTTTTAATGCAGTTGTCTGTTTCTTTGGGTTTACACTTTGGGTGGGGCTCGCAACTTAATACCAGCGAGATGTTCTGGATAGATATCTCAAGGTGGATGATTAGTATTAGATGCAGATGTATTTCGGTCTACTTATTTTGGCGTATTGCCCATGCTTTTGAGCCTCTTCCTTTCTTTTGTAGCATAGTTAGCATTGCAGTGCGTTTATAATCCTGTCAATTGCCCTTCTGCAATTTGTTTACCTCGCATAGCAGTCTTATCGTCTTTTGGGAGAGAGACATCACTAGTGAACATCACGGGACCCCGGTCCATATTCTCATCACTGTTTACAGGCTCATTTACTTTCTTTCTTTTTTACTTTCAGTTGCTATCATTATCATTATCATGTGTCTTTTATCCTTTGTAAACAACAAGACCGGAGAGATTGAGAACCTCTCTGAACTTCGTTGGAAGCAAAGTTAATTGTGTTGAGTGCAAGTCCGCGTCAGGTGCGCCACTTTCACCTACTTATCATCGCCGAAGTCCTACTAGTCGATACTCAACCTTGGTATCTTCACCGATGGAAACTTGCTGCTACGCTTCATCTTACCTTCCACTTGGGGTAACCAACGAAGGGCGAGAAGCAATCCTCTATCGCGTATCATCCACAAAGTGGTTTGGTCCTGAAATATAACCACAGGGACTGTACATGACTGGCTGATAAGTTGACAACCTCCCGATACAACAACACTAGTTGGGATATCACTGAGTACATCCACCCTAACTTTGAGGAAAAAAACAACATCAGTGGTTTTGACCCTATCCAATGCAAGCAGTATGCCAAATGTCTTGGTTTCATTGTGAAACTCCTGAAAGTTTCTCAAATTTGCTGGGAATGCAATCAGTGCTAACCAAACTTCCCTATTAAGGTTGAAATTGTGCCAGTTCATACCCTCATTATGTTTTTGACAAACCAGATGTACATCATCAATGAGGATTGGGCTACGGTTGATGCAAATGTCCCTTTCAGTAATACTATTGAACCTCACATAAGCTTGACCGAGAGGGCATTTGGTAATACTAGACACCCAAATGCGTCGTGCTTGAAAGAAATCCATGAGGATATCACGAACATTAGCAAAATATAGCTCACCTTCCGGCATTGGGACGATTGTAACAATGGCGAGGTCCTCTTTTAGTGCCTCCATGGCGCCATGGATGACCCGGACCCGAGCAGGTATGCCTTGTGCTTCAATCGGAGCACAACCAGCAGGGAGGAACGAAATCGGGTCAAGAGGGAAGGTGGCCATGGGTGGATCGATGAGAGGAGCGGATGGAGATGGTGGTGGTGGTGACGATGGGTAGCAGTGGAGGATGAAATGGTATGAGTGACAGGCGGTGGAGGAATCGAGGGGGCGACGGTGGAGGGAGTAATAACACTGTCCGTCGACGGGACAGGGCATGGGGGGCAATGGCAGATGGGGCCGTGGGAACAGTAGGACGGTAACAAGGAAGATTCGCGTGATTTGGTCCATTTTGTTGCCTTGGTTGCGGGCCCAATATTTTATTCGGACCCTGATTTGTTCCAAAAAAAATCTGCAATTTGCTTGGACATGCCCCAGATGACGGCACCCTATGCATCTGATCCGGTTGTTGCACTTGGGCCTCCAGTGCTGGTCCGAGAGGCAGCGAGTGCAGAAGGGCTTCTTATTGGGCTGGGCCAAATAATGGTTCGCCAAGCAATGCGTAGAAGTTTGAATATGATGTGTTCCCTCTCGAGTAATTAGGATATTATTAGGTGCAGTTAATAAAATGTTAATTGTACTAATTGCACCAACATTATTTCCCCAAGAATTAGTGGACTTCACTGATAATCTAGCAAGAATAGAATTTTGAATTGTACGATAGCGAGCTTAAGGATTGGTGGTGATTCTAGGGGTCATCACCGCATTAGCATAGGATTTCTTGCCCTTAGATCTATCAACAACAGTCCACTCTTTGTTGATTTCTTGCTAATATAGGCGATACTCCTCAATATGATTAGAGCCTTTAGCTAATTGTGTCTTCATTGAGACGGATGGAGGACGGGAAGAATTCAACCACCAACACAAATTCAGAATTGTTGTTACCTTCAAAGTGGTTGATAGGAACATCATATTGCTTCCATATGTTGTCCTCAAATTCCAATCCATCTTCAAAACAGAGATCTGAGAGGGCCATGGTGGAGGTGTGTTGTGGAGTTCTGGTGGTCGGCGTCTTCGGGGTGGAGTACGCCGGATTATGGTGGCCGTCGGGAATGGAGTGGCCATGGGCGGGCTAGGGGAGAGGCGCCACAGGGGGCACCTTGTTTTACCGTTAGATCCTTCTAAATGTATTGGGTCCTCTGAGTAGTTTCCTTTCTATTTTATATATCTGAAAGAAATGCAAGAAGTTTAGAAACGTGCTTATTAAAATAAATCATTTTTTGCACTGATGCTTATTTTAAGTGTTTAGCCTCTACAACTAAACACCAATGCTTAAAAGAAATTTACCTTTTTTAAACACCCCTCCAAAACACCTTGCATTGTACAAGGATCAGCAACCATGCATCCAGCAACCCCCTGGTTGCCACCCTAGTTTGACCCTGTTTGAAGCCCATCGCCACCTTTGAACGACTTTCCAGCATCTTCATACTTTTCAATCCCCCGTCCTCCCATGTCTCCATCCATTCTCCCCAAGCCAAACCAGCTCCCTCCCCAACCGCACTATGCTACTACTACTAGTACTAGTACTAGGGGCTCGTTTGATTAATAGAAATTTTATAGGATTTTTGTAGGATTTTATCTCATATGATTTTTTCTTATGTTACTCATTTGATTCATAGGAATTATTTTTATAGGAATTTTTCTCATAAGAATTTTTGTACTACTTCCTATAGGAATCCTAACATTCACTTCAACCTCTTTCTACAATTTCTTTGATGGAATCAAACAAACTTTGGTGCAAGCAAAATCCTATAGAATTGAAGTTGGCACGCCATTGCAATACTATGCTTTTCCTGTTCCTATGATTTTCCTACACTATGAATCAAACAAGCCATAAGAGTAATACTTTTCCCTCCACTCACGTCCACACATGCATGCATACACATTTGCAACGACCGTATAAATAACACCCATGAACCAGACGTCTACGACGGCAGCGACAAGGAACCATCATCCATCGACGTCAAGAGGCAATGGCGGACACCGCCGAGGTGGCGATCTCTCGACGTGCTGCTTCGGAGATATGATGGACACGCTCTTCGTCCTCGGCCAGGAATCCCGGCTGCGCATCCTCCAGCAAGCGGCGTCGCGCGTCCCCGGCTGCGCCTACCTCTGCGTCTGGGCGCCCATCCCAGCCGCCGGCCACCCTGCTCCTTCAACCGCCGCCAGCAGGTAATGATTAGGCATGTGAGTGAGTCCATGCCATTGATTTCAATTACTAGTCATTTGATTCTTTGGCTGGGTCATCTCTTACATACAACGCATTGCCACCATGAGCAGAGGTCAGCGCCAGCTCTTGTGCCTGGACGCATGTCTCCGCGATGGAGGCAGCGGTGACGTTGACCGCGCGCGCGCTCTGTTCGACGCGTACCGGGGGTCGCTCTGCGCCGCCGTAAGCGGGTGCGTGCCGGGCTGGGCCTACGGGGACGGCCGGCCGTACATGGAGCTACCGGAGCACGACCTGGCCGCCTCAGCGTCGTCGCCGGTGCAGCTGCAGTTCTACCTGGAGGCTGGCATTAAGGTGGCGGCCTTCATGGGATGCGAAAGCGGCGAGATCGAGGTCGGCATGCGGACGCCGGCCGGAGCAGGTCAAATGAATCTTCGAGCCGGCCTTGATCACATCTTCTCCGAGGATTTCTTCCAGCAGTCGCTGCTTGAGGAATTGCTCCATCTCCCGCCGACGCGGCCGTCATCGTCCTCCTCCTCTCTGCCGTCCATCTCCGTGGGAAGCCCTGCAGACGGCTCCACGTCGCTGCTGCGCAACATGGCCACCATATCGTCGTCCACTACGACGTCTCCCCGGGAACTGGCGGCATCTCTTCTCCACCCGCCGCATCCCGTGCCATTCAGCCGGCACGGCCCTGCCCACGTCCACTTCCCGAGTGCCGAGGCCGACGACGTCGCGATGGCGCAGGCCATGCTCGCCGTCATCTCCGCCTCCTCCTCGTCGTCGTTGTCTCTGCCTACCACGTCCACGCCACCCCTTGGCTACCGTCCTGCTCATCGGTCGCCGCGGCGGGGCTCGGCGACAACAGCGTTCAGGGCGTACAACGCGGCACTGGCGCCGAGGGTGCCGCGGCGGGCGTCAGGCGCTCCCGGGCAGCGGATGATCAAGATGGGCATCTCTATCCTGAGGAGGATGCGCATGCTCAAGAACAACGGCCAGGAGCGCACCACGGAGGCGATGACACATCGGTGGCCGGCGGAGGAAGACGAGGAGGCCGCGGCGCCTGCAGCGCCGACGAGCAGCCAGCTTCACCATATGATATCGGAGCGTAGACGGCGGGAGAGGCTCAACGAGAGCTTCGAGGCGCTGAGAGGTCTGCTTCCTCCCGGATCAAAGGTACTTTTCTTTCAAGTTTATCGATAGATGCTTATTAAGCTAATGTGTATTTACATTATTAATTTACTTTGTTTGTGCAGAAAGACAAAGCTACCGTGCTGGCCAACACTCTGGACTACATGAACGTGCTAATAACCCAGATTTGCGAGCTGGAAGCCAAGAACCGAAGGCTGGAGGCGGCGGCGCAAATGCAGCAACACCAACGCATCCTCAACGGCAACTCCAGAGACAGAGAGAGACCAGATCAAACACTCCTTCGGCCAGGCGGCTCGTCAAAGAGGGTACAAGTTGAGGTGGCCACTGGCAGCAGCGCCGGCGCGTCAACGTCGTCCTCGGCGGCGCAGCACCGCGACGTGACCATAACCGTGGCGGCGGCGGGCGACCTGTCGGATCTAGTGGCCCGCGTGCTGGCGCTGCTCAAGGACACGGCCGGCCACCGTTTCACGCTCTTGGCCATCGACGCCAGGCAGCCGCCGAGTCCGAGCACCGGCGACGATGGCATTGCTCAGGCGAGCCTGACACTCCGAGCAACGGTACGCGCCCTACTTAATTACGTCACCATGATGTTTATAAGCTATCTTAAACAATGATGATTTTTCTCAAAAAAAAATCTTAAACAAAGATGATGGTTTTTTAATTGAAAATGAAAAAGGAAAGATGTTGTTTATAATAAGCGGTTAGGAGTACACCGTAAACGTGAGATTTGGTGGGTTCGGAGCCAGGTCAAAGTCAAAGGGATTACCTCCCGAGTATTTGGCCGACTGCGACCTGCCGGCGAAAACTCAGCGAGAAAATCTTGACCGCTTTTTTTCTTTTCTAAAATGAAAACTTGACCGCCTTGTCAGCACCTCAACCTTTTTTTTCCCAACCGGAGTCCCCTTCTCCTCCTGTGCTTCCAGTTTCAGAGAAGCTTTTTTTTTTTTGCGAAATAGTTTCAGAGAAGCTTCATCCGCCATTAATACGTCGAAACACATATCCCTTTCATGCTCTAAATTTGTCTCCCACCACAAGAAAATATAGCAAGCCCAGTTGTTTCAATCGTCATGAGTTTGGCCAGAGTACCTTCTAATACCATGCGCACAAATTATGACCCTATTCTCAAACATTTTACTGCAAGATTAACCAACAGGGATGGCATAGGAATTCCATTTACTCACACTTTTATCGAAAATGTTGAACCGCACTTCAATTTCGAATTTGAAATGTCAAGCACGATTTATTTTTCTTTTCTGAAAGCAGTATGGATAGTGGTAGGCATGATCGCCTAGTCTTACTCCCAACAAATGGTTTATGGAATTGTATATGATTTGTTATGTCAAACCGCTCTGATTGCAGGATTGTCTTTAGATATTTCTTTAGCGATCCATGTGTTGCTTCGCTTTGGGAGGATACTCTATGATATATTCTCCAATCATAATTATAAAATGTTTTATGTTTTTCTAAATTACACATATATGTGATTTAATGTGTTTGTTTACTCAGTTAACTAGATAATACCCCGCGCGTTGCTGCGGAAAACTGTTAGGAAAGAATTTAATATTTTTAGACATGTGAGAGAAAATTTGATGAAAAATCCAAAAAATAGTTTGAATTTTGTTTTGTTAATTTAGTTACTTGATAATATATCAGCCAGATGATATGAGACGAAAACAACGTTGAGAGTAGAGACAATGAAGACATGTTCTTCCTTGGCTAAACCTAAAACATTGATAACAACTATGGATGTGTATAAAAAATCACATAAAAAAATACGACGTAACTCATAATTTGTTTTTTTGTAATAAAATTGCTTATAAATTGTGAGGTTGAGTACATAAAAAAGTTAGTATTTATTTGTGATAGGATGCATGCACATGCAAAGTTAATGAGAGCATATGCATGAAGAGTTAATGAAAAAGTATTTATATGATGGACCTATTTGATGATGTGGATAGCTTGCATGTCAATATAAATAAGTTAGTGGGGATGAACTATTTAGGTATTATAGATTCATATATAATGTATATTGAAATAATTAAAATATATTATAGTACTTATGAACCAAGAAAGCACCTCTCTAGCCCACATGCAATGGATGAAAGTTTGAGATTAATAATCTGGTGGGATTGACTGGCTGTAAATCTTGTAGGCTGACGGGGAATTTGAGGAAGTGGCGCTGAAGGAAGCTGTGACGAAAGCTGTCATGGGTGTGCTTTGACCCACCCACAAAAGGGTAGTCCCTTGTGTCAATTTGTGAGATGAGGACGGCACACAAACACGATGTTTCTATCCTACGTAACCTATGCTCGATCGATGATTTTGAGTAACTGTATTCTGCCTTTCTGTATGGATAGGAAGCAGACTGACACCGTTGGACGTGTTGATCTCATCACATCACCTTATGTATAAGGGCGATGCTACGCGTCCGCCGGTTGTAGTATACCAGTTATCCGCCACCTGTAGGACCGTTCGATCGATCCTGGATCATCAGGGGCTTTGCAACAGCTCATTTGTTGCGATCAGTCATTGCAACATGTCTTCTGTTGCAAAGCCTTGACGAAGAATTTTTTTACGTTAATCATCACGATAGCTTTGCAATAAAACCTCTGTTGCGTCTGAACCATTGCAATAAATCTTTGTTGCAAAACTTTTAAAATAGATATTTTTCATGGATTAATTTTTTATTTTAACCATACTAGTACACTGTATAGATTTTTTCCACGATCCTCTTGTGCAGGGGACCTTTGCAACATGATCCTTGTTGCAAAGGACCCTGCAAATATATTTTTTATTTTTTATTTTTTCATCACCGTAACAAGTCTTGCAACAGAACGACTGTTGCGAACTGACTTTTGCAACAATAGGTCTGTTGCAAAGGAAGCTGACACCATATACTAGTTTGCGCGTCGGTAGATCTAACCGCATCGAACGGTTGCGCAGGCGATGGACGTGTACAAAAGATCTGGTTGAAGGGGATCTTTTCCCTATGTACAATACCCACTGAAGATCAAAATTACTGAATTTCCAACAATGATGATTAAACTGAATATTGTATGCGTTTGTGGATTGATCTGATTCAATCCGTGGACATCGATACGTAAACCAGTTGTTCAATCGAAGACACAAACGTTCACTTATAGTTCAATAGAAATCAAGTAATTTCACATATACTAAGACGGAATTCTTTCAAATTTGGATATAATTTCCATAAATTGCACACATTTCATGCAAATTCAACATTTTTGTAAAAACTAAATTAAATAAAGTTATTTTTAATTTAGTATAGAACTACAACGGTGCACTTGAGCTCCAACAATTGAAGTTGCTTCAACACTATCTTTGTGTCACCGATAATGAAGCTCTCAAAATTGACACTAAAACTGGCCGGATAGGCATGGAGCAGGCGTGCATGGGCACAAGCCGTGTTCACGTTTCTCTTCCGTGTTCTACTTTTCCTCCGGGCCGTTGTCTGCTGTCCAAACGTTGTCAGTGAAGGTTGTTAGCCGTAAGCACAACTATACACGGTAAGTGTATGGCCGGTCCGTGTCCGGGTTAGTATGCATGCATGTATATGAGTAGTACATGTATTGATCTTCAAGTAGGATAGCTAGCTACTAGTACTTACTATTTATGTGCGTGTAAACCAGCCCTGTAACCTGTACCGAGAGTTGAAGATCAATAGAAAGTATTCTAACGAGAGCGACACGCTCTCGTAGCAATAAACCTCGTGTGTCGCCGGATCAACTCGATCAGGATTTGTGTGCTTTGCTATACGTGCGTCTACTAGAGAATCCATCCAGCTACTTGCTTGAAGTTTTGTACGTGTTTGTTGCCGCAAGCTAGTTGTTGATTGTGTACAAGATCATTGTCGTCGTTGATCGCCATCGTCGTCGGAAAGTACTCAACGTCGTGACAGGGCCAACGATTGGTATCTAAAGCCAAGGTTGATCTTCTAGTAACGGGAGGTCATGGCGGACGACGACAAGAAAAAGCAGGTGGCAGAGTACTCCGGTGCGGCTAAAGTAATTGCTGCCCCGGTGAGATTAGGGTATCCGCAATTCGACCTTCGAAACTTCGGGATCTGGCAGGTGCTGATGGAGTGCGCCCTTCGCGCCAACAAGTTGTGGGACGCGGTCGATTCAGGTGGCGATGAGTTCAAGAAGGAGGGAGCCGAGCACCACAAAGACAGGCAGGCGGCGTCGGCAATTTATTCGGTGATGCCGATAGATGTCCTTCAACACCTGATCGCCAAAGCAACGGCAAAGGAGGCGTGGGATACGCTGAAGGTTCTGTTCGAGGGACACACCCGCGTCAAGAAAACCAATCTCCAGACTCTCCTAAGGAACTACGAGACTTTGGTCATGGGCGACGATGAGTCCGTGGACGCGTTCGCTTCACGGGTGGTAACTCTCGTCAATGGAATACGCCCGCTTGGAGAAAATCTTAAGGAGGCCTCGGATGTCCGTCGGTTCTTGCGCGCGGCCCCTCCGCGGTATCTGCAAATTGTCACGGCGATGGAGCAGTGCGTCGATCTCGCGACTCTCACCGTGGATGATCTCGTTGGAAGGTACAAGGCTCATGATGAGCGTATCCTTCACAGTCTCGAGGATGGAAGGAACGATGAGCACCTCATGCTTACGAAGGCGCAGTGGATGGCCCTGTCAAAAGAAAAGCAAGGCGGATCCACGAGTGGCGGCAAGAAGAAAGGGAAGCAGCATTCGGCGAGAAAAGACTTCGCCGACTCGGATGACGAGGTTGCACCATCGAGGAGGAAGTTTGACATCATAAAAGTAAGGTGTCATGAATGTGGTCTCCTCGGACACTTCAAGGCTGACTGCGAGGAAGCACCGAAGCAGAGGGCGCTCATGGCGGAGGAAGGTGATGATGGAGACATGATGCTGATGTATGAGCTAGTGGAAAAGGAGGATCCAGACTTTCAAGCGTTGCCTAAAGTAATTGTTACGCTTGGGGAGGAAAAGGTTTGCCATCATAATCAAGCTCCAGAAAATTGTGTCGATGCTACTGACACAGAAGTCACCACCGTAGGCGAAGAAGTGGTGCCAGAAGACCACGACTCAAGGCACCCCAATGGGGTCGTGCCAGAAGACCATGATGCAAAGCGCGACAGTGTGATCATGCTAGGAGAAGGCGAAGACGTGGTGCCAGAAGTCCACGCCACACGGCATCCTGGTGGTGTCCCGCCAGAAACAGGAACTTTGGAAAGTTCAGAAGCAAGTGGATCATCTTCAATAGCACACAAATGACGCGAGTTAGACATCTCTTCAGAGGGAGCGCTTTAAATAAAATCGGTGAAGATGAAGAAAGGGAAACGGTGTTTGCATATCGAGGAACCAGAAAAATTTGAAGACGCAAATATAAAGAAGTGTTGATGTCGTGGTTAGGGAGGTGAATGTTAGACGTAAGCACAACTATACACGGAAAGTGTATGGCCGGTCCGTGTCTGGGTTAGTATGCATGCATGTATACGAGTAGTACACGTATTGATCTTCAAGTAGGATAACTAGCTACTAGTACTACTATTTATATGCATGTAAACCAGCCCTGTAACCTGTACCGAGAGTTGAAGATGAACAGAAAGTATTCTAACGAGAGAGACATGCTCTTGTAGCAATAAACCTCGTGTCCCTGTGTCGCTGGATCAACTCAATCAGGATTTGTGTGCTTTGCTATACGTGCGTGTACTAGAGAATCCATCCAGCTACTTGCTTGAAGTTTTGTATGTGTGTTGCCAGAAGCTAGTTGTTGATTGTGTACAAGATCATTGTCGTCGTTGATCGCCACCGTCGTCGGAAAGTACTCGACTTCGGGACAGGACCAACAAAGGTAAGGTCCACGACCGATGTGGACGTGTTGGCGACGTAGTTGCCTGGCGAAGTTCACGAGGCAGAGCTGCCTACGTTCAGATATGCGATAACATGTGCCGGCTCCGTTTCTGCCTCCACCAGGGTCATGTTGTAGTTGAGGCAAGCGCAACGCCAGGCCTTGTAGAGCATTTGTTGTTGCTTCATGAATTTTAGGGTCTCCGCCGTCATGGCCGCCAAGACCTTCGGGCTCGAGGTATCACCGTAGATTTGGCTCTCTATCAACTAATGTTACTCGAGGACGTCCACGTTGTATCGTTCGTCCTCCTACGCCTGCTGGAAAGCAAAAAACAGCGACGGCGGCTGCTCCTCCACCATGACAACGTCGATGTTCGCCCGTGCATGCTCCATGGTGATACCGACAAGGACCGGCACAGGAAAGGTCTCTAGCTCAACGTCGAACGCCCCCTACATCATTCTCTTGTGCTATCTCAACTCCTTCGAGCTTGGCGGAAAGTTGACCTCTATGTTTCACACACCATAGGCCTGTGTGGTCGGCCAACTCATGATTCTACTTCGTTGATAGGGTCTCTCACAAGGCTTTAAATCTCGTTGTCACGACGGAGGTTTAGCATGAAGGAGGAATGGTAGATGTGGTGTACTTCATATAGTGTACTACGCGATCACATTTGAATAATAGGCGATAGTGAGGCGGTCAATTGAATGTTGGTTCGTATACATGTCAATAGAGTGCGTTTCTCGACCACTGTGCATGATCAGTGCCGGCTGCAGACGAACGTATAACATATGATTGTTCCATCATGTCTCACCGTCATTGAATAGGCGCAAAGATCGGAGTTCTCGATTGAAGCGCCGCTTTGATTCAGTGAGCGGCTGTGTTTTTCTAGCTAGGCTGGCACCAATACCGGTCCTAATGAATACTCGTGTTTGCTCTGGAACGGGCTGACCAACATGAATGTGCGACCATCGCTTCGTGCACAGAAAGGATTTTTCAGCGCGCGAAAGGGGGAGGGGCTTGGGTGTTGGGCGTGGACGTGGCTGCGATCTAGATGACCTCAAAGGCCCGCCCTCCTCTAGTTTGCATATGATTTGTAGGAAAATAAACACGTGGATCGATCCACGGAAAAAGACAGAGCCTCGTTGGATAGCGAAACACGCCTGGACCGCTCGATCGAAACGATTTTGAGAGATCTGAGGATCGGCGTTCGAGATGCCTAACGTTTCTTATGGGGTAGGACATGATGGCATATTTTTTGAAACTAGATAATCTAGCTGATTTTTTTGGTTTATATGTACGAGGTGACAATGATAATATGTGCCAACCGTTCCCTGTCATAGAAGAAAACTTTAGAACAAATTGTTCTACAGTGTTATATTATATATCTCAATAATGTACAAATTATCAAATTATTACAATCATCCAATTCCTGTTTCGAAAATATCATATCATCCATTTTAATTAAATAATCTAATATCCAATTCTGCAGTAAATCTCTGTGCTTAGCTTTAATTCTATGATCCACTAAGGTAATATTATTCGTGCAGCATCTTCTCAAGTTGGTGATGAAAAAATTATATTATGGAAGATATGAGTGTTCCTTTGCATCCAGATGTTCCATACCGAGAATGTATCTGGTGCACCCGGTCAATTGATGCTACCGGTGCACCCGTCCTCCGTTGCATATTTAAAAATGTGCGAAAAATTCAAAAAAAAATTAGTGTATTGACACAACATCAATGTATGTTGTCCTAAAATTTCAGCTTCAAAGTCCTAACATATTTTGAGAAACTAAAAAGACAAATCTGTCATAGGTGTCACAAAAAGACAAAAACGATATGGTGGGACATAAAATGATTTCCTATGCAACATGTTTCTTGTGTTAATTCCGTCCAGAATGAGCATCCAAAAGAATATCTTATACCTCAACATGGTAGCATTTTTTCATATAGATCTGAATATTCAGTGTGAATGTCCGTCCAGGAAGTATTTCTTATAATGCTTGATCGGTGAGAATTTGTTGTCAGAATTATCTAGACCCCACCTATTATGGTGATTGCTGAATTGAATTGTAGAAAACATTTGATGGAATAAAAACCAGTTGTTCATATGCCTCTTCAGAGAGTGGTGTATGGAAACCCTGTCATTGATTTGGGTTGTGTGACGCCCCCAAAATCAAGCCGTGTACAATAATCATACACGCAAGGTACACGATCGAGATTAGGGACTCACGATGAGATATCACAACCAACTCTACAAATAAAATAATACAAGCTGTTTAATATAAGCCAGGGGCCACGAGGGCTCGAATACAACAGCTCGAGAGCACAAAGTCAGCGGAAGCAAAAGTATCTGAGTACAGACACAATGATACAAGGTTGCCTTAAGAAGGCTAGCACAAATAACAACAGATCGAAAAGGCGAGGCCTCCTGCCTGGGAACCTCCAAGCTACTCCTGGTCAACGGGGAACTCGACGTCGTAGAAGGCATCGGGGATCTTCATGTTGCGGTGGTCGGCATCGGGGATCTCCTGCTCCTGGACTCCAACGTCGACTGCAGCGGCCGATCAGGCAAAACAGTAAAGGAAATAAAGCAGGTGAGTATCTAGTATACCCGCGAGTCTTACGTCTGCTACTAAGCATTATGCATTGTATCAACGGATAGAAGAGGCTGTATATAGTGGACTGAAAGACAGAAATCCATAGCAAGGGTAAGAAGCTAGGCCTAACGAAGACTAGCATCTTCCGACGAGGTCTTGCAGCATGAGGTAAGAATCAGCCAACAGTTTATATAAAGCATAAAGTAACAATGCAGCAGAAGTTGCTGCAGCATTGTATAATAATAAGTTTTAATAATTAGCAATGCCTCCGAGTTCACCTCCTCGACATCCCCGCGAGGAAGAGAACCCGGAACCATACAGTTTAATAATAATAGTTTCTAGTGGTAAGATCCAGCTTCAGCATAAAGCGTCCTGTTACCGTGGACACGGCTATTCGAATAGATTAATCTTCCCTGCAGGGGTGCACTTGTGTTACGCTACACACACGGATCTCCAGGGTGGCGGGAACCTTGTCAGGGAACGCTCCACCGAGGCTATCCGACACTTCATATCCCATCTTTCAAACTCAACAGAGAGGCTATCCGCCGGTCTAAATCCTAAGTATGCCGGGCCTTGGACCCCAACCCGAACGTACTCTTGCACGGTGCGTGGCTGGCCGGTGAAGTTAAAGCAAATCCAAATAAGACACCACCGCGCGAGAAAATAAGACCACACCACTTCCCGGCAATCAGCCCGCAGTACTGCTGACGTCTGAAGAGTCCTCGGACGACACTAAGAAGCAGAGGAGCCCATAACTCGTAGTTCCCATGGGTAGGTAGTGCGTACATGGCATATAGCCAACTCAAGACATTCACTGAACCATTTAGCATTTTAATTAACCTGCGTGACAACCGTTATCGTTGCCTCGACTTAACTGACCCGCGGACAACGACAGCAGCCAGGACCACCAGTGCATCAGTGCCTGCCCCGTCGTCCCACCAAGTCACAGCGGTTACCAACAAGGTGAACCGTCTCCTTACCTTGTCTCGCGTGTGCTCCTGGAGGAGCTCGACTTTCGTGGTTTTGGTAACTCTCGCGGCCAACGATCAGGGGCCAAGCACACCGGTACACTGGTCGTACCCTCCTTGTCGTCCCGTCGCAATACCTCTCGCGGGCACCGTTGGGTCGCCCGACTTCTTACCTTTAAGGACACCAGTTGGTTCGAGTCCCTACCTTTAAGTGAAACCAGGAGGAATCACCCTCGATGGTACACTTGAGCTGGCTCGACTGAGACATCAGCGGAATGAACTAAAGAGGTAAACCTCATATCATCCCGGTGATACTACGCTACTGAGCCGACGAGAGTGAAATACGAGTCCATTCCACTCGTCAGCCAAACTCGAAGCGACTCGGCAGAGTCTCACCGTTGTAGGTTCCCTAGGGTGTCTGTATTGATCCGTACCTGTTGCAGTTGTAATATATCGTTTCTGCGATCACTCCCAAAGTGATCACGGCCCGCTATCTAATCCTAGCTAACAATGCGCAGGGCTCACTGCTGAAAAATGCATAAGTAATAATAGGCAGCATAGGATTAAAGGAAGGTACATCAAGGGGCTACAATGACAGGCTATGCAATTGAATAGGATTGTAATCGTAGCAGCAGCAGTAACAATGCCTAGTGCAAGAAATGTACGGAAAGATAGGCGATATCTGGGGAAGAGAATGGCTCTGCTTGCCTGGTAGCTCGACGGTAGGGGTACAATCGTCGACGAAGTAGTCGTAATCGCCAACGGTGTAGTCGACGGCAGCAGCGGGGTCTATCGGGGAATAAAGGGGGGAAGAAACAATAAATACACAGCAATAATAGCAATACAAATACAAGATATGACAAACGCAAAGTTAACGGTGTTCTAACGCAGTGCAATGCACGTTGCTCGGAGCGGGACTTCATCCGGGGATGAAATTCCGGCTCCGGGTGATTATCGGACAAGGTGTCCGGAGGGGGGAGATATCATGCCGGAGGTGTCGTTGACATCCGACACATGTGTGGGTGGTGTATCCGGGTTAGTTGATCTATTCCGAACAACTTTCGTGTTCGAAATAAATTCATCCGGGCACTCTAACAGTACCGGACAATTTATCCGACAGACGGTCTGGAGGGGGACGGTTCGATGTTCGTTGTGTTAGAGGGGTGTGGTAGGAGTATGAGTAACGTATTCATAATCGTGGATCCGTTCTGAGTAACTTTCGTCTACAAAAGTTTTTCATCCAGGCAACGTATATCGGTACCGGGAATTTTCGACAGACGGCCCGAAGGGGGGAAATTTCGATGTTCGGTACGTTAGAGGGGGATGGTAGACATACGGATAGCGTATTCGTATTCGGTATATTTTTCTGATCAATTTCGATGTATAAAATATTTTCATCAGAGTTGCGGATTAAAAGATATTGAATTTTAAAGTTTTATACAATTTAAATGATTTTCTGAATTTATTTAATTGGTTATTAAATAGTATCCAAAACAGTAGGTTTGACCTAGTCAACTCACAAAGGGGACCCATTTGTCATACACATGGTGTGTTTGACTAGTCAATGACCAGTGGGTCCCACATGTCATAGGCTATTTATTTAGCAGATTCATTTAATCTAAATTCTAATTAACGGTAGAGGACCTATTTGCAAAATCCAGAAACTTAGGAAGTTATCTGCGAACTCAAATCGTTTGATTCTACTAGCTCCTTATAGACTTTTGCATATTTGCCATTTTTCTACGAATTAATCGGTGCATCATTTGGAATTGGTCCAATGAAACAAATTGAAGCTGGTTAGACCAACTATTTGCACATATTAATTTTACAAATTTTAGAATTTCCTTTGATCTATTTTTGTTGCTGTCCAGAGGAGTACTTTGTAGTGTTAGCTATTTCCACAAGTGGCATTCTTCAGTTGCACTCAACAGCATGTAGCAATAGCACGGCTTCAGAAAATGAATTGGCAGCACCAACACACGAGGCTGGCCACACGGCGACGGCGCGATGCAGTTGCAGCAGCAAGGAGCAGCAGGGGGCACGGCCTGGCTGTGCCACTCATGCACGTTGTGTACCCACACATACCACGTGCGCGCACCACACAGCCATGGCCGGCCATGGTCAACAGCGAGCCGTGGCGGGAGCGATGAGGCCGACCAGCAGGGGTTAGAGGGCGCGGCGTGGCGCGGCTACGCATGAGCGGGCGCGCACGTGAAGGCGCGGCCAAGCGCAGCAGCGGCGCCACAAGCAGAAAGGGAGCTCGAGCTCCGGCCATGGCGGCCGTCGACACGCAGGCGATAAACGACAACGATTCAAGAGGGGGTTCGACGGGGGGTGCTCACGGCGGGTTGCAGGGGGTTGGCAGCGGGATCGGGGATGGCTGTCCGTCCGGAATTTGAAGGAGCTCGTCGGCGGGTAGGAGGTTGAAGACGACGACGTAGCGCTCCGGGCTGTGGCTCCAGGCTCAATTCCTTCTGCTGGACGACGAAGTTGACGACGACGCGGCGCAAGGACACGAAGGGAAGGGCTGCAGTGGTGGTTGGCCGCGGCGGCGCACGGCGATGGCGACGGCTGACTTCGGGCAGATTTTCCTCCAGCAATGGAGAGGCGAGGAGGAGGGGGGAAAAGGGTAGGTGAGATCCAGAAGGCACGGGGGGAGACTCGCCCTTATCCCCGGCGTCGACGGGAGGGGCAGGGGAGGCGGGGCCGGCCTGGCAGCGGCGCAGCGAGCCCTGCCGCCGTACGGGGCAGGTGGAGGGAGCAGTTGAGGAAGACAAGGGGAATAGGGGTGGGCTGGGCCAGGTGGGATTTGCCCATGGCGAGATTTAGTGTTTTGCCAATTTTTCTTTTATGTTACCTTTCCAATTATGTTTACATTTTTTTTGACCATCTATTGAATTTTGCAACACATGAAACAAACTCTAATATTATTGTTACAAGTTATAACAGTGCTACGAAAAGTTTGGTGGACATATAAAATCAATTGCATTTTTGTTTTATTTAAAAGGGGTCAAATGCTACTGTTTTTCTATTGTTTTATTTATTTACAATATTAAAACATTTTGATAAATCCCCAATTCATTTTTAATATGACCTATTGATTATTAGGCATTTTACAAAATTGCTTTCACAATTTTTAGTTCATTTAAAATTCCCACTTGTTTATTAAATTTACCATGGCCATTTAATAATCCCTAAGCTTCTGGTTTTATTCCTTAATATTAATAAATCATTTTAATTAAAATAACCAGTACCATAGTAACATGGCTTAATGATTGCTAGGCATCCCATTAATAGGTTTCATCATTGTGGTTTATCTAAGATTTCCATTTTATTTTAATTTATAAAACAATTTGATAACCCCACAACATCGGGTTCATAATTATCATTGACTTGTGTTATCCAAATGACTAAGAATGGTTTGGTTTAGCCATGATCAAGTTGATTGACTGGCATCCACAATCCCTGGAGCAATTTTATAATTTGAAAATTTTATTAGGGTGAGAAACTGACAGAGCTATGATCAAGGGTGATCATGGCTTGATTAACAACAGTGATGATCATCAACAGTGGAATTACTGTAGTGATTACTGTTACTGATTCTGAGGGTGTTACAGGTTGAGACAGAGGCAAACCGTATGTTGTTATTGTTGTTCTTTAGCTCATGGATTTTTGTAATTTGCATATCAAATCAAGAAGGAAACCGAATCCATACTTTGTCGCCCTCATTAATACATAAAATTAGCCTTTGGTGATGGTATTTATATCTGATGATGATGGTTATTTATTTCTCCTCAAAGTCTATGTCGTTGATAATCGATGCAACAGAGACAGTTTTAAGATCCTTTTGATCTCATATTCTACCGCAAACAGTTTATGTGGATAAACCACCTCCAATTTGATGACATCAGATGGTGTCTATCTATCTGAAACCACCTCCTATACACCATTATTACAAGCGGTTTTCATAGCAGAACCACATGTTAATCCTTTAAATTTGTTTTTGTGATTTTACAATATCTCAACATATTTATATGTTTCAACAACATTCAAAATACTCATGCTAGTGCAGAGCGGTGCTAAGCAAACAGTTTTTGATTTCTTTCATTGATACAATTTTGAAAGGTCACCTTGTGAAGGTTTACAATTGGGTGGCCTTTCCCACACATAACATAAAAACTATTGGTGACAGATATTTATTGAAAATTTCCGTCTTAAATCATGAGGGTATCGCATATGTTTTGCCACAGAAAATATTTTTTGAGTTTTTTCATTGGATCTCAAACGCCGATGTGCCACGGACTGCCTGGGATAAGAGAGACTATCCCATATAGTTTGTCTGGTGTACAAGCTTGCATCATTTGCGTACCTGATACATCTCAAACGTATCCATAATTTTTGTTTGATCCATGTCTTATTTGGTGATATTGATATATTTTTATGCACTTTCATATCATTTAAAACCTATTTGTGAATAACCTATTAACCTAGTGCAGGTGGTTTCCATGGCCCAAGCTTAGAGCAAAGCACCCCTTCCAGTTGGCAGCGCCAAGCGAGCTGAAGATGAGACCACATTCCATGCCGCCAAGGACAGCAAGAAGATTGCTCCAGATTCCTCCGACTCCACTAAGTTCGTGGTCGTCGGAGCAGGACTGAGAAGCAAATAGGAAAGAGAGCTCGTCGAGTTCCTCCGTGAGAACCGGGACATCTTTGCAAGGTCTCTACAAGACATGCCTGGAGTGCCGAGGGAACTCACCGAGCACAAGCTTCACATCCGGCCTGGCTCAAAGCCGGTCAAGCAACCCCTTCGACGCTTTTCTGAAGACAAGAGGCAAGCAATCGGCGAAGAGATTGCCAAGCTACTCGCTGCAGGATTCATCATGGAAGTTGTAACATCCTCACTGTCATGTAACAGTAATCACTACAGTGATCCTCTTGTTAATGATCATTACTGTTGCTAATCATGGCATGATCATCTTTGCTTTTGATCACATTCAAAATCCCTTTTTGTTGGCATTAAAATTTATGTGGTAAATATAAGTTCAACCAAAAACTTTGAAACCAATTTTGTAAAATGCCTAAAAATCAGTGGATCACATCCATATGGTTTTGAGAATTTATTAAGCTTTAAAATAAATGCAACAAATAAAAACAGTAGCCAAAAATCCATTTTCATCAATAGAATAATTAAAACAAATGCTAAATGAATTTAGTTTTCCCCCAAACTTTTTATGGCACTATTATAAAGTGGAACAATAATATTTGGACCAGATCCACACTTTACAAAAATGCTAGAGTAATTAAAACAATTATAAAAATAAATGAACAGAAAATAAAAATAAAAGAAAACAGAAAAGAACCTAATCTACCCCATGGGCGAAGCCCACCCCCTGCTTCCCCTTGGGCCAACCGGCCCACCACGGCCCCTCCCCGTTGTCTTCTTCCTCGGCCTTGCGTGGAGAGCATCCAACGGCTCCACGCCGGCCAGCCGTGCCGTGGCGGTCATCGGCGGCTACCGTCGAGGGGTTAAAGCCCCGAGCCCCCCTCCCGAACCCTAACCCTAGAACCCCCCGGCGCCACTCCATCACCCCCTCCCTCACGCTCACCCGCCTCGTTCTCCCCTCTTGCAGCACACGGCCGTCGGCTTGCCACCGCCGTTGGCGTGCTCCGAGACCTCCCCGCGTCACCTGGGCATGTCTAGGAGGACCGTCGGTGACTTCCTTGTCACCCTCGCGCTTCAATTTGGACCTTGACGCCCTGAAGCCCTTGCCATCACCGTCGTTTCCCCGCAACGACCCCGCCCTGAATTCGCGCCGCTGCGGTCACCGTCGCGCTCCCTAGGCCGCCCACGAGCTCCGGGTGAGATTTTCGTGCGACCCCCTGTTCCCCGACTCGTACCTCTGCCGTAGGTCGTTCCCCGTCGCCGCCGTGACTGTCCTCCTCCATGGACGCCACAGCCGTGTTCGGCTCGCCGCTCCCGCGCACTCTAACTGCGCTGGCTATGCACGGTGGCCTCCCGTGCGCGCGCTCTTGCCGTTCATGATTTTGCCAACTTCGCCACCATGGTGAACAAGGCTATCACCGTCGAGACTGCCCAGATGGAGCACAAGAACTCACTGAAACGCTATCGTGACGTTGGCTCATCTTCGGGCGCAACACAGAAGCGTCACATCTGGCTCCCTCACAGTGTGACCCATTCACCTGCCCCTGCTCCAAGGCCGTCTTATGCTGCACCCCGTCTGCCTCCGCCACCGCAGATGCCAAGAGCTCTGCCTCCACCAACCAATGCTACACCCCTTCGTCGTTAGGATGGATTATGCTTCACCTTCCGCCAGCCTGGTCATTTTTCTAGAGAGTGCCCCCAGAAACAGAAGCAACTGGTAATTCACCCTGCTGGCCGCGGAAATGGTCTTGGCAACAACAGGACCCCCAACTATAACACTGGGTCTGCTGCTCATGCTCGTGTACATGCTTACAACATTAATGGTGAAGAAGCTCAGGAACAACCCGCTACCGTGATGGGTACCCTTCTCATTAATTCCGCACCTGCTACTGTTTTATTTGATTCAGGAGCATCACATTCATTCAAGTCGGAAGCATTTGCATTATCGCGTAACATTACGTTTGAGAAGATGAACCCACCGATGATTGTTCGCACCCCTGGATGCCGTTGCCAAACCTCCATGATGGTAAACGATGTCACCATTGACGTCGAAGGGATTATATTCCTTGTGTCTCCCATCATCCTGAAAACCTCCACAAGAGACCTCATTCTGGGAATGGATTGGTTGAAAGTTCACGATGCCGCACTGTATTGTGGCACCAGTTCTGTCCGACTTTTTCACCCATCCGGCGAGATTGTTAACCACACCACCTGAATTACCCGTGATGCTGAAATGCATATCTTTATGATGAATTCCTTGAATGTCTCACCTCTGGAAGGGATTGAGAACGTTCCGGTCGTTTGCGATTTTCCCGACGTCTTCCCAGAGGAACTGCCGGGAATACCCTCGACCAGAGAGGTGGAATTCGTCATCGACTTGAAGCCAGGCACTGTTCCTATTGCCAAGCGTCCTTACAATATGCCGCCACATGAACTCCTTGAACTTAAGGAGGAAATTGACAAGGCACTTCAGAAAGGATTCATTCTCCCCAGTTCCTCTTCTTGGGGACCACCTTCGCTCTTTGTCAAGAAGAGTGATGGCACGAACCGTTTAGTCCAAGATTACCGACCTATCAATCAGGCAACAATACAGAACAAGTATCCGCTCCCTCGGATCAATGATCTGTATGATCAACTCGCTGGATCTACGGTGTTTTCAAAACTCGACTTGAGGTTGGGTTACCATCAGATCCGGGTCCGTGAAGAGGATATTCCGAAGACCGCCTTCATAACTCGCTATGGTTCATACGAGTACACTGTCATGTACTTTGGCCTAACCAATGCCCCAGCCATTTTCTCCCGGTTGATGAACTATGTATTCATGAAATACCTCGACAAGTTTGTCGTGGTTTATCTGGATGATATCTTAATATACTCCAAGAATGAAGAAGAGCATGTTGAACATCTTCGTCTTATACTGGAAAAGCTTCGAGAACACAAACTCTACGCTAAGTATTCTAAGTGTGAGTTCTGGCTCCCCGAAGTGACCTACCTTGGTCACGTAATTTCCAAGGATGGCATTGCCGTCAACCCAGAACGTATTCAGGATATCCTGGATTGGACTCCCCCCAAGACTGTCAAGCAAGTCAGAAGTTTCCTCGGACTCGCCAGGTATTGTCGTCGTTTCGTCGAGAACTTCTCCAAGATTGCCAAGCCTCTGACCAATCTGCTTCAGAAAGGTGTCAAGTTTGAGTGGACTGATAAATGTCAGGAAAGTTTCCAAGCTCTCAAGGACAAGCTCACTTCTCCCCCAGTGCTTGCTCCCCCTGATACCCGGAAGGACTTCGTGATATATTGCGACGCATCTCGTCAAGGATTAGGCTATGTCCTAATTCAAGAGCGCAAAGTGATTGCTTATGGCTCTCGCCAGTTGCGTGCTCACGAAGAAAACTATCCAACACATGATCTCGAATTGGCAGCGGTCATTTATGCATTGAAGCTGTGGCGACATTACCTCGTCGGTAATCGTTGCGAGATCTACACTGACCACCAAAGCCTGAAATACTTGTTTACTCAGCCAGATCTGAATCTCCGCCAACAAAGATGTCTCGAGACAATAGCCGATTTCAACATGGATATTCATTACACCCCTGGCAAAGCTAATGTGATGGCCGATGCCTTGAGCCGCAAAGCCTACTGTAGTGAACTTGAAGTTCAAGTACATCAGCCACTTCTGTATGAAGAGCTACGCAAGATAAAACTTGAGATTTTTCCTCAGGGATATGTGAACAACCTTGTTGTTGAGCCGGACCTCGACAACACCATCAAGTGGATACAAACATGTGACTCTGATGTCGAGAAGATCAAAAAGTATATCGCTAGAGGAAAGCCATCATGCTTCACTGTTGCTGATGATGGTACGTTGTATTTCAAGAATCGTTTAGTGGTCCCTAGGAGTAAGCCCAATCTAAACTTAACCCCGCGCGTCATGAAAGAAGCTCATGATACTCCTTTGTCGATTCACCCTGGTAGTACCAAGATGTACCAAGACCTTCGTCAGCGGTACTGGTGGTCTAACATGAATCAAGACATCACTCGATATGTTGACGAGTGTGACGTTTGCCGTTGCGTGAAAGCAGAACATCAAAGACCTGCTGGAACTCTGCAACCACTTTCTATTCCTTAATGGAATTGGGACAAGATCGAGATGGACTTCATCACTGGTTTTCCCAGATCGCAGAAAGGCCATGATGCTATCTTTGTCGTCATCGACCGCTTCTCCAAGGTTGCCCACTTTCTGCCAGTCAAGGAGACGATCTCTACTAGTCAGTTAGAAGACTTGTATGTTTCCAGAATTGTGTCCCTCCATGGCATTCCGTTGGAGATCAGTTCAGACCGTAGCAGCATTTTCACCTCAAGATTTTGGGATAGTTTCCAAGAAGCTATGGGCACTCACCTGAATTTCAGCACCTCTTATCACCCCCAGTCGTAAGGACAAGTCGAACGGGTTAATCAAGTGCTTGAAGATATGCTTCGAGCTTGTGTCATCTCATTCGGTAAGAAATGGGAGGAATCTCTTCCATTTGCTGAATTCTCGTATAACAATAGCTATCAAGCTAGTCTGAAGATGGCCCCCTTTGAAGTTCTTTATGGACGTAAGTGTCGAACCCCTATGAATTGGTCAGAAACTGGGGAACGGGCACTCGTTGGTCCGGACATTATCCAACACGCTGAAGATCAGGTTCGCTTTATCCGTGAACATCTAAAGGCCGCTCAGTCTCGTCAGAAGAGCAACTATGACCGCAAGCATAAGGAAATGGTCTATCAGCCTGATGAATATGCTTACCTCCGTGTCACCCCGATGCGAGGCACTCATCGTTTTGGAATCAAAGGCAAGTTAGCTCCTCGCTACATTGGGACGTTCCGTATCGTTTCCAGGAGTGGAACAGTGGCATACCGATTGGAATTGCCGCCAAACCTCTCCCAAGTACACGATGTCTTCCACGTGTCGCAACTCCGACGCTGCTTCAAAGACTATTCGAGAAGTGGAGCATGATATGATCGAGCCACAACAAGACTTGATCTATCAAGAACATCCGAGCCACATTGTTGATCAGTCTGAACGTCGAACCCACAACAAGACCGTCAAGTTACTCAAGGTTCAGTGGTCGAATCATTCCGAAGATGAAGCCACTTGGGAACGACAAGATCGCCTTCGCGATGAATACCCCGATCTTTTCCTCGCTACCAATTAAATTCTCGGGACGAGAATTCTTGTAGTGGGGGAGATTTGTAACATCCTCACTGTCATGTAACAGTAATCACGACAGTGATCCTCTTGTTAATGATCATTACTGTTGCTAATCATGGCATGATCATCTTTGCTTTTGATCACATTCAAAATCCCTTTTTGTTGGCATTAAAATTTATGTGGTAAATAAAAGTTCAACCAAAAACTTTGAAACCAATTTTATAAAATGCCTAAAAATCAGTTGATCACATCCATATGGTTTTGAGAATTTATTAAGCTTTAAAATAAATGCAACAAATAAAAATAGTAGCCAAAAATTCCTTTTCATCAATAGAATAATTAAAACAAATGCTAAATGAATTTAGTTTGCCCCCAAACTTTTTATGGCACTATTATAAAGTGGAACAATAATATTTGGACCAGATCCACACTTTACAAAAATGCTAGAGTAATGAAAACAACTATACAAAGAAATGAACAGAAAATAAAAATAAAAGAAAATAGAAAAGAACCTAATCTACCCCATGGGCGAAGCCCACCTCCTGCTTCCCCCTGGGCCAACCGGCCCACCACGCCCCCTCCCCGTTGTCTTCTTCCTCGGCCTTGCGTGGAGAGCATCCAGCGGCTCCACGCCGGCCGGCCGTGCCGTGGCGGTCATCGGCGGCTACCGTCGAGGGGTTAAAGCCCCGTGCCCCCTCCCCGAACCCTAACCCTAGAACCCACTGGCGCCACTCCATCCCCCCCTACCTCACGCTCGCCCGCCTCGTTCTCCCCTCTTGCAGCACACGGCCGTCGGCGTGCCACCGCCGTTGGCGTACTCCGAGACCTCCCCGAGTCACCTGGGGTTGTCCAGGAGGACCGTCGGCGACTTCCTTATCACCCTCGCGCTTCAATTTGGACCTTGACGCCCTGAAGCTCTCGCCACCGCCGCCGTTTCCCGCCACGACCCCGCCCCGAATTCGCGCAGCTCCGGTCACCGTCGCGCTCCCCAGGCCGCCCACGAGCTCCGGGGTGAGCTTTCGTGCGACCCCCCTGTTCCCCGACTCGTTCCGCTACCGTAGGTCGTTCCCCGTCGCCGTCGTGACTGTCCTCCGCCATGGACGCCGCGGCCGTGTTCGGCTCGCCGCTCCCGCGCACTCTGACCGTGCTGGCTACGCACAGTGGCCTCCCGTGCGCGCGCTCTGCCGCGTGTGGACACGCTCCACCCCTGCTCCCTGCTGCACCACATCCCTCCCTCTCCTCTTGGCTCACCGCCGGGACCTCCCAGCCGGCGTGCTGGTTAAGCCGTGGGCAAAAGCCCCCCCCCCCTCGGTCTCTGACCGGTGGGGCCGGCCTTGTTAGCTTAGGGGGTTAATCCCCATTAGGCCTAATAACTCCTGCTAATTAAAATTGAGATAAAACCCCCCTAGCCTATGACAACTGGGCCCCATGCCCTTAAGTTAATTAAAACTGTTTAATTAAAATAGTTAGGCTGATAGGTGGGCCATGTGCCCTTTAAATTAATTAAATGAATTAATTAGCACATGTTAGTATGACAGGTAGGTCCCACTGTTAATTAGGTTTAATAAAATTGATTTATTAAATTAAGTCACTGACCAGTGGGACCCACTGGTCAGTGTTAAAATGAATATAAATTGTATTGAGTAAATAATAAAAGAAATAGAAAAGGATTTTTAAATTGATTTAAAACTTTAAAATTCAATATCTTTTAAACCGTAATTCAGATTCAAAAACTTTATACATCAAAATTGATCAGAAAAATATAATGAATATGAATACGCTATTCGTATGTCTACCACACCCCTCTAACACAACGAACATCGAACCGTCCCACTCCGGACCGACTGTCCGATGATTGCCTGATACCGATAAACTATCCGAATGGATTTATTCTAAACACGAAAGTTGTTCGGAATAGTTCAATTAACACGGATAAACCTTTCACATGTTTGTCGGATGTCCACGAGACCTCCGGCATGGTACCTTCCCCCTCCGGACACCCTGTGTGGTAATCACCCGGAGTTAGTATTTCATCCCCGGATGAATTCCCGCTCCGAGCAACGTGCATTGCACTGCGTTAGAACACCGTTAACATTACATACGTCATGTTATTCATCTGTTTGCTATGATTGCTTTGTATTTACTGTTTCTTTCCCCTTTATTCTTTGGTAGACCCCGCTGCTGCCATCGACTACACCGCTGCTGAGTATGACTACTTCGTCGACGACCCTACCCCTACCCGCGAGCTTCCAGGAAAGTAGAGCCATTCTCTTCCCCAGATATCGCCTATCTTTCCGTACTTTTCTTGCACTAGGCATTACTGTTGCTGCTACGATTACAATCCTATTCAATTGCATAGCCTGTTTTTGTTGCCCCTTGATGTACCTTCCTTTATCCTATGCTAGCTATTATATATATTATTTTCAGTAGTGAGCCCTGCACATTGTTAGCTAGGATTAGATAGCAGGCCGTGATCACTCAGGGGAGTGAACGCGGATACAACTTATTACAACTACACAGGTACGATACAATGCAGACACCGCCTCAGGCCCCTACCCCGGCTCTGCTGAGCCACCATCAAGTGTGAGCTATCGAGGAGTGATCCTTGTACTCCACTCGTTGCTGACTCTGTCTAGCCCCTCTAGGTACCTGAGCCACGGTTGTCCTTAAGGTAAGAAGTCGGGTGACCCAACGGTGTCCGCGAGTGGTATTGCGACAGGATGACAGGGAGGGTACGACCAATGTACCGGTGTGCTTGGCCCCTGATCGTTGGCCGCGAGAGTTACTAAACCACGAAAGTCGAGCTCCTCCAGGAGAACACGCGAGAAAAGGTAAGGAGATGGTTCACCTTGTTGGTAACCGCAGAGACTTGGTGGGACGACAGGGCAGGCACCGATGTAATGGTGGTCCTGACTGCTGTCGTTGTCCGCGGGTCAGTTAAGTCGAGGCAACGATAACGGTTGTCCCGCAAGTTAATAAAATACTAAATGGTTCGGCGGATGACTTGAGTAGCCTTTTGGCTTGTACGCGCTGCCTACACGTGGGATAATGAGTTATGGGATCCTCTGCTTCATGGTCTTGTCCGAGGACTCTTCAGACATCAGCAGTACCGCGGGCTGATTGCCGGGAACTGCGGTGTCTTCTTTGGCTCGAGCTGTGTTGTTTTTGTTCCGGCTTCCCGGCCACCCACGCACCGTGCAGGAGTACGTCAGATTTGGTGATATGGGGTGGCCCGATCTTCTCAGTAAGCGGACGGTGAATATGAGGGCGATGATAGATAACTTGTATGTAGCCGATGAACTCTCCTCGCTAGATCCCTGTTGCCAATGTGACATCTCTCTACCCTTTGGATATTCAAAACTTCACACACTTGCGCAACGTAACCATCGACCACGAGACGGTAATTTGCAATCTACTAATTCCTAGTGGAACAACAGATCACGCAAAAATTGCAGTAGCAACACTTCAGATCGATACGAATTGAAGTATATGATTCAAGATGAAAGCTTGGAGCTATTCTCAAGAACTAGGGTTTATCTAAACGTGGTCTAACCTAAAAACTCGTAGGGGGTCCTATATTTATAAGCTAGGGTGTCCAAACGGGGATACATGGGCCGCAACCCTTAATTCTGCGCGCAGGCATCGGTCGGACGGTCCGACCTGTAACTCGGACGGTCCGGCCTCAGGACGGACGGTCCGACCTAAGCAGTAAATGCTACTGATGTTTGGCGTCGTAAGTCGGATGGTCCGGCTTGATACTCGGACGGTCCGGGCTGGGGTCGGACGGTCCGACATGAAGTCCGGATGGTCCGACTTGGACAGTAATTCCACTGATGTTCGGAGGCATATTTCGGACGGTTCGACTTGATGTCCGGACGTCCGACCTGGTGTTTCGGACGGTCCGACTTGCAATCCGGTCGTCCGACGCCGTCATCAATTCCTCCTTTTGCTTCATCTTCGTGCAACTCTTCTCCTCGTGCAACTTGCCCTTGTTCCTTCTCTTCCTCTTGTATAACTCCTTGGTACCTGATAACACATATACACGAGGACTTAGGCAGTATAAAATCCTCACGAAGTAAAACATCAGATTCTATGAGGAATAGGTTCACCTGTTGTTCTAGTAGCTTTGCACGAGCTCTTGTAGTAGGTCCAATTCTGATTTCATTGGACTTAATCATCATTGGTTATTCATTAGGTGTTGGAGGTGCAAGGATACTAGGGATGTCCTCATCATCTCCCCCCCTTCAAAAGGCGTCGACCTGGACGCTCCAAGGTCATCTCCATCGTAGGGTGACAAATCAGCAACATTGAAATTGTTGCTAGCACCTCCAAACTCAACAATGGGTATATCAATCGAGTAGGCATTGTCATTGATCTTGGCTAACACTTTGTAAGGACCAGCACCATGTGGCTTCAACTTGGAATTCCGCATCTCTGGAAACCTGTCCTTGCGCAAATGCACCCAAACCTTATCTCCAGGCTGAAAAAGAACTTCCTTCCGTGACTGGTTCCATGCAGCAGCAACGTTCTTGCCTTGCTTCTCAATAGCCTCTCGAGGTTTCTCATGAATCTGCTTCACATAATCTGCTCTTTTGGATGCCTCCATATTAACTCTTTCCTGCAATGGAAGAGGCAACAAATCAAATGGCGTAATAGGCTTAAAACCATACACCACCTCAAAAGGACAAAGCTGAGTAGTAGTGTGTACTGCCCTGTTATAAGCAAACTCAACATGTGGCAAACACTCCTCCCATTCACGCAGATTTTTCTTGATCATAGTGCACAACAATTGTGACAATGTTCTATTCACCACCTCCGTTTGACCATTAGTTTGAGGATGACATGTAGTGCTGAACATCAACTTTGTTCCTAGCTTTCCCCAAAGTGTCTTCCAGAAGTAGCTCACAAATTTCACATCCCTGTCAGAAATAATTGTCTTGGGCACTCCATGCAAGAGTACAATCTCCCTGAAAAACAGATTAGCAACATGCGACGCATCGTCGCTCTTGTGGCAAGCAATAAAGTGTGCCATCTTAGAAAATCTATCCACTACCACAAATATACTATCATGACCATGTTTAGTACGTGGCAATCCTAACACAAAATCCATACTAATATCTTCCCAAGGTGTGGTAGGAGCCGATAGTGGAGTATACAAACCATGAGGCTTCAACTTGGACTTTGATGTGTTGCATACAATGCAACGGCGAACAAACATGTCCACATCACGCCTCATCCTGGGCCAATAAAAATGATCAGCAAGCATGAGTAGCGTCTTCTCACGCCCAAAATGACCCATCAAACCTCCAGCATGTGATTCCTGCAACAAGAGCAAACACACAGACGATTCTGGAACACAAAGATTGTTAGCACGAAACAGAAATCTATCATGTATGTGGAACTTGTCCCATGCGTTTCGAAGCACACACAAACGATATGGTTCAGAAAAAACAGGATCAGTTGCATATAAATCACACAAGCTCTCTAAACCAGGAATTTTAACATCAAGATGTGTCAATAACATGTTCTTCCTAGATAGAGCATCAACAACAACATTATCTTTCCCTTTCTTATGTTTAATGATGTAGGGAAAAGACTCAATGAACTCAACCCATTTAGCTAAGCGCCTATGCAAGTTAGATTGTGCCTTCAAGTATTTCAAAGCTTCATAATCAGAATGTATGATAAATTCTTTTGGACACAAATAATGTTGCCAAACCTCAAGAACTCAAACAAGTGCATACAATTCTTTGTCATAAACAGGGTAGTTCAATCTAGCACCAGAAAGTTTCTCGCTGAAATAAGCAATAGGTCTACCTTCTTGCATCAACACACCACCAATGCCTATACCACTAGCATCACATTCAACTTCAAATTACTTAACAAAATCAGGTAATGCAAGTAATGGTGAAGAAGTAAGTAAACGTGTCAGCTCATCAAATGCAAGGTCTTGGGCAACACCCCAAACAAAAGGTACACCTTTCTTAGTCAATTCATTCAAAGGTGCAACAATAGTACTAAAGCCTTTCACAAAACGTCTATAAAAACCTGCAAGACCGTGAAAACTTCGTACTTGGCTAACATTCATGGGAGTAGGCCAATTTTGAATTGCCTCAATTTTAGAAGAATCTACTTCTACCCCATGCTTAGAGACAACATATCCCAGAAATATGACCTTATCTTTTGCAAATGTGCACTTCTCAAGATTAGCATATAATTTAGCATCACGCAACACTTGCAAAATGTGACATCCAGGCTTAATAGGAATGATAGGCTACTCATATCAACAAGGTGCACCTTCTTTTCCGGGAGCCCAGATCCAAAGAACTCCAAAGTTAAGCGTGCTTGGCTTGGAGCGATTTGAGGATGGGTGACCGACCGGGAAGTTGTTCCCGGGTGCGCACGAGTGAGGACAAAGTGCGCAGGAAAGACTAGTGTTGGTCTGTGGGGACAGTCTAGATCCCGCCAGGCTTACGCCGGGTACCGGTGGGTGTGGCCGGGGCGTTACAAATGGTATCAGAGCCGACCCTTGCGGTTATACGGGCGTGTGTGGTTCAGTGCGCGAACATGTGGGACATGTGTCGGCACTGGACGCACAGACGTGTGCCAAGAGGGAACGTTCCTGTGGGCCGATGAGGACATCGGTTCCTTTGAGTGGGGATGTATGTGACATCCTGGCTTAATAGGAATGATAGGCTACTCATATCAACAAGGTGCACCTTCTTTTCCGAGAGCCCGGATCCAAAGAACTCCAATGTTAAGCGTGCTTGGCTTGGAGCGATTTGAGGATGGGTGACCGACCGGGAAGTTGTTCCCGGGTGCTCACGAGTGAGGACAAAGTGCGCAGGAAAGACTAGTGTTGGTCTGTGGGGACAGTCTAGATCCCGTCAGGCGTACGCCGGGAACCGGTGGGTGTGGCCGGGGCGTTACACAAAACTTGTCTAATATGATCAGCATGCTCAAATTCAGTGCGGCTGTAAATAAGTATATCATCAAAATACAAAACCACAAAACGACCAATAAACTCCCTCAAAACATGGTTCATTAATCTCATGAAAGTACTAGGAGCATTAGTAAGACCAAAAGGCATCACTAACCACTCATATAAACCAAACTTAGTTTTGAAAGCAGTTTTCCATTCATCCCCTTCTTTCATCCTAATTTGATGGTATCCATTACGCAAATCAATTTTAGAGAAAATAGCAGCACCACTCAATTCATCAAGCATATCCTCTAAACGTTGAATAGGATGGCGATATCGAATAGTGATATTATTTATAGCTCTACAATCTACGCACATATGCCATGTACCATCTTTCTTAGGAACCAAAATAACAGGCACATCACAAGGGCTAAGACTGACATGAATATACCCTTTATCCAGAAGTGCTTGTACTTGCTGTTGAATCTCCTTCGTCTCTTGCGGATTCGTCCTGTATGGTGCCCGGTTGGGAAATGTAGTACCCGGTATAAGATCAATTTGGTGCTCAATACCACGTAATGGTGGCAATCCCGCTGGTACCTCCGCCGGAAACACATCATCAAATTCCTGCAAAACATTAGACACACCAGGAGAAAGAGGATGGTTATTGTTAGAAAGCAAGACCTCGCCTTTGTACATAAGCACAAGTGGCATGGCTGTAGGATCCTCACTAAATTCTCTCATGTCTTCTTTGGTGGCTAATATAAGCAAACTAGACTCTCTCGCACTTTTCGTTATAGGATCACACACAACTATTACATTGTTCTCTCATGTGGGTCCTAAATTAACCTCAACTTTCTGACGAGACTCATTCACAATTTGCTGTGGAGACATAGGATGGAGAGTAACTTTCTTGCCCTTGAACTCTAAGTGATATGTATTGGCTCGACCATTGTGTTGCACATGGCGATCATATAACCACGGCCGACCCAAGAAGATGGCAAACTGTCATAGGCACCACATCAAAATCAATGGAATCCTGGTATGGGCCTATCTCAAAATTCACGCGCACCATATGATTCACCTTCATCTCACCACTTTCACTCAACCATTGGACATAATATGGATTTGGGTGAGGTAAGTATTTCAGATTCAGCTTGGCACATAACTCCTTGCTTGCGAGGTTGCGGCAGCTACCTCCATCGATGATCACTTTGCAAGCTTTGTTGGGACCAACTAATGCCTTGGTCTGAAACAGATTACAGCGCTGAGAATCAGCATGTGGCTGCACAGTGAGGGCACGTTGTGACACAACATTAGTAGGAGCAGGCGACGGAAAAGCATCCATGCCTTCGTCACTGTTGTACCCTTCGTCATCAAACGCGGCTGGGTCTTCATCATCACCGGTTTCATACTCGTCGGTCTTCATTAATGAACATGACCTTTCGGTTCAGGCAATCTCTCTTGAAGTGGCCCGGATTACCGCAAGAGTGACAAGTCATCTCTCAATTGCGAGCTGTAGACATGTTGGAGCCTGCACTAGTGGCAGGAGCAGCTGGCTTCTTGGCCATAGAACCATTGGCGGCTGTCTTGGAAACTGAAGAAGAAGCCCGAGTATTGGCACCATAGTTCTCCATAGGCGCGGCAGCCGATGTCCTTGGAGAAAATCTGTTAGATGATGTGTATTTGGCCTTCAGGTGTGCCTCTTCTGCAAGCTGTGATTCAGCCTCCCTTGCAAGATGCAATAGATCATTCATATTATAGTATTGGTGATGCTGCACAATACTCTTGATGTTAAATTTCAGCCCATGGAGAAAACGTTGCATAGTCATCTCAACCTCTTCGCGAACTCGCGCACGTTGCAGCAACATCTCCATCTCCATATAGTATGCATCAACGGACATAGTACCTTGCTTCAATTGTTGCAATTTATCAAAAACTGTCCGTAAGTAATTTGTGGGAACAAACCGAGCTTTCATGGTCGCCTTCATGTCATGCCATGTACGAATAGGCTACCCATCGGTTTCTTGTATCTCGGTCAACACACTCTCCCACCAACGCAAGGCATAACCGTCAAACTCGGAAGAAGCAATCTTGATCTTCTTGTCCTCCGAATAATCATGCAAACGCGATAATTTTTCCATCTTAAGCTCCCATGTGAGGTACTCTTCCACATCCATGGAACCTTCAAATTTGGGGATGTTAAACTTGGGCTTGCTCAAGACATCTTCTTCCTGAATGGGTAGACGGCGCGCACCAAAATCAAGCGGAGGTTGGCGAACCGGCCCTTGAGCACGCCCACGGCCTTGACTGCCCCTCAAATCAGCATTGTTGCCATGGACACTACCATCATCTTCCTGAGTGTCAGGTTGGCGTTGTACAATAGCTGCTTGTATGCCAGTGACAGTTGTTGTCATTTGCTGTAGGCTCTGTTGTATAGAAGCAAGTTGTTGTTGCATAGTGGTGACTGCAGCTTCAGTGTCGTCCACTTTCAGTTGGACCGCTTGAACATTTGTATCAATCGCATCAGCGGATTTAGTAATCATCCCAGTCAAATGATCACGGAGACCTTCATATGCCTCCCATGTAACTGGCGCATCCTTGTCCTGTTTCTGCGTCACATCAAAACCACTTTGAGACATGATTAGTAGGTTAGTGCACTAAATCAAAATCTTTTGGTGGACAGTAAAACTCACTCAAAACTGACAAGAAAAGGTGAATCTTACCGCTCCAAAGTGAATAGTAATGCGTACCCGTTCGGATGGAAGACTAGTGCACGGATGTGATGAAGTGAATACCCAGGTATAAGAAACCGTCACACGATAAAACAGGATTATGTAGTGGAGATATAGGTATGGATCCCTATCTACAACAATTCACAAATCCTAGTGCTGATCGTATGCCAAGAAGTTCTACGGGAACACACGCGGTGGAGGACAACTGGGCAAAAGCAACTATGAAATTGACAGCACAATATGTGTGGCGGAGTAATGCATTACTATTATTGGGAAACTAAGACTCGATCAAAAACAAGTTACGCAAACTGTACGATGATCAGCAACTAAAACTTGGAAAAGATGCACTCTAGGTGATGGCAAAAACACTAAACCCTAATATTTTTGTATGGCTTTTTCTAGATAGGACGAAACAAAACGATCTACGGGGGATTTGGTGGATGCTTACCGAGGAAACACTGGAAATATGATACCAAGATGATATGGGGTGGCCCGATCTTCTCAGTAAGCGGACGGTGAATATGAGGGCGATGATAGATAACTTGTATGTAGCCGATGAACTCTCCTCGCTAGATCCCTGTTGCCAATGCGACAACTCTCTACCCTTTGGATATTCACAACTTCACACACTTGCGCAACGTAGCCGTCGACCACGAGACGGTAATTTGCAATCTACTAATTCCCAGTGGAACAACAGATCACACAAAACTTGCAGTAGTACCACTTCAGATCGATACGAATTGAAGTATATGATTCAAGATGAAAGCTTGGAGCTATTTTCAAGAACTAGGGTTTATCTAAACGTGGTCTAACCTAAAAACTCGTAGGGGGTCCTATATTTATAAGCTAGGGAGTCCAAACAGGGATACATGGGCCGTAACCCTTATTCTGCGCACAGGCATCGGTCAGGTCGGACGGTCCGAACTGTAACTCGGACGGTCCGGCCTCAGGACGGACGGTCCGACCTGTTACTCGGACGGTCCGACCTAAGCAGTAAATGTTACTGATGTTTGACGTCGTAAGTCGGACGGTCCGGCTTGATACTCGGACGGTCCGGGCTGGGGTCAGACGGTCCGACATGAAGTCCGGACGGTCCGACTTGGCCAGTAATTCCACTGATCTTCGGAGGCATATTTCGGACGGTCCGACTTGATGTCCAAACGTCCGACCTGGTGTCTCGGACGGTCCAACTTGCAATCCGGTCGTCCGACGCCGTCAGCAATTCCTCCTTTTGCTTCATCTTCGTGCAACTCTTCTCCTCGTTCAACTTTCCCTTGTTCCTTCTATTCCTCTTGTATAACTCCTTGATACCTGATAACACATATATACGAGGACTTAGGCAGTATAAAATCCTCATGAAGTAAAACATCAGATTCTATGAGGAATAAGTTCACCTGTTGTTCTAGTAGCTTTGCACGAGCTCTTGTAATAGGTACAATTCTGATTTCATTGGACTAAATCATCATTGGTTCTTCATTAGGTCTTGGAGGTGCAAGAATAGTAGGGATGTCCTCATCAGTTGGGGTCTAAGGCCCTGCGTACTTAGGATTTACACTGGCGGATGGCCTCTCTGTTGAGTTTGAATGATGGGTTGTGGAGTGCCGGATAGCGTCGGTGGAGCGCTCCCTAACAAGGTGCCCGCCACCCTGGAGATCCGTGCGTTGTATTTTAACAGAAGTGCACCCCTGCAGGGAAGATTGATCTATTCTAATAGCCGTGTCCACGGTAACAGAACGCTTTATGATGAAGCTGGATCTTACCACTACAAACTATTGTTATTAAACTGTATGGTTCCGGTTTTCTTCCTCGCTGGGATGTCGAGGAGGTGAACTCAGAGTCATTGCTAATTACTACAAATTATTATTATACAATGCTGCAGCAACTTCTGCTGCATTGTTACTTTATGCTTTATATAAACTGTTGGCTATTCTCTCCTCCTGCTGCAAGACTCGTCGGAAGATGCTAGTCTTCGATAGGCCTAGCTTCTTACCCTTATTCTGATTTCTATCTTGCAGTCCACTATATATAGCCTCCCTTTTCCATTTGATACAATGCATAATTGCTTAGTAGCGGACGTAAGACTCGTGGGTATGCTAGATACTCACCTTTGCTTTATTTCCCCTTTTCGTTTTGCCTGATCGGCCGCTGCATTCGACATTGGAGCCCAGGAGAAGGAGTACCCCGGAGGCGACTACTAAGATGTCGAGTTCCCCGTTGACCAGGAGTAGTTCGGTGGATCCCAGGCAGGAGGCCTCGACTTTTCGATCTGTATCTCTGATGTCATTTGTGCTAGCCTTCTTAAGGCAAAACTTGACTAACTATGTCTGTACTCAGATATTATGGCTTGTATGACTTATGTATTCGGATCCTCGTGATCCCTGGTCTTGTAACATATTGGTTTATCCTTTTGTGTTTAGTGTTGTGCTGTGATATTCTCACCGTGGCACCCTAATATCAGCCGTGTACCCTGCGTGTATGATTACTGTACACGGATTGATTTTAGGGGCGTCACAGAAGTATTCTATCTGGACTGGCTAGCAAATCCAATTCTGGTTATGAAGAAGAATGGGACTTGGCGCATGTGTATCGATTACACTTTCCTGAACAAGGTGTGCCCCAAAGATCTGTTTGTTCTGCCTCGTATAGATCAAGTAATTGACTCTACGGCCGGCTACGAGCTTTTGGCATTTCTGGATGCCACTGTTGGCTATCACCAGACCAAACTAGCTGTTGAAGATCAAATAAAAACTGCTTTCATAACCCCTTTTGGGGCTTATTGCTATATTACTATGCCTTTTGGTCTGAAAAATGGTGGTGCAACCTACCAGCGTACTATGCAGCGGTGTGTGAAGTCTCAGCTCGGCAATAACATCCATTTGTATGTGGATGATCTAGTAGTCAAGTCGGTGCAAGGCATGACATTGCTAGAAGATCTCAGAGAGACTTTCGCAAATTTGCGCACTTACAAGATCAAGCTTAACTCAAAGAAGTGTGTATTCGGTGTTCCAGCCGGCAAACTCTTGAGGTTTCTCATTTCTGAAAGAGGAATCGAATGCAACCACGAGAAGATAGCCGTAATCGACAGAATGGATTAGCCTAGAAATCTCAAGCAAGTGAAGAAGTTCACCAGATGCTTGGCATCACTCAGCCGATTCCTCAGTCGGTTGGGAGAGAAAGCAATCCCACTATACCAGCTGATGAAGAAGACGTACAAGTTCACCTGGACCCCGCAAGTGGACGAGGATTTCAAAGAGCTCAAGCATATGCGCTCCACAGCACCAGTCCCGGCTGCACCAATTGAGAAGGAACCGATGATGTTGTACATCGCGGCAACCACTCGAGTGATCAGTGTTGTGATGGTAGTGGAGCGCACTGAATAGGATAAAGCGCAACCATTTCAGAGGCCAGTGTACTATGTCAGTGAAGTGTTTTCAACCTGCAAGCATAACTATCCTCACTATGAGAAGATGTGTATGGAGTATACATGGAAGCCAAGAAATTGAAGCCATGCTTTGAGGCCCATCCGATCACAGTGGTCAGCTCGACACCGCTAGCGGAAATCATAGGCAGTCGAGATGCATCCGGACGAGTGACAAAGTGGTCTATTTATATTAAAAATTGTGGCATCAAATATGAACCACGATCTGCAATCAAATCCCAGGCATTGGCCGATTTCTTGGTGGATTGGGCTGAGACTCAATACGAGCCGCCCTGCCCCGATTCGGACCACTGGAGGATGCACTTTGACGGTTCCAAGATGAATAGCGGCCTAGGGGCTGGTATTGTCCTCACATCTCCCAAGGGTGACTAGTTGAACTATGTGTTGCAAATCCATTTCGCTGCATCCAACAATGTGGCCGAATACGAAGCACTGGTGCACAACATCCGGCTGACCAAAGAGATTGGCATCCGGAACATCATTTGTTTTGGTGACTCCGACCTAGTGGTGCCGTAGTGAACAGGGAATTGGGATGCAAAAGATGCAAATATGGCAAGCTATCGATTCCTAGTCCAGCAGCTCAGTGGGTTTTTTGAGGGATGTGAATTTCATCATATAGCTAGAGCAAACAATGAGGCCGCAGATGCACTCTCCAAGATATGCTCTACCAGAAAGTCCATTCCGCCAGGCATATATTTGGAGCACATCAAGGAACCATCCATCAAGCCTTTGCTAGAGTCAGAATCAATTTTCATCCCAGAGTCCGACCTGTAAATTTTGAAGCAAGCAAAGTTGGCACAACCTGTCAAGATGTCTGACCTGAAAGTGCAATCGACAGCACCAGGGGATACAGCCTCATCAGAACCAACAACACCAGGGGTGCCGACTGCGATCCAGGGGTTGCTGTCGTCAACTCGGGGAATGAAGTCACAATGCAAGAAGCATCTGAATCCGCTTCCGAAGAAGCAGAGGCACCTGTTCCAGTACTCGCGACCGTTATCATCACAGTGATACGGTGAGGATCTCTCACTCCTCGTTGGTTACCCCAAGTGGAAGGTGAGATGTAGCGTAGCAGCAAATTTCCCCTATGTAGAGGATAGGGTTTGTCTCCCGTAGGACTCACAGAGATACAAGAAGGTGGTAAAGTGAACAATGGCGCCGAGGTTGCTAAGTTCACCTGGACCTGCACACAGATACAGATAACTTTTCTCCCAATGAGTACAGAGGAGTTGTCAATTCCTCCGGCCTTGCTGTTTACAAAGGATAAAACACACGGGATAATGATAGTGATAGCAACTGAAAAGTAAACTAAAGATGTAAACAATGATATGAAGATGGACCGGGGTCCCGTGATTTTCACTAGTGATAACTCTCTCCCAAAAGACGATAAAACTGCTAGCAAGGTAAACAAATCACAGTTGGGCAATTGACAGGATTATGAAGGCACCGGAATGCTAACTATGCTGCAAAGAAAGGAAGGGCTCAAAAGCAATGGGCAGTACGCCAAGGTAAGTAGACCGAAATCCATCTGCATCTACTACGAATCATCCACCTTGAGATATCTATCCAGAACATCTCGCTGGTATTAAGTTGCGAATCCCACCCAAGGTGTAAATCCAAAGAAACAGACAACTGCATTAAAATAACTTTGCGTAAAGTAAACAATCCTTGCATCCGCGGATACAAGCACCATTGTTTTATCCCTGGTGGCAACATCACATCCCCTAGTCTCATGTTTCTGTCAATCAAGCTAGACCTCAAGGGGATGAACCCACAATCAAGCATAACGCTCCCTCTTGGAGTTGCAACAAATCACTTGGCCAAAGTAAAATACGGCAACGGAGAACATGCAAGAATTTACTCAAGAACAAAATATAAAAGAGAAGAAACAAATATATTACTCATCACAATCTGAACATAGTCTAATAATCCATCAGATCCCAACAAACTCAGCATAGCAACGGCAGAAAATTACAAAGGTGCATCGATCATGTGAGGCAGCTCACGAGGTCTCGAAAGTGGAGGCACAAAGAAGGGAGAGATAGATCACATGGCTACTGGTCACAGACCCATGGTCCAAGGGAAACTACTCACGGTACATACGGGAGGCATCCATGGCTATGGATGGTCTCCCGGAGGGGGTAGCTTCTCCCGGCAGGGTGCCAGAGCAGCTTCTCTAGGTAGCCCCGATCTAGAAACGGCGGTGGCGGTGGTACAGAGGCGAGATCACGAAAAAAGAGTTCCTCCCAAGGGTTTCCGTCACGGGGGGTAAATATAGGAGAAGGGGGCACCGAGAGGGGCCATAGGGCAGTTAGGAGGGTCCCTGGCACGGCCCAGGGTGGGGCCGCGCCACCTGCCCTCCTGGCTGCCTGGTGGTGGCCCTCCTCCGCTTCTTTGGTGTTTCCGGAAGCTTCCGTGACGCTGATTTTTTATATGATTTTTCCGGATTTTTTGGAGCACTTTTAATGGCCGGAAAACCTGAAATACAAAAACAGCAGAAAACAACAACTGGCAGCTGGGTGCAGTGGGTTAATAGATTAGTCCAAATATGCTCAAAAGTGTATGAAAGTTCAAGCAAATCATGGCAAATTCACACAAAACATGCATGGAGCAAGCAGAAATTATTGATACGTTTGGGACGTATCACGTAGTAACCTCTCCATCGTGGGCACAACCATTCAGAGATTTCCTGGTGGACGGTACCTTGCCTCTGGATGAAGTAGAATCTCGGTAGATACAGCGCCGATCTGGCGCGTAGACCATCATCAACAACGAGTTGATCTACCGCAGCGCAATCGGAGTCCTTCAGCGTTGTGTGGAAGAAGACAAGGGGATGGAGCTGCTGATAGAAATCCATCAAGGCGAGTGTGGTCACCATGCATCTGCAGCAACAATAGTAGCTAAGGCTTTCCGCCATGGGTTTTACTGTCCGACTGCGAGAGCAGCAGCCGAGAACCTGGTGAAGCATTGCAATGGTTGCCAGCGTTTCAAAGCCAATAGCCACAAGCCCGCATCAACACTCAAGACCATTCCAATATCTTCGCCGGTTGCAATTTGGGGACTGGATATGATTGGACAATTCAGGCCGGCCAGGGGCGGTCTGACTCATCTTTTGGTCGCAGTCGACAAATTTACCAAGTGGATTGAATCTTGGCCGATCAAGAAATTGGACGGTCCGACTGCAGTCAGATTCATAGCAGACATTGCAAGAAGATATGGGATGTCGCACCATATCATCACGGATAATGGCACAAACTTCGCAAAGGGCGCACTGGCACGATATGCAACTCAGCAGGGCATTCGGCTAGATGTGGCATCGGTTGCTCACCCGCAATCAAATGGTCAAACAGAAAGAGCAAATGGTCTCATATTATCTGGCATCAAGCCTCGATTTTTTGAACCACTAGAGACAGCACCCGGAGCATGGACTGATGAACTTTCAGCCGTGTTGTTCAGTTTACGCACCACATCAAACCGTTCAACTGAATTTACTCTGTTCTTCCCTGTATATGGCTCAGAGGCAATCATTCCTTCTGACATTGAGTTCGACTCACCTCGACATGCCTTGTACACTAAGGAAGGAGCCAAGGAAGCCCAAGAGAACGGCGTCCATCTGAAAGAAGAAGCATGCATGCTGGCTCTGTCCAAATCGGCAATATATCAGCAAAATCTGCGTCATTAGCACATCAATAAAATTCGCCCCCTCTCTTTTCGTGAGGGCGATTTGGTGCTCCGCCGAATTCAGAAATCGACGGGCCAGCACAAATTGTCCTCGCCTTGGGAAGGTCCATTCGTTGTCGGTCGAGCTCTGAAGAACAATGCATATTATCTCATCGATTGCACGAAGGGAACCAAGCATGTGGGCACTTAAGGAGTTGAAACGGAGCGCCCTTGGAACGCTGAAATATTGTGCCCGTTTAAAGTTGAACGGTACCATTGTATCTTTACCATTTCAAAGTTTATCAGTAAATCTGTCATGCATCCATGAGATTGCATTTGATTGTCTTATACATGATTTAGTTAAAGCATATCTTTACTTTCTAGTCCCCAAGTCGTCTACAGTAGGCCCAGGGACTGATCGGCCAAATCCATAAAGACAGATTTCAAAAATAATCCGGATGCAGGCCAGGGGTCGGCTGTAATATCGGGGAGGGCAGGGCCGATCATAGCTAGTGCTCGAAAGTTCATTTTTGAAAAATGTTAAGTGGGGTATGGACGATTATAGTACTTTCCGATTGCAATGGGATGGTTCACCGCAACCAGCACAAAGCAATCGGCTCAATCATTTGCATTTTAAGTTTTCTGGGTCAACGACTCAAAACTTGGAAGTATCTACCCCATCCTCTCAAGGACCACTCTTTGATCCGACCACAGACCACAGGTCGGGTGTTAGGTCGGCGGTAGTACATGGACATAAGAGGAAAATGGCAGAGAAAAAAGTAGCAAGTCCAAAACGCATGGGCAAGCAAGCACGGATTGCATGAAAAAAAGCAAACGAATCATCCAAAGTGCGGGGACGAAGGCTGAATAAGTTCATTACAGATAAAACACCCTCAGTGGGTGCACTTGCGATCTAACAAAGTTCAGTAAAGCATGCAGCAAAAGGTAGCAGGCGTAGTGGATCATGCATTGGGCGTAGTCGGCACCGTCTTCTCGCCAGAGGGCGGCACACCTGCCTCTGGAGGGGGAGCGGGTGTTGATTGCTTAGGTGCAGTCGAAGGCGTCTGGAAGGCAGCTATCTTGGTGCAATCAATCGAACGCTCCTCCAAAGATTGGGAAGAACTCCCGGACGATTCACAATCTTCACTTGTCCTGCAGTACAGAGGCGAGCTGGAAGTGGGAGCCGGCCGGTTGGACTGACCTGACCGCGTGGTTTCCGAGCTGCTTGGGGCATGGCCACCCACAGAGATCGGAGGAATCGGCAAGCCGTCAGCATCAAGATAAGGGCGATACTCCATATGGTTGAATCAAGTAGACATATATAAGGACCGATATGCGGTACTGTTCCAGATCTAGATGGTTTCCATCCAGATCCGGGGACGAAGCACATATCGGTCCCACCGCGACATATGACAATGCCATATGCCCCGGCTTTCCAACATGATATCACAACATTACAGCTACAAGGACACATCATCTCATACAATCGGCATACAACTTCCTTAATTACATTACATCAGCGCAAGATACATGTCTGAGTATAGACTACAATCAAATGCCTAGTGGCAAAGGTAAAACACACCATTCCGGTAACCACACGGGTCCAGGCTCTCCGCCGGGATCCGCCTAAATAGTCGTCGTCGAGTGTCCACGAAGGCGTCAAGAAAAAGGGTCGTCGAGATCCTAAGAAGTCCAAGATCGTTTGCATAACGTGCGTAAGAAAGAAAAGAAGGGGTGAGATATGTCAACAAGTCTTGTAACTAACTTCTCACGGTAAGATTGGGTTAGTGGTGAGGTAGTAGTCGCACTAGCAATATATGAGTGGCTAATGATCTATTTTAGAGTAAGATGAGAAACAAGCATTCGATGAGTAATCGCCTCCAACAAGTCTTGCTATTAGCTACTTACACAAACATAACACCTATCCTATCCTTGTCCTCCCCTTCATCACCCGACGAAGAAGAAGCAGTCAAGGCACACACACGTTGATCAAGTTATAGTTATGATTCAGTTGATGTTATCTATGAACAAGACATAGGTTCCAAGTCGTCCATAACCGTGGACACGGCTTCTCGAAAAGATTTAACCCTGCAGGGGTGTACCAACTGACCATTACAAGGCTCCGCACGCACGCCCATCTCTCTCAGTTGCTACCCATCACAGGAAACCATTTTATGACTTATTTCCGAGAGATCCGAAACGACAGGTCCCTCTAACTAACAACGCACAAATCCGGGTGGCCCCCGGGGAGTCGACACCCAATCCAAGAGTCGTCCGCACTCTCGGATCGGACTCTTCCATATGCCTCGGGTTTGGATTGCTTGTAAATTCTCACATGAGGTCGGGTCCTCAGCCGGATAGGTTGGACCAACAGGGAAACCATGCCCCGCTGGCCCTGGTTGGTTTAAAGGATGTCTGCTAGGAGCGACCCGACAGACATATATGCATGGTTTGCAAATGGTAAATCATCTTGGGCCACCACTAGAAATGTTTGAAGCTAGGTAGGTAAGAAAAGGGGACCCCATAAAATCCCACACGAGGTTAGGCACGCTCGGTCTTAGAACCAATACCCGGAACTCAGATCCTAGGTGACTCGAATGGAACAAAGCGTCGGGTCGGGATAGCCTAGATCTTCCATCCTTCGTCGAATAAAGTCAACATTATAATAATCATATCATCCACAAAAATATAATAATGTAATAGCCCAAACCAAGGAGTAACGGGAGGTAACAATTGATAGCATCCTAGCACGCATACTAAGCAGTGGCGGAGCAGCGAGCAATAGTAACATAGACGAACAAGGTTTGCTGGGATGTGGAGGACATGGATGGTTGGGTTTATATGAGAGGCATGAATATGTAGTGGTAGTATCAAGCAACCGTTCTATCTTACAGCTAGGCGCGAGTGAGTTGAAAGTTATAAGCATGATATATGCTCCCCCTTACCTGATGAGAAGATGAAACCGAAGGTCTAGTCGATCGCAAACTCGCAACGTCTTCGAGAATACTTGCGGGAGCACACAAGAAGTAAACACTGGAAAGGCAATCAACAGAGATGCATCTATTAGTGCGAAGCAATCACGATCAAGAATCATCAATAAGGCAGAACGAGACAATGCACCACGGTATCGCATCTATCGTCGAGAGCGGTTACTAACAGGTTAAGTGGAGTACTCGTCACACACGACGATACCGCACATTTAGAATGGTGGAAGTTGTTTACCTACACAACATGAGAAAAAGTTTTTAACATGGCATATCACTCAAGCATGGCAAGAGGTGAAGCATAAATAAACTATCTAATCTAGTCACTTTAAGTGGGGGGTAAATTTTTTACATGGAAACTATTACGGACCCCACAATAATTATTGCATTTGGTACTGTTCTTCCCTAAACCATATTTTATATTTTTTATTAGAAATAAAGAGCAGCATAATCACAATCTACATGAAATTCTAGTCAAGTTACATATAAAGAACATTTTTATCGGAGCAACGGTTAAAAAGTTACGGCCTAATACATTTTATAGAGGCATGCGATGCAATTAGCAAGGGAACAACATGTTAACAAGCTCAAACATGGCAAATGATCACATTTTATTAATCTACAAGAATAACTAAGCAAGTTTCATGTTTAATGCATCGCGATCCGAGCTACCGTTAAAAAGATATTCGCATCTCAAAAATATAACACAATCTGCCAATATAAACTGCCCAGGAAAAATAAAACAGAACAACGGGCCGAAACAGGGGCTATTGGGCCTAACAGGGGGCGCTGGATAACTAAAAGTCGCACTAGGCTCTACACAATATTGGTTCGAGCCCATCTAGCTCAACAGGAAAAAAATAAAAATAAAGGAGCCGAGCTGGGCCGGCCCAGGAAACAGGGTGGGCAGAGCTTAGCAGATCTGCGCTCGGGCGAGGGGAAGGTCGCGGCCCGGGCGTGGCTGGGCCTTGGAGGCGTTGGGGACGAGGAGGGCGACCTGCAGCGGAGAAAGATGAGAAGAAGTATAGAGGGAAGAGGAGAGGAAGAGGGAGACACGGGAAGAGGAGGGCGACCTGCAGCGGGGTGGAGGCTCAGCGTCAACGACTTGCCGGAGGGGAGAGCCGAGCGGCGGCGACCCGTCGGGCGTGGAGGCGTCTCCACGGGAGGAGAGGCTCGGGTGGAGCTTGGGTTGGGAACCCCCAACTGGTGACGTGGTGTCGTGAGGACCGCCCGATCTGGATCCGACGGTCCAGATCGGCGTATCTGGATCTGGTGTGGGGGTTGGCTGGTTGCTGAAAACGAGGTGGGAGTTAGGGATGGCATCTGGGTTTGCGGGAACCCTAATCTGGGTTAGGTTTTGTTGCTAAAAATGGTAGGGGAGATTCCTCTATTTATAGCCAAGGTTAGGTGGGCTCGCAAATGACAAAAATACACCAATTTTATCACTCGCATCCCGCGTTACACATTTCTGACCGTCGTAACTCAGTCCGACCTTCGATTCGGACAAAATCTTGAACCACGCGCTCAGCGCGGAGAGCTCCTCAGTCCTACCTCACTTCAATACCATTCCGAGAACATTTTCTGGCGTCCAATAAAATAGTCCATTTAATTATTAAATTGGATTTTTCATTCCGATGGCGATGGCTGGTCTCGTGCAGGAAGTTGCGACGGTGCTCAAGCAAAACCCGCTGTTGCAAAAGGTCATGTGCCTTGGCGGGAAGGGGTCGGTCTCGCATCCGATATAAGAAATAGGGGGGATATTCAACAATTAATAATTCGGCGAAGCAAAAACTGCAAAAAATACAGGCAATCATCACAGCAACGCAACAAACAATTTTTTTAATTTGGGTGAAAATCCCGGGCTGTGACAATACAACACCACCAACAAGGGATCTCGTCCCGAGATCCTGGACGATCCGGGGGAGAGAAGTGAGAGAAAAGAGAGTCGACAATCTTCAACACCACCAACAAGGGACTCTGCTCCATATCGAACGACGAACCTCTGTCGAGAAAACTTTCCACAGGGAGATGGCGACATCGAAGGACGAAACCATCGCGAGATCAAGAGGAAGAACGATAGTTAAAAGCGATGATCAAGGGAAGCATTCTCACTCAAATCGCGAGGATACTCGGCAAGAGGAATGAAGTCAACGGACGAACAAGATGTCAACCAGAGTCAGAGAACTAAAGGTACTATAGGATTTCCCAAACCTGAGATCGGAATCGAGATAATACGCTGCAAGAAAGGCATTGTAACGGTTCAGAAACTCCACACAGTCGTGATCCTAAAGTTTGAAAGCGGATAAGGCGAGAGTAAAACACTTACGGCACTTGTCCTGACCAGAGCAAGGGTAAGAAGAAAAAATATTCCTACTCTCCGATAACTAACTTAGTAACTACAAAATAGTTTTTTGTCTAGACTGGACTTCGGCCAGAAAAGGGATCCTACGGTCGGTAAGGCTCTGATACCAAGTTGTCAGGCCCGATATGCGGTACTATTCCAGATCTAGATGGTTTCCATCCAGATCCGGGGACGAAGCACATATCGGTCCCACCGCGACATATGACAATGTCATATGCCCCGGATTTCCAACATGATATCACAACATTACAGCTACAAGGATACAACATCTCATACAATCGGCATACAACTGCCTTAATTACATTACATCAGCGGAAGGTACATGTTTGAGTACAGACTACAATCAAACGCCTAGTGGCAAAGGTAAAACACACCATTCTCGTAACCACACGGGTCCAGGCTCTCCGCCGGGATCCGCCTAACTAGTCGTCGTCGAGTCTCCACGAAGGCGTCCAAAAAAAGGGTGGTCGAGCTCCTCTGAAGTCCAAGATCGTTTGCATAATGTGCGTAAAAGAGAAAAGAAGGGGTGAGCTATATCAACAAGTCTTTTAACTAACTTATCACGGTAACATGGGGTAGTGGTGAGGTTGCAGCCGCACTAGCAATATATGAGTGGCTAACGATCTATTTTAGAGTAAGATGAGAACCAAGCATTCGATGAGGAATCGCCTCCAACAAGTCTTGTTATCAGCTACTTACGCAAACATAACACCTATCCTATCCTTGTCCTCCCCTTCATCACCCGATGAAGAAGAAGCAGTCAAGGCACACACATGTTGATCAAGTTAAAGTTTTGATTCAGTTGATGTTATCTATGAACAAGACGTAGGTTCCAAGTCGTCCATAATCGTGGACACGACTTATCGAAAAGATTTAACCCTGCAGGGGTGTACCAACTAACCATTACAAGGCTCCACATTCACGCCCATCTCTCTCAGTTGCTACCCATCATAGGCAACCATTTTATGACTTAGTTCTGAGAGATCCAAAATGACAGGTCCCTCTAACTAACAACGCACAAATCCGGGTGGCCCCCGGGGAGTCGACACCCAATCCAAGAGTCGTCCGTACTCTCTTATCGGACTCTTCCGTATGCCTCGGGTTTGGATTGCTGGTAAATTCTCAAATGAGGCCGGGTCCTCAGCCGGACAGGTTGGACCAACAGGGAAACCATGCCCCCGCTGGCCCTGGTTGGTTTAAAGGATGTCTTCTAGGAGTGACCTGACAGACATATATGCATGGTTTTCAAATGGTAAATCAGCTTGGGCCACCACTAGAAATGTCTGAAGCTAGGTAGGTAAGAAAAGTGGACCCCATAAATACCACACGCGGCTAGGAACGCTCAGTCTTAGAACCAATACCCGGAACTCAGATCCTAGGTGACTCAAATGGAACAAAGCGTTGGGTCGGGATAGCCTATATCTTCCATCCTTCGTCGAATAAAGTCAACATTATAATAATCATATCATCCACAAAAATATAATAATGTAATAGCCCAAACCAAGGAGTAACAATAGGTAACAATTGATAGCATCCTAGCATGCATACTAAGAAGTGGCTGAGCAACGAGCAATAGTAACATAGCCGAACAAGGTTTGCTGGGATGTGGAGGACATGGTTGTTTGGGTTTATTTTAGAGGCATGAATATGAAGTGGTAGGATCAAGCAATCGTTCTATCCTACAGCTAGACGCGAGTGAGCTGATAGTTATAAGTATGATATATGCTCCCCCTTACCTAATGAGAAGACGAAACCGAAGGTGTAGTCGATCGCAAACTCGCAACGTCTTCGAGAATACCCGTGGGAGCACACAAGAATTAAACACTGGAAAGGCAATCAATGGAGATGCATCTATTACTATGAAGCAATCACGAGCAAGCATCAACAATAAGGCAGAATGAGACAACGCACCACGGTATCACATCTATCGTCGAGAATGGTTACTAACAGGTTAAGTGGAGTACTCTTCACACGCGACGATACCGCACATTTAGAATGGTTCAAGTTTTTTATGTCCACAACATGAGCAAAAGTTGTTACCATGGCATCTCACTCAAGCATGGCAAGAGGTGAAGCATAAATAAACTATCTAATCTAGTCACTTTAAGTGGGGGGGTAAAACCTATACATGGAAACTATTACAGACCCCACGATAATTATTGCATTTGGTATTGTTCTTCCCTAAAACATATTTTTTATTTTTTATTAGCAAGCAAGAGCAGCATAATCACAATCTAAATGAAATTGTAGTCAAGTTACATATAAAGAACATTTTTATCGGAGCAACAGTTAAAAAGTTATGGCCTATTACATTTTACAATGGAATGCGATGTAATTAGAAGTGGAACAACATGTTAACAAGCTCAAACATGGCAAATGATCACTCTTTAATAATCTACACGAATAACTAAGCAAGTGTCATATTTAACGCATCGCGATCCGAGCTACCGTTAAAAAGATATTCACATCGCAAAAATATAACACAATCTGCCAATTTAAACTGCCCAGGAAAAATAAAATAGAACAATGGGCCAAAACAGGGGCTATTGTGCCTAACAGGGGGCGCTGGATAACTAAAAGTTGCACTTGGCGCTACACAGTATTGGGCCGAGCCCATCTAGCGCAACAGGAATAAAAATAAAAATAAAAAGGAGCCGAGCTCACCGAGCTGGTCCGGCCCAGGAAGCAGGGTGGGCAGAGCTTATTAGATCTGCGCTCGGGCGAGGGGAAGGTCGCGGGCCGGGCATGGATGGGCCTTGGAGGCGCTGGGGATGAGGCGCGAGCAGGTGGGCCTCGGGGCGAGGCCGGCCCACTGCAGGAGAGGCAGTCCAGGCGAGCGCTCGGACCTGGCGGGTTCGTCCTCGCACGGGAGGTCACCGGAGGCAACAGTTGCAGGCCGGATCCGGTGCAGGCTTAGCTAGGGAAGGGCGTGGGATAGTCGTATCTGTCCGATCTAGCGAAGGGGAGGACGGCGGTACGAGCAGCAGGCTTCCTCGAGGTCCGACTCGGCCATGGCGGCGCTGTGGAGCAGAGCGAGGAGAAAGATGAGAAGAAGAGGAGATGGAAGAGGAGAGGAAGACGGAGACGCGGGGAGAGGAGGGCGACCTGCAGCGGGGTGGAGGCTTGGCGCCGACGACTTGCCTGAGGAGAGAGCCGAGCGGCAGCGACCCGGTGGTCGGGCGTGGAGGCGGCTCCACGGAGGAGAGGCCCAGGTGGAGCTTGGGATGGGAACCCCCAACTGGTGACATGGCGTCGTGAGGACCTCCCGATCTGGATTCGATGGTCCAGATCGGCGGATCTAGATCTGGTGTGGGGGTTGGCTGGTTGCTGAAAACGAGGTGGGGGGTTAGGGATGGCGGCTGGGTTAGGAGGAACCCTAATATGGGTTAGGTTTTGCTGTGAAAAATGGCAGGGGAGATGCCTTTATTTATAGCCAAGGTTAGGCGGGCTCGCAAATGACGAAAATACCCCAATTTTATCACATGCATCCCGCGTTACACGTTTCTGACTGTCATAACTCCGTCCGACCTCCGATTCGGACGAAATCTCGAACCATGCGCTCAGCGCAGAAAGATCATCAGTCCTACCTCACTTAGATACCGTTGCTATAAAATAATCCATTTAATTATTAAATGGGATTTTTTGTTCCAACGGTGATGGCTGGTCTCGTGCCGAAAGTTGCGACGGTGCTCAGGCGAAACCCGGTGTCGCAAAAGGTCATGTGCCGAGGTGGAAAAGGGTCGGTCTCGCATCTGATATGAGAAATAGGGGGGATATTCACCGATTAATAATTCGGCGAAGACAGCAACGCAACAAACAAAATTTTTAATTTGGGTGAAAATCTCGGGCTGTTACAACATCTCTGTGGCAAGCTCATGGATCTGGGGGTATGCAGCCTCGAGTGCCTCGTCGGCCCCTTTGCGCATGCCGCGGAGAACATCCAGCTTCAACTGGGGATACCAGCTGAGGACAGTTTGCAGAGCAGTCTTAGCACCAGCTCGGACAACAGAGTCCAACATGGATCGGACGCACCGAGGAGCAACCATGAGGAGCAGCAGCACTTGTTCATTTGTGGCATTGGGTGCTTCACCATGTTCGGACCCTTCTTCTGCACCCTCCTCCTCATCTTCTGTTTGCTCGGAGTCCCTCTCTTAACAGATCGGAAGGCAAATGCCGCTCTGATCTCAACAGGGGACCAGAGATACTTGCCCAGCTTTTGCACACCCATCTTGAAGGAAAAGGCACAACCCTGAATAATGGTTAGGCGAGTCTGGGTGGCTAGGATGAGCTCAGAGGGACTCCAAGGGGCAGTCTGGTCAACCACTGCACTCGCTTCCTGATGAGCTTGTCGGTCCTTCACAATAGCGTCATCAGCAGCAGCCTGGGAAGCAGGCCAACCCTCTGAAGCAGAAGGAAGATTGAAGATCAGCAGAAAGCAATCGGAAGGTAAAAAAGCAACTGGAAAAGTCAAGAGTCCTCACTAGCAAGCAAATCGTCCATCATGTGCATCCCGTCTAGAGTAGCGGCAATCTCCTGGTTAGCAGCATTTAGTTCCTCCCGATGTTGATGGACAGCCGCAGCGAGTTGAGCCACTGCACCATCGCGCTCTTTGCGCAATGCGTCCTCTGTGGCAGCCTGGGCAGCAACCACCTTCTCCAGCTCATCCTTGTGGGTGGCTTTCAGGCTCGCCAGCTCCTTCTGCAACCTCTCCAAGCTATTGCTCAGATCGGTTTCAATAGTGCACAACCGCTCAAGTTCCTGGGTCGCATCTCTGAGCTGATCCTCAAGATCGGACACCTTGGTCTTCAGCACAGTGGCTTTAGGCAGGGCGACTGTAGCAGCTAGGTGTACAGAAAGGTCAGAACGGCAAGATAAGTAGTAAAAGGTAGAAAGGAGCATCCAGGACAAGATACCTGTGAGCTCGGCAAGCTTGGCAGCCTGGGCATCCGAATCAAGTTTGGCTCGGGCAAGGAGCCTCTGGCCGGTGGCGTAGTGATACGTCCCAAACATATCTATAATTTATGCTTGCTCCATGCATGTTTTTTGTGATATTTCTATGATCTAGATACACTTTCATACACTTTTGATCATATTTGGACTAACTTATTAACTCAGTGCACCATAGTGCCAGTTCCTGTTTTCTGCAGTTTTTCTATTTAAGGTGTCCCCCATATTAAAAATGCTCCAAAAATTCGGGAAAAATCAGAAAAAAAGTCAGCATGAAGGAACCTTCCTGAATCACCTGGGTGGGGCTAGAAGGCCACCACCAGGGACCCAGGCGGCCACCAGGCGCGGCCTAGGGTCTGACCGCCCCGGGGAGCACTAGGACCCCTGGTGGCCCCCCTGGCTGCCCCCCTTCTCCTATATATTCTTCGTGACGCGAAACCTCCATGGACAGAACCCTTTTTCGCAATCTCGCCTCTGTTCCACCGCCACAGCGCTTCCAAGATTGGGAGCGCCAGCAGACTTCTTCCTAGCACCCTGTCGGAGGGAGGATTGACCTCCGGGAGCTTCCCCTCCAGCATGGACGCTTCCTGGACGTGTCGTGAGTAGTTTCCCTTGGACCATGGTTCCGTGATTAGTAGCTATGTGATGTTCTCCTCCCCTCTTTGTTCTTCATGGTTTAGTCCTCGTGAGCTGCCCTACATGATCGAGGCACATATGTACTTTTTTGCTGTTGCTATGCTGTGTTTGCTGGGATCTGATGCATTATGAGATTACATTCAGATTGTGATTGAGTAAAATATTTGGTTCTTATCTCTTATATTTTTGTTCTTAAGTAATTCTTGCATGTTCTCCGTTGCTGTTTATTGCTTTGGCCAAGTAGTAGGTAATGACTCCAAGAGGGAACGTTATGCTCGATTGTGGGTTCATGCCCCCCGATGACACGCTTGAGTGACATAAACATGAGTCTAGGGGATGTGTTGTTGCCACAAGGGGGAAAACAACGGTGCTTGTAACCGCGGTTGCAAGGATTGTTTACTTTACTTAAAGTGATTTTCAATGCAGTTGTATGTTGCTTTGGGTTTACACTTTGGGTGGGGCTCGCAACTTAATACCAGCGAGATGTTCTGGATAGATATCTCAAGGTGGATGATTAGTTGTAGATGCAGTTGTATTTCGGTCTACTTATTTTGTCGTACCGCCCAGTATTTTGAGGCTCATCCTATCTTTGTAGCATAGTTAGCATTGCGGTGCGTTTTTAATCATGTCAATTTCCCAACTGTAATTTGTTTACCTCGCATAGAAGTTGTATCGTCTTTTGGGAGAGAGACATCACTAGTGAATATCACGGGACCCCGGTCCATATTCTCATTACTGTTTACACGTTCATTTATTTCCATGCTTTTACTTTCTAGCTGCTACCATTATCACTATTATCTGTTGAGTTGATCCTTTGTGAACAACAAGGCCGGAGAGATTGAAAACCTCTCTGTACTCGTTGGGAAGCAAAGTTATTTGTTTTGTGTGCAGGTCCACATCTATTGCGCCGTTGACACCTACTTATCATATCCGGAGTCGTACTAGAGACAAACCTTGGTATCTTCACCGAGGGAAATTAGTCGCTATCCTACATCTCACCTTCCACTTGGGGTAACCAACAAGGAGAGATATCAAGGAAATTTCTGGCGCCGTTGCCGGGACTCTGAGTGCTAAGATAGGGGAGTTTCCCACTAACTTTTACCTTTTCTTTTTAGTCTTGTTAGTTTACCTTTCAGTTTTTATCTTTGTGTCTTATATCAAAAATCACAAAAAAATTATTTATCTTGCTAGTAGCTGTCATTATATCTGGTCCTATTTCCTTTGTTGAGACATAGGTTCTCACCTTTAAACAAAAAGGTGGTGAAAGTTTAAAACATGCTTGGTATAGAATTAATGATTCTCAAAAAAGAGCCACCAAGAAGCAATCCACTACTATCCTACTTAGAATTTTTTTTGTTGGGATTACTCCTTGGAATAGGTTCATTCTAGATACTTCTATCAATGGGAATTTCTTAGAAGCCCCAAATTGGGAGTCTCTTAATGTTATTGAAAATCTTGTTGGAAATCTCCCTGTTGCTAGCATACAAGAAGATATAACTCTAGCTCACATTATGAAGAAACTTGAAAAGATAGAGTTATAAATACCAAGTATAACTAGGATAAATGATTTGGATCGCAAGATTCAAGGGAATTTGAATAGACTTGATAGATCCATGCTTAAAATTATTAAAACTTTGGAGACCATCAAATCCCATGATATGGATCCCTCTAGGATTGACAAGATTGAGGAAATCATTAGCACTTTAGGAACTACTTTCTCCTCAATCAAACCAAAAAGGGTAGAAACTCCGGAAATAAGGGAACCTAAGTTCAACTATGTCCCTAAGGTTCCCTGACCTAAAAAATATCCACCCATTGCCAAGGAAGTTGAAACCGTGAAAACTTTGGAAGAAATACCTCTTTTTGATAAATCTATAAACGAAACTCCCATTGATTTTCCGCCTTTTGGTTTTCTCCCTAGAAGTATCTTCATTAGGACTTTATTTTAAAGACCTCTTAAGACTAGTTGTACAATTAAAGAGCTTTTTGATGATCTTGATGATGGTTCGATTGATACAACTTGCTCTTTTGCCTTATGCCTAGCTTAAAGGCGTAAAAGAAAGCGCTTGTTGGGAGGCAAACCAAGATGTTTTTACTTCTGTTTTTAGTGGTCTTGATGATTTTTACTACTGTAGAAACATCATTGTATCTTTTTTCAAGCTTTGTGCCAAGTTATAGCCTCTTATGACAAGGGAAGCAAATGTTGTGACATGCTGTCCAGAAAACAGATTCTGTCTGCTTGAGGAAAAAATCGAAAAAATCACCAGTTCATCTTTTTGAGCTGTATTGTTTACACAGCATGCTCTATACAATTGTGAAACTTTCGTATGTTCTGAGTATTTTTATTTGATTTGCAGAAGTACCCCAGAAAAATTATTTACTACCTGTTGTTCTGTTTTTCACAGATTCTGCCACGTTTTGCCTTTCCTTACTTTTGCAAACCTTAAGCTTGCTTTTTATTTGAAAAAATATTTTGGAAATCTTGAGAAACAGTAGCTCTTCAAGAATATGTTTATATCCAGTGGGGAAAAATTATTTTATTAAGGGTACTAACCTCTCTAATCAGCTTATGATGAGTTATGTATGAAGGGAGTTTTCATGTGTGTGAGGGAAGATGATGAAAGAAGATCCAGGAGTGTCAAACGCTCAAGATTGGGGATTACCCCATGCATCCCCTATAAATATTCGAGGAGACTCAAGTGTACAAGCTTGGGGATGCCCCCATGCATCCCCTTCTCCATCAACAATCATCAGTTCGTCCTTCATCTCACTATATTTTTATCACTTCATGCATTATGTGTTATGCCTGGAGCTTCTCGCTCTTAGGTTTAATTTTTAGTTTTCTTTAGCTTTGCTTGCTGCTCATAACAAGTTAGACCCCAGATTATTTTGTGTGGGAGAGAAACACGCTCCACTCCAATCTAGAACACATCATAGGATTTTTCATGCTTATCTTTTTACTGTTGTGTGTTCTTTATCTTTTCGTAGCTCCTGCCATGTTTAGTTTTAGTTTTGTTTTGTCTTTAGCAAGATACTTGGCTTTTGTTTAGTTTGTTGTTGTAACTCTCTTTAGTTTTCATGTTTATCTTGTTAAGAGAGTTGGTTGTTGCACTGAGTTGTGTCTTGTCTTGAAAGTAGGTAATTGAGGTTGCTATTTAATTTTAGTAGTAACTTGCAATAGTTTTGAGGTATTGTTGTGAGTAATTTTTGAACTTTTGGTGTCAAGAGCTCTAGCCTATTAGTGATAGGTGTCGTATTTTCGGCAATCCATGTTTATTTTCAAAAACCTACAAAATTAGTTGAGAACTCTAGCTACTAGATGGATCACTAATCTTTCGAGGGATCGGATATTAGAGTACACTCACATACCATGAGTCGAGGATGCGCAAGGATAACCAAACCCCCATACACTCCTCCTCGGGGTACTTGTATCTTTTTGAACTTCCTCATTAGATTGAGAGTTACCGATAATAAGTGCATGAGTTCTTCGGACTAATGTAAGTATAGAAAGTTTACACTTCCACCTCCTCATATTTTCTAGCCTCTTCTGTACCGTGCATTTCCCTCTTCTCACTCCGAGAGTTGGCGTCTGATGAACCTCAACTTTAGGGGATCGTTTGTAGCGTTTTTGATAAATAAGAGTGTCGAACCCAACAAGGAGAAGAAGGTATTGGTAAGTGACTCTGGTAAAGAAATAGCTGCAGGGACTGAAAGATAACTTTTTAGGGGTTTTCAGTATTAGCAACAAAAAGGTAAAAGCGAGCAAAGTGAAAGGCACGGAGGAGTAACAAGTGGCCCGGTCCTTTTGAGAAAAGGAGTGTCCTAGAAACTGAACTTATAAAGGCTAAAGCGTTCTTGAGGACACACGGGAGAAATGGTCACGTGCTTTCGCCATATTCCGTATCGGTACTATGTGTTGTGTTGATAAGTGTTGAGTGGGTGGATCTATGCTAGTACACCCTCTAGAATAAGATAAGTGCACTCTTATGATTGAACATCTTGCAAGAATCCACAAATACAAGATACTAATTAAGGAAAAAGCCTAACCATAGCAATACGATCGATGATCCATTGTTCCCTTGTGCAAAAGCGTGCTAACTGGGGTTCAGGTTTCTGTCACTCCGGCAACCCACCGTAAGCATTATTTATACACAATGCATTCCCCTAGGTCCTTAGTAAGGCGAAGTGTTGAGTGTTCGACTCACACAACACCACTAGGAAAAGAACAACACAACTTAAATATCAAACAACACATATTACTTCAACATCGTATGACTACTAACAACTAGACTTCTCCCATGTCCTCAAGAACTAAAGTAACTACTCACAAGACATAAAAGAGATCATGATCAATGGGGATAAATAGATGATAAACAATCTGGACACAATGATATTTCTCCAACAAAACTCAATAGCATTTATCACACGGTAGTAATCAACTCCGGTAGAGTAGAGAGGATAGATAGTATGGATTACAACACAAGTTGAACTTGTGAGGTGAGATTGTATGAAGATGAAGATGGTGCTGATGTTGGGGATGATGTTGATGATGATCACGATGATGCCCGTGACGATGGTGATGATGATCGCGATGATCTCCCCTTCCGAGAGGTGTTCTCCCCGGCGGAATCTGCCCGCCGGAGGTGTCTTTTCTCCTCTGTAGGTTTCTGCCACGGAGCGGCGGCGGAACTCCGAAAACTCTTCTCTTTTTAGGGTTTTTAGACGGCGAGGAATAAATAGGCCGGAGGGGGGAGCCGGGAGTGGCCCCAGGGGTCCAGGCACCCTGCCGGTGTGGCCAGGGTGGGGGTCGCGCCAGGTGGCCGCCTGGGCACCCTGTGGCCCCCCTCTGGCCCCTCTTGCGTGTCTTCGTCATTCTTCTGAAAAACATCCTCCGTCGATTTTCAGGTAATTTGGAGGTGTTCTTCTTCAGTAACTCAGCGCTCACTTTTTACCGTTGAATCTTGTGTATGCTGCTTTCGCATCGGAAAGTTGCAAATTGTGTAAAATAAGCCAAAAAAAGAATAGCATCATAACATGAAATATATCAATGAATAAGGAAGAATTACTATACAAAATAGTGATGCATTTTGGACGTATCAGTGTCCACCTTCGTCGGTGCATCCAAACCCTTGGCATGATACGCTCTGTCATCATAAACCTCCCTATATCTTTCCTCAAAACAGCCACCATACCTACCTATCAAGGCATTTCCATAGCATTTCCGAGATATATTTCCATGCAACATCCACCTCTTCATGACTTGATCTTCATGTCATACATATTCCTGCAACACTGGCAGAGGCATACATTGCGTACATCATGATAGCTACATCTTCTTTATGTTTGAGTACCTTGTAAAGTATGAAGATCTTCTATACCTTCTTGTAAAATAGAGTGTTGCCCTTAAGTGAGGAAAAGATCCCAATCTGGACAAAATAAAAGATCCCAAAGAGGAAAAATGAGATTTAAATAGAAAGAGCCATTGAGGCTACCAAAAAATACCAAAATATAGAAATAAGAGAAAAAGAAAATAAAAAGAGAGAAAGTGGCAACACTACAATCCTTTTTAAAGATCCACTCTAGTACACCCTCTTATCCTTGTACTCCATAGAGATGATCATTTATACATATAGCTATGTGGGGATCTTCACACTATAAAACTTCGCTTTCATATGATACGTCCCAAACGTATCTATAATTTCTGCTTGCTCCATTCATGTTTTGTGTGACTTTGCCATGTTTTGCTTGAACTTTCATACACTTTTGAGCATATTTGGACTAATCTATTAACCCAGTCCACCCAGCTGGCAGTTGCTGTTTTCTGCTGTTTTCGTATTTCAGGTTTACCGGCCATTAAAAGTGCTCCAAAAAATCCGGAAAAATCAGATAAAAAATCAGCGACCCGGAAGCTTCCGGAATCACCAAGGCAACGGAGGGGGCCACTACAAGGACTCCAGAAGGGTCCCTGGCGCGGCCCCACCCTAGGCCGCGCCAGGGGGCCTCCTGGCTGCCCTGTGGGTCCCCTCGATGCCCCCTCCGCCTATATTTAGCCCTCGGGATGGAAACCCATAATATCGATCTCTTTTCTGCGAACTCGCCTCTGTACCGCCGCCGCCGTTTCACGATCGGGGCAGCTTGGAGAAGCTACCCCGGCACCCTGCCGGGAGGAGGAACCCCCTCCGGGAGAACATCCATAGCCATGGACGCCTCCCGGATGTGCCGTGAGTAGTTCCCCTTTGACCATGGGTCGGTGACCAGTAGCTATATGATGTATTTCTCTCATCTTTGTGCTTCCACTTTCGAGACCTCGTGAGCTGCCTCACATGATCGACGCACTTTTTTAATTTCTACTGTTTCTATGCTGAGTTTGCTGGGATCTGATGGATTATGAGACTATGTTCAGATTGTGGTGAGTAATATATTTGGTTCTTCTCTTTTATATTTGTGTTCTTTAGTAAATTCTTGCCTGTTCTCCGTTGCCGTATTTTACTTTGACCTAGTGATTTGTTGCAACTCCAAGAGGGAGCGTTATGCTTGATTGTGGGTTCAGCCCCCTGATGTGTAGCTTGAGTGACAGAAACATGAGACTAGGGGATGTGTTGTTGCCACCAGGGATAAAACAACGGTGCTTGTACCCGCGGGTGCAAGGATTGTTTACTTTAAGCAAAGTTCTTTTAATGCAGTTGTTTGTTGCTTTGAGTTTACACTTTGAGTGGGATTCCCAACTTAATACCAGCGAGATGTTCTTGGTTAGATATCTCAAGGTGGATGATTCATAGTAGATGCAGTTGGATTTCGGTCTACTTACCTTGGCGTACTGCCCATTGCTTTTGAGCCCTTCCTTTCTTTGCAGCATATTTAGCATTGCGGTGCCTTCATAATTCTGTCAATTACCCAGCTGTGATGTGTTTACCACGCTAGCACTTTTATCGTATTTTGGGAGAGAGACATCACTAGTGAAAATCACAGGACCCCGGTCAATCTTCACATTATTGTTTACACCCTTAGTTTACTTTCAGTCTTTACTTTCAGTTGTCACTATTATTATCTCTTGCATTGATCCTTTGTAAACAGCAAGGCCGGAGGAATTTACAACTCCTTTGTACTCGCTGGGAGCAAAGTTATTTGTTTCTTTGTGCAGGTCCTGTCAACTCCCTAACCAGAAGCCAATTTCTGGAGCTGTTGGCACCTTCTTGTATTTCTGCGAGTCCTACTGGAGACAAACCTTGGTATCTTCACCGAGGGAAATTTTCTGCTACGCTACATCTCACCTACTGGAGACTAACCAACGAGGAGTGAGAGAACTATCCTCACCGTATCAAGCTAATTTCTGGCGCCGTTGCCGGGGACCCCAGTCTACAAGATAGGGGAGTTGCACACTTTCTTTTATCTTTGCTTTTTAGTCTTGTTAGTTTACCTTTCAGTTTTTACTTTCGTGTCCCTTATCAAAAATACCAAAAATACCTTTTACCTTTATTGTGTGGTCAAGTATGTTAGGAGTTGGTACTATGAGGGAATCCAAGGTCTTGGGTTTCCACCAAAGGAACGGGGAGAATATGAAGAAGGCATGGGACTGAATTTCTGAAGCACATAAGGCAAATATGCCTTGGTTACCTATAAGAATTGTGCTTAGAAATTTTTACTTTGGCCTTTTTAAGTGGTGTAAGCACTCTCTTGATCTTATAGATGAAGGATACTTTCTAGAGTGTGATGAAGCTAGAGCTCTTGAAATTATACATGGTTTATCTAGTTATTTTGTTTATGATGGTCTTGATACTGTTATAGACAGAATTGCTACTATGAGAAGAGACTTGATGCTCTAGACTTTAAAGGAGTAGAAAAACTAAATCCTCCTAGAGAGGAGAATTTGGAAATAGAAAATGACTAGGAGCCTTTTGTTAGGGTTATTATCTCTAATCAAAACTTCCTTGCTTTTTGTGACATTGGATCTACAGTTTCTATAATGCCAAGCTTTATTTATGATTCTTTGTACCTTGCAAGCATGGACAAATATCCATCTTTCCATGAACATTCTAATGGTGATATTTCTGAGATCCAGGGAAGATTGAAAGATGTCCGGGTCATGTTTCTTAAAAGAAGTGTGGAGCTTGACTTCTTCATCATGAAGGCCAATCGAGGAAATATAGTGCTTGGAAGGGACTTCCTCCGAGCCATGAAAGGATTCATTGATATAGGTAAAGGACAAATACGTTAGCATGGTAAAGCAAAAGGTACGTACCTTTTCCCTCGTAAGAACAAGGATGAGCTTATTGAAAAACCTTTTGAGATCCTTGGTGAACCTTCCGATGATTTTGAAAAGACTTGATCTTCTGCTTTAAGCCTAGCTAATGGCTCTAAAGAAGCGCTTTCGGGAGGCAGCCCGCAACGAATTTAGGTTTTTATTTTTGCTTTTCTTGTGTTCTTCGTGGTCTTGACGATTGTTACTACTGTAGCAACATCATTGTATCTTTATTTTTCAAGCTTTTTCCAAGTTTAGCCTCATACGACAAGGGAAGTGAAACTTGTGACATGCTGTCCAGAAAACAGATTCTGTCCTCGTGACTAGAAAAATCATAGAAAAATCCCAGTTCATCTTTTTGAGCTGAATTTTTTAGACAGCGTTCTCTATACAATTATGGAATTTTTGTATGTTCTGAGTTTTTCTATTTGAGTTGCAGAAGTACCCCTAAAAAATCCGTTTCTACCATCTGGTCTGTTTTTCACAGATTCTGTCCTGTTTTTCCTTTTCTTCGTTTTGCAAACCTTAAGCTTGCTTTTTCTTTGCAAACACTTTTTTGAAATCTTGAGAAACAGTATCTCTTCAAGAATATCGTTATTTACAGTAGAGGAAAAATAATTTTAGTAGGGAACTAACCTCTCTAATCAGTCTACAAGGAGTTATGTATGAAGGGAGTTTTCAAGTGCGCGATGGAAGATGATGAAAGAAGATCTTGGAGTGTCAATCGCTCAAGCTTGGGGATGCCCATGTGCACCCCCAATAAATATTCAAGGAGACTCAAGCGTCTAAGCTTGGGGATGCCCCCGTGCATCCCCTTCTTCATCAACAATTATCAGTTCGACCATCGTTGCACTATATTTTTATCACTTCATGCGTTGTGTGCTATGCTTGGAGCGTCTCGCTCTTTACTTTTCTAGGTTTGTTTTTGCTTTGTTTGCTTTAGTAACAAGTTAGACCCCAGCTTACTCTTTTCTGTGCGAGAGATACACGCTCCGCTTTAACTAGAACTCCTCATGGGATTTGCATGCTTACTCTTTTAGGTGTGAGTTGTTCTTTTTCTTTTCTTAGTTGCTGCTCTGTTAAGTTGTAGTTCTTTAGTTTTTCTAGAGCTTTTGTTTTGTTTTAGGTTGAACTTTCTATAGGTTGCATATTTTATCTTGTTAGAGAGTTTGCCTGTTGCACTGAGTTTTGTGTCTTGACTAGAAGTAGGTAGTTGAAGTTGTTGTTCTCTTTGTAGTAGTAACTTGCAATAGTTTTGAGGTATTGACTAGAGTAATGTTTGAAGTGTTGGTGTCAAGCGCTCGAGCATATTAGTGATAGTTGTCGTATTTTGGGCAATCCGTGTGATTTTCGAAAACCAAAAACCCCTGTTGAGAACTCTAGCTACTAGATGGATCACTAAACTCTGGAGGGTTCGAATATTAGAGTACACTCATGTACCATGAGTCGACGATGCGCAAGGTTAACCAAACACCCATACACTCCTCCTCGGGGTACCTGTCTCTTTGTGAACCTCCTGATTAAATTGAGAGTTACCGATAATAAGTGCATGAGTTCTTCGGACTAATGTGAGTATTCGAAAGTTGACACTTCCACCCAACTATACTTTTTCTATCCTCTTTAGTACCGTGCATTGCCCTTTCTCACCTTGAGAGTTGGAGCATACTTCGCCGGTGCATCCAAACCCTTGGAACGATACGCTCTGTCATCATAAGCCTCCTTATATCTTTCCTAAAAACAGCCACCATACCTACCTACAAGGCATTTCCATAGCCTTTCCGAGATACATTGCCATGAAACATCCACCTTCTCATGACTTGATCTTCATGTCATACATGCTACTTTCTTGATCGATGAGCCGCATGCTAGTTGGGCCTTGCCCTAATCGTTGCTACATGACGCGCTAGTATCATTGCATATCCTGCTATCCTGGCAGAGGCATACATTTGCATGATGATAGTTATATCTTCTTTATTTGAGTACCTTTTGTAAAGTGTGAAAGATCTCCTATATTCTTTTAAAATATAGAGTGTTGCCCCTAAAGTGAGGAAAAGATCCCAAAGAGGAAAAAATCAAAAGATCCCAAAGAGGACAAATGAGATTTAAATAGAAAGAGCCATTGAGGCCACCAAAAAAATACAAAAAAATAGAAAAAAGAGAAAAAGAAAAATAAAAAGAGAGAAGGGGGCAAACTACTATTCCTTTTTGAGAGATCCACACTAGTACTTCATCCTCTATCCCTTGTACTCCATAGAGATCATCATCATGCATATAACTATGTGGGGACCTTCACATTATAGAACTTGGCTTGTATATTCCAATGATGAGCCTCCTCAAACGAGCTCTAGGTCTTCTTGAGAAAGCAAGTTAGATGCACCCCCACTAGTTCCCTTGGAGAGCTTTTAGCTCACATGTGCATCCATTGCATGGCAATCCCTACTCCTCACATCATATCTATCATATGGCCTTCTCTCGCCTATGATTGTCCTCATTGATGTGAGCCTTTCACACCTTTTTTTGTCTTCCTCCTCCACCTTCTTTCTGTTTCGCCTTTTAGGTGTCAACATTATTGCTCACACTCATCCATTGCATGAGTGCTCAAAATATCGAAAGGGAGTGGATCAGTTTGACTTGTACCTGGCTAGTGGTCTGGGGACGAGTCAAGATAAGAATTCAAAAGAGACTAAGTGTGAAACTTTAGTAGATAGTTGTTCTCAACAACCTTTTTTCTCTTTTTCCCAGTCCCCTGCTTGCACGCAAACACCATCTGGAGACATTTGAGTCACGGACAGCGAGAGCTCTTGCACCTTTTGTTCTTTTGTTGCTATATAGACTCTTGCTTGTTAAGACTTGAATTGAATTGCATGCTTTAATTACTTTACTTAAAAGTTCTTATATGGTTGTGTGGCATGTCACCACAGAAATTATGCTTGTTATCATTTACCTAATCGAGGACGAGCAGGAATTAAGCTTGGGGATGTTGATACGTCCCAAACGTATCTATAATTTCTTCTTCCTCCATGCATGTTTTGTGTGACTTTGCCATGTTTTGCTTGAACTTTCATACACTTTTGAGCATATTTGGACTAATCTATTAACCCAGTGCACCCAGCTGCCAGTTGCTGTTTTCTGCTGTTTTTGTATTTCAGGTTTTCCGGCCATTAAAAGTGCTCCAAAAAATCCGTAAAAATCAGATAAAAACTCAGCAACCCGGAAGCTTCCGGAATCACCAAGGCCGTGGAGGGGGGCCACCACAGGGACTCCAGAAGGGTCCCTAGCACGGCCCCACCCTAGGCCGCGCCAGGGGGCCTCCTGGCTGCCCTGTGGGTCCCCTTGATGCCCCCTCCTCCTATATTTAGCCCTCGAGGTGGAAACCCCTAATATCGATCTCTTTTCCGTGAACTTGCCCCTGTAGCGCCGCCGCCGCCGTTTCAAGATCGGGGCTGCCTGGAGAAGCTGCCCCGGCACCCTGCCGGGAGGAGGAACCCCCTCCGAGAGACCATCCATAGCCATGGACATCTCCCGGATGTGCCGTGAGTAGTCCCCCTTGGACCATGGGTCCATGACCAGTAGCTATCTGATGTACTTCTCTCCTCTTTGTGCTTCCACTTTCGAGACCTTGTGAGCTGCCTCACATGATCGAGGCACTTTTTTAATTTCTGCTGTTGCTATGCTGAGTTTGCTGGGATCTGATGGATTATGAGACTATGTTCAGATTGTGATGAGTAATATATTTGGTTCTTCTCTTTTATATTTGTGTTCTTTAGTAAATTCTTGCATGTTCTCCATTGCCGTATTTTACTTTGGCCAAGTGATTTGTTGCAACTCCAAGAGGGAGCGTTATGCTTGATTGTGGGTTCAGCCCCCTGATGTCTAGCTTGAGTGACAGAAACATGAGACTAGGGGATGTGCTGTTGCCACCAGGGATAAAACAACGGTGCTTGTACCCGTGGGTGCAAGGATCGTTTACTTTACGCAAAGTTATTTTAATGCAGTTGTCTGTTGCTTTGAGTTTACACTTTGGGTGGGATTCGCAACTTAATACCAGCGAGATGTTCTGGATAGATATCTCAAGGTGGATGATTCGTAGTAGATGCAGTTGGATTTCGGTCTACTTACCTTGGCGTACTGCCCATTGATTTTGAGCCTTTCCTTTCTTTGCAGCATAGTTAGCATTGCGGTGCCTTCATAATTCTGTCAATTTCCCAGCTGTGATTTATTTACCTCGCTAGCAATTTTATCGTCTTTTGGGAGAGAGACATCACTAGTGAAAATCACGGGACCCTGGTCCATCTTCACATTATTGTTTACACCCTTAGTTTACTTTCAGTATTTACTTTCAGTTGCCACTATTATTATCTTTTGGGTTGATCCTTTGTAAATAGCAAGGACGGAGGAATTGACAACTCCTCTGTACTCGTTGGGAGCAAAGTTATTTGTTTCTGTGTGCAGGTCCTGTCAACTCCCTAACCAGAAGCCAATTCCTGGCGCTGTTGGCACCTTCTTGTATTTATGCGAGTCCGACTGGAGACAAACCTTGGTATCTTCACCGAGGGAAATTTGCTGCTACGCTAAATCTCACCTTCCACTTGGGGTAACCAACGAGGAGTGAGAGAACTATCCTCACTGTATCAGCATATTCCAAGGATGAGCCTCCTCAGCAAGTTAGATGCAGCCCTACTAGTTCCATTGGAGAGCTTTTCTTAGCTCGTATGTGCATCCATTGCATGCAATCCCTATGCCTGACATCATATCTATCATGTCTCCCTCTCTCTCCTATGATTGTCCTCATTGATGTGAGCCTTTCTAACCTTTTTTGTCTTCCTCCTCCACCGTATTTCTCTCTTTTCCATCCTAAGTGTCAACTTTCGTGCTTATGCTCATCCATTGCATGAGTGCTCAAAATATCAAAAAGGAGTGTATCAAATTGACTTGTACCTGGCTAGTGGTCTGGGGACGAGTCAAGATAAGATTCCAAAGAAGACCAAGTGTGAAACTTTAGTAGATTGAGTTCTCAACAAACATACTTTTTTCTCGTATTCCCTATCCCCATTCTTGCACGCAAACACCATTTGGAGACAATCAAGTCATTGACAGTGAGAGCTCTTGCACCTAATGTTCTTTTGTTGCTTGTTTCAATGCTAATATAGACTCTTGCATGTTATGGCTTGAATTGAATCACATACGTTGATTGCCTTACTTTTCAAAGTTTTTATATGGTTGCTAGCATGTCACCATAGAAATTATGCTTGTTATCATTTACCTACTCGAGGACGAGTAGGAATTAAGCTTGGGGATGTTGATACGTCCCAAACGTATCTATAATTTCTTCTTGCTCCATGCATGTTTTGTGTGATATTGATATGATCGATACACTTTCATACACTTTTGATCATATTTGAAATAAGTTATTAACTCAGTGCACCACAGTGCCAGTTCCTGTTTTCTGCTGTTTTTCTATTTCAGGTTTCCCCCATATTAAAAATGCTCCAAAAATTCGGGAAAAATCAGATAAAAAATCCGCGTAAAGTAACCTTCCGGAATCACCTGGGTGGGGCCAGTGGCCCACCACCAGGGACCCAGGTGGCAACCTGGCGCGGCCTAGGGTCTGCCCGCACCGGGTGGCGCCTGGACCCCTGGTGCCCCCCCTAGCTACCCCCTTCGCTTATATATTCTGTGTGACGCGATACCTCCGAGGACAGAACCCTTATTTGCGATCTCGCATCTGTTCCGCCGCCTCCGCACTTCCAAGATCGGGAGTGCCAGCAGACTTCTTCCCAGCAGCCTGCAGGAGGGAGTATTGACCTCCGGGAGCTTCCCCTCCACCATGGATGCTTCCTGGACGTGCCGTGAGTAGTTTCCCTTGTACCATGGGTCCATGATCAGTAGCTATGTGATGTTCTCCTCCCCTCTTTGTTCTTCATGGTTTAGTCCTCGTGAGCTTCCCTACATGATCGAGGCACATATGTAATTTTCTGTTGTTGCGATGCTGAGTTTGTTGGGATCTGATGGATTATGAGATTATGTTCATATTGTGATTGAGTAATATATTTGGTTCTTATTTCTTATATTTTTGTTCTTAAGTAATTCTTGCATGTTCTTTGTTGCTGTTTATTGCTTTGGCCATGTAGTAAGTAGTGACTCCAAGAGGGAACGTTATGCTCGATTGTGGGTTCATGCCCCCCTATGATACGCTTGAGTGACAGAAACATGAGTCTAGGGGATGTGTTGTTGCCACAAGGGGGAAAACAACGGTGCTTGTAACCGCGGTTGCAAGGATTGTTTACTTTACGCAAAGTGCTTTTTAATGCAGTTTATTGTTGCTTTGGGTTTACAATTTGGGTGGGGCTCGCAACTTAATAACAGAGAGATGTTCTGGATAGATATCTCATGGTGGATGATTAGTAGTAGATGCAGTTGGATTTCGGTATACTTATTTTGGCGTACCGCCCATGCTTTTGAGCCTCATCCTTTATTTGTAGCATAGTTAGCATTGCGATGCGTTTTTAATCCTTTCAATTGCCCAGCTGTAATTTGTTTACCTCGCATAACAGTTTTATCATCTTTTGGGAGAGAGACATCACTAGTGAACATCACGGGACCCCGGTCCGTATTCTCATTACTGTTTACACGTTCATTTATTTTCCAGCTTTTACTTTCTAGCTGCTACCATTATCATTATTATCTGTTGCATTGATCCTTTGTGGACAACAAGGCCGGAGAGATTGACAACCTCCCTGTACTCGTTTGGAAGCAAAGTTATTTCTGTTGTGTGCAGGTCCACGTCAATTGTGCCGTTGACACCTACTTATCATCTCCGAAGTCCTACTGGAAACAAACCTTGGTATCTTCACCGAGGGAAATTTGCCACTATCGGACATCTCACCTTCCACTTGGGGTAACCAACAAGGAGAGATATCACGTAGCTCTGTAGCAGCCGGTTGAAGACAACTTGTTTGGCCTCATGGATGCACTGAAATGAATAAATACATGATGAGTTACTTACAAGTACAATACAAAGAAGATTCGAGCTGATTGCGAGCAATCGGCCCGAATCTCGGGGACTACACCTAGTGGGTGCGCTGGCGGGCACCCAACTGAAGTCGGATCCACCGATCTGTACATAAAAGCACAAAGTAAGGAAACAAAAGAAAATATTTGAGCTGATTGCGAGCAATCTGCCCGAATCTTAGGGACTACACCTAGTGGGTGCGCTGGCGCACACCCAACTGATGTCAGATCCACCGATATGAACAAAAACTTACAGCAAACGAGTCCTCAATGGCGTCGAGCTCGGGAAGGATGCAGGCAGGATAGTCGCGGATCCGGTTGCGTGCCAAAGCCAAGTGGCCATGGGTTGCAGCCGGAGTCCGAGCCGTGGCACAAGTAGCAGCAGCAGCAGCACAGTCAGAGAGCCCAGCGCTCTGATAGGACAGTTGATATTGCTCCGCGAAAGGGAGGAGCCGATCTGGAGCATTGGGCTAGATCACTAGAGTGGAATCCGGGTTGGCGGCAGTAGAGTTAGCCGAGGCTTGATGCACCAGAGGGATCACATCGTCCACATGCAGAGAAGTGACCATCTCGGCATCAACCCGACCGCCTCCACCCGAGCTGATGTTGTGTATCTCCTCGTTCAGGTCGGCCGCCCGAGGAGAAGACGGCGTTACCGTGGCCTCCGGCTGTGGAGGAGCAGTCGGGTCGCGTGGGGCAATCGGTGAAGTGGTGAAAGAGGTGGTGAGATCAACCGTCTTGGAAGGGCCGGGAGCCTGAGAGGAAGCGGCAGCACCACGAGCCTTTTTGATGCGGCATTCAGCGTTGGCCACGGCGGCTGCGGCTCTCTTGTGAGTGGCCCCGTTCTTCTTGGAAGCAGCATAAGCAGCAGGGCGGCTAATCGGCTGCACCGAGGGGTCAGCAATTCCAATGTCCAGCTCCTCGCAGCAAGATGAAAAAGAAAAGAAAGTATAAGGCATGAAGGAGGCAAAGAGACCAAGAGGGGATAGGGGGAATCCTCACATATCCACTTGCAGAGCAAGAGTTGGCATCTGGCTGCACAAAGGCTTAACATTCAAGACCACTCCCTTCAGACCGGGGGCGGCTGTTTTCTTCTTAGCAGGCACCTTCCTAGCCGGCGGCTTCTTGCTAGTGTTTTTGGCGGGTGGCCTCTGAGAAGGACCAGCTGCAGTCAGAGCAGCTTGGAAAGAGGCGGTAGCATAAGAGGAGGCACCAGCTCGGGTGTGTTTCCCCTTGTCTGTCCACGGAACCTCTGAATGCTCGCCTACATCAGGGCCGTCAGGTTTTGAAACATTGTCATCATCGCTCCATTTAGCTTTAAATCACTCAAGGGAGGAATCCTACATACCCCCTTTTTTCCAACCGACGTCAAGAGAGGTCGTCCTAGCCTCGGTCTCGGAGTTAGAGGTGGCGCCGTACTCAAGGTCCTCGGGGTCGTCCTTGTGGTGGTCCAGATGGTATGAGCCAGGATCCTGGCCATCATGCATCACGGCCGACCCAATGAAGAGCTGCAGGAGAAGCCGGTCTCAAGTGAGCAATCGGAGCAAGAGAGCAAGCGCAAGGAAAAGAAGGAACCGGAGAATACCACAGTCGGGGGACTCTTCCGGTCGAGGCACTTCAGCCCGAAATCGAATGGTCCGAGGAGGACCGAGTCGGTCAGCTCGACCACTCGCGCACGCACTTCCTTCCGGGTGAGCTGATGAGTAGTGATCCGAGCTGGATCTCTACGGGAGCCCATGTCACACATCCTGTGACACCGGCGTTGAAGGGAGAGCACGCGCATGGTGATCCAGGCGCCAACCAGGTCGGTGGCGAGCAGTCCCTCCTCCTCATCTCGGCCATCCTAGCCATCTGGTGGTCCAGATCTTGGTCGCCGGTGCCGACCTTGGTCGACCATTGATACTTCACGGTTGGAGGGGCGAGCACGAATCCTGGCAGATTGTGGCAGTCGGGCCCAGCCTAAATGATGCATCCACCGCAATCGGTCATGGACTTATCGTCTACAAGCTTTGGGTCATCGGGCTTGGCGGTTGGTAGAGCGGTTTTTGGGTTGGGGATCATGACTCTGTTTCCGGCCATATGAGATCGGAGATGGAAGATTCTCTTCCACAAGCCCAAGCTCGGCCTCACGCCGAGTTAGTCCTCGCACATGGTCACGAAGCCAGACAAGGTCATGATGGTATTGGCGGCGAGATGATGCGGTTGCAGACGATGAAAGTCAAGGAACTCGCGGAAGAATGTGGTCACCGGCAGCCCGAAGCCACGCTCGAAGTGAGCGACGAACACCATGCGCTCGCCGGCGAGCGGCTCTGGCACGGTCTCGGGGCCGGGAATGCGCCACTCGATGTCCCGTGGCATCTTGCGGGCACGGATGAGGTGGTGGATCTCTATATCGTGGACCATAGAGCCTTTCCAGGCACCGCGACTAGCGGTGGCGGCGACGGCCATTTCCTGCAGTGGCCACCAATGGCGGAAGGGGAATAAACCTCAGGAGGCGACGGTGGCAGTGGAAATCGGGAGCCGCGGCCACCAATGGCTGCAGCGGTAGCGACGGCGAGCAGCAGAAGATGAAGGGCAGCGGCGAGTGCAAGAGCAGCACGGACGACGGTGACCGGAGCAGAGGGCGTAGCGTTGGCGGCGGAAACAAGAACGCATGATCAAGAAGGAAGAAGAGAGTTGTGGGCGAGGAGGTGATCCCGACCCACTTCCCCCTCTATATATATGGGCAGCGGGTGGTGAGTGGGATCGGATGTGCATTCCTGTGGCTCAGTGTGACTACTGGTCGAGGCGTGTAGTTGACTTGGCTACGGCGGCAGGAGGCACAGAGGATCCAGCAGAGAAGGCGAGACGTGCACTCGTGGCCCGAGGCATGCGGTTACGTCCTGTCGCGCGTGGGTCGCGGGGCCCAGCGCATTAATTGTGCATGACGGAATCGGGAGCGACATGTGACGTGGGCTGGTCAGAATTCTAGTCAAAGATAATCGTTGCGGTGCATTCGGTGAGTCCTATGGGCAGCTCGACACGAAGCAACCGGGCGGGGTGTAAGTTGAGAAAACAATAGAAATCGGCCGAGCTGGTGATCAGCTCGGAGCGATGCATTCGGCCTCAGTTCACGGTCAGGTCGACCGAGCGCACTCAGCGAGATTGTGAAAAGAGCTCGACATGAGGCACTTGATGAGACCAAAACCAAGAAGATCGAAGGTAGAAACCTACAAAGGCCACGAAATCGGGAGACCGCGGGAGCTCTACAGCTTTAGGGGCTACTGTAAGGGGACTGCCCCCAGGTAGGGTCACCCAGGCAAAAAAACCTTTCAAGACGAGGTGCAAGCTCAGAAGAATCACCAGGGGCACCTGGTCCGAGCTAACCAGGCTGGTTGCCGATTTCTCAAGAGAGAACAATCGGTGATCACCTGTGAGAAACGGGCCCATGTGATACGTCCCAAACGTATCTATAATTTTTTATTGCACCATGCATTTTTTGGGTGATATTGTAATGCTTTTGATGCACTTTCATAAACTTTTGATCATATTTCGACTAACCTATTAACTAAGTGCACCCCGATACTCTATCCTTGTTGGTTACCCAAAGTGGAAGGTTACATGTGGTGTAGCGGCAAATTTCCCCTATGTAGAGGATAGGGTTTGTCTCCCGTAGGACTCCGGCAATGATAAGTAGGTGTCAATGGCGCAATTGATGTGGACTTGCACACAATACAAATAACTTTGCTTCGAACGAGTATAGAGAGGTTGTCAATCTCTCCGGCCTTGTTGTTCACAAACAATCAAACGCAAGGGATAATGTTAACAACTAGAAATTAAAAGAAGGAAAATAAAAGAGCGTGTAAACAGTGATAAGAATATGGACCGGGGTCCGGTCATGTTTACTAGTGATGTCTCTCTCCCAAAAGACGATAAAACTGCTATGCGAGGTAAACAAATCACAGTTGGGAAATTGACAGGATTAAAAATGCACCGCAATGCTAACTATGCTACAAAGAAAGGACGAGGCTCAAAAGCATGGGCGGTACGCCAAAATAATTAGACAGAAATGCAAATGCATCTACTACTAATCATCCACCTTGAGATATCTATCCAGAACCTCTCGCTGGTATTAAGTTGTGAGTCCCACCCAAAGTGTAAACCCAAAGCAACAGACAACTGCATTAAAATGCACTTTGCGTAAAGTAAACAATCCTTGCAACCACGGTTACAAGAACCGTTGTTTTCCCCATTGTGGCAACAACACATCCCCTAGACTCATGTTTCTGTCACTCAAGCGTGTCATCAGGGGGCATGAACCCACAATCGAGCATAACGTTCCCTCTTGGAGTCACTACCTACTACTTGGGCAAAGCAATAAACAGCAACGGAGAACATGCATTACTTAGGAATAAAAATATAAAAGATAAGAACCAAATATGTTACTCAATCACAATATGAACATAGTCTCATAATCCATCAGATCCCAGCAAACTCAGCATAGCAATAGGAGAAAATTACATATGTGCCTCGATCATGTAGGGAAGCTCACGAGGTCTAAAACATGAAGAACAAAGAGGGGAGTAGAACATCACATAGCTAGTGATCACAGACCCATGGTCCAAGGGAGACTACTCACGCATCATACAGGGAAGCATCCATGGTAGAGGGGAAGCTCCCGCAGGTCAATCCTCCCTCCGGCAGGGTGCCGGGAAGAGGTCTGGTAGCGCTCCCGATCTTGGAAGCGCGGAGGCGGCGGAACAGAGGTGATGTAAGGCCCGATATGCAGTACTGTTCCAGATCTAGATGTTTCCACCCAGATCCGGGGACGAAGCACATATCGGTCCCACCGCGACATATGACATAGCCATATGCCCCGGATTTCCAACATGATATCACAACATTACAGATACAAGGATACAACATCTCATACAATCGACATACAACTTCCTTAATACAATACAACAGCGGAAGATACATGACTGAGTACAGACTACAATCAAATGCCTACTGTCAAAGAGAAAAACATCGATGCCCATAACCACACGGGTCCAGGACCTCTGCCGGGATCCGCCTAACTAGTCGTCGTTGAGTCTCCACGTGAAACGTCGATCACCATACCTGTTGTCGATCAAGAACCCTGAAAAGAGTTTTGGGGTAGTATCATGAGTACAGAAGTACTTAGCATCCAACTGTAGTGGTCAACTGACCCAGCAAGGACTTCATCACTCGTCATTCTAGGACAACTAGTAGTTTACGGTAAGGATGGGGTAAGTGTTGAGGTTGCTGCCGCACTAGCATTTATGAAGTGGCTAACGATCTAGAGAGTAAGATAAGAAGCCAAGCATTCGATGAGGAATCGCCTCCAACAAGTCTGCTATCAGCTACTTACGCAAACATAACACCTATCCTATTCTTGTCCTCCTCTTCGCATCCCGACGAATAAGAAGCAATAAAGGCACACACACGTCGATCAAGTTATGTTAAGATTATCAAAGTCGTTGTTGTCTATGAATAAGGAGTAGGTCTCAAGTCGTCCATAACCGTGGACACGGCTTCTCGAAAAGATTTAACCCTGCAGGGGTGTCCCAACTGCCCATTAGAAGGCTCTGCACGCACACCCATCTCTCTCAGTTGCTACCCATGATAGGCAACCATTTTATGATTTAGTCCCGAGAGATCCAGAACGACAGATCCCTCTAGCTAACAACGCACAAATCCGGGTGGCCCCCGGTGAGTCACATCCAACTCAAAAGCCGGCCGCGCTCTCGAATCGGCCTCTACCGTCTGGATGAGGTCGGGTTAGCTACCGAAACAGATGTGGGCAGCCCCCTAGCTCCCTGGGGTGGACCAACAGAGAAACCATGTCTTCTCTGGCCCAAGTTGTTTTAAAGAATATCTGCCAGGAGCGACCCAACAGACACACACACGGTTTTCAAATGGTAAATCAGCTTGGGCCACCACTAGAAATGTTTGAAGCTAGGTAGGTAAGAAAATGGTACCCCATAAAATCCCACACGCGGTTAGGCACGATCAGCCTTAAAACCAATACCCGGAACTCGAATCCTAGGTGACTCGAATGGAACAAAGCACGAGGCGGGACAACCTAGACCTTCCATCTTTCGTCGAATATAGTCAATATTTATAATAATCATATCATCCATAACAATAGTAATAATGTGATATCCCAAACCAAGGAGTAACACGGTAACATCGTCGCATCCTAAGCATGCATACTAAGCAGGGGCTGAGCAACGAGCAATAGTAACATAGCAGTACATGGTTTGCTGGGAGGTGACATGGCTGTATCGGTCTGAAAGAGGATGTAAACATGTGGTAGGATCAAACATCGAACCTATCCTAGACTAGCATGCAAACCGCTGGTTGAAATAGAATGGATCATAATTAATGTATAGTCCTTGCCTGTTGATAAGTCGGGTTCCGAAGGTCTAGTTGATCGCAAGCTCGCATCGTCTCCGAGAGGTACCCGCGGAAGCACACAAGACGGTAAACATTGGAAAGCAATCAACGAGCAAGCATCTATTACTACGAGGCAAACACGAGCAAGCATCAACAAGAAGGCAACACGAGACATCGCACCTACCATCGAGAGCGGTTACTAACAGGTTAAGTGGGATACTCGTCACACACGACGGTACTTCACGTTTTTCGATGGTGAAAGTTGTTTATCTACACAAGATGAGCAAAGGTTATTAACATGGCATCTCACTCAAGCATGGCATAGCACACAAACATTACAAGAGGTGAAGCATAAGGTAAACAATCTATGCTAGTCACTTTAAGTGGGGGGGTAAAACCTATACATGCCAACTATTACGGAACCCACGATAATTATAACGTTTGGTACTGTTTTTCCCTAAACAATATTTTATTATTTTTATTAGCAATCAAGAGCAGCATAAACACAATCTACATGCAATTCTAGTCAAGTTACATATAAAGAACATTTTAATCGGAGCAACGGTTAAAAAGTTATTAAAGAAACAATTTACGGTGGCAAGCAGTGTAAATAGCAGGTAAACAACATGTAAACAAAGTCAAACTCGGCAAAGAAGCACATTTTATTAATCTACACAAAATTCTAAGCAAGTTTCATATTTAACGCGTCGCGATCCGAGCTACCGTTGAAAAGATACGGGCATCGTAAAAAAACTAATACAATATGCAAATTAAAAAACCCAGGGAAAAAAATAGAGTAACGGGCCGAAAGCTACTGACCAGGCCCAACTACACAAAAAAAACAAAAGAAAAAAAACAGAAGGGGCGGCTGGGCCGCTCACCTTGCTGGGCCGAGCCCAGGTCGGGGGGCGCTGGCGAGATGGACCATCAGGGGGCAAGGTCGGCCCAAGCTGGCGAGGCGCACTGGCGCGGACCACCCACCTGCTGGCTCCCTCGCTCTTGACTGGATTGGGCGGAGCAGCAGCTGGTGGCGCCGGCGGCGACCACGCCGGCGAGGGTGCGGGGCGAGCGCGGCAGGGGGAGGACACCGGGAACGGGCTGGCGGCAGATCGGGGGACTCCAGCGCGGATCCGGGGCGGCGCAGCTCCGTTGGCCGGCGCGGCGGCTCGGGCCGAGCTAGCCCATGGTTGCGGCGGCGGCTGACCTGCAAGGGAGGAGAGGAAGCGGCCATGAGAGGGAGAGGAGGAGGGAAAAGGGGAGAGGGAATAGAGGGAGCTCGCCGGAGCAGCTGCTGCTTGTGGCCGGCCGCGACGTCGGACGAGGCGGCGGCGCTCGGGCGCGTCCACGGGAGAGAGAGGAGAGATTGGAGAGAGAAGGCTGGAGAGGCTAGGGACGCATCTGGGACGTCGAATCTCCGGATCTGACGGTGCAGTTCAGAGGGGCTAGGGTTTGGACGAAAATGGGTTTTTTTTGTGCCAGATCTGGACATTGTGAGGGGATGGCTGCAATTTTGGACTAGGGAAACCCTAGAAATAGGTGGGAGTGTGGTGGTCTTTATATAGCCCAGGTGGCTGGCAGTTTGCAAAAACATCCCCGGATTTTCTCTCGCGTGCGCGGTGTTTAAGTTTCTGACCGCCGGGGGTCCGCATTTCCTCCGATTCGGGTAAAACTTCGAACTGCGCGATCAGCGTGTAGAGCCGGCGGCGTTCACCTCGCGCTGGAACCATTCTGATAACACTTTCCGGTGCGCTATAAAAATATCCCGTTTACTTATTAAACGGGGTTTTTCGTTTCGTTGGCTACGGCTGGTCTCGTGCGGTTTAACCGACGGTGATCGGGCGTAACTCGGTGTCGCAAAGGCCGAGTGTAAGGGTGGCAAGGGTCGGTCTCCGTCCGGTACGAGATAAGATGGGGGAAAATAATCGCCGATCGATAAATCGGGGATGCAAACACCGCAAACAAATTAGACAATCAAACAATTCGCACCGAAAACAATTTTTTTATTTTTTTGTGAAATCTTGGCTGTTACAATACAACACCACCAACAAGGGATCTCGTCCCAAGATCCAAGACGATCCGGGGGAGAGGGGGGAGAGAAGAGAGTCGACAATCTTCAACACTACCAATAAGGGACTCTGCTCCATGTCAACGTCGAACTTCCATCGAGATAAATTTCCGCAGAGAGACGACAACGTCAGAAAATGAGACCATTGGGAGATCAAGAGGAAGAACGACAATTCAAAGCGACGATCAAGGGAAGTACTCTCACTGAAATCGTGAGGATACTGCGCAAGAGGACTGAAGTCTATAGACGACCAAGATGTTTACCCAGACTCGGAAGAACTAAAGGTACTACAGGATTTCCCAACCTGAGCTCGGAATCGGGACAATACTTCCCAAGCAAAGCATTGTAACTATTCCGAAACTCCACACACTCGAGAACCTAAAGTTCGCAAGGGGATAAGGCGAGAGTAAAACACTTACGTCACTTGTCCTGACCAGAGCAGAGGTCAGGAGGAAAAAGAATCCTACTCTCCGATACTAACTTAGTAACTACAAAATAGTTTTTTTCAAGACTTGACTTCGGCCAGAAAAGGGATCCTACGGTCGGTAAGGCTCTGATACCAAGTTGTAAGGCCCGATATGCAGTACTGTTCCAGATCTAGATGTTTCCACCCAGATCCGGGGACGAAGCACATATCGGTCCCACCGCGACATATGACATAGCCATATGCCCCGGATTTCCAACATGATATCACAACATTACAGATACAAGGATACAACATCTCATACAATCGACATACAACTGCCTTAATACAATACAATAGCAGAAGATACATGTCTGAGTACAGACTACAATCAAAAGCCTACTGGAAAAGAGAAAAACATCGATCCCCATAACCGCACGGGTCCAGGCACTCTGCCGGGATCCGCCTAACTAGTCGTCATTGAGTCTCCACATGAAACGTCGATCACCATACCTGTTGTCGATAAAGAACCCTGAAAAGAGTTTGGGGGTAGTATCATGAGTACAGAAGTACTCAACATCCAACTGTAGTGGTCAACTGACCAAGCAAGGACTTCATCACTCGTCATTCTAGGACAACTAGTAGTTTACGGTAAGAATGGGGTAAGTGTTGAGGTTGCTGCCGCACTAGCATTTATGAAGTGGCTAACGATCTAGAGAGTAAGATAAGAAGCCAAGCATTCGATGATGAATCGCCTCAAACAAGTCTGCTATCAGCTACTTACGCAAACATAACACCTATCCTATCCTTGTCCTCCTCTTCGCATCTCGACGAAGAAGAAGAAATCAAGGCACACACACTTTGATCAAGTTATGTTAAGATTATCTTAGTTGTTTTTGTCTATGAACAACGAGTAGGTCTCAAGTCATCCATAACCGTGGACACGGCTTCTCGAAAAGATTTAACCCTGCAGGGGTGTACCAACTGCCCATTACAAGGCTCCGCATGCACGCCTATCTCTCTCAGTTGCTACCCATGATAGGCAACCATTTTATGATTTAGTCCCGAGAGATCCGGAATGACAGATCCCTCTAGCTAACAACGCACAAATCCGGGTGGCCCCCGGTGAGTCACATCCAACTCAAAAGCCGGCCGCGCTCTCGAATCGGCCTCTACCGTCTGGATGAGGTCGGGTTAGCTACCCAAACAGATGTGGGCAGCCCCCTAGCTCCCTGGGGTGGACCAACAGAGAAACCATGTCTTCTCTGGCCCAAGTTGTTTTAAAGAATATCTGCCAGGAGCGACCCAACAGACACACACACGGTTTTCAAATGGTAAATCAGCTTGGGCCACCACTAGAAATGTTTGAAGCTAGGTAGGTAAGAAAAGGGTACCCCATAAAATCCCACACGCGGTTAGGCACGCTCAGCCTTAAAACCAATACCCGGAACTCGAATCCTAGGTGACTCGAATGGAACAAAGCACGAGGCGGGACAACCTAGACCTTCCATCTTTCGTCGAATATAGTCAATATTTATAATAATCATATCATCCATAACAATAGTAATAATGTGATATCCCAAACCAAGGAGTAACACGGTAACATCGTAGCATCCTAAGCATGCATACTAAGCAGGGGCTGAGCAACGAGCAATAGTAACATAGCAGTACATGGTTTGCTGGGAGGTGACATGGCTGTATCGGTTTGAAAGAGGTTATAAACATGTGGTAGGATCAAACATCGAACTTATCCTAGACTAGCATGCAAACCGCTGGTTGAAATAGAATGGATCATAAGTAATGTATAGTCCTTGCCTGTTGATAAGTCGGGTTCCGAAGGTGTAGTTGATCGCAAGCTCGCATCGTCTCTGAGAGGTACCCGCGGAAGCACACAAGACGGTAAACACTGGAAAGCAATCAACGAGCAAGCATCTATTACTACGAGGAAAACACGAGCAAGCATCAACAAGAAGGCAACACGAGACATCGCACCTACCGTCGAGAGCGGTTACTAACAGGTTAAGTGGGATACTCGTCACACACGATGGTACTTCACGTTTTTCGATGGTGAAAGTTTTTTAGCTACACAAGATGAGCAAAGGTTATTAACATGGTATCTCACTCAAGCATGGCATAGCACACAAACATTACAAGAGGTGAAGCATAAGGTAAACTATCTATGCTAGTAACTTTAAGTTGGGGGTAAAACCTATACATGCCAACTATTACGGACCCCACGATAATTATAACGTTTGGTACTGTTTTGCCCTAAACAATATTTTATTATTTTTATTAGCAAGCAAGAGCAGCATAAACACAATCTACATGCAATTCTAGTCAATTTACATATAAAGAACATTTTAATCGGAGCAACGGTTAAAAAGTTATTAAAGAAACAATTTACGGTGGCAAGTAGTGTAAATAACAGGTAAACAGCATGTAAACAAAGTCAAACATGGCAAAGAAGCACATTTCTTAATCTACACAAAATTCTAATCAAGTTTCATATTTAACGCGTCGCGATCCGAGCTACCGTTGAAAAGATACGGGCATCGTAAAAAAACTAATTCAATCTGCAAATTAAAAAGCCCAGGGAAAAAATAGAGCAACGGGCCGAAAGCTACTAACCAGGCCCAACAACACAAAAAAAAGAAAAAAACATAAGGGGCGGCTGGGCCGCTCACCTTGCTGGGACGAGCCCAGGTCGGGGGGCGCTGGCGAGCTGGACCACCAGGGGACAAGGCCGGCCCAAGCCGGCGAGGCGCGCTGGCGCGGCCCACCCAGCTACTGGCTCCCTCGCTCTCGACTGGATCGGGCGGGGCAGCGGCTGGTGGCGCCGGCGGTGACCACGCCGGCGAGGGTGCGGGGCGAGCGCGGTAGGGGGAGGACACCGGGAACGGGCTGGCGGCAGATCGGGAGACTCCAGCGCGGACCCGGGGCGGCGCAGCTCCGTTGGCCGGCGCGGCGGCTCGGGCCGAGCTAACCCATGGTTGCGGCGACGGCTGGCCTGCAAGGGAGGAGGAGGAGCGGCCATGAGAGGGAGAGGAGAATGGAAAAAGGGAGAGGGAAGAGAGGGAGCTCGCCGGAGCGGCTGCTGCTTGTGGCCGGCGGCGACGTCGGATGAGGCGGCGGCGCTCGGGCGCATCCACGGGAGAGAGAGGAGAGATTGGAGAGAGAAGGCTGGAGAGGCTAGGGACGCATCTGGGCCGTCGGATCTCCTGATCTGACGGTCCAGATCAGAGGGGGCTAGGGTTTGGACGAAAATGGGGTTTTTTTGTGCCAGATCTGGACATTGTGAGGGGGTGGCTGCAATTTTGGACTAGGGAAACCCTAGAAAGAGGTGGGAGTGTGGTGGTCTTTATATAGCCCAGGTGGCTGGCAGTTTGCAAAAACATCCCCGGATTTTCTATCGCGTGCGCGGTGTTTACGTTTCTGACCGCCGGGGGTCCGCAGTACCTTCGATTCGGGTAAAACTTCGAACTACGCGCTCAGCGTGTCGAGCCGGCGGCGTTCACCTCGCGCTGGAACCATTCCGAGAACACTTTCTGGCGCGCTATAAAAAGATCCCGTTTACTTATTAAACGGGGTTTTCGTTCCGTTGGCTACGGCTGGTCTCGTGCGGTTTTCGCGAGGTGATCGGGCGTAACCCGGTGTCGCAAAGGCCGAGTGTCAGGGTGGAAAGGGTCGGTCTCCGTCCGGTACGAGATAAGATGGGGGAAAATAATCGCCGATCGATAAATCGGGGATGCAAACACCGCAAAAAAATCAGACAATCAAACAATTCGCACCGAAAACAATTTTTTTATCTTTTTGTGAAATTTGGGCTATTACATGTGAGATCGCGAAAAGGGGTTCTGTCTTTGAAGATTTCGCGTCACGGTGAATATATAGGGGGCAGCCATGGGGCCCACCAGGGGTCCAGGAGCCCCCCTGGCGCGGCCAAGCCCTAGGGGGCGCCAGGTGGCCGCCTGGGTCCCTGGTGGTGGCACTTTGGCCCCACTTTGGTGATTCTGTAAGCTTCCGTTGCGCTGATTTTTTATCTGATTTTCCTGAATTTTTGGAGCATTTTTAATATGGGGGAAACCTGAAATAGAAAAACAGCATAATTTCTAGATCATAGCAATATCACACAAAACATGCATGGAGCAAGCAGAAATTATAGATACATTTGGGACGTATCTACATCCCCAAGCTTAATTCCTGCTCGTCCTCGAGTAGGTAAATGATAACAAGCATAATTTCTGTGGTGACATGCTAGCAACCATATAAGAACATTGAAAGTAAAACAATCAAGGTATTAGATTCAATTCAAGTCATAACAGGCAAGAGTCTATATTAGCATTGAAACAAGCAACGAAATAACTTTAGGTGCAAGAGCTCTTGCTGTCCGTGACTCAAATGGCTCCAAATGGTGTTTACGTGCAAGAAGGGGGATATGGGAATACGAGAGAGAAAATATATATTTGTTGAGAACTCAATCTACTAAAGTTTCACACTTGGTCTTCTTTGAAATCTTATCTTGACTCGTCCCCAGAAGACTAGCCAGGTACAAGTAAATTTGATCCACTCCTTTTCCATATTTTGAGCACTCATGCAATGGATGAGCGTAAGCACGAGAGTTGACATTAGGACGGCAAAAGAGAGAAATATGGTGGAGGAGGTAGACAAAAAGGGTGTGAAAGGCTCACATCAATGAGGACAATCATAGGTGAGAGAAGGCCAAATGATAGATATGATGTGAGGAGTAGGGATTGTCATGCAACAGATGCACATATGAGCTAAGAAAAGCTCTCCAATGGAACAAGTGGGGGTGCATCCAACTTGCTCGCTCATGGAGACCTAGAGCTCATTTGAGGAGGCTCATCCTTGGAATATGCAAGCCAAGTTCTATAGTGTGAAGGTCCCCACATAGCTATATGCATAAATGATCATCTCTATGGAGTAAAAGATAAGAGGGAGTACGAGTGTGGATATTTTAAAAGGAATAGTAGTGTTGCCCCTTTCTCTCTTTTTATTTCTTTTTATCATTTTTCTATTTTTTGTATTTTGGTGGCCTCAATGGCTCTTTCCATTTAACTCTCATTTTTCCTCTTTGGGATCTTTTAAATTTGTCCACTTTGGAATCTTTTCCTCACTTAAGGGCAACACTCTATTTTACAAGAAGGTATAGAAGATCTTCACACTTTACAAGGTACTCAAACATAAAGAAGATGTATCTATCATTATGTATGGAAATGTATGCCTCTGCCAGTGTAGCAGGAACATGTATGACATGAAGATCAAGTCATGAGAAGGTGGATGTTGCATGGCAATATATCTCGGAAAGACTATGGAAATGCCTCGATAGGTAGGTATGGTGGCTGTTTTGAGGAAAGATATAGGGAGGTTTATGATGAAAAAGAGTATCATGCCTTTTGATGCACCGGCGAAGGTGGGCGGCAACTGTCGGAGTGAGAAGAGGGCAATGCACGGTACTGAAGAGGCTAGGAAATTTTAGGAGGTGGAAGTGTCAACTTTCAATACTTACATTAGTCCAAAGAACTCATGCACTTATTATCAGTAACTATCAATCTAATAAGGAGGTTCACAAATAGACAAGTACCCCGAGGAGGAGTGTATGGGGGTTTGGTTATCCTTGCGCATCCTCGACTCATGGTACGTGAGTGTACTCTAATATCCGATCCCTCAAAAGATTAGTTATCCATCTAGTAGCTAGAGTTCTCAACTAGTTTTTGTAGGTTTTTAAAATAAACAAGGATTGCCCAAAATACGACACCTATCACTAATAGGCTAGAGCTCTTGACACCTAAATTTCAAACATTACTCACAACAATACCTCAAAACTATTGCAAGTTACTACTACAATTGAATAGCAACCTCAATTACCTACTACAATTACCTACTTTAGTAGTAACTTGCAATAAAAGGCTCCCAGTCATTATCTATCTCCAAGATATCTTTATGGGTTTGGGTTTCTCTACTTTTCTCAAGTCTATAGCATCCATTCTCCTCTCAATAGTAGCAAGTCTATCTATAACAGTACCAAAACTAGATAGACCATGTATAATATCAAGAGCTCTAGCCTATTAGTGATAGGTGTCGTATTTTGGAGTAATTGAGGTTGCTATTCAATTGAGTAGTAACTTGCAATAGTTTTGAGGTATTTTTTTGAGTAATGTTTAAACTTTTGGTGTCAAGAGCTTTAGCCTATTAGTGATAGATGTTGTATTTTGGGCAATCCGTCTTTATTTTCGAAAAACTACAAAAAACTACTTGAGACCTCTAGCTCCTAGATGGATCACTGATCTTTGGAGGAATCGGATATTAGAGTACACTCACGTACCATGAGTCGAGGATGCGCAAGGATAACCAAACCCCCATACACTCCTCCTCTGGGTACTTGTCTCTTTGTGAACCTCCTGATTAGATTGAGAGTTACCGATAATAAGTGCATGAGTTCGTCGGACTAATGTAAGTATTCGAAAGTTGACACTTCCACCACCCATATTTTTCTAGCCTCTTCGGTACCGTGCATTGCCCTTTTCTCATCTCAAGAGTTGGTGCATACTTCGTCGGTGCATCCAAACCCTTGGCATGGTACGCTCTATCATCATAAACCTCCTTATATCCTTTCTTAAAACAGCCACCATACCTACCTATCAAGGCATTTCCATAGCCTCTCCGAGATACATTGCGATGCAACATCCACCTTCTCATGACTTGATCTTCATGTCATACATGATTTTGCTTGATCGATGAGCCGCATGCTAGTTGGGTCGACCCTAATCATTGCTACATGACGCGCTAGTATCGTTGCATATCCTGCTACACTAGCAGAGGCATACATTTGCATACATCATGATAGCTTCATCTTCCTTATGATGAGTACTTTTGTAAAGTGTGAAAGATCTTCTATACTTCTTGTAATATATAGAGAGTTGCCCCTAAAGTGAGGAAAAGATCCCAAAGAGGACAAATTAAAAGATCCCAAAGAGTACAAATGAGAGTTAAATAGAAAGAGCCATTGAGGACACCAAAAAAATACAAAAAAGAGAAAAAAGAGAAAAAAGAGAAAAAGAAAATAAAAAGAGAGAAGGGGCACATTACTATTCCCTTTGAGAGATCCACACTCGTACTCCCTCTTATATCTTGTACTCCATAGAGATCATCATACATGCATATAACTATGTGGGGACCCTCTACACGATAGAACTTGGCTTGTATATTCCAATGATGAGCCTCCTCAAATGAGCTTTAGGTATTCTTGGGCAAGCAAGTTGGATGCACCCCCACTAGTTCCATTGGAGAGCTTTCCATAGCTCAGATGTGCATCTGTTGCATGGCAATCCCTACTCCTCACATCATATCTATCATTTGGCTTTATCTCTTCTATGATTGTCCTCATTGATGTGAGCCTTTCACACCTTTTTGTCTTCCTTCCCCAACATTTCTCTCTTTGCCATCCTATGTGCCAACATATCTTTCTCGCGCTCATCCATTGCATGAGTGATAGAAGTCGAAAGGTAGAGGGTCAGTTTTACTTGTACCTGAATAGTGCTCTGGGGATGAGTCAAAATAAGATACCGAAGGAGACCAATTGTGAAGTTTTCGTAGATTGAGTTCTCAATTAAATTATATAGTATTTTTTATGATCTAAACCCATCTCCCACTTCTTGCACGCAAACACCATTTGGAGATATTCGAGTCACGGACAGCGAGAGCTCTTGCACCTTTATGTTCTTATCTTGCTTGTTTCAATACTATATATAAACTCTTGCTTGTTATGACTTGACTTGAATTGCATATCTTGATTTCCTAACTATAATGTTCTTATATGTAGATAGCATGTCACCACAGAAATTATGCTTGTTATCATTTACCTACTCGAGGACGAGCAGGAATTAAGGTTGGGGATGTTGATACGTGCCAAACGTATCTATAATTTCTGCTTGCTCCATGCATGTTTTGGGTTTTATTACTATGTATTTACTACACTTTCATATCTTTTTATAACATATTTTGGAACTAACCTATTAATGGTTCCAAGAGTGGACAAGTACTTGTTTTTGTACTTTATGTGTAGGAATCACTTGCATAAATTCTCGATCCGAGAAGATCTGGATGGCAGAGAAGCTAAGTCTATTCGCCGACATGTCAGGGACCCGTTGTCCCCTCCCGCGCAGATCACGCGGACAGGCCGACAAGACCAAGCTCCTAGCTTCACTGTTCAGTACGCAAGACCTACAAGCTATAAGCATGGCGAGCCGCAAGCCTACCCCGGGTCAGCCGGAGAGCGGCAGTCGTTGGGCCCCAGCCCGATGCTTGAGGCTTACGGCTGGGCCTCCCTCCATGTGTAAATTACCTTAGTACCCTGGGCTCATACTATATGAACCCAGGGCACCCCTGCTGTGAGTGGGGCGACATCATTTACTACATTTCCACCTACTAGCAGAGCCGCAGGAGAGAGAAGAGCCAATGGCCTCCTCCTCCTTCCTCTGAAATAGCTCTAGGAGCATTGATTGTAGCTCGAGTTATTGTATCAGTATAGCTCGGCAGGAGTAGGGGTGTTATCTCTACGGAGAGCCCCGAACCTAGGTACACCATGGTGTCTCACCGTGCATGTGCCCAACCCCGCTTCCAGCATCATTGACACTCTCCTCGGATCTTTCCCCCTCTCTTAGCCATACCCATGGCATCTTTCGTTACTAAACGACGACAATTGCGGTGCGTTTATAATTCTATCAATTACCCGGCTATAATTTGTTCACCTAGCTTAGCTATTTTATCGTCTTTTTGGAGAGACATCACTAGTGAACATCATGGGAGCTCGGTCCATATTTCCACCATTGTTTACACCTCCACTCATTTACTTATTTATTTCCTTTTCATTGCAATCACCACAGCTATTTCCTGCTTGTGTTTGATCCTTTGTGAACAACAATACCGGAGAGATTGACAACCTCTCTGAACTCGTTCGGAGCAAAGTTATTTGTTGCTGTGTGCAGGACCACGACAACTCCCTAGGTAGAAGTAATTTCTGGCGCCGTTGCCACCTACTTGCAGAACTTGGAGTCCTACTGGAGACAAACATTGGTATCTTCACTGAGGGAAATTTGTTGATGTCTACTTCTCAACCTTCCAATTAGGGTAGCCAACGAGGAGCACTACTTCAGTTCCATCAGGTACTAGTGTGTGTGTCTCTGCGAGTGTAGTAGGATATGCAATGATACCAGTGCGTCAAGTAGCAATTATAATGGCAAGGCCCAACTAGCATGCGTCTCTACGATCAAGCAAAAGCATTTATGACAATGAAAGATCAAGTCATGAGAAGATGGATGTTGCATGGCAATGTATCTCGGAAAGTCTATGGAAATGCCTTGATAGGTAGGTATGGTGGCTGTTTTGACGAAGGTATAATGAGGCTTATGATGACAGAGCGTATCATGCTAAGGATTTGGATGAACTGGCGAAGTTTGGACCAACTCTCAAGATGAGAAAGGGAAATGTACGGTACCGAAGAGGCTAGAAAAATATGGATGATGGAAGTGCCAACAATCGAATACTCGCATTAGTCAAACGAACTCATCCACTTATTATCGGTAACTCTCTATTTAGTCAGGATGTTCACAAAAAGACAAGTACCCCTAAGAGGAGTGTATGGGGGCTTGGTTATCCTTGTGCATCCTCGACCCATGGTAGGTGAGTGTACTCTATATTACAGCCCCTCTAGAGGTTAGTGATCCATCTAGTAGCTAGAGTTCTCAACTAATTTTTTTATTTTTCGAAAATAAGCATGATGAACCAAAATACATCACCTATCACTAATAGGCTTGTGCTCTTGACACACAGAAGTCCAAACATTACTCGAAACAGTACCTCAAAACTATTCCAAGTTACTACTAAACTTATAATAGCAACCTCAATTACCTACTCAAAGTAAGACACACATTCAGTGCAACATGCCAACTCTCTAAACAAGTTAAGCATGAAACTCAAGAGAGTTATAGTAGAAACAACCTATAAAATCTCTTAAAGGTAAATATGAAAAACAAGAGCTAAACATGAAAACAACTAGAAAAGTAAAGAACACTCAACAAAGAAAATCATGAAAACTATGAGTATTCTAGAAAAAAGCGGAGCGTGTTTCTCACCCCAAACAAGGTATGCTAGGGTCCAATTGTTATGAACAGCAAACAAAACTAAACTAAGCAAACTAAAAAGTAAAGGCAAGACGCTCCAAGCACAGCACATTACACATGAAGTGATAAACATATAGCGTGGAGAAGGATGAACTAATGATTGTTGACGAAGAAGGGGATGCACGGGGACATCCCCAAGCTTAGACGCTTGAGTCTTCTTGAATATTTCTTGAGGGTGTCAGGGGCATCCCAAAGCTTTATCTTTTGGCACTCCTGGATCTCCTTTCATCATTTTCCTTTGCACACTTGAAAACTCCCTTCATACGAAACTCATCATGGACTGGTTAGAGTGGTTAGTACCCATAATAAAATAATTTTACTTTGCTGGAAATAAAGATTTTCAACAAGGTCTCTTGTTTCTTAAGATTGCCAAGAATTTTTGCAAAGAAAAAGCATGCGCAAGATTTGGGAAACTGCGAAAGCGTAAAACAAGGCAGAATCTAGGAAAAACGGAACAACAGGTAGTAAATAAATTTTTACGGGTACTTCTGCAACTCAAATATAAAAACTCAGAATAGGTGGTAGCTTCTCAATTGTACAGATTATATTCAGATCAAAATGATTATCTGGTTAATTTTAAGGATTTTTTCAATGAAGCAAACATAATCTGTTTTCTGGACAGCATGTCAGAACTTTTGATCAACTTGACACCGGAGGCTAAAACTTGGTACAAAGCTTAAAAATAAAGATAGAATGATGTTGCTACAGTAGTAACAAGCATCAAGACCACTAAAACTGAAAGTAGAAATATTTTGGGTTGCCTCACAATAATCGCTTTCTTTTATGCCTTTGAGCTAGGCATGGAGCAAAAAAGATGAAGGTTCAAAGAAAGCATCATCAATACAGTCACCAATATTTGCAATTTTCTCTTCAATGATATCCTCTTTCTTTTTCCTAGGAAACAGATAGATATCTTTGGCTCTTCCACGTAAATGTATTTGACCTTTACCCATGTCAATGAAGCATTTGATAGCTCACAGGAAGTCCCTTCCAAGCACTATGTTTCCTCGATTTGTTGACTTCAAAATGATGGAGTCAACCGCGACGTCCCTTTTCACAAATCGAACTTGGATATTACTAAGCTTTCCTTGAATCTCAGAAATATCACCATTAGCATGTTCAAGATAATAAGGAAAATCAACCATACTCACAAGCTTTAAGGAATTGTAAACAGTTTTGGGCATGGAAGAAACCATGGATCTAATATCACAGTAAGCAAGAAAGTCTTGGTTGAAGATGCTAATTCTAATAATGGGCTCCCAATAATCTTCTATATCTAAGATCTATTTCCTAATAGGTTTGGGTTTCTCTACTTCTCTCAAGGCTAAAGTATCTATTTTCTTCTCAATAGTAGCAAGTCTATCTATAATAGAATCAACTCCATGATCATAAAAAAAGAAACTAGATAGACCATTTATAATTCACGAGCTTTAGCCTCATCACACCTAAGAAAATTTCCTCCAGCTAACATGTCTAGAGAAAATTTACACTAGTTAAAGTCCCCATGACAAAAAGTGTCAAGCAAGATACTCATAGATTTCTCAGGAGTAGCCTGCTTATAAATCCTGAAAAGCCTATCCCAGGGTTTTTTCAAATTTTCACCATTCTCCTGTCTAAAGTTTCTGAATTCAATATCAGGAGAATCTATAAAAACAGAGAAGATAGACATACCAACCACTACTTGAAGCAAACTAAGAACAAATTATCTATTTTTTTGGTGTTTTTGATAAAAGACTCTAAAGAAAAAACTGAAAAGTAAACTACAAGACTAAAAAGCAAATGTAAAAGATAGTGTGCAACTCCCCTATGTTGAAGAGTGGAGTCCCCGACAACGGCGCCTGAAATTCGCTTGATGACGCTGATTGACGACTCCTCGTTGGTTACCCCAAGTGGAAGGTTTAGGATGTAGTAGTAGCTAATTTCTCTTACACAAGGACTATAAGGCTTATCGAATCAGGAAGACTCCAAGCTCGAAAAGAAGGTGGTCAAACGACCAAGGCGTCGTTTGAGATAAATTACTCACTTGACCTGGACCTGCACACAAAAGCAAATAACTTTGCTCCCAACGAGTGCAGAGAGGTTTTCAATCCCCCCGGCCATGTTGTTTACAAAGGATCAAAACACAAGGGTGTAAATATTAATAGTGATTTGAATGGAAAGGAAAGTAAAAGCAGTAAAGGTGAACGGTGTAAACAAGGATGGAAATACTGACCGGGGTCCCATGATTTTCATTAGTGATGTCTCTCTCCAAAAGACGAAAGAAACTATGTTGGGCAAACAAATTACAGCTAGACAATTGACAGAACTATAAAAGGACCGCAATGCTAACAAGAAAGTTAGAGGCTCAATCATGTGGGCATTACACAAAAACAAGTAGACCGTTTATCCATCAGCATCTTGATATGTCCCAAACGTATCTATAATTTCTGCTTGTTCCATGCACTTTTATGTGACAATGCTACATGTTTTGCTACACTTTTATATCATTTTAAAGATATTTGGACTAACCTACTAACTCAGTGCAACCAGTGCCAGTTTCTGTCTGCTTATGTCTTTTAGTTGCAGTGATTTTACCCCAATTTTCAGTGCTCCAAAAATTCCAGAAAAAATAGAATAAATTTTTTCAATGATTTTACCTTGGCCACCCCTGGCTGCCCCCTTTGGCCTATATTACCGCTCGTTCCAGAAACCCTCGAGGAGAATCCCGCATCGCGAATTTCCTCTTTGTTCCTCCGCCGTCGCGCTTCCATGATCGGGAGCACCAGAAGACTCCTTCCCGGCACCCTGCCGGAGGGAAGAAGGAGCACCGGGAGCTTCTCCACCACCATGGACGCTTCTCGGATGTGCCGTGAGTAGTCCCCCTTGGACCATGGGTCCATGACTAGTAGCTATGTTCTTTCTTCTCTCCAATCTTGTTCTTCAATGTTTAGTCCTTGTGAGATGCCCTACATGATCAAGGCACCTATGTAATTTTCCTGCTGTTGCTATGATGTGTTTTCTTGGATCCAACGGATTATGAGATTATGTTCAGATCGTGATGAGTTATATATTTGGTTGACCTTTTATATTTTGTTCTTGAGTAATTCTTGCATGTTCTCCGTTACTTTTTATTGCTTTGGCCAAGTCGTATATAGTAACTCCAAGAGGGAGTGTTTATGCATGATTGTGGGTTCATGCCCCCCGATGTCTAGCTTGAGTGACAGAAACATGAGACTAGGGGATGTGTTGTTGCCACCAGGAAGAAAACAACGGTGCTTGTAACCGTGGTTGCAAGGATTGTTTACCTTACGCATAGATTGTTAATGCAGTTGTCTGTTTCTTTGAGTTTACACTTTGGGTGGGGCTCGCAACTTAATACCAGCAAGATGTTATGGATATCTCAAGGTGGATGATTAGTGAGTAGATGCACATGAATTTCGGTCTACTTGTCTTGGCGTATTTCCCATACTTTTGAGCCTCTTACTTTCAAATAGCATAATTAGCATTGCGGTGCGTTTATAATTCTGTTAATTTCCTAGTTGTAATTTGGTCACCCAGCCTAGCTGTTTTATCATCTTTTGGGAGAGAGACATCACTAGTGAACATCATGGGACCCCGGTCCATATTTACACCATTGTTTACACCTCCACTTTATGTATTGCTTTTAATTTCAGTTGCTATGACTACCACTATCATTATCCCTTGCGTTTGATTCTTTTTAGACAACAAGGCCGAAGAGATTGACAACCTCACTGAACTTCGTTGGGAGAAAAATACTTATTGTGTGTGCAAGTCCAGGTAAAGTAAGCAACCTCGATTGTGAACGGCGCCATTGTTCACTTTACCACCTACTTGTCGACGTTGGAGTCCTACTGGTCGATCTCAACCTTGTTATCTTTGCCAAGGGAAATTTGCCTCTATCTACATCTCAACCTTCCACTTGGGGTAACCAACGAAGGGTGAGAATCCGTTATCATCTCTCGTACCATCAACTGCCCATACTTCTGAGCCTCTAACTTTCTTGTGGCATAGTTAGCATTGCGGTGCGTTTATAATTCTGTAAATTTCCGAACTGTAATTTGTTCACCCAACTTAGCTGTTTTGTCGACTTTTGGGAGAGAGACAGCACTAGTGAACATTATGGGACCCCGGTCCATATTTCCACCATTGTTTACACCTCAACTATTTACTGCTTTGATTTCCTTTTCCTTGCAATCACCACTATTATTTCCCTCTTGTGTTTGATCCTTTGTAAACAAAAAGACCGGAGAGATTGCAACCTCTCTGAACTCGTTGGGAACAAAGTTATTTGTTGTTGTGTGTAGGTCCACGTCAACTGCTTGCTAGACAATTTCTAGCGTCGTTGCCACCTACTTGCAGAACTTGGAGTCCTACTGGAAACATAAATCTTGGTATCTTCACCGAGGGTAATTTACTTCTAGCTACATCTCAACCTTCCACGTTGGGTAACCAACAAGGGCGAGAAGACATCACATGCACTAAGTTGGTCTCGTAAAGAAACTCCGGGGGAACGATATCCTCATTGTAGCTGACCCTCATAGTAGAGGATGATCTCACATCTCTAGTTACTCTGTCCGTGGGCTCGGGTTTCTTTCCCCCAAGCCATCCCTTAGCTCTTCTAAGCATACTCATTTGTGAAATTTTTAGCAAGCTACAAAAATTGATAAGTAAGAAAAATGAGATAAAGTGACCTCAATGAATATCATGTAGTACAACCCTAGATGCAATGGTAGGGTGAGATGTGACGAAGAGGGTGATGGTGCTGATGATCTCCCGCTCTAGGAGGGAGTTTCCCCGGCAAAATCTAGCTGTTAGAGAGGTCTTCTTTTCTCGGTTAGTTTTCACCTCACAACAACGGTGAAAGTGAAAGTGCAATCATGCCCTTAATTATATTTTGATGTTGATGACAATATACATATAGAGAACTCATAATGTTTGCCAAGTATATCTCAGGTTTTAGTCCTCGGTTCGTTGTGGTGGTGGATCAAGGACCATATGATCTTATCAAAATTTCTCAAGATACAGAACCAATGAAGTTGAAGCGTAAGCTTTTCGGTTTTTCTTGAGTATAGGGATCCCCGCACTATTAAGAGGGGATCAGTGGGTTTGTGTTTAAGATTTTCTCAAAGCTAATTAAAAGAAAAACATTCCAACACAGAACCGTAGCTTAATGTAAAAATCTGATCCCTGCTTTTGGACGTCCGACATGCACTGGATGTCCGAAAATTCAAAGTTTCGGACGTCCGACACACTTCGGACGTCTGACATCTCATATGCAGTTTTTCGGTTGGAGAGGTCAGTGGGCATGCAAATTCACCGGAAGTCTGACCCCTCGGACGTCCGAAACCTCCTTATGGCACACAGTTTTCCAGTGAGCCTGCAAAATTGGCAGACGTCCGTCGGCCTTCGGACGTCCGAATCCTGTCGGATGTCCGATACATTTCTCATTGTTCAGTTCTTGTGTTGTTGTCTGTGGTCCTCTAAGAACATCTCGGACGTCCGACCTATTTTGGACGTCCGACATTTGGACTTTCGGACGTCCGACACTTGCACAGCTTATTTCCCTAACGACCATTTCGTCCCTTGGGCTATAAATACCCCCTCACACCCACTTCTGAGGGTTGACCACTTCATTTGCAAACACCCAAGAACATAAGTGCTCCCTCTCACTCTCTCCCTCACCGAATCTCAGATCCCGGAGAGTTCCTTGAGAGTTCTTGATGGATCTTTCACCCAGTGATAGATCCGCCCCTTCCCCATCTTTCAACCAAAGAAAATCGCGTTTTGAGCAAGTCTTGAGAATACCCCATTGATCTTGTTACTCTTGGATGTTGGAGACTCTTAGGCGGGTAGGAGTTCTTCGAAGAGGAATTTACCATTTTGATTACCCCCGTTGAGTTTGTGAGGGTTTGGTGACCACCTTTAAGGTCAACCGGTAGTTGTTAGGAATTGCCTTTGTGGTGATATCTCAAGGGGAATAAAGTGAGCCTTCATGGTGTTGGTGTGCCTTCGTGGTTTCACCCACTCTCTCCGAACGGTGAGTAGCTTCCCTCCAAGGAAGTGAACATCGGGATACATCATTGTCTTCGCGTCATTCGGTTATCCCTACTCTTTCCAATTATTACTTGTGCTACCGTATTATTCTTCCCTCACTTGCTTGAGTATATTAAGATTATTGTTTCTCTTGTGTTTTCTAGGTAAACCTTACAATTGTTAGGTACACTTTTATCTTCTGCATTATTGCCTAAAATTGTTAAGTAGTGTTAAAATTTGTAATAAGACCTATTCACCCCCCCATCTAGGTCTATCTCGATCCTTTCAATTGGTATCAGAGCCTCATGCTCTATTCTTGCGGCTTAACCGCCCTAGAGCGAGATGACCAAGGATGGCATTCCCGGAAGTTCGGGTGCCAATGTGGAGAGATTGGCTATCGAACGAAGGGCCTCCGTACAAGCTGCAATGCCTCCTTCTATGGGGCATGTTAATTATGAGATTGAGGATCCTAAGTTGTTCACCTCCGGCGATATGGAAAAAGCCTTACAAAAGGCTATAGACAATCAAAGGAAGGAAATGGAAGCCTCATTTGCAAGGATGAAGGCTCCGGCATCGGAGTCAAAAACGTAGGGTGGCGTGGCCCCTAGGTCCCCACAAGCGACTTTTGTGTACCCCGGTTCCGAAGTTCCCTTGCAAAGAGGTGGTCCCTACCAATGGGACAATCCTGCTCCTAAGCTTGTGGAACCTAAGTATAACTTCAATGGCAATCCGCCGGTACTAACCGAGAACACTAACTTTTTGGATTGGAAAAGTCTTATGGAAGATTATCTTAGGTTTGTGTGCGAGCCCATGTGGAACCTCATCGACTCCGGGAAAGGCTATTATCCCGTTGATCCAAACAACCTTACACCAAGTGAAGTATTTGATAGACATCTCAACCTTGCTGCCATTGGGTTCTTGAAAAGAGGAATGGATGAGTTGACACGTGCACCATTTCTCCATATCACCAATGCCAAGGAGATGTGGAATACTCTTCTCATTGCCAAGTCCGACACGAGCTCTCTTCAAATGACAAGATATGAGACCGCAAAGAATGCATTGCACAACCTTCACATGAAGAAAGATGAGACGCCCCAACAACTCCATATGCGTCTCAAAGTTCTCTCCGCTCATGTCCAATCCTTCACATGTGAGAAATCTTTGGATGGATATCAAATCACCAACCGTTACCTTGTGGACAAGATGTTGATTGCTCTCATGGTATATTCTCATCAAATGCTGTGGGAATTGAGACGTATGCCCGACTTCTTCAAGATGACACCGGATGATGTGATTGCCACCTTCTTGCAATAAGAAGAACACCTAAAGGAGTCCAAGATACTTCTTGCCACATATGATGGTCCATCCTTGACAAGGGGGTGACCCCACGACTCTTGCGTGTGAGGATACCTAGTGCATACGAAGACGGAGGGCCCGACAGAAGCCTCGACAGGTCCATGACTGGCCCCCTCGAAGAACTAACGTAGGAGTCCGCGACCAACAAGGAAGTCAAGACTTGGCGTCCAAGCCGAAGCTAGTTTAGGAAATCGTCCTTGTAACCTGAGATGGACTCCCCGAGACCCAGCCTAGTATATAAAGGCTGGGAGGGGTGACTCCTCAGGACATCCAATCTACAATCAACACCCCCGGTATTGAGCGAACTCGCCTAGACCTCCACTGTAATCGCCCCCTCGCATAATACAATAGAGCAGGAAGTACTTCTCCTATTAGCCGACGAGTATCGCCAACCTGTTCCTTCTCTATGATCTAACCCAGGCTCCCTGACCATGGGATTTGCCAAGGCTAATCCTCGTCAATTGGCGCCGTCTGTGGGAACTACGCAGGTTGGAATCACGATCTCGGCGGCCCCGTCACCAGCAATCAACAAGTCCACGACTCCATCAACATTTGACGTCTCCATGACTCGAGCAGGTTTCGATCTGTTTGGGTCCCTTGGCTTCATCGCACACCTTACGATCATGCGACCAGCCTTCGCAGACCTGCGTATCGGCATCAACTTGAACTTCGGAGAGTACCAGATCTACGTCAACCAATGGGGCACTCTCCGCCTCACAGATCGTGCTTGAGAACCCACAACAACAACTGTTACGGCAGTAGCAGCCGAAGACGAAGCACCCGCCCACACGGCGACTCCGCGAGCCAGCCGCGACTCCCACCCCAACATAAAGCATCGCATCTCCCGCGGCTGCACGGGTGGGTCGTTAACATGGAAGAAACAAAGCACGGACGCGACCAGGCTATCAGCTGAGGCATCGTTCTAGGTGTTCATGGCAGACACCTGCGAGCCAACTTCAGACGACAGAGGCAAAGATGATGACCCGAGAAGTCATAGAGGCGCACGCTCAAACAACAAAAGCAGTGATCCTGACAACACTGGACAGATTACTGTCACCCTTGGTGAACCAGGAACCATACCAAGGAAAGAATTTAAAAGACAAGAGCACAGCAACCGCAAGAACGACGAGCCGGAGAGCAGCAGGCGCCAGATCTCGAAAGCGGAAAGAGAGGACCAACCCACCGAGAAAATCTACCTATCTAAAGAAGCAATTGCCAGAGTAAAAGACGCAGTAAAACGCGGAAAATTACTCCCAGAAGATGCAACTCGCGACGAGCTTAGAGCATACAACAAGCTGGCGAGTGACATCACCAAGAAAACAAGACAACATCGACTAGAACTGGAGAAGCAAGGAAAAACCGCTATCTTCTCGAGGATCGACCGCAAAGCACTTCCTGAAAGTGACTCCTCCGACCACGGCTCTCCCCCTCGAGGCAAATCTATATTTGGAAACTTAAGACGTACTGATAAGACGAAAGTTGCCCACAAACTACGACGACTTCAGGCTCGAAGAGGACGATGAAGAAGAAGAACAACTCACACCAGCCGAAGCCCTCATAGCTGCCCAGGCATATTTTTATCGTGCCCAGAAGAGTAAAAGGGGCGTAGCAGACCGCAACATGACGATGGCACTCAAGGTAATGAAGGACGCCATCACCGCCTCAACACCCAAAAAAGCAGGCACAAGGCGAGTGCCTCGCGAGCAGACACCGGACATGGAACCTAGTTCACCAGACGACGACGAAGACGACAGCAATGACGACCAACGCAAGCGTCCAGAGAGAAACAGAGACCACGACAGCGATGACAATGTCAAATGTCGTAGCAACAATCGACAAGACGCACGCGACGACATAACGCAAAACAAAGTCAATGGGGGAAGACGCAGGCGCGCAGCCCGCAAAGATTACTCAGACGAGCACACATCCGACGAAGATCTCGAACCATGTGAGGCACTGTGCTTCGCGCGAGCCATATGCGAGACACGGATGCCCAAAGGCTTTAAATTAAACTCCACGACACACAAATATGACGGACTGGAGGAGCCAGAGGCATGGCTCGATGAATCCCTAACAGCCGTCAAGTTCCAACGGGGAACCAATATCACGGCAATGCAGTATGTACAGCTCATGCTCGAGGGTTCGGCGCGGCACTGGCTAAAGAATCTACGACGAGGATCGATCAGTTCCTGGAAGTAGTTTCGTAGCGCCTTCATCGAGAACTTCAAATCTACCTACAAGCGACCAGCATCACTCGAAGATCTGAGAGCCTGTAGGCAAGGAACCAGAGAGTCCCTCAGGGCATACATTCAGCGGTGGACCATACTCAAAAACTCAGCCGAGGAAATATCAGACGAAAGTGCGATCAACGCATTCAGAAGAGGCCTACAGCGCATAGACTTCAAAGAGCAACTCGGACAGATGAAGGTCCGAACACTCACACGGTTATAATAACAAGCCAACAACTGGGCCGACGGAGAAGACTCCATAAAGAATGAATGAGACATCCAGACAGCGCGCTCAGAACGTGACTACGACTATTACACTGGAGATAGAGGTTTTGACAGACGAAGAAAGCGCCCCAGGCGTAACTTCTATGACGATAGAGGACCCGATATGGTCGCGGCCGGTTTCCCAGACGATAGAGACGTTAGACATCGCGACAACAGCAGAATGCAGCGGAGGGACAACCCAGAAGAACCACCGCACGTCCAGAAGCGAAATTGGAGATCAAGACAGCCACGATACGACACCGGAGAATACCGCTTGGCCAAGGAATAGCTCGATGGGCCCTGCACACTACATGGATTAAAAAACGGAACCGGAGAAATCAGATCGGGTCACACCCTAAGAAATTGCAGACGCTTCACCGAGCTCTTAGAAGAAAAGAGCCGGTCCACAACACCAACAGCACAACCTCTCGCAAGTGTAGCAGTTGGGACAATCGCCCACAATGCACCACCTGCACCCGCTACACCAGCAAGACAGGTGGCAGCCATCCAGGAGCGGTGCTCGACACCCGGTGAAGAAGAAAAGTACCCAGAAGCACATGGTAGAATCTATATGATCCAAGAAGGAAGACCATCAAACAGGCAGCAGAAGCAGGTCACGAGACAAGTTTTCCTCGCAGTCTCCTCGCACCCTGCCATCCCAGAATAACTGCGCGGGTCTGAGACTGACATTACCTTCTCCCGAGAAGACCACCCGCCAGCCATCCCGTGTCCAGGACACGCCGCGCTAGTACTCGAAGAAAGAATTGGAAATTATGACATGTCGCGAGTCTTCATGGATGGCGGCAGCGGAATCAACATCATATTCACCAAAACTCTGGAAGAAATGCTCATCCAAAAACCTCTGGCACGACTTTCCATGGGATCGTGCCAGGCAAAGCAGTTTACCCCCTCGGGAAAATAAGCCTGGAAGTGCTCTTCGGCAACGCGAGTAACTTCCGCAAGGAAACGCTGGACTTCGAAGTGGTCGACTGGTGTTAGACCAAGTATGTGATCAGAGGGGGAGGGGGTGAATGATCACTTCAAAATTTTGCATAAAACTATGAAGTGAAGCATAACTCAGCAACCGAAGAGATTCAACAGAAAGGTAAAGATTGAAGCATAACATGATTGAAGCAAGACATAGCGAATCAAAAGCATCGAATCAATTGCATCGAAGCAGAACACTGAAGCAATTGATAAACTGAATGTAAGTGCGGAAAGTAAAACGAACTCTTGACTCGGCGATGTTTGTTCGACCAGTTCACACTCTGCAAAGTGCTACGTCTGGTTGGAGGGACTTGTGATTGAACACAGGAGCTAACCTCTTTCCGTCCGTATCTCCACTGCACCAATCTCCTTGAGCTTGGTCAGTTCTTCACTTGTGGTTGATTATTGAGGAAATCACCGAAACCTTTGACAAACTGGACTTCGAGGCGACAATAACTCTTCGCTCTATGAAGAACAACTCTCTAACCGTCTAGGAGAATTGAAGTTCTCCAAGATAAAAAGGCTAGCAAACTTCTTCCTAAGTCATAATGAATCAACTCAAATCAATAGGACTTATGCTTCGGTGGATGGGTTTTGGTTTTCTTCGGTGGGGTTGCTCTCTCTCTCTCCTCTGTAAGGAATTAATCTTGGAGCAGCCACCAGCCAATGAGGGCTGGGGTGGCGTATTTATAGGTGGCAATCCCTAGGTGCGAAATGACTGAAGTGACCCGATGTGACAGCTTGAGACCTGTCCCCAACGGTCATATTTCCAATCAAAGCGCAACTTTACTTGCGGTCCAAGTAAAGCTGACTCACGGACTTGGTTCTGCTTCAGGAGCCGAAAGAACAAAGTCTTCGCTGGTGAAGCATTACCTAGCTCACATGAGATTTCTTCAACTCTGGTTTCTCACTGGTTTAGATTCGATCTGAGTCTTTTCATCAAAACCTTCGGAGTACATTTACTAAACCCATCTTCATAGTACGGTTTTTCCTACGACTCAAAGAAGTAAAAAGAACTACGCAAAAACAACTAAGTCTTGCGCCATCTTGATCATCTTCTTCGATGAGACGAGCTTCAGGATTCCTTATCTTTTTAGGGGTCGACATCCGTGATGAGCTTCACTCCAGAGGATGTGCTTCGATAAATGAGTAAATCTTCGTTGAAGCTTTATCACCAACCTATAACTTCAGGAACTTAACCATCTGTTTCACACTAGAAAACTTGTTAGTTCCTCTACTGTTTTGACCAACAATATCCAAAATTCATGAGGGCATAACTTTTCTCTTACAATCTCCCCCTTTTTGGACTATTGTTGACAAAACAGGCATCGATAAAAGATTTGGAATTTTGAATTTGAGTTGAGAGCAAACTCTAAGATATGAAGCTTTTGACTCCCCCTGAATGCAAGCATCGAAGATTTTTATAATCGAAGTGAATGCTTGTTGAAGAATATCATCAATGGGAAGTCTAACACATATCCTAGTGAATCAATTGCATACAAAGATAATTCGTCTTGAAGAATATGCAATCATCCAATGACCTGTGAACTTAAGGATAATAACCACCTGCAAGATAAAAATAGGAGAGCAACTTGCAAGCACGGGGGTTATTGACATATAAGATGAAACAGTTCACAACCGAAGTAAAACTGTAAGTTACAACCCAATCGAAGTGAATGGAATGTTTTTCGTAACTTAACACACTCAAAAGATCGAATCAAAACCCTAAACCCCGCAGCGAATGTAAACTCGATGCTACTTTCTCCCCCTTTTTGTCAATAATTGGACAAAAGGTTGATAGGTAGATCAAGAGCATCTATGCATCAGCTGCAACCCTGGGACCCTGCACATTGTCTTCGCCTGAAGAATATGCATCTCCTGAAGTGTCGCCTTCGGTCGAAGCAGGTGATTCTTCCTCGTCGAAGTCCATCGGCGCGTGAAGCAGTTCAAGGTCGCTGTCGTCGAGAGGATCATCTTCGTGCTTCGAGGTATGGGAGTCTTCATCCGAGAAGGTATCGGGGAGAATCTGTTCAGCAGGGTTGACAAATAGGACTTCATCAATCTTTTCCAGCGAAGGGATCTTGGGGTTGGGACGATCAATCGAGTCATTTCTGGAGAAGAAACGTTGAAGATGTGGATACTCCTTGAAAATCCGGTCGGCTTCAAGTTTCTTCACTGAGTTGAATTTCCGTAAACCTTTCCAAGAATGACGCTTCAACACCTTCAAGTACTGGTTGTTGTTCAGGGCAATGTTTCCAACTCTATTAATCTCATCTGACAGATGTTGCATGTGGCGCTGATTTCCTTCAATGAAGTTTTCAAGCAGTTGCTGGTTTCGAATTGCAACTTCAAAGTGGTACACTTCTTTCTGGAAACGCTTCGACATGTTGCGTTCATTGATGTGCTGTCTGACTCCAACATATGTGGCAAATGGATCATTTGGCCGCCTGAAGATATTCATAGTATCGCGGACCGGAGGGCAGAACAGCTTCGGGTGATGCTTCGCAGTGAAATCTTTGCTGCGTCCATGGTTGCAAATGGCTTGCAGCCAAGGAGCATATGGCTTCAGTTGATTTACCAATTCAGCAGCTTGTACCATGTTTCGAAGAAAACAATCCTCGAAGTCAAACACATGACCATGGGTGAGCTTCAATAGAGCATGACGAGTAGGATAGAGAATGTTTGATTCTTCATTCGCAGTACTGAGAGGCATCAGTGAATTTGACAGGATGTAAAACCAAGTCTTCGAAATGAACACCAGATGCTTCGGGCGAATGTTCTCTGGCATGTGATCTCCAGTGACTTCAGGATCTAAAAGTGATGCAAATTCGGCTTCAGTGGGATCCGGTAACATATGAACCTTTGCAAGTTCTCCTGTGTGCCTTGGTATGTTCACTATTTCCATGAATTCATTTGAGTGCATTCTGAACACTTTTCCTTGAATCATCCATTCAAGTATCCATGTGCTAGTATCATCTGGGATTCCAGAGACATATAGTGTGGCATAGAATTGATTCACTAGCTCTGAGTTGAATGTAGTCTCCATAGCAAACAAACCAGTCAAGTTTTGTGCTTCGATAGTTTCCATGATGTTTTGGAAGCACGTTGCAGATGATAGGCTGTGCATGTCCAAGTACTTGTGTCTGAATAGAACACCTTTCTGGCAGTATAGCTTCGTGTACAAGATTTGCTGTTCGGCGGTCCAGAGTCGAAGGTCATCAGCAGTTCTTGGTGAGTCATATGGACTAGTGCCAAAGAATCGAAGCTTCTTGCGATGAACTTCAATGTCAAATTCAGGGCCATGTCTTGAAGAAGATCCTTCTGCCAGGAATATGGGAAAAGTATCTCTTGGATAGATGGAGTCAAACTGTGTGTCTTGAGCAGGAGTGCAGTGCCTTCGAGCATCAATGATACGCCTCTGCGGTTGAGTTACGATGGCCAACTCATTTGCTTCGGCTTCATCTTCGATTTCTGCATCTGCATTGGCTTCAGCATTTGGATCTTTGGGTTCGCCTTCTTTGTCTTCAGACTCCTCAGCAGAGTGAGCTGAAGAATAATCCTTTTCAGGAATGTCTTGAGGTGGAGGAGAAGGTTCTGGCGCAAAGTTGTCTTGAGCAGACGGTTGAGGAGCGGGTTGAGGTGGAGGAGGAGTTGGAGCACGGGGTGGAGCGACTTCGGGGGCGAATGGCTTCGAAGTGGGTTTGCCAAGCTTGATGATTTTGCATCGAGGGGGCGATGCCTTTCTTGAGGCCTTCTTGGCCGGATGAGAGCTCACCTCATCAGCTTCTTCAGTGTCAGCAATAAGTCGTCTCTTCCTTGGTTCCAACTTGGGAAGAGGTGAAGCTAATTGCTTGACCATGGCTTCTCGCTTCTTGGAGTCAAGAGCCATGACTGAAGCATTGTGCGACTTGCAACATTCTTCAATGGCAGATTTAATCTTGCCTTGATATACTTGTATATTCTGCTTTGTTTGCTCATTCACAGCAGCAATTTTCTTCGAAGCAGCTATGGCTTCACTCTTGAAATCCTCATCAGATTCATCATCTGCTTTCTTCTGGAATTTGAGAATCTTAGCAGTTTCTGATCTGTCCCTTGCATGCAAATCTCTCAGCTGATTGTATAAAGTTTCGAGCATGGCTGAAAGATTTGGTGAAATGTAAGTATCTCCAATATCCACAGTGTGGGGATGAATAGCTTCAGCCAGCTTATAATATGTCTGGATCAGGCCCAGACAGTCCCAAAGTTCACCTTCCCTAGCATCTGGGAAGTTGTGTTCACTATGCTCAGCTTCAACATGGGCTTCGGGGACAGGAGCTGCGACTGGCTTCGGGGGAATTTCCTTCGGTGCCATGTCAACAACGGCTTCCTTTTGAGCGGCCCTAGCAGATTTCTCTGCTCTCTTTGTGCGAACAATATCAAGCTGAGCTTGACGCTTAGCTTCAGCTTCGCTAAGTTGTTTGGCTTCGGCGGCAGCCTTAGCCTCTTGAGCTTTAGCTACAGCTAGCTTGCGCTTCGCTTCAGCTTGCTGGTTAGATTCAACCAGCATTTTCCTTTGCTTTTCCAGCTCAGCAGCTTCTCTATCAGCTATCTCTTTCTCTTTGGCTTCTTTCTCAGCCTTAGCTTTGGCTTGAGCTTCGGCATGCAGACGTTCAGCTTCGATGCGGTCTCTCTTCCGCAATTCAACTTCTGATAGCTTCTTTGTGCCAACCTGGGCATAGTTCTGGCCAGGCTTGGCCACAGTTGTCTTCGGCTTCGGAGTTTTAGCATGCTCAGGAGCTTTGGCTTCGGGCACAGCAGCAGGTTTAGCTGCAAGCTTTGCCTTCGGTTCATGCCGTTCCTTGGTCCTTTGCTCGATTGGAACTGGACGGTGGGGAGGCTTGGAGGACAGGGGTGCCTCAACTACCAGGTTCGTCAAATCTATGTTTCTCTTTGGAGCAGGAGGTTCTGATGGTTCTTGAAACTTAACACCTTTAGGAGCAGTCGGCTTCGCTCCAGCCTTCTTCTTCAGTGGCTTCTTAATCAGTTTCTTCTTAGGACTTGGGGGGATGGGTGAGTGCTCTGACTCATCATCTGCTTCGTCAGCAGGATCTTCATCGATCGAGTCTTCAAGCTGAGGAGCTGCTTCAGCTTCATCATCTTCTTCGTGTTCAGCCTCCTCTTCTGAAGCAGGAGGGGGTGAATCACTCAGCTTCCGAAGCTTTCGCCTCTTCTTAGGCTTCTATGGTTCAGCATCATCAAGCCCTGCAGCAACAAGAGCTTTTGCTTTCTTCTCTTCTCGGATCTTCTTGTTTTCAGCCAAAATAGCAAGCCTTATTTGCTCATCTGGATAATCATCCGGAGTCTTGAGTGAATTTGGGTGTGGAACAACCGGAGGCTTCGGATATAATTTCTTCCTGTTGGCTTCAGTGTATTGAGCACACATAGCAGTGGTGTACCTATAAGGTGGACTGAATGCAAATTGCATTGCCCACTTCCAAGTTGGAATGCTTTTGTACTTGTACCACCGGATAGCCCAATATCGTCGAATTCTTTGCAGTCTCATCTTTCTATCGTGATCTGTTTCTTCTGGAGGAGTGTCATAGCCCATCTTGATGCGAATTGCTTCGGGTATGCCTCGGGAATTATTCACTTCCTTTGTTTTTCCTCCTTTGCCCTTCTTCTTCGGTGGCTCTGGGTAATTTTCGAGTCCATCAACAATGGGAGACTCATTCCCCACAGCAGCCTCTTCGTCAGACATCCTGTGAACAGAATTATAGACAAGAGGGAAACAAGGAGAGGGAATGAATAAGCACAGGCAAAGGTTTCGACCAAAAACAAATCAATTTTGACAGGAGCCCAGGTCAATCTCAGATTGGATGCAACTCTGTTTATGAATTTGGCTAGAACAAGTTCGAAAACAAGACCTAACCTAATCCAAATCAGAGAATGAATCGTATCTTAAACACTGACCTGAGGAGATGGGATCACTTTGATTCTATGAACATTTTTCCCAAGGAGCAAGAAACCGCACGGATCAAACAGCCCTATAAAAGAAATCAAAACCCTAACAAAACTTAGATCCAAACCCTAGAGGAAGAACACAGAGAACACGATTGGATCCAAAAGGCTGTGCGTACCCTAACTTGGTGACGCAAGGCGGCTACGGCGACAGAGTGCGGAGTAGTGCTCTGCGTCGACGGGGAATGTCCACGGCGGCGGCGTTCCGGCAGTGAATCGGCGACGGCGACGACGGGGACGAGAGCTCTGCGGATGCTCGAGGTGGAAGACGGAGAAGTCGGAGAGAATGAACGTGGGGGAACCGTTTCGCTGGGGATACGCCTTAAATAGGCCCGACCTGGAGCTGTTACCAGATCAAATCGAACGGTTCACAGCGACTGACTCTTCCGATTCAACGGCTCAGATGAGGTGGCGTATCGCGAGCGTATCTCAACGACCCGGAAAAGACGGGGACTCAACGGCCGAAGAATAAGTCTTGACCGAGAGAAAAAACTTTGATAAAGTTGAAAACATTTGATTCGGAACTCAATGATGTTCGAAGCAATATGCTTTCCGTTTCAATTGTGCTTAACATTCAAGATAGAAGAGATTGGGAACGAATCAGAAAGGAGGGGTAGGGTCCGAAACTTATCACTTCGATGAACAACAACGAAGCTAAAAGTGATAAGCATAGGGGACAAAAGAAATGAATAAATAAAACAAACTAAACACAGAACAGAAAGCAAATGGCAAACGAAGCTAAACTTGGACGAAGAAAAAACTCAAGCGAAACTAAACAAATAAAACACAACGAAGGTGAATATATACAGTGAAAAGTTTCGATCTTACTGAACATTGTGTGAGTCTAAGATGTTTAGCTCACATCTCAATGCACAAAACCTTTTCTCATCCAATGGCTTCGTGAAAATGTCTGCCAATTGATCTTCAGTTCTGACATGACTAATATCAATGTCTTTGCGCTGAACATGATCTCGAAGAAAATGATGATGAATATCAATATGCTTCGTTCGAGAGTGTTGCACAGGATTGTGAGCAATCTTGATGGCACTCTCATTGTCACAAAGCAGAGGTATTTTCTTCACATAAATACCATAATCTTTCAGCGTCTGCTTAAGCCAAAGCATTTGAGTGCAGCATGAGCCAGCAGCAATGTATTCAGCTTCAGCAGTAGAAATTGAGACATAGTTCTGTTTCTTTGAAGCCCAACACACAAGAGATCTACCAAGAAAATGACAAGTTCCTGAGGTAGATTTCCTGTCAACCCTATCACCAGCCCAGTCTGAATCAGAATATCCAATCAAATCAAACTGAGTACCTTTGGGATACCAAAGTCCCAAAGAAGGAGTATGTGCTAGATATCGAAGAATTCGCTTCACAGCTATATGATGCGATTCCTTTGGATTTGCCTGAAAACGAGCACAAATACAAACTGAAAGCATGATGTCAGGTCTAGATGCACATAAGTATAAGAGAGAACCTATCATAGACCGAAACTTTTTCTGATCGAAGGGTTTCCCTTTCTCATCTGCATCAAGAAAACCATTAGTAGGCATGGGAGTTCTAATGGTCTTGCATTCAGCAAGATCAAACTTCTTTAGGCAATCCTTCAAGTATTTTTCTTGTGAAATAAAGGTGCCATTCTTCTGTTGTCGAATCTGAAGTCCAAGGAAAAACTTCAACTCTCCCATCATAGACATCTCATATTTCTTCGACATCATCCTTGCAAATTCTTCGCTGATCTCAGTGTTAGTACAGCCAAAAATAATATCATCTACATATATCTGACACACAAATAGATCATTGTTATATGATCGAGTGAAAAGAGTGGGGTCAGTTGTTCCTGGTTTGAAGCCTTTCTTCAGAAGGAAATCCTTCAATGTTTCATACCAAGCACGAGGTGCTTGCTTCAATCCATACAAAGCTTTGTGAAGCCTGTACACCATATCATGATTCTTCGAGTCTTCAAAACCTGGAGGCTGCATAACATACACTTCTTCTTCTATTTCACTATTAAGAAAAGCACTCTTGACATTCATTTGATATAACAATATATTTTTGTGGTTAGCAAAAGCAAGCATGACACAAATGGATTCGAGACGGGATACTGGAGCATAGGTTTCACCAAAGTCAATGCCTTCGATTTGGGTGTAACCTTGTGCTACCAATCTAGCCTTATTTCTTACCACAATACCGTCTTCATCTTGCTTGTTGCGAAATATCCACTTGGTGCCAATAACATTGTGCTTCGTGGGATCTGGCCTTTCAACAAGTGACCAGACCTTGTTCCTTTCAAATTGGTGAAGTTCTTCCATCATAGCGAATAACCAATCAGGGTCCTTCATGGCTTCATCATATTTTCAAGGCTCTAGCATGGAGACAAAAGAAAAGTTTCCAGAGAAGTTAGCCAAACGAGTACGAGAACGAGTAGTGGGACGACCTGGTTGATTGATATCTTCAAGGATCGAATCCACATCAACTCTTCTTCGAACTCGGGATAACGTAGTATCATTTGCTTCAGGCTCAGCTTCTGCTTCAGGGTCTGCATCAGCTTCGGGATTAGCTTCACCTTCAGCTTCAGCATTTCCTTCAGGATTAGCATTTCCTTCGTTCCTTTGACCTTCTTCGTCATGTTCATCATTAGCTTCAGGATGTTGATCTCCAGCGCCCCGGGCTATGTGTGGGAACATTGGACCATCATCATCCCTAACAGCTTGACGTTGATTGGCTTCAACAGGGCGAATCTCACCAATAGCCATGGACCTTATTACTTCATCAAGAGGAGGTTCATCTAGATCATGAGGCAAATGCTCCTTTTGAGAGCCATTAGTTTCATCAAACCTTACATTCACAGTTTCCATAACTTTCCCAAAGTGAGAGTTATAGACTCTGTAAGTGTGAGAGTTTGAGCCATAACCTAAAAGGAAACCTTCATGTGCCTTAGGGGCAAATTTGGAGCTATGATTCATATCTCTAATAAAGCATGGAGCACAAAATACTCTAAGATATGAGACATTTGGTTTGTTACCAGTGATAAGCTCATGTGAAGTTTTCTTCAAGAATTTGTGAAGGTAAACCTTGTTGATGATGTGACATGCAGTATTGATTGCTTCGGCCCAGAACCTAATAGGAGTCTTGTATTCAGCAAGCATAGTTCTGGCCATCTCAATAAGAGTTCTCTTCTTCCTTTCAACTACACCATTCTTTTGAGGTGTATAGGCAGCAGAGAACTCATGCGTAAAACCATGATCATCAAGAAAATCTTCAATATGAGTATTTTTGAACTCAGTTCCATTATCACTTCGGATATGCTTCAAAGATAATTCATATTCTGTTTGAGCTCTCTTTGCGAATGACTTGAAGATTTCAACCACTTTGCTCTTGTCATCCAAAAAGGAAACCCAAGTATAACGAGAAAAGTCATCAACAATAACTAGACCATATTTGTTTCCTCCCAAGCTTGCATAATTTTGAGGACCAAAAAGATCCATATGAAGCAATTCAAGAGGACGAGTGGTTGTCATGATGGTCTTTGCTGAATGATGTTTCTTTGTAATTTTACCAGCTTCGCAAGCACTGCAGAGACGATCCTTATCGAACTTTACTTCGCTAAGACCAACAACATGATTCTTCTTCACTAAGTTATGAAGATTTCTCATCCCTGCATGACCAAGTCTTCGATGCCATAACCATCCAAATGAAGCTTTTGCCATTAAGCAAGTGGATACAGCAGGGCCCGAAGAAAAATCAACAATGTATAGATCTCCCTTTCGGCAACCCTCGAAGACAAACGTATAGTCATCCTGTGAAAAGACAACACAACGCGAAGCAGAAAACAGAACAAGCATACCCATATCGCATAACTTTGAGATAGACATAAGATTATATCCAAGAGATTGGACTAGCATAACCTTGTCAATGTGCTTATCCTTCGATATGGCAATCTTACCCAAACCTAACACTTTACCTTTGTTGTTATCACCGAAGGTAATGTACTTCAAAAAAGATTGAGATAGTTTTTCTTCGGTGAATAACTCCTTGTCTCCGGTCATATGATTTGTACAACCACTATCCATGACCCATTCGGATCCACCGGAGACATAGCCCTGCAGAAGAATTAGTTCTTCTTAACCACCCACAAACGAGCAGGTGACTGAGAAGACGTTGAAGCACTGGTCGAAGCAATATTAAATCGAACAGGAGTGTATTTCTTCGGTGAACCATCAAGCACACCATAAATGTAAGTCCTCTGCGAACGGTTAGCATAAGTATGAGCATATGCAATCTTAGTACGATTATTATGAGGACGATACGTGTGGCAACCAGTACGATAGTATTGCTTCTGCGGAACATTTGATTCGGTCACCAATGGATCATTTCTCGTCTCAAGAGAGTAGAAATGATTCGGTGGTACCGAAGACTTTCCCTGCATAGAATGGTTAGCAGGCAGTTTTTCCACAAGTGCTTTCTGCACCCATATCTGCCTCTTATAGAATCCATTCTTTGGTGGAGTACCTACATACTCAGCTGAAACTTTTCCCTGTTCATCTTTCATGAGTTTGTAGTCTGAATCAAGTGATTCATCCACAATGACTTTGTTCATTTTGCAGTCGAAACCTGAAAGGTTAGCAATATCAATGGGTTTCTCCTTCGCTAGAACCCAAACAGTCTTAGGATACTGCTCAGGCTCCCAATATGTGCCATCAGGATTTATATTTCTTTCAAAGCCAACACCGTCATTCCTGGGATTCCTGTGAAGGAGAGCCTTCCTCAGGATATCACAGAGATATTGGTGTCCTTGCACACTTTTGAACATGCCTGTTTCAAATAAGTTTTTCAACCTGAGGAGTTCCTCGGTAACAGCAGGATTTTCCTCATCGGAGGCATTAGTATCATCAATAACAATAGGAGCTTTCCCTTTGGAATCAGTTTTGTTTCGTTCCAAACAATCCAAACAAGGTGATTCAGTTTTATCAATTGCTTCAGAACCTTGTTGAGCCATGAGAGAGAGATTAACATTTTCCAATTCTTCATGAGCCTCTGTCAGTTTTTTGAGAGCCATATTCCTCTGAAGAAATTCATAGGTGAGCTTCTCATAATCAACTGAAAGAAGATCATGCCGAGAGGATAATTCTTCAAACTTCTCCTTCAGAGAAACATGCTCATTAGTTAAAGTTTGACTCTTCTCAATCTCATCGATCAACAACGTTTCTGATTTCTTAATGGTTTTTCTTAGTGAATCAAGTTTATCTTGTTGAATTGAAGCAATTTTAACAAGTTTAGCATAGCTTATCTTTGAGTCACTTTCACATGAGGAATAATCGGAAGTATCATAGTTTGACTTGGATGAAGATACCTTTGCCTTGGCCATGAAGCAATATGCAGGAGTTTCATCTTCACTACTGTTGTTGGTGAAGAATGAGCTCGAAGCATTTACTGAAGCATCTGCCGAAGCAAAGGCCAAACCAGCAACACCATCTGATTCGGACCCTGAAGCAGACCTTGAATCTTGTTCAGCTTCGGAACCAGAGGCTTCATCTTCTGAGTTCATCTCCTTTCCCAAATAGGCCTTGGCACGGTGAGAGCTGCTTCGACGAGACGAGTGAGTCTTTGATGAAGAACCCTCACGCTTCTTATGATACTTCTTCCTCTTATCATCATCAGAATCTTTCTTCTTTTCCCTTATTGAACTGGAATCATGTTTCTTTGACTCATGACTTCTGGAGGATCTGTAAGGCTTCGATGAAGAGTCTCTGAGAGAATGCTTCGATTTGTTCTCAGCTTCCCACAGAGGGCAGTCAGCAATGTAGTGTCCTGGTTTCTTGCACTTATAGCAGCAGTTGTCCTTCGATGGAGAGCTTCTTGAGGATGAACGGTGAGAAGAATGACTTGAGCTTCTTGAAGGATAACTCTTCTTGGGTGAAGAAAAACCTTTTCTCTGAAATCGATTGAAGCGTCTCATGATCAGTGCTAAATCCTTTCCAATGCTTGTGGGATCATCTGATTCGACACCTGAAGCAGAACTGACTTCGGGTGAAGAATGACACGAAGCTTTTGCTTTCAAAGCATGAGATCTCCTTCGAGAACCATTTATGTCACGTTTCTCATCTTCTTCCATTTCAAATGTAGTGAGTCTCTCAAGAACATCAGCAGCAACAAGACGTCTGTAATCAGTCCTTTCCTTGATCATCAGCACAATGTGATCAAACGAGTCATCTAACGAGCGAAGCAGAGTTCTGATAACTGAGTGAGGAGTTATGTCATCAGCACCGAGGAAAATCAACTCATTTTCAAGAGCTGTGAGTCTGCTGTAAATTGAGTGGACTTTTTCACCCTCGAGTCTTTTGAAGCGATAGAATTTGCTTCGGAGTGTGTCAATTCTGGCATCTCTCTGGGTAGAAACACCTTCACCAATCTTTTCAAGATAGTCCCAGACACCTTTGGCCGAAGGAATATTCTTCACTTCATGATACTTTTCTGGAGTCAAATGATTTGTGATGAACACCCAGACAACAGAATCAAGATCAATGAGTTGAGCTTCTTCAGGAGTGATAGCATTCTTGTCTGCAACAGTAACACCATGTAAGACAACTTGCCATGTAGTGGAATTGATAGCCATAATATTCCTCTTCATCTTGTCCTTCCAGTAAGAGTAGTCCTTCCCATTGAATATAGGAATAGGTTCGCCAGAGCGAACGGCTGCGAAAGACATACTTGAAAAACACTCTAGGAGGTTAATCCAAATAAAGAGTGCCTAGCTCTGATACCAATTGTTAGACCAAGTATGTGATCAGAGGGGGAGGGGGTGAATGATCACTTCAAAATTTTGCATAAAACTATGAAGTGAAGCATAACTCATCAACCGAAGAGATTCAACAGAAAGTTAAAGATTGAAGCAGAACATGATTGAAGCAAGACATAGCGAATCAAAAGCATCGAATCAATTGCATCGAAGCAGAACATTGAAGCAATTGATAAACTGAATGTAAGTGCGGAAAGTAAAACGAACTCTTGACTGGGCGATGTTTGTTCGACCAGTTCACACTCTGCAAAGTGCTACGTCTGGTTGGAGGGACTTGTGATTGAACACAGGAGCTAACCTCTCTCCGTCCGTATCTCCACTGCACCAATCTCCTTGAGCTTGGTCAGTTCTTCACTTGTGGTTGATTATTGAGGAAATCACCGAAACCTTTGACATACTGGACTTCGAGGCGACAATAACTCTTCGCTCTATGAAGAACAACTCTCCAACCATCTAGGAGAATTGCAGTTCTCCAAGATAAAAAGGCTAGCAAACTTCTTCCTAAGTCATAATGAATCAACTCAGATCAATAGGACTTATGCTTCGGTGGATGGGTTTTGGTTTTCTTCGGTGGGGTTGCTCTCTCTCTCTCCTCTGTAAGGAATTAATCTTGGAGCAGCCACCAGCCAATGAGGGCTGGGGTGGCGTATTTATAGGTGGCAATCCCTAGGTGCGAAATGACTGAAGTGACCCGATGTGACAGCTTGACACCTGTCCAGAACGGTCATATTTCCAATCAAAGCGCAACTTTACTTGCGGTCCAAGTAAAGCTGACTCACGGACTTGGTTCTGCTTCAGGAGCCGAAAGAACAAAGTCTTCGCTGGTGAAGCATTACCTAGCTCACATGAGATTTCTTCAACTCTGGTTTCTCACTGGTTTAGATTCGATCTGAGTCTTTTCATCAAAACCTTCGGAGTACATTTACTAAACCCCTCTTGATAGTACGGTTTTTCCTACGACTCTAAGAAGTAAAAAGAACTACGCAAAAACAACTAAGTCTTGCGCCATCTTGATCATCTTCTTCGATGAGACGAGCTTCAGGATTCCTTATCTTTTTAGGGGTCGACATCCGTGATGAGCTTCACTCCAGAGGATGTGCTTCGATAAATGAGTAAATCTTCATTGAAGCTTTATCACCGACCTATAACTTCAGGAACTTAACCATCTGTTTCACACTAGAAAACTTGTTAGTTCCTCTACTGTTTTGACCAACAATATCCAAAACTCATGAGGGCATAACTTTGCTCTTACAACTGGAAATCGCAGTACCATGCCATCCTTGGCCGACAATCCTTCATGCGATTCATGGCAGTACCGCACTACGCCTACCTCAAGCTGAAAATTCCAGGCCCACGAGGAGTCATCACAGTCAGCGGAAGCTTCGTCAGATCCGACCGCTGCGACAGAGAATTCCACAAGATATCAGAAACCTTTGGAGCACACCAAACCGGCAGAGCCGCGACACAAGAAGAAGAAGCGCTCCCATAAAAGTCAAGGCACAACCAAAAGACTCGCTGGCATCGCACGCCAAGGAATCAAGTAATCCTAGCAGCAACTTTACATTCCTAGGGCTACCAAGCCATCGATCCAAATAAAGTGTTGTCTTTCAACAGCCCCGTCGTGTAACAACAGCTGGAAAGATACTGAGAATATTTTTCCAAAAAAGTGCTTACGCGACTTGAAAATTTTCACTCGGGGGCTCCCTCGGAGCAGAAGCCACCCCCCGAGGCGTTATTCGCTTATGCGACTTGAAAATTGGCACTCGGGGGCTTGCTCGCAGCAACCACCCCCGAGGCGTTATTCGCTTACGCAACTTGAAAATTGGCACTCAGGGGCTCGCTCGCAGCAGCCACCCCCCGAGGCGTTATTCGCTTACGCGACTTGAAAATTGGCACTCGGGGGCTCGCTTGCAGCAGCCACCCCCTGAGGCGTTATTCTCTTACGCGACTTGAAAATTGGCACTCGGGGACTCGCTCGCAGCAGCCACCCCCGAGGCGTTATTTGATTACGCGACCTGAAAATTGGCACTCGGGGGCTCGCTTGCAGCAGCCACCCCCGAGGTGTTATTCGCTTACGCGACTTGAAAATTTGCACTCGGGGGCTCGCCAGCAGCAGCCACCCCCCGAGGCGTTATTCGCTTACGCGACTTAAAAATTGGCACTCGGGGGCTCCCTCGTAGCAACCACCCCCTGAGGCGTTACTCGCTTACGCGACTCCAAAACAGACACTCGGGGGCTCGCCCGCATCTGGAACCCCCTAGGACGACATCCGACTACGCGACTTAGTTTCCCAACACTCGGGGGGCGTCATTCATAGCAACGGCTCAGCAAAATAATACAACAAAAGCCCAAAGGACTCCAACACAATTGCTGCACACGCCGTCCGGAAGAAGAAATCCTACAAAGACTACAACTACACAAGGAAGAATCTACAAAAAACCAAGAAAAGTCTATTCTCTAGGCTCCGATTTCACCTTGCACAGATCACCCAGAAGAAGGTCATTTTCTTCGCACACCCACTTCACAACTTGACTCGCAGGCTTGTCCGCCACTGCGTAATGATCATCCATTGGCTGATCTCGACCACCAGGAGGACCCTGAGCTTCCAGCATAATATCTACCCCAGGACAATGACTGTGGACAAAGGCAAACGCCCAACGAGCCCCTGCATGAATCTGGTGATTCACTGCGCGGCGAAGCTCCGCAGATTGAGAGAACACCCGACAAAGCCTCTCAAGTGACGATGGAACAGGATTCAGTGGATAAAATTCGGAGAAGATCCCACCAAGCACCCTGCAACAGTAATCAAGAGCTCGCGGCACCCTTTCAACCCATAGCCGAAGAATGGCGAACACTCGAGCACGTGCCCTATCCATCCAAAAGGGATTGTTCACCTGCACGACCGGGTCATCCAACCGGTAACAACTCCGACTGCACGGCCTCCTCCTCCTCACGAGACCGCCCAGCCAGCACTTCGTAAGAAGAACAAGAATCAGCAGAAAGAAGAAGGAAAAGCTCTCGCGCAGTCGAGCAGTCGAAAAAGGACAAACTCACCCTTCAGAAGATCAGACAACTTCGCCACCCAAGTACCTAGGCTATCCACAACAGCCTCAACCCGTTCACGTTTGGAGCGCTAGATTGCGACAGCACCCTTGAGACGGAAAATCTCACGCTCCGCCTCTTTAAGTCTCAAACAGACAGACTCATAGGCACCCTCGCGAGCATCCTCCTTCAGCAAATTCCAAGCCCGAGAAACGCCCGGGGTGGCCTACCGCAAAGAAGAAAAAGTCAAAGAAAAAGGGACAACAAGCAGTACAAAAAGGACAAAGCAGTTTCACCAATTAAAATATCCACCATCCCGCAAGAGGCACATTCAAAGTTGTCAAAATCCCGTCTCGAGTCTTAAAATCTTACGACCTTACAATCCAAATTAGCCCCTCCGATTCCATGATTTTTCTCATAGAATCTAAGATTCTACGATCCTGATAGTTAAGATTTTATGATTCACGATCCTACCAAGAGAGTTCTGAGTCGATTCAAAATCTCGATTCTGACAACTTTGGGCACATTACAATTCAAGTTCCAAGACAAAGGACAAAATCCCAGTTCACCTAGTCCGTACCCTGAGAGCTACGGATATCAGCCTCGACAACCAGCTGTAGCTGACGGGCAAGCCGAGTGGCCCGGCTACTCTGCTCGTCTGTATACATAGGCAGGCTATCCACCATGGAATCCTCAATAGGAACACCATGCCCCAGAAGAACAACAAAATACGTGCCAAGCCCACTCACCACGTTTTCACGGACCAAGCCCTCCAACTGGTCGACGTTTGTTCCGAATGCAGCAACCTGCGAATCAAGGCCTTCCGGCCTCTTCTCCTCATCCGGGAACATATGTTCATAAAGAAGTTTTAGAAGAGTCGAAGCCCGACCACAGACATCCCTCACGGCTCCAGCAGCACCCGACACAGCATCCACAGCGCCGCGAAGAGTGCCCGACCCCGCTGCAGCAGTCTCCACCGCCTCAACACCCACAGAGCCTGCGCCAAGTAGGAAGATTCAGTGCTTAGAAACTCAAGAGAAGAACCACAGAAAAAGGAAAGAGAACAGTCTCCTAACCTGCCAAAGAGCCCGCCAAGTCGCGCAGGCGTTCGCACTCAACCTCTTCCAGGTGCTGGAACCTCTCCTACACCTGCTGCAACCGTTCGAGCTCACCACGCTGCACCTACAGATCCTTTTCTTTGGACTCCAAAGCGGCCCGAAGAAAAGAGATTTCCTTTTCCGCAGTCTCAGCACACTTCTCAAAACCCTTCTTGCGAGCTGCAGAGAGGGTATCGTTCAAGTGACCAATCAAAAGCCGAACAAGATCAAAAGGAGATAGAAAGCATCTTACGCCTCATGGTGGTCAAGATCCCCTGGGATGAGTCATGAGCACGTCGCCACCGATCAACATCGGTCAGCACACGCTCGCACATCCGGAAAAAAGGCTGGAACCAAATAATACGTACAAGTCAAAGACAAGCAAAAAGAAAAGTTCAAGTGTAAAGACTACCACCAATCACAAGTGATTTCTCGCAGCCTCTGGGGCTACTCCCATCGGGAGCACTGCCGTGCCCCCAATGTTGCACCAAGATCAATAAAAGAGAGAAGTTCAAGTCTACAACTGCAACCAATCACAAGTGATTGCTCGCAGCCTCGGGGGCTACTCCAGTCAGGAGTGCTGTCGCGCCCCAATATAATTTAGCAGGACAACTAACTCTATACCTGCTCAGCCATGCAATCAAAAAACTTGGCCTTATCTTCAATGGAGAGACCCCACCTTTCCAAAAAGTGTTCTTCAGGAATCGCAGGTTTCGCTTCTTGGGGGAGTTCCCTTTAGTATCCACAGCAGATCCCCATATGGAACACTCATAGGGGTCGTCCCTGCACCCGAAGCCACAGGAGTCATAGAAGGAACTGGCTGACCAACCGCCACACTAGAGTCAGTCGACCGAAGATCAACAACAGCAGTATTCGTGAAGGAAGCAACCGGAACACGAATAGTACTACAAATGACATATCATCAGAACAGAAGCCAAAACAACAGTAAAATTACCCAGCATAAGCTGTACGAACCCAACAGCCGCGGCACCCGGACGAAGCAACACCCCAAACTTGCGCCTCTTTGGAGCAGCCGGAGGAGGGCACGACACATAAGAAGGTGCGAATGGTGACAGTTCATCACCACCACCCGCTGCATCATGCTCACTCGCACTCGAGGAGCGATTGCGTTTGATGCGCAAAGGACTCAAGTCCTCACCGTCCTCACCAGATGACGTCTTTCCACTCGTGGACTCACCAGCATCAGCACACGAAGCGCCCCCATCACCCGCTGGCGCGGGATCAACATTAGCTACATCAGGCTCATCCAATATATCCGCATCCTCAGGTGGTGGCGGATTGTTCAGCAGGGGAGAATGATTCTGCAAGAAAGATCTTCATCAATAATCAACAGATATCAGTCAAATCTCAAAATACTCAAGTAAATACCTGGGGGAGAGGCGCATCAGCAGCATATGGACGAATGAGGCTCTCAACCCCAATACTTATACATTTCGTAACCTGCTGGACCCGAGACAAAAGTTCATCACCGGAGAAGTCCTCGGACGAACACCTGGTCGAGTCATCAGGTCCGGTATACTGCCACATGGGACGCACCCGATGCTGAAGTGGCTGGACGCGTCTCATCATGAACATAGAAATAAGCTGGCCACCAGTTAACTCCTTCTTCAAGTCAGAGATTTTCTGCACCAACGGCTCGACAACAGATACTTCACCAGCAGACAGAGAATGTGCCCACGAGGACCGCTTAGCCACTCGTGCAACCGGATTGAAAGGAGCAAGTCCAAATTGCTGGCCATCAACGTGATGGTCCTTCAGATAAAACCAGCTCTTCCTCCATGTATAGACAGAATCCAGTTTCTCCAGATCAAAGTAGGCATTTTTATCCTTAATGGAAATGCCCACACCTCCAATGGCGTACTCAGAATTCGTCCTCTTCACATTAAAGAGGCTTTTCCAGAGCCCCCAATGGGGATAGATCCCTAAGAAGCCCTCAGAGAGCGTGATGAAGCAGGCAATATGCAGTATCCAATTAGGGGTCAAATCATGCACTTGCAACTGATATGCAAAAAGAAATCCCCGGAGGAAAGGATGAACCGGAAGCGCAAACCCACGGGGAAAGAAACTTTGGAAGCATACCCGTTCGTTAGGACGAGGTGCGGGAACCTCTTCATCCGCAGGAATCCGAGCAGCTCCATCTACCACGACGTCGTCCGCCACCAATGCATCTAGATCCGCAGCTCCAAAAGCAGACCACTCCCATCTACCGGTCATCCTTGCTGACTCCTGCGCTACACTTCGAGCACGCTTGGACATGGATCTTGTCGCACAGCCGCACAGAGTAGAGAAGCAAAAAAGGCAAAGAACGGAGGAAGAAGAACAAGAAAGCAAGGGTTGGGTAAAACCAAAATCCACCCAGCCCCCCGATATTCACTACTAGGGAAAGGGCTTATGGTGGCGCCCTTTTTTAACCTTTAGTGGCGCATTATGGATGCGCCACTAAAGACAAGCCGCTAATAAGGGCTTAGGACTGGCGCATTCTGGATGCGCCACCAGTAAGACCCTTATGGGTGGCGCATTTCGAAATGCGCCACCCCTAAAACCATATGGGTGGCGCATTTCAGAATGCGCCACCCATAAGGTTCCTTAGGGGTGGCACATTGCAGATGCGCCACTAACTGTACAAAATATGCGCCACCAAATATTTATTACAGAAAACAAAAAAATCAATTTACAGAAAAAGAAAACAAAATACAGAAACAATTACATAAATGGAATCACAGAAATTATTAAATAAATAGAAGCATTACAGAACTAGAGAAAGCATTACATGTTTTCGAGTTTTTTTTGCAAGTATCGAACACAACTTATTACAAATGAAATAAAAGAAGACCCTAAAACTAATCTTCGAGTATTGTTTTGTTCACTCCATCTTGATAATGTTGATCATTTTGATCGATCTGTTGCAACAAACAGGTTAGTGTGAATGACAATGGCATCAATGACCACATTTATCATTTAAGCATATAGGAAGATACATACACACAACACAACTTTAATAAGAACTGTTCAGCTAAACTAGTAGCATAGCCAAAATGATGCATGATACATTTATACAAAGATGGAAAAGTGTTTGTGTAATAGAGATAAAGTTATTTAGAACACAAATCATCAATATTGGTCGGAACTAAGAACGCTAAGCATTAAACAATGTAGCATGAAATTCACATCGATCGTCATTAAATATTATTGCTTGTTTTAGTAGTAAATCTGCTACTGTTTGTCATTTGTACGTAAACGGAGGCACCACCTCATACAAATTGGAGGCACGACCTTAAACAAAACGGAGGCATGACTATATAAAAACGGAGACACGTCCTCATACAAAACGGAGGCACGACCTCATATAAAATGAATGCACGACTTCTTATAAAACGGAGGCACGACCTCATACAAAACGGAGGCACGACCTGCACGACTTGTATGATGTCGTGCCTTCATTTTATATGAAGTCGTGCCTCCGTTTTGTATGAGGTCGTGGCTTCATTTTAACATAATTGTGCCTCCATTTTTTATATAAACGTGCCTCCGTTTTATATGAGGTTGTGCCTCCGTTTACGTACAAATAATAAACAGTAGCAAATTTACTACTGAGACAAACAACATTTTTTATTGTGGATGACTGTTGACCATTGGATAGGGTTTGAAAGGTCATGCATGGCCGCATGTTACGGTACTGTTCATCGGTGACATGCCCACGGCATGTCACTGGATCTCAGTCCCATATAGGCACAAGCAACATATATATATATATATTGTAGAAAAGTAAATATTCTAGCAATGCACTAAACAGTGCATACAAATATTGATAAGAAAAGCAACAACAGCAGTAGCAACTACTTTTCACTTTGCTTGATCATTTACAACAAGAGCAGTACGTAGCAACTACTTGTCTATAAAAGTTTTCTGCTAAGCAATAGAGAGGCATATAGCTAGCTAGAAGCCTAAAATTCTATTCCATTGCTACCTCACAAAACAAAAAAATTGTGTTCCTTTGTAAAAACCTTGCCACACCCATTACCTACTGGTTTTCCTCCTCTCTCTTTTAATTCTGTTAAGAACAAATTCTACACTTGCTTGGGTTTTTTCATATGGTAAACAAGGTATTTGTACAGAAGTTAAACACAAGGATGTTTCTCATATCAAATTGCTAGTTAGTTTAACAGTACTTATAACATTTGCTGGAGTTCTTCCCAAAATTTGCACTACAATATAAAAAAAGATCAGTAGATCTTCCCAAAATTTCATATACATCCATTTATCTACAAAAGTTTTCATTAAGCTATAAACTTCATTTGATGGAAGTAACTTTACAATTTTTTCTAAAGCATATAAGAGTCAAACCATATTAGAAAATTTACCTTTGTTATAATATCTATAAACTATTTTATCTGAATTTATCTATACTACTTGCAAGTTCTACTTTGCAACACCTAAAAAATAGAAAATTTGGACCTAGGTGTTCTATTTGTTCCTAGGAGTTCTATTTGTTCTCCTGTGCTAAAAATCCAAAACAGGGGCGCACACACACAAGTGAATAACATGGGCACTAGCTCTGAATTTAGTAGCACTAGCACTTGTCTAAAAAAATCCAAAATCCTCCACTTTCTTTTTACTTGTGTTCTCTGAATTTATGACCTGTAGAACCCTAATCTACACCAGAATTTAGTAGCACTAGCTCTGAACAGGCCACTAGCAGTTGGACCTAGGGAGCACGAGGAGCAAGACGGAGGAAGAGAGGACTGACCTAGGGAGCACAGGGAGGAAGAATACGGCCGACGTCGAGGGAGAGGGGTAGGCGATCCTCGGGTGGCGCCGCGGCGGCTTCGGTGGCGGCAGCTCCTCCCATGGCCTGGGGGCGATTCCGGTGGCACGACGGCAGCGGCTCCGATCGCGCGGCGGGGGCGGGGGCTCCTCTAGTGGCGCGGGGGCGGCTCCGGTGGTCGACGGCGGGGGCGGGGGCTCCTCCAATGGCGCGAGGCGGCTCCGGTGGTCGACGGCGGGTCCCCTGGCGATGGCTAGGATGACTCCTTTGCGGCAGCGTCTAGGTCTCGAGGGTGGGGATGAATGGATTGTGACGAGCAAGGGGAGGGGGCCGTTGGAGGTCAAGGCCTAGGGGTGGCGCATTTTGCTAGAATATTGCATGTCATTGGTGGCGCATACAGGAAATGCGCCACCCCTAAGATGCTTATAGGTGGCGCATTTTCTATATGCGTGACCCATAAGCTCTTAGGGGTGGAGCATTTCCAATATGCGCCACCCATAAGCTCTTAGGGGTGGCGCATCATCAATATGCGCCACCTATAAGGTTCTTAGGGGTGGCCCATTTTGCCAAATGCGCCACATATAAGAGGATCCAGGGCTGGCCCACCCTTATGGGTGGCGCATTTTACAATATGCGCCACCTCTAAGATCTTAGAGGTGGCGCATTTTTAACCAGTGCGCTGATACGTCCAAAAGTATCTATAATTTCTGCTTGCTCCATGCCTCTTTTGTGTGATATTGCTATGATATTGATGAACTTCCATACACTTTTGATCATATTTGGACTAACCTATTAACTCAGTGCACCCCAGTGCCAGTTCCTGTTTTCTGCTGTTTTTCTATTTCAGGTTTCCCCCTTATTAAAAGTGCCAGAAAAACTTCGGGAAAAATACAGGAAAAATAAGCGTACCGGAAGCTTCACGAAGAGCCCAAGAGGGGCCAGAGGGGGGCCAGGGGGGCCCCAAGCGGCTAGAGGGCGCGGCCCCACCCCTGGCCGCACTAGGGGGCGCTTGGAGCCCTTGTCCCACCTCTGGCTGCCCCCTTTCGCCTATTTATTCCCCGTGACGAGAAACCCTCGGGGACGGGACCCTTTTTCGCGATCTCTCCTCTGTTTCGCCGCCGCCGCGCTTCCAAGATCGGGAGCACCAGAAGACCTCTTCCCGGCACCCTGCCGGAGGGAGGAACCACCTCCGGGAGCTTCTCCACCACCATGGATGCTTCCCGGATGAACCGTGAGTAGTCCACCTTGGACCATTTCCAATATGCGCCACCCATAAGCTCTTAGGGGTGGCGCATCAGCAATATGCGCCACCTATAAGGTTCTTAGGGGTGGCCCATTTTGCCAAATGCGCCACATATAAGAGGATCCAGGGCTGGCCCACCCTTATGGGTGGCGCATTTTACAATATGCGCCACCTCTAAGATCTAAGAGGTGGCGCATTTTTAACCAGTGCGCTGATACGTCCAAAAGTATCTATAATTTCTGCTTGCTCCATGCCTCTTTTGTGTGATATTGCTATGATATTGATGAACTTCCATACACTTTTGATCATATTTGGACTAACCTATTAACTCAGTGCACCCCAGTGCCAGTTCCTGTTTTCTGCTGTTTTTCTATTTCAGGTTTCCCCCTTATTAAAAGTGCCAGAAAAATTTCGGGAAAAATATAGGAAAAATCAGTGTACCGGAAGCTTCGCGAAGTGCCCAAGAGGGGCCAGAAGGGGGCCAGGGGGGCCCCAGGCGGCCAGAGGGCGCGGCCCCACCCCTGGCCGCACCAGGGGGCGCTTGGAGCCCTTGTCCCACCTCTGGCTGCCCCCTTTCGCCTATTTATTCCCCGTGACGAGAAACCCTCGGGGACGGGACCCTTTTTCGCGATCTCTCCTCTGTTTCTCCGCCGCCGCGCTTCCAAGATCGGGAGCACCAGAAGACCTCTTCTCGGCACCCTGCCGGAGGGAGGAACCACCTCCGGGAGCTTCTCCACCACCATGGATGCTTCCCGGATGATCCGTGAGTAGTCCACCTTGGACCATGGGTCTATGATCAGTAGCTATGTGATGTTCTCCTCCCCTCTTTTTTCTTCATCGATTAGACCTCGTGAGCTGCCCTACATGATCGAGGAACATATGTAATCTTTCTGTTGTTGCTATGCTGAGTTTGCTGGGATCCGATGGATTATGAGATTATGTTCATATTGTGTTTGAGTTATATATTTGATTCTCCTCTTTTATATTTATGTTCTTGAGTAATTCTTGCATGTTCTCTGTTGTTGTTCATTGCTTTGGCCAAGTAGTAGGTAGTGACTCCAAGAGGGAGCGTTATGCATGATTGTGGGTTCCTGCCCCCGATGACTAGCTTGAGTGACAGAAACATGAGTCTAGGGGATGTGTTGTTGCCACAAGGGGGAAAAGAATGGTGCTTGTACTTGCGGGTGCAAGGATTGTTTACTTTACGCAAAGTTCTTTAATGCAGTTGTCTGTTGATTTGAGTTTACACTTTGGGTGGGATTCGAAACTTAATACCAGCGAGATGTTCTGGACAGATATCTCAAGGTGGATGATTAGTAGGAAGATGCAGACGGATTTCGGTCTACTTTTCTTGGCATACCGCCCATGATTTTGAGCCTCTTCCTTTCTGTATAGCATAATTAGCATTGGTTTGCGCACATAATCCAGTCAATTGCCTAGTTGTAATTTGTTTACCTCGCATGACTATTTTATCGTCTTTTGGGAGAGAGACATCACTAGTGAACATCATAGGACCCCAGTCCGTATTTACAATATTGTTTACATCTTCAATTAACTTCCAGTATTTACTTTTCCGTAGCTATCACTATCATTATTATCCCGTGCGTTTTATCCTTTGTAAACAACAAGGCCGGAGGAATTGAAAACTCATGTGTACTCGTTGGGAAGCAAAGCTATCTGTTGTGTGTGCAGGTCCAGGTAAACTAAGCAACCTTAGGTTGTAAACGGCGCCATTGTTCACTTCACCACCTTCTTGTATCTGTTGGAGTCCTACTTGTTAGATACTCAACCTTAGCATCTTTTCTAAGGGAAATTTGCCGCTACGCTACATCTCACCTTCCACTTGGGGTAGCCAACAAGGAGCGAGAAGGTAACTCGTGTATCAAGCAAATTTCTGGCGCCATTGTCGGGGACTCCACTCTTCAAGATAGGGGAGTTCCACACTATCTTTTATCTTTTCTTTTTAGTCTTGTTAGTTTACCTTTTAGTTTTTGCTTTAGTTTCTTTTATCAAAAATCAAAAAAATAGTTACCTTGCTTTTAGTTATCCTTTCTGTTTAGTCAAGCATGTTAGGATTTGGTGCCTTGAGGGATTCTGAGGTCTTAGATTTACATCAAAGGGATGGAGAAAATATGAAGAAGGCTTGGGATAGAATTTCTGATGCACATAGGAGAGTTATTCCTTGGATACCTATAAAAATTGTGCTTAGAAATTTTTACCATGGTATTTTTAGATGGTGCATGCACTCTCTTGATATTATAGCTAAAGGGGATTTCTTAGCTTGTGACGAAGCTAGAGCTCTTGAAATTATACATGGTCTATCTAGTTACTTTGTTTATGATCATGGTTTTGATACTGTTATAGATAGACTTGCTACTGTTGAAAAGAGATTGGATGCTCTAGACTTGAAAAAAGAAAAGAAACCCCAGCCAAATAAGAAAGATATTTATGAGATAGATGGTGACTGGGAACCCTTTGTTAGAATTAGCATCTCTAACCAAGACTTCCTTGCCTTTTGTGACATTGGATCTATGGTTTCTACTATGCCAAAAGTTGTTTATGATTCTTTAAAATTTAACATGGACAAATTATCAACCTATCATGAACATGCTAATGGAGATATTTCTGAGATACAGGGAAGGATAAAAGATGTACCAGTGACATTCCTTAAAGGGATTGCAATGGTTGATTTCTTTGTCATGAAGCCAAACCAAGGAAACATAGTGCTTGGGAGGGATTTCCTCCGAGCCGTAAAAGGCTTCATCGATATAGGTAAGGGACAAATACGCCTCCGCGGGAAGGAAAAAGGTCTATACCCCTTTCCTAAAAGAAACAAGGATGAACTTGTTGAGGAACCATTTGAATCATATTACAACTCCGATTATTATGATGATCTTTGATTCCTTCTATTTGCATTAAGCCTAGCTAATGGCTTTAAAGAAGCGCTTTTGGGAGGCAGCCCGCAACAAATTTAGGATTTCCCTTTTGTTTTTCTTCTGTTTTTACTGGTCTTGATTATTGTTACTAATGTAGCAACATCATTGTACCCTTACTTTTCAAGCTTTGTGCCTTTTATAGCCTCATACGACAAGGGAAGTGAAAGTTGTGACATGCTGTCCAGAAAACAGATTCTGTCTTCGTGCCTAGAAAAATCACAGAAAAATCCCAGTTCATCTTTTTTAGCAGAATTTTTTACACAGCGTGATATATACAATTACAAAACTTTCGTATGTTCTGAGTTTTTTTATTTGAGTTGTATAAGTACGCCTAAAAAATTCTCTACTACCTGCTGGTCTGTTTTTCACAGATTCTGTCTTGTTTTGCCTTTTCTTCATTTTGCAAACCTTAAGCTTGCTTTTTCTTTGCAAAAACTTTTTTTCAATCTTGATAATTAGTAGCTCTTCAAGATTATCTTTATTTCCAGTAGAGAAAAAATATTTTATTATGGGTACTAACCTTGCTAATCAGATTATGATGAGTTATATATGAAGGGAGTTTTAAAGTGTGCGAGGGAAGATGATGAAAGAAGATTAAGAAGTGTCAAGCGTTCAAGCTTGGGGATGCCCCCATGCATCCCCAAGAAATATTCAAGGAGACTCAAGCGTCTAAGCTTGGGGATGCCCCCGTGCATCCCCTTCTCCATCAACAATTATCAGTTCGTCTCTCGTTTCACTATATTTCTATCACTTCATGCATTATGTGCTATTCTTGGAGCGTCTCGCTCTTAGGTTTTATTTTTAGTTTTCTTTAGCTTTGCTTGCTGTTCATAACAATTTAGAACCCATCTTTCTTTGTGTGGGAGAGAAACACGCTCCACTTCCAAAATCTAGAACACAACATAGGACTTTTCATGCTTATCTTTGCTGTGTGTGTTCTTTGTCTTTTTCGTAGCTACTGTCATGTTTTTCTCTTAGCTTTCATGCTTATCTTGTCAAAGAGCTTTTCTTTAGTTTTTTTCTGGAACTCTCTTGTGTTTTCATGTTTATCTTGATTAGAGAGTTTGCCTGTTGCACTGAGTTTTGTGTCTTGACCTTAAGTAGGTAATTGAGGTTGCTATTCTTTTGTAGTAGTAACTTGCAATAGTTTTGAGGTATTGTTTTGAGTAATGTTTGGACTTTTGGTGTCAAGAGCTTTAGCCTATTAGTGATAGATGTCGTATTTTGGGAAATCCGTGTTTATTTTCAAAACCTACAAATTAGTTGAGAACTCTAGCTACTAGATGGATCACTACTCTTCTGAGGGGTCAAATATTAGAGTACAGTCACATACCATGAGTCGAGCATGCGCAAGGATAACCAAACCCCCATACACCCTCCTCGGGGTACTTGTCTCTTTGTGAATCTCCTTATTAGATTGAGAGTTACCAATAATAAGTGCATGAGTTCTTCGGACTAATGTGAGTATTCGAAAGTTGACACTTCCACCTTCCCATATTTTTCTAGCCTCTCTTGTGCCGTGCATTGCTTTCTTCTCACTCCGAGAGTTAGCGTCCACCTTCGCCAGTACATCCAAACCCTTGGCATGATACGCTCTGTCATCATAAACCTCCTTTTATCCTTCCTCAAAACAGCCACCATACCTACCTATCAAGGCATTTCCATAGCCTTTCCGAGATATATTGCCATGCAACATCCATCTTCTCATGACTTGATCTTCATGTCATACATGCTACTTGCTTGATCGATGAGCCGCATGCTAGTTGGGCCTTGCCCTAATCATTGCTACATGACGCGCTAGTATCATTTCATATCCTGCTACACTGGCAGATACATTTGCATACTTCATGATAGTTACATTTTCTTTATGATTTGAGTACTTTGTAAATTGTGAAAGATCTTCTATACTTTTTGTAATATATAGAGTGTTGCCCCTAAAGTGAGGAAAATATCCCAAAGTGGACAAATTAAAAGATCCCAAAGTGGACAATTTAAAAGATCCCAAAGATGAAAAATGAGAGAAACAGAAAGAGCCATTGAGGCCACCAAAAAAATACAAAAAATAGAAAAAAGAGAAAAAGAAATAAAAAGAGAGAAGGGGGCACACTACTATTACTTTTGAGAGATCCACACTCGTACTCCCTCTTATATCTTGTACTCCATAGAGATTATCATTCATGCATATAGCTATGTGGGGACCTTCACACTATAGAACTTGGCTTGTATATTCCAATGATGAGCCTCCTCAAAAGAGCTCTAGGTCTTCTTGAGAAAGCAAGTTGGATGCACCCCCACTAGTTCCATTGGAGAGCTTACCTTAGCTCATATGTGCATCTGTTGCATCGCAATCCCTACTCCTCACATCATATCTATCATTTGGATTTCTCTCGCCTATGATTGTCCTCATTGATGTGAGCCTTTCACACCCTTTTTGTCTTCCTCCTCCACCATATTCTCTCTTTGCCATCCTAAGTGTCAACTTTCTTGCTTACGCTCATCCATTGCATGACTGCTCAAAATGTCGAAAAGGAGTGGATCATTTTGACTTGTACCTGGCTAGTGGTCTGGGGATTAGTCAAGATAAGATTCCAAAGAAGACCAAGTGTGAAAATTTAGTAGATTGAGTTTTCAACATAAAAATACTATTTCTCGTATATCCCTATCCCCTTTCTTGCACGCAAACACCATTTGGAGACATTCGAGTCACGGACAGCGAGAGCTCTTGCACCTTTATGTTTCTTGTTTCAATGCCAAATATAGACTCTTTCCTGTTATGACTTGAATTGAATTACATGCCTTGATTGCTTTACTTACAAAGTTCTTTTATGGTTGTTAGCATGTCACCACAGAAATTATGCTTTTATCATTTACCTACTCGAGGACGAGCAGGAATTAAGCTTGGGGATGTTGATACGTCTAAAACGTATCTATAATTTCTGCTTGCTCCATGCCACTTTTGTGTGATATTGCTATGATATTGATGAACTTCCATACAATTTTGATCATATTTGGACTAACCTATTAACTCAGTGCACCCCAGTGCCAGTTCCTGTTTTCTGCTGTTTTTCTATTTCAGGTTTCCCCCTTATTAAAAGTGCCAGAAAAATTCCAGGAAAAATATAGGAAAAATCAGCGTACCGGAAGCTTCGCGAAGAGCCCGAGAGGGGCCAGAGGGGGGCCAAGGGGCCCCCAGGCGGCCAGAGGGTGCGGCCCCACCCCTGGTCGCGCCAGGGGGGGCCTCGATCCCCTGGCCCACCTCTGGCTGCCCCCTTTCGCCTATTTATTCCTCGTGACGAGAAACCCTCGGGGACGGAACCCTTTTTCGCGATCTCTCCTCTGTTTTGCCGCCACCACGCTTCCAAGATCGGGGGCACCAGAAGACCTCTTCCCGGCACCTTGCCGGAGGGAGGAACCACCTCCGGGAGCTTCTGCACCACCATGGATGCTTCCCGGATGAACCGTGAGTAGTCCACCTTGGACCATGGGTCTATGATCAGTAGCTATGTGATGTTCTACTCCCCTCTTTTTTCTTCATGGATTAGACCTCGTGAGCTGCCCTACATGATCGAGGCACATACGTAATCTTTCTGCTGTTGCTATGCTGAGTTTGCTGGGATCCGATGGATTATGAGATTATGTTCAGATTGTTTTTGAGTTATATATTTGATTCTCCTCTTTTATATTTATGTTCTTCAATAATTCTTGCATGTTCTCCGTTGATGTTTATTGCATTGGCCAAGTAGTAGGTAGTGACTCCAAGAGGGAGTGCTATGCATGATTGTGGGTTCATGCCCCCCGATGACTAGCTTGAGTGACAGAAACAGGAGTCTAGGGGATGTGATGTTGCCACAAGGGGAAAACAACGGTGCTTGTACTTGCGGTTGCAAGGATTGTTTACTTTACGCAAAGTTCTTTAATGCAGTTGTCTGTTGCTTTGAGTTTACACTTTGGGTGGGATTCACAAATTAATACCAGCGAGATGTTCTGGATATATATCTCAAGGTGGATGATTAGTAGGTAGATGCAGATGGATTTCGGTCTACTTGTCTTGGCGTACCGCCCATGCTTTTGAGCCTCTTCCTTTCTGTATAGCATAATTAGCATTTGTTTGCGCACATAATCCTGTCAATTCCCCAGCTGTAATTTGTTTACCTCGCATGGCTATTTTATCGTCTTTTCGGAGAGAGACATCACTAGTGAACATCATAGGACCCCGGTCCATATTTACAATATTGTTTACATCTTCAATTTGTCGGGAAACGTAGTAGAAAACAAAAAATTTCGGCCTACGAATCAAGAACCCAAGATCATCCAAGAAGATTGCATACAAGGTTTTAGGTCATGGCTCACCAACCGATGTAGCGGAAGTAGAGTTGGTGCAGATCCCCGCAGCTAGGAATTTCAATGACCTCCCAACCGCGAGGATATCGATCCCGCGTACCATTCCACGATCCGTTGCGCGATCTATCTCGTGAACCGTCCCACGATCCGTCCCGATCAAGTCCCACGAACAAGTCCCTCGAACATGATCTCCGAGGAAGAAGAAGGACCTCGAAGAAGGATCAAAGGTATGATCCCTCTACCGGTATCCACACATCCCGATGTAGCAATCCAGCAGCGCTCCGCCGTCTAGAGAAGAACGCCACCGAGAGAAACTAGAGGGAGAAGAGCCTAGCGGCGTCCGGACTAGAATGATCTAGCCTGAAGAGAATTAGAGGCGCGTGGGATTTAGCTGGGGCAGCCTTGGGGCTTTTCTGGTGTCTTTTTGGGGCTACCCCTGCCCCCGAATATATAGGTGGAAGCCTGGGGTCGCAACTTGGGCGAGGGTTCTCCCCAAAGTCGATTTTCGCCATCAGGAGGAGTCCAACACGGATTCCAGTACGAAACGCCGCGCACTACGGCGTCTAGGGGGGAAATGCCAGGGACCCTGGCGTTTTGCCCTAGCACCCAAGGAAAGTCTATTTCCCACCGACCTACGGCCTTGTGGACCTTCCTACTTGGCCTAGCTTCGGTTTCCGCGTCTTGGAGAGTTCCATAACCCTCCGGATACTTCCATAAGCTCCAGGGAACCTCCCGGAACCTCCCAGAACATTTTTGGAGCTCCCAGAACAATTTCCCGATGTTTCGTAACCTTTCCACAACTATTACCGAATGTTGCAAAACCTTCCGAGACTATCACGAATGTCTTGTTACCACTTCAAGACTCTTCTTGAATGTTCTGAAATCATCCGAGACCGTTTCACGAATATTCTGAAACCATTCGGCACAACCTAGAACACTTCTAGTGCTACCCAGAACACTTCCGGTTCCACGCGAAACAATTTCGGTACCCTTTCTCTTTTCATCTCCTAGTTCTCTAACAGATTACTACTCGTTAAGTGTGTGACCCAATAGGTTCGGTATAATGCGGACATGAGTCAGAACATCTTCCGGACATAGGTCAACAGCCTTTTGTCAATAGCCAATAATCAACAGCGGAGCCATGGACACCCATGTTGACTCCCACACATACACGAAGAAACTTCGAGTGAACCATTATGTTTATTCATGTACCATTCCCTTTGCTTCGCGATATATGACAAAGTTAGAGGAGAGAAGTTTGGCACCCATGTGTAACAACTTTTGAACACAAGCCACTCGTTATCCTCTTTGCTCGTTTGTCCCTTTTCTCGTTATCGTATTCCGGTATCCCCGTGACTAAATCACAATGCGTCTGGCCAGACTATAATGGATACCGTCATACCGAGTGGGCCCGAAGTGAATATCTTCTTCATCGTGAAGGAGCAAATCCCATTCTTGAACTATCACAGTCACTAGCCACACCATCTGACATTCCCAGAACTTATTTTACTACTTCCCATTTACGGGAGGATTCATCTAAGAACCAAAGCATGTCCTCCTGTGTGAAGCAACTCAATACTCTCATGGTCTAAGGAATTACGTATATGATAACATTTCATGATATGACTTATAACGTAGTTACGATGTGATCTCTAAGTATATCATTCAATACTGGGGTCGGTTCAACATCATTGTTCTGCTAACAATATGTTCCCATTGCTACTGACATCCTTGTTACAAGAACAATGTCCATGATTAAGAAAACGTAATCATCAGTTAGCACATGAGCTGGTCTTAGAGGCTAAACCAGGAACTCTTGGTGTTTACATTTCCACAAATGCAAGTGAGTTTTCTTCTGAATCTCATAGTCAGGGTCATTGCAATTATACCACAGAAATATAAACATTAATTACGAACGTGGAAATATATATAATAACATTTTATTATTGCCTCTAGGGCATATTTCCAACAGTCTCCCACTTGCACTAGAGTCAATAATATTATCAGTGCCTGAGCACCTTACACCCATGGCATACCGGTGTAATACATGCTTCATTTGTGGTATAGACTTCATCATCGGATCTGACGTTTCAGGCCCGTTTGTATCTTGCATATCTTCACGTTTTCACGCTATCATAAAATTCACTAATTTTATCAGTTTAGCTTTGTATATGTTTGGATCATTTGGCAGGACCTTGGTTCCTTTAGAATAAGTCATGAAATCATTCGCCAATGTTCCATGAGCTTCAAGCATCTAGGAAACCATACCATGTTCATAAATGAATTTATGATTCAAAATACCCTCCTTGTTACTTCTTTAAGCAACAATATACTTAGCCTTTGTTATAGAATTCGCCACAGTATCGAACTTGACATAGTTCCTCCATACTGTGCCACCCTTACGTGTGAAACACATAATCCCAATTAAAATCGAAAGTCGATCGGAGTAAGTATGAAGACTGAATTGGTGTAACTGTTTACATCAAAATTCAGCTGGTGTAACTTGTTACATCGAGCTCTTCATTATCTCCATTTTCCGAGAAACAAATCTTATCTATCATAAGTTTAACTTTTCACTGTTTGTCCAATGATCAACATATTGATCACTTTGGTATCTTGCTCATAACCTTTTGAAGCACTGGACATATCTGGTCGTTTTACATATTATGGTGTACATGATTAATCCAAACACACGGGTGAGTGGAATTCAATTCACGTGTTTTTGCTTATCTGTGTTCATCAACACCGATTTCTGCAAACAACTTTTCACCACGACTTTGGCAAGAACATGTTTCTTGGCATTTCATACTAAACTACTTTAGTATCATGTCAATATGTAGTGTTGGCTTTAGCATGATCAGGCACTTACTATCTTCATAGATCACTATGCTCAATACTAATGCTATATCAGCCCAAGTTCTTCAACTGAAAACTATTTCCAATGAAGTCCTTATTCGTGTCAAGAAATTTATATCATTTCTAATCAACAATATGTCATCTACATAAGGTTTTAGAAATATTATTCAGCTCCCACTTACTTTCTTGAATATTCAAGCATCTTCGTTATCCCTGATGAAAACAAACTCTTTTGGCAATTTCATCACAACGAAAATTCCAACTCCATTATGCTAGCTCCAGTCCATCACTGGATATCCAAGGCTTGCATCTATTTTAGCATCCTTTGAATCGACAAAACATTCCGGTCGTATCACGTATACGTCCTTTGTTATATTTCCATGTAGGAACTTTGTTTTGACGTTCATTCTACCATATCCTATAAATGTGATATGTAGTAATTGCTAGTATAACCCGAACTGACTAAAGCATTTCTACGGTCGAAACTATTTCTCCGTAGTCAACCTTTGAACTTGCTAGAAAACAATTTTCCAACGAGTTGAGCTTTATGGATAAAACAATTTCATCCGAATCAATTATAGATCCATATATATATATTCTTCAGACTTTTAGTCTTTCGGAGGGTCTACCAAGTTCAAAACTTGACTTACTTCCATGGATACTATCTCGGATTATTTGGCATTTAGCCAAATCCCGGAGTCAGGGCCCATCAACGCTTCTTTGTATATCACAGGTTTATCATTGTCGAACAACAATATCTCGTTTTACATATCATGAATGTTTGTACGAGTTTTGTCTAACCTGTGTGGTTCAGCTGCACACTTATCTGAAGATTCAACAATCTTTGACAAGTTGCACTGTCCTCCCACTCACTCTTTTGTAAGAAACTATTTTCTTCAAAACACACCGTTCTTAACAACAAACAGTTTTGCTTTTGTGTAGTGATAGAGGAATACCAAAAATTTTGGCATAACCTTAACAAAGTAGCCCTTATCTGATTTGGTGTTTTGAGCATGTCAAACACATGTCTCATATACCCAAATTTTAAGAAAAGACAATATGGTTTTAACACTTCCATTCCACATCTAATATGGTGTCATTTCAACAGATTTGATGGTGCTCTTTTCAGTGTAAAAGCCGTAGTCTCTAACGCATAACTTTAATAAATATAATGGAAAATTGATAAAACGTCATATTTGATCTTACCGTGTCATACATGGCTTGATTACATCTCTCGAACACTTTACTCATAGTGGTGTTCCGGGAGACGCAAGTTATGACACTTCTTCACAACTCATCAGACGTTCGCTAAACTTGTAACTCAAATATTACTTTCTACAATCTAATTTGCAGAAGCTTTATTTCCTCATTACAATGAATTTCTATTTCACTCTAAAATTCCTTGAACATTTCAAAGATTTCAGACGTATGTCTCTATTGAACAGATATCCTCATATCTATTTCAACTCATGAGTGAAGATAGGGAATCCACTGCACACAACCACACTTATTGGACTACACACATCATCATGTATGATTACCAATGGTTTAGTTTCCCGTTCATGTATGGCCTATCAACGGTGTTTTAGTCACATTACTTCGAGACAAAGATCGCAAGCGTCAAGTGATTCATAGTCATATGACTCGAAAGTCCATCACTTATGGAAATTCTTCATGCATGTTATGTCACTTGTGATAAATGGCAGTGCCACATCTATGTGGTATTTCTGTCAGTCTTGCGACGTTTAGCGTCAGTGTTATGGATGTTTAGTATTATTATCAAGATTCATAACATACAACCTATTCATAATGGAAGTATGGCCTTTACGTTATTCATAGCTTTGAACAACTCTCTTGCAACAAACATGATTCAAAATGATGTTTTGCAACAAGGCTAAAGTGTAGTAACAATTTACTCAACTCTAAAATGAATTATGAAGATAATCATAGAGTCAACTCACGGTATAGTAAACCTTTTACCGTGTTCCCGAGCGTGTCAAAACTCATCATTAGCTAGTCATAAAGGCCATAGTATTTCTTGCATCGAGTTGCAACAATATGCAATCGATGTGATATTCCGGTGATCAACAGTTTAATCACAATATACAGAATCCACAATTAACTGCTTAATCATGATTCCCAAGAATTACATCTCTTGACCAGCAATGAATTCATCTATAACTCCGTATGACTTTCATTTCTGAGCTGGTTATTCCAGTCTTCTTTCGTTTTGCCTTTATATGTATCATAGTTCTATTTCCAATGTCAGTCCTACTCACAGAAGATCACACATGATCAAGGGTGGCGCAGGCCATGGACTTTCCGGCGTGTAAGTCTTACTAACACCGTTTGGAACTTCCTTTCCCTTAATTCCCATCATCATATGATCGGTGTTCTTCTGGATCCCACACTTATCAGTTTCGTTAGAGCATAATGAACATTTTCACTAATGCTTACAATCATACATTGTACTAGATATCTTATATCCAACATTAATTGTCTTACTACTGAAAACAATTTTTCACTTCCATGAATATAACATAACTATCCCAAACTTTTCGAAGTTCGTGTTTCATGGTGGCAAAGACAATGCACTTAGCTGTGGTGGAATTCTAGCATTTTGGATTATGGACGTAAGTCACATCATCCATAGCATCAGTGGGAGAGCATCAAAAATTTGCGATAGGACATGGTCCTTCTCGGCACTATTGAGGATAGTCCTCACAGTACGGTACCCATCGTAAAGTTTTTACCAGATAATACAGTTAATCAAAATCAATTTGGGAAGGTGGTAACGCGAGCCATTATTCTACAACGATAATGCAAATACTAAGACTTTGTTCATAATTAAGTTGCACTTGTGATTAATCAATTTAATTACTTAGTGCGCTCCCACTCAGATCAATATCTCTCGTAATTGATGCTGGAGTGATTCAAGATCCAACCCAATCGTCCGCCATTGATGTGACATCACTGATGACTTAGACTGGACCGGTAGGCCAACTTGCCAATCACGCCAAAGGTGATTCTTGTTCATCTTTCGATGGGCGTGTTCCGGTAGCAAACTTTTATCCAAACCGTCAAGATAACCAAGTGTAATGTGCTGTGTGTTCTTTTAACACACCCGTCTTTTATGCGTCACACCGTGTGCACCCATGTGACATGACCTGCTCCGATGTGAAACATAGTATAGACGGTGCTACAGTTGGAAGAACACTATCAACTTGATATTGTTTTGCGAGAGATCACCCTAATAAAATACGACTATCGCGCATCAAACAAGGGTGCATCAAAGGGATAAACATCACAGGCAGTTCATTAAATTATGTGATATGATATAGCCCTTTGCTTCGTGAAGTCTTCATTGTCTTCACGTCGTCGTGGTTGAAGTCACCGTGTCCACCAACTTTTCCTTGGTGCCGGGAACATCACCACGGCTTCCGGCATGTGCGTCGGGGTCCACCTCCGCATCGTGGATCATCACCTTGCGTCTATCTATTGCTTTGCCTCGAGCTAATAAACAGTTCTGGCACGCAGGCCATAATTAAGTGACAATCATATGACTCCAGTCATCATGCCGTACCACGACACGCAGGTCGCGAATAAATATTACATAACATATAGCATCTCATACAAACACATTGCAAATCTTGAAGGCTATACCACATCACATGCATATTCTGCAAAAACAAGTTAGATCGCCATCTACACGGGTTGTTGCAACTTTTATCGTGGTTGTTAAGCAGGTTTACAAGGCAAACGAGAAAACCTAGAAAAACAAAACACGATACTTCTTTTGTTGCTAGTTTAACATACGGGGTGCGTGCAGCAACTTATGCCACAAGCCAAACTTCGTTAAACGCGTGACCCCGTGTGGATTTGAGTTCATAAAATCCACAAGCCCCTCCATGTTAAATCTTCTATTGCGAGATTAAGATGAGATCCAAGGAGTTTGATGTAGACCATGATCAAGGCAACCAGCATACTGAAAGCAGCATAGAGGGATCGATGGAAAACTCAATCCTTGTAGCAAAACCTCAACTTGCCATCAAGCATAGAAAAAATCACATGACATGGAAGCAACAAGAAAATCAATGCCTCATATCACACATATGATCTAGACCTAACCATGCATCTAATCAAGGATCGCTCTGATACCACTGTCGGGAAACGTAGTAGAAAACAAAAAATTTCGGCCTACGAATCAAGAACCCAAGATCATCCAAGAAGATTGCATACAAGGTTTTAGGTCATGGCTCACCAACCGATGTAGCGGAAGTAGAGTTGGTGTAGCTCGTTGGTGCAGATCCCCGTAGCTAGGAATTTCAATGACCTCCCAACCGCGAGGATATCGATCCCGCGTACCGTTCCACGATCCGTTGCGCGATCTATCCCGTGAACCGTCCCACGATCCGTCCCGATCAAGTCCCACGAACAAGTCCCTCGAACATGATCTCCGAGGAAGAAGAAGGACCTCGAAGAAGGAACAAAGGTATGATCCCTCTACCGGTATCCACACATCCCGATGTAGCAATCCAGCAGCGCTCCGCCGTCCAGAGAAGAACGCCACCGAGAGAAACTAGAGGGAGAAGAGCCTAGCGGCGTCCGGACTAGAATGATCTAGCCTGAAGAGAATTAGAGGCGCGTGGGATTTAGCTGGGGCAGCCTTGGGGCTTTTCTGGTGTCTATTTGGGGCTACCCCTGCCCCCGAATATATAGGTGGAAGCCTGGGGTCGCAACTTGGGCGAGGGTTCTCCCCAAAGTCGATTTTCGCCATCAGGAGGAGTCCAACACGGATTCCAGTACGAAACGCCGCGCACTACGGCGTCTAGGGGGGAAACGCCAGGGACCCTGGCGTTTTGCCCTAGCACCCAAGGAAAGTCTATTTCCCACCGACCTACGGCCTTGTGGACCTTCCTACTTGGCCTACCTTCGGTTTCCGCGTCTTGGAGAGTTCCATAACCCTCCGGATACTTCCATAAGCTCCAGGGAACCTCCCGGAACCTCCCAGAACATTTTTGGAGCTCCCGGAACAATTTTCCGATGTTTCGTAACCTTTCCACAAGTATTACCGAATGTTTCAAAACCTTCCGAGACTATCACGAATGTCTTGTTACCACTTCAAGACTCTTCTTGAATGTTCTGAAATCATCCGAGACCGTTTCACGAATATTCTGAAACCATTCGGCACAACCTAGAACACTTCTAGTGCTACCCAGAACACTTCCGGTTCCACGCGAAACAAATCCGGTACCCTTTCTCTTTTCATCTCCTAGTTCTCTAACAGATTACTACTCGTTAAGTGTGTGACCCAATAGGTTCAGCATAATGCCGACATGACTCAGAACATCTTCCGGACATAGGTCAACAGCCTTTTGTCAATAGCCAATAATCAACAGCGGAGCCATGGACACCCATGTTGACTGCCGCACATACACGAAGAAACTTCGAGTGAACCATTATGTTTATTCATGTACCATTCCCTTTGAGTTTTCTTCTGAATCTCATAGTCAGGGTCATTGCAATTATAGCACAGAAATATAAACATTAATTACGAACGTGGAAATATATATAATAACATTTTATTATTGCCTCTAGGGCATATTTCCAACACAATTTACTTTCAGTATTTACTTTTCCGTAGCTATCACTATCATTATTATCCCGTGTGTTTTATCCTTTGTAAAGAATAAGGCCGGAGGAATTGACAACTCCTCTGTACTCGTTGGGAAGCAACGCTATCTGTTGTGTGTGCAGGTCCAGGTGAAGTAAGCAACCTTAGGTTGTAAACGGCGCCATCGTTCACTTCACCACCTTCTTGTATCTGTTGGAGTCCTACTGGTTCGATACTCAACCTTAGCATCTTCGCTAAGGGAAGTTATCTCGTGTATCATGCGCCCCCCCTTATAACCTAATGGCACATTACATTGAAGATGCGCCACTAATAAGATTTCCATGTATAGGATTTTCTCTAGTAGTGATTTAACCAACAGCCGTGGAACACCCAACCACTGTTGAACTCGGAACACCGCAGACGTGGTGTGCTCCCATGATAGCCGTGAAGCATGGAAAACCCAATCGGCGCAGTAACCATACCGCCCACCACGCACGAAAAACGAGGGCCATAATCACACAGTGTGAAAATTTCAGGCAGCATTGCATCACATCACTTCCATTCACAAGCTACAACCATCCAACTTGTCAGGCAGCCCGGCAACGTCCCATCTCAGCAAGGCGTGTTAATTACGGGTCATTGCCATCTGTCAGCGTTCCATTTCTTAAAACTTTTGACCGCATTTCAAAATCTTTTACTCCCATCGGGAGTGCCTTGCCTTCGCTAAAAACAGAGCAAGGAACAAAACCTCGAGAGTTCGGGTGCTCCCTCACCCAGAAGGTAAAGACGTACCCAGGTGGCCACTCGCACCAACAGTAATCACTGCATCTACAAAGTTCGGGTTGTCCCTCACCCAGAAGGCAATAATGTTCTCGAGTGATCACTCGCTCTAAAGCGTTACCTCTACAAAGTTCGGGTGCTGCCTCAGCCCGAAGGAACCAAAGCGTTCAAGTGCCTACCCGAAAGATTCAACTGATATCCAACAAGACAATTTTCCCGCACACTCGATGACTTTCCGAGTGGGTGCTTTCTTATTGACTCCTCGCCCGAGCTCGCAAAAGCTCCACGAGTGACTACTAATAGTCCACTTGATCATTTATTCCAAGTGGGTGCATCTCTAATTAGGCTCCGCTCCTCTATAAAAAAATGATGCATGGGCTGCGACTCGCCGTACCCCAGATGCAGCGCAAGCTTAGAGTGTAGGTAAGACCCCGCGGCGGAGTCGGCCGGGCCGGGACTTGCCACAACGCGACTTCACTCCCGACCTTTTCCATGCGCTTGCATGATAGAAAGATGAGCCGATAACGGACGCGTTAAGGCTATTTTCTTGGACTGGCGGCATCGATCCTATAAGGCCTGCAGCGGCATGGACTTTGCTAGACACCGATCGTTTCCAAGTTCGTGTCGAGGGACAGGGGCTTTATTGGGCTACTGAGGTATTTTCCACTAGCGCAATTCACCAAGGCTCGACCAGCCGACTACCTTGGGCCCTTTCAGCTTGTCATCCCTCGAATAATCATTGTCTTGGCTAAACTGCCAACGAATCGCATCCGCGCTGCGCATATGAAGGCAAGCGATGATGGATTCGAGTCCCTGCGTTACTTTTCGAGTCCCTCAGGAACTCGGGGGCTACTGACGAGGGGGTGACCCCACGACTCCTGCGTGTGAGGATACCTGGTGCGCACGAAGACGGAGGGCCCGATAGAAGCCTCGACAGGTCCATGACTGGCCCACTCGAAGCACCAACATAGGAGTTCGCGACCAACAAGGAAGTCAAGACTTGGCGTCCAAGACGAAGTTAGTTTAGGAAATCGTCCTTGTAACCTAAGATGGACACCCCGAGACCCATCCTAGTATATAAAGGCTGGGAGGGGTGAAGCCTCAGGAGATCCAATCTACAATCAACACCCCCGGTCTTGAGCAAACTCACCTAGACCTCGACTGTAATCGCCCCCTCGCATAATACAATCGAGCAAGAAGTGCTTCTCCTGTTAGCCGACGAGTATCTCCAACCTGTTCCTTCTCTATGATCTAACCCAGGGTACCTGACCATGGGATTTGCCGAGGCTAATCCTCGTCAATCCTCAAACCTTGCACTCAAGGCTAGGCTCGAGGAGTTTGATGATGATGAGGAAGACGACGAGTATGAAGATGATGATAACTCCGATGATACTCCCTCATATGATTATATGGCTCTCTTTGTGAAGAGGTTCACCAAAGGGGACTTCAAGGGAAGATTCCCAAAGAAGAAGACAAGAAACTGCTACAACTATGAGAAACCAGGACACTTTGCGGAGGACTGTCCGTATGATAAGAGAGAGGACAAGCCTAGATTTCCTCAGAAGGAATTTTCCAAGAAGCTTCCAAACCCTATCAACAACAAGTTCAAGAAGAAAGCATTGTTGGCGCTAGAAGGGACCGATCCTGAGGATGTTGGTGGTGTGGCCGGAGTTGCTCAAGATACACAAAAGACCTTGAAGCTCCTCAACAAGCAAGGTGAAGTTGTAAACTACAACTACATGAGTGACTACACCGGCAATGCACACAAGTGTCTCATGGCCAAGTTTGTTGATGATGAAACTCCCTCGTCCTCGGCTAAGATCAAGATAACTCCTATTGATGAGTCATTCATGTTCTCTTCCGAACCTCATGATGAATTTCATGATGCGGAAAGTGATGATGCACATGCTACTTGTGAAGATTTGTTGTTTGCTAAAGTGAACAAAATGATGAGCTATCTCAAAGGCAACAAGCTCAAAATATTTCAATTACTTATGGATGTGGTGGGTAAGCACTCCACAACCATTAAGGATCTTGAAATCCTCCTCACCGAGGAAAAGGATAACTATACTCTCCTTGAGAGAAAGGTTGACTTCGAGGAAGCTCGAAATGAAAACTTGTGCAAAGTTTTCCACGCATCAAATGACTTAAATGACAAGCATGTTGCCTCCTTGAAAAAGGCTAATGAAATTTGTAAGGAACTTGCTAATGATATGAGGAAAGTTGTGGAGCTAAACACCTCCCTTTCTAAGGATGTTGAGTTACTCACCTTGTCTCTCAAGACAAAAGATGAGGAACTCACCACCCTTAAGAAGAATCTGGAGGGTCACAAACTTGCTCATATAAAAACACTTACTAAGATGTCTCCTCCCACTATTTTACATGTTGATTCTTGTGCTACTAACTCTACTCTTGATCAAGCATCTCTCATTGAGGAGAACTTAGCTCTTCATGCTCAACTAAAGAAGGGCCTCTTAACTTTTTCCCAAGGCGAGAAAAATCTAAATGATGTACTAAGTCATCACAAGGAGTCCTTTGCTAAGGAGGGACTTGCGTTTCACCCAAGTATGAGTGTGACAAAGGATGTCACCCTTAGCAAGGAATCAAATCCTCAAAAGGTGATCTTTGTTTGTGAAGGGCACAAGGACAAGGGTAAGAAAAAGGTTGATTAGGTTGGTGTTGGGAATGGGAAGGCCACTAGGGGCAAGCCCATTCCTAACAAGAAGAAGGAGAAGATTCCTCCATCCTATGTGCTCCGTAAGGCAAAGGATGGAGTGGTGTTTGCAAATTCATTGGGCCCCGTAATGCTTTTCGTTTCTATACCATTTGGGTTCCAAAGACCCTTGTTACTAACCTTAGAGGTCCCATTGCAAAATGGGCACCTCTAACGAAAGCCTAAACCTATGTGTAGGATGCTATCTCCGGTGGAGTCAAATGGGTGATTGATAGTGGATGCACCAATCATATGACCGGAGAAAGCCGTTTTCTCAAGGACCTCATGGATGCCATTCAACCATATATGATCATTGTCATTGGTGGTGGTTCCAAGGGAAAGGTACTTGGGTTGGGAAAGGTACTTGAGTTGGGAAAGGTGGCTATTACTAATGACATGTCTCTTGCAAATGTCATGCTTGTCTAATCCCTTCAATACAATTTTCTTTCCGTTTGTCAATTAGCTTCAGTTGGTTATGATACACTATTTGTCCTAACAAGTGTGAAAGTCTTTAGGAGAGATACTCTCAAAGTGGCCTTTGTTGGAGAGTTGGATGGCAACCTTTACACGGTTGATTTCTCGAAAGAGAGTACTTACAATGAAACTTTTATAATGGCCAAGGCCGACAAGGGGTGGCCATGCAATCGCCGGCTAGCCCATGTTGGCATGAGAAATCTAAAAGATCTCCTAAAGGGTGAACACATCCTCGGACTAACAAACATGTCTTTTGAGAAAGATCGTATGTGTAGTGCATGCATAGCCGGGAAGCAACATCAAGCAAAGCATACCCCCAAGAATATTGTATCAACTTCAAGGCCTTTGGAGCTCCTTCATGTGGATCTCTTCGGGCCTCAATGATGGGATAGTCTTGGTGGGAAGAAATATGGTCTTGTCATTGTTGATGAATATTCAAGATACACGTGGGTGTTCTTTGTCAAGTCCAAGCACGAGACGAAGGCCACCTTCATTTATTTTGCCAAGCAAGCCCAAAGGAAATACAACATGGCTATCTTGGCAATACGAAGTGACAATGGCTCCGAATTCAAGAACTACACCTTGGAAGAAATTTTGAGTGATGAGGGGATTGAGCATAAATATTCCGCACCATACACCCCTCAACAAAATGGTGTAGCCGAGAGGAAGAACCGTACTCCTGTGGAGATGGCCTGGTCCATGTTAGATGAGTACAAGTCACCATATAGCTTTTGGGTCGAAGCCATCAACACCGCATGTCATGCATCAAACCGTCTCTTTCTTCGCAAGATATTGATGAAGACCCCCTATGAACTTCTAACCGGTCACAAGCCAAACGTCAAATACTTCCGAGTATTCGGTTGTAAGTGTTTATTTCTCAATAAGAAAGACCGGTTAGCTAAGTTTCAATCCAAAACTATTGAGGGTATATTTGTTGGGTATGCCTCAAACTCTCACGCCTATAGGGTCTACAACAATTCCACCGGATGTGTTGTGGAAACTTGTGAGGTGGAGTTTGATAAATTTAATGGCTCCCATGGGGAGCAAGTTGATCTAAGTGATTGTAACAGCCCAGATTTCACAAAAATTAAAAAAATTGTTTTCGGTGAGATTTGTTTGGTTGAATGATTTTTTTGCGGTGTTTGCATCCCCGATTCATCGATCGGCGATTTATTTCCCCCTCTTAGCTCATACCGGACAGAGACCGACCCTTGCGACCCTCACACTCGACCTTTGCGACACCGGGGTTCACCCGATCACCGTCGCGAAAACCGCACGAGACCAGCCGCAGCCAAAAAAACCCATTTAATAATTAAGCGGGTTATTTTTATAGCGCACCGGAAAGTGTTCTCGGAATGGTTCCAGCGCAAGGTGAACGCCGCCGGCTCGACGCGCTGATCGTGCAGTTTGAAGTTTTACCCGAATCGAAGGTCCTGCGGAACCTCGGCGGTCAGAAACGTAAACACCGCGCGCGCGAGAGAAAACCCGGGGATGTTTTTGAAAACTGCCAGCCACCTGGGCTATATAAAGACCACCACACTCCCACCCCTTTCTAGGGTTTCCCTAGCACAAAATTGCAGCGACCCCCCTGTTTTGCCCCAAATCTGCCCCAAAACAGCCCCAGATCTCAAAACCCTAGCTCCCAGACATCCCAGGCCGTTGGATCTGCAGATCAACGGATCTGGATGTGCCACGTCGCCCAAACCGCCCCTCCAGCAGAACCCTAGCTCCCGAGCAGCCGCCGCCGCGGGCCCGCCAGCCCATCTCGCGCCGCCGACTCCCGGGCGACCCGCCGCCGCCCATCTCCTTCGCCGGCCGGCAGCCGCACGCCGCGCCGCCCCACCGACTTCGAGCCGCCTCGGACACCTCACCACCCTTTGCGCCCCTGCTCTCCTCTCGCCCCCTGACTCTCTCCTCCTCTCCTTGCAGGCATCGGAGCACCGTCGCGCCATGGAAAACGGACGGCCCGAGGTTGCGCCGCCGCGCCTCGTGGATCCCCGTCGAGCTCTCCTGGCCAGATCCGGCAGGCGCTGGCCGGATCCGCCGCCCCCGCTCGCCTGGATCGCCTCCTCCGGCCCTCCCTGACTCCCCGTGGCCGCCGTCCTCATCGGAGGTGGTCGCCAGCGCCACCGCCCTGGTGGGCCTCCTTGCCAGGTGGGCCGGCCACCGCCTTGGCCCAGCTCGGCTGAGCCTGCTATCCTCCGCCCAGGCGACGTCCGCACTAACTGCCTCCCACCGCGTCTGATGGGCGAGGCCCAATAGTGAGCCCCTTTTCATTTTTTTCCTGTTAAAAATTTGAGTAAGTCTGTGAAAAAACTATTGTTGTATTCTGTTTCGAGCGTAGTTTTGCTAGTGAACTGTAACTCGGATCACGTTGCGCACAAAAGGAAAATTGATTAGAACTGTGTGTACTTCAGTTCATCTTTTGTGAGAATATTGATTTGAGGCCATCTTGATGTTGTTAATATGTGTTGAAGTGGGCATCAGGCCGTTAACTGCTACTAATTTTTGATATGTGCTGCTGATGTTATTGCAAGTTTGCATGATGATTGTGACTCATCCATGAGGCCTATTGCATTGATTCTTTTTGCATACTGTTAAGCATCATGTCTACTTCCATTATATGTATTGCATTGTCATGATATGCTTGCTGGTCATCTAGTTGTTGAGCTCCAAAGTTGCTATGCCGCTATTTTTGATAGCCACCTCTGTTTTTCTCAAGTCTGTAACGTTCCGATGCCATGTGGCATGCTTAATATCTTTTGATCTATGATGCCTATGACCATGATTCTTGTTTGTACCTGATCACCATCATGTCTAGTTCATGCCCATATATTGCTATGGCATGTTGCTGCACTTTTGCATATAGTTTTGCTCCTGTTTGTACAGCATAAAAATAACAGTTTCTGCCATGTTTTCCTGATTTTCACTAAGTACTACACCAGTAATGTTTTATTGCATTTTCCATGGGCTATAACTAGTTGTTCATGATGCCTATTTGCATGATTCCTTTTGCCATGCCTTCCCTGTCATGTCTACTTTAGTTGCCTATCATTTTTGAGCATGTTTGCATTCATTATCCTGTTTATGCATTACTCTAAAGTGTGCTTCCTGATGTTGGCAGATTGTGCCCGTAACTTGTTTTTCTTGTATCTTTTTAACCGTAACTCCGTTTGGGGTGTTCTTTATATGTAACTTGATTAGTTTTTCATCTACTTTGTGTTTATGCTATTGTTTGATGTTGTTAATCAACCTAAATTATGGTTTAGGACAGAACAGTAATAAATGTTTTAATTGTCGTGGGGTACTTAGTGTTATGCCATGTTTAGGTTGTGCCTCACTTAAATTGACTAGCATATATAGTTTACCTTATGCTTCACCTCTTGTAATGTTTGTGTGCTATGCCATGATTGCTTGAGTTGCCATGTTAACAGCCTTTGTTGATAACCTGTAGCTAAACAACTTGAACCATTCTAAGCATGCGGTATCGTCGTGTGTGACGAGTACTCCCCTTAACCTGTTAGTAACCGCTCTCGACGGTAGGTACGATGTCTCGTGTGTCCTTCTTGTTGATGCTTGATCGTGTTTGCTTCGTAGTAATAGATGCTTGCTCGTCGATTGCTTTCCAGTGTTTACCGTCTTGTGTGCTTCCGCGGGTACCTCTCGGAGACGATGCCAGCTTGCGATCAACTACACCTTCGGAAGCCGACTTATCAACAGGCAAGGACTATGCATTACTTATGATACATTCTATTTAAACCAGCGGTTTGCATGCTAGTCTAGGATAGGTTCAATGTTTGATCCTACCACATGTTTACAGCCTCTTTCAAACCGATACAGCCATGTCCCCTCCCAGCAAACCATGTACTGCTAAGTTACTATTGCTCGTTGCTCAGCCCCTGCCAAGTATGCATGCTTAGGATGCTACGATGTTAACCTGTTACTCCTTGGTTTTGGATATCACATTGTTATATTGTTGTTGATGATATTGATTATTATAAATGTTGACTATATTCGACGAAGGATGGAAGGTCTAGGCTATCCCGCCCCGACGCTTTGTTCCATTCGAGTCACCTAGGAACCGAGTTCCGGGTATTGGTTCTAAGACTGAGCGTGCCTAACCGCGTGTGGGATTTTATGGGGTCCACTCTTCTTACCTACCTAGCTTCAAACCTTTCAAGTGGTGGCCCAAGCTGATTTACCATTTGAAACCGTGTGTGTGCTGGTCGGCCGCCAGTAATTTTCAAACCAACCTGGGCTAGCGGGGACATGATTTCCTTGTTGGTCCACCTTGTCCGGCTGAGGACCCGATTTCCCATGTGAGATTAACCGGCTATCCTAACCTGTGACAGGCGGTAGAGACCGATTCGAGAGCGCGGCCGGCTTTTGAGTTGGGTGTCGACTCACCGGGGGCCACCCGAATTTGTTCGTTGTTAGCTAGAGGGACCTGTCGTTTCGGATCTCTCGGAACTAAATCATAAAATGGTTGCCCATAATGGGTAGCAACTGATAGAGATGGGTGTGCGTGCGGAGCCTTGTAATGGGCAGTTGGTACACCCCTGCAGGGTTAAATCTTTTCGAGAAGCCGTGTCCACGGTTATGGACGACTTGGAACCTACGTCCTGTTCATAGATAACATCAACTGAATCATAACTATAATTTGGTCAATGTGTGTGTGCCTTGACTGCTTCTTCTTCGTCGCGATGCGAAGAGGAGGACAAGGATAGGATAGGTGTTATGTTTGCATAATTAGTTGATAGCAAGACTTGTGGAGGCGATTCCTCATCAAATGCTTGGCTTCTTACCTTACTCTCTAGATCATTAGCCACTTCATAAATGCTAGTGCGGCAGCAACCTTACCACTTACCTCATCCTTACCGTAAACTACTAGTTGTCCTAGAATAACGAGTGATGAAGTCCTTGCTGGGTCAGATGACCACTACAGTTGGATGCTGAGTACTTCTGTACTCATGATACTACCCCAAACTCTTTTCAGGGTTCTTGATCGACAACAGTTATGGTGATCGACGTTTCACGTGGAGACTCAACGACAACTAGTTAGGCGGATCCCGACGGAGGTCCTGGACCCGTGTGGTTATGGGGATCGATGATTTTATCTTTGCCAGTAGGCATTTGATTGTAGTCTGTACTCAGACATATTATTGGATATATGCCCTAGAGGCAATAATAAAGTATGTTATTATTTATATATTCGTGTTCAAAATTAATGTTTATATTTCTGTGCTATAATTGCAATGATCCTGACTATGAGATTCAGAAGAAAACTCATATGCATGTGTGGAAATGTAAACAACAAGAGTTCCTGGTTTTGCCTCTAAGACCAGCCCATGTGCTTAGTGATGATTATGTTTTCTTAATCATGGACATTGTTCTTGTAACAAGGATATCAATAGCAATGAGATCATATTGTTAGCAGAACAATGATATTGAACCGACCCCAGTGTTAAATGATATACTTAAAGAACTCATCGTAAAACAACGTTATAAGTCATATCATAAAATTTTATTTTATACATAGTTCCTTAGACCATGAGAATGTCAAGTTGCTTCACACAAGAAGATGTGCTTTGGTTCTTAGATGAATCTTCCCGTAAATGGGAAGTAGTAAAATAAGTTCTGGGTACATTGGACAGTGTGTCTAGTAACGGTGATAGTTCAAGACTGGGATTCGCTCCTTCACGATGAAGAGATATAGACTCAGGGCCCACTCGGTGTAACGGTATCTATTCTTGTCTGGCCAGACACTTTGTGATTTATTCACGGGGATACCGGTATACGTAACGAGGAATGAAGACAAACGAGTAAACAGGATAACTGATGGCTTGTGATCAAAGGTTGTTTCACATAGGTGCCAAACTTCTCTCCTCTAACTTTGTCATATATCGCGAAGCAAAAGGAATAGTATATGATAAACATAAAGGTTCACTCGAAGTCTTTTTGTGTATGTGTGGGAATCAACATGGGTGTCCATGGCTCCACTGTTGATTATTTACGAATGACTGTAAGTCTCGAAAGCGTTCCGAGTCATATCCACATAATACCAAACCTATTGGGTCACATACTTAAAGTACAATAATCTGTTAGAATACTAGGATGATTGAAGGTTTAGTGGAAGAAAGTAAAGAGAAAAGAATATGGCTAAGACACTTTGGAATTGTTTCAGATAACTTTAGTTCATATGAAAATGGTAATGGGAAAGTTTACGATCAACCGGAATAGTTTCGGTGATCGATGGACAGCTTAAACAATATGTTGTGTTCACCGGATATATTAACCTTAGCCCGGATTGATACGAGACCTATTTAGATGGCTCCAGAACATTCGTTAGAGGTCCCGGAAGGTCTTGGAAGTGTTCCAGAAGTGTCCGGAATGTCCCGAAACGGTCCCAATAGGTCCCGGAAGGTCCTAGAAGCTTCTAGAAGGTCACGGAAGGTTCCGGAAGGTTCCTGGAAGTACCACCCACTGGCCCCACCCCCTAGCTTGGGGGCAAGCCACCTAGGCTGCCCTGGCCGGCCAGGAGGTGGGGGGCGCCACAAATAAGGGGAATCCTACTTGGAGTAGGATTCCCCAATCCTATTATGGAAGGAGTCCTAGGAGGTTTGGAGTCCAACTTGGACTCCCCACCCCCTTAGGCCGGCGCACCAAGCCCCTTGGACACCTATATAAGGTGATCCAAGGGGGGGGAGGAGACACACAAGCCCCTGCGCCCCCCTTGCCCTAGTTGCTATTTGCTCCACTTTTAGACCCCGGTTTAGATTCTAATCTAGATCGGAACTCGTTAGGGTTTTCTCTCTGTATTTTTCTTGGAGGCGTTCTTCTCTGGACGGCGGAGCGCTGCCGGATTGCTGTGCTGGACGTGTGGATACCAGTGGAGAGATCATATCTTTGATCTTACTTCGAGGATCATCTTCTTCTTCCTAGGAGAACTCACATCACCAACTCTTCTTCCGCTGCAATTGTTGGTGAGCATTATCCTAAACCTTGTATGCAATCTATCATGGATGATCTTGGGTTCTTAACTTGTAGGCACGAAATTTTGTTTTCTACTATGTTTCCCAACAGTGGTATCATGAGCGATCCTTGATTAGATGCATGTTTAGGTAGATCATATGTTGATATGAGGCATTGATTTTCTTGTTTGCTACCCTATCATGTGATATTTTCTTTGCTCGACGGCATGATGTGATTTTTCTACAAGGTTTGAGTTTTACCATGATCCCTCTATGCTGCTCTTAGTATGTTGGTTGCCTTGATCATGGACTACATCAAATTCCTTGGATCTCATCCTAGTCTTGCTATAGAAAATTTTACATGAACGGTCTTGTGGATTTTATGAACTCAAATCCACACGGGGGTCACGCGTTTAACGAAGTTTGGCTTGTGGCATTAGTTGCTACACGCACCCCGTATGTTAAACTAGCAACAAAAGAAGTATCGTGTTTTGTTTTGTCTAGGTTTTCTCGTTTGCCATGTAAACCTGCTTAACAACCACGATAAAATTTGCAACAACCCGTGTAGATAGCGATCTAACTCGTTTTTGCAGAGAATGCATGTGATGTGGTATAGTCTTCAAGATTTGCAATGTGTTTGTATGAGATGCTATATGATGTAATATTTTTTCGCGGCCTGCGAGCCGTGGTACGGCATGATGACTGGAGTCATATGATTGTCACTTAATTATGGCCTGTGTGCCAGAACTGTTTAGTAGCTTGAGGCAAGGCTATAGATAGAGACGAGGTGATGATCAATGATGTGAAGGAGGACCCCAACACACATGCCAAAGCCGTGAGGAGGTCCCGGCGCCAAGGAAAAAAGGTGGTGGGTGGAGACTTCAACCACGGAGTCATGAAGGCAACGAAGACTTCACGACACAAAGGGCTATACCATGTCACATATTTTATGAATTGCCTGTGATGTTAATCCCTTTGATGCACCCTTGTTTGATGCGCAGTAGTCGTGTTTTATTAGGGTGATCTGTCGCAAAATAATATCAAGTAGATAGTGTTCTCCCAACTGTAGCACCGTCTATACTATGTTTCACACCGGAGCAGGTCATGTCACATGGGTGCACACGGTGTGACGCATAAAAGGAGGGTGTGTTAAGAACACACTGCATTTGCACTTGGTTGTCTTGACGGTTTGGATAAAAGTTTGCTACCGGAACACGCCCATCGAAAGATGAACAAGAGTCACCCTTGCGTGATTGGCAAGTTGGCCTACCAATTCAGTCTAAGTCATCAGTGATGTCACATCAATGGCGGACGACTAAACTTGGATCTTGAATCACGAAGAATCAACTACGAGAGATGTTGGTCTGAGTGGGAGCACTTATTAAATTAATAATGTGATTAATTAGTGCAACTTAATTATGAACATTGTCTAAAGTGAAACTTGTGTTTATGTTGTAGATTGAAATGGCCCGTGTCAATCCCCAGTTTAACTTAGGTCCGTTGATTGAGAAAGAAAAATTGAAAGCTGATGGAAGCAACTATGTGGACTGGGTTCGTGCCCTGAGAATTGTACTCAGGAGTGCTAAGAAGGACTATGTCCTAACGACACCTCTCCCAGCAGCACCGGGGCCTGAAGCCACGGTTGCTGAGCAGAATGTGCATCAGACTAAGCTTGATGATAGTACCGCAGTTCAGTGTCTGATGACTGCGTGTATGGAATCAGAGTTACAAGGGAGGTTTGAAAACACCGATCCCCACTTAATTGTTAAGGAGTTAGACGCTCTGTATGCCAAACACGCTAGAACAGAAAGGTATGAGGTAACTCATGCCATGTGGAATTGCAGGATGAAGGAAGGAACACCTGTCAGTGAGCACGTGAGAAAGATCATGCGCCTTGGGCAAAGGTTGACTGAGCTGGGATTTCCGGTCCCGGAATCACTGGTTACAGATATTGTCCTCATGTCACTCCCGCCAAGTTTCAAAGGCTTTGTTCAGAACTATCGCATGAACGGGATGCATAAGTCAGTTAATGAACTGCTTGCAATGCTGAAAAATGCGGAGACTACCATGCAGGCTGACCCTAACTATACATTGGCGGTTAGCAAGACCACCAGTTTCAAGAAGAAGGGCAAGTCCAAGAGCAAGGGCGCCGGCAAGCCTGGCGCCAAAACCAAGAAACCCTCTGGTACTGGCCCTAACAAAGATACTGAGTGCTTCTACTTCAAAGCTAAAGGTCACTGGAAGAGGAACTGCAAGAAGTATCTGGCAGATAGAAAGAAGCCTAGTTTTACCAGCGAAGGTATAAAAGTTATATATGTCATAGATGTTTTTCTTTCCGGCCCTCACTCTAAGTCGTGGGTATTTGATACTGGAGTTGTTGCTCTTATCTGTAATTCATTACAGGGACTAAGGAGAATAAGGAAGCTGAAAAGGAATGAAGTGACGATGCGTGTCGGAAATGGAGCTACGATCTCTGCTAAGGCCGTGGGCGTCTACACTCTACATCTACCTTCAGGATTTACCATAGAATTAGATAATTGTTATTTCGTTCCTGCTATTTGTAAGAACATTATGTTCGGATCATGTTTAATCCGCGACGGTTATAATTTGAAGTATGAGATTAATGGTTGCTCTATTTACTTGAAGAATATGTTCTATGGTTTTGCACCTATTAAGAATGGGCTGTTTTATTTAGATCTTCAATGTAGAAACGACATCTTAAACATAAGCTCTAAACGACTTAAGAAGGATGAAAATACCACTTACATGTGGCACTGCCGTCTGGGTCACATCGGAAAGAAACGCATGCAGAAACTTCATAAAGATGGGATTTTGCAATCTTTTGATTTCGAATCATTTGATAAGTGTGAGACTTGTCTGATGGGCAAACTGACCCGGACGCCTTTCACAGGTCATGTTGAACGAGCGACAGACTTATTGGAAATAATACATAGTGATGTGTGTGGACCGATGAGTGTACCGGCGCGCGGTGGATATCTTTACTTCGTAACTTTTACTGACGATTTGAGTAGATATGGTTATATTTACTTAATGAAGAAAAAATCCGAAACGTTTGAAAAGTTCAAAGAATTTCAGAACGAAGTTGAGAATCATCGTGATAAGAAAATCAAATTTCTACGATCTGATCGTGATTGTGAATATCTTAGTCATGAGTTTAGAGAACACCTCATGGAGCGTGGAATCGTTTCACAGCTGACGCCACCTGGAAGTCCACAGAGAAATGGAGTGTCTGAGAGGCGTAACCGAACTTTGTTAGACATGGTGAGGTCCATGATGTCATTAACTGATCCACCACTTTCTTTTTGGGTTATGCGTTAGATACTGCCGCTTTTACTTTAAATAGGGCGCCGTCAAAGTCTGTGGAAACGACACCATACGAGTTGTGGAATGGGAACAAACCCAACATTTCGTTCCTGAAAATTTGGGGTTGTGATGTTTATGTAAAACGTTTACAACCGAACAAACTCGACCCTAAAGCAGACAAGTGCTTCTTTGTAGGTTATGCCAAAGACACCGTAGGCTATTGTAACATCCCAAAATTCTCCAAATTTTGGAATGTTAATAAATTAAATATATAATGATTGTTTGATCGATGTGTTTGATTTTCTCTAGGATTTAAAACTTTTTGGAGTTTATTGAATATTAAAAAGGAGAGGGAATAAAAGGACTTTCCCTAATATTCATAATTGGTGCTTTGGGAATTTATTATTTAAAACAAAACCAACAAAAAAATGAGAGAAGGTAATATGACTCCTTCAACATATTAAAAGGTTGGAAAATGTTTTAAATCATTATTGGAATTCTTTTGAATATTCAAAACATTTTTCAACTAAAGGAAATTCATTTGAGAGGATATAAAATGACTTACCCCATTTTTAATAATGTTGGAAAATATTTAGAATATTACTTTAAGGTTTTTAAAATTTTATTTTGAGTATTATAAATAACTCTAAAATTATTTTAGGGATTTTATAATGCTAAGAGAGTTTTTATTTCATTAAAATGATTTATTAAAAAATTTAAAAGAGTTGAAAAAGTATTTCAATGGGATATTTTTATTTTTACCAAATTATTTATTGGTGAAACAATTTTAAAATTTATATTTTATTATTTAGAAATGGATTGCCAATGCTTTTGACCAAATAAAAATATTCTAAATAATTGATTGGATTTTATTTGATGTATGAAAAGTATTTTATATTTAAATAAAGCATTTAGAAAATGTTTTTATTTTTATTTTTATTTTTGGAAAAGGTATTCATTAAATAATTTTCTTTAGATTATTTTATGAATTTAGGATTTTATTTCATATTTTTCTGAGTTACGGTTGATTTTATTTAATTGTTTGAAGTTGTCGTTTATTAGAAAAAAAATCTGTAGCGCCGACGTAATAGCTTAATTTCGCCCACTAGCACAATTTGAGTCCTAGACGGACCCGGTTTAGTTTTTTTTCTTTCTCTGTGTCTATATATAGAATTTAGGATTTTTCCTTTTTATTTCTTTTTCGTTTCTTCTAAAAAAAAGAGAAATCTGAAACCCTAGCCGCAGGGACCCGCGGGCCGCCGCCGGGCCCCGTCTCGCCGGAGACCGCCGCTCCCTTCCCGGACGACCACCTCGACGCGCCGGAGCGCCACGCCGCCACCGGCGAGAGCCTCCACCGCGCAGGCCCTCCCCGCCACTTGGGCACCACGCCGGAGCCGCGTGCGACGCCGGGCACCGCACCGTCGGCCGTCCCCGCGGCTGCGCCGCCTTCGTCGTCCCACGGCGAGCCGACGAGCCCGCGCCCGAGCCGCGTCCTCTGCGCATCCTGGCACCGGCCGCCGCACAAGGGGCGCCACGCCCCGTCCGCCACCGTGCCCCGCTGCAGTTCCCCGGCCCCGCCGCCGTGCAACACGCCGCCTCGCCGGAGCTCACCACCGGCAGAGGACCACGCCGGCGCCGCCGCCAGTTTTTTTGCTGGTAAGCACCTTGACCGTTGGATCTGAGCCAAGGGCTCAGATTTGATCTAGCAGTTAGGGTTAGGTTTTCTAAAAAAAAATCAGTTCGGTCAACTTCGGTTTTGTCCGGTTTTTCATCGGTTAAACCGCCCTGGACCGATTTCCCTATCGAGTGAACATTCAGGCATGCTTTATTGTAATACTGGATCTTAGATTTAATATTTATGACATGTGGTTTATTCTTGATATTACATCGTGTACTGTGTGTGCTAGCTATTGATCCAGGGACTAGCACAGAATGCACAGAGATTTGGATTCTTAGTGAATCGGGTCGTTACAGATGGTATCAAAGCCCATGTTGACTGTAGGTCATGACCCTAGAAAATGGATAGAAAAAGCCATAGGAACAAAATTATTTTATCAGCCTTTGATTTCTTACTCTCTCCACTAGTATCTCTCATCTATTATTCATCTTCTAAAACTCCTCATCTTGTTTTACTATGAATACCCCTTGAGTTGTTTATACCTCGGAAGACAAGACATTTGAGAAGAACATCATCAACCTCGTGGATCAATTGAAGTTACTACTGCCAAAAATTTGGAGGAGTATCCTATGGATTTAATAAGGATTAGTGTTTACACTACGAGAGAATCTTTAAGATAATCTTAGCTGAAAAGGATGAAGTTTAGACCAGACCACCACCTTTTAGGTGATGTTGGATGAATGAATTTCGCGTAGCATGATGAGATCGTATGTCTTGCACATATGACCTTACCCTAGGAGTTGTTTGTGTGTTTTGACTTTTGTGACTGTATTGTTTGTTGTCATGTGTTACTGTCAAACGTAGGTGTTTTTGCCGCCTCCTTGTTTGAGTGCATATGTTTGGTGTATTCTTTAGTTGTTGTCTTGTCAGTGTTATAGTTTTGCCCTAACCCTTGTCGTATGGGTTTAATAGATGGAGTGTGGAGTAGGCCTCGCCTTTTCCGGGGCGATGTCGAGAATGAAGGTGGAGCAATGGATTCGTAGTATGGAGGAGCACATGACGATAAACAAGGTTGGAAGTGAGGACACGGTCCCCTATGCAGTTAAGTACTTGGTAGAAGAGGTTGCTGCTTGGTGGAGAATGCATCACGTGATTAACAAATCAAAGAAGAAGATTACTTGGAAGGAGTTTACAAAGATTTTATTGGGATCTCGCCTCGTCACCCCGATGCAAAGGACGGTAACCCTTAAGAGGATCCGTGCCTGTACGATTTGCGGAGAAACATGGCACTCCTATGAAGGACACCAAGATGGATGTCCCTATTGTGAAGAAATTCAATCGGGTGAAGAATGCCCCACTGCACAAGTCACATGTTTTACGTGTGAAGGAACTGATGATTACCCCGCTCAGTGTCAATTTTTCATCGTGACAAAACAAGTGGTTCAACATCAAAATGAAGGAATGAAGAAAATTATCCAAGAATTGAAGGAAGCACCCGTGAAGAAGAAAAAGGAGGACATCAGCCAGAATCAGTGTTTCCGGTACAGGAATATGGGACATTACGCCAACATGTGTCCAGAATTAAAGGAAGAACTCATGAGGAAGAAGATAAAGGACCTTAGCCAAATTGAGTGCTATCGGTGCAGGAACATGGGACACTACAGTAATATGTGTCCAGAATTGAAGGGGAAGGAGAAGGGGTGAACGTGGAAGCAAGGATGCTGACTCGAAGAAGCTTATGTTTTGCAATTGGAGGACATACGTTCGTAGGTGTGCACTAAGTGTACGTTGTTACATTTTCTTTGTTAGTTGGAGTTGTGGATCGATGCATGTTTTGCTGGTTGAACTAGATGTGTTATGTCATGATTGTTTTGTTAAGTTTTGTCTGGTGCCCTGTGACCCTGATATGACTTTGAGTGATGTCGTGTGTTGTCCTTTGTGTTTCTTCTTCGTGAGTAAGATAAGTTTACGTTTCATTTGACCCCTCATCTATTTAGTATGCTTCAAGACTAAAGAAGACACAACAACAAGAAGAATAAGTTGGCAAGTGACTCGACGATACGAAGATTCTTCGTCAATGCAAAACTGAAGCTACCGTCATTGAAGACCTGTAGATTTGAAGACCTGGAAGATCAACGTTGATCGTTTCTGTGAGTTGTCATTTCTTGTTTTTACTGACAGCTACACATCAAAACTTATTTACAAAACTAGTGTGATGTTTGTACGGGGATCTCTCCCTATCTCTCTCTCTACCTCGCTATCTACATTCTATTCCCCCTCATCCTCATCCCTAAATTGATGAGGCTACTATAATGGCTGCTAAAGTCAAGACAAAGGATAAAGATGGCTACAACTTCATGCTGAGTCAAGGATAACCCCGTGTGCCAGGATCTTACAACAAGCAAGCACAATCTTGCTGGAGGAAGAACCCTTGAAGAAGTTGTAGTCCACCAGTAAACGTTTATAGCAGTTTGCGAAAAACCTGAGAGTGGTGAGGAAACGATAGATGTTTGGTTGGCTTGCAGAACCAATGGATTTATCTGAACCCAGTTCATGATCAGTAGGAATTTTCTGCAACGCTTGTGAGGATGACCGAGTGTTAGATTGCGAGATTCTCTAAACCATGTACAAGGAAATGATTTGGGTGCGGAATGGATTGGCCCCCATGATGACTACCCTTATTATTCGCTCTTGCTATGCGGGATATTAAATCTTGAGTGACTTACCTATAGCAGAGAGACGACGATGTCAAAGCTTGAACCATAGAATGGTATGATGTGTGACCCCAGTAGAAGTTTACCGTTTCTGTTATACGGTGAGTATGGACCAAGACCGTCTGCTGCAGGTATCCCGTAAAAGTATGCTTGATGACCACCATGAGGAAATCGATAGTTTCTTAGTATTGGCGCCTGACCCGTCAGCCATGAAGTCTCAGTACTTGGAGGACTCGTCTTTTGAATGCGGTGTTCAAGACAACAACGGAGTATATGAACTATTCTAAGGATGCAATCGAAGGTGCAACACTCTTGAAGACCAATGTATTTGGAAGACTCCTCTTTCGTGAAGAATTCAACATCTCCAAGGATTACGAGGAATGTACGAAGGATGTCATCGATGGAGTAATATTTTGAAGACCACGTCGCATTCCTTTTAAGGGTGGTAGCACCCTGGACCATCATAGGATCGGTGGATTATCCCAAAGACCCAAACCCTAACCTTTCTCTCTAGCCTTCTCGAATCTCGAGGACGAGATTCCTTTTAAGGGTGGTAGTGCGTAACATCCCAAAATTCTCCGAATTTTGGAATGTTAATAAATTAAATAGATAATGATTGTTTGATTGATGTGTTTGATTTTCTCTAGGATTTAAAACTTTTTGGAGTTTATTGAATATTAAAAAGGAGAGGGAATAAAAGAACTTTCCCCAATATTCATAATTGGTGCTTTGGGAATTTATTATTTAAAACAAAACCAACAAAACAAAATGAGAGAAGGTAATATGACTCCTTCAACATATTAAAAGGTTGGAAAATGTTTTAAATCACTATTGGAATTCTTTTGAATATCCAAAACATTTTTCAACTAAAGGAAATTCATTTGAGAGGATATAAAATGACTTACCCCCTTTTTAATATTTAGAATATTACTTTAAGGTTTTTAAAAATTTATTTTGATTATTATAAATAACTCTAAATTTATTTTAGGGATTTTATAATGCTAAGAGATTTTTTATTTCCTTAAAATGATTTATTAAATTTTTTAAAAGAGTTCAAAAAGTATTCCAATGGGATATTTTTATTTTTATCAAATTATTTATTTGTGAAACAATTTTAAAATTTATATTTTATTATTTAGAAATGGATTGCCAATGCTTTTGACCAAATAAAAATATTCTAAATAATTTATTGGATTTTATTTGACGTATGAAAAGTATTTTATATTTAAATAAAGCTTTTAGAAAATGTTTTTATTTTTATTTTATTTTTTGGAAAAGGTATTCATTAAATAATTTTCTTTAGATTATTAGATGAATTTAGGATTTTTTTTTCATATTTTTCTGAGTTACGGTTGATTTTATTTAATTGTTTGAAGTTGTCGTTTATTAGAAGAAAAAAATCTGTAGCGCCGACCTAATAGCTTAATTTTTCCCACGAGCACAATTTGAGTCCTAGAGGGACCCGGTTTAGTTTTTTTTCTTTCTCTGTGTCTATATATAGAATTTAGGATTTTCCTTTTTATTTCTTTTTTGTTTCTTCTAAAAAAAAGAGAAATCTGAAACCCTAGCCGCAGGGACCCGCGGGCCGCCGCCGGGCCCCGTCTCGCCGGAGACCGCCGCTCCCTTCCCGGACGGCCACCTCGACGCGCCGGAGTGCCACGCGACCGTCGGCGAGAGCCTCCACCGCGCAGGCCCGCCCCGTCACCGGGGCACCACGCCGGAGCCGCCTGCGACGCCGGGCACCGCGCCGCCGGCCGTCACCGCGGCTGCGCCGCCTTAGTCGTCTCGCGGCGAGCCGACGAGCCCGCGCCCGAGCCGCGTCCTCTGTGCATCCCGGCACCGGCCGCCGCTCGAGGGGCGCCACGCCCCGTCCGCCACCGTGCCCCGCTGCAGTTCCCCGGCCCCGCCGTCGTGCAACACGCCGCCTCGCCGGAGCTCACCGCCGGCAGAGGACCACGCCGGCGCCGCCGCCAGTTTTTTTTGCTGGTAAGCACCTTGACCGTTGGATCTGAGCCAAGGGCTCATATTTGATATAGCAGTTAGGGTTAGGTTTTCTAAAAAAACCAGTTCGGTCAACTTCGGTTTTGTCCGGTTTTTCATCGGTTAAACCGCCCTGGACCGATTTCCCTATCGAGTGAACATTCACTGGTTAACAAAAAAAAACGAACGATGTTCGTTCATTAGCAGTAGGGGCCTGTTTGCGATGGAGATCTTATTTTAATTGTAGATAAGCCCTTTTTCACAGAATTGCACCCTAGAACCTTTTTGGTCGTATCTCCGCAACCATAAGTCCGATCAAGGTGAAACTTTTTGCTACGCACTCGTGTTGTTCTGTACTTTAGCATGGTATAAAAAATTTGCACACTTTGAACACTTTTGAATTTTAATTTATTTCAAATTCAAATTCAAATTCCGGTGGCCGTATCTTTTATACCGTTGATCCAAATCGAGTGATTCTTTTTGCGTTGGATCACTCGTGTCATGTACTTTCTGTTCATAGCATGTGTACACAAAAATTCACAAGTTTGTTGATCTGTTTAAATTCAAATTCAATTCAAATTTGCACTTGCTATGACTTGCGTTGTAGTATTCCATTTCACGTGATTCTTTTTGCATATTGAATCATATGAGACATCCTATCGGCAATATCCACACACCATTCATATTGCTATGATCTTTACCTTGATTTCATGATGCCTTGATCATAATCTTGTATCGACAACTCTTTATCCGTTGACTCTCTCGAGTTCACGTTCCACTGATCACCTTCGAGCACATCTACACCTCCGTACTTCAAAGCCTTTGTTTTGTTACTAAAACCCTTTGTGTTTGTTTGTTGATCTTTTGTTTGTGTTGTTGGTGTGATTGCTTATTCAAGTTCCTCCGTTTGCGATAGATTTCTCGGAGTGTGACGAATAGAGTTGACTGGACCGTGAGAGCGAAGAACTTCATCGAATGTATCAGCCAAGTTACACTTTGACCATACCTCAACCTATATTTTCTATTATGCATGTAGCAAATTATCACTCTATGCATGTGTAGGATTATATATTAGTTATGATTTAAACCTAGTAGGATAGCCATATGCTCTGACCTTGTATTTCATTGTCGCCCTAGGATCGTGGTTGATATATATTGTTATTGCTTTGTAGACGGGGTTTGGTTGAGTTATCATTGAGCTATTGTGAGGATTAATGACTTGACTAGCAAACTTAAATAGAAATCACCTCTGGACGTGCAGGGAATGCATCCTGGTGCTCATGCCTTGGATAAGGAGGGACCAGGGCTAAATGCTTCCCGAATGGTTGTTTTGGTGGTGAACCGGGTGCGTCATGGTGCGTACCCTCTGAACGCAGTGGGCGCCGTCCAGGCTCAAAAAGATCGGACAGACATTGTGACTAGTAGCTTCCATGTACAACCACTGGCTATATGGGCTCTGGATTAGATGAGTAAGTTGTGGGGAACCTGGCCCTGGTAGCTAGCTGATGTAGATATGATAGGTGTACCGGCTACCAAAGGGTGGAGGCAACCTCTTCTGAAAGACTATGTCTCAATCTTCGGGTTGAGTCCAGTGGGGAAAGTGTACAAACCTCTGTAGAGTGTAAAAACTGATCATGATTAGCCGTGTCCACGGTTACGGACAACTTTGAGCAACTGGGCATTATTGTTGTTGGATGGTCTTGACAGATAATTCACATTAATAAGAATTTGAGTGGGAACTTTTAATAAAGGGATGGTTGGAATTGGTGTAGCCCGATTCAACCATACTTAGGACTAGCAAGATAAATTAAAATTTGATTAGTTGTAGTATGTGAGGGAAAAATCAGCTTTCAGCAAAACAAAACCATAAGCCTTTCCTTGCATGTAGATGTAGGTCTGTTATATACTTTTTCGTGTGACTTGTCGTACAAATCAGATGTACTGACCCGTTGTCGGGCTGTAACCTTCGGTGTTGCAGGTTTGTATTCGACGAGTAAGTGATGCGATGTAGGGTTACGATGTCTATACTCAACTATGCCGGTGGAGTTGATGGACGCCACGAAGCTTATATTGTTTTCCGCTGTATTTTATTTGTAAGCTAGCCTTGAGCTATGCAGGTATGCTTTATTGTAATACTGGATCTTCGATGTAATATTTATGACATGTGGTTTATTTTTTATATTACATCGTGTACTGTGTGTGCTAGCTATTGATCCAGGGACTAGCACAGAATGCACAGAGACTTGGATTCTTAGTGAATCAGGTCGTTACAGCTATTCCTTTTACCACCCCTCCGATGGCAAAGTCTTTATTGCTAAAGGAGGAACTTTTCTTGAGAAAGAGTTTCTTAGCAAAGAGGTGAGTGGGAGGACAGTACATCTTGATGAGGTTAGTGAACCTTCGGAACCAAGGAATGAAACGATGGAAGTTGTTCCAGCAGTCATTCCGATGAAGGAACCGGAAGCTCCTGCAAGTGATGCAGGAACTTCTGAGAAGCTAGTGACTGAACCAAGGAGATCAGGCGGAGTACGTCAGCTACCCGAGTGGTATGCTAAGGAAGTATTCATATTGGAAGATGATGAGCCTGTGAACTACAAAGAAGCGATGATGAGCCCCAACTCCCCTGAATGGCTACAAGCCATGAAATCCGAAATGGAATCCATGTACGAAAACCAAGTATTGGACTTGGTGATCCCTCCAGAGGGTGTGAAACCAATTGAATGCAAATGGATTTTCAAAAGAAAGACAGACGCGGACTTGTTGCGAAAGGGTTCCGACAAGTGAAAGGAGTTGACTACAACGAGACTTTCTCGCCAGTAGCAATGCTTAAGTCTGTGCGGATTTTACTAGAAATTGCTGCATATTTCGACTATGAGATATGGCAAATGGACGTCAAAACAGCTTTCCTAAATGGAAACCTCGAGGAGAATGTATACATGATACAACCTGAGGGTTTTGTCGCACCAAAGGATGCTGGAAAGGTGTGCAAGCTTAAAAGATCCATCTATGGATCACTCGTTTTGATGAAGTGGTCAAAGGTTTTGGCTTCATCCAGAATGGCGAAGAAGCTTTTGTTTACAAGAAAGTAAGTGGTAGCGCAATATCTTTTCTAATACTGTATGCAGACGACATATTGTTGATTGGAAATGATAAAGAATTTCTTAACACTATAAATGAGTCATTGAAAAGTAGTTTTTCGATGAAAGACTTAGGTGAAGCCGCTTACATATTGGGCATTAAGATCTATAGAGATAGATCCCGGCGCCTGATAGGGCCGAGCCAGAGCACGTATATAGACAAGGTTCTGAATAGGTTCAGAATGGAGAAATCTAAGAAGGGATTCCTCCCAATGTCACATGGTGTGGTACTCTGCAAGAGTCAGTGTCCTGAGAACACTGAGGAGAAGGTAGAGATGAGCACAGTTCCATATGCTTCGGCAATTAGATCTGTTATGTATGCCATGATATGTACAAGACCAGATGTTTCCTATGCTCTGAGTATATGTAGCAAATACCAGAGAAACCCAGGTAATGCACACTGGGTAGCAGTCAAAAATATTTGAAGTATATAAACAGAACTAAGAATATGTTCTTGGTATTCGAAGGTGATGAAGAACTTTTTGTAAAGGGTTACACTGATTCAAGCTTCATGACAGATCCGAATGACTTCAAATCTCAATCAGGATATGTTTTCACACTCAACGGGGGTGCCGTGAGCTGGAAAAGTTCTAAGAAGAATACGGTTGCGGATTCTACAACGGAGGCGGAGTACATCGCAGCTTCAGAAGCTACGAAGGAGGGATATTGGATTAAGAAATTCATCACTGAGCTCGGTGTGGTTCCTAGTGCTGAAGACCCCATGGAAATCTACTGTGACAATAGTGGAGCCGTGGCGCAAGCTAGAGAACCAAGGTCCCACCAGAAATCCAAACACATTGAACGCCGTTATCACAAAATCCGAGAGTTCGTTGACAAAGGATATGTGAAAGTATGCAAGATTCACACGGACCTGAACGTGTTAGATCCGATGACGAAGCCTCTTCCACGAGCAAAGCATGAGCAACACCGACAGCCATTGGTGTGAGAGAACTTATGTAACTAGTATTATTGTATCTAGTGCAAGTGGGAGACTGTTGGATATATGCCCTAGAGGCAATAATAAAGTATGTTATTATTTATATATTCATTTTCATAATTAATGTTTATATTTTTGTGCTATAATTGCAATGATCCTGACTATGAGATTCAGAAGAAAACTCATATGCATGTGTGGAAATGTAAACAACAAGAGTTCCTGGTTTTTCCTCTAAGACCTGCCCATGTGCTTATTGATGATTATGTTTTCTTAATCATGGACATTGTTCTTTTAACAAGGATGTCAATAGCAATGAGAGCATATTGTTAGCAGAACAATGATGTTGAAACGACCCCAGTGTTAAATGATATACTTATAGAACTCATCGTAAAACAACGTTATAAGTCATATCATAAAATGTTATTTTATACATAGTTCCTTAGACCATGAGAATGTCAAGTTCCTTCACACAAGAAGATGTGCTTTGGTTCTTAGATGAATCTTCCCGTAAATGGGAAGTAGTAAAATAAGTTCTGGGTACATTGGACAGTGTGTCTAGTAACGGTGATAGTTCGAGACTGGGATTTGCTCCTTCACGATGAAGAGATATAGACTCAGGGCCCACTCGGTGTAACGGTATCCATTCTCGTCTGGCCAGAAACTTTGTGATTTAGTCACGAGGATACCGGTATACGTAAAGAGGAATGAAGACAAACGAGCAATGAGGATAACTGATGGCTTGTGATCAAAAGTTGTTTCACATAGGTGCCAAACTTCTCTCCTCTAACTTTGTCATATATCGTGAAGCAAAAGGAATAGTATACGATAAACATAAAGGTTCACTCGAAGTATTTTTGTGTATGTGTGGGAGTCAACATGGGTGTCCATGGCTCCGCTGTTGATTATTGACGAATGACTGTAAGTCTGGAAAGCGTTCCGAGTCATGTCCACATAATACCGAACCTATTGGGTCACACACTTATTGAACAGTAATATGTTAGAATACTAGGATGATTGAAGGTTTAGTGCAAGCAAGTAAAGAGCAAAGAATATGGCTAAGACACTTTGGAATTGTTTCAAATAACTTTAGTTCATATGAAAATGGTAATGGGAAAGTTTACGATCAACCGGAATAGTTTCAGTGATCGGTGGACAACTGAAACAATATGTTCTGTTCACTGGATATATTAACCTTAGCCCGGATTGATCCGAGACTTATTTATATGGCTCCAAAACATTCGTTAGAGGTCCCGGAAGGTCTTGGAACTGTTCCAGAACTGTCGGGAATTTCCCAAAATGGTCCCGGTAGGTCCCGGAAGGTCCTAGAAGCTTCTAGAAGGTCACGAAAGGTTCCGGAAGGTTCCGGGCAGTACCACCCACTGGACCCACCCCCTAGCTTGGGGGTAAAGCCACCTAGGCTGCCCTGTCCGGACAGGAGGTGGGGGCGCCACAAATAAGGGGAATCCTACTTGGAGTAGGATTCCCCAATCCTATTATGGAAGGAGTCCTAGTGGGAAAGTCCTAGGAGGTTTGGAGTCCAAGTTGGACTCCCCACCCCCTTAGGCCGGTGCACCAAGCCCCTTGTCCACCTATATAAGGTGAGCCAAGGGGGGGGGAGGAGACACACAAGCCCCTGCGCCCCCCCCCCCCCCTTGCCCTAGTTGCTAGTTGCTCCACTTTTAGACCCCGGTTTATATTCTAATCTAGATCGGAACTCGTTAGGGTTTTCTCTCTCTAGTTTTCTCAGAGGCGTTCTTCTCTGGACGGCAGAGCACTGCCGGATTGCTGTGCCGGACGTGTGGATACCGGTGGAGAGATCATAGCTTTGATCTTACTTCGAGGATCATCTTCTTCTTCCTCGGAGAACTGTTCGAGGGAATCGAAGAGATCCAGTCGTGGGAGAGATCGTGGGACGGATCGTGAGATCTTCTTCAACTCGCATCACCAACTCTTATTCCCCTGCAATTGTTGGTGAGCATTATCCTAAACCTTGTATGCAATCTATCATGGATGATCTTGGGTTCTTAACCCGTAGGCACGAAATTTTTGTTTTCTACTACATTTCCCAACACATATACCTTCCGCTGATGTATTGTAATTAAGGCAGTTGGATGCCCATTGTATGAGATGTTGTATCCTTATATCTGTAATGTTGTGATATCATGTTGGAAATCTGGGGCATATGACTTCGTCATATGTCGCGGTGGGACCGATATGTGCTTCGTCCCCGGATCTAGATGGAAATATCTAGATCTGGAACAGTATCGCATATCGGTCCTTACAGTGATGTAGGTAATAATGAAGATTCCTCTCAAGACATCTTGGCTATGGGCATTGGAGATCTTGTGCCCATTGCTCAAGTTCCTAGAGATGAAGAGGTGGGTGATGGGCCAAGTGTTCCACCACCACAAGAACCTCCTCCTACCACTCAAGATCCAATTGCTCATGATGAACCCATTATCCAAGAACAAGAACAAGACTCCACAATTCGATGTGGATGCTCAACCACAAGTTGATGATGTGATTGATCCACGTGATCGACTTGACCGCACTTGCTTTCGAGAAAATGATGCTATTGAAGATGGCTCCACCCTTGATGATGAACCAAATGTATATCATGAACCCGAATGGGTGGATCCTATTGAAACTCCAACTTCTACCATGCCATTGGTGGCTAGACGGGTTGATGTTGATAAAATCCTCACGGGATTGGGGCAAGGTATAGTTACTCGTCGTCAACTCATAAACTTCTGCGCTCACTTCTCGTTTGTGTCTAGCATTGAACCACTTAGGGTTGAACAAGAACTTGAGGATGCGGATTGGCTCATTGCAATGCAAGATGAGCTCACTAGTTTCACCCGGAATGAAGTGTGGTCTCTCGTGGAGAGGCCTTCCGGTCAATATAATAACATCATTGGAACCAAGTGGATCTTCAAGAACAAGCAAGATGAATATGGTAATATCATTCGAAACAATCCAAGGCTAGTGGCTCAAGGGTACTCCCAAGTTGAAGGCTTGGATTTTGATGAGCCCTTTTCTCCCGGTTCCCGTCTTTAATCTATACGCACCTTTCTTGCTTATGCCGCATTCAATGGATTTTCATTATTTAAAATGGATGTAAAAAGTGTTTTTCTTAATGGTCCTCTACAAGAGGATGTATATGTAGCACAACCACCCGGTTTTTGTGACCCTCATCACAAGGACCACGTTTACAAACTTCATAAGGCAATATATGGTCTTAAGCAAGCACCTCGGGCTTGGTATGACCATCTTAGGAAGTTTTTACTAGAGGAAGGATTTGTGAGGGGTGTCATTGATGCCACTCTTTTTACCAAGAGAACCAATGCTGATTTGCTCATATGCCAAATCTACGTAGATGGCATAATATTTGGTTCTCCTAATCCATCTTTGTGCAAGTGGTTCTCGAAAACTATGACCAAGAACTTTGAGATGTCCATGATGGGGAGCTTGAAGTATTCCCTTGGATTTCAAATCGAGAAATTTTCCGAAGGAACCTTCATCTCCCAAACAAAGTACATTCAAGACATGCTCGTGAAGTTTGGTATGAAAGACGTTGATGGCGTGGAAGTGGTAATGGCTTCTCGCCCTTCGTTGGTTACCCCAAGTAGAAGGTGAGATGTAGGATAGCAACAAATTTCCCCTATGTAGAGGATAGGGTTTGTCTCCCATAGGACTCCGGCAATGATAAGTAGGTGACAGCGGTGCAACTGATGCGGACCTGCACACTAAACAATTAAATTTTCTCCCAACGAAGTTCAGAGAGGTTGTCAATCTCTCCGGTCTTGTTGTTTACAAAGGGTCAAACACACAAGGGATAATTATAATGATAATATCAACTGAAAGTAAATACTGGAAAAGGAAATAGGCTTGTAAACAATAATGAGAATATGGACTGGAGTCCCGTGATGTTCACTAGTGATGTCTCTCTCCCGAAAGACGATAAAACTGCTATGCGAGGTAAAAAAATTACAGAAGGGCAATTGACAGGATTATAAACGCACTGCAATGCTAACTATGCTACAAAATAAAGGAAGAGGCTCATAAGCATGGGCAGTACGCCAAAATAAGTAGACCAAAATCCATCTACATCTACTACTAATCATCCACCTTGAGATATCTATCTAGAACATCTCGCTGGTATTAAGTTGCAAGTCCCACCGAAAGTGTAAACCCAAAGCAACAGACAATTGCATTAAAAGAACTTTGCGTAAGGTAAACAATCCTTGCAACCGCGGTTACAAGCACCGTTGTTTTCCCCCTTGTGGCCACAGCACATCCCCTAGACTCATGTTTTTGTCGCTCAAGCGTGTCATCAGGGGGCATGTACCCACAATCGAGCATAACGTTCCCTCCTGGAGTTACTATCCACCACTTGGCCAAAGCAATAAACAGCAACGGAGAACATGCAAGAATTACTTAGGAACAAAAATATAAGAAATCAAAACCAAATATATTACTCTATCACGATCTGAACATAATCTCATAATCCATCGGATCCCATCAAACTAAACATAGCAACAACAGAAGAATTACATATGTGCCTCGATCATGTAGGGCAGCTCATGAGGTCTAAACCATGAAGAACAAAGAGGGGAGGAGAACATCACATAGCTACTGATCACGGACCCATGGTCCAAGGTAGACTACTCACTAGACATCCGGGAAGCGTCCATGATGGAGGAGAAGCTCTCGGAGGTCGATCCTCCCTCCGGCAGGGTGCCGGGAAGGGTCCTGACGGTGCTCCCGAACTTGGAAGCGCGGAGGCGGCGGAACAGGGGCGAGATTGCGAAATAGGGTTATGTCTTTGGAGTTTCCCCGTCACGGAGAATAAATAGGCAAAGGGGGCAGACAGGGGGGCCACCAAGGGTCCAGGCTCCCCCCTGGCGCGGCCAGGCCTGGCCGCTCCAGGTGGCCTCCTGGGCCCCTGGTGGTTGCCCTATGGCCCCACTTGGGTGTTTCTGGAAGACTCCGTTACGCTGATTTTGTATTAATTTTCCCGAAATTTTGGAGCACTTTTAATATGGGAGAAACCTGGAATATAAAATAGCAGAAAACATGAACTGGCACTAGGGTCCATATTAGCATTGAAACAAGCAACGAAAGAACATTGGGTGCAAGAGCTCTCGTTGTCCGTGACTCGAATGTCTTCAGATGGTGTTTGCGTGCAAGAAGGGGGAAAGGGAATACGAGAAAAAAGTATTATTATTGTTGGGAACTCAATCTACTAAAGTTTCACACTTGGTCTTCTTTGGAATCTTATCTTGAATCGTCCCTAGACCACTAGCCAGGTACAAGTCAATTTGATCCACTCCCTTTTGATATTTTGAGCACTCATGCAATGGATGAGCGTAAGCACGAGAGTTGACACTTAGGATGGCAAAGAGAGAATATGGTGGAGGAGCAAGACAAAAAAGGTGAGAGAGCCTCACATCAATGAAGACAATCATAGGCGAGAAGGCCAATTGATAGATATGATGTGAGGAGTAGGGATTTCCATGCAACAGATGCACATATGAGCTGAAAAGCTCTCCAAAGGAACTAGTGGGGGTGCATCTAACTTGCTCGCTCATAAACACCTATAGCTCGTTTGAGGAGGCTCATCCTTGGAATATGCGAGCCAAGTTCTATAGTGTGAAGATCCCCACATAGCTATATGCATGATCATCTCTATGGAGTACAAGGATATAAAGGGAGTACTAGTGTGGATCTTTCAAAAGGATAGTAGTGTTTCCCATTTCTCTCTTTTTATTTCTTTTTCTCTTTTTTCTATTTTTTTGTATTTTTTTGGTGGCCTCAATGGCTCTTTCTATTTAACTCTCATTTGTCCTCTTTGGGATCTTTTATTTTATTTTGTCCACTTTGGGATCTTTTTCTCACTTAAGGGCAACACTCTAATTTACAAGAGGGTATAGAAGATCTTTCACACTTTACAAGGTACTCAAATCATAAAGAAGGTGTAGCAGGAACATGTATGACATGAAGATCAAGTCATGAAGAGGTGTAAGTTGCATGGAAATATATCTCGGAAAGGTTATGGAAATGCCTTGATAGGTATGTATGGTGGCTGTTTTGAGGAAGGATATAAGGAGGTTTATGATGACAGAGCATAACATGCCAAGGGTTTGGATGTACCAGTTGACGAGGGGGTGACCCCACGACTCCTACGGATAGGCCTACCTGGTGTCCATGAAGACAGAAGGCCCATGAAGATACAGCCTCGGCCCGCTAGATGGCACCGACGTAGGAGTCCATGACTCACAAGGAAGGTGCGAAGACCTGCCGTACGGAGCAAGCTAGGGTTAGGAAAGCTTACCTGTAAACGTAGATGAACTCCCCGAGACCTAGCCCGGTATATAAGGGCTAGGAGGGGCGACGCCAAAGACATCTAATACCACCTGTAACCCTAGCCTTGAGCGCTCCAGCCTTGGCCTCCACTGTAATCGCATCTCCCCCATAAATAATATCGAGCAAGAGCGAGCCTTCCTGTTTGCCGACGAGCTATCGTCCAACCTGTGCATCTCATGACTAACCCAGGGTCCCTGACCATGGGATTTTCCGGGGTTGATCCCCGTCAATTGGCGCCGTCTGTGGGAACCACGCAGGTTGGGAACGCGATCTCGGCGGCCTCATCATCATCAGCACTCATCGACTCGACGGCTCCGGGAAGATCCAACCTGTTCGAGTCCCTCGGATTCACGGCCCACCTCCCGGTCCTCAAGCCAGTCTTCACCAATCTACACTCCGGCGTCAATCTGATCTTCGGAGCGTATCAGATCTACATCAACCATTGGGGTACTCTTCGCCTCATCGACGGCACCCGTGCGCCCACGGCAACACCTGCAGCAATAACCGTAGCAGACGCCGCCCGCACGGCCAACCTATCTGGAGGTTGTAGCTACCCACCCAACTCACGGCTCCACGCCACTCACGACCGCTCGAGTGAAGCCCCAACATGGAGAAGCACGATCGCACGTATCAGCAAGGAGACGGCAAGGACACCATCGCAGGTGTTCATGGCAGAAGTTGGCGCATCAGCGTCAGGTAACAACGGGCGAACCGACGACCCGGGCGCTCGTCAAGACACCCCAACCACCAACAGGGCAGCAGGTCCCGCCAACACCAATCAGATGGTCGTACAGCTAGGAGAACCGGTGACCATACCAAAGAAAGTCCCGGTGGAACAAGGACCCAGCAAACAAAAAAGCAGTTAGCCGCTAAGCAGCAAACAGCAGGCACCTGGCCAAGGCAGCCAGCCATCACGCAGCAGGCAGCAAACCCCGGTTGCAGCGGCGGGCGAACCACCCAAAGAAAAAATATACTTGTCCAAGGAATCAATGGAAATGGTAAAGGAAGCAGTCGCCCGCGGCAGGTTACTACCATCAGATGCCTCAAGAGACGAGCTAAGGGCATACAACAAGTTAGCGGGTGAGTTAACCCAGCAGATGAGACAGTGGCGCCTAGCCATGGAGAAGCAAGAAAAGGCGGAACCCGAAAGTAAAAGCAGTCGCAGACAATCTCCCAGAAGTGACTCGCCAGGCCACGACTCCCCCACCCGCAACAGATCAAAACTCAACAACCTGCGGAAGACAGAAAGGGCGAGAGTGGTGCGGAAACTGGAAGATGACTTCAAATCAGAGGAGGAGGACGACGAAGAAGAGCCCCTCACTCCGGCTGAAGCACTCATAAGCGCCCAGGACTACCTGTCCCGTGCCCAGAAAAGCAGAAAAGGCAAGACGGATCGCTACACTTCCATAGCTTTGCAGATAATGAAGGACGCTATCGATGCCTCGGTACATAAGAAATCCAGCGCAAAACGGCAGACTCGCGAGGGAACACCGGACAGGGACCCCAGTTCACCAGACGACGACGACGATAGTAATGACGACAGGCGCAGGCGCCCCGACAAGTACAAGAAGCACGACAGCGACGACAACAACAGGCGCCGCAGCACTCGGCGAGATGCATGAGACGACATCACACAGAACAGAGTCAACCGCAGCAGGCGAAGACGTGCAGCACGCGAGGAGTACTCGGATGAAGAGGCTTTCGACGAGGAAATCGAGCCATGTGGAGCACTCTTCTTCACACGTGCCATACGTGAGACGCGTATGCCAAACGGGTTCAAACTGAACTCCACGACACTAAAGTACAACGGACTCGAGGAGCCGGAGGCATGGCTCGACGACTACCTAACAGCAGTCAAGTTTCAAAGAGGAACCAACGTCACGGCAATGCAGTACGTGCAGCTCATGCTCGAGAGCTCCGCTCGACATTGGCTGAAAAATCTTCGGCGCGGATCCATCAGCTCCTGGAGCCAGTTCCGAGGAGCCTTCATAGAAAACTTCAAATCCACATACAAGCGACCAGCCTCTCTCGAGGAGCTACGGGCATGCAAACAAGGAACGAGGGAGGCCCTGCGAACATACATCCAGCGATGGACGATACTCAAGAATTCAGCTGAAGACATCTCGGATGAAAGTGCGATCGACGCATTCAGGCGAGGTCTTCAGCGCGTTGAATTCAAGGAGCAGCTCGGACAGATGAAAGTCCGAACACTCGCACGGCTGTTAGAACTAGCCAACAGCTGTGCGGACGGAGAAGATTCCATTCGTAATGAAACAGAAACCCACACTGCACGATCAAAGTACGACTACGACTACAACGGAGATAGAGGAGACGACAAAAGAAGGAAGCGACCCAGACGGAACTTCTAAAACGATAGAGGACCTGACATGGTCGCCGCCGGTTTCTCGGACGATCGGAACGGCAGGCACCGTGAGGACAACAGACCACAGCGACGACACAACCCAGAAGACGAGCCCCAGGCTCAGAGACGAGAATGGAGGACAAGGCAGCCACGCGACGGCACTCGCGCATTCCGCTCCGCCAAAGAACAACTCGACGGACCGTGCTCTATACACGGATTCAGAAACGAGCGAGGAGGGCTCAGATCATCCCACACCCTCAGGAATTGCAGAAGCTTCAACGAATTGGCCGAGGAGAAAAGCCGCTCCGCGGCCGCAACAGCACAACCACTCGCAAGCATAGCAGTTGGGCCAGTCCCCCACGATGCGCCACCAGCCCCCCCTCTGCCAACAAGACAGGTGGACGCCATCCAGGAACGGGAAAGGACACCCGAAGAATAAAACCGGTACCCAGAAGCCCACGGGAGGATCTACATGATACAAGAAGGCAGACCTTCCAACAGGCAGCAGAAACAAGTCACCAGACAAGTCTTCCTGGAAACCTCCGCACACCCGGCCGTCCCAGAGTACCTGCGCGGGTCGGAGACAGAAATCTCCTTCTCCCGGGACGACCACCCGCCAGTCGTTCCCCAACCAGGGCACGCCGCGCTAGTACTCGAGGCCAGAATCGGAAATTACGACATGTCGCGAGTATTCATGGACGGCGGCAGCGGGATCAACATCATCTTCACCCGAACACTCGACGACATGCTCATCCAAATAAACACACTCAAGTCCTAGGCACAACCTTCCACGGGATCGTACCAGGAAAAGCAGTCTACCCCCTTGGAAGGATAAACCTGGAGGTAGTCTTTCGGAACGCGACAAACTTCCGCAAGGAAATGCTTGACTTTGAAGTGGTCGACTGGAAGTCGCAATACCACGCAATCCTCGGGCGACCAGCTTTCGCTCGCTTCATGGCCGTACCCCATTACGCCTACCTCAAGCTGAAGATGCCTGGCCCGCACGGGGTCATTACATTTAGCGGTAGTTTCTCAGATCCGACCGTTGCGACAAAGAATTCCACAAGATAGCAGAAGCCTTCATAGCCCTCCAAGACAGCAGGACCACCGTACTCGCAGAAGAAGCGTTCCCGTAGAAGGAAAGGAAAATCGCCCGCAGAACCCAGGCACTCGGACATAAAATTACCAGGCCTTTAAGGCCACCACATCACCGTTCTATGAAAAAGGGATTTGTCTTCAACAGAACCCCCTACTCTCTGTAAGAGACAGCAGGAAAAGTATTATATAAATATTTTTCCCCAAAATCTGTTGGCACTCGGGGGCTCGCCGAAGCAGCCACCCCCCGGGTCGTCCTCCGCAACCGCGGCACATTAAACATGGCACTCGGGGGCTCGCCGAAGCAGCCACCCCCGAGTCGTCCTCCGCAACCACGGCACATTCAACTTGGCACTCGGGGGCTCGCCGAAGCAGCCACCCCCCGAGACGTCCTCCGCAACCGCGGCACATTAAACTTGGCGCTCGGGGGCTCGCCGAAGCAGCCACCCCCCGAGACGTCCTCCACAACCGCGGCACATTAAACTTGGCACTCGGGGGCTCGCCGAAGCAGCCACCCCCCGAGTCGTCCTCCGCAACCGCGGCACATCAAAACTTGGCACTCGGGGGCTTGCCGAAGCAGCCACCCCCCGAGTCGTCCTCCGCAATCGCGACACATCAAAACTTGGCACTCGGGGGCTCGCCGAAGAAGCCACCCCCCGAGTCGTCCTCCGCAATCGCGGCACATCAAAACTTGGCACTCGGGGGTTCGCCGAAACTGCCACCCCCCGAGGCGTCCTCCGCAACCGCGGCACATCAAACTTGGCACTCAGGGGTTCGCCGAAACTGCCACCCCCCGAGGCGTCCTTCGCAACCGCGACAAATAAAAAACTTTACACTCAAGGGCAAGCCGCGGCAAACGTCCCCCGCAATTACAACGCAGACGACCCCCCGCGACGCGAACAAGACAGAATGGAATATACACCACCAAGAAGAAGCATACACAACGAAGGGAAGCACCTAATCTTTAGGCTCCAACTTCGCCTTAATAAGTGCACCAAGATGGCGGTCGTTCTCTTCACAAACTCGCCTCACAACCTGGCGCGCAGGTTCATCTACAGCCATATAGTGCTCGTTCATCGGATGACCCCTACCTCCTGGGGGACCCGCCACCACCTGAGCAAAATCCACCCCCGGCCAACGACTATGGACCAAGCCCAAATCATCTCGGGCTCCAGCACGAATCTGATGATCCATCACTCGACATAAGTCGGCAGGCTGAGAAAATATGCGACAGAGCCTCTCAAGGGACGAAGGAACCATCTCCAATGGATAGAACTCAGCATGGTACCACCCAATACCCGCTGGCAGTGTTTGAGAGCATCTGGTACCCGCTCAACTCAGAGACGAAGCAAAGCAAACGCTCGAGCACGAGCCCCATCTGCCCAAAAGGGATTGCTCGCCTGCACACTAGGATCATCAAGCCGTGACATCTCCAACTGAACGACCCTCTCCTCATCCCGAGTTCGCCCTGCCAGCACGTCACAAGTCAAGAACTACGATCAAGACAGAGACGGCAAAACCCACTAAGCGGAATCAAGCAACCAAACAGAGGCAAGACTCACCCCGCGGGAGGTCGGACAACTTCACCACCCACGAAGCAAGGCTCTCAACCACGGCCTCGGCACGCTCGCGACGAGTACGCTGAACGGCTACGGATCCCTTCAGTCGAACAATCTCACGCTCAACGTCCTTCAGCCGCAAGCAAACGGACTCGTCCGCACCCTCGCGAGCGTCATCCTTCAGCGAACTCCACGGACGAAGAACACCCGGAGTGGCCTACCGCAAGACAAACAAAACACAGAAATAAAAAAACAGCAAGAGGAACAGCCAAGCAGTCACTCGGATAAAGGTACCAAAAAGATCAACCATCACAATGGAGTCACGAATTAAAGAGACAGTTTCAAAGCGACACAACACTACTTCGCCTCCCCCTCACCTACGACAGGGGAACCCTGAGCATCCACAACCTGTTGCAGGCGACGAGCCAGCTTATCGGCTCAGTCATCCTTCTCATGAGAATAGTCCGGTATGGTCTCAACCAAGGAATCATCAAAGGAAACCCCATGCCCTATAAGGACGACAAGGGCCGTGGAAGAACCACTCACCACGCTCTCTGCAACCAGCTCCACCATACGTCTCCCATCAGGACCGAATGCAGCCACCCGAGCGCCCAGGCCATCAGGCACCTTTGAACCCTCCGGCATAAGATGTTCGTGCGCAAGCCCCACAAGATTGGAAGCCCGGGTGCAGACGTCCCCGACCACCGAAACATCCTCTGCAACAGCATCCACAACACCTTGGAGAGCTCCGGACCCTGACGCAGTAGTTTCCACCCGCTTCGCACCTACAGCAGCTGCACCAAGAAAAGAAATGTCACCAGGGGAAGACAGTAGGAACAACAAGACCAATGGTTGAAAACCAACACTTACACAAAAGCGAGTCTGCCAAATAGCGAAGACGTTTGCCCTCGACCGCTTCCACCCGCGCACGCGCGTCCTCAGCCTGGCGAAGGCGAATCAGCTCCTCATGTTGACCGTGCAACTCTGCCTCCTTGGAAGCCAAGGCAGCCTTGAGAACGGAAACCGTCTGTTCCGCCTTCTCGGCTTGCTTCTCGGCTACCCGGCGACGATCTACAAGGCAAGACAGCACTCAAAACAGAAGACGAAGAACCCAAAGCTCAGCAGCGCAAAAATAAAAAACTCACCATCCATAGCAGACAAAGCATCCTGGGCAGAATCATGGGCCCGTTGCCAACGCTCAACATCAATCATCAAACGCTCACAGTGTTGGAAAACAGGCTACAAATACCAGGAAATCAGGTGTCAGGGAAAGACAAGACTACAAGCAACTGCAAACAGTTACTTCTAGCCTAGGGGGCTACTCCCATCGGGAGCACTGACGTGCCCCCGATGATAAAGTAACACAGACACGAATCATCTTACCATCTTGGAGACATGGTCGAAAACACGGGCCTTGTCTTCAATCGCCAGATCAAGACGGCCAAAGTACGGAGACCCAAGTTCAATCGGCTTGGGCTCAGAAGCAACAACACCAGGCGCCTCAGAAGAAGGCACACCAGGAACTACACCCGCATCTGAAACGGCAGGAGTCACCGTCGGCCCAGATTGACCAGCGGCAACCGAGAAGCCCTCAAGATGTTTGGTTGCCGCCCCAGAACTCGTCGACTTCAGATCAGTAGCATCTGCTCTGGTGCACGAAGCAGCCGGAGCAGGCGCAGCACTACAAAATAAGCATTGTCAGACGCAAGAACAAGGAAAAAAGGAACGGGCACAAATCCAGCAGACTCTTACCCAACACGCGCAGCACGAGGACGCCCCAGCCTCCCAAGCCTGACCCTCTTGGGAGGAGGGGCCGGAGCAGCAGCCGAAGGGGAAGGCCCAGCAAAAGGAGTAGCAGGCGAGACATCATCACCTAACGCAGCATGATTTTCAGCACCCAAGGAGCGCGTCCACTTCACAAGAAAGGGAATCGAGTCCTCACTATCCCCAGTCTCCACTAGCACAATCTCAGCATCAACAGCCGGCGCAGCATTATCAGCCGCGGAAGCATCAGGCTCTTCACGAATATTGGCGTCTTCCGGCTGCGGAGGATTACATGGCACTGGAGCATGGCCCTGCAAAGGCAAGCAATGTCAACAACAAAACAAAACTAGGTACTCGTCCAATCAAATGAATGAACACGGGCACCAACCGATGGCGGAGAATGATCAGAAGCATATGGAAGGACAAGGCGCATCTCGGAAACACTCGAGCACTTGGTCACATGCTGGATACGAGCCAACAAGGCATCATGTTCTAGCTCTTCAGGCGGGCATCTCGTCGAGTCACCGAGTCTCTCGTACTGCCACATAGGGCGAGCCCGATGCTGCAACGGTTGAACTCGCCTCCCCACAAAAACAGAGATAAGCTGACCACCAGTCAAGTTACCCTTGAACACAGAAATCCTCCCCAAAAACGGAGTCAGCTCGGACGACTCCACCTCGGTCAAAGAATGAGACCACGAAGGCTACCGGACCACCCGCGTGCCCGGATTGAAAGAAGCAAGACCAAATTGCTGACCAACAACGAAGCGATCCTTCGGATAAAACCAGCCTCTTCGCCATCCACTAACGGAATCGATCTTCTCCAAGTCAAAGTATGAATATTTATCCCCAATGGAGATACCCACTCGACCCACGGCGTACTCAGAGTTCGTCCTTTTTACATTAAAAAGGTGCCTCCAAAGTCCCCAATGGGGGTAAATCCCCAGGAAGGCCTCGGAAAGAGTGATGAAACACGCAATGTGCAAAATCCCATTGGGAGTCAGGTCATGCAACTGGAGCCGATAGGAATACAGCAAGCCCCGAATGAAAGGATGCAGCGGAAGAGCAAACCCACGGTGGAAGAAATCCTGGAAGCATACCCGCTCGTCCGCCACCGGCGCTGGAATCGACTCATCACCAGGAAGACGGACATTGCCCGCCACCACCATGCCATCAACAACCAGCGCATCCAGATCTCCAGCCCCGAACGTGGACTGCTCCCACTTGCCGGACATTTTGGCCGGCTCGACAGCAGCACGGGGGCACTTGGACATAGATCTCACAGCATCATGCAAAAGAGAAAAGACGAAGGCTCAGGAATATATATATGGATCTATAATTGATTCGGATGAAATTGTTTTATCCATAAATCTCAACTCGTTGGAAAAATTGTTTTCTAGCAAGTTCAAAGGTTGACTACGGCGAAATAGTGTCGACCGTAGAAATGCTTTAGTCAGTTCGGGTTATACTAGCAATTACTACATATCTCATTTATAGGATATGGTAGAATGAACGTCAAAACAAAGTTCCTACATGGAAATATAACAAAGGACGTATACGTGATACGACCGGAATGTTTTGTCGATTCAAAGGATGCTAAAATAGATGCAAGCCTTGGATGTCCAGTGATGGACTAAAGCTAGCAGAATGGAGTTGGAATCTTCGTTATGATGAAATTGCCAAAAGAGTTTGTTGTCATCAGGAATAACGAAGATGCTTGAATATTCAAGAAAGTAAGTGGGAGCTGAATGATATTTCTAAAACCTTATGTAGATGACATATTGTTGATTAGAAATGATGTAAATTTCTTGACACGATTAAGGACTTCGTTGGAAATAGTTTTCAGTTGAAGAACTTGGGCTGATATAGCATTAGTATTGAGCACAGTGATCTATGAAGATAGTAAGTGCCTGATCATGCTAAAGCCAACATTACATGTTGACATGATACTAAAGTAGTTTAGTATTAAAACGCCAAGAAGAATGTTCTTGCCGAGGTCACGGTGAAAAATTATTTGCAGATATCAGTGTTCATGAACACAGATAAGCAAAAACACGTGAATTGAATTCCACTCACCTGTGTGTTTGGATTAATCATGTACACCATAATATGAAAAACGACCAGATATGTCCAACGCTCCAAAAGGTTGTGAGCAAGACACCAAAGTGATCAATATGTTGATCATTGGACAAACAATGAAAAGTTAAACTTATGATAGATAAGATTTGTTTCTCGGAAAATGGAGAGAATGAAGAGCTCGTTGTAATGGGTTACACCAGCTGAATTTTTGATGTAAATAGTTACACCAATTCAGTCTTCATACTTACTCCGACCGATTTTCGATTTTAATTGGGATTATGTGTTTCACACGTAAGGGTGGCGCAGTATGAAGGAACTTTGTCAAGTTCGATACTGTGGCGAATTCTATAACACTGGCTAAGTATATTGTTGCTTAAAGAAGTAACAAGGGAGGGTATTTTGAATCATCAGTTCATTTATGAACATGGTATGGTTTCCAAGATGCTTAAAGCTCATGGAACATTTATGAATGATTTCATGACTTATTCTAAAGGAACCAAGGTCCTGCCAAATGATTCAAACATATACATAGCTAAACTGATAAAATTAGTGAATTTTATGATAGCGTGAAAACGCGAAGATATGCAAGATACAAACGGGCCTGAAACATCAGATCCGATGATGAAGTCTATACCACAAATGAAGCATGTATTACACCGGTATGCCATAGGTGTAAAATGCTCAAGCACTGATAATATTATTGACTCTAGTGCAAGTGGGAGACTGTTGGAAATATGCCCTAGAGGCAATAATAAAATGTTATTATATATATTTCCACGTTCGTAATTAATGTTTATATTTCTGTGCTATAATTGCAATGACCCTGACTATGAGATTCAGAAGAAAACTCACTTGCATGTGTGGAAATGTAAACACCAAGAGTTCCTGGTTTAGCCTCTAAGACCAGCTCATGTGCTAACTGATGATTACGTTTTCTTAATCATGGACATTGTTCTTGTAACAAGGATGTCAGTGGCAATGGGAACATATTGTTAGCAGAACAATGATGTTGAACCGACCCCAGTATTGAATGATATACTTAGAGATCACATCGTAACAACGTTATAAGTCATATCATGAAATGTTATCATATACGTAATTCCTTAGACCATGAGAGTATCGAGTTGCTTCACACAGGAAGACATGCTTTGGTTCTTAGATGAATCCTCCCGTAAATGGGAAGTAGTAAAATAAGTTCTGGGTATGTCAGATGGTGTGTCTAGTGACTGTGATAGTTCAAGAATGGGATTTGCTCCTTCACGATGAAGAAGATATTCACTTCGGCCCCACTCGGTATGAAGGTATCCATTATAGTCTGGCCAGACGCATTGTGATTCAGTCACAGGGATACCGGAATACGATAACGAGAAAAGGGACAAACGAGCAAAGAGGATAACGAGTGGCTTGTGTTCAAGAAGTTGTTACATATGGGTGCCAAACATCTCTCCTCTAACTTTGTCATATATCACGAAGCAAAGGGAATGGTACATGAATAAACATAATGGTTCACTCGAAGTTTCTTCGTGTATGTGCGGGAGTCAACATGGGTGTCCATGGCTCCGCTGTTGATTATTGGCTATTGACGAAAGGCTGTTGACCTATGTCCGGAAGATGTTCTGAGTCATGTTCGCATTAGGGTAAAACTTCAAACTGCGCGATCAGTGCGTCGAGCCGGCGGCGTTCACCTTGCACTGGAACCGTTCCGAGAACACTTTCCAGTGCGCTATAAAAATAATCCATTTAATTATTAAAAGGGGTTATGGTTGGTCTCGTGCGGTTTTCGCGACAGTGATCGGGTGAAACCCGGTGTCGCAAGGTCGAGTGTCAGGGTGGCAAGGGTCGGTCTCCGTCCGGTACGAGATAAGAGGGGGAAAATAATCACCGATCGATAAATCGGGGATGCAAACACCGCAAACAAATCAGACAATCAAACAATTCACACCGAAAACAAAAATTTTATTTTTTGTGAAATCTGGGCTATTACACCCCTCCTATGCCTCCGATACACATCTCCTCCGAGACGGTGGTTTCTACTGGCCGTTTGATGGCCGATTACTCCAAGATTTCACTTGATGCATACCGCAAGCATCGTCGTGTCAATCAGTTTGTGGCTCCTCATGATTGTCTGGATGGCAGGTTCTGGACCAATGTGCAGGCGGATATTTTCACGTCAGTAGCAGTTCTTTAGGAACTTGCAAACTCTCATGCATGCATTCCCCTTGATTTCATCCGGGCCAATCCGGACAAGTTTCCCGGTGTGATGGATCTCATTGCTTTTGTGGGCCTTGGTCCAGTCTTCGGCTTCAGGCGTGACTGGAACACGGTTGCGATCCTACAGTTTTATGCCACTTTCTACTTCCACACCACTAACCGAGAGATCTAATGGATGACTGGGGAGCAGCTGTGCACTGCCTCATTTTCTCAGTTTCAGAAGGATCTGGGCTTTTGCTCTTCTGGAGCCAGGATTCATGCTACCAACAAGAAGGAGAAGGCTAAGGGGATCTATGACTGTCTTTGCTTTGTTAAGTCTGGAATTACAGGTGATGACTGCTCAAGGAAGGCCAATGACATATCCATCTGGAAGCAGCCCTATCAGTTCCTTTACCAGTGCGTGCTCAGGACTCTCTATCCCAAGCTTGGGGATACGACTCATTGTAGTAGTTCTGTGATCACTTTGATGTGCCATATCCATGACACCCGTGACAAGCGTCTTGATGTGCCACACTATCTTTGGCATGATATCCGGATGGCGAGCCTTCAGCAGCGTCGTCACTACCCTCATGCTCCGTTTATCATGGCGCTCATTTAGTGTGTGGTCTCCTCTCCCTTGGAGATCACCCAGACTCACACTATATGGACCATTCCGGAGCACATGTACTTCACTGCTCCGGTTGTTTCCATGACTAGACCCATTCCGGCCTCCTCCACTGTTCGTGGCACTCTTCACTGTCAGACTACGGAGGAGGCTCCTATGCGTCGTATGGCACAGTTTTTGGGCAAGGCCCAAGCTGCTATGATGAGGGCCATCTCGTTAAACTGTCACTCCAACCACACGGTGGTCTCCGGTCTCATCAAGTCCAAGAACTCTTTGAAGGTCCGTCTTCATGCAGCTGGTGAGACCAATGTCAGTGATGATGAGCGTCTTCCTGATGCTCCTCCTGCTTATCTTAGTTTCGACTTTCCTACGGGTCCAGAGTGGGCGAACTTCTTCCCTGGAGACCCTGGCGCGAGCGGCAGTGGTACTCACTAGTTTCTGTCAGTGCTATTGCCCCTTTTGGTACTTTGTGCCAAAGGGGGAGAGTCATATGTGTTTTACTTATGATGTCTAGGTGTCGTTTTGTGATCGAGACTTGATTATGTTGTCGTATGAACCTGGTTGTGCTTGGTTTACTTTGCTAGACTGGTTTTATGTGTTTTATGCAAAACTTGTGACCTTTGTGTTATGCATGGTGTTTGCTCTTGCGTCTGGCTTAAAAACTTATTGGCATATGTTTCTGTTCTCATGTTTGGGTGCAATCTACTTTGTCATCTTCATAATCAATGATTGCTAGCCTCGATATCTTGACAAATGCTTGAGAATCATACCTTGATATCATGTGTTGTGACTCGCCCCAATGTGTGCATCTTGCGTAAAGTAAAGAATCCTATATGCACACATTAAGGGGGAGTTCATAATAAAACTTTCTCCCACTAAAAGCTAAAATCTGAATAATTTTGGGAGCTATATGTATGTTGTCATCAACTACCAAAAAGGGGGAGATTGAAAGTGCAATCATGCCCTTAATTAGATTTCGATGTTGATGACAATATACATATAGAGGACTAATAATGCTTGCCAAGTATATCTCAGGTTTTAGTCCTCGGTTAGTTGTGGTGGTGGATCAAGGACCATTTGATCTTACCAAAATTGCTCAAGATACGGAACCAATGAAGTTGAAGCGTAAGTTTTTCGGTTTTCCTTGAGTATAGGGATCCCCGCACTATTAAGAGGGGATCAGTGGGTTTGTGTTTAAGATTTGCTCAAAGCTAATTAAAACAAAAACATTCCAACACAGAATTGTAGCTTAATGTAAAAAATCTGATCCCTGCTTTCGGACGTCCGACATGCATCGGACGTCCGACAATTCAAAGTTTCGGACGTCCGACAATTCCAAGTTTCGGACGTCCGACATCTCATATGCAGTTTTTCGGTTGGAGAGGTCAGTGAGCATGCAAATTCACCGGAAGTCCGACATGGTTCGGACGTCCAACCCCTCGGACGTCTGAAACCTTTCGGGCGTCCGACACTTCACTGTCCTTATGGCACAAAGTTGTCCAGTGAGCCTGCAAAATTGGCAGACGTCCGTCGGCCTTCGGACGTCCGTTTGGTCGGACGTCTGAATCCTGTCGGATGTCTGATACATTTCTCACTGTTCAGTTCTTGTCTTGCTGGTTGTGGTCCTCTAAGAACATCTCGGGCGTCCGAACTATTTCGGACGTCCGACATTTGGACATGTCGGACATTCTTGTCTTGCTGAGAAAGTCTTGAGCATTCCCCATTGATCTTGTTACTCTTGGAGGTTTGAGACTCCTAGGCAGGTAGGAGTTCTTTGGAGAGGAGTCGACCATTGTGATTACCCCCGTTGAGTTTGTGAGGGTTTGGTGACCACCTTTAAGTTCAACCGGTAGTGGTTGGGAATTGCCTTTGTGGTGATATCTCAAGGGGAATTGACTGAGCCTTCGTGGCGTTGGTGTGTCTTCGTGGTTTCACCCACTCTCTCCGAACGGTGAGTAGCTTCCCTCCAAGGAAGTGAACATCGGGATACATCGTTGTCTTCGTGTCATTCGGTTATCCCTACTCTTTCCCCTTATTACTTGTGCTACCGTAATATTCTTCTCTCACTTGCTTGAGTATATTGAGCTTATTGTTTATCTTGTCTTTGCTAGGTAAACCTTACAATTGTTAGGCACACTTTTATCTTCCGCATTATTGCCTAAAATTGCTAAGTAGTGTTAAATTTGTAATAGACCTATTCACCCCCCCCTCTAGGTCTATCTCGATCCTTTCAGAAAGGATGATATGATCTGGCCCCGATAGTTTTAGGATTCATAGTATATGTGTACCAAAGGGGACCCCCGGGGGTGGGACCCACCTCCTAGGCGGCTAGGGGCGCGACCAGGTGGTAGGCACCTGGGTGGGTGGTGGCCCCCTCTAGGTTATCTTCTGGCCTCTGGCTTCTTTTCTTCCAAAAAATCTTCTCTTGAAAGTTTCATGATGTTTTGAGTTCCAGAGGCATGCCCACTTGATAGGTGATTTTCCAATTGTTTCCTGACTCTGACAGGTGAACTTCGGAATACTGTAAACTATGTAAAACAGGCCAAAACATCACAAGGGATGGATCATAATATAGGATATATCAATGAATAAGGATAAATTACGATGCAAAATGGACGTATCCACTCCCTCAGGCTTAGACTGCACTTGTCCCCAAGCGAACACTGACCTCGGTAAAAATGGCCACTGGTTTAAGGAGTGAAGTGTTGGTAATGAAGAATAGAAACATGAAGCATCAATACTTTCTCACATCACCAAAGTATTTTAAACAATAACCCTCTCTCATAAAGCTTCTCATGAACTTGTAATGATTCAATCACACACAAAGGTAAGGCAAAGTGAAAACTTATTGAATCAAGGAAAATAATGTTCTTGGTTAGAGAAGAACTAGCAAATTGATCTTATCTTTCCCTAAGAATATAGAATAGAGCCATTCATTTAGAAAATACCACATGCCTCAATTATCAAATAATTCTTATCACGGGTTGGAGGCTTTCAGGAACAAATTGACATAAACAAAGTAAAAAATACTAACACAAAGGAAGATGCTAGTTTAGCAAACCACAACTTTCAACTTGTTTACCTGAATGGTAATCTCAACAATGATAAGACATGATCAAATATGCTGCTGAAATATATAAGAATGCATCTAAATCAACACCATATGTTTGCTTATGGGTGATAGAAGGGAATATGAAAACTGATTCAGAGGGAAGCAAAGAAAACTCATGTGTAAGAAGGTAATGAGGCACTGCTTTAAACCATACAAAGGTGCTATGATCCAACAACGCATGGTATCTGATGTCTACGCACGCTTCTATTCTTGTAGACTATGTTGGGCCTCCAAGCGCAGAGGTTTGTAGGACAGAATTTTTTTCCCTCAAGTGGATGACCTAAGGTTTATCGAACTCAGGGAAGTAGAGGTTGAAGATGGTCTCTCTCAAGCAACCCTGCAATTAAGATACAAGAAGTCTCTTGTGTCCCCAACACACCTAATACAACTAGGAGTTGTATAGGTGCACTAGTTCGGCGAAGAGATGGTAAATGTGATCACAAACGGTATTGCAATGGTGGAAACAAGGCCTTGGCTTCATACTTTCACTAGTGGCAACTCCCAACAACATTAACATAGCCTAATCACATGATATTTCCACTAAAACATGCATTGGATACGTACTCGGAGGTAATTCCTTTGTGGTCATGAGAGGACGAGAATTGAGTAGGGCTACAAAAGCACACCTTAGTGTTCGTAGTTCTCATCTATAGATTTCCCAATGTCACCGCGGCTATCCAAAGAGAGTACCACAATCACCACAACATATCTCAAGGATAGTCAAAGACAAGCACCAAGAGACTCTCAATCTTCAATCCACACACAAAAGAGGAAATCACTCATGAAAATATTATTCTAACCCATGTCCAATAGACCGATGTCACCTTGGTCTCGGGGATTATACTAGATAAATACAAGTGAGTACATCAAATCCAATACATAGACGAAAGGGAAACATCATGGGATCATCAAAGATTAACATAGCCTATGATCACAATCAAGATCACATTATGGGAGAGAAAATTAACCACATAGATCGAGGTACAAGCCTTAGCCCCGAGGGGGAACTACTCACACATGGACATGGTGAGAGAGAGTTGTTGATGGAGAGGTGCAGCCCGGAGGAGATGAAGGAGACGGCAGCGGACACGACGACGGCCACGGCCACGGCCCTTGTCCCCCTTCTTCTTCCTTGGAGATGGTGCTACTGCGGAGATTTATCTCCCCCTCCATACGACTGCCTTGCGGGAGGAAATTTCCTGGTGCCCTTTGACCTAGGTTTCCTCTTTTTATAAAGACTCTCGGATTCCCGTCATCCAGATTAGGTCTTCGGTATTTTGGGGCCACACGGAGCATCCGAACTCCAATTGAGATGAATGTTTTTTCCAGATCTATCAGGGAAAAAATTGTCTACAACTTTGTAGTTTTAAGTGTTTCCGTTTAGGTCATCTTCTGGCGTTTCCGACGCAATCTTTAAAACATGTCTGGTGGGGACGGTTTTCGGGAGAGTTAGATTCCAACTCCTACAAGGCTCCTTTTTATGATTTTTCCTTTATCCAAGTAATTCCTACAGATAAAGTACAAAAACAAGAACTTGTGCACTCTTGCAACCATTAATAGGTTAGTTCCAAAATATGTGATAAAAAGATATGAAAGTGTAGTAAATACATAGCAATAACACCCAAAACATGCATGGAGCAAGCAAAAATTATAAATACGTTTGGGACGTATCAACATCCCCAAGCTTAATTCCTGCTCGTCCTCGAGTAGGTAAATGATAACAAGCATAATTTCTGTGGTGATATGCTACCAACATATAAGAACTTTATAGTTAGGAAAGAAAGATATGCAATTCAAGTCAAGTCATAACAAGCAAGAGTTTATATCTAGTATTGAAACAAGCAACATAAGAACATAAACGTGCAAGAGCTCTCGCTGTCCGTGACTCGAATGTATCCTAATGGTGTTTGCGTGCAAGAAGTTGGAGATGGGTTTAGAGCATAAAAGATACTATATAGTTTAATTGAGAACTCAATCTACTAAAACTTCACACTTGGTATCCTTCGGATCTTATTTTGACTCGTCCCCAGACCACTACTCAGGTACAAGTAAAACGGATCCTCTTCCTTTCGACTTTGAGCACTCATGCAATGTACGAGCGCGAGAAAGATATGTTGGCACATAGGATGGCAAAGAGAGAAATAATGGGAAGGAAGACAAAAAGGTGTGAAAGGCTCACATCAATGAGGAAAATCATAGGCGAGAGAAAGACAAATGATAGATATGATGTGAGGAGTAGTGATTGCCATGCTACGGATGCACATATGAGCGAAGGCAAGCTCTCCAATGGAACTAGTGGGGGTGCATCCAACTTGCTTGCTCATGAAGACCTAGAGCTCACTTGAGGAGGCTCATCCTTGGAATATGCAAGCCAAGTTCTATAGTGAAAGGGTCCGCACATAGTTATGCATGAATGATAATCTCTATGGATTACAAATATAGCAATGGAGTACGAGTGTGGATCTTTCAAAGGGAATAGTAGTGTTGCCTCCTTATCTCTTTTTATTTATCTTTCTCTTCTCTTTTTTCTTTTTCTTTGTATTTTGTGGCCTCTTTGGCTCTTTCTATTTATCTATCATTTGTCCTCTTCGAGATCTTTTCCTCACTTCAGGGCAACACTCTATATTTTACAAGAATATAGAAGACCTTCACACTTTACAAGAAGTACTCAACATAAAGAAGATGAAAACTATCATGATGTATGCAAATGTATGCCTCTGCTAGTGTAGAAGGATATGCAATGATACTAGCGTTTCATGTAGCAATAATAAGGGCAAATCCCAACTATCATGCGGCTCCTCGATCAAGCAAAAGAATGTATGACATGAAGATCAAGTCATGAGATGGTGGATGTTGCATGGCAATATATCTCGGAAAGGCTATGGAAATGCCTTGATAGGTAGGTGATACGTTCCAAACGTATATATAATTTCTGCTTGATCCATGCATGTTTTGGGTGATATTGTTATGCCTTTGATAAACCTTCAAACACTTTTGATCATATTTGGCCTAATCTATTAACTCAGTGCACCCCAGTGCTAGTTTCTGTTTTCTGCTGTCTTTTTATTCCAGGTTTTCCCATTATGTAAAATGCTAAGAATTCCAGGAAAATATATAAAAATCAGCGCAACGGAAGCTTCCAGAGTCCCGAAAGGGAGCCGGAGGGGTCCCACTTAGGCTCCGGGCGGCCAGGTGGCGCGGCCTAGGGTGGGGCCGCGTCGGGAGGCCGCCTAGACCACTTGTGGCCCCCCTGGCTGCCCCCCTTCGCCTATATTTACCTCGTCCTCCGAAACCCCCGAGGACATAACCCTTTTTCGCGATCTCGCCCCTGCTCCGCCACTGCCGCGCTTCCAAGATCGGGAGCACCATAAGACCTCTTCCCGGCACCCTGCTGGAAGGAGGATTAACTTCGGGGAGCTTCTTGATAACCAACAAGTGTAGGGGATCGCAACAGTCTTCGCGGGTAAGAGTAACCTAATTTATTGATTTGACACAAGGGGAGCCAAAGAATACTTATAAGCCTTAGCAGTTGAGTTGTCAATTCAACCACACCTGAAAAAGCACTAGACAAGATATAAGTAGCAATGGTGTGTTGACGGGTGTAGCCTTTAAGACTTCCCCAATCACCAACACCACAAAGTAGTAACAAAGTAGTAGGAGCAGCAAAGAAAGTAAAAGTAACAACGAAGGCAATGAAGGTGAAAGCTGGACCGGAGTTCAAGGTTTCACTAGTGGTACCTCTAAAGAAAAAGAAAAAGGTGTTGGGTGAACAAATTACAGTTGGGCAATTGACAGAATTGCACCAACTCTAGCCAAAGAACAAACTAGAGCATCCTAGTCTAAGAACCAAACGTAGGCATGT